>JALGBA010003860.1:552500-1858946 GCA_023970755.1 Azemiops feae | reverse complement strand
AAGCTGCTGACAATGGACTGATGTGTTGGCTCACTGTGCCCCTAACACAGGACCTGACGGTCCTAAGGGGATGGGCGTGGATTCTCCATCGTCCTGCTGAGAAAAGGCGTTCAGGTAAGACAACGTCCCTTCTCCAGCAGGACGATGGAGAATCCACCAATGGGACATACCAAAGCCGAGCTGTCCCTATGGGAGGGAATCAGTCAGGGCCTGTGTCCCACTTGAAGATGCCACTTGCTGTAGCACCCTCCGGCCAAATGATGCCTCCGCGGAGGCGAATTTGTCCAGCCTGTAATGCCTCACAAAGGGGGAAGGCGAGGACCAAGTCGCCGCCCTGCAAATATCCCCGATGGGTGCCTGCGTAGCCCACGCTGCTGAAGTAGCGGCACTGCGGGTAGAGTGAGCAGCGATACGGCCTGGCAGTGGCAGGGACCGTGCCTGGTAGGCTCTTGCGATGCAGGACCTGATCCACCTGCCAACCGTGGATGAGGAGACTTTCTTCCCCATCGAAGAAGGCTGGAAGGAGATAAAAAGCGCCTCCGATTTGCGGAAGGCAGAAGTCCTTTTAATATAGTGGCGTAACGCCCTACGAACGTCCAAGGTGTGCCACTGGCGTTCTAAATTGTGAGCAGGCTGGGGACAAAAGTCCGGTAGGACCACCTCTTGTGCCCTATGAAACAACGAGTTCACCTTTGGTACAAAGGCCGGGTCCAGTCGGAGGACTACCCTATCGCTGTGGAAGACGCATAGGTCCTCCCTGACTGAGAGAGCAGCGAGCTCCGAGATGCGTCTGGCGGATGTGATCGCCACAAGAAAGGCCACCTTCATGGACAAGAACTGTAGTGAACAGGTCTTGACCGACTCGAACGGCGGCAAGGTAAGGGCCTGTAGCACCCGTGGGAGATCCCAAGAGGGATAACGGTGAACCACGGGAGGTCTGGTGTTGGTAGCACCCCTGAGGAAGGACCGTACCAGTGGATGCTGGGCCAAAGGAATGGAATCCTGGCACATGAGTACTGTGGAGAGAGCCGCCAGTTGCCTACGGATGGTATTGGGCGACAAGCCCTTGTTAAATCCCTCCAGCAAGTACTCAAGGATGTGTGAGATAGTGACAGCCGAGATGTCCAGGTGATTCCCGGAACACCAGGCACAAAAACTCCTCCACGAGGAATCATAGATCCTATTGGTGGAAGGACGCCTGGAGGCCTGAATCATGGAGATCACCCCTTCTGAAAAAGAGTCCCGTGTTAAGAGCCGCCTCTCAAGTGCCAGACGGCTAGTTGCAGGCCCTGAGGTTCTGGGTGTTGTAGAACCCCCTGACTGAGAGCGACCTGATCCGGGGGAATCCTCCACCGAGGGGAGACGGAAAGGTCCACTAGGTCGGCAAACCACGGCCGTCTCGGCCAATGTGGGGCAACCACTATGATCTCCGCCCGTTCCTGCAGAATTTTCCGGATGAGAGCCGGAAGCAGAGGAAGAGGGGGAAAGGCATAGAGGAGACCTGTGGGCCAGGGGCTGCGGAGCGCGTCCGTCCGCTCGGCCCCCCGGGACGGGAACCTGGAGAAGAATCTCGGGAGTTGGGCATTTGCCGGCGAGGCGAATAGATCCACCACCGGAGGCCCGAACCTCACCGAGATCTCCCTGAATAAATAGGGATGCAGGCGCCACTCGGAGTGGTCCACTGTCGACCGGCTCAACGAGTCCGCCTGAAGGTTGGCCTGCCCTGAAATGTGCTCCGCCTTTAAGGAGGAGAGATTGGTTTCCGCCCAGGAACCTAGTGACCGTGCTTCGGACATCAAAGTCCTGGAGCGAGTGCCGCCCTGCCGGTTTACGTGGGCCTTTGCAGCCACGTTGTCTGTGAGCACTAGGACGTGTCGACCCACCACCTCGTCGCTGAAGTGAAGCAGTGCCAGATGAATGGCCCTGAGCTCCAGCCAATTTATGTTGTGACTGAGGTCCATGGGTGACCATCGTCCCTGTGCCAAGTGACAACCCAGGTGCGCACCCCATCCGAACAGACTTGCATCCGTCGTTAGGGTGAGTCTGTTTGGTTCTTTGAATAGGGAGCCCCTGTCTACCGCAGGGGAGAGCCACCACCGAAGGGAATCCAGAACTCGGGGTGTGACCCCGACCCTCTGGTTGGATGCACTGGTGCCCTGCCTCTGGTATGGGAGTAGGAACCATTGTAAGGTTCTGAAGTGCAGTCTGGCCCATGGCACTATTCCCATGCAAGAGACCATCTTGCCCAATAGTCGGGAGAGTGAGACCAGAGTGATCCTCCGCTCCCTCCGTATCTGTCTGATCAGGGAGCGAATGCTGTTCCGGCGTTCCGGGGATAGATAGACCCTTAAAAGGTCTATATCTATGATCGCTCCTAGGTGTAGGATGCGATTGGAGGGCTCTAGCAGGCTCTTTCGGAAATTGATCGAAAAGCCGTGAGTCTGAAGGAGCCGGACAGCTAATTCCAGGTCCGACCGGGCCTGCTGTAGGGAGGAGGACAGAATAAGGATGTCGTCCAGGTAGCATTGGACCCGGACAGGAATCAATCTTAGGTGGGCTACCAGTGCAGCCAGGACCTTGGTAAATACCCTGGGAGCGGACGAGAGACCGAATGGCAGGGCCCTGTACTGAAAGTGGTGGGACCCATAACAGAACCGGAGGAACCTCCGATGGTCGGGAGATATGGGAATATGAAGGTATGCTTCCGTAAGGTCGATGGAGGCAAGGAAGTCGTGCCTCCTTATGCTGGCCAGGATGGACTGCAACGTCTGCATCTTGAATCTCTTGTAGACAAGATGAGAGTTCAATCCCTGCAGATCGAGGATTGCTCTCCACCCTCCCGAGGCCTTTGGGACCACAAAGAGAATGGAGTAAAACCCTCGATGGGTTTGGCCAGCGGGCACCGGCTCGATGGCCTTGAGCTGCAACAGATGATGAATGGCCTCGGACATGAGACCTATCTTTGTCGGGCTTCTTGGGGCGGAGCAGGCAATGAAGCGATCCCGTGGCTGCGACAGAAATTCCAAGGTGAGGCCGTGCCTGATGGTGTTGAGCGCCCAGGTGTCTGTGACGGTGGCCTCCCATTCGTGTAAAAACATAGTGAGTCTGCCGCCAATGGGGAGGTCCGTCCTTGAGTCATTTGTGACCTCTGAAAGGACGGCCTCCCCTGCCCCGAAAGGGCCTCTTGCCGTGATATTGCGGCCTGGTTCTGGGAGCCGGGCGGTCAGGCTGACGGCCGGGCCTGGGGAAGGAGGGACGAGGCGGAGGGCCCCACACCGATCCTGGTCCCTGGCGGAAGGGCGGTCCCCGTTGGTACGGAGTAGCTCGCCTATCCGGCCTCCTAGTAAGGTGGGCCAACACCTTACGCTTATCCCTATTTTCAATAAGGTAAGGGTCTAGCGCCTCCCCAAAGAGGTGTCCATCCCTGCAGGGAGCGGAAGCCAGGTGCCACTTGGACTTCAAGTCCGCTCGCCACTGTTTCAGCCATAGGAGCCTGCGGGCTGCAGTATTAGCGGCCATGGAGCGCGCTGAGAATCTGGCGGCATGGAGGGAAGTATCCGCCATGTATTCTGCCGATGCCACCAACTTAGCCAGATTCTGATGGGCACGAACCTGATCCGGGGGAAGCAACGCTTGGAGTTCCCTGAGCCAGAGAATTGACGTTCTGGCAAAGAAGGAAGTAGAGGTGGACGCACGCACGGCCCATGCCGATGCCAGGTGAGACCTACGGAGAGACAGCTCGGACTTCCTGTCCTCTGCCCTCAAGACCTCAGACGTGTCACCTGACACGGTGGAGGAAGAAAAAAGAGAGGTTAGTGGTTCGTCCACCCTGGGAACCTCCAGGAGATTTGACAAGGCCGGGGAGACGGCCATGAGTCTCTTATCCGTTCCCCCTGGCGTTGGTAGAGTGCCCGGATTTCCCCATTGTTTCCTGATAGTTTCCAGGAAAAAAGGAGGGCAAGGGATATAGCGCTCCGTCACCGTAGGTTCGGAGAAGAGTGGCTTGGGGTCCTGGTTGAGGCAGTCGGCTGCTTTTCCTGCTCTGGTTCAATGTTGGCCGACGTGGTGGCCTTTAGCAGGAGAGACCTAAATAGGCCCGGATCAAATAGGCCTATGAAAGGCGACGGGTCTGGGCCCGACTCCTCATCCTCTGACAGCTGGAAGTCAGTTGACCCATAACCCTCAGGATCAGAGTCCCGCGTTCGGGAGGAATGGTCCGAATAAACGGACTCTGGGTAATCCGGTCTCTCTGCCCGTGCCTGAGCTGGTACCACGGGCCTGACATATTCCGGCCTGTTCTCATAGAATGAGGAGGCCCTGCCCTGAGCATACGCCCGGGCAATTAGTGCTTCAAGTTGTTCAGGCCCGACCCCTTGGTGTTCAGGGGGACGAAGTCCAGCCGCTGTGGGCGTGAACGTGGCTTCGGGCGGGGGGCGGAAGCTAGCCGGTGAAGCCCCCATTGGGGGGTTCAATCCCGGGTCAGGGGACAGAGTAGTACTCTGTGGCATGGGGCCCTGATGGAAAAGGGCCCGTGCGTCAGAGGGACCTGGCAGGGCCGGTTGGGGGTTGAAGAGTGAGCTCTCCTGAGGGGCAAGGGGAACCAGGGGTTGGTCTCCCGCAGACATGCGCTGTGCCCTGGAGAACTGCTTCTCTAGAGCCGTGTTTCGCCTCTGGGCAGCCTTTTCTGCGGCCCTTGAGGCCTTTTCGCCAGCTATGGCCTTGGACCTGGCCTTGGCCTTTATCCTGCCTGCTGCCTCTAGTTTAGAGGACTTGCGCTTCCCTGAGACGGGAGTGCCGGAAGCGCCCTGCGCAGATTGATTAGCTGCGTCGTCAGCCATTGCAAGGAAGGCCTGAAGCCTGTTGCAACTCAGGAGCCGGAGTGGATTGCCCTAGGCAGAGCTCTGAGAGGCTGGAAAATGCCCAGTGATGCACTGAGACGTATTATATAGGCGTCTTGTGGCGACGAGACCCGATGGGTGAGTCGCAATCGGCAAGTGCCGGCACACACGTTGACCGATCAGTGGCGGCAATCACCTTGGTGATATGTGCCTGCGCACTCCTCTCCTTGTTGGTGGCGGCAATCACCTGAGTGATATGTGCCTGCACACAAGCCTAGGTGGTGGCGGCGGGGCCCGAAGGCGTGCCAGCTCACGCTAAAGGTGAAATCCTTGCCAAGTTTTGCCCTGGGGTTGGTTGTGCCAGATCAGAATCTGAGCAGGGTGTCAATGGCAGTTTTGAAGCTGCAAAATGGCGGCTGTAATCAGTCCGCAAAATGGCTGCCGCTGCAATGGCGAGGCGACTTGTTAGGCCTGGGGCCTAGACCTGAGTCAATCTCCTGCAAGGATGGAGAAGGGGGGGCCGGCGCCTACACCAATGGCCTCAGTAGCAGTAAGCAGTCTGTAGGCTTTGTGCCGTGGCTGCTGCCTGTTGGGGCCGTCCCTGTCAGGCCTACTAGGCCTTTGGCTTCCAAAATGGCGTCCGCGATTTGCGCGCCAAAATCTGAGGCCTCAAATCACCCACTGTAGAAAGAGGCCCTCAGACTAAATTCTTGGCTGCCCAGTATCTGGGAGCGAGCGGCTTCAAATACGTGTTGCGCCCCGAAAGGGAGCAACCGATCCTTGCTGGAGGCTGCAGGGCCGTGGAGAGGAACGGCCGGGCCGTCTACCCGTAGGCTGGCCTTCCGCGATGCCGCAAGAGCGGCAAGCTCCGACTCTCCGCAATTCAAAAAGCAAGCCTCCAGCCGCGCTAAAGCTCCGCGGCTCCCGCTTTCGCTCAGCGAGCCCGGAGGCCGACAGTAATCTGCGCGCGGGCCGCCCCGGCCCGACGATCAGCTGATCGTCCTCCGAAATTGCCGATGCCGAGGGCGGACGCGAGAGCTTAGGTCCGGAGGCCGACAGTCAGCTGTGGGGCGGCTTAGCTCCGGACCGACAATCAGCTGTCTGTCGTCAAGATCCCTCTAAGGGCTGGCTCCGCGAATCGGCCCGATCCGGCCGATCGCCGAATCAACGTTGCTGAGCGACCCGGAGGCCGACGCTCAGCTGTTTGCAGCCGGGAAGTTTAAATTTAGATAGGGGTCCGAATTGCTTTCCAGTCCAGATGAGGGAGAATCCACCAATAATATAAGAAATACGACCTGTCCAGAGCCAACACAACGTCCTAGCTGGGCTGAAGACTAAGTCGTGTCTGGGATATCAGCCCAGCAGGAGGCGTGTTAACTCTGGCAAACTTAGTCTTTTATTGGGCAGGAAGATAGTCCTAACCCATTGGTGGATTCTCCATCGTCCTGCTGGAGAAGGTGACACGATAGCAGTGTTTCAATATCTCAGGGGTTGCCACAAAGAAGAGGGAGTCAAGCTATTCCCCAAAGCACCTGAAGGCAAGACAAGAAGCAATGGATGGAAACTAATCAAAGAGAGAAGCGACCTAGAACTAAGGAGAAATTTTCTGACAGTTAGAACAATTAATCAGTGGAACAACGTGCCTCCAGAAGTTGTGAATGCTCCAACACTGGAAGTTTTAAGAAGAGAATGGACAACCATTTGTCTGAAATGATATAGGGTTTCCAGCCTGAGCAGGGGGTTGGACTAGAAGACCTCCAAGGTCCCTCCCAAATCTATTATTATTATATTATTATATTATATTATTAGCCACAATATCAATGGGGTGATAGAATAGGGGTTGAAGAGATATTTGACAAGTTACAGAAGTTATTGAAAGTGGATTTACAAATGATAAACCAAGAGAGTGATGTGGATAGTTTTTTTCCTACTGCATTTACAAGAGACTTGCTAAACTCTTGAAGAATTCTGTGTGACAGGACAAAGAAGAAATAAACAGAAATCAAATCCTATGTCAATATTTGTATGAACTAAATATTAAGATTTAAAAGTAAAAGGAAGGAATATAATGTTGGTTTATTTGATCATGATTAAAACAAGATACATTGTTACCTCTGACAATCTTTTATGGACTTTTGGCTGATACCAGGGCTTAGAAGATAATACTTTGTTTATAGATAAGTGATGGGGTATGGGTTGAAGAGATATTTGTAACCTTAGAAGGGGTGAAGAGTCACAAAATGTCTTTATACTTTATCCTCTTTCAAGATTTGTTGTTGGTTACTTGGACAGCTTGGAACTTTTAATTTTGTGTTATTTGAACAACTGTGTACTGGCTTCCCTGTTCTATACTGAAACCTTACACAAAATCATATTGATTTCTCCAAGCAAAACTTTTAAAAAGTAATAAAATGCAAGCATATAAGAAAAGTAGAATACAAAACTATAAGAAGTTTACCAGATAAGGCAAAGCCAAAATTTGTTATTTTGTATATTTACGAATGTAATCTAGTTATAAAATCATTCAAAGAAATTTCATAATCATAAAACAGAATATAAAATATTAAATCTGAGAACAAAATTATATTAGTTCTAAAATACATGTTTATGTCCTATGTGAATAAGATATAAATATATAACTATATTTAAATAAAGAATAAGATCCTTTATTTCTTACGGCACCAAATTTCATAATTCTGCAAAGCAGTTATACAAAGCTTTTTCTTCTGTTTTTCTGGTTTTAGCATTATGAGAGTAAAGATAGCTATCAGTTTTCTCCATGCTGCACACAAATTTTCATTTCCTTTATTTACTTTTTATTTATTCTCAAATAAATAAAATTAATGTTTCCATCATCTTGATTTTTGTAGTCTTTTTCTATGTAGTATGATTTTATCCTCTTTTGATAATTATCTTGTTAAGCAAACATCAAACAAGTTTGAATATAACAAAATAAGATCATTTAATGCATCCGTTTTGCTTTCCTTCATTGCTAATGGGAAAGTATTTTGGATCTCTTAGAAGTAGTTATGTTCCAGGGAGGGGAGATATTAATGCTAGCTGGCATAATGTTCAAATAGCACAACCGTGAATTAAGTCAAATAAATAATATCAAAATATTCAGATATGCCTACAATATTACTTTTTCACTTACTTTTTCAAGAAGATAACCAATCACTAGGAATCCTTTTCCACCCAGCATTTGTTCTTGCATGGCTACTGAGCTCTTAAGAAGCTCCACCAAGAAAGCCAAAAGTGTAGCACTGCACATAAAATACAGATACCAATTAGATATCAAATATTGTAGATTTGATATTATGTTTTTTAAACTTTATAATAATTAAATGAGAACAAAAATAGTATATATCAAATGGTATATCAAGATTTAAGCTTATTAATTATAGATAATTAAAAGTCAGAATTGATAAATATATCATGTTTTAGGATATCAAAGCAAAGAGGTTTATAAATTTAACTCCCAAATCATTTCAAGATTATAAGCAGTGTTATTGATATATATGAACGTATATACGTAACACAAAATTATGTAGTTTTACAGCAGTAATTCTTGGATTAATTCTTTGTATAGTGAAGATTCAACATAAGAATCAATGTACAGTAAGTCATTCTGTCAAATATATAATAACAAGCCAAGTACAAGCATTAGAAATGATATGGAAGAAAGATTGTATGTAGATCTCCCATACAGAACCACCATCCAAGTTTTCTAAGATTTCACATATGGTTTGTGCTGCTTTTCCAATGCCAGATTGGGCTAAAAATGCCATTAATTCCAGCTCAGAAAGCACAGATGAAAATGGGTGTTGGTTTGCAAATCTTATGTTTATGTAATTTAGAACTCTAAATCATATAGAAAACTGGAATTCAACAAAGTCTAGTAAAGTGACAAACCAACTTGAAATATTAAAAGCCCTTGATTTAATAGCTTTTTAAAAAAAAATATAATATGGGGTGAAATTTGGGGGAAATAGTTATCTGAAAGCAATTTAACATTTGCTGGAATAAAAAGATAAAAGAAACAATATGAAAACAATGTAACTGTAAAACATATCTAAAATGAAGAAAGTAAGTATATATTTACACTGAAAAAAAAATAAAAGAAAATCTTTATTTAGTAAATATATTGATGAATCTGCCCTTCTAAATTAGGACCATGTCTCTTTCATCTATCCTGATGAGGAAACCCCAGCTTACCATGAATCATGTTGATCAACCTTTTAGAGCCACAAGACAGCATTGCTTACCCAGCTGCCACCTTGGTGTCTATACAAGAGGCCACTTGAGTATGATTAGAAAAGCAATCCCATACATGATTACTCAGAAGTCCATTAATTTCTATGGGCTTGCTCCCAATTAGTGGACATGGGACTGTAATCTACAGCATTTTTTCTTAATAATTTCAGAAGATAACTATATGATATTGTTTTTAAAGTAATAAATAAGCATTTACCCTTGTTTATCAGAATACAGAATTCACTTGTGGGTTGATTATAGATTATCTATAATTAAAACTACCTGCAATTAAAGTTATTTTAATAATTTATTTTTATAGCTTTAAGATTTTTTTATGTCACCTTATATGTTGTTGGCCAAAGAAGATTAGATACAATAAGTTAAATAAAGTAAAGATTCTCTTGGAATGTTTTGAAGAATGTGTAAATTTAATCATTCTCTATTATATGACTCAAATCTTCAAGCAAGCTGTCTTTGGTTACCTAAAAAGGACACGGTGCACTCTAATTCTCTGTATTTTCAATTGAAAATAACAGCCCGAGGCTATGCATTGCTTGTAAAGATAATAAATGAGATTCACATATAATTTACATGCTCTAATATATTGACAGAAATAATTCAATATTCATAGCCAAATCCAATTCTCAGAGGGCTGCATGAACAAACAGTAAGTACAGACTTGATTGTGTTAAACAAATATATGACTCATTGTAATTCTAAATTTTATACTTTATAATACGAGGAACTATACCAAAAGTAAATTGTTTCGCTGATGCAGTGAGTTAACTAGATAAACCAAAAAAGGGGAAAAATACAGTGCTAATTTCCACATCTTTCCCCATCTTTAAAAAAAGATAAATGTCAAATCCCTTTGACTTTTGGTAGTTTCAAGGATACCTTAAGATTGTTTTCTTGGCAACATTGTCTTATTCTGGATTGCATTGTTTTTAAATTTAAACATAGTGTTCTATAATTAGATGATTTAGAGATTTATTGCATAGTGGAAAGGTGATTTTGCCACTAAACAGTTACATGTATTCCTGCCAACACCTCCTTTACTAGCAAGATCAGCTTTTTAGCTAATCCTGCTGGATACAAAATATCATTGCTTATATTTCTCTAGATCCACCCTTGCTGTTTTACTTTTTGTTTGTTTAAAAATTAATTAAGTAAAACTAGCACACATTCACCACAGCACACTAAAAGCCTAGATCACATATATATGTACAACTGTTCTCAACCATCTCTAGCAAAGTCTTTGGGTTATATAAAACAGCATAATTAAACTAGTTTGTCTAATCAAGTCTAAAATTAAACAAGATCAGGTATCCCTAAGTATACTCTTTTCAAATCACAGGAACTACAGAAAAAGTAATGTATTTATTTATTATATTGCTCCCACAAGAATGAGCCAAAATATATTTACAGTACTATAAACCATACAAAAACATAAAGGATTTAAACCTACTGAAGAAAGCTAATTTAATTTTCATAAAGTTAAATCATATATTCTAAACATAACTATTTTGGTATGACTCAATAACTAAAATAATTTCAACAACAATTTGTCAATCTGATTAATCAATTTACCTTTATATTCATTACTAATTAGCCTAGAAATATAACATTATCAATAGTGATTGACAGATCTATGTTAGTGTTAAGAGTCTTTCTCATTCTCTTTTTAAAGGTCACAATACACTTTATGCATAATAAAAATTACTGAAGAAAGATTAAACATCCTTGATATTCCTTTCTGCATTTTGTTCAACTCTTTCCTCCTCTGTCAACAATAAAGTCAAAATACAGCTCTGTACACATCTAATTGTCTTCTGAAATCCATCATAATAAAACAAATAGCTAGAGGTTTAAAACATTTTTAAAAAACACTTAATGAAATAGAATCCATTAATCTTCAAATTCTGTTTTAAATATTAATAGTCAGGACAGATTGCTTACTTTAAAACAATTTATGAAAAAACCTTTTTCTCTGTACAGAAAATCAAACACAGTAGATACCCAAAAGACTGTTACATAAGAAGGAATTATAAAATCACAATGCTTTTTATGGAAAAACATAATTAGGAACCTTGGTGAAATCACTTCTAAAATAATTCACACCTCCATTCTATCAAATTAAAATACCAGAAGATGATCATATAGGACAGTGGTGGCGAACCTATGGCACGGGTGCCAGAGGCGGCACTCAGAGCCCTCTCTGTGGGCACGCGCGCCGTCGCCCCAGTCCTAGGCCTTCAGCTGGGTTTTAGAAAACCTTTTCGCTTTAGGCCTCCGCCGCCGTGTGCAAAAAAAAAAAAAAAGGTTCAATCAGTCAATTTCAACTTCTTGCGGGGAAAAAAAAGATCTTGCAAAGTTGGAATTGATTGATTGAACTTTTTAGTCCCACCCAGTCTGCCGTTACCACCGCAGCCACGCCCACCCAATGAGCCACGCCCACCCAATGGGCCACACCCACCCGGCACTCGACGATGCATAAGTGGGTTTTGGGTTGCAGTTTGGGCACTCAGTCTCTAAAAGGTTCGCCATCACTGATATAGGATAATATGGTCTGAAATTGACCAATACAACTTTGATACAATTGGCCATTTTACTTGTAGCTTAAAACCAGCAGCTATGCTCCTATGCTCTTCTGACTTATACAACATGTTCTCATGTTTGATGTGCATACTGTTTGGTTATTTGTGCCAGCAGGAATGCTTTAATAAACCAGAAACTCCATGTATGGTTTGTTTAGCATTAAGAGAGTGGATCTCCTTTTTTTTATTTTCCAAATACCCCCCCCAAAAAATCAGAAAATATAATCTATTGTTGGCATTGAATTCCTATCTTCATTATTTAAGATAGGATTTTTAAACAAAACAAACATTGGATTGTTTATGTTCATCCACACCCACTGGCATGAAAACCAAGAGAGCAAACTATCATTGTACAGCAGTATACTTCCTATTGCATGTTGCAAATGCAGCCAATGTATTCCTAAAAAGTTAGCTTTTAACAACAGAGGATACACCTTAAATATTTATTCTTACAGACTTCTCCACTTATCTTTCAAATGAAAAAAAACCACAAATGGATGAGTAAATGAATCATAGACACTTGAAGAGATCTAGAGGTCTCTGTTCCTGAACATATAAAAAGCTATTATCCCAATAGAAATGATCAAATATAATTCTGAATTAGGTTTCTTAGAAGCAGTAAAAAAAAAACTTCTTCAATCATTGATCCCATATTTTGTAGTTATTATTTACAGCACTAAAAATTATATATTTCAGTTACATTTTGTATTTTTTTACTAAATACAGAGTTACATTTCTGAATTACATTTTTGTGAATGATAGTTAACAAAAATTAAATATACTAATATAGCATGATTCTTAATATCTTCGTAGTTTCTATCCAATGTTCTTATACCACAACATACGGTATAAGAATAAATATCCTTATACTGTACTCATTTTTTTTCTAGCTCAGTGTTAACTGCCTGTCATACTGTAGAATTTTTATTGAGAAATCCAAATGCTTCCAGGAGAGGTTAGATCTTGATTTGGATCTTTGTATGAATAGTATGTTATAGTATGTCATTAATATGTGGGGGGTGGATTTCCCTTTTCCCTTTTTACATATACATGTATGAGTGAAAGCTCTTTTGCAAATATCTACCCTGAAATCTAGGATCCATATGTCAAAGTGCCAATCCTATACAAAAATACATACATAAATAACTATTATTTATTTATATATATTTATATCCAACTGTTCAATTCTAAGAATTTTTAGTATAGTTTAATATTTGACATTGTGGTCAGCGGAAGAAAGTTAGTTTGCATTGAACATCAAATTTATTCCAGGATGTACTCCATGAAAATCTTTATTAAAAGTCATTATTGAACAGAGGGGAGTAACATTTATAAACAACTTACCAGGAACTAAACTGCATTGGACTGGTGCAGGATTCACATTAAACTTGCAAAATTCTGTGCATTGCCATACAAATTTCTCTCCATTGTTGCCTATTTCCAACTCCCCTAGATATAAAGGCAAATATAAAGGATACTTCAGGCCATTCCTAGATCTCCACTATACCATGTCTCACCTAGTATACAATAGTATGTGTCCATAAGATAGTAATATATAAACAATACAATGGCCAATACTAATGAAGTTTATCTGTACAAGAAATGGATCGATCCAATTGCCCATCTATGATTGAATTTCCCAAGTTTTAGGAGAAGTCTCAGGAAAACATGGTTCTTCTCTGTCCTCTCTATTAACCAACTTTATCCTTGAGAAGCAGAGATCAGTAGGAGCAAAGACTGCTAAACAGAAGATTGCAATTTCCATCTAAAATTGGAAACTCTTAAAGCATATTCAGCATTATCAAAAACTAAAAATAAACTTAGGTCACCATTCTTTCCTGCCACCAGTTTTCATCCTCTCTAGCTACAGAAGCAGAGAATGGGAAGGAAAACATGCCTGATATCTATCATTAGACCTAAATACTGAAATTAAACTCAGCAACAATGGAGATAAGGACTAGAATGTTTGTCATTTCCATTATAAATGAAACAAGTTTTGATAAAACACCATGCCTTAGTTAAATCATCTGTACATCTACAATAACATTCTTAATAATGCTAGTCATAAGGAAATGAGGATAAAAATGAAATTTGCCAAAGTTTTCAATAGAAGACACTTTAGAATTAACATATAAAAAATATATTCCCTGCTCACCGTGCTTTGTTACTCTAAATAAATTGCTTTTCTGATATTTTCAGACCCATCAAGAACGTATGACAGCCCTAAAATTATATGTAGCCAGGACTGACTACTCTGAGACAGATCTGTAGAATTTCATCCACATCTAGATAACAAATTCCATTTATATTATAAAACATTCCTTATTTGATTCTACATTTACAAAGCTTCATCTTAATTCTTTGTAAATGTAGAATCAAATAGGTGACTGGGTCTTTGAAGAGCACTGAGAACCCACTCAGCCTTTTATTCATTTGCAGTCAATTCAACATTCTTTCAACACAGGTCGGCATAGTCCTCCTAGACATTCACAAACAGGGCATATCGGCATTTGTGTTGTCACAGTCTGTTTGAACTCTGCCAGATACTATTCATCAATGCCATTCAACATGCTACTTCTTAACACAGAGTCAAAGTGAGATGGCAGCATATAAATTTTATAAATAAATAAAAATAGTAACAATACTGCTGTGGGCAAAAATTGAATAAATTTGAAAAGATAGATACTTCTGATATAAAATAGGAATGATTAAAAATTATACCAGAGTAGACAACTTTTGCCCTGTTCAGTCATTGTTTCAGAGTTATTTCCTTACCTAAACAACAGCAATAATAAAAAAAAGAGAGAATGACGATGGGTGGACAAAAAAAACCCAATAGGACTGGGATTGACTTTCTGCTGGCTTTCCCACTTCTGGAAAGCTGTCAGGGACCATTGGAAACCAACCTTCTTTCCTTCCTTCCCTCCCTGACATTCTGTTGTTATTCTCTTCCCTCCCTCCCTCTTTTCAATTCTTGTCTGCTTCTCCTTTTACTTTGCTTGTGGGAAGCTGGCAGTGAGAAAGTCAACAGAAAGTTGCAATTCCAAGGCCAGCAGACAGGTAAGTGGCTACTCCTGTGTAGGGGAGGAAGCAGGGGGTATGCAAGAGATGTAGCAAAGGTTGGGGAGATTGTGACAGTAGGAAATGTAGGTCAGAGAAGATCCACGGGGATGTATAAGAAGTGCAATATGAGTCAAGTAGAGAACAAAGAGGCAGTGCAGTTGAGAAACATGTGTAGGTGTCACAGGGGTATGTGAGAAACGCCATGCAGGTCATGAAGGAGGCCTGGGAGTCCATGAGAGTTTTCAAGAGATGCTATGAAGGTCAGGGACAGCATGTGAGGAGATATACATCAGAAAGGGTGCCTAGAGATGCCACATATGTCAGGGAAGGCACATGGGAGTTCTTTCTTCATGTTCCTTCCTTTCTTCCTTCCTTCCTTCCTCCCTCCCTCCTTCCTTCCTTCCCTTCCCACTAGGCAAATAAGTGGCTGCTGCTGGGTGGGGAAGGAAGCGAGGAATTGCAAGAGTGATTGGAAAACTGTCATGGAGCATTCAAAATTGATATGACTACAGCAGCAGCCTAACTGCAGCAGCAGCCTGAAGCAGCCACAACTTTCACAAATTTTATTTATATTTATGGGATTTGTGAGTCATGGATTTTGTAGTCGTTATGTAAGTTAGCCCATTTGAAGTACCTTAGTTCAAAAACTCTTGCCCTGTGATTCACTGTTTCACCCAGATAAAGTAATAGAGTTTTAATAGTATGTATAGTAGATAGGAGTGTGGCATACATAAGTCTGAGAGGCATATTTATCAACTGATTTTATCAAGAAATTAAATGATAAATCCAGATTTCATTGCTGTTTTCCTTATTCTCTACCAGTTTCCTATGGAGAGGGAACCCAGAACCTTCATCTTCTTTGGACTTACTTCTCAGTCTCAGGTAACAGACTCAAAGATCAGAGATTATGAGAATGTATCCCAAATAATCTGGATGTCACTCACTTGCCCACCCATTATTATGGAATATGGAAATATTATCCAAAAGTTAACTGAAAAAGTCCTCCACAGAGTTGTTTGTACTAAAAATGTAATTCTTAAAGAGCTTTATATAGTTTTTTTTAAATTCTCTATAGTTGTTTCTAATATATTTAAATGGCTGTTGCTTAATCTTTTCTGACAAAAATACTTATTTGAAAAAATAAAATTTTGGGAACAGAAATAATGAATAATTAAAAATGAACGAATGTCTTCCTTATCATATTATTAGAAAAGTAAGAAGTTGCCACTGCTAACTTCCCACTGGAATTATTCAAAGTAATATAATTTTAAAAAGCACACAATTAATGAAGTAGATCTGTTATTTTATTCCATTTATATGGAATAAATGGATTGGTGTTTCTGAAATTCATTATATCTATTCAATAAATCAAATATTTCAGTAGAAAAATTATTCAATGTATCACATAAAATACACACAATATATCACATAAAATACAGAATCCAGTTCAAGAACTAGTGTTCTCTAGTAATTCTTCTGAAAACATATATTTTAAATACTCTAGATAGCTTGTAATAAAGTTCCTTTCATCCGTGACTGACCTGATATATACTGTATCACCCAGATCTAGCTGGCACAGAGGAAGGTTTTACCCTCTTAAAAAAGTTCCCATTCAGATTTTGGATGTTGCATCAGCATATAGAATCACAGAATGGCTTTAAGGGACAAGAGCTACTCCCAAAGCAACAGTCATATAAAAAGGGACTGACCCCAGGGCAAAATGCACTGTGAATGAAGTTCTTGGAAAAACCCCTCCTTAATTCGGTAAAGATAAAGAGAGGGAAGGGAAAAGTGCTTTCATGCTTGCAAGATTCTATCCCTATAGATTTACAATAAAAGAATTGCTGACTTAAACGGCACTGGTTTCCTAGTCTGATCTATCTTCCAGGGCTGACATAGGTGAGACCCCAGAACAGAAGTTTTGGACTGGCTGTTCTCATCTAAAATACTCTTAAAGCCTTCAGAGGTGTTGTCTGCAGATTACTAGATATGAGAACTTATTTGTAAAGTTGGGCTCTAGCAATCATTTGGGATTGTTGCCTAGTGTGGGAAACAATTATTAAAAAGCTAAACTAGCGCCACTTTAGAAGGAAAGTTAGTACTTTGTCATTATACAGAAGTGAGAAAGTCATATAAGCAGATAAATAATTAGGGGAAACTGTTACACTCCTGGCAACAGAGATAAAGTGTACCAATTAGAACAATGAGAAATCAAATTATGCCATATTAGGAAAATACAAGATTTTAGAATTAGGCATGCACTAACTGGTTGTTTATACCAAACTATAAAAGGGTGTTGCACTCTTTATATAGTGCCCTGGCTGCACTGAACACTCAATATTCTTGATCTGTCAACTAAATAAATTTTTGAACTCTGAATTATAGCATCTGATATTTTGCTCTGAGCAAGGAAGAAACCAGAAGAAAAAAATTATCCCAACAGTAGTGACTTCCTTGCCTAAGCTTCTTGACTTTCTGACTCAGTTGGCAGTGGGGTTCCCAAGGCATATGGAAAAGGAGACTCATTGGCCAGGGATTCTGATGCACTGTGGGTGTTCAGGTCACCATGGCAACTACTAAGTCAAGTCATCAATGGTCACACACACAAATTAGATTTGGTTTTTGTGTTAGGGCAGTGGTGATATGATTTGGTTTTGAGGAGCCACCATCACTCCATTTCCATGGACTGATCACTCTCTGATTGCCTTGGAATGCTCTAGATCTGCTTTCCATCACAAGAAGATAACACCTATTCTATCAATATGCTCCAGGGGGCTGATGACACCACATGAGTTTTACAGAGAGGTTGGGTTAGTTCCTGAAGATTCAGGTGCACAATTTGACTACACTCTTGGTTGCCATCGGAAATCAGTCAGGATTTCAGACTTGGATTTGATTGCTTCTCTCTGTTAATGGAGCTCAAGGCTGCTCTTGATTTACAAAAGAGCTTCAAGTGATGAAATGACAGAAAAGATCCCTAGAATGCTTATGAAATTGACAAAGAGTGACCTAACTATGCTGGACAATAAGGTTCCATCTTCATCCTTTCATCTTAGGGAACATGTTTGAGAAGAGGTTGCACTGCAAAAGGAAGCTGGTTAGTGTCTGATTTTAGACTAAATTATAGGGCTAAAACAACACTGAAATTGTGGATGACCTCTGCCAGGGGAACATTGGGAATGGTATATCATTCTTGATCACTTGCGCCTTCTAATAGCATTGATCATGGTATCCTTTTGGATGGCGCAGGGCATTGGGAGTAGGGGCAGTGTTTTGTGATATCCCTCATGATTCTGTTGACTCCACACTCCAGTTCAAAGTGGAATCCACTAGGGACAGTCATTTGGCAATACGGGGTTCAATATCACCAGTATACTATGATCCCAATTGTACATTTTTCCTTAGGTCATCCAAGTGAAGCTGTAGGATTCTTTTTCTGGAGGCCATAGGGTTTTGAAGATTAAGTAGTTTGGAGTTTCAAAGTCCTCTGGATCCAGAGATTTTCCATATTTAGTTCTTTATTGAGCACCAGACAGAACTGACATATAATTTGAAGCTCTTTCTGACTTTAAAGCTACTGTTCCAAGAAATAGATGACAGATATCGCCAGGAGGACTTTTGCACAGATCTGTCTTGTTTACCAATTGAGCCTTTTCTGGATCAGGGGATCTTGTTCACAGTCACCCAGATTAATGTAATCTGGATTAATGTAATATGCTCCACATAGAGCTTCCTTCAAAAAATATTCAGAAGCTGTGACTAGTCCACAATGCAGTGGCATAGGCAATTATGGGTACTTTCTCATTGGGTACATCAAAATGGTGTACACCATGTTACACCTCTACTCTATGAACTGTCCATTTCAAGGTACTGATTACCACATATAAAGCACTTCAAGAGCTTTATAGTCATCCAAGGACAGGGATATTTGCAGGACCACTTCCTTGCAGCTGTGTTTGTCCAGACCATTAGATCCAACAGTGCAGGGATGCTCCTGGTTCTGTTGATTAAGCAGTACCATCTAGCATAACCAGAGAAGAGTGCCTTAGATGTCGTGGGATCTGTCCTTTGTAACATAAATCTCTCCCTAAAAAATAATTTCATAAATTATTTAAGACTTGGATATTCCTCTGAGCATGGGACCTGTAGATTGGATGAAACTGTTATTGTAGGTTTTTTTTCTGATATGATTGGATTATAAAATTTGAGTTGTGTTATTATTGTTTTACTCTGCTTTGTTTGCTTTGTTTTTATTGCTTTGTTTTTTATTCTTCTGTTTGCCATCCAGAGTCATGATTACCAGAAGGGTGGCTATATAAATTGATTAAATGAATAAATAAAGTTATCAAGAAAGATGTATTTTCACGTTTTTCAATCCAACCCTCTAAGGCTCTAAAAGATAAGAAGCAGGAGCTAAAATTAGGGTCATAAATTAAAAAAGGAATCAATGTATTTCTTTAAGAGATGAGGTACTGTGGTTCATTTAGTTAAGATTACTGGGAATTATAGAAGACAAGTTCTGAACTGCACACTTGCAGGCATCTTCAAGGGCAACCTTATATATAATGCATTATAGTAATCCAATCAGGTTACCAGAGCATGGTTCATTATAGCTGAGCTATACCTATCCAAGAATGCTTACAGTTGCTGATCTAAGTTAAGCTGAAAAATATACGTACCTTCTTCTGCCAAGGCTAGCAGTACTTTCAGTAATAATGTTGAATCAATCAATCCTATTATTATAAACCATATGAAAATGAATAAATACTAGTCTCCCAAACATAAGATTCAAAGCATCTTTATCATGTCAGAATTTGATTTCAAACTCTTAGTCAATATCTAGTATTTTATAATCCAGATAATAGTGCACGTTTCCCTTCATAGCAATGGCACAGGAAATAGAGCTAGATATTGGCAATGCAGCAGTGACATATCTCTTAAATTCTCAAGTGATTGAGTCATATAAATCTTAAACAGAACTTCATTTAGTCCAACAACCTTAATTCAATCATGATTCCATTAAATCTCTTGCCATGCATTTTGATATAATGCCCATTCTATTAAATACAGAATGTATGGATGTATGGGATGGATAAAAGGATAAATAGATAGATAGATAACAGACGGATGCAGGAAATATTTGATTTTTATCTTGTAAACTTAAAAATTCAAATTGCAGATTCAAGCATAAAATGTTTTTGCTTTGTTTTGTTTTGGTTTTGGCATTAAAAAGCAACTAGGAAAAAAAATCTTATTTGCTTCAGTATGTATTTTTCTGCATTCATAAAAATCAAGAACCTAAATGTTTCCATTAAAAATACTAATCTATGGCCCATAGTAAAATAAAAGAAAAAGAAAGTATGAATGACATTTTTAACATGCACAAAATCTCTCAGCATAAGAATTTAATAATAATAAAGTTGGAAGGGACCTTGGAGGTCATCTAGTCCAACCCCCTGCTCAGGCAGGAAACCCTATATCATTTCAGACAAGTGGCTGTCCAATCTCTTCTTAAAAACTTCCAGTATTGGAGCATTCACAGCTTCTGGAGGCAGGTTGTTCCACTGATTAATTGTTCTAACTGTCAGAAAATTTCTCCTTAGTTCTAGGTTGCTTCTCTCTTTGGTTAGTTTCCATCCGTTGCTTCTTGTCCTGCCTTCAGGTGCTTTGGAGAATAGCTTGACTCCCTCTTCTTTGTGGCAGCCCCTGAGATATTGGAACACTGCTATCATGTCACCCCTCGTCCTTCTCTTCATTAGACTAGACATACCCAATTCCAGCAACCGTTTTTATATGTTTTAGCCTCCAGTCCCCTGATCATCTTTGTTGCTCTTCTCTGTACTCTTTCTAGAGTCAACCTCTTTTTTACATCGTGGTGACCAAAACTGGATGCAGTATTCCAAGTGTGGCCTTACCAAGGCACTGTAAAGTGGTATTAACACTTCACGTGATCTTGATTCTATCCCTCTGTTAATGCAGCCTAGCACTGTGTTGGCTTTTTTGGCAGCTGCAGCACACTGCTGGCTCATATTTAAGTGATTGTCCACTAGGACTCCAAGATCCCTCTCATAGTTGCTACTATTGAGCAAGGTACCACCATTTCTTCTAAATGGAAATATTTAATTATTCCATGACTATTAATCAGGCATTATGGAAGTTTACAAAATACAATTATAATACTAAATTTAAAACTATGAGTAACATCAATCACAAAAATTAATGAACATTTGTATATTTAAAGAAATTTACTAATTCAAAAGACTGCTAAAATCTAAGCATTTTAATATATGAAATTATTGAAATATTGATTTTTTATAATTGTTTGCCATATCCATATTATATAGCTACAAAAAAATTACACAAGGTCAAAATTACACTGATTTTATTTGAATCAAAATGTATCTTATCGTGTTAATAAATGCAGTTTTAAAAATATATCCAGTGCAGGTCAATAGCTATGGGGACCAGTGCAGATAAAGCACATATTTGGTATCTGAATACCAAACATTTTTTAAAGATTCTTTAGATCTAAAATATCCCTCCCAGTGCTTTCCCAGCCAAACATAAACAGTCTATCTTCCCCAAAAAAGCCAAAGGGGATTATTCTCCAATTAAATGCAATAAGTTCATTCCCCACTCTCCTTCAAATGCCTTAAAAAACACCCATTTACCACTTATTCACCCAGAGAGTTTTCTAATATGAAAACACAGGATAGAGCTTGAGAAAGATGTATGAAGTCAGCTCTTCTATTTCTAGATCCATATTTCTTCCCAGCCGCTTTGTTGTTGGAAAGTCACACTCTTTTGGGGTATGATTTGCCACAGTTTATGTTATTTCAGGGTCCACATTGTTTCCCAACTTATCTGCTACTTTGAAAACAGATTCTTGATATAATTATGACATGCATAATCATGGTCATGGATACAGTGGTTAGCGCCCAACCAAAACTGGACAAAATAGTGTACTTTTGGTTGTAGTTGCAATCTGCAAACCTGACACAAGGAACATATCCATATTATAAATCTTATTATTCAAAGGTAACATTACTATAACCACAATGAGCTATAAACATCACTGCATTAGGAGCCCTGTTTGAACATGGCTTGGTTCTCAGTGGACATCCAATCCATTATTTATTTCAGGCACTATTTCATAATTTTCCTAGAATGAGATATAAAGGAAAGATGTCGCAGGGATATCATCTACATACTGATGAAATAAACGGCAAATATACAGATGAGCTATTCCAGTGATTCTGTGTAGCTATTAAAAATAGTTGGAATTGGATTGAAAAACTAAAACATATCATAAACCAGAGTCAATCAAGTCATAATGCAGTTTCACAGAACCATCTTTGGGAATTTATTTAAGAAGGGCCTGATGGTCCTAACAATAGCAATACCACTTAGACTTATATACCGCTGTACTGTAAAGCACTATGGAGTGGTTTACAATGTGAGCATATATTGCCCCCAACAATCTGGCTCCTCATTTTACTGACCTCAGAAGAATGGAAGGCTCAAACCCGTTAGGATCGAACTCCAGACTGTGGACAGAGTTAGCCTGCAATACTGCATTCTAACCACTGCATCACCAGGGCTCCTCAACAAAATCCTGAAGCTCCATTTAGACATCCAAGAAAATTTTGGTGATGGACATTTTAGCAAAATCAACATAAATGCATCCCTTTTATACATTTCTCAGTATTATTATCCATAATGCAAACCAAGACCACAGTAATCACCAAATCAGTCAAGAAGCCTGACAAAATTGTCTCAACTGTCTTTAGCTGACACATGTAATATCCTTATTTTAAACAATATGAACTTAAACAAACTTGTATGTGACTCTAACTAGGATACCCAGATAGAAAGAAAATTGGGTAAAAGAAAAAAAGAATGTCACCATTAGGGAAGGCTCTATGAGTAACACTGGAAAGGAAAAAAAATATTAGGTAGAAGAAAGAGGAAGAAAGGGACAAACCCCATATATTATTGCATGTTGAATATTCAGCATATTCAGCATGCAATAATAGGGATGTTTACAAATGCCTAAGAATTTATAACAGAATAAGAACCTCCACATGTCCCACAACAATGTTAATTGTTTTTAGTAATAACAATTCTAAAGTATACAGAAATTAAAATATCTCAGAACACTGGACTCAAGAATGCCGACTTTCTGATTATTTATAATAGACTGATTATTTATAATAATCCTAATCCCCAATGGCCATGTGTAGCAATTCTTGTTAGTTTTTTGACGAAGTGAGAGGAAATGCAGATCAAATATGGAGACCTGCTAATTTCTTTCTCCAAAATGCTTCTAAAATAAATGGTATATATGATGAGAAGAAAAGTATTATTTAATCCTCAAACACAGAAGAGACAAAAGACTTTGTTGCTATTTTTATTCATACAGGACAGACGGCAGAAGACAAGAAGAAACATTTAAGACTTCTTCAAAACAACAAGAAGGCCTTTAAAACTGTGAAGTCTCCTGCCAGAGAAACAGAAGGTCAATATATCTATGCCAAGTAACCCCTCATGCCCAAAATCTATCTGAGTGATCAAAAAAGCTGATTTGAAATACAAAGTAAAGCAACTCAAACCAGAGACTTTTCAATGCTATTGTGTTTCTGGGTCATTCTTTTCTCCCTCTTGAAATCAATTTCCCCACAAATCATCTTAGTTCAAACAAAGATCTTTTCTCGTTCCCATCTTCCTCATTTGTAAGTGTGTGTGATGCACTTCATGTGTGTGGTGCACTTCAGTTTTCCCTACTGTACAATCTCCTTAGCACATATCTGCCCAAATAACAAGTAATGTACACATATCACATAGCAAGAGCCTAATTATAGCAGCAATTCCTGATTTCCTTAAAAAGCAAACAAAAGTTACTAGCTGACAGTTCAATATTCCATTGAAACGACTATCTTTTCTTACAATCAAAGCCAAAAGGGCTATGGAGGTATATTGCTTGGCAACCAGATTGTAAAGGAATATCCCTGTCACAAATTTGCTGGAACATTTAGAAATGAGTAGATTGTTGTCTCTGATTATATCATGCCTGGGTTCATTCCTGAGGTATATAGATGGTCCATACGACAATCCACAAGCATTTAAGTCCTGAATTTTCACTCATGAGGATGAGACTGATATGGGGAAACTTGTGGTTTACACGGGAAAATTTAACTGTAATGCCAGGTCTTTTTGTTTTTATTTTAGTGTAGATAGGTAATGATTTTATTTTGGGGTTTTGAGTTTCCTAGAGTTTGGTTCAAGGTGGGCAGCTGTATAAATGCTTTAACCCCCCTGAGCAAGGTCCCTTCCATCATCATCATCATTATCATCATCATCATCATCATTTTATAAATAAATAGGCACATCCCTTAAAATTTGTTATTAAGAGGTATCTTCATGATGTCAAAGGTAGGACTTTAGGTACAATTGGAGAATGAATGCTCAGATAATACCTTGATCTACTCTAGAATTTTTCTTATTTTATAAGAGTCCAACTAATTATATATGTTCACTTTTTCTCAGGAATGCACAGTCAAAAAATAATTTTGAAGAGATAATAATAATAATAATAAAGTTGGAAGGGACCTTGGAGGTCATCGAGTCCAACCCCCTGCTCAGGCAGGAAACCCTATACCATTTCAGACAAATGGCTGTCCAGTCTCTTCTTAAAAACTTCCAGTGTTGGAGCATTCACCGCTTCTGGAGGCAGGTTGTTCCACTGGTTAATTGTTCTAACTGTCAGGAAGTTTCTCCTCAGTTCCAGTTGCTTCTTCCTTGACTAGTTTCCATCCATTACTTCTTGTCCTGCCCTCAGGAGCCTTGGAGAATAGCTTGACTCCCTCTTCTTTGTGGCAGCCCCTGAGATATTGGAATATGCTATCATGTCACCCCTAGTCCTTCTTTTCATTAAACTAGACATACCAATTCCAGCAAACGTTCTTGATATGCTTTAGCCTCAGTCCCCTAATCATCTTTGTTGCCCTTTTTCTCTGCACTCTTTCTAGAGTCTCAACATCTTTTTTACATCGTGGTGACCAAACTGGATGCAGTATTCCAAGTGGGCCTTACCAAGGCATTGTAAAGTGGTATTATACTTCACGTGATCTGATTCTATCCCTCGTTAATGCAGCCCAGCACTGTGTTGGCTTTTTTGGCAGCTGCAGCACACTGCTGGCTCATATTTAAGTGATTGTCCACTAGGACTCCGAGATCCCTCTCACAGTTACTACTATTGAGCAAGGTACCCCTATACTATACCTGTACATTTGGTTTTTCTTGCCTAAATGTAGAACCTTACTTTTTTCACCATTGAATTTCATTTTGTTAGATAGCGCCCAATCTTCAAGTCTGTCCAGGTCCTCCTGTATCTTAAGCCTGTCTTCTGGAGTGTTGGCTATTCCTGCCAGCTTGGTGTCATCCGCAAATTTGATGAGTTCCCCATCTATCCCCTCGTCCAAATCGTTGATGAAGATGTTGAAGAGCACTGGCCCCAGGACAGAGCCCTGGGGCACCCCACTGCACACTTCCCTCCATGTAGATGCGGTTCCATTGAGGACCACACGCTGAGTACAGCCGGTCAGCCAGCTACGAATCCATCTGGTGGTGATGCTGTCTAACCCACATTTTTCTATTTTATCAAGTAGTAGGTTGTGATCTACTTTATCAAATGCCTTACTGAAGTCCAAGTAAATTATATCCACAGCATTCCTCTGATCCACTAATTTTGTCACTTGGTCAAAGAATGCAATAAGGTTTGTCTGGCATGATCTGTTTTTGACAAACCCATGTTGGCTTTTAGTAGTGATTTTGTTTGCCTCTAGGTGTTCGCTGATTCGATGTTTTGGACTTCATACAAAATCTTTCATTAAAGCAGACCCCCTTTTATGGACCTCTGCATAGAAGTCTGAAAAAAGATGGGGTACTTTAATTAATAGCCCTCCTTATTTCATGAACAGTGTGGTATTCTTCCCAAACATTTTTGAAATATATATTCCTAATATTTACTGTACATCTAATAAGGGCAATTGAAAAGTACAGTAAATTTCAGTACCAGTCAGGAGTTATTTACTAAACTTAGTGTCTCATTCCAATATAAAATATTTATTTAGTTCAAGTAATATAATTAAATGTTATTATTACAATGTTTTCATTCTACTAATACTAGTTTTCATTTGCTAGCTTTTGTGAATTTTTATATGTTGTCATGTAAAGCTACGAAGAGCAAACTCCCCAAACATCACTTCAGCAAATCATAAACGTTTACTCAAGCAATTCACATAATAGCACTTAATTCTGGTTTACCAAGAAAAAAAAATCAAAATGAAAAATGTCCAACGTAAGTGCTTTAAAAAAATGGGGATTTATTCATAAATGTTAAATAATGTGGTTAAATTTCTATGAGCTATTCACATTTCACTTCGTAACCATTTAGTGGCAAAAAGTTAAAATCTAATTTGACTCAAGCTTAATTTCTAGTGACTTCACAATTTTTATGGCAATGATATGGAAGTGGTTTTCCGTTCCATTCTTTAATTTAAAGTCTAGCCTGGGAGATCTACTATTTTATGAATGCTCTACTATATACAGTAAGGACTAATGAGGTTCAATCTTGCTAAGATTTTGAACCCTTAATAGGTTACCCAATACTGTCACCTGATGGGGAATCTATTTTTAACAAATACTGACATTTATAGGATAAGTTTGGAAATGTCTAATATTAATTCCTTTACTTTTAATTCCATCAGAAACATTTCATTTTTCAGTTATGATAGCACTGAAAGAAAACAACTTTATTGAAAGATAGAGTGGGTTCTCACTTTTTGTAAAGTCTAATATGATTTTGATTTAGGCTTATAATCAGTGGTGGGATTCAAATATGTAAACAACCGGTTCTCTGTGTGGATGCTGCTTCCAGAAGTCCATTCTGGGCCTGGGCAACAAAAAATTAGCTACTGGTTCTGCCGAAGTGGTGCGAACTGGCTGAATCCCACCACTGCTTATAATGTGTAGTTAACATTATAATATAATATCATACATCACAGCTTAACTTTATTATAACCCATATACTGTGTGGGTGAACAAACTATGATTCGTCAAACTATTGCTAAATGTGGCTATGAGCCAATTTTTTTTAACCCAAATATGAAATAGGTGATTTTAAAAACTTGAGTTATTTTGATTCTTATCCCTCATATACCATTTATACTACCATTTATACTATCATGAAAAAAATGACAAACATGGTACAGAGGCGGGAAAAAACCACTCAATGCATTTATCACATATTATGCAAAATTATCAGAATTTCCAACAATAAGGTTTCCTCACCAAAACCTACCAGACACTTGTTTCCACTTGACTGTCATGAAGTTGCCGATTGTCTAATTGAGCAAAGAGAGGGAAAAGAACTTGGATTCCTCCTATTGAATGAATCGCACTGTGGATAGAATGTGTCACAATCGCTTTCACATCCTGCATTTAAAAAAAGAAGAAGCAGTTCTCTTTTATTGGACCATCATTCAAGGTCAAATATGTGCTACTCAGTGGGAATATAATCCACCTGAAATTCATCTATTTTGGATTCATTTCTTCAAGATATTTAAGATTGGATTGTTTCTATTTTAATAGTAACAGAAATTGAAACACATTTCAGTTGTAATAAATAATTAAGGCTGCCATTTCATCAGGAATTATCATAACCAAAACCAAGATCATGAATTCATGGTTTTATAAATTACAGACTAAAGATAATAATCATAACAGAAAATTCATCAACACAGAGGAAACAATTTGTGTGGGTTGCACAAATCAACAGGTTTCTAAAAATGATTTTTCAAGATATATTTAAAATTTAGTAGTTTTCAAACAGCTTTATAGGACATTAATAAAACAATGAAAAATTTAAAATAATAAATCTATTGTTATACAAACCTGAAGCATAAGAGCATGGGGAGAATGTACAAAAATTGAAGGATTTTCCTTTGGTGAGGATTCAAGGCATAGTTGAGCATCTGTAGCCTTAGCATTGTAGGTGAAAGCAATACTACTTGCAAGTTTCCCATCATAAAGAACTTGCTTATGGTGTTCAGCAAGGTGAATATCACTTTCAGATTTAAATTTGAAAGTACTCTGAGGAAGGAAGAATGTTAAAGCAGACAATCACTGTGATATTTTCAAAAGTACAGCTCTATAACATGGAGCAAAGACCTTAAAGATTCTTACTGAAGAATAACAAAAGTCAAAAAAATATATTTTATTTATTGAGAGAACTGTTTCAAAAAAAGCTAGCTGATTTATAATATGTACCATGAAGGAATATAGGTACCCAAATTCCCTTATATCAACACGAATTATATAGCTGCAAATCTAGTACACTATAGTTTCCTACTATTTTAATAAAATATATAAGAATCTCCAAGAAAATGCAAACTTTTATATGAATTTGATGCATTTTTGTAAGCAGAGAAAGGTCGAGAGGAACATAGAGTTACTCCTCACAGATGCAAATAAATTAATTGTTGGCAAAGAGAAGGCATTCCAACCAATACCACACCAAATAAAACACTTGTAAATACTGCCATGAGAATCACATAAGATATTATTTAGCAAGTAAGAGCTTATTTCAATATGTGAGAATGAATCTGCTGACTTGTTATTTTGTTTAACAACAGAAGACAAATTTCTATTAAAAGTATGTATAATGTTTTTGCAAATTAATGTCTAATATGATGCTATCTTTTAGAAAAAATCAATCTTCAATTCATTTTCTTTATTATGAATATGTTAGAATTGCTTTGGTTTAATGGTTTTATACACACAGAGACACATGCACACACATGCACACAGTATATTTAAAAGGATATTCTATAAAATAAGAATTATAATTTAAAGACTATATAAAAGGAGTCCAAACAACACTGGGATAGTCCATTATAATTTAATGCAACAACTTTTTTTCTAAACTGGAATTATAGTAAAATATTACCTTATATCCAGGTCCTAACTGATGTACAGCAAAAATCTGTGCTGGATTAAGAGCTTCAGTGAATACATAGACTGCCCCGAGTTGACCACAGAAAACCCTATTTGCATCAGCAGTTTCAGATGATCCCAAAAAACATTTGTCATAGCTCTGTAAGAAAGAGGGACAAAGAAATTAGACCATGGGTCGGCCATCCGAAACGTCGGATGAGCCGCACGGACCCATTTAGCTTAAAAAAAAAAAACGCTGGGAGCCGCGCGTTCGCGCATGCGCGCCGTTCGCGCATGCGCGCGCGCCGTTCGCACATGCGCACCTGCGCGCGCGCACCCCCCGCACCCGCCCGCGCACCCCCCGCATGCGCTCGCCAAAATGGCGGAGGAGGCTCCGGAGCCGCAGGTAAGGCCTCAAAGAGCCGCATGCGGCTCCGGAGCCGCGGGTTGCCGACCCGTGAATTAGACAATAAAATACATATAAATGTATAGAAAAGATGCAAGCTATTTTAAATCCACATTTGTTAAAATCCACAGGTAATGACTATGAATATGTAACATTAAGGAGAAACCATCCACATCCATAGTTTATATTCAAAAAGAAAGTGACACAAATAAAGGCAAAATATTAGAAAATTCTTTGTTAATATAATTAAAATGATCAATCTGTTGGCATATTAGAAGATGAAAGTTTTCGCAGTATACCACTTGCACACAATCCAATCCTGCTATAAAGCTATGACCTCTTATTGTTTGACATTATTAAAAACTAAGAAGACTGGGGAATAAACCTTTCTGGGAACTAGCAAAAGGCAAGATGTACATTTCAATTTGAATCTGATTCACTGTCAATATATAT
This sequence comes from Azemiops feae, assembly GCA_023970755.1. Taxonomy (NCBI): domain Eukaryota; kingdom Metazoa; phylum Chordata; class Lepidosauria; order Squamata; family Viperidae; genus Azemiops; species Azemiops feae. The sequence goes on along the minus strand of JALGBA010003860.1, from coordinate 1,829,340 downwards.
ATTTATATATATTATTTGTGAGATTTATGGCTCAATCTTTCCAGTGATTTATTTTCTTTAGGCTGTCTCCAGATCATTTGTGAGCAATTTGTGAGAAAAACAGCATGGACTAAGAAAATGATACCCAAGAAAGTATTCCTTTCCAAGTGCTGTTGCTTTTAGAAAATAGGAATCCTGTATGATAGTTTTTAAAAATAATAAAATATCACAGGGCTCCAATAATTTGTGTAATTTGATTTAGAAAAGAGATAGACTGCTAACTGATCTGTTCCCAGTTGTATTATATATATATATTTTAAATAAATTCACTGGACTTAGGGACAATCAATCTCTGGTGTTAATTTGTCTGTAATTCTAGAAAGGACATATTTATGAATCTTTAAAAACTTGGCTCTTGAATAGGTTGCTGGTATATCTATTTGATGGATATTGGTTTGTTTGGGCCACAGTATGTCTTTTCTCTGATGTGTAATGGTCCTTTTTTATATTGTTATTTTTTAATATATTTTATATTAGCTCTTTTAGATCTATTTTTATAATGCCTACCTCTCAGACTCAGCTTTGAATTGGGGATGGCCTTATAAGTCAACATTTTAAATAAGCAAAAATAAATAAATACATTATCTGTATATATTTAGAAACATAGAAAATTTTTGAACATACATCATTCGTATTCACATGCCAAGCCATGTCACCATAGGATACTAGTTGACCATTAACGTAACAACGAATTTCACTATTTCTCCAGCGATTGTAAATGTGCACAATGCTGATCATGTACCACTAAAAAGAAAGGCAAAATATATAGTAATTTATATGAAGCATTACATTTTAACCACTTTTAACAATTATGCTATTTTAAAACACAAAACAGTAGAATAGTGCTATCCTGAAAACACAAAATTTATGTTCAATTTTATAAAAATTATTGAAAAATATATTTTAAAAATCACACCATAATGCAGTTTAAACTGAAAATTCAAAGCGTTCCAAGTTATAAATCTTTTAAACACTGCTCATGAGAAATTGTAATCGGATTTTAAAACTGAAAAGTTCCAATAAACAGTATTATTATTTGAACCTACCATATAATATTATAACGTGCTATGCTGAATGCCACTGATAACCGAAAATGCAAAAAAATTGCAAACTTCAATAATAAAAACTAAGGAGCACAGTGAAAAAAATGGGACTAAAATTAAATATAAAGAAAAACACATTAATGGCCACAGGTGGAATAGCTAGCCTTAGAACTGGCAATGAAGATATTGAAGACTCTGCCTTTTAGGATCATCCATCAGCAGTAAAAAAATAAGCAGTCAAGAAATACACCGCAGACTACCACTTAGTACCAAAGTATGAAGGTCTTAGAAAAGATATTCAAATACTGCAAAGTTTCTAAATCTGCAAAGATGAGAATCATGTAAGCACAGGTATTCCCTGTGACACTCTATGGAACCGAAAGTTAGATAGGAAGAGTATTGACTCTTTTGATCAAAGACTCCCGAGAGTACCATGGGCAGCCAAGACAACAAACAAATAGATCATCAAACAAATCCAGTTTTCACTTGAGGCACAAATAACCAGGCTCATATTTTATTTCAGACAACATTATGCAAAGACTCAGCTCTCTAGAAAAGACTTAATGCTAGGAACGGTAGAAGAAAAATGAAGAACTGGACGACCAGAAGCAAAGGGGATGAATTCAGTTACAATGGTGACTGATGCACTGTTGGAAGACCTGAAAAATCAGGTTAGGGACAGATTGACATGGAGAAAAATCTATGTATATGATTGTTAACAGCTGAATGACTTGAGAACACATAATCAATCAATCAATGTAAAATATTGCAACTTTAAAATCTCAGGAAAAAATTTCAACATCCAATAGCATAGGAACAAAATTTGAAAACTGCTTTCATTTTCTTCTAATTTGAAATACACAAATGAATAATAGTTTACACAAAATAATTAACATTTCTGAATAAACATGAGACCAACTATAGTGTGAACGGCGAACATACATTATTTGATACACAAAATGGTATTTGTTTGCTGTGAATGTCTAAAAAATTCTACAATTTAATTTAATAATTTTTGTAAAATTTCAAATAATTTAGTGATACTCTATAGAAAAGTGCATAAATTTAGTTTTAGTTTAATATAATGAATTCTGTTTTGCCACAGATATTTGTTGCCTTCTGTATGCATTAATACGAGGATTTCAAAATTGTCCAAAATGCAAAGACTAAAACTTTGGCCTGGCTCACCACTATGACTTTAATCATAAAGTCTGATAATTTTTACAATTTCCTATATAAGCATTTTGTGCTTACCTTGCGAGGCTGAAAATCATACTTCACACAATGTTGAAAACCTTTGCCTTTTGACTTCAATGATGTGACTATTAAACAATTACCAACAAAATGTGCAGAATAGCCAACCCCTTTGCTGGTGCGAAAACTGAAAATTTAAAAAATATGTTTTTTAAAAAAGCGTTCCAAGAAAATAATTTTTCAGTAAAAATATGTTATGCATTGTTTAATTAATAGAATCAATAGAGTTCCTCCATAGAGTTATAAGAAAATCTTTTATATAGTTGAAAAACTAAGACAAAGTTGTTTTAGTTATTTTCTTATTGATGTCCAAATACTGAATTCCATAATAATGAAAAATAGTCTGTAATATTTTGTCACTCTGATAAACATTCAGATATACTTTATTATGATTATCGATTGTGACTTTATCAATACTTTCTCTTTTTACAGGACACAAACCGAAATTCAGTTTTACCAATTTGACTGTTGCTATATGCATTACAGTACATAGAAGAGGAATGATAATATTAAACTTCTTGGAATATTCTTCCAGGTATTTTTTTAAAGTATATTCAGATTATTCCCAAGAAAGAAAAAAAATATTGCATCTTTTCTTAAATCACCATGTATATTTTGCAATATTTCAAATGCTGTAAATAAATGTTACCTTCATTATGATTTTTAAATTTTGTTTCTGTTAGTATACAAAGATAAAGGAAGAAAAATTTTAAAAGAAAAATAAATAGAAAACAAAATGTGATATATCTGAAAAGCTTTTTAAAAATATGCAATTTAAACTTGACCATGCAGAAAATATTGATCAGTTATATCAATGAAATGCAAATATATATATATATATGTTGACGCTAAAAAATGATCCTTGCATTTACAACTGTTGCAGTGTCCCCATGGTCACATGATCAAGATTTGGATGTTTTGCAACTGGCAGATGTTTACGGCCATCATAGTGTCCCACAATCATATGATCGCTAGTTGCATGCTTAACACCTGACTACCAAGCAGAGTCAATGGAGAAGCCAGTAATAAAATAGCAAGTTGTGGTCATATGATGATTTGCTTAACAATGACAGGTGACTCACTTAACCATGGCAGAAATGTGTCAAGTACCATGTTAAGCTTAACATCATGTCACTGTGATGGAGTTGCTGGTCCCAATTGCGGTCATTAAACAAGGAATACCCTGTAATTGATCTAAAACTGTAAATTCAGAGTGTCAGTATTGTAGGCTTAAGGACAATAACAAATACAAAAAATCCTTTTTATTAATAAGACAAAATGTTTTTATTCTTACAAAAATAGTCAGAAGAATATGTTGATTCATTATAAGTTTTACAAAGTCTATGCATAATGGCAACTAAAGATAGCATCTGTGTTGTAGGGATGTTATCAGATATTAAGATATAATGAGGAAATTGGGAAAAAGCTTGCAGAATCTATACCAGCATTCAAAATCACAGTTATAAATATCTCATTAAAGGAAAATGGAAAAATTGTATTCAGAGTAGTATTATAAATATATTCTAGATTATGTAAGACTAAAAGTCAATATATATTTCCTACCGCTGAATATGGACTTAGAGCCCTCCTATTTTCATAGATTCACTACAATTATTTCCTTAACAAATATAATTTAAAAATAGTTAATATGATCCTTGGTATCATAAAGCATGACTCCTTTCAGAAATATTGATTTGTTAGAGCAGTTATTATATTCATTATCTTTAATGTCCTTAACAGTTGTAATTGTATGTGGGAATGACCACAGGAGACATTACATGTCTCCCAGCATGTAAAAGATTTCTTGGCATGTAAAAGCAGGACTAACAACAGTAGACATTAACATTATATTGTTCCATAGAGACTGCTATAGACATTTTGTTTTATAACCTTAAAATTACTGTTGGATCAACAATTACACATAGCTGACCTGCGGAATGATCTCTCTACTTCTAGTCAAATGAATATATCTCAAAGTAAATGATAAGAGAAGACTTTGATGGGAACTGTTTATCATATACATCTTCCGAGGTAAAAGACAAGACACACAGTTTTCAGGTTACACATAATGAGAATTTTCCAGAAGCTATGTCAGAAATTAATTACTTGTAGACTTCTAGGCAACAAAAAAACCCCTCAATTATATTTTTAAGAATTGTTCTTTTTTTTATGTGCCCAGAGCAGGGGTAGGCAACCTTGGCTCTTTCATGACTGGTGGACTTCAACTCCCAGAATTCCTGAGCCAGCATGGCTCAGCTTGGAAACCTCTCCCTTTCCCCTCAGCATGGCTGGCTCAGGAATTCTGGGAGTTGAAGTCCACCAGTCATAAAAGAGCCAAGGTTGCCGACCCCTGGCCCAGAGTCTTGCCCAGTCTTTCCTAACTAATTTTCCATACAAATTTATACAGAGAGAGAGAGAGAGAGAGAGAGAGAGAGAGAGAGAGAGAGAGAGAGAGAGAGAGAGAGAGGGAGAGGGAGGGAGGGAGGGAGAAGGGAGGGAAGGAGGGAAGGAAGGAAGGAAGGAAGGAAGGAAGGAAGGAAGGAAGGAAGGAAGGAAGGAAGGAAGGAGGGAGATATCACCATTTTCGAAGAATATTTTTCTTTTGTTTATACTTAGTCTTTGAAATCAATTCTCTTTGTTTAAGCCCAACACTATTTTATTTATTGTATTTTCTAAGAAAGTCAGTACTAGTTGAAAGGTATATTTTTGGTGCCAAAGTTTTTGTGGACTGCAATCTGTTAACATGCCATAGAGGTCTTAAGCTTCTGCAGAATGACTATAAATTCCCAGGTTTAATTGTCTTTCCACCACCACACCTTTTTTTTAATTAGCAGAAAGATGAAGCATGTTTGCTTTCTTTTGGTCTATCAAGTTGGTGGGGAGAAAGACTGTGATAGAAATGAGTATCAGTGAAAGCAATCCCTAATGAATTCATATAAGGCTGACCCAGTTTGGTGTGGTATATCCACAGGGTATGTGAAAACTATAAAGGACACTGTCTTTATACAAGTCTAATCTATTTAAGGACACAGTGCCAGTCATGTAATGCAGGCTACCATATCTGGGCTATAAAATCCATGCACTAGATAGCAGCAAAGAGATCTAACAAATTCTAATTATTTGCTTCTATTTAGTGGTTGTCTGCATTTTTGCAATCCAGATGTGGTAGTCCTAATGCAATATAGTCTGACTAAAGCAGAATAATGGAATCACACCCCAAGTTCCACTTTGGAGTATGTGCCTGATATTGCAAAAGACATAACAAAACACGTGTATGTCCTCATGATACCAGAATGCTTGTTTTGTCACTGTCACCTTTCCTTATTCCCTACATCTTTGTCATTATTAAACTTCTTGTTCCAGCAGGTGCATCCGCACAACTATCTCTTAACATATTGCACATATTGTCATTTGTTTCTAGAAAGCAATAAACAGTAAACTTTATGACTATTTATATCTTTTCCTATTATCCCATTTCTAAACCCGAATGCCAAAGATGTTTATATTACCAAAAGAAATCCAGTGCAATTTATTATTTATTAATTTCAGACATTTGGAAACTATAAGTGAAGCTGAAGTGTAGAATTTATCTACAGCTCACATTTTTATTATAATATTGACTCCAATTTAATTAGATTATTTTTTATAAATGGAGTAACATATACATTTATGTAGAGAGTAAATCCATCCGGTTTGAGCCGGTCATCCTAGTCCTATGTAATACATTTCCAAGCCCAATACTTTATAATGTTGGATATGGAAAGAAATGGTCAAATACAAACTATATTTATTCAAAGCCATAATCTTATGTTTACTTAAATGTAATTCTTGCTATGCTTATCACTGATTATTAGGAAAGCATACAGCATCAGTTTGTTAATGCATTATATAGGAATCCTCTATGTTACATTGGAAAAAGGTTACTTATTTAATAGTTTGGTTTATGTTAAGCTTTCCTCCATCAACACACAGTATTCTTTCGTACAATTCTTTTTCATACAACAACCCTGTGAGATACGTTGGACTGGGAGATACTGAGTAAACATACAGAAGACTATAGTGTAAAGATTTTCTCTTTCCTTTGGTTATTTCCATCTGGTTACAACAATATCTGAAAAGTCCTGTTTTCTCTACTGAAAGAAGTAAGCAAGCAATTATTTAATTAAACAACATTAAAAATATCACAATGATACTTACCAATAAAGATATGGTTTATCTTTATCAACATTAATATTATTCAATGGATCCATACGAAACCAAGTGTTAAGCGTAAACCCATTTTGATAAGGCCACTTGGCAATTGGAGGCAATGCAATTGCCTACGGAAAAAAATGAAAACAAAGTTAATCATTATCTTATAAAACTAAAAATGTTTAGCAAAAAAATAAGTAATTTGTAATACACTAATCCAAGTCATCCCATCATAATTCATACAAAGATACTAGTATTTGGAAAATAGATAAAAATACAACATCCGTCTGGGATTGGGTTTTGTTTTGTTTGTTTTTTGTGCCCATTTTCCATTTCTTTCTTTAGCATAATGTACATGATCCAGAGTTTCTAAGGGATGAAATATACAACAGAATACAACTAGTATTTTACCAAGAAAAATCATTTCAGATATTTTTCTCACATATCAAGGCTCCAAATGTATTTAAACCAATTCTATATAAGTAAAACAATTAAACATATTTTCAGATGGTTTCTAGAAGCATATTTATACATTAGAAGAGGATTTAATTTTTACTATTATCAATAAATTATGCTTAAAACTTACTGCAGCACTGCAGCCTGGAAAGTTGAAAAAAGTATCAGGACCATGTCTCTGTGGCATCTGATTAAGGACTGACAACAACTTGACTGCATGTCTAGGCTATCAAAAACAAAATTGTACAATTATTTACTGTATTTATTTATTAAATAAATAAATTCACCTTCAAGAATGAAAGACAGCACACAGAGAATACTCTCCCCCAATTTCCTTCAGAAGAAAGCTATAGGCTTAAACATACCAACGAATTTCCCTGATATATTTGAACCTGGGTCTCACCAGTTGAATTTCAACATTAGAACCACTATGCCACTAGAATCTATAATTATAGCTTCATCTTATTCACTTTACAATGAGATACTGTATATTAGTTGGTATTTAGTTTTCCAAATAGACTAGAAATTTATTTTAAAGAAGTCATCAGAAGCCGAGTTATAATTAAAAAAAATGTTAAATGCTTAATTAGACATAATGTTGCACCTTAATTAAGCAAATCATAACTATATTTGCATTAGCCATAGCTTACCCAGATTCCATTTTCACCACGAAGCATGCTGAACAAAAGCTTCAATTCCTTAACGGTAATGCTGTAGCTGGCAAGAACTCCCAACATATCAACGAGAAGATCTTCAAAGAAAAATAAAATTACTCCATTGCTTCCTTAATTTTTTATATAAATTATATTTCACAAATACAAACTGGATTGGCTGTTAAAACTATTCATTATGAATGCTAGTTTTCCCAGCAATTAAAGACTATCTTGCAAAATTCAGAGGAATCATGATAAGCCCTAAGAATGCATTTTGAGATTTCTTAGATCTGCCATGACAGAAAGCCCAAACCACTTGCGTAATTGAATGGACGGATAAAAGGTTCATATTATGAGTTTTTTGCTTTTTTCGTAAACAAATTCAACAATATAGAAAGGTTTTCAATAATGCAAGAAATATTGATCAAGAGAAGAATCTTTATTATTTCAACAAATAATCTGAAATGATTATTTTGTAACTGTATGGAAGCTTTTACCAACCATTAACCCTAACTTAAAGTAGGATTATTATTTTTTTTAATCTCATGTTTTGCAATTATACATCAGGTAGTCTTCGTTTATGATCACTTGTTCAGTAACCAAGTTATAACCATGCTGAATGAATAGTACATATGACCAGTCCTCATAGCTGCAGCTGTCATACCATCCCTGTGATCATATGATCGCAATCCAAGAGTTTGGCGATCGGCTCGCAATTGTGACATCACAGCAATCCATGGTCACATGCCTGCCATTTGTGAACTTCACTGACAGTTTTTGACAAGCAAAATCAATAGGGGAACTGACAAGAGGTCATTTCTGGATTTGCTTAATGGTGCCAACCAGAAGTTATCTATACTTTTATACAGGCAATTATCCATATCTTTGGCTTTGAATTACATTTTACATCTAATGACTATGACTGTAAGGAAAGCATATAATGTACAGCTTTGTATCCACAGGTGTCCCTTTTTTTCCTCTCCCTACCCACCAATTTCTTGCTTTCCCTTCTTTTTCTAAATCAGACTTGATTAAATAATTCCCCTCATTAAAATTTCTCCTATCCCACTGGATCAAATAAACACCATCAACAATAGCTTATTAATTTGGGTAGGAACAAGAGGGATACATTGTATACTTGGCATTTATAGATTTTTTATGTTATTTATTTATTTTTCTCAGAGGGGAGCAACTACTCTCACTCCCTCACTTTGACTTCAAATAAAATATATGTATAATTTATTAGGTCCAACGGCAGTCTTTTCTGAAACATGGTATGCAAAAGTGTTGGGCTCTCAAGCTGTATGTAAACCAAGTTGAAAAATATGGGAACTGAAATAACTAATTGTAGGAGAGTCATATTTTTTCCTATAGGCAAACAACTTTACAGAAAGCTGGTGGTGGGAGGAGTAGGGAAGAAAATTTATGCAAATAGTAACTGTAAATTTGCAAGATGTGTTGTAACTTTAATTATAGTCTTTGATTTACAACCATTTGTTTAGAAACTAAAGTTACAATGGCACTCAAAAATGTGCCTTATGACTAGTCATCATGCTTATGACTGCTGCATCATCCCCATGGTCACAAGGCACTTGGCCATCAGCATGTATTTATGAAGGCTGCAGCATTCTGGGATTGCATGGTTGCCATTTGCAACCTTCCCAGCTGGCTTCCAACAAGCAAAGTCAATTGGGGAAGCTGAATTTGCTTAAAAACTGCATGATTCACTTAACAACTGCAATGATTCGCTTAACCATAACAAAACAGGTTGCAAAATTCAGTGTGATTTATTTAACAATGGCCTTGCTTAGCAATGGAAATTCTAATCATAAATCGAGAACTACCTCTAATAAGTTTTCTAAGCTGATTGTTGAAGATCTCCAGACTGATGTCTGGTACTCCAAAAATTTTTAGAGACTACCAGATATTCTCCATAACAAACATGAAATTGTTTTAATAGGTTTATAATAAAGACAGTTGAACATATAATAGTTGGGAATACTTTTAATCAAACATTGGATACTTTTTTAAAACTTAATACTGCATCCTCCAAATAATATTCTTAAATTCATAACATTTGCCCAAAGTTATTTCTTAATTTAACTGAGTGAATATTGAGCATTGTCTGACTTAACAAATAAATAAATAAACTTTTATTGCTTCTCCACTGAAAAAATATTTTCAACTAGATTATTTTCTGGTATCTCATTCTGTATATTTAAAACATGTGATGGAAATGTTTTAATTTCAGACCATGGAACTATGAAGCTTTCTGCTTTAGTGATAAAAATCTAAATATGCACTTTAAGTGCCCTTGTATATATCTGAATGATAAAATTATTAGAGAGGTGGAATAGAAAACGGCATAGGATTTTCTTTTTCATATTAAAAGTGACTTAGTTTTCATATTAAAATGACTTTTGAATAGCATTATCACATTTATTCAGTTAGATATTCTTCATATTAAAGAAGCTAAAATTGGCTAAAATTAATTTTTACTCTTTATGCCAGGGGTTCCCAATATCCCAAGATGATATTCCAGGGGGTTGTTCTTTACAAAATTTAAGCTTAATAATAAACTTTATAGTACATATAGCAATGATACTGAAAAAATGGAGAGAAATCCAGTACATTATTGGCCTTCATACAATGTAATATTGTAGCATCTATTGGGGATAAAATTGGAATAAGTATACAGAGTACAGACTCAGTCATCAAATACTTACATTTTATTCTAAAGACTATAGTATCAATTCTTCATTTACAGAAGTTGAGAATCTCACATATTTAATTCATAATTTTGGTTTAACTCCATATAGGCAAATCCCAACACTTACAGTTATCCCATAAGTCAAAGTAAATCAGATTCAGTGACAATAGGTCATAGCAATAATCTAGAAAAACATAATAACTCCTTCATATTGGCATAAGAATTTCCAGGAAGCTTTCTCAACTGGTAACTATGAAAATATCTCCCATGGAGATGAAAAAAAATCCAACAGATGCTCTAAAACTCCTTTTAGGATTCACAGTAAGATAAATGGAAAGATTAACACTAAGATTGATTTACCTTCCTGTTTTAATTTCATTCATTATTTTAAACAACTTTACAACACACAAAATATATTGGTTTGTAAAGGGCATCTCTAAAGATTCTCCGTGAAAATCAGATCCTTACTGAAATCCTGACAAACATTAAGATCCTGGTTCTGAAAGAAACAGTTCAATACCGATATTTCATGGTATAAAACATTGTGGGAAATAATTGATCATATTGGAAAATAACTTACAATAGCTTAAAATATACTCAATAAATCTGCATTTTAATTTTTTGGGGGGGCTGCCTGGTGCACAAGATTTTTTATATATACTAAGGCTCTTTCAACATTATAATTTGCATTCAAATAATCCAGAGAAAGCATTTTTTAAACATCTGCCGAATTTAAAGTTTGATTTACTTTGATTACCATCCTGTTCAAATTCACAAATGTTTTCTGAATACCCTAAATAAGCTAAATACAACTTTCAAAATTTTAGTTTTGAGCGGATTAAAAAAAAACATTTAAAAACGGAGTCTAAAAAAGTGGTATCAGCAATAATCATAATTTAATTCCAAACTGTATCTCCTATACATGCTCAGATAATATCCTTTAATAATTAATCAGTTCATATACAATGTTAAAATATCTTGATTATGATAATCTATTATATAATTTATACCTGCAATCATATCATCCACAGTACTCATCTTCAATAGCACCTGTTCAATTAAACCAACTTCTGTACTGGTCTGTAAATTCCGGACACTTTTACGAAGGATGGCAGTGAACATACTCCAAATTTCTGCTTGACATGTTACATCACAGTGCTCTAAAAGTTCTGACATGCATGTTATACTTTCTGCATCTTGGATTATAAAGTTCATCTCTAGATCAAATTCTCCACCAACCAACTGAAAATTAAAAAAGAAAAAAAGAAAATGTTAATTTACTAAATCTTTTCAAGATTGAGGCAAACTAACTCAATTTTTTTGATGTTCATAAACTACTTTGTGATCTATAAAAATGAATGTATTCTTAGGGGTTACCTTCTTGTAAATATTCTCACATTAATTAAAATATATGATGATAAATTAATAGAATAATATATATTTTAAAATCATAATGTGTGTATACAATCATAATACTGTAGAGTGTATGACAAAGGCTAGAAAAATTAAACAAAATTCCATTTTTCTATCTCTTTTTTTATGAGTCTTTAGAAATTTATGTTGAGCATTGAAAGATGAGCCTATAGAGCTTTGTGGTAAGAAATTCACTGAGATGGTGGGAGCTGAATTTGGTAAGATTTATATAGGGATAGATCAGGCCCAAATCAGAACTGATTGTTTATTAATAGCTACCAAACTTTGCCATTATTTGTTCACTCAGAGTGTCTTTATATATCGTTAGGACCTTAATTAAGAGAACTATATAGAGTGTAATCAGAAGCTAGTAACAACACAGGTTTTTTTTTAGAAAACATACAGGGTAGGATAGATTCATATCATCTCTAATACTTTGTGCATCATTACTACAATGCTGTCTTGATTTTAATATTTATTGTTATAGTCTATCAGGAACCCATTCAGATTATGATATATAAATGACAGAAATATTTTTTTTCATTTCCAAATCCTATCTAACACTTTATGTAGACTAAAGGTCAGTAGCCCAACTCTTCTATTTATAAAAAAAAGGCATTGAGCATAATGAGGCATAGGATACATTTTTCAAGGGCTTACCTCTATTACTAAATAATGACTAAATAAATAAATAAAAACATACTGAAGCAGTTTATTAGTTAACTGTGTAGACTGGTTTATGTACAAATAAATGTCACCACACAGAACCCATCCACAGATACTGTCAGAGAAATAATGATGCCATGAGCATTTCACAACAGTCTTCAGTGCACATATTAATAAACATCCCAACAAGATTTCAAGAAAATTACTTTTTAAAAAAATATATAATAGTATGAGCTAAATGAGACAATGTTGTACTAATTTTCAAGCATCTTTTACATATCTCAGCATCTTTTTTAATCACCTCAAAAGAATAAAACACTAGCAACAATAAGGTTCCTAAGGTTTTAACTGCTATTTCATTTGCAAATCTGTACATAGCTGTTATTATAATAAATAAAGAACCACAGTGGGAAATTTGATGTCATTCTATGTTTCACATTTGACCTTCAACTTCAGTCTTTTTAATTCGAAACCTTTTGATTCCAAATATTTTCCTCTCCATAAAAAACTGTGTCCCCCACCTACAAGCAAATTAATACCAGTTCCTAAACAGAACAGAAGCTAGTATCTTTGGGGAAGCTGGAAAGAAATAGTTAGCTCTACTGTCTTGAGCCTTTTCCTCTCTTAACTGAAGTTTTTCAGTTTACAAGACATTTAGAAGCACTTGATCATAAGTGTTCATTAGGTCAATTTAAGCAAAAACAACAAAGTACAAGCAAAGCTTTGGCAGATCATAGCTCTTTATCAGTTACAAAACGTAAACTGTAATTGTGAAACATGGTACTTTGGGAAAAAAGTTGAAAGGAGACCTGAGACAGAACATTTTAACAAAATAACAAGGCACAACAATTGTTTTCTCAGTACAGTGTAATAAGAAAACTTGATCTCCGTTCCAAAGAAATATTGTTAAATCTGAATTCTAGTTCAACATTTTCACAGTGAAGTCAGGATTTCTTATTATCTTTTATTCTTTAAAAGTATCCTAGATAGCTTAAATGTTTCCTATTGGTTTTGGATATTATTTTTGATGTACATTTTTTATTGATTTATCCTTCTAAGAGACACTGCCGAGTTTATCTAATGCAGAGAGTCATGGGCATTGCCAACAATTAATGCCATATACAACACTAGAGAAAAAGCAAATATACATTTCCCTGAAGTTATGATTGATGTTATAGATATTGTGGCAGTGTTTTCACAATATATTTAAAAGCAGTTGTCATCTGGATTTGCCACAGACTTTGATTCCTGTATCTGTTTCCCTGTGGCATGATATAATAGAATATCACATATATTACTATAGTTCACAGCATATTCAAATGTATTATGAGAATTTATAGCCCATCATAGACAATGTTTTCCTTCCTCAAGTTCTGCATGAAAGTTCCATGTTGCATAGAGATAGCTATGCAACTTCATACAACTGTTAACCACTAACAATAGAACACTAGGTTCAAAATTAGTTGAGTTTAATTATTTCTTCGTGAAACATTCAAAATTACCAATTTAAAGAACAAGTTTTTAAAATTATATTATCACTATTGTTGATAATAATAATAATAATGATGATAATGATAATAATAATAATAATAATAATAATAATAATAATAATAATAATAATAATAATAATAATAATAATAATAATAATAATAATAATAATAATAATAATAATAATAATAAAGTTGGAAGGGACCTTGGAGGTCGTCGAGTCCAACCCCCTGCTCAGGCAGGAAACCCTATACCATTTTGGACAAATGGCTGTCCAGTCTCTTCTTAAAAACTTCCAGTGTTGGAGCATTCACCGCTTCTGGAGGCAGGTTGTTCCACTGGTTAATTGTTCTAACTGTCAGGAAGTTTCTCCTCAGTTCCAGGTTGCTTCTCTCCTTCACTAGTTTCCATCCATTACTTCTTGTCCTGCCCTCAGGCGCCTTGGAGAATAGCTTGACTCCCTCTTCTTTGTGGCAACCCCTGAGATATTGGAATACTGCTATCATGTCACCCTAGTCCTTCTTTTCATTAAACTAGACATACCCAATTCCAGCAAACGTTCCTGATATGCTTTAGCCTCCAGTCCCCTAATCATCTTTGTTGCCCTTCTCTGCACTCTTTCTAGAGTCTCAACATCTTTTTTACATCGTGGTGACCAAAACTGGATGCAGTATTCCAAGTGTGGCCTTACCAAGGCATTGTAAAGTGGTATTAATACTTCACGTGATCTTGATTCTTTCCCTCTGTTAATGCAGCCCAGCACTGTGTTGGCTTTTTTGGCAGCTGCAGCACACTGCTGGCTCATATTTAAGTGATTGTCTACTAGGACTCCGAGATCCCTCTCACAGTTACTACTATTGAGCAAGGTACCCCCTATACTATACCTGTACATTTGGTTTTTCTTGCCTAAATGTAGAACCTTACTTTTTTCACCATTGAATTTCATTTTGTTAGATAGCGCCCAGTGTTCAAGTCTGTCCAGGTCCTCCTGTATCTTAAGCCTGTCTTCTGCAGTGTTGGCTATTCCTGCCAGCTTGGTGTCATCCGCAAATTTGATGAGTTCCCCATCTATCCCCTGGTCCAAATCGTTGATGAAGATGTTGAAGAGCACTGGCCCCAGAACAGAGCCCTGGGGCACTGTTTTTATTGTTTTTATTGTTCCTACTTCTGCTCTACAATAAGTTTTGTCCTTATAAAAAATAGAGACATCTCTTTCTCTCTAATTGGTAGGTATAATCTGAAAGCAATGACACCAATCGCTAGAAAATGCATTCAGTTGATTTAGTACTAAATTTGTACTGCATACTGCGGGAATCAAGGTAATAAAGGGGTCAGCAGCATTCAGGGATGCTACCCAATTGTCTCACCATAACAATGCACTTGGGGAAATTTTCTGGATTATTTTTCTCTGCCATACTTATTCAACCTCTTTGGAGTTAATTTCTTTTACCAGCTTCTCCTCATATTTGGTTGACTTCTGTCCAACTTTCAAACAATTAACGTGACAACTAACAAATGCAAATGAACGTGATCCTGATCCACTTTACATAATTTCCAAATAAGGAGGAGGAAAACTAAATATGAGCTATAGCTGTTATGCTCAACTCCCAGCTACTAATCTATTCACTTGATATGTGCATTTTGGTGCTATATGCTATGAATTACCTCAATTACTGTATTAGTATAAGTATCATCTTTGTTTCAGCCAAAGACCAATAATTATTTTTTAATTGTATTTGTGGTCTACTTTCATATGATTTCTTACTATTTTTTTTTCTTGGTTATTATTCACCTAGAGTTATGATTTGAAGATGGGTGGCCATATTAATTTTCTAAGTTACAAAATAAATATGAAACTATGATTATAGTAAAAATAACCTACTACAAACCATCAATATAAATTATAGTTACAATACCCTTCCTTAAGAATTCACTATCTCCAAATTCACTAGCATGTCATACGAACCAGATAAAATATTGCATTCCTCTTGATTAATCTACCAAGACAAGACCAATGTGCCAGTTAGAGAAATACAAACCAAAATGAGTAGAATCATCTTCCCTTCCTTCTTCTCTTGACAGGAGAAAAACAGCCTTTTCTGAATTAATCTTATATTACAAGTGCTTCTTATTTTTTGTATGGTTTTCTGTACCAACCTAAAAAGATGTGAATAAAAAAACTGGAGATAATGGAACCTTGAAAAACTTTATGAATGTATAAAAGCCCATCTCCCTAGTTGCATTTGTAGGTAAAATACAAAAAAGACATTTTGAAAGTCCTCTTCTAAGCATCAAAAACTACAAACACACAAAACCCCTGCAGAGAATAACAGTTGGGCTAAATTTACTCTGCAGATATATTTAACTGGGTAATGGAACCCTGTATAATGAGGACCACCTGTTTTGACATCAGCATTCAGACATCAGTGAGGTATTTAGCCCAAATGAGAGTGCAAAATAGAAAACAAAAGTAAACTACTACAAAAATTGAACTATTCTTAGTAACAGCCCATTCTCCTGAAATAAGCAAAGAAAAACATATATGGTGAGGTTCATATTAAGCCATGATTTGCTTAAATATGATTTCTTGAGTCTAATGTAATTATCTGAGTGTGTACAATATGCTGAGCCATCAATTATATAAACCTAAGTCGACACATAACACATAACAAAGATTAAATATCCCACATTACAGTTGAACATATTATATGAATTAGGCCAACATATAAACCTTACACACTATATATTAAGCCATTTTGTGATTTATGCAATCCTGACTCAATGTAAACTTTGCCAAACAATCCTACAATGATCTTACCCAAATGTGAAACAAAAATACTTATTAGAATATATACAGTAGAGAGTTTTAGCCTGATTTTGTTTAAATAATAAACATGTAGGAAACTTAATGACTAAAGATTATACTTAAAATATTAAGAGTCACAAACTGAATGGACTACCTTGTATATTGGAACACTCCTGAGTTTCTGCAAGGTGTCTTTTTATGCATCTTTTAGGGGGTACTCTACAGTTTTATATATTTTCGAAATGACAGGTAACTGTAGTATTGCCTTTATGTATATATTTATTTATTCTTCCACCATTATTATTTTTATAAATAACTCAGGCAGTGAACATAGCTAATACACTTTCATCTTCCTATTTTGTCCACAACAACCCTAGGTTAGGCTGAGAGAAAGTGACTGGCCCAAATCCACCCAGTTGATTTTCATGACACCAAATATGTCTATATGGATCATGGATTATATGGATCAAATACTAAATATAAATTTATTTATAAATTTTATAAATAAATAATGTTCTCTCTCATGTTGATACATGATCAAAGGTGATTGCAAGGGCCACAAAAAAATGAACTGCAGCTTATCCACTCTGAAGCATTGCATAGTACCAATATAGTTTCCTCTATCAGTCAAAACATTTATGAGGTAAATTGCCTAATTTTATTTCTAAGATCAAATGATAGTTTCCATTTAAATTTCTCCAGTTCTGTTCCAATGTTTTAAATATTACACTCTATAAGAAATACATTTATGTACACCATTATCATTATTATTATGACTGACCACATAGTCAGCCATAGACTTGATTTGGCATTTTATCCCCCTATCTAATCCTTCCCAAAGACCTGGGATAGGCAGATGTTATTGTTTAGTGGTGTTAAAGGTATCATCACAGGATGTAAGCTGCCTTTTGCAATTGACTGATGGTGATTTTGTCAATGCCAATGATATTCAAGTGGTACTCCAGGCACTTATTACTATTGGTACTATCTTTGCTTTCTTTTGCCATAATTGTTCTATTTGCAGGTCTTTGTATTTTCTGATTTTCTCTAGTTCTCTTTTATTCAGCTCTATCTATGTATTGTCACATCCACTATCCAGACTTTTTTGTCTTTCTTATCAAACATGATTAAAACTTGGATGGTTTTTTTTTTGTAAATTTTTATTGATTTTCTAATATTATATTTAAATATTTGAAAGCAAATGTGGCAGCTGGGTACAATAATTCTATTTCACATAGATATCATTAGTACAGATCTCAAACTGTTACAATCCCCATTCCCTCTCTTTCTCCCTTAATATCTACTGTCTCATATTTTAACTAATACAATTCTTGTTGTGTCAATCAAATAGAAAGTAACTTTCTAACATTTATCAATAATTTTAGTTAACATATATCTTGTTTTAACTTTCAGTCTTTAGACAATCAATGACCTAATCAATTTTTCTCAATTTTAATTTTCCATTAATATTTAAATTTAACATTTAATAATTATCATTTCCACACTTTAGATGACCCCAATTCCTTTATCACCATTCCTCCCAAAGTCTAACATTCAGGATACACATCTTATCTATATAAGTTCTCACCATCTACATCAACAAGTTAATAATGCAATAATATTGTTCTTATTTTCTAATAATTCTCTTGAATGTTAGTGGCATGTATTTGTCTGTATTATTATTATTATTATTATTATTATTATTATTATTATTATTATTATTATTATTATTATTATTATTATTATTATTTTATTATTATTATTATTTTATTATTATTATTATTATTAATCATCGCACAGTCAGCCAGATGTTCAGACTGGATTTGGCATTTTTGTCTACCTATCGAGTCCTTACCAAGGACCTGGGATAGGCAGATGTGGATGTTTGATGGTATTACAGATATCATCGCAGGATGGAAGTAGTTCCTAGTAAGGCCGCCTTTTGCAATTGACTAATGGCGAATTTGTCAAGGCCAATGGTGTTCAAGTGGTGCTCCAGTTGTTTTGGGATTGCACCCAAGGCACCTATTACTATTGGTACTACCCTTGCTTTCCTTTGCCACAGTCTTTCTATTTCTATTTGTAGGTCTTTGTATTTTGTTATCTTCTCCAGTTCTTTCTCGTCTATTCTGCTGTCTCCAGGCACTGACACGTCCACTATCCAGACTTTTTTGTCTTTCTTATCGACAATTGTTAAGTCCGGGGTGTCATGTTGCAGGTGCTTATCTGTTTGAATTCTGAAGTCCCAGAGCAGTTTAATTTTATCATTTTCTATGATTTTCTCTATTTTATGATCCCACCAGTTCTTGCTTACAGGCAAATGATATTTCTTGCAGATCTTCCAATGCACCATTGTTGCTACTTTGTCATGCCGCTGCTTGTAGTCAGTCTGTGCGATCTTCTTGCAGCAGCTTACCAGGTGGTCCACTGTGTCTTCAGCTTCTTTGCATAGGTGGCACTTACTGTCTGTTGCTGTCTTCTCAATTTTGACTTTGTATGCATTTGTCCTTAAGGCTTGGTCTTGTGCAGCCAGAATTAGTCCCTCGGTCTCTTTCTTCACTTTTCCTGCTCTTAGCCATTGCCAGGTCTTCTTATTATCTGCTTTCCCAGCTATTTTCTTAATGTACTGGCCATGTAGTGCTTTGTCTTCCCATGTCTCTATTCTGTTCTTCATTTGGCCTTTCTTGTAGGCCAGTTTGGTCTCTCCAGTAGTCAGTAAGCCTTTCTGATATACTAATTTCAGTGCATCTTCATCATTGTCCTTCAGATATTCTTCCAAAGCCATTTTTTCTTCTTCAACCATCTGATGTACTTGCAGCATTCCACGCCCACCTATTTGCCTTAGAGTCTGTCAATGTCACTGCATGGATGAAGGGCATGATTCATTGTCATTATTTTTCTGGTCTTCCTATCCATTGCTTTTAGTTCTGCTTGAGTCTAGTCCACTATTCCAGCTGTGTATCTAATGACTGGAATTGCCCAGGTGTTGATTGCCTTCATGTTATTTCCTCCATTGAGTTTGGATTTTAAGATCTTCTTCATTCTCTTGATGTATTCACCTCTTTTTCTTGACTTCAGTGTGCTTGATGTTGTCAGCTTGAAGGATACCCAAGTATTTGTAGTAATCTTCCTCATCCAGACTCTTAATGTTATTTTCGTGGGGCATCTTGGTTCCTTCAGTTTTCACTATTTTTCCTTGTTTGATAGTAAGTGTGGCACATTTGTCCAAGCCAAACTCCATTGCAATATCTTGGCTATATATACGGACAGGGTTGAGCAGCGATTCTATTTCAGATGATGTTTTTCCATACAGCTTCAGATCATCCATGTAAAGGAGGTGGGACAGTCTGGCAGATGTTTTTGATGTTTTCAAGTTAAGTCAAGGTGAATTCATATGGCTGAACTTAAAAGTTTATGAGCTCTTTTAAATTGCATAAATATGACCTAAAATGTGATTTGTTCTCCACACAAGTCCTATAATTAGATAAAGAGATAGAGCCCATTTAAACAAAAGTCAAAAACATGACACTTATTTAGCTTACCATTATTAATTATGAATTATTGATTTGTTATGGCCTACTCTTGGAGGTCACTTACATTGATGGTGAAATAGCCAATTGGGTTAGGTCATCCTTCAGAGCCACAGCATTAGGTCACCCTACAGACACTCTACAGCAGGGGTGTCAAACTGGTGACCCGCGGGCCGGATGCATCATGTGCAGGCCACACCCATCCCAGCTCCGCAAAGGAAAAAATGTCATGATACATCATATGTCACGTGACACGATCGAGTTTGACACCTGTGCTCTACAGAGTCACAGTCACCCTACTTCATTGCTAAGAGAATAATTGGCAAAGGGAAACATGTATTATTCAACAGGGCTCTTCCGATTGCTGATGGATTGAAGATAAAAACAGTACTTTAGAATGAAAATAGCAAAGATAATGACTTATACCTGTCTAATTTTGAAATGTGACAAAAGATCTCAAGAAGGCCTCAAAACAGCTTTCTCAAGCTGTAGAGCTCATGATTTCAAGGAGCTGCTGAACAATAATTGGGATGGCCAAAGTAGATATAATGCTATATTTACTGATGTGTGAAAGGGAATACATGCAGGGGAGATGGGGAATACAACAAACTATTCCACTGTATATATGCATACTGTATAACTTGTTAAGATGCTTGCAGTTTTTAATTTTCCTTACAGAATAATTAAGCATTTTAGCATTATATAGGTGGACTGCTGGGTATTAACCAATGTTAAATTAAAGGAACTAACAGTTCTGCTATCTTAAAATTAATGGCCCATTAACTAAGCATTTTATATTTTTAACAAGCGCAGCAAGATTTTTAAAATGTCCAATTTCTTAATTGTTCAGCCGGTAAAAACTCTGTCAGAGTAGCCTCTAATGGAATAAATGAGTTGTGAAGTCTATCTCAGATAAGTTACAATAGTTGTATGTGAGGTTATTTATGACTCCATCAGAGTAGGTTCTTGTTTCTTGGTGAAAACATGCTATTTTAAAATAAAGATACCATATCATGTGATTTTGTTTAAAAAAAATCACATTTTATGAGAATAACATCACAAGCCATTCAGGTTTTACCTCTACTGCATGCTCTATTCTGAAACAGAATAAACTCCCATATTTAGGTTTTTTTCAGTGTTATGCAAATATCTGGTACAAAATGTGTTGATGATGCCTAACCAAAGAAAAGATGATGCCTTCTAAAGCTAAATTGCAGATTCTTTTGAAGAGGAATGAATATGTTCTGCATGGAAATTTTATTTATGTTAACATTTGTTGGGAGACAGCAGTGTCCTCTTAGGAAATTTCTCAATTGTCTTTCTGGCAATTTGCTGTTTCAGAGAGTGGAGAAGGTTCAAATAGCCATAACTTGATTACTAATTAATAGAGAAGTTTTACTTGAAGAAGTGGAAGTAGGAACATTTAATCACAATGAAAAATGAAAGGAATGTATATCAAATATATATAAATGACATAAAATTAGATGGGATGTTTAACAGAACACAAAAATAAAATCAAAACTATCTTCATAGATTAGAGAAATGGACTCAAAAGTAACAACATGAAATTTAACAGAGTAAGACCAAAGTTTTCAATTTCAAAAACAAATATCAAATGAACAGAAAAATCAAATAAATAGATGGACAATCTCTGCATACAATATTATTTATGAAAAATATCTTGAATAAATACTTGATTAAAAACTAAGTACCAATTAACAAAACGATGTAGCTTCAAATATAATAAATGTCATTTAGGTGGAATCAACAGAGCCATAGTTTCAAACTCACAAACTCATTCCTCTTCATTTTGCTTTGATGAGACCCCACTTCAAGTAATATATTTAGTTTTGACCCTGACACTAAAAAGGATTTTAAAAATCTCATAAAGTTTCAGAGATGTGCACAAGACTGAATATGATAATAGAAAATGTCTTACAAAGAGAGAACGAAGGAGCTAAATTTGATTAACTACTATATGAGAAAAGGCAACTGGGATGGGGTTATGACAGCATCCTTAAAAAAGAAAAGAAAAGTGGTATTATGGAAGAAGTTCAAGATCTAATCTGAGTACAGGATCCAGATTAATGGATTTAATTTACATAAAGGCAGATCCCAACTTAAATTATTTGTTTGTTTACGTGTATTATGGCTGCCGAGCAGAAGAATCTGGGTGGCTTACAACATCCAAATATACAATTAAAACTCTAAAAAACATGAAAATTAAATATGGCAGCCCAGATTAAAAATAATCATAACAATAAAAACATTATAGATGCACTATAGACACACTAATCGCAGGCCTGGGAATACAGTTGGGTTTTAAGGGCCTTCCAGAACCATAGGAGAGTGGGCACCATATGTATGACATGGGAGGATGCTGTTCCAGAGAGTAGGACAGTGATAGAACCCAAATAGCAACATTTAACTGAAGGTATTGGTTGGGTAGAAACAACTGGAGATAGGTGGTCTCTCAAATAACCAGACCCTGTGCTATGAAGGGCTTTATAGGTAACAACCAACATCTTATTAGAACAAGAAGAATATTAGGAAAACCTACTTATCAGTAAGAGCAGTTTAACAATAGAACAAACATTGCCTAGAGAGAGATAATAGGATTCCCTTTGCTGGATGTGTTCAGAGCTAAATAATCAATTCAGTTGTTTAGTTTCCTGCTCTGAGAAAGAAGATGGTTTTGACGATGTCCTAAGAAATCTCTTGCATATTTTTTATGTCCCAGTAGATTTGAAACTAACTTTATATATATTTAGTATCTGTAGCAAAGCAGAACTTTTTACTACTAGTTATTAGAAAATGGAAGTTATAGTTATTTTCAGACACTTAACATTTGAATGACCCTTCTAAATACTATCTTACTTCATCCTTATAATAGTTCTTGAATATTTCTATGAAGGCCATCTCCATATTTCTGTGAAGGTCAGCACCAACTACAATGCCTTTATCTGCCGTCTTCCCCCATTCACCTGCTGTGTAGCACTATACAGAGTCATGGAGATGACCTCTGACAAACTATTCAGGGAAAATTAAAACATGTAAAAAATGCTTTAAGGTAGGAAATAGAAAAAGTGTTAATAAGAGACTCAGACTCACTATGCCTAACCCTTTGGGATATTAGAGGAAGAAAAGGGTAAATCTAGTCAGGCACCAAGATTCTATTCTAACCAAATTTTGGATTCTGTTCTCTGATATAATCTGTCAACCTCAGAGGCCTGAAAGACAGGAATTTCCTATCCTTATTTGCCAATAAAATGGGAATAATATCAATAATAACAACAGAAAATAAACTCCATAGTATCAGTTCCTATCTTTGCAGTTTTGAAGAACATGTGAATAGGAAACCTGCAGCTGCTGCTTTTTTGAGAATTTAATTATATATATATAACTGCTGCTTATTTTACTCTGGAACTCTCCCATTTCAAAAGATAAAAGAGGGTGTCGATAAAGATTCTCAATCATCCAGATAGAGCTGTCTGAAGTTGTCTGAAGGTTGAATCATTGCAACTGGACTAATTTTTTTGTTGTTAGCTTCCTCAGTCAGAGCAAGGTAGTTAGGCAGAGAATCCTTAGAATGTATCAGCTCCTGCCACACCAACCTCAGGGGTTTCCTCCCCAAAGTGCATTGCAAAATATCAATGAAGGTTCTGGTTTCAGAACAACCTTCAGACAACTCTACCTGGCTGATTGAGTTGGGTCCTTGTTTCAGAGATATTTCCTTATCTATATGGAAAAATGGAATAACCATGGCCATGCAAAATAGTAAGAGCAGGAGTTAATTCTGACTTCCTGTCAGCTTTCCCATTGAGTTTCCATATGGGAAAGCATTGGAAAGCTTCCTCTTTTCCTTCCTCCCTACCTCTGCCCTTTCCCCCTCTTTTCTCTCTTTCCTTCCTCTCTTCCCGCTTTCTTCATTTTTCACTTTCATTTCCCCTTCTCTCCCCCTTCCATCTTAATAATAATAATAATAAAGTTGGAAGGGACCTTGAGAGTCATCTAGTCCAACCCTCTGCTCAGGCAGGAAACCCTATACCATTTCAGACAAATGGCTGTCCAGTCTCTTCTTAAAAACTTCCAGTGTTGGAGCATTCACAACTTCTGGAGGCAGGTTGTTCTACTGATTAATTGCTCTAACTGTCAATAAATTTCGCCTTAGTTCTAGGTTGCTTCTCCCTTTGGTTAGTTTCTATCCATTGCTTCTTGTCTTGCCTTCAGGTGCTTTGGAGAATAGCTTGACTTCCTCTTCCTTGTGGCAACCCCTGAGATATTGGAACACTGCTATCATGTCACCCCTCGTCCTTCTCTTCATTAAATTAGACCTACTCAATTTCTGCAACCGTTCTTTATATGTTTTAGCCACCAGTCCCCTAATCATCTGTGTTGCTCTTCTCTGTACTCTTTCTAGAGCCTCAACTTTATTATATCGTGGTGACCAAAACTGGATGCAGTATTCCAAGTATTACCAAGGCATTGTAAAGTGGTATTAACACTTCACGTAATCTTGACTCTATCCCTCTGTTAATGCAGCCTAGCACTATGTTGGCTTTTTTGGCAGCTGCAGCACCCAGCTGGTTCATATTTAAGTGATTGTTCACTAGGACTCTGAGATCCCTCTCACAGTTACTACTATAGAGCAAGGTACCACCTATACCAGGGGTAGGCAACCTTGGCTCTTTTATGACTCGTGGACTTCAACTCCCAGAATTCCTGAGTCAGCTCCCCTGACCTATACTATACATGTGCATTTCGTTTTTATTGCCTAAATGTAGAACCTTACTTTCCTCCCTTCCTCCCTACAATTCCTGCCAGCTTCTTCATTTACTTGTGAGAAGCTTTTAGGGCAGTGGTGGCAAACCTATGGCACGGGTGCCAGAGGCGGCACTCAGAGCCCTCTCTATGGGCACGCGCGTCATCGCCCCAGTCCTAGGCCTTCAGGTTAGGTTTTATAAAACTTTTTCCCTTTAGGCCTCCGCTGCCATGTGCAAAAAAAAAAAAGGTTCAATCAGTCAATTTCAACTTCTCGCTGGAAAAAAAAGATCTTGCAAAGTTGGAATTGATTGATTGAACTTTTTAGTCCCACCCAGTCTGCAGTTACCACAACCACGCCCACCCAATTGGCCATGCCCACCCAATTGGCCACACCCAGCCAATGGGCCACACCCACCTGGCACTTGACGATGCATAAGTGGGTTTTGGGTTGCAGTTTGGGCACTCAGTCTCTAAAAGGTTCGCCATCAGTGTTTTAGGGAAAAAGTCAATAGGGAAGCCTGCAGGAAATTGCAAGTCCAAGACCAGCAGTCAGGTAAGTGGTTTCTGCTGATGGGGGAGAAAGCAGGGGGGATCGGAAAGGGTATGTGAATGAGACATGCTAGTGGGTCAAGAATGATATGCGGGGGTGTATGGGTAGGCAGTGTAGGTTGGTATGCGTGGGGTTTCAGGAAAATATGAGAGTTGCCGCATGGGTCAGGAGGTGTGAGTCAGAAAGGGTGCCTGGGGGTGCACAAGAGGTGCTACATGAATCAGGAAAAGTATGCAGGGGACAGCATTAGTCAGGCAGGACATGTGGGGGTATGCAAGAGGTACTACAGGGCAGGGAAAATGTGCAGGAAGCAGTGTGAACTGGGAAAGGTGGACAGAGTTTTTTCCTCTTGTTCCTCCCTCTCACCCATCCTTCATTCCTTCCATCCCTCCCCCTTCTCTTCCCACTAGGCAAGTAAGTGGAGGAGGGATTACGAGAATAACTGGCAAACTGCCACAGAATGTTGAAAATGACGATCACATGACCACAGCCACAGTGTCATGGTTCCGACTAATGAAACACTTCAAAGAACTTCCAGGCATTGTTTATCCTAAAAAGTCTTTATTCTTTATGTGACAGAGTGTCGGCACGGCATGGATGATGCCAAGATCTGAATTTCCCTTTCTTTGCACATAACATTCCAGACTATTCCCCTCCCCTATTTTGCAGTCATAAATCACATTTTCCAATCAGCCTGAAGGGCAAAGATTCACTTCCGTTCCATATCCCGCGCATTCCTATCTTTCTCCTCCCATCCCAGCATCATCTAAATTAACTGTAAAAATACCAGACAGTTCTGCATATCTTGTCAAAGCAATAATATTCAATATTAGCAGCATTGACACACAGCCTGAAACAGCTACAACTTTCCCAAATTTCATATTCTCAAGAGTCATGGGTCCTGGATTTCAGATGCATTCTGTAAATAAACCCATTTGGGGTACCTTCGCTCACAAATTCCTATCCCATGATGCTCTGTTTTGTCCAGTTAAAGATTATAGAAACTAGAGTTTTAGAGTTATATGAGAATGATTATTTTCTTGTCTGAAAAGTCTGGAAGACATGGGATAGAAGAGTATTACCCTCACAACAATGATTAACTCAGTTCCTTGGAAATGTTTCTATCTATTAAGAAAGTTGCTTCATTTAAACATAAATTTGGCTGCAGTATAAAGTTTGTCAACGTTTATTATATAGTATAATGTAGGCTTAAAACAAAATATGTACTTATACTTTCATATGACTGCAAAGTGCTTTATGTTTATAATGTATTATTTTGGTGCTTTTTGGTCAAATGGCCATAATAAAAATGATCATGATGGAATGAAATTAAGTGGAAGAAACTGTTAATGGCAACACCTTATAGGAGGTTCCTAGAATATTCTGGTCTCATACTAGTCACACTCCTCCTCAAATTCTGATCTACTACCAATATCAGCATTTCTACTTATCCTAAGGTAATACAGGTATAGTCCTTGACTTACGACCGTTGCTAAGCAAGGTGGTGGTTTGGTTAGTCGTGCCTGATTTTATAAGCTTTTTTGCCATGGTTGTTAAGCAAGTCACTGTAATTGTTAACTGAAGCATGTTGTCATTAAGTTAATCTGACTTCCACCATTTACTTTGCTTGTCCAAAGCCAGCTGGGAAGGTCACAAGTGGTGATCACATGATCCGAGGATGCTGCAACTGTCATAAATATATGCCGATTGCCAAGGGGCCCAAATTTTGATCACATGAACATGGTGATGCTGTGACATTCATAAGTGCAAGGAACTGTTGTCACTTTTTTTCAGTGCCGCTGTAACCATTCATTAAATGAATGGTTGTAAGTTGAGGACTACCTATAATGGTGAATCTTTTGGGCTCAGCATTATTAAATGCCAGAAAATGCCTACCTTGACTTTGCTGGTATGTCACATACACCCCCTACCTTAGAGAAAGGAGATCTCTCTATACCTCCTCACTGAGCCCTCCTCTCTTCTGGACTCTCCTCTCTGGACTTTCTGGAAGCTGCAGAAGAGAGCCCTGCTCTCATGGGTATTCTGGAGCCTCAAAGAATTGTGCAAGAATGTTCATGTGATTTTCAGTGCCTCAAAGGCTGCATGAGAGCAAGGACTTCTCGCACAATTTTCAACAGGTCCAGAGGCCTGGTGTGTCAATAAAAAAATTATGGTGTGTCACCTGTGACATGCATGTCATAGGTCTGCTATAGGTTTAAGGGTTACACTTCAATTGACTTCTATTTCTATTTCTGAAAACTGAAAGTCTGCTCAGACTGAGACAAATTTCTCTACTCTTTCTTAAATTAGTGTTCTATGAAGAGAAGTTACTGTACAATCTTCTGATGCAGTCTGCGTATTATTATTTATCTATTAAATATTTATAAAATATTTGGGTTTAATATAAGACAGAAACATATGTGCACCCTCTTCTACTTGCTCAGTATTCTAAAAGAACACCGTTCCTTGGGCTTTTTAAAACATTTCGAAAAATTTTCATTGTTAGCACAAACTGGGTTCGGTCAAGGTGTTGATTTTTTCCCCCCTGAACCTTCACATTTCTAATTCTTCATTTATCAGATGACAATTACAAGTTAAAAACACTTGTTAAAAAAACAGTCCTGGAAACTTCGAGCAAATGGATGTTAGACTTCAAACATACTAATCACTGTGAATGTGGGACTAGTATTTATAGTATTGTAGGCTGCCTGTACCCTGGGGAATTTCTGCTTTTGCAATGTTGGTATCAATTATCAAAATTACTACAGAATAGTGGCTAAACATTACAGTTTGTACTAAGGCTATTTTTGCAACAGCATGTTGTATAAGAAAATTTCTTTAGTGTCTTGCAGAATATGTCAAGCAAGTGTTTAATGTAAACAATATTCCACTATATTAATAGAAGCATGGAAATAAGAAAAGGAAAGAACTGCTAAAAACTGTTTAGGTTTGTGCTTTTGTTTAAGCAAATAATGATTGAAATCCCAGGGGATGATGATGCAACTCTCTTGAGATGTCTGAGATCAGATGATATTAAGAAACTAACAGGAACTATTAACATGTAATAGTATGATTTTATATAACAATTAACAAACTTTGGGGGTATCGAATAGATTTGGGGAAGACTAAAAATTCAATTAAAAAAATAAATTAAAAAGACATGACAAGAAGTGTTTTGTGTTCCCCACCCATATAACAGTGCAATGTCCAAAAATCCCAGGACCCCTTAATCCTGCAGTCCCTCAATTATTTAATGATGAAAAATGCAAAAGATATAAAAATGAAATTCAAATTATAAATGTTAAACATTATTAAAATTTGTTATCATTAATATAAAATGGGGACATTTTTATCATCCAATGTATTTTTATCTACAAGAACAAACTATAACATTTCTAATTCACTAATCCAAGAAACACTGTTATCAAGCTCATTTATTTGAATGTCCAACATATTCATGTTATTTTATTTTTAAAGTAACATATAGTATTTTCAAATGTATGTAGTTGCATAACTATGACAAAAGCATCAATAAACAGAATTAGAATGAGTAATAAAAGAGTTATAATTGCAAAGAAGTCAGCATTGCCATTTTCTGCTTTTACACAGCACCTAGCGTTGTTGTAAAAGTTTCTAAAGATGTTAACATTATCGTTTAGGGATACCACATGTTTGTGGTATGTATCATAATAAATGTCTATTGACAGAGTCAAATGCGCTCATTATGTCCGCCATAAACACAGCAACCAAGATTAAATTATTTAATGCCATTGTCATACTGACTGCCAACTATGCTAGTGATCTACACCTAAGAGTATTGAATTCAGCCTGGCTAAAGTGAAGGTCTTAAGAAATTTCAGAATCATGATGGATGATAAATAATAAGCTAGAGGGATATAATGGATTATGACATCTTGCTTAAATTTGTTTGGAGATCTATATCCCATATTTGTTGTTTGAGGGCAGCTCTAGAATTGTCAAAACCTAATGAGCACACGTTTTCTATAGAAAAACCTAGTAAATTAAATTAGAGATTTTTAAAGCCATGAGTATTTAAAATGCACTCTAATTACTAACGGGTCAAAAGTAGAGGAAGTAGGACAAACATAAGCCAAATGGTTATAAGAAATCATACTCTAGCATCGAATAAGACTATACCTGTCTCTACATATGAAAGCATTTTTTATATTTTGTAGAACCATCAGTATTGATCTAATAAGATTTTGAGTAGTTTCAAGAATATTAAACTTTGCAGAAAAGCACATTTGAAGCTAAGGAATCTGCCTTAGCCTAGAAAACCCTGCAGGCTGCAGGGATATAATATCTTCTAACTCTCATTCATATAATTTATAATTACAACACACAGCCTTAATAAAATCCTGTGGTACCTCACTCAACAGTTCCCTATAGTTTGTGGAAGCACTGACATACACTTGCTGAATCTGTTCATCCTGTCTAAAAATTCTATAGCAGCAATATGGCATTCATTAAGTTCAATAGAGATTGTCTTAGAATATGTGTGAGATTATAATCCAGATGAGTATAAAGTACACAAATCACATTTTGATATATTAAGGAGTAAATGTATATTTTCAGACTCCAATATCTAATTAAAATATGTGCAGCTTTGGTGAAATATTACAAATATTGCTAATTATATACGCATAAATCACCAATGCAAGCTCAGAATCTAAATGTTAATGTCTTAACCTTCCCAACATTTTACCTTAAAAAATTCTAAACCTTTTTATGATGTTAAACCAATTAAGTGTAAACTACAATTGTAATAGGAATTAAAACTACTA
Organism: Azemiops feae; assembly: GCA_023970755.1. Lineage (NCBI taxonomy): Eukaryota > Metazoa > Chordata > Lepidosauria > Squamata > Viperidae > Azemiops > Azemiops feae. The sequence continues at coordinate 1,798,972 of JALGBA010003860.1, read as the reverse complement.
TTTTAAACAATATGCAAAACTCCATACTTCCTTAAGAAATTAAGGAAGATTCCTATATCAACTAAAAACTACAGGGTGAGTTTACATAGACAATATAATTATCCAAATGGGAATTTGTCAAGGAAAGCCACATAACCATCAATGATGTTGTAAAGTATCCTGAGATTTAATTAGCACAAGTGTTTAAAAAAAAAAAAGGAAGGAAGAAAAAGAAAGTATGTCCTCTAGAAGAGCCTTCCCACATGTTATGAAAATGCTTATAACAAAAGTACGACAGGCTGAGAAATCAGTCTACCTGTAACATACATTAACCAAGGTCCTGTATTATTTATTTTAATTAAACTGCAGATTTGCAAATTTTAAAAACAATTTAACTTAAAAAAATATATGTTATAAACCTCGTTGTTTTGCATAGTCCATAGTATTGATTCTTTTAAAAAAGATATCACTTATAACTTAACATAAAAACAGTACAAAACTACCATCCTTGAAGTTAAATATTTTTTATAACGATACAATAACTATTCAGTTAAAAATCATTCAGTTAAAGAATATATTAGTTTTTATTGTTCCTTATTCAAACAGCTAAGTTAAAAAATATTTTACTTTTCTAAATGTAAAAGACTGCCAGAATTAAGAGTAGAAAGCAACAGTAGAAAACACCTAGCTTCTTTCTTTCATATACCAGATCCAGCTCTGCTGGAAGGTTATCTAGCTCTTGGTTATCTATGGCATAAATAAGAATATGGATAGAAAGCTGATCAAATAGGGTTTTTTGTTTGTTTGTTTCAGTTGCACATAATAAAGTCTATATGTATTGGGAGATAAAGTTTTCAACATATACCATATACATACACAGCCATCTGTCAGAATATCAGAAAACAGCACAGCACTAGTGTATTAGAATTATATTTTACATGTTCTAGAAAAATACTGGAAACAATGCAACATGCCTGATACATACCTATATTCCCTTATTTTATTAAGACATTTTTAATAACCATTACAATTTCACAATTATCTTTATATTATATATTTCAAAGTTTTATATGTCAACAGTCAGACTTAACAGAAGGTTATACTAAAACTTTCAAAACAAAACCATGCCATAAAATCTAAAAACATTAAAAAATTAAAATTACTGAAACAGCAGAGCACAGCAGCCAACAATGCAGCAGGACAAAAAAAATTGTAAAGATAAATCATTTGATAGAATAAATGGTCTTCATCATGACACATTATATAGAGAGAGTCAACTGCTGAAAGTGCATTGTGTTCCTTGGACAATGGATTTTTAGGAGCATAACCCAATATGCCAATGTTTCCAGTCTTATAAGGAAATTATTCCCAAAAAATCAAGCAAATATGTAGGTCTTTTAGACTCAGACTGAAACATCACAGCTGCAGTATCCATACTCCGGTTTCTCACTTTTCAGCTTCCTTTTTAAAGGCAAAATTGAGTTCTGTTAACATCCTAATTCCTTGACTGAAAAATCTCTACCACACAGAAAACTATATAGAAGTACAAATAAGATTTGCATAACCCTGACTTATTGAAGCAAGTGTGATAGCTTCACCTTCCACAGCTATAAGGGTAGGCCAACAGTGTGATGTGGCTACAAAAAAGTAAAGCAAATGCAAACAAGTGAAGATCAAACAAGTAATTGTTCCTCCCTATTCTGTGTCAGTTAGATCAAACCTAGAATATTCAGAGTTCAGATGCTACATTTTAGAAAGGACGTTGCTAGACTGGAATGTGTTTAGAAGAACGCAACAAAATAATATTGAGCCTACAGGGAAAAATCTGTGAAGAATGGAAAGAAGCTTTGGGAATGTTCAGCCCGAAGAAGAGAAGACGGAAAGGAGGCACAGTCACTGTCTTCAAAGGCTGTTATGCAGAGTTCTTTCAAAAAATGGGTTGAAGTTATAAAAAAGTAGATTTGATTGGACACCAGAAAAATTTCCTGATGTTACAAATGTTAAACAATGGAACAGATTACCTGAAGGATGTAGTTAACTCTCCTTCAATGGAGATTTTTAAACAAAGTGGCTGGATAAGGCTATCCGATAGGGTGCTGTAGTTGTGGTTTCCTGCCCTAGGATGATCTCTTGGATCTATTTTCTTAGGTCTTTTACATTGTATGGTTCCATGAAGTCTCCAGGGTTACACTCCTTAACCATGGGGAAATTTCAGTGTTTCAGATGCGCTTGGTGTTCTAGATGCACATTTTGCTGGCTGTTAATCTGTTCAGTCAAAAGTCACATACATATTACTCAAATATTATGTGCACTGAGGCTATTATTCTCAAGGCCTACAATTTTACTAATTTATTCAATTATGGTGCCTGGATAATAACTGATTATTAGTTATTAGGAATTACCAATTTACTTTATTTGTATAGCTATTGGTGCTTTGGGAGAAAACATTTATCTAGTAAAATTAGGCAAAAGAAGTTACTGCAGTGCATGATCAGTTTGGAGAGAGAAATAGGAGTGTAAACAAGCAAGAAAGTTGAATCTATAAGTCTCTCTTATTAGTTTCTCTTACCAATCTCTCTTGACAGGGGAACCAAGCCCTGCTATAGGGCTAGGCTCTATTCCTTTCACCTCTATACACTTAATAAATATTTCAGAGTCAATCCTAAAATATCACTCTAAGTGGAACAGCAGGAAGATAAACAGTACTGAAGGATCAGGTCAAAATGGTTTTTTTGTGTGTGTAGTTTTTTTTTCTTCAAGAAATGCTATTAGCTGAGTCTAGGATAGGGTGAGTTACCTGGAGAATAAGAGTTTATGTAGCAAATGAATCCAATTGATAGAACATATTTTTAACGCAAGTTTTTTGACTTTTTTCAAGAAAGAACAACCCTGCTTGTTTCTCTAGATGCTCAACTTCATCTGTGCATTATCAAGTTTCTCTTCTGATAATATATAATTTCTTGTGCCTCATATATTGAGCTGGTCAAACTTTTGCCTGTCAATTTTCCATGAAAAAAACATGTTTGTTCGGCAACCTTAGCCATATGGAAGGGTCTTTGTCATAAACATTCTCTTGGAGGATAGAACATGCAGTTTGAATTTCATTGTTTAAATTAAATGGCAGCTATTAGCAAACATAGGGAACACATGAGGACCAGAAAATTTACACCATGTACAGAATTCAATATAATTTTTCAGATTTTGTTGTTTATTAAAACAGCAACAGTTAAGTTGCATCCTTGTAAGAAACCAGATATTACAAATATGCTACTTTGAAAGCCTTTTATATTCATCCAAATAAAACTATCAGTACAATCCCATTCATCCTTGGAAATGGTATCAGCTTTGTTCAGTATAGTTTAAGAGTTCGACCTAAACCATTTGTCATGTCCCTGCATTTCTCACAAGTCACATAATAAGCATGGAATTACTGCCATCAACCTGACTGTATAAGTAATACAATGTCCAATGCAATAATTGTCTTATCTTTTCCCTATATTTATTTTAATATATACCTATTATATATGAAATTGCTGATTTAAGAGGTTTTAGAATGTTTTATTTACTTGTATGTTAATAAATTAACTTTTGAGCTACGTATGTAGTATTCCAGCTCACCAATTTAATCACAGAATTCAAAGATAACCATTAAAAGTTTAACCCAGTCTCATCTTCAAAATCTTGTTCTAAATTCCAAGTCAGATGTGAAAAAAAATGCTGTTTCAAAAGTTGTTTAAACTAATAAAATTGTACTTTATATAACTAGTACTGCAGAGAGCTATTTGTTTAAGAGCAAATGCACATGCATCTCTCTATTTACTTTCAAGGTATATTGCATACCAACTACAAATTATTTCATAGGAAAATATCTGAGGCATAAAAAGTATGGTGACTAACTAGACATTTCCCTGAAGTTTTCTTGGCAAGGCTTCCAGAAGGAATTTGCCACTGCTTCATAGGGTTGTTGGTAATATATAATTTATAACAAAAGTGATATACACCATTCCTGAAAGCAATTCCCAAAAGGATGCTAGTTAAGTTAATGTAACTCTTATGTCATTTCTTAATATGATTTGAAAAGTACATGTCTATATGCATTGTTGTTGTTAGTTGCGAAGTTGTGTCCGACCCATCGCGACCCCATGGACAACGTTCCTCCAGGCCTTCCTGTCCTCTCTATATGCATAATGAGTTTGAAAATAACAGGAGACACTGCCCTACAACATATACTGGAGAAGAAAAAATAAAACATAATTTATTCTAACTTGGAACATTCTGTGTCTTGTTGTCTATCAACTTTTTTTTTCTAACTATGCATAAAAGTTCAATATGTGATACATGGGATTTATTAACCTATACAATTCTAGCTCAGACAATTTCATTTAATTAACAGAACATAATTTGATTTATTGACATGCTTAGCATTTATAAAAACAGAACATTTATCTTCAAAACGTTACTCTGATATTTCTTAGAACCATTCAATACAATTTTCTTCAAATCAAAAAAGGAATCAGCAACAATTTTTTTTTTTTTAAAAAAATCATTACACCAATAAATTAGTGGTCAAATATATGCTAGAAAAAAATATAAACAAATAGTTTAATCAAAGTTATTTACTCTATACAAAGCAATCCCAAAGGTGCTTTTTTCAAAAGGCAACTGGACTTTCTTGTTTTTCTTTGAAGACGTTTCACTTCTCATCCAAGAAGCTTCTTCAGCTCTGATTGGATGGTGGGGAATGGAAGGATTTATATTCCTTGCAGACAGCTGGTCATTTGCATTCTTTTAGAGCAGGGGTGTCAAACTCGCAACGTCATGTGACGTGTCACGACGTATCGCGACTTTTTTGCCATTGCCAGCAATGGGGTGGGCGCAGTTTTGCTATGATGCATCCGGCCCGCGGGACGGCAGTTTGACACCCCTGTTTTAGAGAGTCATTGAGGCCACTTGGAGGTTGTCTGTGTCCTTAGGGTCACCTGAGTAGTGCAAATGGGATTGCAAATGGGAAATGGCAAATAATTGTATCATTATTATATTTGACTTCAGACATGAGTTTGGACAAGAGTTTGTGATAAGGGGCTTAAAAGGAATATCCTGGAACAGATTTATAACTTAGGACATCTAAATATATTCACCATACATAGTATTGCAGACTTTGCTCTTTTTGTCATGTCCCAATCTCATTCTTTCCTGTATTTACCTTCAGAGACTTCAATATCTGTAGTACTCCTATTAAGAGTATACACTCATTTTGGTGACATTCCATGTATACTTTTTAAAAATTTGGCTAGGCTAATCAGTCAGGAAGTCCTCCTCCTAGCAATTGTGTTGCTGATTCGTTGTTCTATCTTATTAATTAACAGAGGTGTGCAATGCAGTAAGTTCCCTGCAGTTGCCACATGATCCTGCTTTATGGGATACTATATCTTATTTACATATATTTTAAAGCATTTCCTCAAATTAAGTCCAAAGCAGTACACAGTTCTATTAAATAGACAATCTAGTAATTACTCTAGTATTCTGACAATTAATTTACCTTATGATTATTTAAATAGGCTGGCCTTTTGAATTATCAAAATTTTAAAATTTGTTTTATATTTATTGCATGCTGCTCTATAAAAATGTGGCCTGTAAATGAGCTGAAGTAAATAAAACCACTGTAAATGTACAGAAACTTATTAACGTGTGAGCAACATGATTTGTAAAAATCCTTGAATATTTAGCCTTTGATTAGCTACTTACCAAATTGACATTATCATTTATTTTATCTATATATTAACAGTCTCTAAGATCCATATTAACAAAAATGTCTGAGCTAATTTATATTTACCAAAAACCTGGGCCCAAGGGCTCCAAATCATTAGAAGTAGTCCTCATTTAGCAACCAGAATTGGACCAATACTCAGTCATTAAGCAAAGCAGTCACTAAGGGAAACCATGACTTTGCTTATGTTCCTACTTCAGCTTCCCTTTGCTTTACAGACTTGTGAAGATCATAAATGCAAGAATTCGTCACAAAGTTACTTATTTATCATTATCACAACTATGAATGGTTGCTGCACAGCAGTCACTAAATACTACTGTATTTAAAACTGGTGCCCATCCATAATTACAATTGTTTTATTAAAAGCAATTAAATTGCCTTTATAATTATTTCATTAATATTTCACCTAGAAACATAAGCAGTATATATGGTTCATTCAGGTTTCTTCTCTCTACATAATATCTGAACTACAATTTTTGCAGTTGTTGTAGCTACTGGACATTTCAACCTGATTTTAAACAATCCTTATCTGATATTCTATCCATATTCGGACTGTGCTATTTCTAACTCTCTAGGTGTTGAATTACAACTCTTCTTCAATTGCCATATTGGCTTGGATTAATAAGAGTCTATTTAACAAAACATGGACAGTCACAGACATCCATCTCTGAACTTACAATATATTGATCTGTCTACTAAATTATTACTTTTAATATTGTTGTAGTGGTGGTGGTGGTTATTAAAATAACTCTAGGAGTTTTTATATAAAAGACATTTTCACACCAGTAGTAACATCCTTCATAATGTTTTACAAAGAAATCAAAAACTTTTTGCAGAAAAGTTTAGAAACTCTGTGTTTGTCCTTCGTGCTTATCCTTGTTATTTTATTTAAAGTAAATATAATATTCCAATTATATTTTCCCAGAATATCTATTATAAAACCTAAATATGAAATTTGCTCCAAATTTTGCATTTTCACCTGCAAATCAGCAATATCTACTCGAACAATACTGTAATATGTAAAACACAGGTAGTCTTCAACTTACTACAATTGGGACTGGAAATTTGTCATTAAGCAGTGTGATCACTAAGTGAGCCATCAAGTGACTTCACCTGATTTTATCACCTTTTTTGCCCAGGCAGTTGTTAAGCAAGAATCACATGACCCGGATTTGCAACCTTCCCTGTCAGCTTCCCCACTGACTTTGCTTGCTGGAAACCGATTAGAAAGGTCACAAATAAAGATCTTGTGAGCCCAGAACACTGAACCTTGTAAAATACATGTTGGTTGCCAAATGAAAAAAATTGCAGTCACATAACTGCAGGAACAATGCAATGGTCCTAAATGCAAGGTTGTAAGTCACTTTTTTTCAGTGCTGTCGTATTGTAATTTCCAACTGTTACCAAACAAATAATTGTAAATCAAAGACTACCTGTACTGATCACTTGCATATAATCTGTAATGAAATAATAAAATACCAGCAACTATCCAAAAAGCTTTACATTTTTAACAATGTGTTTGTTCCATAAGATTTTCCCACTGCAAATATGAATTGGTTATATGAACCTTCAAAGTAGATATTTGAATTGAAAATTATTCAATTAAATCTCTGAATCTAATCGATTTTTCACATTAGATCAATGAATCATTAAATCAAACTGTATCTACAAATTTATTTTATGATTGGGGATCAATTTTTCAAATCAAACTGAATTCAAATCAATTCAATTGTTTTTTTCAGTTCAATAGAGAATTTTCTATAATACTGTACATGAAAATTGATTTATTAGATTTATTTATTATAATACTGTACATGAAAATTGATTTATTATTTAAACCACTAGTTTTCTCTGATTTGTCATTTTTAACATTAATCAAAACACTACCTTTTTTTGAAGAAGAAACTGAATATTTCATTTTAAAGAGGCTATTGAATCTTGTTCTTATGAACATATACATATATCCTATATGAGTTTGTCACTTCTAATTTGTATTCTGTAGGGAGATACTTTCCCAAAGAGCAATTTAAGATGAAGCTCCAATTGTATCATTTAAAATCCCATAATATAACTAAATCACATTATAGTTATTCGCTTTCTGCATTACAATTTAAATTGCAGGAAATTCACATATTCTGACTCCCAGTCTTTTCCAAACAACAACCTTGTGAGGTGGGTTGGGCTGAGAGTGACTGGCCCAAGGTCACCCAGCTGGCTTTCATGGCTGAGACAGGACTTGAATCACAGTCTTCTGTTTTTTTAGCCCAGTGCCTTAACCATTAGACCAAATAGGCTTAAGAAACCTATAGAAATAGCTCTTTGTGTAGCTGGAGAAAGACCATTATAGAAGAAAACATATGTAGCTCAGATTTGAACCATGGAATCCTCTTTGAGCCTGTTATTTGCTTGCAGACATTTCATTATCCAATTAAGTTTCCAGCTAAGTAACATTATCAGTGCTGGACCATTTAAGTTTTCAACTAGAATGCATGCTTTCTGCAACAATATATTTTTAAATTATATTGAAACATATCCTCTCAGCAAGTATTAAGCATAGTAAAAAACAAAGTTAATTCTTTCATAACTTGATCCTGTGCATATTTCAGTAACAAATTCTAATGTAAAAACCATCACAGCAGTTTATCATCAAAATCTTTAAAAAAACAAGTGGGTCTGAATTCCACATATTAATATGCAGTAACAGAGGATACTCCAACAAAATTTGTCACTGGCTTATGAATGGATAAAGTATTACCTGACACATCAACAGGTTCATAGAGGTTTTTATGCTTCTGCAATGCCAAAACAATAAATAAGTTCAGAAAATGGATTAAACATTTTATCTCCAGGGCATGATCTGCTTAATGAATGAAAGCTGCTTTATTTTGATAACCTTATTCCACTGCTCTACTGAAATAAATAAGCAGTATCTTTATATAAATGCAACAAATGTAGCAACTTAAATAACAGTGTTTATTTTAAAAGACACCTTTGAAAACTGAGAAACAGATGTGAATGTTGAAGAACTGCCAATAGATTATCTTAGAGTCACAAACCTCATAAAAGCCAACAGAGCTTTAACTTTCACTCATCCATAAGCTATAAATGTTAAATATCCCATTTCTAACTGTGTTAACAGCACTGTCACTCTGTAAGACTAGATAACATTTACTAAAAATCAAGGCAATATGAGATATCCAAGTGATTATTTCAGCTTCTGCCATAATAATAAATTAGCATAGAATGTTTAAAATTTAGTCACAAAAAGACCTCCACATTTTTGCAAGGTTATTCATTTTACCATCAAGATAGAATATTCTCATTTATTCAGCTATTTCATCAGTTTTGCCACAGCAAATCTTTCATTCAGAAGCATCAAATCATATATAACTGGAAGTAAATCATTTCTAAATTCTTATTTTTCTCCCTGATATTAGACAATAAACTTCTGGTACAGATAGAGGTGAACACTGTCCATATACTTCTGCATTAACTCTTGCACACCATGAACTGAATAAGGGTTCCATATAAAATGCTACCTTCTCTAGAGAGGGGACATTTTTGCATAATTTAGATATGAAAGTGATTTTTAAAAATATATATATATTCTAAATGATCAGATAATTCATTCCCAGTGTAATGAAATAATAGGTCATCTCATTAACACTGTAAGAGACATAGCCCCTTTTTCAACACGTCAAACCCAACTGCTAGCAAGGTTAAACATTCACACATGTCAACTAGAGAGAAGAAATGCAATCTGTAGCTATATTTTAATCTTGCACAATTAAAAGGAATATCAAATCCTCTTCTTAACAATAAAGCCATTTATTAATCCATTAAAACTGAAAATAAAATAAAATTTAGTCTTATAAAATATTGTATTTGGAAAAGCAACAGATAAGGCTGTGCAATTTTATGGGATAGAGCAACATCCTATTAGTACTGTAAGCAAGGCAATCAAGTTAATTTACAGATGATACAGTTCTGTGTGGAGGTTAAAATCATAGGGTTGGATGGAATCTGAAGGGAGTTTGAGCATGAAAGTTGGGGAAGGGATTAAAAGAATCAAACTTCATCATTACAAAGGAGGAACTCAATGCTAGAACAGCAGTAACTACTAATTCTCAGTGAAAAAAAAACTTTCGTTTCTGGATGTAAAAGATTCAGCTGCCACAGGCCTGATCAAGTTCAAGAAGGAGGTGAACAACTTGACAGAAAAGGCAGTAAGGAGAAGACCAGTATGGCAAAAGGCAGAAGTGAGTTAAGGGCAAAGCAGGCCTGTGAAGCTACAGGAGCTCTCTGTGGACCAGTGGAAGATAAAAGACTTCCTAGGTAAGCCTCCAAGTAGCTCAAGAAGACCTCCTAACTCCTCCCCTCTTCTATGGGCTGTTGGAGGATGTGTCAAAATGAGGGGAGGAAAAGTAAGATAGAAGATGACGGAGCACTTAAGAGGACAGAAGTGGAGTTAGGGAGTTCCAGAGCTAGAGACTCTTGCCCAGGCAAGGCAAGGCAAGGTGAAGTCAAAGGAAGACACGCGTGGCAACGCTCCCTTCTATGGGGAAGGGGTGGAAGGCTGCTCGCGCCCCTGCTGGTGGGGTGGAGCCCCCTTACCAGGTTCAATACGGTCTCCACGATGTCCCGGTTGCTGACCTCCCCGACTTGAATGAGTCCGATCAACACGGCAAATTTCATGCGGATGTTGCGGATGGGCACGGACGGATTAATCATCCCCGCGGGCAGCACGACAGAGCCGGAGCCCGATGCCCTCAGCTCCCCCATCACGGCCGCAGAGCTGCTGCTGCCGCCGCCGCCTCCAGCCACCGCTGCTAGAGCAGGTGACGGGGCTGAAGCTCCGCCGGTGCTGCTGGCCCCGACCGGGATGAGACCCGCCGGTTGCGGCTCCGGCCCCGTCACGGGCTTGTCGCTCGCCATCTAGCCTCGGCTGCTGCTGACCCTGCCTGCCGCCGCGCTCCTCCCTGAACGAGAAGCTGCGCCTCCACCGCAGCTGCAAGACCAGGGCAGGAGCAACGCCGGCGGGGCCGCTAAACCGGACCAAGCCGCCGCCGTCGCCTCGCCTCGCCGAAAGACCGTCCCAGGAGCCGCTCCCCCGCTGGACTCTATAATGAGATTATTATGGGCTCCGCTGCCCCGTTAGCCGGAGCAGCTTCTCGCCCGCTCCTCTTCAACAGAGACGGGAAGAGCCTCCGCGGTATTACCAGCCGGGCGAGGGAGGAAACCGGCAAGGGCGACGGGGGCCAGAGAGCCACTCCGCAGCCCCCGCTGTTGTTGTGGAGCCAGAACCGCCGCCACCGCCGCTCACTCCGCCATGTTGCCGCCCCCTGCCTGCGGTAGCTGCCAGGGCGCCTGCGCTGCGGAGCCCGCGGAGGAGTGGCCCGGCTCCCTCGGCAGCCCCTTTTACCCCTCCTTCTTTCGTCGAGTCCCGCACATTCGCCGGGAGAGAAAGTCGGCGAAGGGATCCCTGCGCTCGTGGCGGCTGAACTGCCTGCCTTTCCCCGCTTGGCCGGCGAGAAGCAGCGGCAGCTGGAGGCGGTGGCGGCTTCCACAGGTAGCGATAGCGGCGAGCGGATGACATAACGGGTTTGGGTTTTCCTCCCTCGACCAGCGAGACCTCCTTCCACCTTTCGCGGTTGCAGCGGCTGCGCGAGAAGACAACGGCGTGCTGGCAAAGAAAACCGGCGGGCCCGGCTCATTATGGCCCCCTGCGACGACCGCGGCGGGAGAATCAGGTGTCTACGGCCGGCGGCTGCCCGCTCCACTGCTGCCTGCCTGCCTCCCTGCCTGCCTGAGGAGAGCTGGATAACCGCGCGAGGGGATCCAGAGGTCTGCCAAGAGCGCGCGCTTCTGGCCTGTATGGGGGAAGGGGAGAATAAAAGTGGCGGAGAATTCCCCACATTTTGAATGATTTCACGTTTGTATTGGTTGACCGGAAGGATTTCCTGCTCTACTGCTGAAGGCAGTTGATCCCTAGGGCCGCCACTTGCGATACAAAAATCACGATGGGTAAGCGGAAAGGAGTGTGAGGAAATACATAAATTTCTATGACGATTTGCCCAAACCACTTTCCATCTCCCTGGCAGTATTAAAAATAACAAATTCAAAGCTTTGCTAGCATGGTCTTAAGAGGTTGTAACATAGGATTCCCCACCATCACTTATCAAAATTTGTGGGTGTGAGATAGAAACCATACATTCATCTATTTGTGGCTTTGGCATATCCATGTTTGGGACATATGATGTCAGACTCCCAAAATTAGTATGAATCTCCTATCCAGATCTATTAACTATAGAACTCTAGTTCCCGCATAAAAATAGGGAAATGGTACCAAAAATGGGTTCTAGGCATAGTCTATATTTCTAAATCTACCAAATCACAACACAAAAATCTCCAGTTTTCTCTTGAAACATCATAAATACATTGTTTTTATACATTTGGGGTGTGACTACTTGGATATGAGGATGGATCTTCATTATTTTCCATGAAGTATATTTAATCCATCATTATGTTTTAAATGGGATACAGAGACAGTAAGTAAAAAATGCTAACATTCAAATAAATTCCCTTTCTAACTTTTATTCTGCTTATTTGTAGGAAAATCAGGTAGGCAAATATATTTTGGCCCAGCTTAAAGTATTAAAATTAACACTTTGAATTGAGCCCAGAAACCGTTGGCAACCAATACAAATCTGTCAGTAGAGACATGATGTAATGATACCATACCATGCACCAAATAACAGCCTGCTGCATTTTGCATCAATTAACGCTTAAGGGTTCTGTTCACGTTAGCACACTGAAATAGCTTAGGTATTATCACAAATATTACACTTAACATTCATTGTGCAAATGTGTTCTTTGCCAGCACTGTCTTAAGTCTAAGAAGAGTAGAATGTCAAATAATTAAAGATTACCACTTTCTGAAAAGATTTTACTGCAAAGCCTAAGTCTAAAAACAGTTGTTTTTAATTATCTGATTAATTCTAGCATATTTAATGGCATCCACACCTCTGGATACTGTTTAAAAGTTGATTTAGATTTACTTCAGTAAAGTACTGCATCATATAAATATATGCTAATATTTATACAGTAATCTAAGTATATTACATGCTGTACTATAAAAACCATTCAGAAAAAGTATTTTGGAATGCAGAGGAACATAATCACGGGACATCTTTAAATGCTAGAATTTTAGACTTATTAAAGCAGTTGGGTCTTTAACAGAACTCATTAAAGCCAAGTCTTTTTTTCAGGCTTGCATGGAAGTCTGACAAAGGACATAGTTGCTTTAAACTAATGTTCCTATCACAAGTGTTTCAAAGCACCTTATCTTAATTATTTTCAAAGCATAAAGAACTCTAGTGAAGGAAAAAATATAGCATCATTAGGCAAACGAAAGAGAAGATTCCTCCCTCCTCAAGTCTAATTTTCACAGGGAAAATACACTCTCAACCATAAAACTTGATACAAAGAAATGATGGTTCAAATACTGTAAAGGAATGTACTGTAGAGAGAACCTTGGAGAAGAAATGTATGAACCATTGAGGAGAAATGGCAGCTCAATGCTGAGAAAGTGGTGTTAGAAATTCAAAACAATCCTGTCTTTATCTGATATAAGAAGGGGAAGAGGGAAACTCACTATGGACTTTCACAATTTTATTATTATATTATATAGCAATAAAGAAGCATTCCTAGAATTCCTGTGGTGTCTGTTTCTTTACCTTGCTTACCTCGAAGGGCTGACATCAGTCTTTAAAGCCTTACTACTTTCTTATCAGATGAGCATCAAACCTTGCCGTTATATCCTGAAGATGGAGATTGATCCTCAGCATACCCTGGGGTCTGCAGAATAAGTTCCAAAGTATTCTTACAGTATTATAGAGGTATAGTAAACTAACCTTGAAAAGCAGTGCAGAAATAGTTGGGCATACTTTGTTACTTTTGAGAAGTAAGGGGGGGGGGAGAAACTTGAGATACCCACCCTCATTCTCTATTATGAGAGGACAGAATTTCAAGATTCTGTTATACCTTACAACAAAGCTCTAATAGTCCTTGTGACGCATTATTACCTAATCTGACCCACTTTGTAAGACTTAACAATCTCAAAAAGTCTTAACTGCTTTCTATTCAGAGGCATTGCACTTTGGCTTAATCATGGAGATGACATAAGATCATTGAGGCATCCCACAATCTTCCTGAACGTGGTTACAACATTAATAGATTGATACACAAATAACACAGCTGCACAATGGCATAACAGTCTTTTGGACAAAGGAACAATATTTGGAACAACAGTATTTGCAACATCCCGGAATGGTTCAGCAGCCTACAGCCCAACTAATATTTCTTCACTCTCATGGGAGTTTGTCAGAAAGACTTGGAGGAATCAATTTGACTTGTTACAATCCTATGTGAATTGTTTATGGCAAGTGGATCAAGAGAATTTCCTACAGATCACTCCAGGATGACTTTTGAGTATGCTGTAATAATAGGAAACCCAAGTAGGCTACGCCCTCATTTAGGGCAATGATTCATTAGTGGGTAATTACCAGATTTTCATGCAAATATTTAGAGATGCATTTAACCATTCATATAGGAGACCAACAACAAATTAAGAGTTTTGCAAGTTAAAGCAATTGTAGAGAGAGATTTTTAATTATAAGACAGGTGGGGCGGAATGATCTTGCTCTGATTGACTAGGTTTGAGAAGGACTTGCTAATGAACTGAGAAATAATTAGTAACATAAGGCACACCCAGAAAAATTAGAAGAACTGTTCCAGTATGTTAATGGGTGACTGAAGAAGAGGCATAGAGAAAATAGTAAAACATGTAAACAATGTAAAATATCTCCCCTTGTCTTCTCAGACAGCTACATCAGAGAACCTATTCAAACAGGATCAGTAAGAAACCCCCTGTCCTCAGCAGAGAAATAGAGTAGGTGATATCTTGATTTCTCCTGGGAATTTTTAGTCAAGGCTTGCACTGCTTAAGCACAGACCTCTGAATTTGTTAAGTGTTACACCTGTAGAACTATAAGTCACATAACAAGCAAGTGTCCAGATTGCTCCAGAGCATCGTCTCAGAGAAGATCTCAGGCTCCCTTCCCAGGATACACATAGAGAAATTACATAAACAATCAACCATATTTTCCAGTGAATAAATTTCAAGGTAATAAGAAAAGAAAACACAACCTTTCCTGGTTATCCTCATCAGTAGAGGAATTATTACAAATTAGAAACAAGTCTATTCAAAAACCACCCATACTAACTTCAGTAGCAAAGTAACTCAACCTCTCACAAGAGGAGCTGTGTAAGAACATTATTTAGACAAGCCCAAACATGCTACAGCAAACCAGAACACCAGAAAAAAGGGGGAAACGGCTATATATCATCTTCCTTATAACAAAATGGTTACTCCCACAATTTTACAGATCTGTTGGACCACCTTTAATGGAATAGACCTTTACAAATTTGGATTTCAGAGGCACTTACAATTTATTAAGAATGAAATAAAGGCATAAATGTTTAACTGAATTTGATATCAGGTATTGCAAATTTGAATATTACAGTAATGCCTTATAGACTCATTAACTGCTCCACAGTCTTTTCCAGATCCATGCTTATGATAAATATTTAGAAATGAAATGATAGAAGGTGTTGAAGCCACAGGAACCTTGGGAGGAAGTGATCATGCAATATTGGAATTCAACATTATGGAAGCACAAGCAATAGAACACAGTCAAACTAGAGTCTTGGACTTTAAGAGAGCTAATTTCAATAAACTTAGAGAGGGTTTGGGAAGGATTCCATGGATGAGAATCCTCAAGGGGAAAACAACTCAAGAAACTTGGGAAATTTTGAAAAGTGAGATAATAAAAGCCCAGTCTAGCACAATACCAACAAAGAGGAAAAATTACAGCTCTCAAAAGAAACCAGCATGGCTGCATAAAGAACTCTGATAAATTGAAAGATAAAAGGGACAAGTATAGAAAGTGGAAAGAGGGGCACATAACTAAGGCAGAATATCAGCAAATGGCCCGAGCCTGCAAAAATGAAGTGAGGAAAGCTAAGGCTCAAAATGAACTAAGGCTTGCGACCAAAGTCAAAAATAACAAAAAAAGCTTCTTTCAACATGTAAAAAACAAGAAAAAAGTGAAGGAAATGATTGGTCCACTAGTGGGTGAAAGTGGCAAAAAGGTGACAAGCAACAGGGAGAAAGCAGAACTATTTAACTCATTTTTTGCATCTGTCTTTACACAAAGGGAAAAAACAGACCAACCTACCAAAAATAGTGCCATAAAAAACAGAATAGAAATGCAAGTTAAGATAGGCAAGAAAACGGTAAGTGAGCACCTGTCCAGCCTAGACGAGTTCAAATCACCAGGACCAGATGGATTACACCCCAGGGTTCTCAAGGAACTGGCAGATGTGATCTCAGAACCATTGAACTATATTTTTCAAAGATCCTGGAGCACTGGGGAATTACCGGAGGACTGGAAAAGAGCTGATGTAGTTCCCATCTTCAAAAAAGGGAAAAAAATGGACCCAGGAAATTACAGACCTATCAGCCTGACCTCAATACCTGGGAAGATTCTGGAAAAGATAATCAAACAACGAATCAGCGAACACCTAGAGGCAAACAAAATCACTACTAAAAGCCAACATGGGTTTGTCAAAAACAGATCATGCCAGACAAACCTTATTGCATTCTTTGACCAAGTGACAAAATTAGTGGATCAGAGGAATGCTGTGGATATAATTTACTTGGACTTCAGTAAGGCATTTGATAAAGTAGATCACAACCTACTACTTGATAAGATAGAAAAATGTGGGTTAGACAGCATCACCACCATTAATAAAACACCATTCCTGAAATCCTTCAGTGTCTATTCTTCACTTGGCCTACCTCAAAGATCTAAGAGATACTAAAATATTGTAGAAATATTGGGAAATTTTATTATATCTAGATAAAAGTATTTTTTAACAGACACATGCTTAAATCCCTTTGTTCAACTCAAAATGTCACAGTATTCATTTTTATTTATTTATTTATTAAATTTGTTTGCTGCAAAGTGACTCATTCCTATTAGCTAATTTGATCTCATTAACACACACATGACATAACCCACATATGCTTAAGTGTATATTATCATTTGCATAAAACCACATACAGGAGTTGCATCCTGCAGTTTGGCCTCTGCTACCAATTTTTGCATGGTCTCCTGTTCAAAATGAAAGTTCTCTTGAACTAATATTTGCCTATACTATTTATAAAACTTGAAATACATTTATTATCTGTATTATCATAATCCTAGATTGCAGTAATAATATCCCTTTGTGTGCAACTTCATAAATGGATCAGAAGGGAGGTACACGAGGGAGGTACACGTGCATTGGTATATGTATATATTACATGTATATATTACATTAAAAACATGCATTAAAAACAATTCCCCAAGCTGTTTTTCAAGTTTCAGTCATGCATTTTGTCTCTACACCTTCCTGCCCACAAGCCATTTGAGGTAAAGTAAGAAGATGCAATTTCTCAACAAAGAAAAACCACAGTAATTAACTACTTAAATATAACATCAATGACTATTTCTTACAGGCATTGAATGACACATCATAATAGTGGTTTTATTATTATAACAGTATTATAACAAGTACCAAACAAACCAGTTTGCCTCTCTTATCAAGAATTGTAATATTTTTTAGCTTGTGGATACTGGTATATTCAGAATTTTACACTTTGTTGTAGACATATTTCACAGATAGAATATGTGAGATAATCATTCTTCTGCAATGGTAATAATCATGCGATGGTAAGATTCTACTTGGAAGTACCATTCTAAGCACCAAATTGCAAAAAAGCTTATAGAGAAACACTAAGTTTCAGTGTCAGTGATAACTGATTTTAAAACAGCCCTAAAGGAATGAATAAAGGAACTGGGCATATGTACCTTGCAAAAAATAATAATAAGAGAAGATATTGTAATTGTCTATAAACATCTAAAGGGATGTTGTAGATTCAGAGAGCTGAATTATTGAAGTAGCAGGATATAAACATGCAATGAAAATTTAAAGAAAGGAAATTATATCCAATAACATAATTGTGTATTAAAAAAACTACATTTTGAGGGTTTTCTGTTACAGATAATAACTAGTGCAGTAGCTAACTTCTTTTGAAATCTAAATACTCTTGTTCTATGAAATATATTGGTTATATATATATTAGTTTTTAGATAGATAGATAGAGAGAGAGAGAGAGAGAGAGAGGCAGGCAGGCAGGCAGGCAGGCAGGCAGGCAGATGCAGCCATTGAAATAACAATTCCATCTGAATGAGGTACAAAAGTACAATGAGATAATATACTACATGTAATTACTATGTGGTCTGTTTGGTTTTGGTTGAGCATATTACATAAATTCAGTCATTGTGGTTTGGAAATTTGATCTATCATTTAGAGTTTATCCTGTTGGGCTCATTAATGTGAAAACTCAACCCTTGAGTTGAGTATGTTTGCATTTGTGTGTATGCAGTTTTCTTTTTCATATATAATTTTATTAAACTTATTGGAGTATAAAATACAAATGCAAATTAAAATAGTGGGGAAAGGGGAAAAGGGGAAACAGAGAAGTATATGGTGAAGGGGGGGAAAAGCAATAACTTCTGACCCTTTTCAGTGCAGTAGAATGAGCATAATAATGCTACAGTCTCAACTTTTTATTTGCATACTCAGTATATAGTAGTCATTTCTATAACAAAAAAACCCCCTTGTCAAATCAATAAATATCAAGGTCAAAGTTTCATTTGTTTCCATCTCAAGCACAAAATCCGGATTTTGTGCTTGAGTGGTTTCCAGATGTGAAAGTGGTTTCCAGATAGAAACAAAGTTAGATGTATTCTTTTCTTTCATTAAAGCGGTTAATTTGGCCATCTCCACTGCTTCCATCAGTTACTCCAACCATTCTTTCATTGTGGAAATTAATATATATTTCCATTTTTGCACATAAAACATTCTCACTGCTGTCAACATACATACAACAAAGTTCCATTTTTTCAAGTTCTTTGTCAATTAAACCTGGAAGAAAAGTCTCTAGTTTAATTTGTATATTCATTTTAAGAATCTTCTACATTAAAATAGGAATCTTAGCCCAGTATTTCTTTGTTTAAATTGCTATGTCAACAATTGTGTATGTTAACAGTCCGAGAAATAGAAGTTAAACTGAATGATGTGAAACACAAGTGGTTTGCCATTGCCTCTTTTGAGGGCTGAGGAGAGTGACTAAACTCAGGCCTCCCAGGTACTTTTGTGCCTAAAGTGGGACTAGAACAAACATTCTCCTGGTTTCTAGCTTGATGCCTTAATATACCAAACTGGCTCTCTGAGTTATATATTACTACCATTTATAAATAATAAAAGGCAGGAATAGCACTGACAAACAAAATTTATTATTTATTATATTCAACTTGGACACCACCCAACACAAACTGACTCTGGGTGGCTTACAAAACATAAAAACAAACTATATACAAGAAGCAAGCAACTATAACAAGATGGCAGGACCAATCAGCAAGACAAACATCTCATATACCTAGAAAGGACTAACCATTCTAGCCAATGCTTAGAAGAAAATCCAAGTCTTTAAAGCAATCCAGAATGCCATAAAGATAAGAGCCCCAGGATCTCAGCAGAAACCTCAGGCCAGAGGACAGGTGCCATTACATTAAAGGCACATTCCTGGGTTCCTGATAAATGGAACAGCTTGACTGAAGAAAACCAGAATGCTGGATGTTGTTGGATTGAAACAGCCAGGCTGATACCATGGGAGATGAACAGTTCCTCAAGTAATCTAGTTCTATGCATGTAGAGTTTATAGGTCATAGCCAGAACTTTGAATTGCACCCAGAATCTAACTGGTTAGCAGTGCAGTTCATGAGGGAGGAGTGCCCCGTACCAAGACCTATGTTACAGTAGTCGAGTCATAAGGTGCCTAGGGCATGAGTGACTGTGTGAAGGACTTCCTGATGTAGGAAAGAGCTGTGCATAAGGCATCCTGGCCACAACTGCTACCTACTCATGAAGCAGGAGCTGTGAGTCCCTTATGCATCACTCTTGAATCAGGAAGTGCTACCTATCCAAAATTAAAGATAGATAATACCCAGATATATGTGGCTTTAGTATCAGTAGTTGGAATCTGACCTGTATAGCTTAAGGCACTGGGACAGAACCTCAACAGCCTCACTTGGCCAGCCTGCAGATATAATTGTTATTGATGATACTAAGCTCCAAACCAGTGGATAATTTCACCAGCTGTTTAATGTAGATATTGAATAAAAGAATACAAGAAGTGGAGCTGAAAAAGAAGGACCCTAGGAAGCGACTTCCACCCTTAACCAAGGCTGACTGAAATCAGCCCCAAGAAAGGAAAAGAACCATGTAATATTCCTAATTCCTGCAGCCAGCCCAGAAGGATACTGTGGTTGATGGTATCAAAAGAGAGTGAGAGATCAAGAAACAAAGAATGAATTTATCACCCCCATCCCAATTCTGCCACAAGTCATCAATATGTGCAATCAAGGCTATATCTCAGCCTGAAACCCATCTGAAACTAGAAGGTTGGAGGCCAGAAGATAGTTACTTAAAGTTGTTAGGTTCAAGGATGGCTTTCTGAGGAGAGGGCACATCACAGTCTCCTGCAAGACAAGATGTACCACACCTACCTCAAAAAAAGTGACACCTCAACCTCAAAATCCAACTGCAGGCCACCTCCTTGGGTATTTTCACAACCAGAAGTGGCCTGAATTCCATTAACAACTGCCTGACTGCTGGAACAGAGAACCCTATCCATTTTCTCAAGAATAATCAGCTATTATCATCAATGAAATTATAATGTTTATGACATGAAATACATACGAAAATATGTAAGTACACATAGTTGTAATAAATGTCTATATAGCTATAGATAATACTACTGAGATTTATAGAAATCATATAAGTAATTATAAATAAGTTGGTATTAAAGTCCAAGCTCAAATATACATCTACAGAAACATTTCATTTAACTTGATTTATTTAAAAACTGAACAATATAAATGAATAACCTGATCAATTTATCAGAATATGTATTATATTTATGGTTACTGTAGAGAAGCTAGAGATTACATTCCAACAAATGTCATGTTACTGTTATTTTAATGTATCCATCTTAATTTTAAAAAATCATAAGGTTGATATTAACTGAAATACTACAGTTCAGAATCAAATTTACTTCCAGAAAACAGAGAGAACATACATCCAACATCAGGTTTCCAAAGTAGGAACTTGGGAAAATTAACAGTGTTAAATACATATAGATTCCCCTTTGTTCTGAATTCTACAGGACACAAAATGCCACTGTTCCTTGTGTGACAAAGTATGAATAAGTAAGGATTAGATTTAACTACTGAAAGTTTTAAGGGTTGCGGTATTAACCGGAAAATTCCAGAAAGCAAAATTCTTTGACATCACATGATTATAAATACATAGCATGATCTCTGCTTTATATCTGCAGTCTCAATATGTAGATATGTCTGGTACTTTTTATCAGATACATAGATTTTATCTACTTTTTAGGATTGAAAACCTAAATATGAATCTGTCTACACTAAGGCTCGATGCAGAAACAAACGTAAACATAATATGCTGAAAAATAATATACAATTAAGAATAATTAATTGTATATTATTTAATCAATTATAATGTTCTGATAAAAATTACATTTGTGGTAAAACTATCCTGAAACAGCACTAAATAAACTCTGTAAACAACTGCATTGGTACACTTAGTTACAGTAAAAAGTTATTTAAATGCAGCTTATTTTAGAATAGAATATGACAGAGCTGGAAGGGACCTTGGATGTCTTCTAGTCCAGCCCCCTGCTCAAGCAGGAGAACCTATACTGTCTCAGATATTTAACAGCTATTATTCTTTCCTTACATATTATGGTGAACAGCGAAAGACAACGTTCTGAACTGAAACTTCATTATAGTTGTGGGAAGAATTCAGAGAAAGAAATATTTTGGGGAATATTAAAAATGCAGAATATAGTTCCCCAAAGGAATAATGGAGAAGATCTTTAAAAAGGCAGAAACTTCTCCAAACACACACACATCCAGCCGGACAACTCAGCAGAAACCAGCTTTTAGAAATGCAGATGTAATAATCCATTCAGGAAGGTTGGAGCCTTCCAGCTAGAAACTGAAGAAACATAATAGGAAGACAAAGACCCTTAAAATCTACATACCCCACCCAAATTCTAAGGACAGGAAACATAATAGGATTAACCCACCACCATCAGAATACCAGAAAGGCACACTCAGACTCGGGTCAAAGTACATGACACAGGAAATATAAAGCCTCAAACAGGAACAGGAAACAACCTCAAGAGCCCCAGAAGGTATAAAAACACACACTCTGCTATATATGGTCTCTCTTTTTCCAGAGCCATCTTTCTGTCTGGCTCTCCTTTTCAATAAACTACAACCTTCTTCCTAAAGCAGTCGTCATGTTGTTTATTCCCGGCTTGGACTGGACCCTGATGAAGATTTTTCCTTCAACATACTTAAAACAGATTAATTAAAACATGATTAACTTTGATCATTATTACAATGATTCTATCTCGGTTTGGAACCAACTCATTATTAGATAAAGTTATTTGATCCCTTTCTTCCCAACATGTAGTATGTATGCAGTATCCTGAAATAAAATCATTATTATTGTTATCATGGTAATCATATATGATCCATGATCAATATTTTAAAAAAGATGATATAATATGACATTAGATTGAAATAAAACATAACATATAAAGATTTAAATGCATGAATAATCTGCTTTGTATAAACAAGTCAAATTATATCAGGACTTATTGTTTTTATTGTTCAAAGACTACAGGTAGTGGTGGTGAATCATTTGAGAGAGTATTAATAAAAAGAAAAATAAACATTTTATGTGCAATGTAAGAGTTGCTAATTAAGGTATAATCACCCAGCCATCATAGCTTGTGCTAAGCTTCATTGCCAAGAAAAAAAAATATTTCAACTTGAAAGAAAAGAGATGGCAAAGCTGATATGTAAAGTACCTCTCTGAATGAGAAGAGCTGGAAAATTAGGATTAAAAAGGTCATAGATTTATTGAGCAACTCATTGTAATATAGATAGTAACATCCAGTGTTCATTTCTTAATGAAATCCTGAATGTACAAGAATGTGTTTGGAAATTAGTTTGAAATAACAAATACTTCTCTATTTATCACTATCTTAAGGATGACACAAAAGGGTAGCCTTTTTAGAAACAGATGTTACCTAAAACATGTTAATTCTATAAAAACCAATAGTCTTCTTTCCATTAAGCAAATACTTTAGTTAATACTATCCTTAATTGTTTTCTTTGTCCATTTAATCAGTCTTCAGAAATGGCTAGAATGGCAGTCCTCAATTGCTATGTAAGTGGGTGAAAAGAGCTAAACAAGGAATTTTGGAATGAATGGAATTAAGAATAAAATGATGAAATGGTTTGTAAAGAAACTGAAATGAATGCTAGAGGGTATATTTTAGATATTTATATGGGTATTAGAGTAATATATCACACAGTCAAATTATATGAATGAATGCTATAAATGTTAGTGCCTTCCAAAAATGGATAAAAAGCAAATGGTAAAATAATGAAAAATGGTGAGGCTGCAGGGATAAATGGTGAAATTGGAGAAATATTAAAATATGGACATGCTTTGTTTATATTTATAGCTGTGCTTCTCATTTAATGTGTATTAAGACTACATATGTGCCTGACAGTTGGAAGAATGCTGTTATCCAATGGATATCTAGAATTTTCTAGCTTTTTTTACATACCCAGCAAACATAAGAAAATGTCCTTTTTGTTGTTCACATTTCCAACATAAATTTGAAGTGCCTTTATACATTATTTCTCTGGTGACAAAAACCAATTGTACATCATCTTATAAAACTTCTCTTTAAGATTATAACATAATGTAAATTTCAATCCTTTCAGCTACAGAAGAGGCTTAAATTATAGAACATTCTATTTGAGTATAGAATTGAAGGTTGGTTGATGAATGCAGTAAAAACGTTATATAATGGAAATAAAGCATGCATAAATGCTTAGCAAAAGGTTTAATAATAACCAGGGGAAAAGAGTGGGATGCCTGATGTTCATTTGTGGTTTAATGTATTTATGGATAAATGCATAAGAAATTCTTATGGTTGTATTAGAGATATAGGGATTCAGGATAAGAACATCCATGTATTTTTGCATGCAAAAGATGGGTGTTGTTGGCTGATAGTCACATTATTTGCAGCAAATATTAGATAAATTGTATGATGCAATAAGTATGGAGCTGAAAATTAATAATAAAAATTAATAATACGGTTTTAATAGTAAAAACAGTGCATAATTATATGTTTATGTATAAAATTGTGATCCAGTGGAATTGATGAGATCCTCAACTTGAGAAGATGAAAAGTTAAAGAAAAAAAGAAAATATATGAAATCAGAAGTTTCAGCAATCTAGAAAAGCATATGCTGGTCAATATAAGACACCTGACATGGAATACACATATGATGTAAGTCAAAACCTCTCAGAAAACTATCTGCGGTTAAGTGATTTCACTACTTTTATTAACAGTGTTCCTTTCATTTTTATTTAGTAACCACAGAATAAAACTCTTTTCATGATAATGGAAATATATTTTGCCATCCATTCTTAAACCCATGTTTCACAAAAGCAAATATTATTCTGTGCTTTCATGCTAATGGAGTTGCCATCCATTCCTGAACCTATGTTTCGCAATAGCAAATATTAAATTCTAACACAGAGTACTCCTTAATCCAATTTTAAGAATGCAGTGTTTACTAAAAGGCACATTGCCTAGATGCATACGTAAACATACTGGCTGGCAATATTATCCCACGGTAACAGAGCTAACAGGAAGAAACATTGTTTTAGCATGGAAGTAATTGAATGTTTTTGTTTTTGAAAAAAAATGACTGATTTTGCTCAGTTTAACATAGATTGTAATGACTGATTAAATAATGCAATTTCTCCTCAAATTGCATCTTTTTTTAAAAAAATAACTTCATTATATGTTAAAATAAAGAATTAGAATTAACAACTACAATAATAATAATAATAATAATAATAATAATAATAATAATAATAATAATAATAATAATAATAATAATAAAGATGGAAAATAGAGAATGAAAAGAAAGCAAAATCCAAAGTGCAAAAATAAAAGAAAAAGGAATACAAAGAAGTAATTTCCGACTTTCAATGAATCAATGAACACCTAGAGGCAAAGTCATAACAAAAGCCAACATAGGTTTGTCAAAAACAGATCATGCCAGATAAACCTTATTGTATTCTTTGACAAAGTGACAAAATTAGTGGATCAGAGGAATGCTGTGGATATAATTTACTTGGACTTCAGTAAGGCATTTGATAATGTAGATCACCACCTACTACTTAATAAGATAGAAAAATTTAGGTTAAACAGCATCACCACCAGATGGATTTGTAACTGGCTGACCAACTGCACTCAACATGTAGTCCTCAATGGAACTGCATCTACATGGAAGGAAGTATGCAATGGGGTACCCAAGGCTCTGTTTTAGGCCCAGTACACTTCAACATATTCATAAATGATTTGGATGAGGAGATAGATGGGGAACTCATCAAATTTGTAGACGACACCAAGTTGGCAGCAATAGCCAACACTCCAGAAGACAAGCTTAAGATACAGAAGGATCTTGACAGACTTGAACATTGGGCACTATCTAACAAAATGAAATTCAATGGTGAAAAAAGTAAGGTTTACATTTAGGCAAGAAAACCAAATGCACAGGTATAGTATAGGGGGTACCTTGCTCAATAGTAGTAACTGTGAGAGGGATCTCGGAGTCCTAGTGGACAATCACTTAAATATGAGCCAGCAGTGTGCTGCAGCTGCCAAAAAAGCCAACACAGTGCTGGGCTGCATTAACAGAGGGATAGAATCAAAATCATGTGAAGTGTTAATACTACTTTATAACGCCTTGGTAAGGCCACACTTGCATCCAGTTTTGGTCGCCACAATGTACAAAAGATGTTGAGATTCTAGAAAGAGTACAGAGAAGAGCAACAAAGATGATTAGAGGACTGGAGGCTAAAACATATAAAGAACGGTTGCTGGAATTGGGTATGTCCAGTTTAATGAAGAGAAGGAATAGAGGTGACACGATAGCAATGTTCCAATATCTCAGGCTTGCTACAAAGAAGAGGGAGTCCAGCTATTCTCCAAAGCA
Organism: Azemiops feae; assembly: GCA_023970755.1. Taxonomy (NCBI): domain Eukaryota; kingdom Metazoa; phylum Chordata; class Lepidosauria; order Squamata; family Viperidae; genus Azemiops; species Azemiops feae. Next base: position 1,772,869 of record JALGBA010003860.1, on the reverse strand, counting down.
CCTGAAGGCAAGACAAGAAGCAACGGATGGAAACTAATCAAGGAGAGAACCAACCTACAACTAAGGAGAAATTTCCTGACAGTTAGAACAATTAATCAGTGGAATAACTTGCCTCCAGAAGTTGTGAATGTTCCAACACTGGAAGTTTTTAAGAAGAGACTGGACAGCCATTTGTCTGAAATGGTATAAGGGTTTCCTGCCTGAGCAGGGGGTTGGACTAGAAGACCTCCAAGATCCCTTCCAACTCATTATTCTGTTCTGTTCTTTTACAACAGATAAACTATGCATTTACATTAAACTCCTACAATATAACTTTTATTTCTAATAATCAGAATCATATATCATAATTTCATTTTTTTCAATTTTATGCAGAAAGTCCAGAATGGATTTCTAATCAGCATTAAAAATCATTGTTTTTTCTCTATTCAAAGCTCTAAATTTCTTATGTCAGCCAGCTCCATCATTATCCATTCTCCATTGTAGATAATGTCAACCCAATTGTGACTTTTTCAGTGGAATCTTACATTGCTCTAAATTCATGCTGAAATTATGTGCATATACTGTATATGTGATGTACTGCCTGGAATATGTTTTTTAATGTGGTATCCTTGGTAGTCTTAGCTTATAATGCATAATTATTTGATTAGTAATATTATCAGTGCTAGTGAGTGTGCGGTTTGCTTCTGATTTATATACAGTAACTTTCCTTGTCCTATATGCAGAATAAAAGAGAAAGAACTGGATAAAATCACAAAATACAAAGACTTGGAAATAAAAATAGAATGACCGTGACAAAAAAATAGTAAAGGTGTAGTACCAATAGTAATAGGAGCCTTGGGTGCAATCCCAAAACAACTGGAACACCATCGGCATTAACAAATTCACCATCAGTCAATTGCAAAAAGCAGCTTCACTTGGAGCAGCTTACATTCTGTGACAAAACCTTTAACATCATCAAACAACATTTGCCAAACCCAGGTTCTTGAGAAGAACTTGTTAGGTGGATAAAATGCCAACTCTAGTCTAAACATCTGGCTGACTGTGGAACAAACCATAATATATAGTGTCTACAGTAGCTTGCCCTGCCCTGTATATATATTAGCTTGCCTAACCCAAAATATAATAATAATATATACTGTATATGGTAGCTTGCCCTGCCCTTTATATAAATAGGGTGGAAACCCCACACTGATGATGTTACCTGGTCAGGTAATGAATAATAATAATAACAATAACAGTAGTAGTAGTAGTAGTAGAGTTGGAAGGGATCTTGGAGGTCTTCTAGTCCAACCCCCTGCTCAGGCAGGAAACCCTATACCATTTCAGACAAATGGTTGTCCAGTCTCTTCTTAAAAACTTCCAGTGTTGGAGCATTCACAACTTCTGGAGGCAGGTTGTTCCAATGATTAATTGTTCTAACTGTCAAGAAATTCCTCCTTAGTTCTAGGTTGCTTCTCTCTTTGATTAATTTCCATCCATTGCTTCTTGTCCTGCCCTCAGGTGCTTTGGAGAATAGCTTCACCCCCTCTTCTTTGTGGAAACCCTTGAGATATTGGAACACTGGTATCATGTCACCCCTAATCCTTTTCTTCATTAAACTAGACATACTCAATACCAGCAACCGTTCTTTATACGTTTTAGCTTCCAGTCCCCTAATCATCTTTGTTGCTCTTCTCTATACTCTTTCTAGAGTCTCAAACATCTTTTTTACATCATGGTGACCAAAACTGGATGCAGTATTCCAAGTGTGACCTTACCAAGGCGTTGTAAAGTGGTATTAACACTTCATGTAATCTTGATTCTATCCCTCTGTTAATGCAACCTAGCACTGTGTTGGCTTTTTTGGCAGCTGCAGCACATTACTGGTTCATATTTAAGTGATTGTCCACTAGGACTCTGAGATCCCTCTCACAGTTACTATTATTGAACAAGGTACCATCTATACTGTACCTGTGCATTTGGTTTTTCTTGCCTAAATGTAGAACCTTACTTTTTTCCCCATTGAAGTTCATTTTGTTAGATAGTTCCCAATGTTCAAGTATGTCAAGATCCATCTGTATCTTAAGCCCATCTTCTGGAGTGTTGGCTGTTGCTGCCAGCTTGGTGTCATCTGCAAATTTGAAGAGTTCCCCATCTATCCCCTCATCCAAATCATTGATTGCTTGTAAGCAAACAATTAAGATCAGAGAGCACCAAATACTCTACACTTCAATTCTGAGCTACATGTATTCTCTTCTATTTGTAGTATAATTTAATGCTGTCACAAAAATATGCATATCATTCCAGCAAATGTATACAACTTTAATTATAAGAAAGAGAAACAGATTTGTTCAAGGCAGCTTCCATCTTGTGCCATCTGGACATGGATGGCTGGTTCAAAGGACTAAGCTAATGAAGGTTAGGGTTACGAAAGTAATACAGTTTTCTCCTTGGGTAATAAAAAGGAGGTTCTAGTTTAAAAAAAAAGCTGCCTTCTTCTACAGCACATGATTTTCTAGTAAGGTAGGATGTAATAGAGGACTCAGAGTGAATTTGTTTTAAGATAACCACAGCAATTAATATGCTTGCCTCATATGCTTTTTGTGTTTCTCAGTGCTTAAATTATAGAATTATAGAGTTTGGGACTCTGTAATAAAACAGATTAAGCCTACTTTCTTATCTTCCTCAGTTCTGGCCTGTTAAAGTTACAAGATATTTTAGTTCTCCTATGGGCACTTTATGTTCAGAAGGGAAAGACAGGATAAAATTGTCATAATAAATTTTAACAAAGATTTGTTGTTTCAAGTCAGAGTATTGGTCTATTATTCCGCAAAGCTGTGATTCTTGGTGAGTCTGGGAAATATCAATTTAATCACAGAGCATATGCTTTGAATGCAGCAGATCTCAATTTTAATCCCCAGCCCACTTCAGAGGGTTAGAAAGCCTGGAACCTTAGAGAGCTATTGAAATAAACTACTTATGCTCCCTCTTTTCACAGTCATTTCTGTGCTTGAGTTTAGGACCCAACTGTTCATCACTTCACATCCAAGAATTGTTCTGGCTAAAGCAAAGAACAATTATGGAGCAATAAAGCTGCTCCTCATGACATCTGATATTCTCAAGGAGACTATTTTGGAAATATTTTTGCATAAGAAATTGTCTGGTTGCTGCCGTGTAGCATCTTAGAACTCCCACTTTTATCTCCCTAACTATAACTGTCATCCTGGCTATAAGCAGTCCTATGATCCTTGAGGCACTGCAGTGGTTCTGCTCTCTCTCTGAGTTTCCAATTAAATCTGATTTTTTAACTTCTGCAAAAAAAAATTACATTTCAAAGATGAAAACATTATGTAATTAAATATTTTAATAACTTTCATGTGACATTTAATTTGCAAATTGATCTCAGAACAAAATCTCCTTTTGCTTTCCCTATCCTATTATCTGCTGGAATTCTTAAGCTTCTTTAGCAATAACAAAACAAATTGTGTAAGGCTATTTAAAAAGCCCAGCTGGATCAGGCCAATGTTCTATGTAATCTGACATTCTGTATCATTCAGTAGTTGTCCAGATGCAAAGCTCAAAGGTAGGGCATTAGGGTAACACTCTCTCCAATCATGTTTTCTTCTCTTTTATTCTGGAAATAGCATAGAAATAAAAAAATTAGCAATCCTTCATAGCTCTATTTATTGTGTTGCCCCCCACTTTTAAAAAAAATCACCTGAATTAGTGGCAACTATGCTTTGCTGATGGGAGCATATTAACTATGCGTTGTGTAAAGATGTACTATACCAGCATTTCTTTTTTTTTCTGTCCTGAATCTCCCTGCATTTAGTTCAGTTGATAGTCCCAAGTTCTATTTGCCAGGGAGAAAAACACTTTTTATGCATCCTTTCTGTTCTATGATCTATTTGATAAGCATTTCTCTATGATATACCCTTTATCTGTGCACAAACCAGTTCAAAAGAGACTTTACCTATGTGCAATTTCTTAACCTTACATGATTAGTTTTAACACTTAAAATTGGCATAATTCAAAGCAAAAAAAAAAGAAAAGAATTTGGAGATATTTGCCTTTTCTATACCACACAATAAATAAACAGTCATAGAAGTGACATGTCAGGGATAAGGCTGATGCTTGAATCATATATCATTCATCATTCATGAATAAGTGGCAAAACATAGCTTTGTATAATATTTTAGAACATGCTTATGTTTTCTTCCTATAATAATTACATCGGACCTGTAAGATGGACCACTGGTGTATCTTATGACAAGGAGAGAAAAATGCTTGCCCAAATTTTCAGGCCTGAACTGTTTTTACTTCCTCCTTACAGTTATACATGTAATTCTGCCCAAAATACTCACCAGAAATCCAGTTCTAATATGCATAAGCTCCAACAAGGAAAGAGAAAGAATAGTATCTTCCTAGTTTGCATTTTAGTGCCAAGTAAAATCATGTATTTCATTATCCTTCTGGGGGTCAGTATTGGACATTTATCAATGTGTCATAGTTGATTGGAGTAGGAAATATTGTTTTTCCTAGAGGCAGTTACCCTTAGGGTTGTCTTTCCCAAGTAACATCTCGCATTCTTGTTTTAAATTTTTATCAAAGTAACTGTTTTAAAAACTGATTTGCATGAACTGGATAAAACCAAGTAGATAACATCCTGAGACAAAAACCCACATTCCCGTATATTGTTCTTGATATCTTTGTAACATCCCAGCCTTTCATCCTGAAAGAGTCTATATTTTGGAACCAGAAAAATTTAATGAACTATGGTGTGTTTGGATGAGAAGGATTCATTCAAATGTTCATCACATTATGAAATATTTGGGCTGCCATTATATTTCAATCTTATCTAAAACAGGAAGAATACAATTATAATTTTTAAAAAGATTTTGTAAGGATATGGTCCAAATAATTTTGATACATGCAAGAAATATCTGAAAATGTGAAAAATATTTTCATATCCTAATAGGTATGCAATTCACTGCCTAGATTCATGAACAATTAGATACAGTTGAAGTTATTTCTGAATAAATATATAGAATTGCACTGCTAGTATAATGATAGTAACTTTGGTCATATAGCCACCCTATCACAATGAAAATTTTCTTGAAACAGGTGCTTCCTAGTTGTATTTAATAACATAAAACTGCCAGTATAAAATAACCTTTGAATCTTTTTATAACACTAAATTGCATTGGACTGATTTTGGAGCTAATTGTCTAATATCCTAAGGGAAATATCATTATAAAATCTACCTTCACATCCCAGATAATTTAAAAACTAGGTCAGTTGACAATGCTGTCAGTCCCTGCGTGGGGCCGAGCTTACCATAATTAGTAATACATTTACATTTTATATGTGCCATGAAAAACCTTCATTCTCCTCTTTTCCTATTATATAGTTTCAGCTCTAACCTGTATTTCTAAACAGTTATGACTTTAAATATTATACAATTAACCCACATCTTTATTTTGTTCTGCTTTTTCTGCTAGTAAACTTGAATCTGTATGCCTGGTTAGCCTTTTGCATTTTTGTTCCTTCCCTTTCTTAATTTCTTTCACCTAATATGGAAATGCACCACCTGTATTTAGAGATTGTTAAATTCTTATCAAAAGAGTAGCACTACTTTTAAAAAGAAGTAAATCGCTCCTGAAGTAGTCTAATATAAATAGTTAAAGCTCAGGTGTTAACTATGTCAAGCAAGAACATCCGATGTTAGCCTCTTCTTGCCAACATGTTTGCTGATGAATTCTAATCAGTCTTGGAAGAAACTGGTGTTTGAAATCTATTTCAATTACAATAACTTCCTGCATAGATTTTTAATGGAAACTAACTTTATCACTACAACTGCAATTTAAATTTCTTAGACTTTTTACTTGCTGTTAATAATGTTATCCATGATAATCTGCCAGAACTGAAATATTAATTTAAACAGTCCCCAAATGAATAAAACTTCTTAATCCATTAAAAGTATACTCAAATGTTTCTTCAAATGAAAGGCTCTATTTCTTTTTGGTATTCGATACCCTTGGTATTAGCCTGATCCTCAAACCAGTATTTTCAGCCAAAATGTCTGCTCTGAGAGTGTTGTGTGTACAGCAGTGCAAATGAAGTGAGTTCAAACTCTGCTATAGCAAACGTGGACAAGCAGAACTAGGAAACAAAAGTTAACCCATATGAGATACAGTCGTTGTTACTGAAGAAACAAATTCAATCTCTCTTAGGTGAGGTTTGTATCCCTCCAAAGTTTTAAATTCACAATTTCAAGATAAGTTGACTGAAGCCATAACAAGTGAATTCATAATCCATAATTATAACTATTGGGAGCATTTTCATTAGAGGTATCAATATCTTTAATATCTTGCAGCATTTATTTCCAATTTATAATATACCAATCCTTCCAGGTCTTAGCTGCAGTTGCTTTCTCAAGGAATCAAGGCACACTAAGGAGTAAGTTTTACTATCAGCAGATTAATGGCCAAATAAGGCAACTTGATATTACTGACTGATAAAGAATCCTTCTTAATATATAAACATATTTAAATTACTGTATCCCTTTTTTTCTGTCACACTCTAGCCAGTCTAAATATGACTTTCCTTTTGAACCCACTGGCTCAGGAAGCTATAATGTCTGCTTTTTTTGCATTCTTTCTCCCAACAGTAAATAATACAATGATTGATCCGAGGCTTTTTTCCCAAGACCCTGGCAAATCTCAGTCAGATAGAACTTTTACCATAGATATAAAGTTGGCAGAAATATAGAAGCTTTGATAGCTTCTTTTCACTAATTTAACATAATTGTCATCCATTGCTCATGAATAGAATTCCATAGCTTATCAGATGTTAATAATAAATTTGTACAGTTGAGGTTTTCCCATGAACTGCATAGATTGCTCAGCTGTTTCTTTGATTGATTGATTTATGTCTCACCTTTATTATTTTTTATAAATTACTCAAGACAGCAAACGTACCTAATATTCCTTCCTCCTCTTATTTTCCCCAGTACAACAACCCTGGGAAGTGATTGGGCTGAGAGAAAGTGAATGGCCCCAAGGCACCCAGCTGGTATTTCATGCCTAAGAAGAGACCGGAACTCACAAATTTCTCGGATTCTAGCAAGGTGAATAATGGGCATGTGATAGTAGGGACTAAATTGTCTTGGCTGTGGTTGAATTTTTCCTTTTCTACTCTGTCCTCTGACAGCAAAAGAATAAAATGGCTGCATTTCCATCTGTTGTCAAAGCAAGAACATCCGATGTTAGCAGCGTTGACACAAATGGTTGTCCAATCTCTTCTTAAAAACTTCCAGTGCTGGAGCATTCACAACTTCTGGAGGCAAGTGGTTCCATTGATTAATTGTTCTAACTGTCAGGAAATTTCTTCTTAGCTCTAGGTAGCTTCTCTCCTTGATTAGTTTCCACCCATTGCTTCTTGTCCTGCCCTCAGGTGCTTTGGAGAATAGCTTGACCCCCTCTTCTTTGTGGCAACCCCTGAGATATTGGAACACTGCTATCATGTCACCCCTAGTCCTTCTCTTCATTAAACTAGACATACTCAATTCCAGCAACCATTCTTTATATATTTTAGCCTCCAGCCCCCTATTCATCTTTCTAGAGTCTCAACACCTTTTTTACATCGGGGTGACCAAAACTGTATGCAGCATTCCAACTGTGACTTCACCAAGGCATAAAGTGGTATTAACACTTCACATGATCTTGATTCTATCCATCTGTTAATGCAGCCTAGAACTGTGTTGGCTTTTTGGGCAGCTACAGCATACTGCTGGCTCATATTTAAGTAATTGTCCACTAGGACTCCAAGATCCCTCTCACAGTTACTACTATTGAGCGAGGTACCACCTATACTGTACTTGTGCATTAGGTTTTTCTTGCCTAAATATAGAACCTTACTTTTTTCACTATTGAATTTCATTTTGTTAGATAGCACCCAGTGTTCAAGCCTGTCAAGATCCTTCTATATCTTAAGCCTATCTTCTGGAATGTTGGCTATTCCTGCCAGCTTGGTGTCATCTGCAAATTTGATGAGTTCCCCATCTATCCCCTCATCCAAATCATTGATATTGAAGAATACTGGGCCTAAAACAGAGCCTTGGGGTACCCCACTGCATACTTCCCTCCATGTAGATGCAGTTCCATTGAAGACTACACGTTGAGTGCAGTTGGTCAGCCAGTTACAAATCAATCTGGTGGTGATGCTGTCTAAACCACATTTTTCTATCTTATCAAGTAGTAGTTTTGTACTTGGATGAAACATTTCCCTGGGACTTTGGTAGGAATACTTTCCAAAGGGATTGGGTCCCGTGATTTCAAAAAAACACAGAAAAGAGTTTCAGCTTATCTGCTGAGGCAAATGTTTCCCAATCTCTGCATAAGAACATCCAAGGAGTAATAATTGTTTTATTTCACAAATCTAGAACTTTATATGCCAGACATGATACAGTATATATTTTGTGGCATAAGATAATATGATCATTTATATGTGACTGTTGAAAGAAGGTCCAATATAATTCTTTAAAAGGACAACTATGTGGTGTTCTCCTTTGACAGGTCTTTTCTTTGCTTCTGGAAAGATATTATTATTTTTAAAGTAAAGTTTTGCCTATTGAAAAAAAATGAATCAAAAGGATATAACCTCTTTAGGGATGCTATATAATTACAGAAGATACAGCTGAACTGTTTGGCAGAGGAAGAGGTCATGTACGTTAATTATGTTATTTCCTTTCCCGTTTAATAAGGAATAAAGTTACCATGGAGACTGAGTGGACATATAACTCCACTCTTGCAAATCGGCTGTGATGAGAAAACTAAAACGTGTTATACTGATAATGATTGTTTGTACAAGAGAAAAAAAGGAACACTTCTCAGATTCTTTTATGAAAGCATAAAAATATGAGAATTATTTCAGAAAACAAAACAAAAATTTCCTTACTGTCTTTTTAAAGCCTCAAATTGTAAATAATGACTATCTGTATTACATGTATTTATTTCATAGATAAAACGTAAGAGACATATTTTGGGTTTCCTTCTCTCTTTCTTTTCTCTCCATCCTTTTCTGTTTCATTCCCAATATTTCTGTTCCATTCTAATGATAGACTGGGACTCTCATAAAAGTAAATATATAATAAAAATATAGAACATCAAAAGCATAGAATGATAAAAATCAGAATAAAATCTATTAAAAACACAGTCACCAGATGTTATATATAGTTGCCATCAAAATCACAACTTACACTTTGAAGATGTAGAAGAAAAAAAATATTATCTTTATCACTTTCTTAGAACTAGCAGTGAAGAAGGCATCCTAACCTTTGGGAAAAAGAATTCCATAGAGTTGAGGTGGCCATTGAATAGATATGCTTTTTCATTTCCATCATCCAAACTACTTGGGTCAGGAAAACAGGAGCACATATTTTCTTAAAAGAATTCTGAATCATGTACGGCTTTATAGGTAATGACCAGTAATTTAAACTGTACCAGGAAACCTACTGATAGTCCAGACAGTTCTCACAATATAGTTATTACTTTGCTGAACCTAAACTGACCCCAACCTTTTGGCAAGCAGTCCACGGCATTCCAAACCAATTTTAGTTTCCACATAACCTTCAAAAGCTACTTCAAGTAAACACTAACAGAAATCCAAACACAAAATTGTGAAGGCATAAATGGTGCTTACCAGATCATCTTTTCAAAAAATTACTACATTCAAGAGCCTCAAGTCACCCCCCCCCAAAAAAATGCCTAAACATATATTCTTTCCAGGTAAATGCAATCCCATTCAGAACTAATGTTGGAGGTAATCTAGATTCAGATTATTTTTGGATAAAGACCAATTCTGCCTTGTTGGGATTTTTAATTTAAACATCTGCTTTGTCTCATCCAGTGGCATTATGTTTTGGGGCTGCTTTTCTTCAGCTGTATTGGACTTTTATTCAAGATGGGGGGAATAAGGAATAGTTCCAAACACCAGTCAATTTTGGCACAAAACCTTCAGGCCTCTGCTACAATACTGAAGATGAAGAGGATTTTCACCTTTCAACACAACTATGACCCAAAGCATACCTCCAAATGAACAAAAGAATGGCTTCACCAAAAGAATATCAAAGTGGATGTTATAAGATATATAAGTAGTATAGTATTTTTATAATATATGAAATATGAAAATATTGGAATATGTATGTAAATGAAAAGTTAGGATATTTAGGTAATCAATTTTGAGAAAACTATGACTGATAAGAATGGTTTGAATACTGAGGGAAAATTAAGTTTAAGAATTTTGAAAACAGGACACATAGTGACCTAACAAGATGACTTTTACAAATACAATTGAAACATAAGTTAACTAGAAAAGATGTTATATATCAGACATGTCAAACTGCGACGTCATGTGACGTCGCGCAACGTATTGGCACGGTTTTGCCATTGCCGGCAATGGGGTGGGCGCGGCTTCCAGATGACACATCCGGCCCATGGGCCGGCAGTTTGACACCCCTGTTATATATGGATGTCATTGTTATTTGTACAAACACAAAAAATGTTTATATCCAACCTTGTATGCATTGAAAATATTAAGAATTATATTTATCTAATGTTGACAAAGGAGAATACCATTGGAAGGGGAAGATCAAGGATACATACTATTAATTAATATATTGGTCATGGAATTATAGAAATTAATAATTATTGATTGTTTTTTCAAATATATGAACCTAGACAACATGCTGTTTACTAAGCACTAAAGATTGTTATTGTAAAAAATCAATAAAATATATATTAAAAAAAGAATATCAAAGTTTTGGAATGGCCCAGCCAGAGCCTGGACCTGAATCCAATTGAAAATCTGTGGGATGACCTGAAGGGGTCTAGAATGTTTAGGCACTGACTCTTGGCCATGCCCACTTCACCCTGAGCCACCCGCCTCAGCTGATTCACAACCAGCTTTTCTGCTATACTGGCCCACCCCTGGAGTTACTTTGTGGCCAATGTCTCCCCGGCCCTCGGCTCCTAGCCCTTCATCCCTGCCCTTTACTTTGATGCTTTTGGACCAATTGGGTGGCTCCAGAGCAATGTTTTGACAGATTGTGCAGAGGGGATGGGGCCCGAGTTATAAAAAGAAGGTGTCAGAAACAGCAAAGCTGCAGCGTGAAATCATCCTGCTGCTTGGGGCTGCATGGATCTGTCACCAGGACAGGAAGGGAGGGAAGAAGGGGAGGGGGAGTGGCAACCAATTGGTCCGAAAGCATCAAAGGGCCAATCAAGGTGCCCACCACTGCTTTTTAAAAGCAGCTCCTTTAAAAAGAAAACTTGCAGAGTAGCCGTGTCACTTAAAAAAAATCTTGCATCTCACGCTGCCCCCCATAGCCCTTGAGATCATCCCACCCATCACCAATCATGTGCTGCCACTGCAGCACCATTGCTTCTGCCTGCCACCTGATTGGCTGGTGGCTATTTGTCCTGTGCAACAAAATGCCTGGATGCCTAGGGGAATGGACAGGAATGAAGGGCTAGGGGTAGAGAGCCAGGCGGCCATTGGCTGTGAAGAATCATGGGGGAGGGCCAGTGGAGGAGGAAAGCTGGCTGTGAATCAGTGGAGGCAGGTGGCTGGGAGCGAAGTGGGTCGGTGCCTAAACGTCCCATTCCAGACCTGAAGAGGACTGTGCACAGGAGATTCCCTCACAATCTGACAGATCTTTGCAAGGAAGTCTGGGCAAAAATTCCCAAAGCAAGTTGTGCCATACTGATAGGCGTATACCTCAAAAGTCTGAATGCTGTCATCAAATCAAAAAGTGTTTCAACAAAGTATTAGTTTAAGGGTGTGTAACTTATGCAACCAGGTTATTGTGCATTTTTTAAAAAAATTCCTGCTAAAGATTTCAGTTTGTTTTTCAATTGAATTGTACAGCATATATACATATATAAGCTATGTTAAAGTTGAAAAAAATCTGAAGTGATTTATCTTGGTCTGATTTTTTTACATCTCAAAAACCTAACATTTTAACAGGGGTGTAGAGAGACTTTCTATATCCACTGTATATGTGGCTGTAATCTTTTAATTGTTTTTGTTTGTTTTCAGACACCATAATTCTGACTGCCTAAGCTACAAGTTTAAAAGAAAAGTGTCCTCTTAAACTTCCTAAAACATTACCTTTAATTCTGTAAAAAAAATATTATGTTCCTATTACATCAATTATATGTATTAGTGCTGTAGCATCACACTTCATCTAGTAGTTACCAAGTTTATGTGATATTATATCACTGCACAATTACATGACAAGACATCCATTCATTAGAGCATGAGAAAGAAGGGAAATTAGTGTTTAAGAAATATGAAATATAAATAAAGTATGTCTGATAAGATTAAATATTTTTCCTAAGAGGTAAGTAGAAATAATCTAATGCAGGCTCTCTTGAGAAAATAATTATTGCTAGACTATTGATGCATACTAATCTAAAGAATGATAGGATGTAGGCTAGGAGATCTCAAACTTTACATTAATTTCCCCAATCCAGGCTATAAGCAATTTGGGGAGAGGGTGTCACCTTTTTAAAAAAAAACTCCTGATCCACTTTCCACTGGCAGAGTGAAAGCACTATCAAGTTATTTCTCCTCACTTTGCCTGCACAGACTTCAAGGTACGGTTGAGACCTTGTGATATATAGATGTCTATGAAGATTCTCGGTCATTTAGGTTGACTTTTCCTTGAAGATGTTTTGCTTCTCATTCAAGAAGCTTCTTCAGTTCAAGAAGCTTCTTGAATGAGAAGCGAAATATCTTCAAGGAAAAGTCCAGTTGCCTTTTGAAAAAGCACCTTTGAGATATATAGATTAAAATTAAGTTTATTGCATAATACAACTTTAAATTACATCATCACACAAGGCCTGACATGGTCCATATTAACCTTAATGAAATAATTAGTTTTATAAAAGGGAATCATACAAATTCATTTATCAATGAATTTAAGAAACTCTGAAGTTGGCTTAAAGAAATAATTTGTCTACCTGTTTAATCTTTTCTTCAATTCCAAAGTGTTATGCTATGAGAAAACAGCATAACCACAAAAGCATATGAACATATCAATTGGCTTATCCCTACACATTAACAAATTCTTACATGATTAAAAATTCCCAGGCTAGTTCATATAAGGAAATGTTTGATAATAAGAAATTAAAACTGCAGTCGTGAAAATGTATTAAAATCAGCTAAATAAAGCCATCCAATCTGTGATAAGGGTCAGTTATGTACTAGGAAATATGATAAATGAACTGTCTTGAACTGATACCAAGATGACATTTGGATAAACTCTAACTGAACCACTCTGTGAAGGACATTTTACTTGTGGAGCACAGCAAATTAAACAAAAAAATTTCTTGATCATCTTAGGACTTAGGTCAACATTCAGGGGACAGGAGGGGAGGGGAACAGAATGGAAGGGAAGGGAACAGAAGGGAAGGGAACGGAAGGGAATCAAAGGGAAAAGAGTCTTGTAGTATCATACAGTAACAGCATGTTTCAAGTGAGAGATTTAGGGATACCTTTAGGCAGCAGTATGTATCAGTAATCCAGTTTATTATTAATACAACTAACTGCCAGGAGAAAGGGAATTTTTGTGCTTACAGCTGCAAGCATCATAATACTTCAATTTGTCTCTAGTGCTAACAAGGCCAGGTAGCTGACAGAAGCATTTGAAGCATTTGAATAAGATTTAGTGTCTGGATCTAACCCAGAAGCATTGCTGCTTCTCACATCATTTAACTAAATTGTACTTGGGATACTTTACATACAAAATATATTCTGTTAGTGAGCTATGGCTTTCTCTTGTTCCTGTATTAAGCAAAGCCTACACAATTAGAACTGTTGGAAATGACAGAACTTATCCCTGGAACTTATAGATTTGCATAACTTAGAGGATATTTGGTGGTGGTGATGGAGGAGGTCGAGAAACTGAACATGCATTCAGAAACTAAATTTAATTGTTAAGAAGTCTTCCTATTAAATTAAGCTCATTTAATTTGAGGCCCAAATAATTGAAACAATTTTTATTTTTATTCTTTTCAAAGAGTATATGAACTACTCTATGCACTTAAAAATAAAATGAATTATTGATGTGTTCGTGATCCTTGATAAACTTTATTGATGCTTAACATTCAAAATTTACAGAACCAACCTAATTTGGATTGAAAGCAAAGAATGAAGATATGCAGAGTAAAACAACATTTTATCTTTCCCAATGACTGCAGTGGGTGAGAATTAATTGGCAGAGATCCATTCCTGAATGAGCTTGGACAGTGGTTTTTCTACGTATTCTGCCCCATCCTCCCCTAATTTATTCATGGGGATCATCCAATGCTAATGATCATCCAATGGCATTTACTACATGAATAAGAAAATGCCTTAGTGATGAGATCAGGAGTCTTCTTAAGGTTGTAAATTATATTTCTGTTGGACAGAGAAAACATCTGAGTGTACATTCATACCTTGAACAGCTATAAAAGCAATATATCCTCTTCTCTTTACTTTCAACTTTCCCAGTATTAGAGAATTTTCTAGAGAGGTGGATCTTCACATAATGTGTCCAATATAGGATAATTTGACCTTGAGTAAGAACATGTATTGATTTATTCAAAGATCCATTTGAATTTTCTTGGCTGTCCATGGATTAAATGCACCCATAGAAACAAAGAAATCAGTAATAACTAGCGGTGGTTTGGTTATATTTTAAATCTAAAACTCAGTTGAAACAACTCAGTTGAAATGGAACTCCTCCAAAATACAATTAATTTAAATCTAAAAGTGAGAATATGGAAGGTCCTTAAGAACTGGCTCTGTTCCCAGGCCTGGGGTTGGTGTTTGTGCAAACTCTTGTCATTTTTTAAAATGGCTGTTGTTTCATTATTATGTTTTAACTGTTTTAATTGTATATTTTAATGTTGTAAGGCCCCAGAGACTTTGGGGGGGGGCAATCATAATAAATCTAATAATAATAATGGTAATTTATAGATTGAGAAAATCAGAGATAAAGACTTAGAATTAGAATAGAATAGAGCTGGAAGGGACCTTGGAGGTCTTCTAGTCCAACCCCCCTGCTCAAGCAAGAGAACCTATACTGTCTCAGACAGGGGAATGTCCAGTCTCTTTTTAAAAATCTCCAGTGATGGAGCGCCCACGATTTCTGGGGGTAAGCTATTCCACTGGTTGATTGTCCTCACTGTCAGGAAGTTTCTCCTTAGTTCCAGGTTGCTTCTCTCTCTGATCAGTTTTCAACCATTGTTTCTTGTCCTTCCCTCTGGTGCTTTGGTGAACAAGCTGCCCCCCTCTGCCTTGTGGCAGCCCCTCAAATACTGGAACACTGCTATCATGTCTCCCCTATTTCTTCTTTTCTTTAGGCTAGCCAAACCCAAGTCCTGTAGCTGTTCTTCATATGTTTTAGTCTCCAGGCCTTTGATCATCTTAGTTGCTCTTCTCTGAATTTTTTTCCAAATTCTCAACATCTTTTTTGTGATATGGTGACCAAAATTGCTGCAGTATTCCAGGTGTGGTCTTACTAGGATTTTATAAAGCAGTAATAATACTTCGCGTTATCTTGATTCTATGCTTCTGTTTATGCAACCCAGGATTGTATTAGCTTTTTTGGTTGTTGCTGCACACTGCTGGCTCATAGTCAAGTGATCGTCCACTAGGACTCCAAGGTCCCTCTCACAGTTACTGTTTTTAAGCCAAGTCTCACCCAATCTGTATTTGTACCTTTGGTTTTTCCTGCCTAAATGTAAGACTTTGCTTTTCTCCACACTGAAACTCATTTTGTTGGATAGGGCCCATTGTTCAAGTTCAGTTTGTCAAGATAGTTTTGGATCCTGAGTTTGTCTTCCGGGGTGTTGGCTACTCCTGTCAGTTTGGTGTCATCTGCAAATTTGATGAGTTCCCTTTTAATTACCTCATCTAAGTCATATTGAAGAGTACTGGGCCTAAAACGGAACCTTGTGGTACCCCACTGCTTACTTCTCTCCATGTGGATGTAGTGCCATTGAGGACTACTCGTTGAGTACGGTTTGTTAGCCAGCTATAGATCCATCTGGTGGACAATGTGACTGAAAATATTTTCACTTATCTTCCTATAACAGGACATTGTTTCATGGTTAACAGTTATAATCACAGTGAATGGTTTTACCAAATACATCCAGGAACTGGATTTTGAAAAGTATACATTGCTAAATATTCTGTGTGCTCCAAACTACTTTTTTCTTCCAGGAACCGGAAAGTGAGAAAATGTTTGTGGTCAGGTCTGTTCCCTGCAGATTGGGACAGGGAAAGGAAGTAGATCTGACCCAATTATTTATATACTACTAAAACACTCAACTGAATGAAATGGTGCATCATAGCACAAAACCTTTTCAACCAAGGTTCCTCTAATGAACTAACCTACAGAATGTGCAAAAGATTCAGGACTCAGGACTTCAAACTGAAACCCATGGATTGAAATTGGACAAATTTTATAAAACATTTAATGACATAAAATTATCATAAAGCATTTTATGACATAATGCAAAATGTCATAAAACATTTCCTGTGGTCAGTTCCTGATGTTTGATCTGCTATACCGTTCACTGTAAGCTACTTTCAAGGCAGATACATCTCTGAATATTTTCCTGATTTTTAAGTACATCACAAGCTCTGTCATTGTTGAACACATTGAGGAATCTGGTAAAGAAATATCTCTGAAATGACAACACAAAGGATCACAGGTTATCTAGTAGATTCTAGGCAGCAGGCCTTCAAAGCTATATTTTGTTTTTAATGGATAGTCCGTTACAACACTAGAGAGAAAAGGAACAATTATAGATTTAAAAAAGCAGATTCTTAGATGGGGTGTGTGTGATAAAAAGTCAGATTCAGGTTACCAAGACATTTGTAGGAGGCCTCTGAGTGCTTGTGCATGCCTCTTAGTAATTTGGAAGGCCAAAATACAAGATCAATATCTTCAAGGCCTTTCTTCCTAGAGCACCTGCAAGCTCCTGACCAGATGTTTAAAAAATCAGCACGCATGGTGAGAATCTTTCTAATGTTCTGTAGGTTATATTAATTGGACTTCTAGTTCTTGCATGTTTAGTAAAACATTTTTATTATATGTCATCCAGAATCATGTTTGTGAGATGGGAAACTATATAAATATGACAAATAAATAAAAACAAGTTTTTGATCCATTATGATTATATAGGAGAGTGAATCTGCCCATTGTCTATATAGCCATTTGTTTTGGATGAATCCCAGAGCATTCAAGAGTAGACATCAATAAGATGACACTTAAAGATGAGCTACTGAAGATCCTGGAAAAGATAATCAAAAAACAGATCTGCAAACAACTAGAAGCAAACAAAGTTATAACTGGAAGCCAGCACGGGTTTGTTAAAAACAGATCATGCAAAACCAATCTTATTTGGTCACCAATCTTTGATAAAGTGACCAAATTAGTAGACCAGCGAAACGCTGTGGACATATACTTAGATTTCAGTAAGGCATTTGACAAAGTAGACCACCATCTACTGCTTGGTAAGCTAGAAAAAGGTGGAATAGACAACATCACCACCAGATGGATTTGTAGCTGGCTGACAAACTACTCAGCAAGTAGTCCTCAATGGTACTACATTCACACGGAGAGAAGTAAGCAGTGGGGTACCACAAGGCTCCGTCTTAGGCCCACTACTCTTCAATATCTTCATCAATGACTTAGATGAGGGAATAGAAGGGGAACTCATCAAATTTGCAGATGACACTAAACTGGCAGGAATAGCCAACACCCCAGAAGACAAGCTCAGGATTTAAAAAGATGTTGACAAACTGGAACAATGGGCCCTATCCAACAAAATGAGTTTTAATGTGGAGAAAAGCAAAGTTTTACATTTAGTCAGGAAAAATCAAAGATATAAGTAGAGATTAGGTGAGACCTGGCTCAAAAACAGTAACTGTGAGAGGGACCTTGGAATCCTAGTGGCGATCACTTGACTATGAGCCAGCAATGTGCAGCAGCAGCCAAAAAAGCTAATACAATTCTGGTAAAATACAATTGGCTTCAAGTGACCAGGGCAAGTTAGAGCTATCATTTTTCACTTTTCTAGTTAATTATAAAGAAATTGAATTGTATAACTCTATATGTGAATGATTCTCATATTATTTGAATAATTGAGTTTTCATTGATCCTTTTCATTTCATACGTTTTGTGGGATTAAATATCTCCTACATCTTAGAATGTTGTAACAACATAATGCAACATTTTTTTAAAAATCACACTGAGTATAGAGTCCTTTTATATTTAAAATTTAATTGAATGATTCTGTTAATGTCATGAGGCAACCCACAAAAATTGTCTCCATTTTTTCTTCTTTGCTATCATAGGTGCAATAGAAACTAGCATGTTGATTACTCATGCATTGAATTCAATTATATAAAGGAGGTCATCTGCAAGCATACTCAGAAAGCTCTGGAAATAGAGTACAAGCATTCTGGTCTCTGAGCTCGAAGATATTGTGACATGTAGTAACATAGAATTAAATTAGAGACGTTTGGAACCAAGAGATAGAACAATGTTTCATTAACATAACTTCTGTATCCCAATCTCATAGCTGTGGGTACTGTTTACAAATCTCAAACAGCAATCTTTCAATGTAAACAATAGCACAATAAAGCAGTCCTAAACATTGATAAAAGAAAACTGTTCTCCTCCTTTAGGCATAAGTATCAAAGGCAAATTGTAAAAAGAAAGGTTTTTCAAAGCTTCTAAAATCAGGAAAGGAACTAAGTATATTTCCAGGGACAGCATATTCCAGAGTTGAGACTACAGCCAAAAAGGCTCTTCTTCACTTTACGTGAGTGCAGCACCCTGAGCAGACTCTCTCTTGATGAATTAACAGGATGGACAGACTCATTTTGGAAAACAGAATCATTGATACCACATCAAACAGGACTTTTTAGGTGATAACCAGCAATTTGAACTGAGAATACATGCAGTGCAACAACAAAAATAGATGGTTTCCTGCAGTGATGTCTATCTGCCTCAAATCTAACAACTGCATTTTATAACAATTGTGGTCTCTAAGGCTCAAAGACAGCCCAACAGACAGGTTTCTAGTGGCTGATGAAGTTATGACAATTTCCAAATGTCACCCTGGAGACAGACAATTGGGAGCTTTGAATGGAAGGATATGTTTGAGTTAGGTTCTGAATCTTCACTCAAGTACTGTATATCTTTTAGCAGTCACAGTGGCTATGATGTAATAGGTTCCAAATCCCCAGGAGGTAGAGAGGGAGGGAGGAAATACATACCAGAGAAGCAAGAGACAACTCAGTTCAGACAGATTGTGTGAGAATAAGAAGCTGAACAGAATTGGAAGGGACATTGGAGGTCTTCTAGTCCAACTGCTTGCACAAGCAGGAAAATCCTATACCATTCTAGACAAGTGGCTGCCCAGTCTCTTCTTAAAAGCCTCCAGTGATGGAACACCCATAACCTCTGAAGGCAAACCGTTCCATTGGTTAATTGGTCTCACTGTTAGGAAATTTCTCCTTAGTTCTAGGTTGCTTCTCTCCTTGATTAGTTTCCATCCTTTCTTTCTTGTCTTGTCTTCTGATGCTTTGGAAAATAGATTGACCCCCTCTTCTTTGTGGCAGCCTCTCAAATATTGGAACACTGCTATCATGTCACTGTGAGACTAGGCCAAAGCCACCATACCTAAAAGTGGTAAAGGCATGTAAGCAGGGTGGACAAAAGCCAGGAAAAGCTTCCTCAGAGAAAGGAACCAAGTTGTTAAGGGGGGAAAAAGGACAAACGTTGGGTCTGAGCACATGGCTAGCCTCTCCCCAAGTCTCACCCACAAAGGAATTGGGCCTGCATGGGAAGCCCCCCCTAATTCTGGGGGATAAAAAGAGGTCCTCAAGCCAGCCCAGTCCTTTTGAGTCATTTTTGGATCTCAGACGTGGTGGCTTCCATCCCTCTGGCTAGTGCCTGGCACCTAGTAGTGGATGCTGGGTAAGTATGGATGTGTGTTTGTGTATGTGTGTGCATGTAAGAGCAAAAATATATCAGTAAAAGTTTGCTGTTATTTTAAATTCATTGGCTCTATTTTAAAGAACCGTTTGTGCCTCAGTGTTCAATTGATATGGGATTGAATATGGCAGTTTTCCAGGCCTGTGAGTGTGTGTGTGAGTGACCAGTAGCTGAACTTGAGAGCATACTTCCGTAATATCACCCCTAGTCCTTCTTTTCACTAGACTAGACAAACCCAATTCCTGCAACCATTCTTCATGTTTTAGTCTCCAGCTTCCTAATCATCTTTATTGCTCTTTTCTGCACTCTTTCCAGAGTCTCTACATCTTTTTATAATATGGTGACCAAAACTGGATGCAGTATTCTAAGTGTGGTCTTACTAAGGCTTTATAAAGAGATATTAATACTTCACCTTGATTCTGTCTCTCTGTTAATGCAACCTAGGATTGCATTGGCTTTTCCCAGAATATATGCTTAGTGAGGGTGGTGGTTTGATTTAGTTTGGGGATTTTACATGGGCTTGATGCCTGGCAACATCCTTCAGGCCAGCTGGATGACTCCATTTGTATTTCGATTTGATTCAATTTGATTTATATAGCCACACATCTCATTTAAGTGATACTGAAGACAACACCAGCAACAAGACAGTTGAAAAGGACTTTTATCAATTCTGATGGAATATTCAAGAACCTTTTAACTTTGAGATAGCAAGGCTATTTACCTTACAAAAGGATGGTTCTGCCCAGAAGCAGCCCCTCAAGACCTGCTATGCGGCCTCATCTTGGGTGGGGAGGGATGATCTTGGATGGATGAGAAAAGAATGCCAAGATCATGTAGTCCCAGCAAAGTCCCCCAAGGCCTGAAGGTCATCCTAACACACAACTAGCTGGAAACTGATGATCACTTTACTATAGCATCAACTGCAAAGGCATTATTCTGTACTATGTGGAACATGATAAATTATTGCTGTATTTTACAAAGCAAAATACACAGATAGACAATATAAATGATTAAAGATACGATGCCAGATGATGAGCTGCTCAGGTTGAATGGTATTCAACATGCTACTAAAGAAGCATTAAGGATCTTTTGGAGTACTAATGAAGTTTTAACTTAGCTAGATTAAAGCCCCAGGACATCTAATTGCTGAATCATTAGTAAAAGGCAAAAGATTTATATGATCTGAAGAGAAACCAGAATACCACGTAGAGGACATCTAATTGCTAATGTTGCTAGGCACAAAAAAATATCGGAAGCTGCAAAGACAGAATTACACAGGACCATTGAATATAAGACTCATTAACCTGATAAAGTTCAGTACAACGAAAGATGAAAGAAATTGATTACATATTGCCATCTTAGATATCAGCAAATTGAAATGAACAGGAACTCAACATTTTTGGTCACAAGGTCATACTATTTCTTGCTCAGGACATGAAAAAGAAGGAATGACATTGCTTTCATAATCAAAAAGAATATAGCAAAGATATTACCTTGGTGCAACACCTTCAATGGCCATATTAACTGATGTAGAAGTTGATAAATGAACAGAACATGCAACAAGATGTACTGCTTGTGGTAAAGATGGAAATGGCAAAGTAAGAAATAGTAAGGAAGAAAATGTAGTTGGACTGAATGGCTTAGGAAACAGAATGAAGCAGGAGAACAATTTAGTAGTTTCTGCCAATCCAATGATTTCTTCATTGCTACTGTAATTCAGTCTTGAAAAACCAAATAATACCTAAGTATATACATGGGCATCACTAGATGGTGTATGCAGAAATCATACTGACCATACTATTTGTACAAGCAGGTGGAGCTGCTCAATGCAACCAAGGGCTGTATGTAGAACATATCATGAGCTGCTTATGTACAAATTCTAAGCCAAGCTAAAATGGAAAAAGAAAGCCAACCAGTTTCTATGATATGATTGTGTGTTTCTATTTAAGTAATAGTTATATCTAAAATTGTAGCTATGCATATGAATTAATATATGTAAGTTTTATGGAACTTGATGAGCTATTTTGTTCTCTTCTTTGAGTGAAACATGAGTGGTCTGTTTAACTTCAACATACAGAAGCTGCTGATAAAAAGTTTCCTGATAAACCAATAAGAAGCATTTATGAAACTGTACTACAATAGAATCTTTAGGTTATTTTCATTATTGCCTAATTTTATAAAGCAAACCACTAAACCACTGGGGATTTTAGATTGAAAAGTATATATAATTGCTTTTTTCCTAAGCAACTGATTAACAAAGATCTTTGAAACTGATAATATAAATGTTGTCTTGGGGGTGAAGGTAAATAGAAACATTTTTTCTTGAGAAAATTTATTTATTTTGTTTTGCATTTTTCTATGGAGCATATAATTTATTTTTATATTCCAAGCAAATAAGTGTAGCATCATATTAGTTTCTTTGTTTTTAGCTACAATTGGCATTTTTATAAGTATTAGTAAGAATGTAGGTGGGATTTCAAAAAACCAGATGCATGTGGGAGGGTTTTCTTGAATATTTGTTGATTGAAAGAGAAAACAAATTTTGTTAATGATAAATGATATTCTTGAGCAGTAATTTTTGACTGGTACAGTAGGAGGTTTTTATTATTACTGTGGGCTCTATTTCCTTCAATATTTAAATTCATAAGTAACATATTTTGTTCCATTTAAGTGTCTATCTAGCAATTAGGAGAACTATATGGTGGCATTGAGAATTACTATGCTAAAAAATGCTACAGTAAGATTAGAATGGTTGCATACCTTTACAGGAAAGGCAACTACCAAAAAAGGTTTATTACGATAGACAGTTCAGTATGTGAGAGTCATAGAAAAGTTTGCATTTTATAAAATGTTCCTAAACAACTATCACCATATATAGAATTTGGTCTTTGGCATGCTATCGCAAACCATTCGAAATATGGATGAATTATGATATGCCAGAAAGGAAATCATTTGGCAGTATGTGGCAGATCTGAAAATTAGCATGAGCTAAGCTTTTTTCACAGTGAGTTTGTGTCAAATTGGGTCAGTGCATTTATAAATCAAGTGTGGTATGGCTCAATGTGTTTTGTTACTGGAAGAAAAAACAAACAAGTTGTCCTTCCTATTCTGTTTAGAAAGTCAGCTGGAGTGGTGACTAAACATTTAACATTAATGCATTGACAGCATTCTGTCAATATATTTAAAACCAGAAGACAAACCTAAAAGTTGCACAACAATATGATATGTGAATTATCTCTTCCCCAAACCTTGCTTCCTATGGCTACCACTTCACTATGTCCCTAATATTAGCAATGGCCCAATGACAATTATTTTTCTCTTAAGAGAGATCATAGAAAACAAACACATTAGAAGTTTGTAGACCCAGTTTTCCGGAAGTTGCCTTTTTCCTGTCTTCCTCAATTTCATATTTTCCTCCATTGCCAGTATAAAATATTACTAGATGACTTCTTCTGTAATGAAACACTGAAAGGGACTCGTGTACTTGCCCTCTGTCCATTTTTTTATAGAGTAATAGCACCAAAGGCATTTTTTACATTTATTTATGTATAAAATATCTATATATCGGATCTACTAAAATTCATCTGATTGTTAACTAGTTTATTTTCATTCTAAGTAAGCTTTTGGACTAGGACACCTGTGAACATTCAGTAGTATCATGATTACAAGTTCCTCGAACATATTTAGCAATAAGATTTTGAAATGCTGATACTCATACCTAAACTAATTTTCCACATGAATATCTGAACTTCACAGGCGGGCTTTTTCTTCACAGGGTTGTGACATTTTGTTTCATGATATATTAAAAGAAATGGCATTTAATCATAACAAAACAATTATTTCCATTTTTCAGTATATTATTTTTATTCTTGTTGCAGAAGATTTGTTTTCAGTTACAGAGTATAATCCTACAGTAAAGCTATACAGATATTTTATCTAGTGGTCTGATATCTGTCTTGGAGTTCACATGATAATAATAATAATAATAAAGTTGGAAGGGACCTTGGAGGTCATCTAGTCTAACCCCCTGCTCAGGCAGGAAACCCTATACCATTTCAGACAAATGGCTGTCCAGTCTCTTCTTAAAAACTTCCAGTGTTGGAGCATTCACCACTTCTGGAGGCAGGTTGTTCCACTGGTTAATTGTTCTAACTGTCAGGAAGTTTCTCCTTAGTTCTAGGTTGCTTCTCTCCTTGATTAGTTTCCATCCGTTGCTTCTTGTCCTGCCTTCAGGCGCCTTGGAAAATAGCTTCACTCCCTCTTCTTTGTGGCAGCCCCTGAGATATTGGAACACTGCTATCAGTCTCCCCCTCATCCTTCTCTTCTTTAACTAGACATACCCAATTCCAGCAAACCGTTCCTTATATGCTTTAGCCTCCAGTCCCTAATCATCTTTGTTACTCTTCTCTGTACTCTTTCTAGAGTCTCAATGTCTTTTTTACATCGTGGTGACCAAAACGTGGATGCAGTATTCCAAGTGTGGCCTTACCAAGGCATTGTAAAGTGGTATTAATACTTCACGTGATCTTGATTCTATCCCTCTGTTAATGCAGCCTAGCACTGTGTTGGCCTTTTTGGCAGCTGCAGCACACTGCTGGCTCATATTTAAGTGATTGTCCACTAGGACTCCGAGGTCCCTCTCACAGTTACTGCTATTGAGCAAGGTACCCCCTATACCACGGGTCGGCAACCCGCGGCTCCGGAGCCGCATGCGGCTCTTTGATGGATCACCTGCGGCTCCGGAGCCTCCGCCGCCATTTTGGGCAGCGCATGCGCACGTGCGCGGGCGGGTGCGCATGCGTGAACGGGTGCGAGGGCGCATGCGCGGGCGGGTGCGCATGCGCGAATGGGTGCGCAGGCGCATGCGCGGGCGGGTGCGCGGGTGGGTGCGCGGGCGGGTGCGCATGCGCGAACGGGCGCGCAGGCGCATGTGCGGGCGGGTGCGCATGCACGAACGGGCATGCGTGGGCGCGCGCAGATGCGCGCATGCGCGAACGGGCATGCGCGGGCGGGCGCGCATGCGCGGGCGGCGCGGCTCCCAGGGGTTTTTTTTTTTAGGGAAACGGGTCCGTGCGGCTCGTTGGATGCTTCGGCTGGCCGACCCATGCCCTATACTATACCTGTACGTTTGGTTTTTCTTGCCTAAATGTAGAACCTTGCTTTTTTCACCATTGAAGTTCATTTTGTTAGATAGTGCCCAGTGTTCAAGTCTGTCCAGATCCTCCTGTATCTTAAGCCTGTCTTCTGGAGTGTTGGCTATTCCTGCCAGCTTGGTGTCGTCTGCAAATTTGATGATTTCCCCATCTATCCCCTCGTCCAAATCGTTGATGAAGATGTTGAAGAGCATTGGGCCCAGAACAAAGCCCTGGGGCACCCCACTACACACTTCCCTCCATGTAGATGCGGTTCCATTGAGGACCACACGCAGAGTACGGCCGGTCAGCCAGCTACGGATCCATCTGGTAGTGATGCTGTCTAACCCACGTTTTTCTATCTTATCAAGTAGTAGGTTGTGATTTACTTTATCAAATGCCTTACTGAAGTCCAAGTAAATTATATCCACAGCATTCCTCTGATCCACTAATTTTGTCATTTGGTCAAAGAATGCAATAAGATTTGTCTGGCATGATCTGTTTTTGACAAACCCATGTTGGCTTTTAGTAATGACTTTGTTTGCCTCCAGGTGTTCGCTGATTCGTTGTTTGATTATCTTTTCCAGAATCTTCCCAGGTATTGAGGTCAGACTAATAGGTCTGTAGTTTCCTGGGTCCATTTTTTTCCCCTTTTTTGAAGATGGGAACTACATCAGCTCTTTTCCAGTCCTCCGGTAGTTCCCCAGTGCTCCAGGATCTTTGGAAAATATAGTTCAGTGGTTCTGAGATCACATCTGCCAGTTCCTTAAGAACCCTGGGGTGTAATCCATCTGGTCCTGGTGATTTGAACTCGATTTGATGTACTCCTCATGCCATCATCATGGTGATATTTTACCTCAATATATTTGGTTTTTTTTTAAATTATGTTTATGATTTTTTTTAGTTTTATAACTAGTTACTCCCATTTCTTGACAGGAATGGTTTTGAAATCTGTAGCACAGGTGGGGGGAAGAGAAGAGCCTGCCTGCCTGCCTGCCTGCCTGCCTGCCTGCCTGCCTGCCTGCCTGCCTGCCTGCCTGCCTGCCTGCCTGCCTGCCTGCCTGCTAAAGAGCTGTGCTACATTCAAATGAAAACCACAAAAATGTGAAGAAAATGAATACATAAACAAATAGATCTCTTTACCATTTGTCACTGTGGCAAATGAAGAGTTAATTGGCCAATAAATAATATAGGGAAACTAACGATTCTGTTCCAAATTCTCTTTATGGTGGAAAAGATAAAAGCAAGATAGAATTATTTTTTAAAAAAATTAAGAAATGGAATAGGTAATTAATGGGCTTTTTTCTTTAACAAAAAGTAATTTGAACTCGCATTTGTTCCACTGTATAATTAATAGGAATTGATGTCCATAATTGCATCTCCAAACTTGTAATAATTATGTTACCCTAACCCCTTAGTATAATTTCTAGTGGTCACCAATTTATTCTCAGTATTGCTGCATTTTTACTTATGAAATTAAAATATAGCACTTGTTCTCTTTCTTTCTTAGATAAACTAAACATTAAAAAAAAAAGAGCCTCTCATAGGTTCCATGGCAAGTGGCAATGACTGAAAAGAACAAATATTTACTTTCTTAATACAAAAGAGCAAATATATTGAACTTCCTCAGTGGTGAACAGAAAGATCAGGAAGATAATCTCACTGACAAACAAAAGAGTTACTGGCATGAGTGTCACTTGCCCAATATTGCACTGTCTGTGTCAATGAATGGCAGAGAAAAAACTTATAACTCCCACCAAATCTTTCTCTTACCATTTACCTACCAATGGCAAATTAGAAATACATGCACACACACACACACACACACACACAGAGAGAGAGAGAGAGAGAGAGACAGAGAGAGAGACAGAGACAGAGACAGAGACAGAGACAGAGAGAACTCTTGGAAATGTTATTTAAAATACAATCAAATGAAGTATTATACTGTAGAATTACTAGTACTCTTTTATTTGTTGCTGTGTAGCAGATACTCACACTTAACAAGCAAGTAAATTTCATTTATGGTGAAAAGTTATTATTTCAAGTAAGAAATATGAGAAATAATCCTCATGATAGTTCAAGGCAGCATTCACAATTTTTTGACCCTTTCTCTAGGACAAATATTTTCACTTTCAGGATTTTTCAATCACCTGCCAATGCAAGATTAATTCATTCTCACATACATTGATTCTTTAATGTTTTCATGTACACTCTATTTAGGTGTTTATAGTTACTTGCCACTGTTTTGAAGAAGGTAAGAGTTGTTGCACCTGCACATTGTGAATGTTTTTCTTCTGCTCTGCACTAGATAATGAGCCTTTCATTCACCCTTAAAACAGAGCACTCTTTGTGAAGAATATATGACGTTCCTACTAAAAGTGTTAATTATATCCAAACCAATGCCCGGACTATAAAATGCCAGGAATGTCAAATGCAACTTTTATAAAGCTAAACTAGATTTCCTTGTAATTTTTGTTATTTAACTGTTATGGTAAATTTCAAGACCAATTTTTCAGCAATTATTTTCAGCACACCTGCTTTTCTTTTCATGAATCTATAAAGTAATAACTTCATAGCAAAATGATTCATAGAACCAATTTTTATATTTCTAGACTTCTCTATGATTGCTATTGTAATTCTCCTTCTGGAACTGGTTCCATGAGTATTTCTTATTCTTCTTCAGCTGTTCTTCACCAGTTTCTCAGAATGTAAAATAAATAAATAAGGTTTAATAGCTTCCACATTCAATATCTCTAAGGACTTTTTCTCAAAAGAACGGATATAAAATTTCAATGGACCCACGTTTTTCATCAAAGAGTTAATATGTCACCCTGGGTGAGTGACTGCAGAATCATTTGTCTTCTCTTTGTTTCTATGTCTCTATGTGTATTTATATTCATGTTGCAAAATTTGATGGGCAAAAGGGAAGAGTGGTACTGTAGTTAATTGAAGGTCCTAAATTGCTGGTTTCAATCTTGTAGTAAGACCAGTATTCTCTTCTGAGTATGAGCTAGATCTCATCAAACCACTTGTATGCAGAGAACTACTTCATATGGTACATTTAATATTCACCAGCATGGTTAAGTGAAAGGCAATCTAATGCAAATATTTCCCACAGCTGCAAGGCAATGAACCTGTCTTGGAAAAATCCCTGAGAAAGGTTTAATATTTAAGGCTACCAGATGAGGATTGTAAAAATAGAAACTGTCAGAAACCATGAGTTTCTGTTGTTCATATAAAAAGTGGGCATCTTTAGAAAGCACAAATAATGTACTTTAGAACTTTTTATTCTTATAAATCAGGGGTGTTAAACTGCCGGCCCATGGGCTGGATGCGTCACGGCAAAACCGCGCCCACCCCATTGCCGGCAATGGAAAAAAAGTCACGATATGTCGTGACACGTCACGTGACGTTGCGAGTTTGACACCCCTGTTATAGATCATTGACAGACATGCCATAGCAGCCTTTCCCAACCTATAGCCCTCTATATATTTTGGATGCTTAAACATGCTGATCAAAGTTGGAGAACTGAAGTCCAACATAGCCAGAGGGATGGCTGTTCCACAAACTATCAATACTATGCAATATAATTTCAAAAGATGACTGACTGTCAACACTACAATGAACCTGGCTGCAGCCATCTTTGTTGTTCTAGGTTGCCACAAGAGGGGGAGGGGGAACGAGGTATTTTTGCTAGTCTAAACATGAATAGATCCCGTGGGAACCAAGATCATTCCCACACCTTAGTGGAGAAGGAGGGACATCCTGCCAGAAAGCCCGCCAAGTAGTTCTTGGAGAATGTGATTTATGCCTAAATAGGGGGGTGGGAATTATTACATTGATTTACTCTTAACCTTTGGGGGGGGATTTTAGAATTAGTTTCACTTTTGACCATGCCGACATCATGTATCCAATAAGCATGTTCTTTGAGAAATTCTCGTGTCTCGGAGTTGTGATTTATTTGGTTCTGTTGGTTGGAACCTTGACAATGACAATGTAACAAAATGATGACCTTGTTTCTACAGAATAGGATGGTTTCCCTAAAACTGCACAATGTTGAGTCCTTTACATAGTGCCTCTTTCTAAAGGTTTTTAAAAATGTTTTTACGTTTCGTACCTTCTTCAAATTTGTGCCAAGAGAAGCACTAAACCCTGTATTTGCAATGGCCCTCCACGAATCTGGCAGCCTAAACCTGGATCATGAAAACCAGCAATTAGTTGTTTTTAGGGCAATACATCCACAGTATAAAAGAGATTGGGAAATTATTTTTGTTTTGAACTGGAATGTGACAGAAGGTTGTATTATGTGTGTCAGAGCGATATGGTAGAAACCAAATGCTTTCCCACTTCCTTTGTTCTTCAACCAATGTAATGCCCTTCCTGGCTTGTGAAAGAAGTGGAAAACAATCTAAAGGCTAACAAAAAATAAATAAATTCTCTACTACACATTCCTGATAAAGATTTCAACAGCATTTGGACCAAGGGACTTCTATTATCTTCAAGGCATCTTAATGACATCATAAAGAAAGAAATACTAGCTCACAGCATAGCACTTTAAAGCACTCGTTTCCTAACCCCCCCCCCCAGTTAAGCATTAAAATTTAGAACAATACATTTTTTCTTGTTTCTCATCTTTCTCTATAATGCTTATGGTTCTTTTCCTGGTTTAAAGAAAGTATGAAGAAATGGGGGAGCCTGTGGATCACATTATAGCGAAATATGCAAGAATAGAATGATAGCAATTTTTAAGTAAACAGCTCCATCAATCATCTCTTTTATTTCTCCAATTTCCATTTTGTGTGTTTCCTTATCCCAGCAATAATATGAATATTTGAGCCAGATCATATAGAAGCATTAAAAGAATATGCTGCATTAGAAAAAGGGAGAAGAAACCTATAATGCCTTTTAAATCCATCCTGTCATGGATAAGGGGAATATTCTGTATATCATCTGATCCCACTAGACTAGTCTGTTATAACCTGAATATTCAGGTTATAATGGGAGCAGAATATCATGCTTTAAATCTCATTTTATGAATAACAGACTATTCTTGTTTCTGGTTATGGGTTTATATGCTTCCCTTTGGCTACTTTCCATGCTTCCTTTTTATTTCTTTTGCAAAA
This sequence comes from Azemiops feae, assembly GCA_023970755.1. Classification (NCBI taxonomy): domain Eukaryota; kingdom Metazoa; phylum Chordata; class Lepidosauria; order Squamata; family Viperidae; genus Azemiops; species Azemiops feae. The sequence continues at coordinate 1,742,573 of JALGBA010003860.1, read as the reverse complement.
TGTCAGTCAGCTTTTAATCATGCTTCAGAAAACTATCCTCCAGCTCAATTTTTACTTGATTCACAAATGACAAATAGACTTCCTATTTCCTTTCCAGTAGAAATTGCCTATCTTTCACTCTCCTCATTTGTTACCTTCTTCCCCTAGTTCAGTGCTGCAGCTATCAGTGTTTGTGATATGATGTGAATTATTTCAAGGAATGACACCTACTGAAATAGTCCAGATAGCATATTTCCTAGTCTAAACTACATTGATGCACCAGCTTTTGTGGGGAAGGTAAGCAGAGAAATCAACAATGAGTCAAAAGAGTACAGTGCTCTGGAAGTACAGTATTTAAGGGGCTTTATCTGTCTGGCTAACAACTGGGAATTTTCTTGATGTATGTATAAATTATGTCCCATCCCAGCCTGTCCCTTGTTTCCTATGTCCCATGATTTGTTCTGCCTTCTTATCATTTTGGAGTGGATGTAAGAGAACACTGCATTTCCAAGAAATCTTATTTAGCAGACTGGCATTCTGTAATTGATCTACCTTTATTCCCCATCTTCTTGCTTTGTATGTGTGTGTGTATATTTGTATAGGTAGGAAAAGTTGTTAATTGGCAATCTCCCATATGTAGCAACTCTCCATCTTCATAAAAAGAGAGAGCATGACAGGTTACTCTAAAGTACTTGAATTACACTAGATGCTAGGGCAAATGAATGTCAGTTATTAGCACCATCAACATATACCAGAGCAACAATGTGGGCTTAATTAATTAGCCCTTAAACTTCAGAAACAGATGTCACTTCTTATTTTTTTAAATAAGTATTTCATAAACAGTGAATTATTAAAGCACTGGGGGCAAAGCATAATAAAGAACAAAGAAAATAATGTAAAAACTATACAAAAATAAATATTTACCCTTCAGTATTGTTACTGAATATTTGTCATTTTTAAAAGAAATTAATTAACTTCTGAATTCAATATTTTATTTATTATTGAATTTATACCCCATCTTTCTATTTCAGGAAGGCTTACAATAATTTAAAAAATTGCAGAGCATAAGTCATAAAAATAAAAGCAATTAAAAGCAAAAGCAAAGTTGTTTAAAAAAATATTATTGAAAAGTATTACCTAACAGCCTTCTCTGATATACCAAAGTGCCCACTGAATTCTCCTAGAAAAAAAAAAGAGAGCTTTCAGAAGTAAAAGTTGAGTTGCTGGATATTTACAAGTTCTAGAGATCCACGAAGGCCTACGGTATCTCCAACAAATGAGGTGGTAAATGCTGCATAGATCTGTTAGACAGCAAGGCCAGATAGTGTTAACAAGTCTTTTTTCTCTTGCAAAAGTTTTGCCAGCCACCATTCTAAAACTGACTAGAGAGTGATCTGTCCATAACAATGTAACTGCAGAAAAATCCTTCACTGTCACATCACTATCACAAGCTGAATGGAATGCTGAGAAAAACAGACAGACAGAGACCAACTGACCGATAGACACCGACCAACCTTGGGCCAGTCACTTTCAGCACAACTCACTTCACAGGGTTGTTGATGTGGAGAAAATAGGAGGAGGAAGGTGTGCTGGATATGTTCACCGCCTTGAGTGAGTCATAAAAATAATAAAGGTGGAATACAAATAAATAAAATAAAAAACAATGTGTCCTGCCACTAGGGTTGGCTGGGTGAGTGGTGGGTAGATGATGGTTGATCCCTTAAGATAAAATTCTACGGTAACCTTGATATCACTTTGGCTAGTTCAGAAAGTGATTATGTTATTCAACAAATGGAAGGAAAACAATTTCTCCAATATCTATCCAGATTCAGCAGCAAACACTTGAATTTGGCAGACTATTCAATGGAACTTCTGGTCAGTGAAATGAAATATTATAGATTATCTCTATTCTCTGCTTGATAGGTAATCACTAGACTAGAGAATCAGCATGGAATGGAGAGATGTATGTTCAAATTCTTATCTAGTTGTGAAATCACTGAGTCACATCCACTTAGCATAACCCACGGGTCGGCAACCCGCGGCTCCGGAGCCGCATGCGGCTCTTTGAGGGATCACCTGCGGCTCCGGAGCCTCCGCCGCGGGCGCGGGCACATGCGCGGGCGGGTGCGCGTGTGCGGGCGGGTGCGTGTGCGTGTGCGCGGGCGTGTGCGTGTGCGCATGCGCGGGCGTGTGCGCATGCGCAAACGGGTGCGCGTGCGTGAACGGGTGCGCGTGCGCATGCGTGAACGGGGGCGGGTGTGCGAATGGGGGCGCGGGCGCATGCGCGAACGGGCATGCGTGGGTGTGCGCACATGCACGCATGCGCAGGCGGGCGCGCATGCGCGGGCAGGTGCGGCTCCCAGGGGTTTTTTTTTTTAGGGAAACGGGTCCGTGCGGCTCGTTGGATATTTCGGCTGGCCGACCCATGGCATAACCTATCTCATTGTATTGTTATGAAGAAAATTGTGTGTTGACAGAACATGCAAACTACACCGAGTTCTTTGAAAATAAGCTATGATAGAGATAGGCAGATAGGTAGTCAGTTAGATGTTTGAACTGTGCATGCATTTATCATATTCATCTTGATGATAATTTCAGTCTGAATCTGCCTGAAATTCCCTGATTCTTTTCAGGATTTTTCCTTTGGCTAAAAATTATGCACATCCCTTACCCCATTTTAAATAAAAATAATATATTTGAGCAAAATACGTTTTAACCATCACAGAATACAAGGAGGGAAAATTCAAACAACTAAGAAACAGAGGAAGCATAATCAAAATTTGAAACATGTATGAGAGTATGCCTCAATAGTTTAAATTAAAATATGATAGTAAACTATCCATTTGACTTGTGCAATTGTTTGTTATTTCTCAAATTATCAAGTCAACTTTATTTTGCATATGGAATATACATATTCAGACCTTGCATGGACATGCACTGGGTTATTCTTATCAGAAATTTGAAATTATCACATGTATTAAGATAAGCTTCTGGTTGCCCATCTAGCTTTCTCATAGATGATATATTCCATATGTTTTGGAACTTTAGTCCCACAAAATTTCTAGCCAAATTCTAAAACATCAGGTTGAAGGATGCTGAGAAAATCCAAACAGTATCCTTAGCTACAAGTCTAACAATAAACATTTTCAACCTTTGAAAGAAGAAAACAAAAACGTAATAGATAAATATGGAAAATAGCTTTCAGGGATTAAATGGCAATAAAATATTTCTTTAGAGGCTTTAAAGTACATTAAAAATGAATGGAATGGAGCTATAAAAGAAAGTTGTCAACATGCACATATAGTATGCAACAGCATACATACTGTAACTCTTTAAAACACTTAGTAACAATTGGATCATTTTAATACTGCCATGATAGAGCTTCATTTTATCATTTTGCTGCTAGCAACAACTGCCTTGTTTGATATTAAAAAATGAAATAATAATGTTACAGGATAAAGTTTATGAATCATCTATTGCATAGGTCTTTCTTGGATGGCATTTTGTGGTTTCTGAGAAGCAAACAGCATCATTGGGCAGAACTGTCACTTTTTCTCCCTAAGGCTCATTTCATTATTATGGAGCAAGCCCTGAATCCAGGTTCAACTAAAAGCCACAGACAATGTTGTCTTTGGAGAATGGACATTCTTGACAGTGTGCATTTCAAGCACCTATTTCCTATTACTCATCCTTACTAGTGATGGTTACTATACTTCTCAAACTATATATTTATATTTTTTTGCTTAGAAAAACAGTAATTAAGCACTCAGTACTAATGTTATTATTTTCTATTTACACCATGTTGCATTATAAACTTGTGGTGTAAATTATATAAGATCCTCACAGTATAATTGCATTCACTATATTCATTATGGGATAGAAATAACATGTTCCAAAAGAGGAATGTTATTCAGTTATGGTATAAGTTTCTATAGCCTACAGTTCAGTTCACCAGATGCATAAAGTGTTATCTTGAGTTACAAATCTAAATATTTAAAATGTGAAATTTTACCCAGAAAACCTAATTTTACACATGAGTACATCCAACTGGCTTCTGGAAATTATTCTCCAAAGCCCTTTAAGTTTGAGAGTATTTCTTAAGCCTCTGTGGCTAAAGTACCACTTTAAGAAATCATTGGTAATTTTAGGGCCAAATCTCTGAAATTGATATAGAAGACATTTTATTGCACTAGTTCTACTCCTACTTGTAGAATCGGTTACAAAGAGTTGAGTGTCTTTGGAATGCAAGCATGGAATGCAACATGGAATGCAAGCTTAAAAATTTGCTCCTGATCTACATGTTTATATATTCTCTTTATATAAAGGTCCGCCTACTGAAAAATAAGAGATACGCCTCAAATACAAATTTATCAAGGTGAAACATTTATATAATAATTGATTTAATGCTAAGGTACTTCAATCACCAGTTCTGTTGTTCTCCAACTGCAATAATGTTTGAAGATTTGAAGTCTGGCCAGGATGACATACACCTTAGGCACATTATACTGCTTTGTGGTCAACATATTTGCAAACTTCAGCTGATCCAGAATGCAGCATCCACACTACAAAAAAGCTGGGTACATGTAATATGTGTTTTTAATATAACTGCACTATTAGTCTGTTTTTAGACAAAATTCATATAGAATTTCAAATAGGATCCTATTGGAAAGTCTACACTCATTCATACTGGAGTTTTCAGACTTTTGAGATAATTTCTAAGGTTTCATAGGTTCAATGGAAATAGAATGTAGGACCTTATCAATGGCTGCTTCTAAATGATGGGAGTTTGTAAATGGAAAGCAGGTATACATATTTCTGTGATATTTTTATTTGGACAAGAATTTGATATTTCTACTGATTTTTCTTATGAAATGCATACACAAATGATTTTGGTTTCTTTTTATTGATGTTTTAATAATTGTTTTAACTGGTGTCTATAAGCTTAGTTATTTTTTTTTCTTAATTTTTATTTATGCTAGTTTCAATATAGCCTGAATTGCTATTGGGGGGGAGGAAATACAACACACAGCAAGTAAATTCCTTGCTTTTCTTTGGCTATTGCAATAACATTTGATCTCACCTTGCTATTAATGCCTAGACTCTGTTCTTTCAGTAATGCACGGATAACTTAAGTATTTTTAATGCTATAATATATGAAAAAATAATTGCTAGAATGACAGAAAGGAGATACTAACCCAGAAATAGAGACAGGAAAATCTGCACACTTACTTAACAGTGCACAAACATGTATCTCAAGCCTCTCTACACAAGTCATCAAGAAACAGTGGAATCATAAAGATTAACTACAAATAATAGAGAATGCATTAGAAAGTCTAAAGTTAAATATGAACTGGGATTGATGAAGGGCAATAAGAAAACAAAGCAGGCTTCTTCATATAGGCTCAGAATAAACAGAATATACTACATGCTCCATGGAGATACAAAATGTTAACAAATAACAAAGAAAAGGCTAAACTTCTATTTGTATTTTTAACTAGAAGTATATTGTATATTTTATCAGACAATTCAAAAGACCTGTGGTAGGGACAGGATTGTGTCTTGATAGGAACTCTTTCATCATATTTCTATTTACTATGCATGAGTTTAAATCTCAAAGACTATATAAATTGGGCACTGCCAGACTTTGCAGGTGTCTGGCAGAACATGTAGTTGTTAAATGCGGAATGGATGAAATGCCAGATGACTGGAAGAGATCCTATCTTCCAAAGGAGGGAGGTAGTTCATTGACTTGATACCTGAGAAGATCATCATATATAGTTCAATCTATAGGCATCTTGAAAGCATCAATTTATTAAGAATCAGGCTGGTCATGTTAATGGAAATGTAGGAAATTAAAATTATGTATATTTGTACCAAGACATTTGCTAATTATTAACACTTCATACTGATGAGTATGCTCTTTACCTTCAGTTGCCTTCAATTCAAATTTATTGCATCTTTTTATTAATCCACATATTATCACAGAAAGTGCAAATTAGTTTGGTTGGCTTGAAGATATGGATCAAAATAAATTTGCCTGTCCTAGGTACATCATGGTCTAACTGATTCCTTCCTTGCTTCTATATCTTTAAGCAAGTGAATCATTGGTAGACCTTAGTAAATTAAAACACATTCCCAGATTGTGAAAAGCATCTCCTGTTGATTTTTACAGATTGGTTTATGTCAAAGACAGTGAATCAGCCGAAAACAATTTTTTCCTTCAAACTGCTAGGAACATTCAATATCCCATTCCTGAAATAAATTGTGGCTTGATTATATTGAATACAAATCAGATCTCAGTAGACAGCAGGAAGAACTTCAATTTCAGTAAAACTTTAAGGGCTGCTTAGTGGTGCCACCTTTTTTCAGTCTGCCATATTTCTTGGTTTTATTAGTAATGGCCAGATGGCTGTCACAGATGGAAAATAAAAGTAACAGCAGGGGATGATGAGAACAGTAAATAAATTCCTAAGAAAAATTAAGACTGCTAATGCATACAGTGAGTATTGGGCAGGAGAAAGAATTCAGTTTAAAATCATAACACTGCTATGATACACAGTATACATCTCTGGTTTTTAGGTTTTCAGGCCTCCTAAGCAACTGATAGCATTTACTGATTTCAGAGGCTAAGCAGAATCAATCTTGATTAATAATTATTTGGGCGATCACTTGAAAATTCCAGAGCAATTGGTTAGAGTGGGAAATTAGAAGGTGGCAATGGCAAACCAATTCCACAATGTTGCCCAGAAAACTACATGAATGTTGTCAAAAGTCAAACTCAAGGGCATCTTTGCCTTTACATTTTCTGAACCTTTTGTTTTTCTGTAGAGTAAGCATTTCTGTATTTTATCAAAGAATTATAGAATTGGAATGGACTGTTGAGGCAATGAGTCTAATTTGCATAGTCAGCACAGGAAACACAGAGAGATTTCTTTAATCTTCCTATGAAGAGATCCATTATGAAAGAGCTTATCACTTTGCTAGGTATTTTGTTTCAGTATTAGTTTTTTTGTAACATTTAATTAGAATCTGTTTTCCAATATAAAATTTCTATTCCACCACCTGCATTCTGGAATGTTAAGAGAACAAGTCACAACTCTCTTCTATGTGCTACATGCTATCACTTCAGTAACTTGATGAGCATTATCAAGTTCCTTTTCAGTCACCTTTTTTCAAGTTTAAACATACCAGTTGTTCAGATACTTCTAATAAGTCATCCTACTCATCCTCATTGTCCTTCTTTGCACCATTCTGGCTCTCCCTGAATCATTAAAGTGTAGTGCTCAGTAGTTGCCATATTATTAGAGATTTTCTTCTCTGGATTAAGATGAATTTCTTACCTGATAGAAGTTATACACTGGAGAATTGCTACTTGACCAAGTTGGGAAGCCAAATAGAGATGATTTTTTTCCCTTTAGGAAAATTTTTCTCCAGAAATATCTGGCTAATGCAATGGAAATACTAATTCCTGTGAACTGGAAACCAGAGAGAGAGAGAGTAGGAGCAGACCTGTGAGAATCTGTAATCTGAATGCTAATGGGTACTTTGAAGCAAGCAGATGTAGTACTTGGCAGTACTTTGTTTACCAGGATCACATGTTGCTTTCAAATATTATATGGGAAATGACACATCTGGTAAATGGAACTACAGATCAGCATTATGTTTGTGTCCCCTCATTCTCCAAAGCACCATTCGGCCTTCCGATTTGAATCTCTTCCCAGGAATTTCTCTTCCTGTTCCCCCATCATGATGGGACTACCACTAGCCTAATACACATTTACTGAAAAAGCTATTCAAACTAAATGATAGCTTTCTTATGAACGGAGTTCTATAGCAATATAATATATATTCCTATGTATGAATTATATATGGAGTATGATTCATTATAATGAATTAAATATGGGATCTCCTCTGATGGACATTTTGTAAATTGCATAAACCTTATTTATACAATTTATAAAATATGTAATGTTTCCATAAATAAAATCTAAATAAATAAATGGATTTACTAAAAAGAAAAATCGGGCAATGAGAGAGTAGGTATCTAGTGCAGGAATCAGAAAATTTTGGCGATTAAAATGTTGTCAAACTACAGTTGTCATCAGTCCATGATTTTTTTCCTATGGCAATTGGACTTGCAGCTGGAGGATCTACAGATATCCATCTCAGACACAGATAAACCTTTAGTCTCACATCCTATCCATTACCCCTCATCTAATATCAGCTGAGCAAAACATGGAAATTGGAACTTTGGGCCACTTCTTTTATCTTTTTTATTCTATCACACCCAGTTACTGAAAAAAAACATGGATACATCTTTTAAGGATGTAGACATTGGCTGCTGCATCTTGTCATATTTTGAGCAAGTATGCCACCAAACAATGTAATATGGCCTTGGGAAGAGAGCAATAAACTGTTAAGGAGAAAAGACAACTCACGTCCTGAGAAAATGGGAAGCTTAAGAACGGAATTCAAAACAACACTCCTCTGATTTTGTGTGGTACAAAAATGGGACAGACAGAAACTCTGCTTTCAAGATTCCATTATTCTACCTTACAACAATGAGGACAATTCCCGGAATCCCTGATGCTTTAGTTTCTTGACGTTGCCTGCCTTGAAGCCTTGTGTTTTCTGTCAAAAACAGAAAACTTCTTTACCATCAAATCATCCTATTCAGCAAGGTCTTTCTTTTAATGCAGGTCAATGCCACATCTCAATGAGTGAGGGTTAGTGGGTTAACAAAATGAGCATACCTTGCACCTTACTCTTGTGCCCTTTAGAACTGTTTTGTTTCAAGACTAACAGACAATATTAGTTCAAGTAACAGCAAAGCTATTTGAGATTGTGAGTCAAAGCTTTAGTCAGCTTATTTGTAAGTAAGGTGCTTCCTACAGATTAGATTTGATATCATGTGACTTCAATTGATGTGGCAATACTAGTTAATGAAGCCACCTGCAGAATGGGACTGACAAAAGCCTCTCAGAGCTGATGCTTGCTTGTTTCCTTCTTTGTTTGTTTTAAATGCTTTTAAAAACATTAAAACATTAAAAAGATATGGATTGCATGTGGTACGTTCAAGAAAGAAACCTTTAGATCTAACATCCCTATAATTATTTTCTAAAGACTTGTCATTATTACTCTTTTCTGAATGGTGGAATCAAACAATTCAGCTTAGAAATTTAATGCCGCTATCCATTCCTGATACAAATGTCCTTTGCTGAACTGTATATTGAACCCTATATTGGTTTGCTTAGCTAAGATACCGATCTCTGAAATAAAAATATTTATAATATAGCTTATCTGGTCAATTTACATTTATATTCAATGTTTCCATGAATCAACCCCAGTATCATAAAACCAATAGATACAAATATACCAGGAACGTTTTTTGAAAGATCTAAAAAGATGGAGAAAATAATTAAACAATTCATTATAGCAAAGTATGAATCTCTAGATATACAATTTTAATTCAGTTCAAGAATAAGACCTATAAACTAGTAGTATATGACTGTTATAAAATATGTAAATACTAGAATAGATGATATTTATTATTCTGTTTAATTTTTATCACTCTATTGCAGTGGTGGCGAACCTATAGCATGGGTGCCAGAGGCAGCACTCAGAGCCCTCTCTGTGGGCACGCGTGCTGTCGCCCCAGTCCTAGGCCTTCAGCTGGGTTTTATAAAACCTTTTCGCTTTAGGCCTCTGCCGCCGTGTGCAAAAAAAAAAAAAAAGGTTCAATCAGTCAATTTCAACTTCTTGCGGAAAAAAAAGATCTTGCAAAGTTGGAATTGATTGATTGAACTTTTTAGTCCCACCCTGTCTGCCGTTACCACCGCAGCCATGCCCACCCAATTGGCCACACCCAGCCAATGGGCCACACCCAGCCAATGGGCCACACCCACCCAGCACTCGACGATGCATAAGTGGGTTTTGGGTTGCAGTTTGGGCACTCAGTCTCTAAAAGGTTCGCCGTCACTGCTCTATTGCTTAGGAAAATATAGCCATTTTGTACAATTGAATTAATTGTGATGGGGTATATGATATATTCATAATTGTGTTTGTTGAGGTCGTTCAATTACTTAGATTAAGCTTCAATAAATAAATTTACCAGTAGAGACACTTTAATAATGCGACCAAATTACATTTTATTTTATTTTTATTTCTCTGGATTTTTGTTAGTTCACTGCAACCACCTCCCAGCCAGTAGAAATGTGGGAAGCAGTATTTTTTAACTGTCTTCCTTTTTTCTCTGGTGTTGTTCTGTTTGACAGACTTGTCAAAAAAGTGGGCAGCTTTAGGAGTGTGGATTGTTAACAATCAGGGTATTTTTTTTGTTTTCTCAGTAATCTTAGAAGTTATAATATCATTATAAAATATAATTTTCTATTTTCATCTACAATGAATTGCAATAGGTCTCTGTGTGCATGAGTGCATGTGTACGTATGTATAGGTTTCATGTTAAAAGTCTTAGAAATGGCTTGTACTTAGAAAGCCTCACAAAATAGCAAAGCCCTAGAAAATTGCTTTGTAGGTATGAGCAATCAGGCTTTGAAGGAAAAGAATGTGTAGCAGCTAAGGACTTGTTTTTATATGAGAATGGATAACCCTGATCCAACACTTGTTTCAGTTAAAACAAGCCCCTAGTTGACTTCAAGGGGAAGTGACTGAGCCATTTCATCAAGTCGATTATTAGAACAAAAGCCCAATCTACAAGTCCTTTCAGATTGCAAGAATATTACTCTGCTTAAATAAAATACCTTCTCTTCATTTATTGTACTTAGAAGTACCTTCTTGACTTAATTTAAACACAACAGAACAAAAAGAAATCAATTGTCATTAAATAACCTCCCTGTTGCTTACAGGTAATTGTTCTATGCAGAATACAATAGTTTGGTTAACACAAGGTAGAAATAGTTTTAAGCAGCCAGCAGCATAATTCTAACTCTGAAATCCTACCAGAATGAACATACCTGAGACCCAAACATTGAAAGCATCTGCTTGCAGCAGCTGCCCATCTGACCAAGTCATTTTTTCTGGGTGACTTTGCTATCAAACACTGTAAGTGGATAGCAGTGTTAGTCTATGATGGCAAAAAAATCATAAGAAGTCTGGTTTCACCTTTTTCTACTAACATATTTTATATATAAAAAAGAGGCATAAACAATTGTTGAAGGAAAAGTCTTCATCATGGTTCAGTCCAAGCCGGGGATAAACAACATGGCAACTGCTTTAGAAAGAAGGTTGCAGTTTATTGAAGTGGAGAGCCAGACAGAAAGATGGCTCTGGCAGAAAAGAGAGCGAACACATGTAGGGAATGGGTTTTTATACCCTCTGGAGCCTTTTGTTTGTGGAGTTGTTCCTGTGGCATGAACTTTGACCTGAGTCTGAGTGTGCTTTTCTGGTATTCTGATGGTGATGGGTTAGTCCTATTATGTCCCAAAGGTCATATCCTGCTTCCCTGGTGCTGGGGCTAATGACTCTTAGAGTTTGGGTGAGGTATGCAGATTTTAGGTGTCTTTGTCTTCTTAATCTCCTAGCTTCAACCTTCCTGATGGTTTACATCTGCATTTGTACAGAGCTGGCTTCTGCTTGTGGGAGGGAGACCTGGGGCTATTAAGAAAATCTGGGCATGCTTTTCTGCCTCTTTAAAATCCTTTGAGGAAATATATTTTCCTGCCCTTTTAATATTTCCTTCTCTGGGGGGCTGACTTCCCACACTTTCATACCATCAAGTTCCTCCTGCCTTTTTACCATCAGAAGTGAGATGACAACAGAGAAAAGTCACTTGACTGCAGAGATCCATTTGTAGAAGTGCATTTAAGGTTTCTATTAACCCTGACATTTAGATCTTTACTAGAATTGTACATGCTTCAAAAACAATTTGGCAGAAGTGCTTGAAATCTTGCACAAACATCTGCTTTAAGAGTCACTTAAGTGAGCTGCTCTTAACAATGTTGCACCTTTTTCAGCCTTGCATAGAAGCTTGAGAAAAACAGAGGCTTTAATGACTACCAGGCAGGTGCTGTGCTCATGCAAAGTATGAAGTACTTCTGAATCAGTTTTGAAGAGTGCACAACTCTTAATATTTGTCAGTTTTAATTGACTTTACTGTTTTATTGCAGTTTTTCTAGCTTCTAGTTTTATTGAGATTGTGTTTAATGTGAATGTAAACTGCCTTTAAATTAACTAAGAAAGGACAGTATATATTTAAAGTAAATAAGAGCAAGAGAAATAAAAGCTTACATAAAGGATGCCTAACAACAGCCACTTTCAATTATGCTCTAGAAACTCTGATGCCAGCTGCTAATTATCATGGTGTTTCCTTATGATATGTTTACGCTGGATAACATGAACAAAATCAAGTCAAGATGATTGTTCTTATTATTTGGAACTAACGCAAGCTACCAAACAAGAAAAGACTGCAGCTCCTAACACAGGAGACTTCATTAGTTATGTTGATAAAAAAAATAATAGCGAAAAGCTGCTTACATCTTTACAATGTGCAAAACTTCTTGGTACCCAAAGACAGTCAGGAACAAGGAATGAAATGGTAGCCACTTTTTTCAAACAAAGTTTCTTCTTCTCTTGGAGGGCCTAGCTGTGAAGGAAGAAGAGTTCTTTTAATTGCAAAATTATTTCTTACCAGAGACTACAACTCTGCTTGCTTGCGTACTATTATCACTGCCACTACTGTTTACATTTATCACAAGCAAAAGCAGTCACTAAACCCTTAGCAATACTAGTATTTGAAAGCATTGGGGCATTGAAGAAAGATGAAGGGCCCCACAATTCCTGAGGTCCACAAGTTCAGAGTACTAAACATCTTTCTTTCTTTTTCCTTAAACACATAAATATGCCCATGAACACAGAGCCTTAGCCTTAGCAGAGATACTATCTGGCTTCTGTTAGAAAATAGTAGCAAACATACAGAAAAGAGAAAGGAAAGGTACAAAAACAATTGCTGGTAAAGGAATGTATAAAAATTGTGAGAGTCTTCGTGTTAGGAAGGGGAACTTGAGTGGGAGATTCAATGGCAGATGATCCTCAGAAGGAAGCTGGCCCATAACTTTCTTTATTCTGGCAATATCATTGTCTGTTTCATGAGGCAAGTGCTAAAATTTGGAGGGGCACAGGGGTTTCAAACCTAGAGCTGTATTGCTTGCATTAATTACAGGTTGCAACTATCGGTACATTGTTTTACACTGCCAACATATCTTTGAGCTACAGAGGGTTGCAGAGGATGCAGAGGGTTTGAACAGTGGTCAAGGATGATTAGCTGCAGACAGATAAGCTGTTCCTGACAGCAAGAGCAATAAGAAAGAAGGTGTGCTTCTTAGGTCCCACCAGACAACCCTGCTTAATGATTGGGACCTGAAGCATGCCAACTCTGTCCAATTCTACAGCCTAGGCTGAAGCCACATAAGACAGATGGTCCTTTAGATTACCAGGACCTATGCCATGAAGGGCTTTATAGCTAAAAATCAGCATCTTAAATTGCATCTGGAATCTACCAGTATAGCTCATAGAGCAAAACTGTTACATGGACCTGATGAGATATGCCTAAAATTGCCTGGGCCACTGCATTCTGGACCAGCTGCTGCTTCCAGGTGATTTTCAAAAGTTACCTCTTATAAAACTTATTGCAGTAGTCACAAAGTGACCAAGACATGACTGACTGACTGACTGACTGAAGGGTTTTCTAATCCAGGGAAGGGTGCATATCTTATAAGGATTCATTCTATGGGTTAAGCAAACCCCATACTTCATTGTTTTTTCTGGAACAGATGGTATAAGGAGCAGTGGTGGTGCAGTGGTTAGAATGCAATATTGCAGGCTAACTTTGCTCACAACCAGGAGTTCAATCTTGACAGGCTCAAGGCTGACTCAGCCTTCCATCCTTCTGAGGTTTGTAAAATGAGGACCCAGATTGTTATTGTAGGTCTGCTGGCTAAGATTGATTGGAATGAGAATTCAGCACCAGTAGATAAAATTATAATGCATTATAATGTATTATAATGCATTTTTAACATATCTGTACATGGTTTATTAAAGATCAAACATAAACAATTATTTCCAAAGGAGGTATGAAGTGAGGTGGGAACCATCTCACTTTGACTTCAACAACTAATCTTGTCATTTTAGTATTTCTCATGGTATCAGTTATCTATTCTTCCTCAGTCAACTGCCCTCCAAATTTGGTGTAGTTGCTGCCTAGAAACCAGGACACTGTGAGTTCTAGTCCCACCTTCATCATGAAAGCCGGTTGAGTGACTTTGGGCCAGTCACTCGCCAGTCAATCCATCTCAGAGGGCTGCTGTTGTGAGGAAAGTAGGAGGAGGAAGGAATATTATGTATGTTTGCCATCTTGAGATTTATAAAGTACTAAAGGCAGGATAAAAAAAAACTAAAAATAAATTAAAAACACAGGGAGAACAATTCCTATATTTCTAATATGAACTAGGGATTATGGATTTTGTATTACAGTATATCTAGAATACACTAGGTTGGGGACTGCTTAGATCAATATTTTGCATCCTTGATAACTTCTAGCAATGCAGATTCCACTCCAGAATTTTCAGCAACGGCCCTGCCGGGTGGGGAATTCTGGCTGTGTTATGTTCACAGAACTGGAACTGTCAGTGTTGGGTAGCTCTGGGTTAAATTGTTACATTCAGCAGTCTTTGTTATTCTTTTCTGGAATTTTATGGATTAAACAATAGATTGTAAATACATGCATCCTATTACCCCAAATTACAGCAGGTGGTACAACATAAGATAACTCATTTCCAGTTTATGAGATATACTTAACGTTCAGCCATCACTGAAACTGTGAGCAAAAACATATTTTTCTCAATGACAGGCAAATGTTTGAGTTGAGATGTGTTTGAACATTAGTAGCTCTGGTTGGTAATTGGGCTATTGGTTTGATCTCCAAGCTTGGCGATTTGGCTGCAAATGTTTCGTCTCCATTCGGGGGGGGGGATATCTTCAGTGCACTTTGAATGTTTGAGTCCTAGAACTCACACACAACCCCACATTCATCTGTCACGAATTCCAACCCCTTGCTCATAATCACTGCATTCTTCTTCTGTTATAGGGCAATTCTGAAGGCCTTTGTTTTGGAAGCATATATCCTGAAGATTATGAGTTGCCCGTAATATAAAATAATAATTAAGGAAGTTTTTGGGGGCAACTCAAAACATTTTGTTCATGTACCCAATTTGATGTGAGGAAATGGAATAATGGAGATAAACTATCATCCACAAACCTGAGGACAACAGAATTTCAAGATGAGGCTAGTCTAAGCTCAGGGTGTGTTTTGTTTCACTTTTTTTCTTTTAACCTATTTAGAGATTGGAAAAGATTATGTGCTATTTGTAAACACCTCCCTTCTCCCAGATAAGTTTTGTAAATAATTATTTAATTAAAAATAGGAAACTAGCACGCTCTTGTATATCTGCAGCTAGGCCTTTGAATCCCACAAATCCTTATTAGGAGAGCCAATTTATTTTCTGCTAATTGTATATTGGGCAAAACTTCTGTAGCAACCATTTTGTGAATCTAACCGCTACATGCTCTCAAAATTCTTATAAGGCCAAGTGCATAACTCTTCTTTTGAATTTTCCTAGTTTTTGAAGTATACACTGTATTAGCCTCCAGGGTGGTTACATAGTGATCACACCATCACTTTTCCTTCCTTCCTTTTCTATTGCAGTAATAAACACATTTATAATACTTCCCTGGAACTTCATTCAGCAGATCTCTGATGAGTTCCATTGACTTAATATTTAAAGCTACTATAAATGATGACAGTGGGATAAAAGAAGAATATCTTAAAGTCGTTTTGTATAGCTTCAGTTAATAAACTCACAATCCTATGGATGTCATCTTCTGTAGAGGATTATTCAATCAATGAAGCTTAGGTATTCTAAATGAATAGTCAAATCTAGCTTAGGTATTCTAAATGAATAGTCAAATCTAGCTACAATTTCTGCATCTTGGATTTATGTCCCACTAAACTTACAGGGACTTCCTTCTGAGTAAGCAAGTTTGCACTGCCAGTTATAGTGGATATGCATGTAAATCTTCAAAAAGAAACCCAAATTTATTCTGGGCCATTGGACTAGACTTATTAAATAGTCTTTACTAATTTTTAAAGTAACTATTATAAAAATACAATAAAATATAACAGAATACAAAGATTTCAGGTTTTTAAAAATTAGAATTCAGTTTTCATTAAACACACAGTTTAGCATAAAAAAAGCCCAGCCAAAGATAAAGAACATTTATAATTTCTGTATGTCCTAATTTTCAGAAGTGGGGATCAACAGCAATTTGTTTTTATCATGTAGGTCAGCATATCAAGGATGTCAACATTAGAAGCAAAAAAGCTCCTACATATATGCGAGTGTATGACAGAATTAGAAAGAAGCCCTGAAGCTTCTTCATGTCATTGGATTTTTGATGAATGTGTAATTTCCCAGCTAATGTAATAAGCTCTACCCTTCAACAGTTTTATTATATCTCTGTTATTTTATGCATGACATTGACAGCAAATCAGTGGCAACCTGCTACAACATTCTATCAATTCAGTTTCCCTGCCACATCTTGAAAGTTAAGGGATTTTTCCTCTTGCACTTCTTCATGTCGTGTTTCTGGCTGGGAGCAGCAATAAAGCACTTAAAAGCCAAGCGGGGAATAGAGCATCAGTCAAACTTAAGCAGGTGAAAGCTGGATAAGTCAGTGGATTAGGTTGTCAAGACAAGGTACCTGCACTGAAGATCCATTAACAAGTGAAGGTCACAGGGAGCAAATCTGGGTAAATATGGACAGCATCGAGTGGGAGTCATGCACAGCTGAGCTAAGAAATACAGTTACTAGTAACAATAAGATTCATAAAAAGTATATTTAAACATAGCCCAAAAGCTATCTTCCTAGAATACAGCTGTTGTTAATTGTCAAAAAATGTGTGAGCGTTCCATACCCTGAAAGGCTCTGCTTTCATTGCTCACTTCATCTCAACTCGTGTACTTAAAATCATCAGCGTTCTCTAAAACTACTACCATGATAGTACTTAGAATCCAGCGATTCTTTTGCATCCCCAATTTCTTTTAGATATCATTGTTTGATCCAGTCTTGTTTTTATTTTCTAATTGTGAGGCCCTCTGGTCATCTGGACCCATCTAAAAAAATATTTCCTTGAAGCATTATTCTGGATGAGCACAATATATGTGGTTGGGGAATTCTGGGAGCTGAAGTGTTAAGTAGCTGAGGCTGAGAAACACTGCCTCAGACAGAATTCTGGGAGCTGAAGTCTACATATCTCAAAGGGGCCAAGATTGAGAAACACTGCACTAGACACACTATCCAACTCCTGGTTCCATTTCATTAGGCCAAATAAGTTGTGTACATGAATGTAGCTTTGCAGAGCATAGTGAGCTGAAAGTTTGTATGTGTCTGTGGGGTTTTTTTTAGTGGAACACTGGAAGTTAAATATCATTGAGGGAAAAAATCAGTGATAACAAGACAGATGCAGAGTGCAGTCTAATTGATTTGTGTTCTTAGAATTCAGTTATTGCTAGATCAGGGTCAGTAATGATTACCTGACAATTGTCTCTAGTACTCAAACTATGTAAAATATTTGGAATCCATATTGTATATAATAAGGGCAAAATAAGGGAATTACAAGCTGGTAGATAAAGCCTGCTTGAATGATTTGTATATGTATCAGAAGCTGGGGTAACAAAACGTGTAGTATAGAGCAGTAGGATCCTTGGTGTTTTCTGATCTTGACTGTTTGCTTGCAGTTGTTTCATTATCCAACTAAGTAACACTACTGTGCTTCATCAGCTATAGAGCAGGGCTTCTCAATCTTGGCAACTTTGAGCTGTATGGATTAAAACTTTTAAGAATTCTCAGAGCATGCTAAGGTTGAAAAACACTGGTACAGAGAGTGGGGCATAGTAGGCTTGCTTGAATCCATGCTTAGATATTTATAACAATTTGATTAATTGATCTGTGATTATTCATTGGATACTATATGGTTTTAACACTATAATAAGTTGTTAGATGCTGTCTGGATTATCTGGGAGTTGCAACTCCAACTTATCTAAAGACACCTCTAAATGGAAAAAGTGTGTATATGTTTATATAATGGCAGATTTTAGAAACATCAAGGATGATTTTATACATTAGAAATGGCAGCTATTATACATTATCTTAAACAGTAAGGCTATTATTATCAGCCATTATATGATGCATCATCAAAGATAACTGCCTCTTATCATTCTGGTCATTATGCAACAATGGACTCTAAAGGACAACTAACTACAAAGGTGACTGCAATATTATAATTATTCCTATCTTTGCCTGCCCTCTTCCTCTATCTAGGAGTTGTCATTACTAGAGAAATAATAGCAGTGAACATCCGAGCTAGTAATGAAATACTTAATTTCATTTAATGTTTGTGCTTCAGATGACCTCTCTTCCAATATTTGACTGTAAGAATCTAATGGTCACAACTGAGATACTTTAGCTTTGCAGTGTTAATAATAGAAGTAGAATTCCTGGATGGAGCTGCAAAATCAGGCATGCATGTACTTCATCCTTTGTTATAATAAAAAAGGAACAACTAGAGATGACACATGAAAAGGAATAAAATTGACAAGGGAAAAAGAAAACAACAACATGCTCTCCTTCCTGGATATTCAGCAGAGGAAACAATGGCAAATAAGAAACAAGCAAACAAACAAAAACCGAACTAAATTAAGTGTTTCATTACCAAACAACCCAATCTTTCATTAGAGAAGCTGTATATGAACATTATTCAGACAAGTGCAAATGCACTGCAGTAAGCCAGGAAACAGATTATCTATACAACATTTTCCAACAAATTTGATACCCACACAACTATCAAAAAGTGCCTGTTGGCATAGCTCACTGCAGCACAATCAACACAAGCTATGAAAAAGATAACACTACTATAGATCAAAAACATCTCAGAAACAACCAATAAACTATTTCAGCTGCACCACATTACACAACAAACCAACTATAGCACACAAACCAATTAAAGCCCTCAAAAAACATCTTAACTAAACCAAAAGACCCAGTAGCACAAGAAGAAAAAATAAGAGTCATCTACAACATATAATGAAAGGACTGTAACAGCCATTATAAAGAATAGACAAGCAGAAGATTAGCAGAGCCCATCCATGAACACCAACTAGCAGTCAAAAGACATGATGAAAACTCAATCTCACAACACATGGACAAACTCAACCATAGGTTCAACTGGGAAGCTGTGTGCATCATAGACCAAGCTAAATCCAAAACCACTACAGAATACCTGGAAGTGTGGTACTCAGACAAATCAGCCACCAACAGACACATAGAGACAAATTGTATCTACACACTATTCAAAAGAGACAATCAATCAATCTGTTTATTACAGCCGTAAAAATTCTCAAAATAAAACATCGTATTAAAATTTTATCAGATCTTAATAATGGTGCGACGTATTGTGCAAATGGTGGCACAAAATTTGGCAACCTGAATTGGTATTTTCGGATCCTTATCCGAAAGTAGCAACTTTAAATAAAATTCATATCCCCTGCCTGGAAATTTCTTCAATATCGGATATATAAGAATCTGTCTAGAGTCTTTATATAGAGAACAATGAAAAAACATATGGCTTAGAGTTTCTATAGAGCCATCACCACATGGACACAACCGAAGGTGCATAGGAATGCCCTTAAACCGTCCAAAAAGGACTGCCAAGGGCAATGCATCCAGCCTGGCTAAGGTGAAAGGTTTACGAAATTTCAAAATTGTAATGGAAAATAGATAAGAAGCTGGGAAAAATCCTTCTGGGAGCAAGTGACAAATGTTGGAATGTGCCACCTTACTTAAGTTTGTTTGGAAATCAATATCCCAGATTCGTTGTTTCAAGGCAGTTCTAGCATTATCAAATCCTAATGAACACAGACTTTCCATAGAGAAGCCCAGTGATTTAATTTTATCTAGGGCTTTTTTTCCCCACAACGATTTAAAATGGTCTATAAATACTAATGGGGCTAAACCTACAGGCATCAAAATTAACTTTAGCCAAAAGGTATGAAGAAGGAATCATGCTCTAGCTTCTAATGATGGCTAAGGAACTAAAAAGACCAGAACACAACCTCTTTAACAGCCAACATCCTGATAAGAAGGAATTAACACCAGGCAAACAAGCAGAAATCAGTACCCTAATAAAGGAACTACTGAGGAGAAGAGCACATCCACACCAAAATGTGAGGGCAAGCTACTATATATAAGCAGAGAGCAAACACCACATTCATTCATACAGATGGTGTTACCTAACATGAAACATCTGCAAACAAACAACCAAATTCAGGGAGCACCAAGGACTCTACAGTTCAGCCCTGAGCTATATACAGCATATTCTCTTCTACCAAAATATTTTAGCCTCATATTACATTTTGCACATTTTATCTCAAATTTAAAGTGGTAACAGCTGACTGGTATTTTACAATAAAAATCTGCAAGTTTAAAGGAAGGGCTTTACCTACTGAGAAATGAATAGTTCTTAGTCTGTAATGATGTAAAGGCAGGAGAAAGACCCAG
The DNA here is from genome assembly GCA_023970755.1 of Azemiops feae. Taxonomy (NCBI): domain Eukaryota; kingdom Metazoa; phylum Chordata; class Lepidosauria; order Squamata; family Viperidae; genus Azemiops; species Azemiops feae. Next base: position 1,721,966 of record JALGBA010003860.1, on the reverse strand, counting down.
AATTTGAACCTGGTACTTCCATATAGAGAGTTTGCATTTTAAGCAGAGAGTAGAAAACGCCTTAAAAATGAAGAAAACTAGCTATTTCAGATGCTAACTAATTAAAATTGAAAAGAATATTTAAATAAAATCTGAACAAATATTCATCGGGGTTAGACTACATTATCTCCAAAGATTTTCCAGTTTTACGATTCTCTGGAAACTTCAAAAACTATCTGTAGCAGAATGTTGGAATATGAACAGAAAAAAACCAGGCTAACCAAGTAGCCATTAAATGATATAGCCCTTCTGTGAATGTAATTTTAAGCAAACCTGAGTTCAGTGAATTCTGTGTAGAATTTCATATATTTTATGATCTGTTGTAATTAATCTATGAAACCATGTTACTGTATCTCCTATAATTGACTCACAGATTCTTTGACAGCATGTACTTGCAAAGGAATTCCTTTTCATTCTTTAAATGAATGCCTGATTTATTAAAGTTTTGTTCTGAGTTGGCAATCAGTAACTTTGCTGGGCAACCCTAATACCAGTTTTGAATATAATTTGTTTCTTATATTAAAATGGTTTTCTAGTTTGAAATATTGTATTATGTATTCATGAACTTGACATTGGATGATTGGGACAGATTAGCCTTCCTAATATGGTGCCCTCCAGGCTTTTTTTTTCAGTGGCACTATGCAGAAATCTCAGATGCATTGGTTGCATTGACTAGAATGCTAGCAGCTCAACAATTTGGAGGGCTGATCAGAAAAGGCTTCCCCTTAATAGGTTACCAGCATAAAATTCATGGAAGAATGACTTTTCAGTACAAGAGTTGCTTGATAGTGAGATGGGCAGCATATAAATCTAATAAATAAATAAAAATAAAATTTAAATTTTATATGATATCCAACTTTGCAATAATGCTTAGCTGTAGCAAATCTAAACTCTTTCTGGCCAGCAGACCTAAAGTAAGGAAGGCAGAGGTCCTGCTTGTCTTCCAGAAGTAACACAGCATATGACATGTAGAAATGAATTAGATAAAATGAGCAAACTGGAAAGATTTGAGAAGGTTAGATGAATAAAGCCATTGCTTAATTTTTTGGATCTGATTCAGAATCAAACATGGCTTAACATTTACTTTTCTTAAAATGTCAAAAAGACCTTAATTACTTCTGAATCCAATTACAAGTCTTTTGAAGAAAATAATATGGTCCCAATTACATTATTGTGAAAGTAACCAAAGCTGACTATTTCCTTTCCAACTCCTTTGTAAGCTTCCATCATCCTGGCTTTCCTTTTATCTTTGGAAGATTGAATCCACTCGAGAGCACTTACAACAGCTCAGAAGCTGTAGCTACAGGATTGTATGTCCTCTAGTTTCTCCCCAAAGTTGCCATGAAATTACGTAATATTGGGGGGTGGGCCTGGGTGACATCTTTCTCAAATGCAGTCTCCACATTGTGGAATGATTTATCCCATGAGGTTCAGAGGACTGCCAACCTGCTAACATTTTGTAAGACTGTTAAGATTACTGTTTCATGTAAATGGTAGTTATGAACTGGCTTTTTGATATGAGTTATCTTTATTATCCTTGTGGCAGTTTTATTAGAACTTTTATTTGTGGTCAGCAGTGTCTCTTGTGTATGGCATAGTTATTATAGAAGTCTTAAGCCTCTGGAGTTGGCAGAACAAATACATGAATTATTATCTTATTTACTCAAAATAAAGATGATTCTGATTTAGAACATCAGAATTCCCTACCCAAAGTCCTTTCTCTGTTACAATGCCCTTCTTTGCTACCTTGTCAGTGTAAGATTGCAAACTCTAAACACTACCCAGGAATAGTCCTAGATCCCTTCTATATCCCATAAATATACTTGTATATTTGCGTGTGTGTATATGTGTACCCACAGTTGCCAGAAACCAGATTCGAAAGAGGGAAAGGACAAACCAAAAAAGGAAAGTAATCGTAACAGAATTAAAAACTATTGATTAAAATCATTGCCTTGATCTTCTAGCTTTCCATGTCCATGCAAGTCTTTTCATGTCTCACATGCATAAATCTTTCACTCATATATAAATTGAAAATGGACACTAAAAACCATATGCCACAGCCTGTATCCTGCAAATGTAAAAAAAAAACCCTTCTCTCTTCAAATGGAAAAAAACATTCAGGGAAAAATTGTCTTCCTTTTTGATAAATATGGTAAATATATATGGCAATAAACATATTAACTATATCTAATACAAATATACATTTGACAAGGCTAAACCTAGTATCCTTTAAGCAGGGCCTACATGAGACTGTGGACTTGATTTTTCTTTTTCAGCTCCTGGCACTCTATCTGGAAGTCACCTGCAAGGTCCCTCTGGATCATGCAGATTTACTCATGAAGAGCTGCCTTCCAATGCATAGATGGGTGATCTCATGCTTTCTCCTTGTCAGAAAAAACTCTGCAGGTTCAGGCTCACTGCCTGGCTGCCTTTTTCCACCTCAGCATCTCTGTGATGCAAAGACATGTGATGTGATATCAGAGATGTGGTATCAGAGTAAATCTAATACCACACTGAAATTCTGATGGAATGTTAGAAAAATGTTCCTAACAATTTGAGAATAAAGCTAAATAACCTTATGCTTCCTTTGGCTGCATGTATTCAAGCCAGAACATGAAAGCTATCTTCAGGGTGCTTCTTGTTGAATCTGATGGACTAATTTTTCAACAATACAGTTTTACTTTCTGGAGTAAAAGGAGAAAATACCATATACTGCTAAATTGTAGGTCTTTCTTCCCCTCTTCTCTTACAAAACATTGCACCATTTCCCATATTTTCCAAAGTGTCCTATAGTAGTATAAATGTGTTTAAGAGGTTGAGTAGGTGTAAATAAAAATAAAAAAATTGCTTCTCTTTTTAGGAAAAGTATTGGCTAAATCATAGTGATATTTATTTACAATCCTTATTTTCATTTATTCTTCTATAAAAATCTAAATGATTTCCTTTGCATAGAATCCCAACCAATTGTTAATATGCAGTTTCATAGTGTTTGTGTGTCACAGAGTTATTCCATGGTAAAGAAGTGACATTAAGGAATGATTTTTTTCTGTATATCATAAATTATATCTCTGTTGCCTTTGTTCTATCACATTTTCACCACCCAGAATCCAAAGATTTGACGCTTTCATTTGCAGAGTTATTTTCATTCTCTGAGTGTAAGATTTTTCAAAAAAAGAGGTTTTTTAAAATATTATTTTGTTATTATGTACTTGTCTGACATTACTGCCCTGTTATGACATTTTAAAGATTTGATGTAAATACTGAGTAGCGTGATTAATAAAACCATGAAGCTCCACAGTTCTTAGGTTCTTTTATTTATTTCGTATTATAAAAATGTTCTGCTTATCTGGCTGAAAATAAATCAGATTTATAGCCTCCTGTTAGCAGCTGAACTCTGCACAGCATTACTATTGGCATTTCCATTTCTTACCAAACTACTTTTTCACTTAATCTGTGGGTGGGTTCTTGTATAAGGCCCAAGATATTTTCTGTGGAAACTGGACATTAACTAACACTGGTAGCATATTTATTTATGTAGTCATGATGAGTTACTAAAACATTTAATACTTTTCCTTTTTTTTAGCAATGGAATCTGAAAGTGATTTATTCAGCTTTTAGGTTTTCAACATCACTAATGAAATCACTATGTGGTTTGATGTTAGTGACCAGCCATTTTTATTTTATTGTTATTTACTTGTTACAAGTATTTACATACCACCTGGTTCCAGTGATTCCTGACAGACTTGCAAAAAGAAAAGACAGTGGATTCCTGAAAACATGAGCAGAGAAAGAAAAACATTGTGTCCTCTTTAGTACTTGTTTAGCTGTAGTACAATTGTCTCTAAGGAATGATCCATCTCAGGATATATATAGTGTACCAAATTAAACAAAAAATGACCGTGTTATATTCCATTAGCCTTCCAGATTCTGGAATCTCCCAGGGTGGTTATATTGGTTGAAATGGGGAAACGCTGTTGTAGCTGTGTACAGCTGGAAAATATCATATTGAGGGTGGTTGACTAGATATAAATCTGAAATCATAGAATTGTTGCCAAGACAAGTTTGATATTTAAGGGCTATAGTTTGCCAAAAAAAAAAGCTGTTGCCATTGCATTTCACATTCTCTGATTAATATTAAGTCTTGCATTGTTTATTATATTCTACCAGCAGCCTTTGAATGGCAAAAGTTCCAGAAAAGTAGAAGGTGAAGATATGAATCTTATTTTGATATTATTAAACAAAACAGTCTTCAGCTTTAGCTTCAGGCAATGAACAATGCACTTTGAATGAGTGTGCATAGTATATATAAACAGGAACTAATGGTTACTAAAATTGGTAATAATCTGACATCAATAACACTTAAACTGAATCTGTTTTCAGTTGACTACTTCCTTTTCGAGATTGATTTTATGCCTTTATATTTCCAGATTTATTCTTAGAATTCTTTTCCTTTCCTTCATTGCCTAATTTTTTTGGTAACATTTTGCCTGCTGAAGAGTTCAAAGCTCACATATGCTTTTATGCTTATTTTGTAGATCCTGGTAAAGATCCTGTATCAACTAACCAGTATCTATGTATTTTGGATGCATTTTACATTTCCCCTCCACAGATTTATGACGTTGTGCCTGTTTTTTACATATGGAGTTCTACAATGGTAGAAAGTAAATAATAAATAGCAATTTGTAGTATATGAAACAAAAATATTTTTTGTTTTAAAAATGTACGCCTAATGAGAAAGTGGCTATTCAAGACAACAGAATGCAACTGTGATCAAAGCTGCTTTGTCAAAATAGAATGTAATCCCAGAATGATATTTTGACTACTTTTTTTTTCTTGTATTTGGTGCTGCCCTTCTTCAGATTAAAAGGGAAAGCATGTGTGTTTTGACTGAAGATATGGAAATTCCTTAATCATTAATTTGCGAGAACTACACATTTTGGCTTTGATCCAGACTGGCCATGTTCAAATGTCAGAGACAGCAGAACTATAGAAAATAAGCAGAAAGTTGGTCTTCTACTCTCTTTGGTATCTAATTGGTATCTTCTTTCTAGAGGCATAGCTAACAAATACAGATGGCTTTGCCCGTCATTTATTTAGCTTTATGGGAAGTAGCTTATGCATCTGGCACATTATAAAGGAAACAAGGCTAAATTTACTCATATCCATAAATAAATCACAGATAGTATTGTTTAGATTTGCTGAACTACACCCGCTAACAGTTTAATTTACAAGAAAGGCAGGATTAGAAGAGAAGACATTTGTAAACTGTATGGGATTGAAATACTATCTTTTGAGATATGCAGATAGTACTACTTTATTAAACAAAAAGTAAAAAAAATATTTTGAAGAACATATTAAACTAAAAATGAAAGATGAAAAGTTAAATATTAAGACAAAAATAATCTCTACTTACATGCATAATTGACAGCTAAGAAGTAAAATAGTGAGGTTTATCTTCTTGAGTGTAAGAACATATAAAGATGGCCCAGATATTGGAAAGCTAGAAAGGATATTAATTTTAGAGGGAAAAAATGATAAATTTAGATAACATCATGAAGGATAAGAATATTTCAATGTTCAGAATAATTTAAGCAAAAAACTTGATTTGTATGACTAAAATCTGGACATTGAGGATTAATGACAGGAAGACAGATATTTTTGAATCACAGACCTGTAAATGGTTATTAAGAGTACATCAGCTGAAAGAACAGTCAATCAATCAATCAATTTAGATCAAATAAAGATTGACTACTCCCTTGAGGCAAAGAGCAGTAGCTGTGAACTAAGCTATTGTGAGTATATGATATAAGCAGATGATGGAACAAAAAAAATATTATGCTTGGCAAGATTAAGGAATTACAAGGCAGAAAAGACAGCAGATACGATTGGTGATAAAATAAAACAGGAAGACCTATGGTTTATTGATGAAGACAGATAGAGATGTAACAATATACTCACAAGAATTGAAGTCCACTTTGATGCAATCTAATTAACTTATTAAAATCATCACATTGCTGAGAATAACCAAGTCTATTTTTCCAATAATTTCACAGGTGTAATGAAAATAATAAATAAAACAAGCAGTCACATAATTAGAAATATCAAATGCCTTCAATCACCCACTATTGCAATCATTTCTAGGAATAACTATTATGAGTTAATTCCTAAAATAATACACCTAAAAAAGAAAGTTAGAAACTGGCACCTAAATACCCAAACCAAACCCCATCTGTCTGAATTCCTGAACTAAGACTCAAAGAAAATATCCTGGCTTCTTACAACTCTACAAAATCTATTTTTATAGATCTATAATCTATAAAATAAATTACTCTAAAAAAGAAAAAAGAGGAAAATTAAAAAGGACACTCTGGATGGAGAATAAAATATTAGTAAAAAAACCCCAGAGAATTTACTGTTCTCTTAAAATTTAAAATTATTTTATCGATTGTAAATGCTTAATTGAATACACAAAGCTAGGCTCACTATATCATCTTAAGAAATAACTGAAAAATCACTGTAAAATTCTAAACATTAATGTGCATATGGATGTTACCACTATTTATCATTCCATCTAAAATAAATGCATATTATAGTGGTATCTCAGTATTCATTATTAATTGGTTCCAGGAGGTGTGATGAGTACCAAATACATTTTTCCCTTAATGTAGTGAGTCACAAGGCAGCTGACACTGACAAATATGAGCTTGTGCATTAAGTACCACACAAACAATGAGAAATGGGACAAAATGTTTGTGTCAAAATGCATCGAGTACCAAATTCGATGAATTTCAAAGCAGTTGAGTACTGGTACCACTGTATTTTATAGAAAAAAGTAAAAGAAATAAAGATCAGAAAAACAATATTAAATATTCTAAATTCCCTTCCAACATACTTAAATGGTGATTACATCAAAATATTTATTTACTGGGATTTGTAGCATATTTATGTAATGGATGATACTATCCAAGTTTCAGATTCTGAATCAGTTCTGATCAGTTCTGACTGATTTTCTAAATCTTTGTCGCCATTATGTTAATATACCCCATTGCTGAAATATATAATGTATATATGGTATTAAGCTCATCCAGCTTCCAATGAAACCTTTCTAAAGTAGTTTTTCCTTTTAAAAAAATCTAGATTTATTTCTACATGTTGAGTTATTCTAGGTTTATTATGTTAATTTGATTCTTTCATGTTTAACTTCATATTGGGATCTCAGCATGCATTTGAAGTGGTATAGAATGAAACCACTAGAATTCTGACTGCTGAACTAGCATCTACTTTAGTGTCCCTTGACTAGTATTTCTGCACCCACTTATCCAAGATTCATTAGAATTTAATATAAAATATCAAATTCTTAGTCTGTTGACCATTACATAAAGCCATAATGTCATGAAAGCCAACATCCCTCAGGTAAGTATCAGTTCTTATTAGGTGTTTATACTAGGGAGTGCAGTAGTTCACATGGTTAGGATGCTGGTCTGACAATTGACAGGCTCACGTTCAGGATCCAGTTGCTGCTGCTTGCCAGGGTGAGCTCCTATCACTTGCTTCAGCTCCTGCCAACACATCAGTTTGAAAGCGGGCAGTCATGAGTAAATAAATGGGGATCATTTTGGTAGGCAGCTTAACAGAGACACAAAAGGAGCCCTCAATTGGGTGACCCCAAGCAACAGTGATGTCACTGGTTGATCCTTTCACTAAGGAAGTGCTTCGGTTCTTCTGTCATGGAAGTATAGTATAGGTTTTTATGTTTGTGGGTATTGTTTGTGGATATTAGTATAACTAATAGTATATTAGTATAATTAATTGATTATGTGCCATCAATTAGGGTAACACTACATGATTCCACAGATAGATTTTTTCCAGGTGGGTCTATCCCAAACAGGTGCTTCAGGTCTTCCAGTGGTGCACCAATCACAACTATAACTGTGTCTATTTACCATGCTGATGGTCATCCTCTGTTTCATTTTCCTTGCACTTTCCCCAGCATTATAGCCTTCACCCAAAAGCTAGGTATTCACAAAATGTGTTGAAAGTAGAATACTTTGAACCTGAACATTTATTTGTCTGATGATCCATTTGTTTGCTTTCTTGACTATCTAAGGCAGGGGTGTCAAACTCGCAACGTCATGTGACGTGTCGTGACATATCGTGACTTTTTTTCCATTGCCGGCAATGTGGTTTCGCTATGATGCATCCGGTCCACAGGCCAGCAGTTTGACACCCCTGATCTAAGGTGTCCTCACAAATCACCTCCAACCTCAGAGTTCAAAAGCTTCAATATTCTGTTTCTCCTACAAAGTTCAACTTTCAGTTCCATAGAACAAAAGGAAAACCATCGCCTGCCCTATTTTTATATTTGTAGGTATAGACACATTCCGGCACCTGAATATCATCATAGTTACTGTACTAAGTACTGGTCTGTGTCATAGTCTTGACTACTGGTTCCTTTATTGTTGATAGTTGATGCTAAAAAGAAGAAGCTGTCTATCACTTCGCTATCTTCATTGACACTTCTAAGACTGCTTATTGTATCTCTTGTTATTAATTTGATCTTTTTTATATTTAATCTGTCTCCATTTTTTCCATTGTGCTCCTTGACTTTCATTACTAAAACTTTCAGATAATTCCATTTTCAGCTATCCAGAGTAGTGACATAGTGGTCCATATGTCAAGCCCAGAGAAGATCATCATAAGATATGTTGCAGGGTCTCCTTGAATTAAGCACAAAACAGACTTATATAAAGAAAGTCTAATTTTCCATTATCTCTCATATGGTTCACAAACATATGAAGTTACATTTAGTTTTCCTTTCTATTCCTCCGTTGCTTAGAGGCGCCAGGTTTGCATATTTTGGCACTGGTCTGTTTTATTTAGAAAGGTCACCAATTATCCCAGGCTCTTTGTGATTACATTCTTAGTATAAAGAACACTGTGAAAGTTATGTGGGTGTTTTTCTCCCAAAGGTATGACTAAATTCTGCTATAATGTCCCTAAGTTCTTATCATTCACCAGATGAGTACCTTAATATTATATTTCAGAGTATTTAATTTAAACTTCCCATTCTTTAATTGTACTTAAGTTCTCTCGGTTTTTTGTTATTTTCCAAAAGTTTGAGAGAACAGTCACAAACCCTTCAGGTTTGTCTTCTCTTTATTTATCTATTTGCATATGATAAACATCATTCATTAAAGCAAGATAAAGATATAATGTACACCACTCAGACCCCCTCTCTGAGAAGAATGGATGGTTTAGAAATATAAACAAACAAACAAACAAACAAATAAATAAATAAATAAATAAATAAATAGTGCTGGTTTTCATTCAGGTGATCTCTTATAACACAAAATTCTAGAACACATCTGTTTGTCAAAAACAGATCATGCCAGACAAATCTTATTGCATTCTTTGACCAAGTGACAAAATTAGTGGATCAGAGGAATGCTGTGGATATAATTTACTTGGACTTCAGTAAGGCATTTGATAAAGTAGACCACAACCTACTACTTGATAAGATAGAAAAATGTTGGTTAGACAGCATCACCACCAGATGGATGCATAGCTGGCTGACCAGCCGTACTCAGTGTGTAGTCCTCAATGGAACTGCATCTACATGAAGGGAAGTGTGTAGTGGGGTGCCCCAAGGCTCTGTTCTGGGCCCAGTGCTCTTCAACATATTCATCAATGATTTGGATGAGGAGATAGATGGGGAACTCATCAAATTTGCAGACGACACCAAGCTGACAGGAATAGCCAACACTCCAGAAGATAGGCTTAAGATACAGGAGGATCTGGACAGACTTGAACACTAGGCGCTATCTAACAAAATGAAATTCAATGATGAAAAAAGTAAGGTTCTACATTTAGGCAAGAAAAACCAATAGTATAGTATAGGACTATAGGTGGTACCTTGCTCAATAGTAGTAACTGTGAAAGGGATCTCGGAGTCCTAGTGGACAATCATTTAAATATGAACCAGCAGTGTGCTGCAGTTGCCAAAAAAGCCAACACAGTGCTAGGCTGCATTAACAGAGGGATAGAATCAAGATCACATGAAGTATTAATACTACTTTACAATGCCTTGGTAAGGCCACACTTGGAATACTGCATCCAGTTTTGGTCACCATGATGTAAAAAAGACATTGAGACTCTAGAAAGAGTACAGAGAAGAGCAACAAAGATGATTAGGGGACTGGAGGCTAAACATATAAGGAACGGTTGCTGGAATTGGGTATGTCTAGTTTAATGAGGAGAAGGACGAGGGGGGACATGATAGCAGTGTTCCAATATCTCAGGGGCTGCCACAAAGAAGAGGGAGTCAAGCTATTCTCCAAAGCGCCTGAAGGCAGGACAAGAAGCAACGGATGGAAACTAATCAAGGAGAGAAGCAACCTAGAACTAAGGAGAAATTTCCTGACAGTTAGAACAATTAACCAGTGGAACAATCTGTGTTTTATGTCCAAATGTAATAGCACTGTCACTTTAGCACTTCATGACTAATGACCACAATGAGGAGCACAGCATATTTTTTTATTTATTTGATTTTATCTCATTTTTATTACTTTATTAGGTAAACCAAGGTGGCAAATATATCTTATACTCCTTCCTCCTCCTATTTTCCACATGACAGTCCTGTGATATGGGTTGGGCTGAGAGAGAATGACTGATCCAAAGTCACCCAGCTGGTTTTCATGCCTAAGGTGGGCCTAAAATTCACAGTCTCCTGGTTTCTACACCAGCACCAGGACAAGAAGTAACGGTTGGAAACTTATCAAAGAAAATCTAATCTACAATTAAGGAGAAATTTCTTGACACTGAGAACAATTAATCAATGGAATGGCTTGCCTCCAGAAATTGGGGTATTCTATCACTGGAGGTTTTTAATAAGAGATTGGACAGCTATGAGCCATTGTGGCACAGTGATTAGAATACAATATTGCAGGCTAATTCTGCTGACTGCCAGCAGTTCGATTCTGACTGGCTCAAGGTTGTTTCAGTCTTCCATCCTTCCAAGGTCAGTAAAAAGAGGACCCAGATTGTTGTAGGCAATATGCTGACTCCGTAAATTGCTTAGAGAGGGCTGTAAAGCATCATGAAGCTGTATATAAAAGCTATTGCTATTGTTCTTTGTCCAGAATGCTATAGGGTCTCCTGCTTGAGTAGGGGCTTAGATTAAAAGACCCTTCAATTCTCTTTACTGTTACTATACTTTTACCTTAACCACTTCTCCAAACTGGATCTCCTATATGGGATTAAGGATTTTCTGTATCTCCTCTTTGTCTAAGACAGGGGTGTCAAACTCAATTTCATTGAGGGCCGCATCAGCATTGCGATTGCCCTTGGGGGGCCGGATGGGTGTGGCCAGGGTGGGTGTGGCCTGCTGGGTGGGCATGGATGGAGTGGGTGTGGCCTACTGGGTGGGCATGGCCAGCTCTACATCATTCGTGTCAAGGGGGCCTGGGCAGGAGTGGGACAGATCTGACGGTCTCTGGCAGAAGGGGGTGGGACCAGGGCAAGTGCCAAGGCATGGTCCACTGGAGGAGCCTTCCCAGCATGCACCCAGGGGGCGGGGCTGACATGGCAGGGGCTGGTTCCTCGCTGTTTCCAGACGGCCTTGTGGAGCTAAGACTGAATGCGTTTCAGCATAGATGGCCACCACAAAATTGTACATTGGCTCCCGGCCGGCCTGGGCCAGGGCCAAGGCAGTGGGGGCCGTTCCCTCACTGTTTCCAGGATGGCTTTGTGGGCCACATGAAACCACTTTGCAGGCCGCATCCGGCCCCCGGGCCTTGTGTTTGACATGTCTGGTCTAAGAAATTGCTAAAATTAGGTAATTTCCTACGGCCATTCTGCTTAGGCTCATCACTTACGAGCATATATTCTCCAGGTGTCCTAGGACCACACTTGAAAAAATACTGCTGTATGTTAATGATAGCCACATTTTTCCTTTCACTCTGTCTAATAATAATTCTTCCCTTTTGTGTATCGATACTCATACACAAATGCAGACATAAAACACACAGCAAGTGATTCAGAAAACTTAAAGAAACCAGCTAGACTACTTCCCCCCGCTTTCTATTTGGCAGCCCAGAATGTTAATCCAGGAATGTGTCAGAGCCAAAATTGCATTGTGTGCTTTCAAACTGCGCTCTGAATGTTAGCAAAACATGTCCAGTCAATGAAAATAGTCTCTTTTATAGCCAGCAACTGTCTTGAAGCTGGAATCTGTCTTTTATATTTTTTATCTTCTGGAAACACCATGATACGTTATTTATATAAATGTCTTATTTATTATATGCAAACTGAAGAAAAAGGGAGCTATATTTAAATATTTCCTTCTTTAGGCAATTCTTGCAAAGTGTTCTGAGTAAAGAAATCATTGTACAGAAGAAGCAAAACTTCATTGTACAGAAGAAGCAAAAAAAAATACTAGGATCCTTGGCTAGTGAATTTTATGCCATAAAAGCAACAGCTGAGAATTCAACACCTTAAAAATTACATAACCAGGGTTTTTTTTAGAGAAACATTCCTTGCCTAAACCTTATAATTATCTCCGTTCTAGTAACTGAAAGATTCAGAAGAGAAAAGCTTTCAAAATAAGAATGCAAAAGTAGTGTGTGCGGTTTCAGTTATTTTGTTTCCAATATCGTCATACCAAACTAAGTTGACAAGTAAATTTAGTATGTCTCAGATTCTCTTAACACTTTGTCTACTTTCATATTATCATTTCAACAGTAGCCATAAGCAATTAAAAACATGTTTAAAATAAATAATCAAGACCGGGGGTGGGGATATGGGTGCAGTTCCCCTACATATAAGGCATTGTGCTGAATTTAGTTTGTTTGACATACCTCATGTCACAAGCTAAGCCAAAAGCTTGTTGTATGAAACTTGTCCTCCTGATTCAACCTATGCTTTAATATTTATTCTGAGCAAAGGTAAATATCCCAGATAATTTTTATGTGGCTATTCTGTCAAGGCGGCATTTCTGATGGTACTGGACCTCTTAAGCATTCCTGAAATATTAATATCAGGCACAAAGCCGATGCAGATGGTTTCGTTGTGGAGAATAGAGATCTAACAAAAGAAAGAAATTATTTTCGGGGTTCATCAACTCTGAAAGAGACCTTTTTAAAAACGGCTGACATCTTTTGCCAGGGACTGTAAGATGCTGCTTCAATGTCGTCCAGATGGCTGCTTGTCACGCTGTTCTTCTATATAATAACGCCTGAAGTCAAGTAACAGCTTTTAATCCCTCTATTTACAATGACTACCAACCTCTGACCTTTGAAAGTGATAATTATTTCAGTGTAGGAAGATAGACTGGAAAGCAATATTTAAGGTATTGTTGGAAACATGCGGAAGAGACCTTTATCCTGCAGTGGATAGACAATGGCTAAAATGATGATGATGATGATGATGATGATGATGATGATGATGATGATGATGATGATGATGATGATGATGATGATGATGATGATGATGATGACAGTCCCTGCATACATAGGTTGTGTACTTGCAGGGCAGCCTGTGATTCATTGCCCATCACAGAATGCAATCCTCAGCAGCCTTTCCTCCTGTTATTATTACCTGAATACTTTACATTATGTCATATAACTTCGGTGGCCTTATTTTCTTGGGGGGGAAAATAAAGGACAAACCTGAAAAAGCGGAAAATCTAGAAGAGGTTCATAAGAACAAAAAAACAATTAATTGTTTATCTTGATAGCCTTGATTTGCAATAGAAAATTCAAGAAGAAAACTAAAGAAAAACTTTGCAAATATACATATTCTAATAAAAATATTTAAAATGAAATATCTAAAAGATTTTAGACAAGATAGAGAGCAGGTATGTAAGTTCGGATGCTAAATGGTATCAATATTTTAAAGAAGCACAAGAAATGTCACATTATTTACAGACCTTACATCCTATTATGTGAGACAAGCCTCTACAGAACTTCCTTCCAAACAATGCCAACAACTTACAGTATTTGGATGAAAGAGATAAAGGAGTAAACTGCACTCCGTTTATGCATTTGTAATAACTTACAGGTGGAAGATCTGAGTCTTACTTATTACATTGCAAACTGTATCAGGAACCCAAAACTAGATTTATCACATCCTTGTTGATCCAACTGAATCAATCTAATTTAGAAGAAAAAAATCCATTTTTGCTGTCTGATGAAGACCAAAAGTAACAAAACAAATTCCATTGTTTGCAATGGCTATAAAGAAGATAGGAAAGTATAACCTGAAAAATAGTTCTCTTAATATGAAAGGGGATGTACTGAACTGCTACGATTGTTGTAATTTTATACGTATTTTGTTAAAACCTATGGTTGCAAATAAATGTTTTACTAGTTGTAAACAGTATATGTAAAATTATTTTAAAATGACAATTCAGTTTCCATTGTTTTCACATGAATGTTAAATACTGTGTATTAAATGGTATCTTTTATATGGTAAAAGTTAGATGAGAGGAAGAGGAGGAGGAGGAGGAGGAGGAGGAGGAGAAAAAAATGGGTTTCAAAATTAGAAAAGCAAAAGCAAAATTATATCACAATAACAAAATAAAAATCTTTATTAATAACAATTCATATTATTTATTAATAACAATAAAATAAAAATCTTTATTAAATCAGAAATTTAGTCATTGACAAATACTGTAAGAATGTTTAGCACACAGGTAGCAATGAAATTTGATCTTGAGAAATGAGCTCCATTTCTTCACTGGGATAAAATCACAAACGGTTAAAGCAAAAAATAGGCTTATTTTTGTTGGGCAATCTGTATAATATATCATTAGTAATAGAAATACCCAGGAAGATTAACCTAAATTGTGCTGTTCTAGGAGTGCAGGTAATTATGTGTTCCTATGTCTGGGGTTCATTTGAAGTACTTTTTTTTAATTGCAGTGTTGACCGTTTTCAGACAGGTCCGTAAAATTTTCAGCCTGAAAATAAAGGCACTTCATTTTGCTCACTATTTTATTTTTATTTTTGTAAATGCATATTGCTTTCTACAGTGCAATACACAAGGTTGGGGGCATCTGTAGCCAGAAATGTTAACTTTCAGTTTGCATTCAGACCTCACATTATTCACTTCAGTGCAACAGAGGGCATTTGGCAGAGATAGAGTAACAATCAAGGCAACATTCCTGCATGGATTTTGTTCTGTGGGCATTCACAATGCAAAGGAGTTGAAGGAAAAAACTTCCATAGAAAAGCAGAGGTTTCTTAGAAACCCTGTGTCTTTGGTTTATTTATGAAGCCTTTGAAAGATTAATATTTAATACGCAGCTTGCTTTTTCTGAGACTACTATTCTGATCCCATTTATTTATAAGGGGTTTATAAGGAGTTTCAAAGATTACGAGACAGCAAGAAAAGAAAAGTTTAACCTTATTCTTATTTGAAATGGATCTTCAAAAGAGTCAAAAAAAATTGCCTGGTGACATGCCTAATTCCTTCTACTACTGACTAAAGGTAAATTCTCGGATAACAACTGCCCAGTTTAGCAACTCTTTGAACTTATAACAGTGCTGAAAAAGTAGTTTACAACCGATCCTCAAACTTAGCAACCTTTGCAGTGTTCCTGTGATCACATGATCACCATTTGCCTGCTTCACAATCAATAGGCAGTTGCAATGTCCCATGGTCATGTATTTGTGTGCTTCACAGCTGGTTTCTGATAAGCAAAGTCAATGGGGAAGCCTGCAGTAGATCACAAGCTGCAGTCACATATCATGCTTAATAACGATGGGTAATTTGCTTATCTAAGGGACTGCCACAAACAAGATATCTTTATATCTAAGGGCTGCTGCAAAGCGGTCAACTTATTCTACAAAGTACCTGGAAGCATTCTAAGACCACATTAAAAGAAATACTGCTCTATGTTAATGACAGCCACGTTTTCCTTTCATTGTGTCTAATAATAATTCTTCCCTTTTGTGTAAGTAAGTCCTGATGTAAGTCCTGCATGGTGATGTAATATTTAACTTAACAACCATATCAATTAGCAATAATTAAATGAGTATATTGTATATTGTACATTGTTCCACCCCTATTTCCAGCAGTAGAAAAATTCTCACTTTGGAGCTGTGGCTCAGTATAACATATTTCACAAATATATGAAAATTGCTGCAGAATTAGAGACACCAAACTTTCTTTAATACCCTGATTGACAGGATAAAAATAGCATTCATTTTGGAAAAATGGTGAAGACTCTAGTGGTTCTCTAAGCAGGAAATAATTTTACTAGAATGAGAGGTCTGGTGGGAACTTACTACCATTTTCAACAGTGTTTCCTTCTCGACTTATTTTCCCTTCCCTTCGGAGAAGTACATCATAGGAAACTTTGAGATAAATCTTAGGCCATCGAGACAGGATTGTTAATTTTGAATGGCAGCAGTTCTGTAGCATTTCAGGCAAGAATTTTTCTAGCATCCATGAACCTGGACCTTTTATACACACAAGCAGAAGCTCTTCCCCTAAACCACAGAGAGGTTCGTTTCAAACCATACAATTGTAACCAACATCTGAGGACCTCCTAATGGAAAAGCAGGCCTGGAATCTGACTTGTACTGGTTCAGATTTTGCTGGCAGGTATTTGAGCAGTATCTGAGGTATTTGAGTGGAATACAAATAAGTAGTTATTTAACATGGTCTGTGTTAGAACTATAGTTACAAGAAAGAGTATGGCCTAATCAAGTTTCAATCTAACTGTTTAAATGTTTCAGCTGATAGAGCCTACAGCATTGGTAAATAAAAGTAGAACCGGGTTTACACTGTTTAGGATAATACAATTGTACACATAAACAATCATATTTTTAACAAAATTCTGTCTCTAAATATAGAGAGATGTCGTTAGGTATGTATAAATAGACAGACATGCTGTTCAATATTATATACAACTGATTGTTCTCAGCAAGGAAGCAAATTGCGAACATATTTGTCTTTGGTAATCTCTGCTTTTTGAGATCTTAAGCAAAATAATCCCTTTCTTCCAACATTTTGTGGATTAGCTCTACTCCTAGAGCGTGACAGACTTTAAATAACCTAATGATTAGGTATCTACAAAATCCTTTTTCTTATAAATATTACATGACTTTTTCTGAATAGTAGGAATGTAAATCAGCTTTATTCTTGGTATTCAGAACATCAGGGAAAAAATTCAATTGAATTATAGCCTTATGTTCAACCAGCCACCATGAAATTACTGTTAATACCAACACAGACCAGCTCATCATATGATTACAGGAGAAATGACTGAAATTTTACCCACCCCACCTACCATATGCACATACCTGCTAAAATTGCCCTTTGCTGTCAGCTGAAATGTCAGTAAATGGCTTGTAAAAGCAAATGATGAAATCTGCTTGTCCTGCTTATTATCAAGTGTAAAGGACAGTTTGTAAAAATGGTTTTATACAGTTGCTGATGTCTTTGCCCTATGGGATGTTCATTTTATGCTGGAAACTTCTTTCTCTCAGTCTCTCAGACTTACGTTTTGCTTGTTATAAATTAGTCCAATATTTACAAACAAGCCAGATTTATTAGGTTTATAAATTTATTTTCCTTTAATTCCATCTCAAATGAAATAATAACATATTTTCAATATCTATATTTATTTATTTATTAAATGTATATGTCATTATCCAGAATGACTCTTTGATATCAATCAATCAGAATAGAGTTGGAAGGGACCTTGGAGGTCTTCTAGTCCAACCCTCTGCTCAAGCAGGAGACTCTATACCATTTCAGACAGGTGGCTGTCCAGTCTCTTCTTAAAAACCTCCAGTGATGAAGCAGCCACAACTTCTGAAGGCAAGCCATTCCACTGATTAATTGTCCTCACTGTTAGGAAGTTTCTCCTTAATTCCAGGTTGCTTCTCTCCTTGATTAGTTTCCATCCATTGTTTCTTGTACTTGGAAGTTGCAAAATTGTTTAAATACTTTTTTAAGAAGTGCATCCAATCTTCAGCGATGTATAGGCCTTTTTTCATTCCTTCCTTGCTTTCAGTTTTAATTTCTATCATATTTTTTACTCCACAATGTTGTGTAAAATAGAATACACAGAAAGATAAAGGCAAGGAATCTATGATACAGATACATCAACTTTTATTTAGATAAAAAATAATGCAAGAGTCTATACTCTCTGAATCTATAAGCTTTGTGATTAGATGATTGCAACTAGATGACCTCCAAGCTTCCTTCCAACTCTGTGATTCTATTATTCTATAATCCCAGAACATTTAATCAGTGGAACAGCTTGCCTCCAGAAGTTGTGGGTGCTCCACCACTGGAGGTTTTTACAAGATACTGGACAGCCATTTGTCTGAAATGATATAGGGTCTCCTGCTTGAGCAGAGGGTTGGACTAGATGACATCTAAGGTCCCTTCCAAGATAATTCTGTATCGCCATTGACAGTGAGAACAATTAATCAATGGAACGGCTTGTGTCCAGAAGTTGTGGGTGCTCCAGTACTGGAGGCTTTTAAGAATTGGAAAGACATTTGTCCGAAATGGTCTAGGGTCTCCTGCTCAAGCAGGCGGTTGGACTACATGACCTCTAAGGTCCCTTCCAACTCTGTTATTCTGTATATATGCAGGATATGGTTTTTTCCTGCTATTTTATTGTGAACAAAATTGAAGATAACCTTTATGGATATATAATGTATGTTTTTCTTTTTTTTTTATTATCTGCAGTTTTGACAGCTTAACCTGGATGGCTGATGGCAGTGATGTCAATGGATGACTTCAGGAATGAAGGTAAATATACGGCTCCCAGAATAATGTTGCAGGATCCAATCTGGGTTAGTCACCGGGACCAAAGGTTTAATCTTCCAAGCTTTCAGACTCGTGCTGGAGCACATCCTCGGGGAACTTTTCTCTCACCAGAATGTGTACTTTGGGCTATTTTATGCATAGTATTTATGTGGTGCTTGATTGTATATGGCTTTTTAGTCATTGATTGGGGTGTTGATGGCCAATTATTAAGTTGTTGGCTGTTGTTTCATTGTGCTGCGAGGTCCTTAGCTCCCAAGTACCTGATAAGCTTGTGGTACTCCAGTCAACAGCACTCCTGTTGACTGGAGTACCACAAGCTTATCAGGTACTTGGGAGCTAAGGACCTCGCAGCACAATGAAACAACAGCCAACAACTTAATAATAATAAGCACTCCTGTTGACTGACAAGTGGCCCGTTTCCTAGGGTTCAATCATTTCCTGGCTATTTTTGTACCTACTCAGCCAACAATTTTAGTAGCAGCAAAATTGAACCCCTCTACCAAGGAGTCATTTAGCACCTCACGGGTCTAGCCCATGTGCCCCTTCCCCAGAGAGACATGAATCCAGGTAACAGCTGGTACAACATGATACTGGTAACAGCTCCAAGGGCCCTACCCATTTTTTCAGAATTAACAGGCTCAAACTCAAACCAGATAACATCACAAAACTGCCTCAGCTATTTCCGTGGGACACATTTAGTGCTTTAACACAGAGTTACCCAACCTTTCCAGCTTTGCAGACTGGTGGGGGGGAAAGGATGGTTCTGTGTGAGCAGTGGGCAAGAACACGCATAGCTCCATTTGTGCAAGTGTTGGACATGTGCGTCTGCTGCTTGCACAAATGGAGCTGTGTGTGCACACTCGCCCACCTCTTCCATGGCTCGGTTCCAAACAGACTGAGGCCCAGTACTGGGTCACGATCTGGGTTTTGGGGAACCCAGCTTTAATATATTAAAAAAGGGGAAAAAAGGAGAGAAAAGAACTAAAAAAAAAAACCTCAAATCACAAACTCAAATATGAAGAAGGAAAGGAAAAACCTATCACATATATTAGATCATTGTGTTAAATGTGGCTTTATTGGATAATATTGCTCAATCTTTGTCATATATACAAACACACATATGCATGGGGTGCAGGGGCGCACACACACACACAGAGAAACCCACACAAACACATTTCCTTAGAACAGCTCCATAAATGAATACTTCTGTCAAATGATCAGTTTTGTTTTTATTTATCAAATTACTACACTACTCATCTCATCCAAGTGACTCTGGGCAGTTTATAAACAGCGTACCATTTACCCTGAGGACTTAAATTCCTTACCAATTATATTGTCCATGCCTTTTCTCAGAACATTGATATAAAATTAGAAATTCCTTTTCTACTCTTGGTTGCTTTTATTCTTTTTTATGTTATTTGTGGCTGAATCCCTTCCATGGATGTTTTCATTTTTTACACTGCCAAGAGTAAGTTTGTGGCAGGAAGAAAAAAAGAAAGAAAAAAAAGAAAGATTTGAAAGCTTACTGATGCTTTCTACCATATTCTATATTCCACCATATTTTCTGATAAAAGGTCAGATTACTGTACAAAAGTACTAAATAAATTCCACTTCTACTCTGAATACCCCTAAGAATTGGTTATACATTTAAGTTTCATAATGACTTACTTACTGATGCTTATATGTGCCACATATCTACCTTTTCATTAAACCCTCTAGTGAAATGAGCATATTGCATAAAACAAAGCAGGTGCTATATGGTTATTCTTGCTAAAGAAGAAGCTTGTTTATTATATAAAGGAATGTAGGAAAAAAATTAACATTTAGAGCTGTGTAAATGTTCAAAAGAGTCCTCTGCATTCCTTTTAATTATGAGCCATCAAGTCACTTTCAACTATTAGCAACCATACATATAGATTTTCTCCATAATTAGCTGTTCCCAGGCTGTTCATTTAGGTCTTCCAATGGTGCACCATCACTGCTGTACCTGAGTTCATCTACCTAGTTGTTAGTCATCTTTTTCTTCTCTTTCTACTTTTCTGATCATTAGAGTCTTCTCCAAAGAGTTAGGAGTTTGCATTATGTTGTGTCCAAAGTAGGACAATTTGAGCCTGGTCATTTTTACCTTAAGTAAGAACTCTGAGTTGATTTGTTTCATGATCCATTTGTTTGTTTTCTTGGCTGTCCACAATATTTTCAGGAATCTTTCCCAAACACAAAGTTTGAAAGTGTCAATACACTTTCTATCTTGCTTTTTTGCACTTCAACCTTTGCTCACATAGAGCATCAAAGAGAAACCATTACCTGCTCTATTCTGATCTTTATAACTGTAGATACATCCTGGCATTTGAAACTATTTATTTGTAATTATAATTCAAACACAGCAACCATACATATTGCTTAAAAAGTTATGTAATATGACAAATGTATTTACATCCATAATTTAATTAAACAGGTATTAATCTAGGAACCAAAAATATTAATAAGAACTAAGATGGAGGAAATACACCCAATGCTGACTAATCACATAAAAAGTTTAAAACATTTAAGAAGCTATCAGATTTTCACAGAGACAAATGGAAGGAAAGAGATTATATCAGAGACATGGTGCTTAGACCCTGGAAATAATAATAATAAGAAGAAAAGTGAGTGAATAAGAAGCAAAGAGAATTTTAGGAATCAATAAGGGTTGTGGCTGTAAACATAAGTACCTTCAGTTTAAATTGTTTCGCTCAAATAGGTAGTAGTTGTTCTGTTCTCAACACAGGCATGGAGACGAGGCAGTTTGTGCAAAAAGATGTTCTTTATTTGGTACTTGCACTGAACAGAAGCAAAGGAGAAAATGGCAACATGCCCTTTTATACTTCCCCTGCAAGGGGAGGCTCAACCAATGAATGCAGGCCATTCTCCCGCCTCGCGCATGCGCACGAGGCTGGAGACAGCCTGTCTGGGTCCCGGGCAACTTATGGGCTGCCCGGGTCTATACAACCGGTCCCGGGCAAACACGTGGTCTGCCCGGGCCTCTGCAGTTATCCTGCAGGTTGCCTGTGCCTTGCTGATTGACTCAGCAAGGCTCAGGACACAACACCCCTCCCCCCTAAGTTGGGACAACACTGACGCAGCTATACCAGTACCATGTAATATTCGGCACATGCAGCTATATCAGTACCATGTAACATTCAGCAAATGTCACCCTGGCTGTTCCCGGTACCCTCGGGTAACCTGGTCCCCCGTGGATTCAAATCAACCCATGGTCTTTTAATTTTTGGTAACAAGTTCCCTCTAGGGACCGCACATACTCTTGCAAGTATTTAGGCGGGGCCTTAATCCGCCCCGATCTTCGCGGATCAAGGTTAGGGCCAGGTGTGCTGACCTGTGGGGGATTTGTTTTTGGTGCCTGGAGTGCTGACTCGCGGTCTGCGTACAACAAACCAGGACTTTGTTGCCCAGAAGACTCAGGGATTCCCCCTAACTGCTGACTGGCTGGGTCCGCTAAACCAAACCAGATTTCCTTGGGGGGGTCGAGTTCCCCGAGTTCCTTGGTGGGGTGGAGTTCCCCAAAAACCCTTGGAACTCCCCTTGGGAGCAATGTCCGTCGGGCCCAAGGCCAGCAGTAGGGGTGCCCTGAGTAGCCGATTTACGGCCATTTGCCCTCAACCAGGGACCTCTGCCAGAGTCAGGAGCCGCCTCCATGGCAGAACTCCCTGCTTCTATGCCAGAGTCAGGATCTGCCTGCATTGCCAGACCCTCATCTGGGACATTTGGAGACCCCTCTGCTTGGGGAGACTGTGATCCACAATCGTAATTGGGGTCCCCCTCCCCCCCGAGAGCGGAGTCAGGGGAGTGATGCCGGCCCGGCAGCTGCCAACGCAGCTGGTCAATGTGGCGCCGGAGGACACGCCCATCATCCAAGACCACTTCGTAGGACAGCGGCCCCGAAACCTTAGAGATGACAGCAGGTACCCAGAGATGCCCTTGTCCATAGTTCCTAGTCCAGACCGGGTCACCCAGTTGAAGTCTCCTAGGTGCCCGCGGCTGCGACACCTGTGAAGCCACCCGGTCTGGGTGAAGCCTGTCCAGCTTTGTGATGAGTCTGCGACCCCAGCGGAGTTCAGCTGGGCTCTTTCCAGTGGCTGTGCATGGTGTGGTGCGGTGTGTGAGAAGAAAATCAGCTAACCTGTGATGCCAGGGTCCTTGAGTGATTCTCTTTAATGTGTTTTTAGTGGTGCGCACCATGCGTTCAGCCTGACCGTTGGCGGCAGGATGGAAAGGAGCAGATGTGGCGTGCCGGATCATGTTGGCTTGTAGAAATGCCTGAAACTCAGAAGAGGTAAATTGTGGACCATTGTCTGACACTAAAACATCAGGAAGCCCATGGGCAGCAAAGATTCCTCTGAGTACCTGGATGGTCCTGGCAGTAGTAGTAGAGGCCACAGGAACGACCTCTAGCCTTTTGGAATGGCTATCCATGAGGAGGAGAAAGAATTGCCCCTGAAAGGGCCCAGCATAATCAATATGAACACATGACCAAGGAGTGAGTGTCTCCTCCCACCTATGTACAGGGGCCTGGGGCATTTCTGGCCGTGATTGCTGGCACACTTGACATCCCTGAACCTGGGCCTCGATGTCCTTATCGAGGCCAGGCCACCATAGATGGCTGCGCGCAAGCGCCTTCATCCTCACTATTCCCGGATGTCCCTCATGCAGAGAGAGCAAGACTCTAGTCCTCAATGAGGCCGGAATGAGTACTCTGTTGCCCCACAGGATACACCCTTTAAATGTGGACAATTTGTGCTTCCTGCGCCAGAAGCTCTGGAATTCAGCACCAGGCCATCCTGACAACACACATGTCAGCACGCGTGCAAGCGTGTGATCAGTGGCAGTTTCTGCAGCCACATCCCTAGCATTGAGGGGAGATTCTGGTAAGTCCTGAATGGACAGAATATGTACAGCTGGAGCAGGGTCTGCCTCTATTTGCTTAAGAGGTAACCTGCTTAGGCCATCTGCGTGGCCCATCTCAGTACCTGGTTTGTGAACCAGTGTGTAATCATATGCTGCTAAGAATATGGACCACCTCAGCATCCTAGGAGATATTATCTGGGGAGTTTGTTTGTTGGTTGTGAACAACCCTAGCAAAGGCTTGTGGTCTGTATAGACTGTGAATTTGCGTCCATACAAGAAATCATGGAATTTCTTTATGCCTGAAATTATTGCCAAGGCCTCCCTGTCAATCTGGGCATAATTTCGCTCTGCAGATGAGAGGGTCCTGGAATAATAGGCCACAGGGACCTGTGTTCCATCTTCCTTGAGATGGCTTAGCACTGCTCCTACCCCATATGGGGAAGCATCACATGAGATGCACACTGGCAACTGCTCATTGAAGTGAGCCAGTACAGCATTTGAGGATAATAAGGCTTTGACCTTTGAGAAGGCTTCCTCATGGACGCTTGTCCATGTCCACGGAGCCTGTTTGTCTAAGAGCCTGTGAAGCGGCTCGGCCACAGCAGCTTTGTTTGGAAGAAAGGAATGGTAAAAATTCAAGAGGCCCAAAAAAGCCTGAAGCTCAGTTTTTGACTGGGGACTAGGGGCCGATTGGATGGCCTTGATTTTGGATTCTGCGGGGTGGATGCCATCTGCATCGATGCGGAACCCCAAGAACTCGGTGGATGGCACACCGATCTGACACTTGTCCTGCTGAAGCTTCAGCCCAGCTTGGCGGAACCTCAACAAGACAGCCCTCAGCCTTTCGGCTAAGTTTCCTGATGATTCTTCTGCAATTAGGATATCATCAAAATAGGGGCAGACCCCGGGAATCCCTCGGAGCGTTCACTCCATCACCCCCTGGAATATGCCAGGGGCTACATTTACCCCAAACTGCAGCCTCTTTACTTTGAACGCACCTCTGTGTGTGACTATGGTCTGGGCTTCAGCAGTCGCCTCATCAACCGGCAATTGTTGATATGCTTGAGCCAAATCAAGCTTAGCGAAGTACTTCCCTCCCTTCAGGGAGGCCAGAATGTGGCTCACCACGGGCACAGGATAAGCATGCTGCTATAAGGCCTTATTCAGCATGCACTTGTAGTCCGCGCAGATACGGACTTCCCCATTGGATTTTAAGGGAGTTACTATGGGGGTTTCCCATGGACTAGAATCCACCAGTTCCAGGATGCCCTGTTGGAGCAGTTTGTCCAACTCGGTATCAATCTTACTTTTTAATGCAAAGGGCACCCTCCTAGGCTTGACCCTTATGGGTGTAATGCTTGGATCCAATTTTAATGTAATGGGAGGCCCCTTGTACGATCCAAGTTCCGAGCTGAACACATCTGCAAACTCCTTGCAGACGCCCTCAAGACTAACTGTTTGCAGCTGATTCAGACCGGTCACCTGGATCCCAAGTGCCTCGAACCAGTCGAGTCCGATGAGACTCGTTCTGTCCCCCTCGACAACAACCACATCCAATGCACCCGTGAAACCCTTTCGCTGTACTCTGACCGTGGCTTCCCCTTTTACTCTTACTCTCATGTTTTGAAAATCAGTAAGGACAAGGTTGGAAGGCCTGAGCTTTACTCGAGAGCCACTCCGGAAGCAAATCTTATTGAAGGTGTCCATTGAAATAATGGACAACGCGGAGCCTGTATCCAGCTCCATAGCCAGGGGAACTCCCTGCAACTTCACATCAAGATGGAGCTTCTTCTTGAGGGGCCTATGCATTCCTGTCTTGAACACCCCCCTCCTAGATGCGCAAAAACCCACCCTGTTTTGGCTGGGGACCTTGGTACCTTTCAGAGGCAATTCTGGGGACCTGTTCTTTGGGCGGCCCATGCAGGCCGATGCAATGTGGCCTTGCCTTCCGCATGCTCGACAGACGGCGGATCGAAACCGGCAGTCGATCCTCCTGTGGCGTCCTCCACAGCCGAAACATCGAGGGGATGCAGGTGGTGGCCCCCTCCGCTCCAGTCGCTGTCTCTCTGTCGCTGGCTGGATCTTGTCCACCTCGTCCTCCTCAGAATCTTCCCCTGAAGCCTCACGGGCGGCCTCCTGGTGGATCGGGACGGTCACTGAATGACTCTTCGACGACCGCAAGGCCTTCATGGCGGCGCCGGCTGCTTCTTCTGCTGCGATCTCTCTGAGAGCGTCTTGGAACGTGACGTCCGTTCTCACAAACAGTTTCTGCTGTACTTCGCGGCTCCGCAGCCCGCACACCAGTCTATCTCGGAGCCTTTCCTCCAAGTCTTGAAATGCACAAGGGCGTGCGGCCTGTCTCAGGGCCGCGACGAAATCTGCAGCTGATTCGCCTGGCTGTTGGTCCCTCTGTTCGAATTGATGCCTCCACACAATGATCGAGAGCTTGGGCTCGAAATGCTCTCGCAGCATCTTTTTTAAATCGGCATATGCGATTGATTCTAAGGCTGCTGGTGTGACAAGATTCTCCGCTATTTCAAATGTCTCTTGCCTGCACACACAAAGCAAGGTAGCCGCTTTCAGGCCGTCTTCCTGGATTTTGTTTACTCGAAAGTAATTTTCGACGCGAGCTACATACGAGCTCCAGCGCTCAGAATGCATGATGTCAAATTCGCCCAGACGGCCCAGCTTGGACATCTTCAACTAGATGGCCTCATCCACGCCTCTTGCCGTCAGGAATCAAGAAGGGGTCCGACGAAGCCAAGCCCGCCTCCAGCGTATGTATGGTGGCAGGCAGCTGCTCCTCCTGGACACCGCGCTTCTTCCTGGCCTGGGCGAGTAGGCCTACTTCAGTTCTTCGGGATTCCCCACGATGAATCCCACCTTCATCGCCAATGTTCTGTTCTCAACACAGGCATGGAGACGAGGCAGTTTGTGCAAAAAGATGTTCTTTATTTGGTACTTGCACTGAACAGAAGCAAAGGAGAAAATGGCAACATGCCCTTTTATACTTCCCCTGCAAGGGGAGGCTCAACCAATGAATGCAGGCCATTCTCCCACCTCGCGCATGCGCACGAGGCTGGAGACAGCCTGTCTGGGTCCCGGGCAACTTATGGGCTGCCCAGGTCTATACAACCGGTCCCGGGCAAACACGTGGTCTGCCCGGGCCTCTGCAGTTATCCTGCAGGTTGCCTGTGCCTTGCTGATTGACTCAGCAAGGCTCAGGACACAACAGTAGTGAAGAACCATAACCTGTAAGGAGACATGGAAAGACTCAGAACAGTTTGAATGGCACTGTTTTAAAGTAAGAACAGAGGACATACAGAAAAAATGGAAACATCTGTCTGGAAAATGATGTAATGAACAACCATGGCATGCCTGTTTAAAGCTATATAGTAATCTCCTCCATCAGAAACTCTGGATACCACGAATATTCATCAAATGAAAACTTCACTGTGTGTTAAGCAAAAAGTCAGCCAACCAGGACCCCAAGGCTGAGAGCAGGGAAAACTGAGGTGATGCAGGAGCCCTGGAGACAATTAAAAGGGAGATGTAACAGGATGGGAATCAGAACAATCTTTGTCCTGTCATATTCAGCTTAATGCTATGGGAGGAACCCAAGAGGAATCTCTAATAAAATATTACATCACAGTTGACCACCTATCATCATCAACAGCATGAAAGGCAATAGACTTGAGCATCATAATTGTAGGAACATTATTAAGAAATGTATACCCGATGGAAGATTACAAAAAAGACAAGAGAAGCCCCAGGACCATAATAAAAGTGCTATTGCAACAGAAACATACTATTTCCAGAGAATTTACATAGGGAATAAGACACTGTTAGGCTTGTAGATCTTTTTGAATGCTATAAACAACAGTATAATGAAACTCGCAGCCTCTATATTAAAATTAGCAGACTGAAATTTCACCTGAAAACATGTAATTATACATGAAAAGTGCTGAGAATAAGGACTATTATTATACTACTAAATACAATGTTGTTTGGATGTGGGAAATAAACATTTGAGGTAAATGAACACTCATCTGGGCCTAATTAAATACAATTAATTTAATTTCTTTTTTCCCCATAGATACATTACGGTAGGAACAAAGTATTGTTTCCTAGTTCATATAGCAGTTGATTAATATAGTTAACTTTTGTAATGCCTGCAATGTAGTTTTAATAAGAGAATAATACCCAACCTTGGAAATATACTGTACATAACTGAACTATTTAAAAAAATGGAAGTACTGGAAGAACCACTCTTCCCCAAAAGGAGGAAGTATTAAGGACTATTTTTTCCCAGGGCACCTTCACAACGTATTTAGATTTCACTGTATAAAGTAGGCTCTTCCCCCCCCCCCCAGAGATCTTGCTTTTGTATAGAATGCAAAAATAATAATACCAAGTTTTTTGCTGGCACTTTGTGCCAAAATAAATGACAGAATAAGTATTAGCCAGAAAATGGTCTGGTTAACATTTGTCTTCCCTGAAAATTGGAATAGAGGCTGTACTTGTTTTCTAAAATAGCCACTTGGATGTCATGGGGAAAGAATCATGGCATTCTATAAATACATCTCACTTTTTAAAAGTTAAAAAGAATAAGGAAAAGTTAAAGTGTTAAATAAAGGAAGAAAAGTTACCTCATGCTTAATCTAATCAGTGCAGTCCTCGTCTGCATTACCTCCTGTCTGACCTGCTTTTTGTTTTGGGTTTTACTTTTCACAAATTTTTAAATAATAAAAGTAGAAATTTTTGCCTTAGTATTCTCATACTTATTCATGCATATAGACTCCATTTGTGTTTGTTTGTTATATACTAAGATCTATACAGTACACTAAATATAAGTAAAGAGAGAAAAAACAAACCTTTGGGTTTTGGTTCACTTTGTTAGTGAACCAAAGGACAAGAGATAATTGTGAGCTTAGGCACAGTTGGGGAGTGCAACAAAGAAGCTTTGTATAGAATTTCATGTGCCAAGCAACCTGAAGAGATCAAGCAACACCTCCGTCATATGGCTTGCTGCCATAATCCATTTTCCTTCCGTGCACCATCACTGCATACACTTTGAAGAGATGCAAAGGGCTAACAAAAGGGAGCCTCTGCTCCTTCCTGAGCAATAGAAATTATGACACTCAATGGCTTCAAGCTAACTAATGAAACAAAAAGTGTATGGGGCATTGGTGGTAATTTAATCATAAATACTTAAGCAAAATGTATTAGAAATTCTCAGTTTTATAAAGCAGGTATCAAAAACTTGCGTCAGATTCTTAACAAAAAGTCATCATTGAAAACCACATTGGAATTCAACATTGGATCCATGTTAGCTAGCTCATATCATAATTACAGTTCTTATTTTTTTTTCTCAATTGCTGCTGTTTTGTGGGCGTTGGTGGTTATACATATAGACCTGCATAAGGGCAAAACACTGATTTCAGATCCTCGACTCTCTCCTGAGGCAGTCTGCTCACTACATTCTCCATCCTCATAATCCTAGTAAGAAAATATAACATGGAGAGTCTTGGCCATAAGCAAGCTATCAAGCAGAGACTTTATCATTGTCTGAAATACTGGAGTTAAAATATAGAACAACTAAAGTAGCCCCAGAGTTTCTGTTCCAATCATCTTAGTGTGAAATCACAAAACACAGTATATGTCTATGCAATAGGATACACTCATAACAATGCTTGTTCCTAATATTAACTTAATTTTTCTTTGATTTCCTTGTTGAAAACATTCCTCAGGCATTTGCTTCTCAATACACATTTCCCCGTAAATTACTACATTTTCCTCAACTGTCAAATAAATGTATATTTGGTGTTTTTCTAGTCTTCTTTTACTTACCTTGGTATGTCTGGTCTAACAAAGAGAAGGACTAGGGATGACATGATCACAGTCTTCCAATATTTGAGGAGCTGTCACTAAAAAGAGGGGAGTCAACCTATTATCCAAAGCTCCTGAAGGCTGGATAAGAAGTAACAGATGAAAATTAATCAAGGAGAGATCTAACTTAGAACTAAGGAGAAATTTCCTGACACTGAGATCACTGGAATAGCTTGTCTCCAGAAATTGTGGGTGCTCCATCACTGGAGGTTTTTAAGAAGAGATTGGACAGTCATTTGTCTGGAATGGTCTAGGGCAGGGGTCCCCAACCCCCAGTCCATGGACCGGCACCAGTCCACGGCATGCCACAAACCGGGCCGCACAAACAAGCAAAGCCCCATCTGCACATGCATGGGATGCGGACAGCACGAGAAACCACACATACCCTCCGGTCCACAGAAAAGCATCTCCCCACAGAACCAGTCCCTGGAGCCCAAAAGGTAGGGGGCTGCTGGTCTAGGGTCTCCTGCTTGAGCAGGGATTGGACTAGATGACCTCCAAGTCTCATCTAACTCTGTTATTCTGTTATTTGTTATACTATAGTGTAAAGCAGATTGAGCTTGAAAGAGAAAATAATATTTTAAATGTCTTCATAGAGTTATGAATCATTCGTGAACAATTCACCTCCAAGTACTGTATAATGAATGGTTGCTCTTAGTAACATCTGTTAGGGTAATGTGTTATTTTGCTAAGAAATCTTCTAGGACAGAATAGTCTTTGCTGAGTAAAATCCATTCACTTTTAGGGATAAGCAGATGCTCTGTGAAACATGACTGCTCACCTATATTTTACCAGAAGTTTCCCTTATACTGTCTAAATACAATATGGTGTAATAACAGCCATAGCCACCCTATAATTATTCCAGATAGTTGGGTACTATCTGCTAGGTTCAGGCAACTTAGAGTAACTTTCCGCTTAAAAGAATTCACAGCAGTGCACAAAACAATAAGTGTAATTAGCATACAGCAATTAAGAACATCATTAAAATAAAGGCAAATTCTTCACTCCTATGTAATACAGGTTCTTAGTGTAATTGGGTACAAATGTCAAGCCTATCTACTCAATGTATAGGCATATGGAAAAAGGTTTTTCTAAAACATTTGGCCCGAGTCTAAGAATATAATGTTGTGATGGCTGACTGTAATTGCAAAAGCTGAATGGGATTTGGATCTTGTTTCAATATTTGTTCAAAGGACTGCAAAGGATTTAAGATATATTGCACCCAAAGCATTGTTGGTCCTTATTCCTAGTTTCTCTTCTCTCCTAAGATGGTCTTCCCACTGTCCTTAATGTTAGGGTCAACCTAACATTTAATAATTCCAGATTATTAAAACTTGTAAAAGAGGACAGCCACTTCTTCCCAGTCTATGGCATATGAGCTTTTATATGCTTCAGGCTGGAATATTAGTTGTTATTTATGAGATTTTATGCCTTGAATTAAACTAAAAATGTTCCCTTTTCAGACCTTATTCCTGCTTTTGACTGTTAGGGAATTACTCCAACAATTGGAACTCTGTGACTAGCTCAGCAAGTCCAGGCATCTTTATAGAATACTTAATAATTATAATGAGGTGCATGTGTCAGGCACTCTGTGCTTTAGCCTCAGCAAGACTGGGCCAGATAAAACAATGAATAGCAAGTGAAGCAGATGGCAGGCAGGAAGCAAGAAGCAAAGGGCATTGACAGGCCAAGAGGTGTTGCCAGTGGTGGGATTCAGTCAGTTCGCACCAGTTCGGCGGAACCGGTAGCTATTTTTTTGTTGCCCAGGCCCAGAATGGACATCCACACAGAGAACCGGTTGTTCACATATTTGAATCCCACCACTGGGTGTTGCATAACATCTTGATTTAAATGATGCAGTAAATGATGCAGTGGGAAATGGCTAGAACAATGTTGCCTAGGACACGCTGCCTAGCTTGAAAGGTCCACCATTCTCTCTGTATTCTATTTTATGGTAAGGAGTAGGAAGGGCTCAGCAGCATGCAAATTTAATTAAATAATAACATACTATGTACAGGGTAATCTTTCCTGTGATGTTTATATCAGACAAGTCAGTTTGAAATAGGTGATCCTGGTAGTACCCCAGCAACTAAAAATAAATGTCAAAGCCAACACTTGAAATTGAAAATTGAATGATTTTTTCACTTGGGAACCTAGTTTATGGTAAGTTCATCATTATAGACTTCCACCTCCAATTTCAAACTGTGTTAACATTACTAAACAAGGTCTTGCAGATAAGGTTGTCCTCAGGGGCAGAGCAATTCAAAGTGTCCAAAAAGCCAAGAGAGTAGCTATAACCGTGTAGGATCAGAGAGTATGAATAATAATCCTGACAAATTCTAAGTTGTTAGCTGTACATAGTATGTTATTATTAAGAGAAGCTGAGTCCCAGAGAGAGCTGTGGGGAATAAACTAAAGCAGTTATTTCTGCACCCTTCCAAAAGCGGTTGGGGAATGAAGAAGGGGAAGTGGTATACTCCAGATATAATTAAAAGCCTTACCCTGACTATCCTGACTATGTCATGCAATTTAATTAATTAATTAATTAATTAATTAATTAATTGGTTGGTTGGTTGGTTGGTTGATTAATTCAATTTGTACACCATCTGATTCCCAACAATTCTAGTACTTTTTACAATTTCAACATGCACTAAATATGCACTAATGTGGTACTATCAACGAAGAGAATGGGGATGACATTTTCAGCTTTTTTTTTTTTTGCTTTGTTTAGGGATTGGCAGCATACAGTATGTAGGTTCATGAGGTCTAGCAAAGATTCATGTCACATGTTATTTCCATAGAAGAAATGAATATTAATCTGTGGGTTGCTTGCAGTCAACCTACCTAGTTAACATTGTCCGTGCAAGTGAGTGTGGGGTTTGCTCCCTGTTTATGTACAGAAGCTTCTCCTGCAGTTTTGATGACTGTATGGTTTACTCCTTAGTAGTTTCTTGATCAGGATATTGGTTTCTACTTGATAGTTTGTCTGGTGTTAATCCCCACTTATCTGAGTGTTGATGCATAGAGAGGATGTATCTGATCATCTTTCTAAGCTTTGTAATGTCTCTTTTGAATGCTGTGTAATTATGGTTTATCCCTGTTTATCTATTGATGGCTGATTTTTCTAAATGTCAATCTTCCAGGAATTCCCTAGCATTTTTGAATTTAGTTGAAATTATGGTTGAGTCTAATCATGTATTGTGAGATTAAGGATTTTTTCATTGTATCTTCTGTTCGTGTTCAGGCTTCTGCCTGTCCGTCTTTCATAGTAGAAATTACAGTCCTTATATTGTATGTTGCAGATAAAGGTTTCCCCTGTCCAACTCTAGGGGGAAGTGCTCATCTCTGTTTCTTAGCTGAGGGAGCAGCCGTGGTCATGTGGACAGCATGACTATACACCGAGGCACACAAAACTCTGTTACCTTCCCACCAAAGTGGTACCTATTTATCTACTTTCATTGGCAAGCTTTTGAATTGCTAGGTGGGCAGGAGCTGGGGCAAGGATGCGAGCTCACCCCATCATATGGCACTTGGGTTTCCAGCTGACAAGCTCAGCGTCTTTAACCACTGAGCCATCATGCCTCTCCCCATGTTGTAAATAACTTCAGGCACACACATAAAAAAGAATACCCTAATTAAGGAACTACCAAGGAAAAAGCCACACCCCACCAGAACTGGTAGAACAAGCTACTGGGCAGTATACAAAGAGGGAGCAAACCCCACACTGATTCTCACTTGTGATATTACCTAGTTGGGTAATGAAACATCTGCTCTGTGTTACCTAGTTGGATAGTGAAATGTTTGCAAGCAAACAAAGAGCATCATAAACAACACAGTTCAATCTTGAGCTACATATTTCCTCTTCTATTAGTAATAGAGCTTTGGAGCTATATAGTGATCCAGAGATCATGATTCCTTACCTGTACCCTAAATTATAAATACTGAAGATGATAACATGTAGCTGCTCCTTTTTTAAAAGAAAGAAATTGAATATGGTAAAATCATGTTAAGTCTGTAGAAATGGTTGTATTTTCTGAACATCTGATGAATAAAAAAAATGATTCATCATGCTGAGAGATGTTTCTAGATTGACAGTTTACACCAAGCCATGATAATTTAAGACATAAGTTATGTTATCCTATTCCTTGCCCAAGCACATTTAGGAAGTCTAATGTCCTTTGTTTGTTCACTAAGTCTGAGGAATAAATTTTGCAAGTTAAATAGCAGTTTTAATTTATAATTTCAGCTTGTAATTACATGCAGAAGCTTAATAAAAGGCAGGCCATTGAGTGCATTGCTTTTACTTAGATGAGGAGTGAATTTGGCTTCAGGACTTTTTGAATAATAATGGTAATGCATAATGCAGATTTATTTTCCCTGATTTTCTTCCACAGTTTTCTGTGGCTTTGATATATTTGTCTGCCAGCTCTATTGTGCAAAGCTGAATACCTAATTGTGGCTAATATGCTTTTAATCGTCCTCTTCTATCAAAGATATTCTTTTAAACCAAAGTGTGTGAAATGTAGAATTATGCATTAAGCAAATTTAATGTTATTTTAAAATTGCAAATAAAGAACAACCTTTTTAGGTATGCAATAGTGTTTTCCTTTAGTATTTTTAAAGGGACACTTTGTCTTATTAATTCATAATATGAAAAGCAAATGAAACATTTATTTGTCCCCAAATTTGAAAGAAAATATGAGGGGTTTTTTCCCATTGTAACTGCCATAGTTTTATGTCCACCTTCCAGTTGGATTTAAATTAAAGACTCCAAGTCCATTATATTAAGGAAACAGTGCAAGGACCTTGCAGCAGCCCATCCAAATTTTGCACCTGGATAGTGAATTAAGCAGGGCCAAAGAATGCTTGCTCATATTCTCTCCCCCCACCTCACTCCAGGTCTATGTATATAAAAAATTGTATGTTTTTCTGTTTAAATTGCAGTTGTTAGATTTACATTTCCACATGAATGCAAAAAGCATAGAAACATCTTATGCAAATCCATGCTTAAGGTGGGAGAGCATATCCTTTTGTTTTTGATTATACATTTCCTCACTTTCAATTACCCTAATCTGCTTTTTAAAAATTCAAATAGGAATTGAAATAAGTATAAGAGTATCATACAATTGGTTAGCATTGAAAGTGTGTCTCCTTGAAGGACACTGATCACTCTATTCAACAAGGAGGTATATTGGATATGCTTTATATCAGGGGTCTTCAAACCTGGCCCTTTTATGACTTGTGGACTTCATCTCCCAGAATTCCTCAGGCACGCTGGCTGAGGAATTCTGGGAGTTGAAGCCCACAAGTCATAAAAGGGCCATGTTTGAAGACCCCTGCTTTAAATTAATGTTCTCTATCATCTCTTGGTGGGCTGGGCTACAATATGATAATTCCCCTAGTTGCATAGGCAGTTAGAATTATTAGTTACATGACAGTTATGTTTTTCAGGAGTCACCAGGCATTGCAGCATGAAAAAAATATGAATTTCAAATATACACTGACCTGGAACATATCATATTCAAGCTTAAGTCCTTAACATGTGCAGTGCTACCATTTCAATGTTCTCTAGACCAAAAAGGAACACAGACAATGCAAAAACTTCAAAAATGCCATCACTGCTATATAACTAGTCCTTGACTTATGATGACAATTGGACCAGAAGTTGTTGCAGTCATAAGTCGAGGCATCATGTGATGGGGCCAAATTTTTCAATGTTTTTTTGTTAAGCAGATCTCATAGTCATAAGTCAAATTTATTCTCCTGAGCATTTTTGCTGTTAAATGACTAATCATAAGTTGAAGATTATCTGTATTGTTATATTAATTGTTAAAATAAGAGGGGTTTTTTTGTTCTTGTCTTCTGGCAAATTAGTTTTTTAGGCCATGGCAAGCATTGCAATCACTTTATGAACAGGTGATCCATACATGATAACCATTTTCTAAACAGGATATATCTTTCAAATTCAAATATGCCAACTTTTATTTTGTGAGTTGCTAGGTCAAAGTCTGGCTGCAAAAGCTGTAAGAAAATAAAATAGGGATGGAAGTTTCTCATCTTTGTTTAGCTCTATGGTCTATTTGGATAAATTATTATTTCTACATTTGATCTATGCATATTTTATGCATTAATTTTTCTTTATTTTGTGTTCTCTTTTTGGGTGATGTATTCCCTCCTTTTTTTAAGACATGTCATTAGCCTATAAATTTTCTGTCTCCTATGACTCACTGAAATTCTTTGATCAGGAAGTTCATGAAAAAAAATTCCAAGGTCTTTGCAAACAAGTATAACATCCCCTGCATGAAATATAATTTGGCCAGGTTGTTTTTCAAACTCTTCTATTATTCAGTATTATTCCTTCCTGGCTTTAGCCTGGGGTACAAACTTACATATATCACTACTTAAAGGTAATTGTAGACACCAACAATGATGCTACTTTAATTCCTTCTTTCCCTTAATCTAGATGGTCTCAGCCCAAGCAACAATGACAACCCATTTCTTTGGATTTAGATGTAGATTATTCTAAAATGCAATTCCTCCTCTTTAAGGTTGATACTTGTTAACAAGTTGTATTGCACAATTACTGAAAGTCAACCCACCAGGCTTCAATTCACTATCAGTTGCTGCATGGATAGTTGGTTATATGTTTGAGGCTAATTACGGTTGATATATGTTGCAAGCCCAACTATTTATTCCTACATACTTCCATGCTTTCCTTATATGAGAATGCTAAAGGCTCACTAGTGGAAGGGAGTCTTTAAAAAATGAAGATGACAGTTGTGACCACATGATCATAGCCAACATCCTGACTTTTGAGCAAACCCCACCACCACCCTTAAACTGCAGGTCCCTAGACTAGCATATGCCAAGGAATTAAATAATTTAATAGCTTTCTATATATTATTTTTGTAGTCACTGCATTTCATTCAGTTGCTATTTCAAATTTGTTCCTATAGATACAACAAAACAAAACAGACCCCATCAAGGACAAACAATTTACACAAAAAGCTTTTCAGCTTCTTTATTAGGGCAATGTAATGGAAACATATAATAGTGCATCTCGTTAAGACTATTTACAATTTTCAGCATGGCAAAATGGGCAGTGGGTTTAAAATGGGCAGGAAATTGCTTTGCAACTATGAATGGATTTTACCTTTTAATAATAAGACCTAAACACATTTCTTTGAAAAGGATAGTGAAGATCAAAACTTTGCCTTTAATCTACCAGCCTGAATGGCTCAATAAAATGTATAATACACGTTTTTCCTGCTTGTCAACTCTAAAGACTTTTGAGTAAATGGAAAATATTAGAAATATAAGATTCCCTGATTTATATAATATTTATTTATTTATTTATCAAATTTAGACACTGCCCATCTCACTCACAGAGTGACTCCAAGTGGGAGATGAACAGGGCATGAGTGACCTCTTTGAGCAGGAGTTGTGAGTCCAGAAGGATGGCCAGGAGCAAGCCCATCCAGAGCTGATAAATTCCTGAATACAGAAGAGCCCCACCTACAGTGACTATGCCTTATGAAGATTACTTGAGGCCTGTTGTTCCCCATCCAAAATGCCATAGCTCCAGGCACCTAAAACAAAATGTACACAGCATCACTTAGTTCACCGAGGATGGAGATTTATAACAGGGTATCATCAACTAACTTGTGGCACCCCATAACAAAGGGATTATTTGCTGTACATCTTGCTCCCTATCAAAACCAACTGGGACCGACTTCAGAGGAAGGAGGTAAACCAGCACAAATATAGTCTTTTCAAACCAGTAATAGTAATACTGTTATTTTTCTGTAGTAGTTAAATAAATGAAAACAGGGCAATATAACAAGAATTTAACAATCTTGGAAGAGAAGGAGTAGATCTGCAAGTACTGTATCTTCCTTGGTTGATTTGTATACTGTTCGTGTATCTAATACATAATCCATTAGTTTGAATGAATCAAATGAGAGAAAGGGCAACAAAATTAATATAGCATTTTTGATTTGCTAGTTAACTTACATGACAATATTCCTCTATTTTTTTTGTATGAAGTATTTACTAGTTTTCTATGTATGTGCTGTGTGGGTTGGACCAAATTACCAATAGAGATGCATTAATTCATGCAAATTTTCACTTGGAAAGTTTGTTTATTTGACTTTTAGATTATTTTGGTGTTAACAAACTTGGTTTATAATCAACAATGTACATAATATATGAATAGTGTAATAACAATATGTATATTCAGTTGGCTCTAGGAAAAACGTATTTGCTGGACTTAATGACAATTACCCTTAGTTTAATCTGTCCCGATTGCAGTGCATTGTAGGTGGGGTTTCTTTGAAAAGTGTCTGGAAATTGCACTGCTAATTTATAAAAGCTATGGAGAACATCTGCAGTGACCATCAATTCCTATTAAGTACATTTCAGTTCTCTAGAAATCACTACCATTGACTCTTTCAACTAGGTTGTACCATTTGGTCATTTATAAAGTCCTACATGGATAGTTGCAGGACTGTCTCTTTTGGCAAATCTTAATCCATACAACATATGACTGCCAAGAGGAAATGTTGAGGGACCTGCTCTGTTAGTGAACAGGTTGAAGGCCTCATGAAAAACTTTCTCAGTGGCTGTGCCCATGCTTTTATTCCCTGAAATATGCAATGCTCTAAGCCTACTAACTTTTAAGAAGGCTTTTAAGACTGTTTTGTTCCAATACTAACATCTCGCCACAAGGCTCTGAAGGGGCTACTTCAGCCTCTGAAATAAGCTATATACAATATTTTATATAAGCAAACAAATAATATAATAATAAACGTTTCTGATCGATTTCCATTCATATACATTTTATTTGATGTCCCACCATACTCCATCCTCAAATTGAGCATTCATCTTAATCACATTTCCATTGTGGCCTTTGAGAAGAACTATTGCTGTCTAAATCTAATATACACAAAGAGGCAAATGTAAATCAATATCTATCATTCCTTCAAGATGTGTAATGGTTTTAAAACTATTGCTCCTTCTTTTTCTCTCTCAGTCTCCCTCTTTCTGTCTTCAGCTTTATGGGTTTTCTCTTTTTCTGGGACTGATATGGCAGGAAAGCAAGCAAAAAAGTATGCAAGCAAGGAAAATATGGCAGTGCACTGTGAATAAAATAGATAAAACAGTGAACAATAATAGATACTATATAAAATGTGAACATACTGATCAATAGTTTTAATTATAAAACACTGACTTTGCTTTCTGCTGGAAAGAAACAAGTAAACTGGCACAAATCCATTTGCACAGGCAAATCAAAGACAATATACTAAAAACCTTTGACTAGAACTGCACTTTTATTTAGTTTTTTGATCATGCTCGATATATTACACTATCCAAATATCCAAATACACATATAAATCATATACTAGGTCTCCTACCTTCCACTTCATTTACACTTTATTTACAAATAAATGCACTCAACTTGGGTTATTTTTTAAAGATTGATCCACTACAACTAGCTACAGTAATTCAAGATGCTGGATGTAAGGATCTTCTAAAGTGCCTTAATTAGACTTGGGAATAAACAGCATTCATTGCATTAAAATTATATTTTCAAATATGTGTAATAAAATACACATAACTAAGAGTAGCCCATTTATTAGGCCTGTTATTCACCATCTCCATCATCTGGAATATAATTTGAATGGGCTTAGGTTTCAAGGCCCCGAATTTGGTCCAGTGCTTGAGGCACCACTGAACAGAATAGAAGCTACTGTTGGTACAGAATATGGTGTCCCTGTTGTAAAATGAAAGAAAATTCAAAAACTTTGCTAGCTCATTAGCACTAACACCCTATCTACCTTAGCCCAAGCTACCTATTATAATAGTTTAAAAGTCCCTTTCCCAACATACAGCATTGTTGAGCTGTTTAATTTTGTAAGGATTTCTGTTTTCCTGAGCAGGAACTGTGAAGGATCTCCTTGATTTGATTGAAAAATAGGAGACACTTCGGTTAGATATTCTTAATAAAAAATTCAAAGATTTAAAAATAGCTGCTCAGGAAGTCCTTTAGTTACTTTATTCAGAGAATGTAGGTTTATGATATATTTTTAACATTTTCTTGAGTTTTTGACATCACAGTAATAAGGAAACTCTTTGTATTTGAGAACTATTTATTGCCTCTGTAATTTCTTTTATAGTTTTGTGTTTGCATGTAACATATATTTATTTGCCTTGTATATCTTGTTTCTTGGTGGCACCTGATAATTTACAACCAGTCAGTGTAAAAATAATGTAAGTAATAAGTATGTCCCATTATTCATCCCCATTTTCTTTCATTAACCCCACTAAGACAACTATTAATCCTGTCTGATTCTTACAATTATTCTATCTTTGTAGTTCAATCCATTTTAAACTTGTTTAACTTTATGTACAGTTCTCTGGAAGACTGCATATAAATGCTGGGCAGTATGCTGATATAAACAGAAGGAAGAATGAAAAATGTTTTGGTATTAAAGAAGAAGCAAAAGTTACATTGGGACTGAGGGTCTGTAGCATTGTGTGATTTTATTTTTTGGAAAAGCATAAGAGAAAAGTTATTTTAAGCTACAAGATCATGTACCATAAAGGCAGTTTGGAGATATTTTGGTCAGTATACATTGTATCACTTGATCCTCATCTTATCTGTTGGTACTTATCTGCCGGCAGATTTTTGTTTCTGCTTTCTTAGTAGTAGTAGCTGATAACCGTTTATTAGTTATTTTTCCTGTTGGTGCCTGTGGCCTCATACTACAGAGAAGTAAATCATTTTGGGGCATATTTTTTTCTGAATGCATAGAAAACAGAACTGCTCTATCTACCAGCACTTTGTGTGACAGCACAAAAAGTTGACTACAGTTTATTTTAGCTTCTTGGCACTGTGTTTTTGTATCATTTTCTTAAACATTAAATGCTCTTTTAATTGCAGATGTGAAACAGAGGTAGTCAAAGAGCTTATTCAGAAGTAATTAGTGGACTGACATATAGAACTATGCTTCTTGAGAATAAAAATGGCTCAGGAACATACTCTATAGTTGCTTAACGGGCAAGGAACAACGTTGGGATCCTAAAATGGAGACTAGTCTTGGGATTGCATATTTATTTTCTCCAAAAAGGGCTTCTGAGAGATGTCTTGCCTTCCACTTATTGCCAATTCTGTCAGTTGCCAGCACTTTGGGAGGGCAAACATGACTGCCAAGAAGCCACAGCATTGCAAATTACAGCTAATGAAGAAAGAGAATTAGACTGTATTAGTAGCTCTTGGATAGCTATGTTTGTGTCACCTGGCAAACTGTAACTCTGTGATGGAGAAAGGAACTTATTATAATTGGGATAAAGAAATTAAGAAGAGTTGGGGAGTGAATTGCAAAATAAAAGAAGGCATGCTGTTTGCTGTAGAAATGACTACAGGCAGTTAATATGTTTGTCATGACTTATCCTTAAAAGCAAGTGAAGAAGGGGTTTGGACCAGTAGCAATTAGTTCAGCAAAGAAGAACCTCAGGGCTATAGAAAACAAATTAAAGTCATATTAATGAAATAAAATGACATATAAAAACTAGCTTTTATAATTTTGGTGGTGTTTTGGTCACCACAATGTAAAAAAGATGTTGAGACTCTAGAACAGGGGTGTCAAACTGCCGACCCATGGGCCGGTTTCATCATACCGAAGCCACGTCCACCCCATTGCCAGCAATGCAAAAAGAGTCGCGACACGTCACGTGTTGTGGCGAGTTTGACACCCGTGCTCTAGAAAGAGTACAGCGAAGAGCAACAAAGATGATTAGGGGACTGAAAGCTAAAACATATAAAGAATGGTTGCTGGAATTGGGTATGTCTAGTTTAATGAAGAGAAGAACTAGGGGTGACATGATAGTGTTCCAATATCTCAGGGGTTGCCACAAAGAAGAGGGAGTCAACCTATTCTCCAAAGCACCTGAAAGCAAAACAAGAAGCAACGGATGGAAACTAATCAAGGAGAGAAGCAACCTAGAACTAAGGAGAAATTTCCTGACAGTTAGAACAATTAATCAGTGGAACAACCTGCCTCCAGAAGTTGTAAACGCTCCAACACTGGAAGTATTTAAGAAGAGACTGGATAACCGTTTGTCTGAAATGGTATAGAATTTCCTGTCTGAGCAGGGGGTTGGACTAGAAGACCTTCAAGATCCTTTCCAACTCTATTATTATTATTATTATTGTTGTTGTTGTTGTTAATTTGAATTTAGTATCAAATAAAAGGAGCATAGGTTGAAGCTGAATATTTTAAGAACCATGAAGCTGCCACTAAATCAGGAATTCTGTATCTCCTTTTCTCTTTCCCTACAACATGGAATATCCAAACTACATTCTGTGTCATCAGTGTACTAGAGCTTTCATGTACTTATAAATACTTATAAGTGCCCGTTTACAATTTTGACTGAAGGTACAAAATTCAATAGGATGATGGCATAATTTGTGATGCATTTTATAATATAAGAGATAAAAAAGAGAAATATAGAACTTCTATGTTCAAAACATTTCTATATGTCCAACTTTGATATAATTGAGTACCTTGGAAATGTAATAAGCCAACCTTTCTGAAACCAATTCTCTATGAATAGCCCATGAAAAATTCAGAAAGTTACAAATTACAGGTAAATACTGAAAATAAAAACTGCTTTCCTCTGGCCTTTGAGGAAAAAAAAGCATAAAAGCAATCCAAATCTTTGTGATAAATGTGACTTCTATGGAGTTCATTTACGTAAAATAGCATCAAAGTAGATTGTGGAAAAATGTTGTAATTTCCCAGAAGAGCTGGACTATGAAATTAATCACTCAGGGAAATAATAACATTTAACTTTTCTTTAAAAAGAAGTTTAGAAAGAAAATAACTATGCCATGAAGGCTAAATTTAAGGCTTTTCTTCCTTTGTCTGACTCTCAGGCTATGTCTTGCCTGTTATGTGTGCTACCATCAGTGGTGGGATTCAGCCAGTTTGCACCAGTTTGGCAGAACCGGTAGCTAAAGTTTTGTTGCCCAGGCCCAGAATGGACTTCCGGAAGCGGCATCCACACAGAGAACCGGTTGTTCACATATTTGAATCCCACCACTGGCTACCATTAATATCAACTATAAGATTCAACATATTACAACACTTGGAAATTCTGGGACCTATGCAAGCATAAAGAGTAATTTATATTCACCTAGTGCCATTTGTAATACTGGATATCCAGATATTTCTTGAAGGGGATTGAGTAACCTAAAAGTCCTCTATATGTTACTGTATAATCCCAGAATCATAGACAGGTTTATCTTCACTAATATTTGAAAGGGTATTAATTACCCACCCATGCTCTACAAGCAGAGAATTAATAAATTGGAGAAATGAGTGGAGTAAATCTATATTTATTTATCAAATTTCTACACCATCCATCTCGCCTAAGTGAGTCCTAGGTTTCAATATTGTAAACTTGACATGAGCGATGTCTGAAATAATTGTTGTCCATATCAGAACTTTCTGAATTGTATTTATTTATCTAATTTGTATCCTGCCTTTATTATTTTTACAAATAACTCAAGGCAGCAAACATATTCAAAACATCTTCCCCTTCCTAATGACAACCCTGTGAAGTAGGTTGGGCTGAGAGAGTGCAACTGGCCCAAAGTCACCCAGCTGACTTTCATGGCTAAGGCAGGACTTGAACTCACAGTGTCCTGCTTTCTAACCTGGTGCCTTAACTACTACACCAAACTGGAATGGAAGTATTAATGCAACTACTGAAAGTGTAGGCAACTGAAGTCTTCCACTGAACTCCTGGGAAGTTGTTGTGTTAGCTTCTTGTTTGTTATTTCTCAACCAAAGTAGTGG
Organism: Azemiops feae; assembly: GCA_023970755.1. NCBI lineage: Eukaryota > Metazoa > Chordata > Lepidosauria > Squamata > Viperidae > Azemiops > Azemiops feae. The sequence goes on along the minus strand of JALGBA010003860.1, from coordinate 1,678,485 downwards.
TGCTAGGCAGGCATTTAGATAACTAAGAATCAGCAAAACTAAATTGTAATAGAAAATTAATACACACATATCTTTGCTAATCTCCCTACCTAGATATCTATACTATGAGGTTCTCACAGTATTATAGCTGAAATTTTAAACTCTAAAATAAAATATACCAAGCTATAAAAGGACTAATAACATCATTATTATCTGTGGTGATATAAGAATATTTTTATAGTCATAAAATTCCACATTAATGAATTGATATGGAAATGTAGTAATTTCCAGTTAATCAAGATTTAGGCTGCTTCATCTATACAGTATTAAGTGGTTACTTGTAGATAGTGATACAATATCCGGTCAACAGTCCTTGATAATGGGCTAATGAAATCAAGAAATGACTTCACTGGTGTAGACAAAACTAGGCACTTTTAACTCTTACATAATTCCATCACAGAATTCTATCGGGGAAATTATTGTTGAAAGAAATTCATATTTTAAGGTATTCAATATAGATATGCAGCATTCATACCTAAAGTTTAACATAATATGCAAATTTGACTGTATGAGGGTGCATATTAGCCATGCTGTTCAAAGGTAGTTGAAAAAATAACACCCAAAAAAATTGATATTGGGGAAATTTTAAGTTTTAAACACTTTTCTAAATACTATTCTTTTTTCCCCATTCCAAATTCCACCTGAGTGCTGTCATTTGTATGCATATTCGGCTTATTGCACAAGCTTTCTTTCTCTCTTTTTACATCCTCCTACTAAGAAATATTGCAAAAATAATGTTTTTTTTAAAGAGATCTATTTAAAAAAGTAAAAAAACCCAACCTTTGAGATATTAGAAGGCTGCCCCACTATCACACAATGAAAATTCAATGACTTTGTTTGTCCACATATGTAAGATTACTATTGAAAATCTTCCATATGGTTCTGTTTTGGGCCATTAAAGCTAAAATGTATCAGAATAACGGAGGAACCTGTGATCAAGAGTCAATGGGAATTGTGTATTTAATTTATTAATTTACATATTGCTAATGAAAGATTGGGGATATTATTCTGTTGCCTACTTAAACCTACAAGAATACCATGAGCACCTATCTGGATTACAAATGTGCAAAATCCTCCATCGTTTCTATGGATATTTCTTATTAAAAATGCAATCATACATATTAGGGGGCATTTACCACTATAGTGAGAACTAAACAAGATACTATTTTGGCAGGTAATTATTGAGTCATTTGAAAAACAATTTTAGGAAGATGTACTATGTACCAGCGAGTTGTTTTCAATCTTATATAATGTTGCAAAAATTAAACCTTTTCCCTAAGTCTATTTTCTACAGGAAATTATTTTTGCATAGGATAAATATTCCATCATGTGAACATCTACCCATAGTTTAAATTAGTATAATTCAGTTTATCCCCTTTCATTGTTGGTGAAAATGAAGTCGATAAGTCAATGATTTATGAGAATGGGCAAGCTCTAAGATCTACATTAAACAAATCTTACATTAAGGAAACTATAAGTGTTCTGGCCATACAGTGAAGTCACAGAAAGTTAAGATGTCACTCCACATCCCAATGTGTGCATCTGTAAAGTTAAGCAACTGTGACCTTTTCTAGTCTTCTATGTGTATAATCTCTCTCTCTCTCTCTCTCTCTCTCTCTCTCTCTCTCTCTCTCTCTCACACACACACACACACACACACACACACACACACACAAATCACTGACATTTACATTGTCCCTAGTTAGAGCATGGATGAGAGAGGGGAGTAATTGAGCCTTTTCACTTTTGCAATTCTGAACAACAGCAGGTAGAAAGTGATAGAGAAAGAATATTACATATAACTCGCTTCTACAAGTGAGCAATGAGGGATGAGAACATGCAGTTATGTACGTCTAAATAACTGTGCCTTCTCAAATACTTTACAGGATATCATTTGGCCAGTGCGATTGCATCACAATTGCATCTTTGGCTTTCTGTCATTAATTCTACCCTCAGCCAGATGTTGAGACTTGATTTGGCATTTTTATCCATCTATTGAGCCTCTTCCCCCTGGGATAGGCAGATGTTGATGTTTGATGGTGTTAGAAGCATCATTGCAGGATGTAAGCTGTTCTTTTGCAATTGACTGATGGTGAATTTGTCAGTGCCAGTGGTATTCAATAGTGCTCCAGTTGTTTTGGGATTCCACCCAACGCATTTATTACCATTGGTACTACCTTTGCTTTCTTTTGCCATAGTCATTCTATTTCTATTTACAGACCTTTGTATTTTGTTATCTTCTTCAGTTCTTTCTCTTCTATTCTGCTGTCTCTAGGGACTGCCACATCCACTATCCAGACTTTTTTGTATTTCTTATGGACAATTGTTAAGTCTGGGATATTATATAGCAGGTGTCTGTATTATTTCTCCTTCTCCATATTCTATGAGTTCCTTTGATTTGTAAGTTGGTTTGCATTTACTTTTTAGCAGATATTCAGCTAGAATACTCACAGAGAGAAAAAGAGAGACATCTTTTTTTAAAGGAAAAAAAATCTCTGAAAATATGAAGGATCCCTTTATTTATGTTTCTGGATATCACTGTTTGGATTATTATTCCTCTAAGTAAACCAAAAGCAGGACCTCAGGTACAAAGGGCAATGCAGAGTTTTTATCAATGTAACATGCCGTTTGACTTTCCAGATTATTTTATGTGGTCGGAGAGTGCCCGCTTCATCTCTCAATGAATTTTGGTGTTCGCTTTAGCTATCATCATATCATAGTGAAATACTAAAATAATAGAAAAAAGCAAATATTGAACTAATAGGAAATAATGACAATTCTATTCAAATTAACTATTTCCACCCACCCTCCAGCAAACACTGTCTACTTTTACAGAATAACAAAGTTGGAAGGGACCTTGGAGGTCTTCTAGTCGAACCCCCTGCTCAAGCAGGAAACCCTATATCATTTCAGACAAATGGCTGTCCAGTCTCTTTTTAAAAGCCTCCATTTGTGGAGCATCCACAACTTCTGAAGGCAAGCCATTCCACTGGTTTATTGTTCTCACTGTCAGGAAATTTCTCCTTAGTTCTAGATTGCTTCTCTCCTTGACTAGTTTTCATTCATTGCTTCTTGTCTTGTCTTCTGGCAACCAAAACTGGATGCAGTATTCCAAATGTGGTCTTACCAAGGCCTAATAAAGCGGTACTAACACTTCACATGGTCTTGATTCTATCCCTGTGTTAATGCAACCTAGTATTGCATTGGCTTTTTTTATGTCATGCCTCTAATAACCGTAGATGAAGAACCATGCTTAATGTGTACTGACCTAGGATTTATTTATTATTTAAAGTAATTTTAAATCACTTTTTAATGTAAGTCAGCATAGACTGGTATATATTTAATAGAGAATGCTATATTGTAGAAGTAAATATAGTAGGATTGATTAATAATGTGCCATAAAGTCAGAGTTGACTCTTAGTGACTACATAGATGGAATTTTTCCAGGATATGTCATTAGAGAGGGGAGGAGGGGAGGAGGAAGAGAGGGATTATTCACCTGGAAAAATATAAGGAAGTCTGTGGAATTAATGGAAAGTTGAAAACAGAACTGAAGGAAGACAATGAGAGACTATTTGCATATTGCTGCCAAGAGAACAACATAGGAGTATCTGTGAAATCTTCAGGAAGATTTTGACTGGAAGAATTTGGGCTCATATTAGAATAAGAGGCATTATATACTGTAATATGAAATAAGCATTGTATTATAGAACAGAAGTGAACAGAAGTGAAGAAAAATGTAGATGAAAGTACAGGAAAATATAGACAGAAAAATTAAGTAAAATATAGCAAAGAAAAAGAAAAAGAAATATATAAGAAAGTTCTTTCCTCCTTCGTCACAACAAACAAACTAATTTAACTATTTATCACCTTCTCTTAAAATACAACAAAAAATATCTTCATCCCGTATTTCATCTTTTACCCATAAACAGAATCTTATAACCTTGCCATTCAGTCATAGTCAACAAAATCCATTAAGGGTTACTAGAATAACTTATCTATTTTTAATTTTGATCAAATAAACTTTCCTTATATTATTTCCTATATTCCTTCCTTTTACTTTTAGCGATAATAATAATAATAATAATAATAATAATAATAATAATAATAATAATAATAATAATAATAATAATAATAATAATAATAATAATAATAATAATAATAATAATAATAATAATAATAATAATAATAAAGTTGGAAGGGACCTTGGAGGTCATCTAGTCCAATCTCCTGCTCAAGCAGGAAACCCTATACCGTTTCGGACAAATGGCTGTCTAGTCTCTTCTTAAAAACTTCCAGTGTTGGAGCATTCACCGTTTCTGGAGGCAGGTTGTTCCACTGGTTAATTGTTCTAACTGTCAGGAAGTTTCTCCTTAGTTCTAGGTTGCTTCTCTCCTTGATTAGTTTCCATCCGTTGCTTCTGGTCCTGCCTTCAGGCACTTTGGAAAATAGCTTGACTCCCTCTAATGCAGCCAAGCACTGTGTTGGCTTTCTTGGCAGCTGCAGCACACTGCTGGCTCATATTTAAGTGATTGTCCACTAGGACTCCGAGATCCCTCTCACAGTTACTACTATTGAGCAAGGTACCCCCTATACTATACCTGTACATTTGGTTTTTCTTGCCTAAATGTAGAACCTTACTTTTTTCATCATTGAATTTCATTTTGTTACATAGCGCCCAGTGTTCAAGTCTGTCTAGATCCTCCTGTATCTTAAGCCTGTCTTCTGGAGTGTTGGCTATTCCTGCCAGCTTGGTGTCGTCTGCAAATTTTATGAGTTCCCCATCTATCCCCTCGTCCAAATCGTTGATGAAGATGTTGAAGAGCACTGGGCCCAGAACAGAGCCCTGGGGTACCCCACTATACACTTCCCTCCATGTAGATGCGGTTCCATTGAGGACCACATGCTGAGTACGGCTGGTCAGCCGGGTATGAATCCATCTGGTGGTGATGCTGTCTAACCCACATTTTTCTATCTTATCAAGTAGTAGGTTGTGATCTACTTTATCAAATGCCTTACTGAAGTCCAAGTAAATTATATCCACAGCATTCCTCTGATCCACTAATTTTGTCACTTGGTCAAAGAATGCAATAAGATTTGTCTGGCATGATCTGTTTTTGACAAACCCATGTTGGCTTTTAGTAATGACTTTGTTTGCCGGTAGGTGTTCGCTGATTCGTTGTTTGATTATCTTTTCCAGAATCTTCCCAGGTATTGAGGTCAGGCTGATAGGCCTGTAATTTCCTGGATCCATTTTTTTTCCCTTTTTTGAAGCTGGGAACTATATCAGCTCTTTTCCAGTCCTCCGGTAGTTCCCCAGTGCTCCAGGATCTTTGAAAAATATAGTTCAGTGGTTCTGAGATCACATCTGCCAGTTCCTTGAGAATCTTGGGGTATAATACATCTGGTCCTGGTGATTTGAACTCATCAAGGCTGGACAGGTGCTCACTTACCGTTTTCTTGCCTATCTTAACTTGTGTTTCTATTCTGTTTTTTATGGCACTATTTTTGATAGGTTGGTCTGTTTTTTCCCTTTGTGTAAAGACAGATGCAAAAAATGATTTAAATAGTTTTGCTTTCTCCCTGTTGCTTGTCACCTTCTTGCCACTGTCACCCACTAATGGACCAATCATTTCCTTAACTTTTTTCTTGTTTTTTACATGTTGAAAGAAGCTTTTTTTGTTATTTTTGACTTTGGTCGCAAGCTTTAGTTCATTTTGAGCCTTAGCTTTCCTGACTTCATCTTTGCAGGCTCGGGCTATTTGCTGATATTCTGACTTAGTTATGTGCCCCTCTTTTCACTTTCTTGATCTGTAATCCCTTCAAATAATGTCATAAAACTTCTTTTATTTTCATTTTTTCCTTATCTATTCTCACAAAATAATTTAAAACTTTAACAAATCTCTTTGATAAATTCAATATAATAAAGTTATCCGTGTCATTCTTTTGGTTTACTATTTGTATATCCCTTTTAATTATTAAAACATCAGCCGGTTTCATTTGTATATTCAATGTAAAAGCTTTTTCCATATCATTCTTGTAGTCTTGTCATTTTTAAATCTACTTTCAGATTAGTTTCAGTCATATTTCTGGTGAAATATGTTCCTCTTCCATAACAAATTTTAAAAGTAGTCTACCTATAATTGCAAACATTTTTAAAATTAACCTCTGGATCTATTGTGTGTAAATATCCTTGAATGCATCCAGTGTTAAAATATCTTGCTCCATTCTATTAGTAAGTCAAATTTAAATATTCTAGTGTCCAACATTAAATTTCCCATTTTATCATGTTTTCTTTTAAGAATCCAAAATAACAAAAATTTTCTTCAATAAATTTTCCTATGATTAATTTCAAAATCTTTTCATATCCATCTGGTTGTTTAATCTAACTTTTCAAAATCAACAATTTTATCACCCTCTTACTGTTTATTCCAAAATAAGTGTGCTTTTTTAAAGTCCTTAAACTTATGTTTAAATCTTTTTCATTGAGGATTAAAGGAAACTTACCCACAGCATCTTACAAAACTTGTTGATCAAAAGGTTCTTAATAGTTAAAAAGCAGCTAATAAGCAATCTTGAGGTAGACTATGTTTACTATCTTCAGAATCTCCTGTCCAGTTGCCATTCTCACTGGTGGAATTATAATATGATATAAAGTGATAAGAAATTATTACATAAGAACTGATGTTGCACTAAGACTACCTACACATGTACATACAAAGGGACACACGTGTATATAGCTGATAATGGAAAGAAAGCAACAGCATACTATCAGCAGGTACACATTGGACTTCAGGGTCTAATTCCACTATAATGGAGGTGAGGACAACATTAAGGGTTATCATAAGGATATTTTAACTATGGTACTAAAGAAATTAGTTACAAATTAGCTTCCTTCTCTAGTGAACATATATCAATTCAGACTAAACAAATGTAAATGCATTGCTTGATTGTCCTTTTTTCTAATTGATTTACTGTAAAACAGAACATTAGCTTTTGCATACCACCAGTTATGGTCTGCAATGATCCAGATGGAAGCAAAAGTAGATAGTAACATAACAAATAGTTTTTATTAACATCTAATGGTAATCTAGATTTTGCAGCCCAGATATGGTAGTCCTGACTTGGTTAATCAGTTCACCCTAGCATCTTTCTGCTCAAAATCCATTCTGCTCATGAATTTAATTTAATCCAGGAGATTGAAAGCTGTTTCATATGCTGACCTATTCAGGTTCGCCCACAGACAGCACAGGCATTTACATTTTTCCACAAGACTGGTGCTGCAATGCTTTTTCTCACAGTGTTGCAATGCAGTTCACTGCAGCAAAATTAGATTTCTGATGTGCCTGTTTCCCGTCTACAAATACATATTGTTTAAGATTCCATGCACATTCAATTTGTTTTTGAAAGCTATTAAAGTATCCTCTATTCAATAGCCTATACTTTAAAGAACTTTAAATATATTTTACACAGCCAGATATAATAATTTTGCATAGGATAACTAAGCTTTAAATGCTTTTTGCTGAATCCTTCCTCAAAGTATTTCTTGTAAAATAAATTATGTGGGTGGCTGGAGATACAACCATCCTCTGCTATTTCTAAGTCCTTGGTTCATAAGCTTCTGATCAGCTAAATTAATTTTCCCAATAAAGTATTGCACCACAACCCAGGGATTTCATTTTTAAAGACAGTGATATAAAGAGTAGGATGTGCCATAGCAGCTAAATCAGTACCTGTATCTTTTGCCAATAAGGCAGAAATACAAATGTTATTCCAATCATTTTTTACAACCATTACAATCATGGTTGAAAAATAAAGGTAAAGGTGATTTTAGCCCCAGCAAATATACTGTAGACAAGTCCAGGATCAGCCCAAAGGACTAATAAATCTTATTTTCCTTCTCCCTTCCATGGCTGTCTCACTGTTTTAGTATGTAGAGGTTGTCTTTCTGACAGAGCCTGACATAATCCAGGCCTAATTTTGATAGCATTATTAAAATCTTCAACAGAACATATTTATATACCCTTAGAGTCCGTAGCCTTCCATCCAAAGCCTCTACCAAAATCAGTGCAGCGTTTTTCTCTTGAAAGCTGGCACTGTATGCAAGAGAGGCTGGGAAAGGCTCATTGCCCACAACTGGAAATTCACACCACCTTCTCTTCCAGGGTAGTTCACTGGAACCATTACATTAATTGGTGGGTCTAAATAATGATTCCCTATAGCATGGTTGAAGGAAAAAGGAATTAATCCACCTAAACCACCATAATAGATATTGAGCAATCCGGTAGTTAGCTACATAGCATCTAGCATTACCATATGATTACTGTTTCCCAAAATACCCTTGCCTTCAAAATTAGACTAAAATAATACTGGATAGTACAGTAATGTTATCTACATTATGTAACAATTAGTTGAATCACCATTGTGATCTTTGTCAATGACTTTTTCTTGGTTTTCACAATGAGTCTCCCTTCTGGAAAAGCATCAGCAAACATGAGGCAGGTATAAGTAAGCAAAATAAGTGACATATTTAAACATGGCACATCATAAGTCTTTCTCAATTCATTTTTTCTTCTCTATTTGTCCTTCTGTGGATTTTTTTTTCCATCTAGAATTTGTTACCTCCTTCAAATCATGCACTCATCTTATCCCTCTATTCATCTCATATGGCCTCCAAGCTATCTTTCACCTGTGTTCTCCCTTCCCTTCCTAGGATTTAGTCTGCACAGCTGAAAATAATTATAGACCTCAATGGAGCTTTTTTCCATGTAAACATATAAAATATAAGGCAGTAAATATCTAAAGTGAAACAAAACATTTCTTTGGTTTAAATTGTATTAATCATAATAATGATAAATTAACTAATATACTCAATTTAAAACAAGTATTATTAGGTTCTTAAGTTTTCAATTTTATATCCCCATTTAACAGCCAGACACGTTCATCCCCTTCAATCTAATTTTCTCCATGACAGATATTTCTTCAGCATTTCTCCCAAAGAAAATGGGAACTTGCTTACTGTTGCTGCACAAAAGAGATATTAATACAAGTGTCCAAAAGAGAGAAAAAGAAGAGAGATTTGGAAGAAATACAAGGCAGGAAGAAAAAAAAGTGAATAAATGTCTTATTTCATTTTATTTGCATATTAGTTTTTATAGGCAACTTCAATCTATATGAAGTTGTGGCTTATAAATACATCCATAAAAACACAAAACATTATATATATTTTTTTATGTATTGGATTTGATAAGGCTACCCAACTCCAAATATCTGGATTGCATACAATAAGACCTATACATAGATTAAAAACATACTATAAACCTCAAAAATCATAACTGCTCACACCAAAACAACACTCCACAATAGGGGCTCCACAATCGGCCTAACCTCAAACCTGGGAACAGAGTCAGTTCTTGCAGAAACCAAGAAAAGTGGGAGCCCTATGTATTCCCAGAGGGGGTGCTGTTTCAGAGGGCAGATGCTGTGATAGAGAAGGTACACAACCTACAATAAAGTCTAGAGGTTTTTTAAAAAAAAAAACAATCAGTTAAACAAATGAAATCCCAAAAGGTGTCTACCGTCTACTGTATTCTAGCTGTGGGCCTGAAGATACAGCCAGATTTTAAGTACCTACTTAAAGAGGGGGAAGGGGCCTATAAATCTTTGGTGGAATAGTGTTCCAGATGTTAAGTGCCATGACAGAGAACAAAATTTCAAAATAAATGTCCACAATTGACTCAATTCTACCACATGCCTTCCTCATCCAAATTTTATCACATCAGTTCCTCTTTCATAAAGCCCAGCAGGACCCCATTTGTGATTCAGAGAAAAGTGCTGAAAAAGCTCATGAGCTCCCTTGTCTAACCTCTCTCCACAAAAACCAGCCTTCTTAACCACAATGCAAGAGGATCAAATGACAAAGGTGGACTCATCACCTTCATGCCTATGAAAAGAAACAGTCCCACCAACTGGAAATAAAAACCTATGTTCTTCAAAAGGGATTGACCAATCCATTTGATTTTTTTACCACACTGGTTTTTGTAGCCATTCAATCATCTTTAATCTAGATAACAAAATAATGCTAATTTCTTCAAAGTCATATGACAGTAAACCTAGGATAGTACCTTTTCAAGTCCTCTAGTATGTAAATATATATTTAGATAAACAAAAATACACAGAATGTGATATTTCAGTTCACTTTAAAAGATTATTACATTTTAAATTTCTTTGAAACAAATATTTACTATATCATTACCAACCAAGTAAGACAAGTCTTGAGAGGATGAGTATTATTATTATTATTATTATTATTATTATTATTATTATTATTATTATTATTATTATTATTATTATTATTATTATTATTATTATTATTATTATTATTATTATTATTATTATTATTATTATTGTTGTTGTTGTTGTTGTTATTATTATTATTATTATTATTATTATTATTATTATTATTATTATTATTATTATTATTATTATTATTATTATTATTATTATTATTATTATTATTATTATTATTATTATTTGCTTGGTCCTACAACTAAAATATCAGAATAGTTGGCAAACAATTAAGCTACATATTAGATAGCCTTATATACTTCTGATTTTGCTCAACATTTATTATGCCAAGGTTGTAAGGACATGTATTTAAATGAAGCCAATAACTCATTCTTCATAGTTCATGTCTGAATTATTTACCCTGAGGCCATGCTAATAGTCAGTCACATTCTTCCACTAGGTCCTTTGAGAATAAGAAGAATATAGAAATCTTCGAAGAAGAAATAAGAATGACAAATCTGAAGGTATTGATGTTCACTTGTTTTGCCACAAATGAAAACCCCAAAATTAATGGGACCCATGCATTTCATTACTGTGAAAGAAATGAATGCCAGAGGGTCAAAACAGTTTTGAATGTCAGGTATTCATTTGCTGCTCAGTTGGAAATCATTTGGAGCCATTTTCTTTTAATAGGCACAATAAGTCAAAGAAAGGTTGGAAGGAAAGAGGGGAGAAATTAGAGAATGGGGGATTAAAACTGCAAATTATTCAATACAATTCTAACATTTTGAGTGTGGGTGTATTAAACATTTTGATACATCTTTTCATACAAAAGTCTTGTGACCAATTTAGATTTTCTGTCCCCGCTTACTATATAATTTCTTCTAAACAAAGGAAATGTGTCTATATCTGCAGCCCCAGCCTGATTTTCTTATAATTCAGCTGCATGCTACGAATTACTTAGAAGGCATCTAGAAAGTCATCCAAGGCACTGGTCAGCTGAAACTTTTGAGAATCTATTCTTCTCTCTCTTAGAAAACCACTGTTTGGCAAATTTGTCTTTTAATGTCTGGTAAAGAGTAATGGTTAAACATAACCATGCAGTTGTGCGGAACAGTCTTGTAATTATTCTAAAAGATTAAGGAACCTTTTAGTATATGTAACTGTATCTGATCAGTTTTATTTTAAGTGAAACAATGGCTGCCAATGAAAACCGGGAGAAAGAAACAAGAACAATAAATCTGAATAAATAAGGGAACTGTGAGGTTGATGCACAGATAACTAAATCAATGTGTTTAATAATAAAAATGAAGGTGACAACAAAGTAGCATTTGTTGTATACCTCTGTCTGAATATTGACCTTAACTGTGTAAACACTATTGTCATAACAACTGATTTTATTTACTATTGCTCTGCTGTGGAAATTTGGACTATATGTACAATTTTACATTGATCCTGATAGAGAACTGCTTAGGGAGGACTACATCTTTTTCTGGCACCGTGACTAAGGCTGTATACTATTTCATTCCCTGGATTTTATTAAAGAGTTTGGGATGAGCTTTCTCTATTTTCTATATTTTTCTGTTCAAAATACAAAGCTTCTGGCATTTTTCTTATTAATTTAGAGGAACTTATTCAGAAACAAATGGCACTGGATTTTGTGTAACCTAGTCTAGAGGAGGAGAAGGAGGAGGAGGAGGAGGAGGAATCTGCATTGTACTGAGCACTGTGAGGATCTGAAATGTGTGTGTGTATATGTGAGAGAGAGACAGAGAGAAAAGAGAAAACGGGAAAGGGAGAAGATGCAATATAGATTCATCCACACTTATTTTGTTACTTTTTGTGCCCTATAATATAAAAAAAAATCATACACCAAGACTTGAGTACTAAATTACGGATGTTCTATTTGCAATGGGACTTAGCGGTTAGGGTGTAGACTCTGGAGGAACAAATTTTGAAGACCCAGCTTTACCATGGAATTCACTGGGGACTGTGGGCATAAGTTCCTATATACACTGTAAATAAATATGAATAGATGAATAGATGATAGATATAGAAATACTGTAGATATAGATATTGTTTTCATTAAAAGCATTGCTTTTGCCAGTAAAACATCAGGACACCAGAAAACTAGATCCCAGCCATTCAACTCATCACTGCTTGAGTGACACATCCATGCGGTACAAATATAGGCATCTTTTTTGTAAGTCATAGGCACTCTGTTTAAATGCTGCTCATGTGTTTACTTTTACTATGTTTCATCATGTCTGAATGGGCTTACTTATATCATTAACTCAGTGAGGAAGATTTTGAGTAAAGATCAATGGATGCCATATCTATATAATGAATCTAACTAAACAAACTAAGATATATGGAACTTTTGTATACATATGACTTGCATTTTAGCTGAGGTTTCATGAAGTGCCTGTAGACCATATGTCCTCTCTCCAATAGCTATTTTTTGTGCTCCAAGAGCTGTCAGAAACCAGTTTAGATGTCATAGATTAATTCAGTAATAATGCTCTACCATAAATAATTACTTTATTTATGGTAGATTTTTATGGTAGATAATTTACTGGCCAGCATTTACAAGTTGCTATACATTGATACTTTAAAATGAGAATATTTTAAATCAGTCAGTAATCTATTTATGTTATCCTTTGTTCTATTCTTATATTTTCTGATTATAACTTACAATTTAAAAAAGGACAGGCTAATCAAGAACAACTGATTGTTCATATTCTCTTGGCTTCATCCCCAAATTTATAGTTGATAATAGAAGCAGCCGACAAGTTCAGCAGTCACTGACAGAATGATGCATTGCACGCATCTGACCAAGCCCTAGAGCAGAGAAGAAACACAGTGTACGTATTCCTTTTCTACTAATAGCTTGCTAATATATTTAAAAATCTGGTGTTTTCTCTTGCCCTTTCTCTCTCCTTTTTCCAGAACAAGGGAAGCGGAGTAGGGTTCCAAGAAATTGGAAATGCATGCAAAGAAACAGGAACAGAAAAGAACTACAGATGTTCACGTGGTCACATTCAATCTCTTTGCCTTAATGTAGGGAGAGGAAGTTTCACTTCACATAAATAATATAGCTATCATAAAGTCAGGCATTGCCTTTTCTTATTTATTTAATGCTAGATTTTTATTACTAGCTGGGAAATGATTATAGAATCTGTCTTTGACCAATATGAAATATTGTCCATAAAAACACATATAGAATGGATTATTTGCTTCTCTGGTTTCCCTTACTGGGTAAAGAAAACAAAATCCTGATGTGCTAAACAGAAAAAAAAGCACTTTATTTTCCTAGCTCTGTTTAGTTGTTGAAAAGCAACAAACTGGTATAAATAAAATACTTAAAGGTGAAAAACCCTCTATCATCTTGCTATATAATTCCTAACCCATCCACCCAGCATGCTGCCAGGGATGATACTAGTTGCAATTCAATTTTTCTGGAAAAATCCATATCCAGAAATTATTCTCTCTAATCTCAGAGAAAAGCACTGACAACTGGATTTGCATTACAGCATAAAAACAAAATGTCTTATGGCACAATATTTTATTAGTCTTTGCTTTCATGGACTAAATCCATTTTATCTTCTTGTCATGGCAACTTCATAAATTATAAGCACATTCACCTAAGTAAACAAAAATTATTGCCCATCCCTTCTTTCTTTCTAAGGGAGGGTTAAGGAGGAACAGATGATATTTATTACCAGCTAAGAAATTTCAAGCACACTACTGTTGTCGAATTCAGGATTGCTGGCATGAAATTGTCTTAACAGATGGTTAGCAGCTCTTGTCATAGAAAACAGTTCTGAGCATGATCTTAATTGAGCGGTTTAGAAATGAATAAATTAACATCTTAAAGCCTTAGATTGTCTCAGGTGAATTTCCTAAACACATATATTTGCAATTTTTCAAAAACCTTTTCTGTGAACCTGGGAGCATGTGTGTTTCAAATTTCTCCATTTAGAAATTACAAAAGTGCAAAAGCCCCTATACCACTTTAAAATGATGTTAAAATTCCATATACACCAAAGAAAAGCAATGTGAGAATTATTCCATATACACCAATGTGTGTGTGTGTGTGTGTGAGAGAGAGAGAGAGAGAGATCATGAACAAGAGGTAGCATAATAGCTCATTGCCTCAATTTCCATTTTTAGTTCATCACAGAAATGAACTTATTTGATCACAGAAATGAACTTATTTGAATATCTGTAGTCCTCAAGAGGACTTGCTCAGTCTGCAATGTTGGCATCAGAGTGGACTTAATGTTACTATGAGGGCCTCATGTGGGGTGACACAGGTAGCCCAGGATATGATAAGTTGTTATTTCTGTTTTAGGATAATACTGCATTATGGTTTGATACTCACAATATTCTGAAATTGATTACTGAGTTAACCATAGAGAAGATACATGAAGTAATCTAGCTCTCACAAGGGGATAGGGGTTTGAAAAAAAAGAACAGAATTAGTTTAGTTTTCTCTTCAGAGGCCTTTTCTTTTCTATTCTCATTTCTATGCTAAACGTTATCTTATTGTCATACCCTTCCTTTTCAGAAGAAGTTCAAAGAGTTGATAGGTCCAGGGCAAACTGTAAGACCAATTAGAAGGCTTGGGCTCATGTGAGTATTGTAAATGAAATTGTCAAAGAATGTGGGTTGTCACCTCGGTAGCCCCAATATATATCAGATATTCCAATTTGTCCCTTCTATCTTGGGAATCTAAAATATGTTCCACCTTTAATTCTTTCTCCACACTAACTGAGATGAAAGGGGCAAGGGAGAGAGAGAAGCATTGGAACATAGAGAACAGAATGGTACCAAAATGGATTTATTATTATTATAGCTTAAAGTTACAGGCAAAAGTCAACTGGGTTCATCTATCGTGGTTTTAAAAACTTACAGAAACTTAATAGAGAGAAAAAACTTACATGTCCCCTATCAGAAATGGAGGGGTTTTCCTGGGGATAGGACAGCAGCTTCATTTGTAGTAAGTTCATTTCTGTGATCAAATAAGTTCATTTCTGTGATGAGCTAAAAATGGAAATTGAGGCAATGAGCTATTATGATAAGATCCAACTTTTCTTTGAAGAGCTGATATTCTGTTTCCTCCAATCTACACACTTGAAGCCACTCTCTTGTGGGCAGGAAGGGCCATTGTCCAACTGTCCCTTGTTTTGGTAATAGACTACTCTGGTTTAGTGTTTTGCTTCTAAGCTTGTCAGAACTAGCTCTCAAACCATGTTGTAGAAACCATGTGTCTCAGTCTTTCACTGCCTAGTTATAAACATGTTGTATGAGTGTCTATGGTAACTATCTATTTAATTGCTTCACTTTAAATGCTCCATTATGAATTATGTTTTAATAATGGAGAACTGATTAAAAAATATCTTCTGGCTGTTGCCATTTACTTTTTTTTTTTTAAGGATCCTGAGTGGGGGCATAATTTGAAGAGGGACAAAGCAGTGCTATACTGTTCAGTTACTGGAGCACAGTGCTATTGGTTATCTCTATAAATGTTGCTGACTACTTCAAACTCCCTCTGCACATATCTTGATTATAGGATATTGTTTTTGTTTAGTTATTATTATTAGCTATTTGTTTAGTGTAATTAGCCCTTCTCTAATTAGATCATTACATTTAACATTGGCCTTTTCAAAAATAGCAGTGTTATTCTGATACCAATTGTCTTAAAGTAGCCACGAGCAGCCCTTGATATGGTGTGCAGAACAATCTGAGGCCTTCTTTGAGGTATTCTTTCTAGACACTTGGAGATTTCTTTAACTAAAATATTTCTTATGTCCTGAAAAGCAAAATTATTTTTTTATTGTTCATGATTAGTGTACATTCATGTAATTGTTCTTCATACTCTATTCTTAATTTATTCTGCAGGAGTTGCTTGATTTACATTTAATTTACACTAATGATCATCAAATGAAAGGTTGCACTATGTAACACAAACACAACTATATTTTAAAACATTGACTTGTAATCATTCGATCACTATGTATATATCGTGCACTGTATAAAAAGTAGAAAAAAGAACTAGGACCTGCTGATGTAAAGATGATTTTGACTCCTGATTCCCATATTGATTTGTTTATCTGTTGTTCATTGCTGCTCATCTGCCTCTATGATGTTTAGTTACAAAAATAAATGTATTTACATCTTCATTCAAAAGACCTCAATGACATTGACTATTAAAAATGTATCTGCAATATAAATTTTGCCAACTATTTAAAGTATAATGTAGAAATAAGGTAGCTTGGCCTTCTTGAAGTGCTTCTACAATAACTTCTGCACCTATTTTGCTGCTATTAATTTCTCGAATAAACGTTACTTATCCTAAAAGGTGGGCCATTCAACGGTGCCTCAGAAAATTAATGCAAATTGAAGAAGTTCAAAAGAAAGAGAACAATGAATATACATATGCAAATCTGTTTCTCCACATAGGTCTAGTTACGAAAATGAAGGAGATAAGCAAGATTTCTTTAAAAAAATGAATGTCTTACCAAAAGGAAGATATTAAATAGCAAAATAAACTGTTGTTGTTGTTAGTTGCGAAGTCGTGTCCGACCCATCGCGACCCCATGGAAAATAAACTGTAGCAAAGTACTGTATATCAAGGAAATAATAAAAATGCAAGTTATATGTATAATAAAAAGAGTAAGAGTACTTTGAGGAGCACTTGGCAAAGAATTAAGAGAAATAATTAAAAAAAACCTTTAAAATATTTGGAACAGAAAATTCACTAGGAAGGACGTTGGGCTATTGGAAAATGGGAGAATTAAAAATATGCAAAAATGCAAATGCTGCATTTTTTAGGGAGAAAATCAGATAAATTGAGAAAAATAGTCACAGAATATATTAAACAATGAGGTAAAATTATAAGTGAAATTGACACTAAAAATAAATCATCCCTGGATACAGATGGCAATGACCCAAGGGCTCTTAAATGAATTAAATGTAAAATTGCTGATCCTTTAGCAAAAATACCATTTCTGTTTAATAGCAGTTATTTTCTTATTCTTGGGAATAGTTACGAATATGTCCCCAATTTTTAAGAAGGGATAAATGAAACTAGGGATGCCCAAGGAGAGTGTCAAAAAATCAAAATAGTGTCCATGACTCTGTGACCAACACCACACACTCATATATCCATGTAGTTCTATTTATACAAACAGCAGCTCCTTTCTTCTCTCTCCTTCTATTTTTTCTATTTTGTTTTTTGTAATTTAGTCTGATGAAGAGCTCTGGAGAATATGAAAAGTCAAATTTTTATTTTTAGCACTACAGTATATCTAAATCTTCAGGTTCTGGGTGTTTATTTAGTACTAAGAAAGACTTTATCAATTGACAAACTAAGCGCAAGTAGCCCTATTAAGTCTTTTACAGCAAAGTCAACAAAGAGCCTTATAACAAGTACTATATATACTATATAGGTTTTTATAGATCATAGTCCACTTGATCAGCTACATAACATATACTTCAGGGAGACTGATCCACTCCTGCTAGAAGTTGTTGAAGTGAGATCAAAATCGCTGAAAGAAGAAATTGGATCAGATTTAAGACTCAGTATTTCAGACACACATTGAGCTACACTTTAGAAAAACTCCATATTATGATCCATATCAATGAGGATCAGAGAAAACTAAAGGTGATTTATAATGGTATCATACCAAATAAATGTTGGAAATGTGGTAAAGCAAAAGGCACCTAATGAATCTATGGTTGTCGTGTAGTTGTACAAAGATTCTGGACAGAAGTGATTAGAGAGATTAACAGCATGGATATCAGAAAATTCAGTTATAGTCCCAAGATATGTTTACTGTCATTATTTAATGAAATAACTCAACTGAAAACATAATTCTGCTATGATATTTTTATACTGTCTTTTACTTCCTGTTATTGTTTTATTGTATCTTATTATCTATTGTCAGGTCATATATCCCTTTGTATCTATGGTTTGATTTTCTAAGCCAAATAAAATAAAAAACAGAGACTCTGATTCAAAGAAATCTGGTATGATTCTTAGGAGATATTTGATTTGCTCATTGTTGGAGGGAATAGGGTATTTTGTCCTTGAAAAAAACAGGCGAAGCCCGTTGAAAATAACCTCCCCCCCCCCTCTCTCTCTCTCTCTCACCTTTCTCTCTCTCTCTCTCTCTCTCTCTCTCTCTCTCTCTCTCTCTATATCTATCTATCTATCTATCTATCTATCTATCTATCTATCTATCTATCTATCTATCTATCTATCTATCTATCTATCTATCTATCTATCTATCTCTGTCTCTATCTCTCATCTCTATCTATCTATCATCTATATAGCTTATTAGACTGGTTTGTAACCAATTTTAATTATCTCCAGGGTAAAAGTCTAACTACTCTTGTATCTATATTGCGAGTACAGTGAAAACTATTATTTATATAAAGTAATTGCAATTGATGTAATTGAAATTCATATTGTATTGTAAAAAAAAGCAAATCTCAGGCTTCATTAATTTATACTAGTTCAGAATTTCTAATGCAGAAGAAATCATTAAAAATGGAGGATAGGATTTCAAAATCAAATGAAGGAAGTTAGAAAGCTCTCAGTCACAGTAATAAGCAAACAGTGATTCAAAAGAAAATTCATAATGAAAGACTCATGAAAATGTTGAGCTCTGACACTGTTAATTATTCTTATCAAAATATAAGATCATACATTTAAACAGCTGAGCAGAGAAATAAATATACCACTAGTTAGGATAACTGTAAGCATCTTACTCAGGACCGTCTGCCTTGGAAAAAAAGTGTATCTATATAAGTGATAAACTTGCTGCCTTGGTATGTCTCTTTTGAAGGGCTCTTATAGATTGGAGGATTGCAATGTGGTTTTGTGTAGTACATTTTATATCTACACAAAGAAGGAAAAAGGTAGACAAAGTGAATCTGGCACATTGATTATAGTCTTCATTGTGTAAGTTCTTTTTCTGTTGATAATATATTTTCATTCAAACTACTTCTTTGAAAATGACCCAATTATAAGTAATACTTATCTTCTGTTACTACAGATACTCCGCACTGTATTCAACTAGCATGATGAAATTTTAAGGGTAGTACAAATTGTAGCCAATTTTGTACAATTATTATCCATGTTGTAGATTGCAAAACAGGGAAGGAATGAAGTTTTGAGTTATTCTAATGAGGTAGCTTAGTTAATTTAACTAGGGACCGGGCTAAGTAATTATTCCACATACATTTCTGGGGCAGAAATAAAATGTACTTTCAACTACTTGGGGAACTGATCCAATTGCTCATTAATAATATACTTATATAAACTCTCTGGGCTTTTTTCTGCAAGATTAATCTATTTCCTATGAAAAGACACATCTACAAGGCTAACTTTGCATTGGCCCATAGAGAATGTAAGGAGATAAGAGGATTCACTAATTCCAATCAAAACTATCTGACCTCTCGGATAAATAAATGAAATTACTCATTATTGCTAAATGGACTCACATAAAATACCTCAACAGTGTTTTCTTTTTTAAAAAATGATGGTTTTAAGCTCCTCCTTCAAGGTTCAGCTTTGTAAAGCTAGGATATGGGTTCATTTCAAGTACCCAGTGAAAGCTCGCCATGAGCAGAGGAATATGAAGATGTTCAAAATAAGACTACTATTTGTAAAATAAAACATCTGACGATGCATTGTGGCTGGATATAAGCACTGCATAATTTGAAAATAGCTTCATATTATAAGAAAATCGGAGGAATACTATATATGAAGGAGAGCTGATGAGCCAAAACTGCATAGGATGAGATATAAATGTCAGGGGAAAATTAGACCAAACCATATGACAGAAGATGGAGTGAGAGGTAGATATCCAGAAGGCAAGAGGTAGTCTCCAAATATCCTAAAAAGTAAAACAATTGAGAAAGTTTTAATAAGGTGACAATTGACTATATTGAAAACTGCTCTGTGATTGATAGCTCTTGGTCCTGGTCAATCCAGAAGAGATTAGCTCTTAAATTTCCTATAGATTTTAAATGAATTATTAACAATTAAACAATTATTTTATAGACTACTACCAGAAAATTATAATTTGCATTTATGCGGGATATTTAAGGAAGACAATCTATGAAGTGAAGAGTTCCAATTTTAATAATAAAGCATCAGGTTCGGCATTGTTAATAAAATTCAATAATGGTATTAATTTAGAAAGAGATTGTCAAAGGATATTAAGTCCTTTGTGAACATAGCTCTCATGCCACTCACACAATCTCCCCAAATATCTTGGAAATTTAGAGCAATTCTGCAGCTAATCAAAGTCTGATTTTAAAAAACTCTCCTGAATTACTGCATGTGCAGTATTTGGGAAAGAAATCTTGTAATTTCTTTCAAAAGATAGTTTAAGATTTTTTTCAGATGAAATAATTAAAAATGTCCCTTTATTGCTCATAGAATAGCTTTGGGAGGGGAAGAGACCAATCATCTGCTATTTTTATACTCTTCCTGAATGCAAAAATATTTACAAAATGCAGTGCTTGTAGCAGAAGGACTGAGTAAAAGTTGGGCATCTGCACATGCTAATAGGATTCACACATGGGAGCACTTTGCTGTCTTTTGTACCCACCTTAATATCCTTCCCTCTGCCATAATTTACTTCTAAATTAGTACTGGAAAATCATGTAGTCCATAAAGTGAGATGGGGATGAGACAAGGGTGTGATCTAGGGAAGAAGAAAAGAAAGAACTACTGTATAAAGAATAGCTAATCAAACCATTAAAACATAGCTATTCCAGAGGGGGTTGGAAGCAGGTCTATTATGTGTGGTGAGTATTGTGTTATGCCTCTGACACTGGTTCTAATTCTAGTGTAATATTAACATGGTTGTTCATTTGTTTTCATCTTCGTATTGAAAGGGTGGGATGTGAATCATTCAGAGTCCCTCTGGATTGGAGTGGAATATAGACCCAGTAATAAAATAATCAGCCCGTAATATTTTGCTATCTAAAATAAAAGATGAGAAGGCTTCTTGTCATGCCTAGAGAAGCTAGCTAAAATGGCAGCCAAATCTTATTCCATGGAATGGCATTGGGCACAGCAACTGAGGCAAACCCTTAAATTAGCAGGTCTAAGACAATATAGTCTCCGATCAAAGAAAGAGAATTCAGGTGACCAATTGGAAGACAGCACTGTACTCCTGTCACTCAAAATGTACAGCACAGTATTTCAGTTTCCTCGTCTGGTCTCAGCTGAAATGGATTAACTCACTGGAAAAGTCAGTTATGCGCAGAATGGTCAGTGATAAAAGAAATGAGGCAACCAAAAAACACAATGGCTAGACACTATCAAAGCCTAATCTAGCTAGAACATAAAATAACTGAAAGAAGCTATACAAGGTTGGAAAATGTAGAGAGAAATGGACATGATTGAATGTATAGCATCATCAGCATCATATTCTTAAATGTGGTTTTCTGCTCTCTTCCATTCTTTCTCAGACGCTGGAGAATGCTGATTCTTCCAGACTGATTTGTAAACACCTTAACAAAGTTTTTTTCCCCTTTTCCATGACATTTCTCACTGCATTGAAGCTTCCTGAAAAAAGAGAATCACTTGAATCACTGTGATAGACAGGCAGTTGAGTCACGCCTTCCTATCTCACAGCCTTCTCAGTGCAGCTACAGTAATGTAGTTAGGTCATTTGTTTACAGGTCTAGTTTCCTGTGGAACATTGCTAAATTTCACTGCAACAGATATCCCGAATGTGCCACCAATTAAACAGAGTTAGAAGGAGAATTATTATGGCAAATTTAGGTGGCCCTTCTTCCAAGAACGATGAAAAAGCACAGAAGCCAAGTAAGGAGCTTGAAAAATCTGATCCAGTGGTACCAGGACCTAGGGCTGACATTTTGAAGGAACCACCTTCTACTGCTGAGCTCTCTATCTGAAGAAGAGAAGAGTCTATGAGAAAGCTGTCACCATTCTGTTGAGATTCGAAGGACAGAAAATAAGTACACACACGTATGCATATACATATATATATATAGACACACACACACACAAAAGTCAGGCCCCAAAGGTCAATCATAATATATTTTATTAATCTGTTGTTCAGAGAAAATGTTTCTGTACTTAGAAATGTTCAAAGGTCATGCATTGAATGAGTAAGGAAGTACTTAAAAGAAATTGGCAACCAATTTGAATATTTAATGTAATTTATATGATAAATTGTCTATGGAGCCTGATTTTGTCGATGAAGTCTGACTTTGGTGAACCCTGTATATATTACTCCTTCCATCTACACACAGCAATAAACTGTATTCCCATCTGAATGGTTGTAAGGTGGTGGGCAATCAAAATAAAAAACCATGATCATCTGCTGTTTTGGTCTTTGCTGTCTTGCTATTTCAGGGAATAAGAGCAGCGAAGGAGTTCTCGTCCCCATGGTTTTGGAGTGGGAAGGCAGCCTAGACAAATGGTGAGAAATAACCATCTAGGCACTTAATTGCTAGTTTCCATGTTGCTTCCTTCTCCTGGGCATGAGTTGATTAGCTTGATTGAACTGATACCTTTTGATATGCAAGGCATACATTCCTACGGTGGCAGGAGCCTACTAATTGGCTTACAAGGTCCTTCTGGGGTAGCAAGATTGGCTTCTCAGGTAGATTAGGAAGTCGTGTCACCTTTTTATAACCTCCTATATGCTAAAAATAAACAGCCGGTTCAAGCATAGCTGGATGCATGAAAATGTAACCAATTAGAATGTCATTCAGAGCTTCATTTATCAGACTGATTTAAACACAGCCAATGCATTACTGCCACTTGTTCAGCCACATAGAAGCATTTCTATCTGCCTTTTTTCTGAGAGAGTAAAGAGGAATATGTGAAGTGTGGTAAAGTGGACTAGGTTACAATGACTGATACGTCACCCAGTGAGCTCTGTGGTTGAATTAAGGCTTGAACCTTGGTGTCCCCAGTCCAGGTCTAAGACTTTAACTCCTAAATAGCTAGCTAGCAGTGTGTGGTTCAACTGAATATTCCTTTCCCTTTTGGTGTTAACTTTTCCTATTTTTTTCTCTTCCATTTGTCTGAAATGGTATTGGGTTTCCTGCCTAAGCAGGGGGTTGGACTAGATGACCTCCAAGGTCCCTTCCAACTTTATTATTATTGTTGTTATTGTTATTGTTATTACCATGAGTAGTCAAAATCTCACCACAAATTTTGCCATGGCTTGGGACATTTGAAAGGCATTTACTCACTTACAAGCCTGCCCACAGATTATAATGTGAGAACAATTTGGCATTTCTTTCTTAAGGATATTTGCATGGTGCTTATATTGCTAAAATGTGAGTATTAGGTCAAGAAATTGATGTTGTTGCGTGATATTTTTAATGTATTTAGCATTTATGCATTCATTTTTCCCCCTGTTTGATCATGGCTTTATTATTGCCTATAGTATTTTATGTGTTGTATGTTTACCAACTCTTCTGCTTATCTAAAGACAGTTTAAATAAAGCTTTATTTTTGCAGTTATTGAATGTATGAATCAAGCTGAGAGTAACTATAATACCATCACAAGCCTTTGTAGATACAACTTACTTTTTTTAGATGGATTATAGTGAAACTGCTGGTAGCAAACAAAAGGCAGAAGGCTAATTTTCAAACAGACAGTGATCAGTACCTTTCTTCTTTCAGTTTTAAACTTGACATTATCCCTTGCCTTGAGCTAATATGTGACCAAGCAAGGTTGGAATCTATTAATAAATATTTAAAATTGCATGGGGATGAACAAGCAGCATGTGACAATGTTTTTTTACCTTTGTGTCAGGCAGAACAATTCTCAGCTTTTTTAAAAACCACTTTGCGTCATAAATATAGAAATGAAAGCATAAAAATTCAACAAAAGCCTTATCAGTTCAGACTGAAGACTAACAAGTCCAATCCTCTCCTATTCTTTGTTCCCAATAAGTGGTTTTCAGAGACCTGCTGCCTTTGATCCTTTATTCTGCTGGTGATAGAGCTATTGTCTCTTGGAATCACCAATTGCATTATTCTCCAAGGCCCATCAGGATTTCTTTGTAGATAACCTCACAGTATCAGAATCCTAATGCAAATGTAACTTCCAATTGGATAAGATTGGTTTAAGGTCTGTTTATTTTCTACAATTTATGTGCAGTTTATCTTATTAATACTTTAGATCTAGTAAACAAACAGAACAAGTATTATGGATAAACATTTTAATCAGCAGTTGATTGCAAAAGAGTGGCAAGGAGTATAATTATCATTGCAACAATTGCAAAGACATGTCATTATAATGCATATTATCTTACAAATGATGGTTCCAAATGGCAGTGGCTTCACCCTCAAATACTGAAGAATAGATTTGTGCTGCTGTGCAAATATTTTCAATGCCGCCATCCATAAAGCAATAATTCCTTTTGAGAATACAGCATTCCTTCCAGCTAATGAATGGGTATCTGCCAACACCTCATACCACTCCACCTCACTTTAACCTTGCTTTGCTTGCTTTTTTTGCAATGTAGACAAAAAGAAAGACAAAGCTAGTCACAAAATCCATTGCAGGAACATTGTGACTAGAATCCAGAGAAGTTGGAAAAATGCAAATCCATGGAGTCAAATGTTGGGAAATTAGTAGGCATTCTCACCAGTGGAAAACCAGCCCACCACCAAGGCCCATCAAGTTCCAATGTCTCAAATCACAAAACAGAAAGTTTATGATTTGAGCTCAAAAGAAAATTAGTCATACAACCTCACTTAAGAAATGAGAGGTTGTATGAATATAAGGGCACAGCACTAATATAGGAACATTCAGTGTTGAGTTTTCCAATTCATTTATATTTTGCTCATGAAAGGTCTCAGTAAGTAAAACTGTTGACAATAGGTCAGAGTAAGCTGAACATTAAAAAAAGGAGGAAAGGAGGATATTATTTTTCTGCCTACACAATAAATCTAGAAGTAATTCCAAGGCACTAACAAGAAACTTCATGGTTAAATTAAAAGAAGTAAATTATGTTCGTTTTTACAGGGCAAAATAAGACAAAACTGTCAAAAGTCAAAGCATAAGATCTTAGTAGTATTTATTATATTTGGTGTCATTGTTAGCACCAAATGCTGTATATGGTATGGTTTTGATTAAGGCTGGTAACATATCTTTTCTATCTTACAAAAAATGTTATGTAAAGGTTTTTAATTGTCTATAGTCAAAATGGGCTGTGAAGATATTTAATAACATCCATGGTATATGAAAGATTGTATCTTGGAAAGTTAGAACGTCATTTAATGGAATTAAGAAAATTATGTGTGTGTCAATACAGAAGAGAGTAGAACCTGGGACCAAAGTTAAAAGAGGGACCGGCCTAGAATCTCTACGTAGGGCAACCTCTCTTACAAGTCTATTGGCCCTTATCTAACTCAAGCAGGTGCTAACTGTTAGTTGAGAAGATTCCTGTGTATAGGCATGATTAGCAATAAATCAATTGGATCTTCATGTGTAGACCAGATCTTTCGTGCCTGACAGCCTGTGAAAATACAATACAAGAGAGGATATAATAGTTTTAAAGCTGTACGCCAACAACAGAGACCCAGCCATTTAAGATGATGAGGAAAGGGAAGCACAAATACAGCTAGCCATCCTTAAGCAAGAAGTCATGTGGGCAATGATGAAACTGCCAAACAACAAGGCCCCAAATGTTGATTTCATCGCCCACATAATTGCTGAGGCCTCTACCACCCACAGAAGACTTGTACCAGTAAATTTGGGAAACTAACACATAGCCACAGGGTTAGGATTAGGGTTCATTCCATTACCAAGATTGGGCAATTCTAAGGTTTGCTCCAATTACTGCACAATTGCCCTCATCTCTCGTGTTAGCTAGATTCTCTTTAAGATCATACAAGAGCATCTGGCACCAACCATCAAAAGGGAATTACCAGATGTTCAAGCTGGCTTCAGAAAGAGTTATGGTACTTGTGATCATATTGCATATCTATACTGGATCATGAAAAAATCTCAAGAATATCAAAATAACATCTACATCTGCTTTATTGACTACAAAAAAGTATTTGATTCTGTCTAGTATGACAAGCTGTGAATAACCCTAGAAGACCTGAAGGGATGAACACAACTGATCAAACTGGTGCAGTTGCTGTACACAAATCAGGAAGTTTGCATATCATACAGAACTCATATTGTGACACTGATTGGTTTGAGATAGAGAAAGGAATGAGGCAAGGCTGCTTTCTTTCACCTTTTTTATTAAACTTGTTTGCTGAAGTAATCATGATGAAGCTGGAATTTGAAGAATCAAAAATTAGAATAAAGATTCCAATAAAGAAGACTATTTGTAGCTCAGGGTTGAAATGAGGGATCCTTGTTGTTCTCTGAGCTTGGTTGTTTTCTTGCAGACATTTCAATTCCAAACTAGGTAACATAATCAGTGGACTGATGATGTTATCTAATTTGGGTAATGAAACATCTGCAAGAAAACAACCGAGCTCAGAGAACAAAAAGGAGTAAAGATTAGAGGAAGAAATTCTTTAAGGTAAACAATGCCTCGAAGTTCTTTGAAGAGTTTCATCTGTCGGAACCATGACACACTAACAGTTTTCAATATATTGATGTCATAACCTTCAGAAATCAAAGTAGTTCTGAAATACCTAATTAAAAGGATTAAACAAAAAAGTGAGAAATTTGGCCTCTTCCAGAACATAAAAAAAAAAAAATCCAAAAATCCAAAAATCCAAAATCCACTGCAAGGAATGGAAATGTCAAAATAACAACTGATGGTGAAGATTGAATGCAAGCAAGAATTCATTTTCCTGGAATCACAGACTGATCAAAGTAGTAAATGCAGTGCAGAAATAAAATGTTAAATCACAACAATGATGAGCGTGTTTACGGAAAAGCAACAATCAGTGCAGATTAGTCCGCACTATTGCATTTTCATAGCTGCCTATAATTGTGAAATTTGGACTGTGAAAAAACTAGACATGAGGAAAATCAACTCATTCAAGCTGCAATGTTGGAGAAGCTCCTGCACACTCCTTGGACAACCAAGGTGACAAACAAGCAAGTACTGGAGTATATAAAACCAGACATATCACTGGAGGCAAAAATCACAAAATTCTGCCTTACATATTTTGACCATGTCATGTGATCAAACTCATTGGAAAAGGCAGTTATACTTGGAATGGGCAGCAGTAAAGGAAAATAAGGCCATCAAAAAAACACAATGGCTAGACACCATCAAAGCTGACAACAACCGGACCATAAAACAATGAAAAGAAGCTGTACATGATTGAAAATGTGAAGAGAGCTATGCATAGAATCGCCGAAAATTGGACATGATTGAATAGACAAAATCCTAGGGACTGCTCTCTAACAGACTGAAAGAAATTAAAAACAAAGATAATGAAATGATTTGGAAAGAAACTACAATAAGGGAAGGCTGGAAGAAATATTTTTTAGTTCAGTACAGAAATAAGAGTTATACATTTGAGAATGGAATTGAAGTGAATGCTGTGAATGCTAGTGCCTAAGGAAAAAATGATGAAAACAACATCATAAATACTGTGAGAATAGTGAAAACTTGTAAGGTTGCAGGAGTAAACGACATAACTGTAGAAATGTTAAAATATGGTTTGGGCTTGATTATGAAGTCTGCATCTCTGGTTATTGTTTGGAAGAATGCTGTTATTTTTTCTTCATGCAAAACTGAATGCAAAAAAATATGTGTAGATAATTTGTTACCATGTAGAAAAGGTGTCTGGGATAATTCAGACTGAAATAATATAAACAGCAATGACAAATAAAAATTTGGGAAATTCTATTGAGCAGGGGGTGTGCAGCCCAAATTTCTGTTCTTTGACAGATTACTGAGAAACATATGCCAATAGGAAATAATGTATACTACTTGAATTAGAATTTGCACTGGAGTTGAAGATGGGTGCTAAATGCAGTAAAAGTAATAATAAAAAACATAATGTGATACAAATAAAGTCCATGTGAGAATGTTTAGCAAATGGTTCAACATTGAGCCAGGAGTAAGACAAAGATGTGTGATATCCCCTCAGTTATTTTATGCTTTTATGGAAGAATGAATCCTCACAAAACAAATAAATGAAAGATGAAGGAATTGGTTGAGAGGACGAGGGAAACCAAGAAAGTGTAGTCAGATGAAATTGAAATGAGCCTTAAAAAAAAGAGGGGGGAAGTTTAAAGAACAAAAGGCAATGTATGAAGCCTGAATGGATAGGCTGGAATCAAGAATGAAAAGGTATGAGCTATACAGTGAATGATATATAGATTTTGTTTTTCTTTACCCCATGCCTTAATTTCTTCAATTACAATTTTTTATCCCTTTATGGTGTTCTGTATGATAGTCCTAAACCCAAAAGGGAATACAGGGATGTATGTAACTGTCTAATTTGATTTTTTTTAAAAAACAGTTTACATCAGTTCCTGGAGGGATAGAATTTATACTTGGCTTTTTCTAAGAACTTACTAAGAAAAACAAGAAAAAAAAGGATCATTAATGAAGGCAGACAGTGGTTCATCCATAATTAGTTAATCATAATGGGATGATAGCAGATCTTGCAATATAAAAGTTCTATTCTTTATTAGTAAAAGGAGGGTTTAAACCAGCCATCTCTAATTGCTGCACAACCTGTGTTGGGCACAGTTTCCTGTTCTGCCAAGGGACCATGACAGCTGGTACTTAATACATCTGGAGAACACCAGTTGGGAAGGTTGTTTGAAATAATATAATGACATATTCTGACAATAACTATAATTATGAGAGTTTTGATTTAGTGGATTGCTAGAAATATAAATGTAAGCTAGATAAACAATTACAAAGCTCAGTCTCTGTATTTTTTTCATCTAAAATAGATAACTAAGATCCTGAATAATTTGCTCCATGATTAGTTGCAAATGAGATACTCCATCCTCAGCAAATGATGAGTGTGTTTCTGTTCCCATCATCATCCAAAAACTGAACAAATTTTTATAAACATCTAGAAATATATTGAAATAATGTCATTTCAATATATAAAGCTACCAAGTCTTTCTTTGAATGTTGGGCTACACCACTACGCAAAGCAGGAGCTTCTTCTGTGAACCTACTCAGACCCCACATCCATTTCAATTTCAGTTCCCCAAGCAGAAATAATTCTCACATCACCCCTCCCCTCCACTACCTTATTGTCCACCCAAGTGAGAAAATGCATGAAATTTGTTGTCTTGCCTCATGATTATTCAGGGCTGAATTTAACACGAACATCTTCCTTTCAAAAGTATTTTAGGTGAAAGCTGACTGTTATTCATCCTGTGTTATTTAGCTGGCAACAGAATACAAACTAGATTGTGATGCTGCAGCACCTGAATATGTTATACTCTGGATATGTTATAATCACCTGGATTCAGTGTATCCATGGACCTAAGAACCATAATAGAAATCCTTCTGAATCAGACCAAGTCTTAGTTTCTCACATTGCCTGGATGATCTCTGACTCCTGCCATTGTTCCCATCCAAATGGCGTTTGTAGGCATGCAACTTGGAGGTAAAACTAAAGCTTTGGAAATAATAACTCTTAATATTGATGAGCAACTCTATTCAGCGTTGCCTAGACATACACTTCTGGTTAAATGTAAATAGAATTTTATCTTAGCAAATTGTAAATTGATTAAGATTAGAAGCAGGAAATCATTTTTACCAAAAGTGATCTTAAATGAGCTAAACCATATGATGAACGGTTGTAGGAACTGGGTATGTTTAATCTAACAAAGAGAAGGAATAGGGATGACATTATGACAGTCTTTCAATATTTGAGGGGCTGCCACAGAGATGAGAAGATCCTATTCTTCAAAGCACCTGAGGGCAAGATAAGAAGTAACGCATGAAAGCTTATCAAGGAGAGAAGCAATCTAGAAATAAGAAGAAATTTCCTGGCAGTGAAAACAACTAACCAGGGGAACAGCTTGCCTCCAGAAGTTATGGATCCATCACTGGAGGTTTTTAAGAAGAGATTGGACAGCCATTTGTCCAGAATGGCATAGGGTCTCCTTCTTGGTTGGGGGATTGGAGTAGAAGACCTCCAAGCTCCCTTCCCACTCTCTTATTCTGAATTCTAATCAAAAAGCTCTTTCAAGAAGCATTGGCTATTTGAAAGATTGCCCAGTCAATATTATAATTCTTACGATTGTAAAGAATGGTAAGAATTACATTTCTATTTCAACTGCAGCAATCATTTCCAAATGTGCATCTATTTATACAAAGTGCTATATGCAAATGTTATGCAAATCTATCACCTCATTGCTTCCCTCTTTTTCATTTTTTCCTTTGTGGCAATTGTTAAGTTGCTTCCTTTCTCTCCCTCCCTCTCCAATCTATTTCAACCAAAGCAAGAAATCTTTATCAATTGTACTCCCTGCTCTATGGAACACTCTTCTGACCAATGTGTTACACTGCTTTTTACTCTACTTTTAAATTGTTGCTAAATTCTACTATATGTTGAGCATTTTTAATCAGAGGCTTTAATGTACCTTAGTCTGCTAAAATATTGATTGTAAGGTACTTTTTTACATGCTGTATTTATTTATTTTTTTGCTTTTTAGGGTTATTTGTCGTTTTGAAAATGATGCATTGTTTTATTTGCTTGTTAGAGTTTACCATAGAAAGGTAGGATATAAATGACCAAATAAGAAAAAAAATCCATCCTCCAGTTCAGTTAATCTTTGCATAGCATTTGGGTATTAGCTGCCTAAAAAGCAAGATAAAATCCTTGAATGTTATAAACAGAGGAGTTTGAGAAAACTGAAGTTCGTGGATACCAATATTTTATCCTCTCTTCCTGCTTCCCCTGTTGCCAAAAGAGGCCCATAAGCAATTTTATTGCTCCCACCCATTTGGGCTGGTATATTTTACATCACTGGGCTGCAGTAGTTCCCTGCAGAGACAGGGATGCCCTCTGAACTAGGTCAGTTATTACCTTACTCTCAAATGTCCTCTAGAGTGGCTTTTACTAGGAATGCTGCAATAGTAGTAGTTATACCACCTGAAAATTTGTTTGTGTGTGTGTGTGTGTGTGTGTGTGTGTGTGTGTGAGAGAGAGAGAGAGAGAGAGAGAGAGAGAGAGAGAGAGAGAGAGAGAGAGAGAGAGAGAGAGGAATTTGTTAAATAGGCATAGAGTTCACCTTAGATGGGGATTGGGGGCCACCCAGATCATCCTCAATTGATGGTAGAACAGCTATTTGGAAACTATTTGAAAGAGGCCCCTAGGCCAGAGTTTAACTGGAACAGATCATATGTTGACTTTGAGATCCTCAATGAAATCAGCTTGAGAGCTGTGACTAGTGTCACTTTGTCTGGAACTGGAATTCATGGCTAGAGGGAATGTACAGCTCATGGAAGAAATGCTTATCTTTAGTAAAATGTCTAATATTTTATGTGGATTGATAGGTGAAACAAGTATAAGGGTATAAAAAAGAAAAGAAAAATGTCATGCCGGAGTGTTCATCTGTGATACTCTAGCTGCCTGACCTGGCTATAGCACATTTCCAGTGATGTAACCTTGCTTGTAGGAGAGCTCATTTGTGCTATTAGCTGGTACTAAACAGTGCCAAGAAACAGTGGTCTGATTAGGTACATGGCAACTCCTTATTGTTGCAACATTAATTTTTAATGATCTCGGGGGCTCTGCACCTTTGCAATGACAAATAAGTAATGCTAGGCAGTTTTTTAAAAGGTTTCTTGATCTCCCAAAACTCATTTCACTTAGCGTTAAATGAATTTGTCATACAGTATTTCAGAGAATTCAAAACCTTCATTTTCATTATTAGAAGTAATTTATAAAATAATCTAATATATTCCAATCTGCCTTGAGGTACAGATATGAAAAGACTGCAAAGGCATTGTTACTCCTTCCCTCTCCCAAGTGTGTTAAAGACCCAAAAAGAGTCAAGTAAAAAGTGATGCATAGAATAGAAAATCTGAGGAGAATAATGCTTTAAAACATTTGATCCCAGATACTACTTCTTCTGTTTTACCCCTCTGTTGGCTGGTCACTTAGAAATTTCATTTTCTATTACAAGAAATAGATGAGAAATAGTTCCTTAATGGAAAAAGAAAATCTTAAATGGTTCAGTAGCTATAGAAGCTGAAGCCGAAAATGAAATGACCAAGGGAAGCCAGGAAAATAAAAGAAAATGGGACCAGGATCAACTTAAAAAATAAAAGAACAAGATCAACAGCAACACTGCTTACATCCTAAGTGTTTTGCTATTTTTAATGCTGGCACCAGATGACACCAAACTGACAGGAGTAGCCAACACCCCAGAAGACAAACTCAGGATCCAAAAAGATCTTGACAAATTTGAACAATGGGCCCTATCCAACAAAATGAGTTTCAACGTGGAGAAAAGCAAAGTCTTACATTTAGGCAGGAAAAACCAAAGGTACAAATACAGATTGGGTGAGACCTGGCTTAAAAACAGTAACTGTGAGAGGGATCTTGGGTCCTAGTGGACGATCACTTGACTATGAGCCAGCAGTGTGCAGCAGCAACAAAAAAAGGTAATACAATCCTGGATTGTATAAACAGAGGCATAGAATCAAGATCACATGAAGTATTATTACCGCTTTATAAAACCCTAGTAAGACCACACCTGGAATACTGCAGACAATTTTGGTCACCATATCACTAAAAAGATGCTGAGAGTTTGGAAAAAAATCAGAGAAGAGCTACTAAGATGATCAAAGGCCTGGAGAATAAAACATATGAAGAACGGCTATGGGACTTGGGTTTAGCTTGTCTAAAGGAAAGAATAGGGGAGACATGATAGCAGTGTTCCAGTATCTGATGGGCTGCCACAAGGCAGAGGGGGACAGGTTGTTCACCAAAGCACCAGAGGGAAGGACGAGAAACAATGGTTGGAAACTGATCAAAGAGAGAAGCAACCTGGAATTAAGGAAAAACTTCCTGACAGTGAGGACAATCAACCAGTGGAACAGCTTGCCTCCAGAAATCGTGGGCGCTCCATCACTGGAGATTTTCAAGAAGAGACTGGACATTCAGATGGTATAGGTTCTCCTGCTTAAGCAGGGGGCTGGACTAGAAGACCTCCAAGGTCCCTTCCAGATCTATTCTATTCTATTCTAAGTTCAGAAATCACAGTGACTTGTTATCAAGAGCTATTAAATCTGAATGTAACTTCCCGCTTCACCTGTGTGATTGGAAATCACACCCCTGAAACTTGCTAGCAAACCAAATTTGAGAACTGTGGCTCCCATTGTATTTTAGCAACAAACAATCCATAGGATAATCTTAACACACTGTGTAAAGCAATAATAAAATAATCCCCAATCTCCAAAACCTCTAACCTCTCCTAAGAAATTTGGGTCTGACCATACACATAACATTATCTCATGATTGCTGCATCTGTCACAGCCCTTAAATACCCCCAAGATTAAAAGTTTTCCCAAAAGATAACTCACATGTGTAATGTTGTGTGGTGTTGTGTTTCTAGTGTTCCCAATTAAACAAAGATTTAATCCTAGCTGGAAATCTATATACTGGTACTACTAAAATCTTTCATTGTCATGATCTTTTTCTATATGAAACAGTGCATCATAGGGCAACAATTTTTTAACCAACGTACCTCAAATCGGCTAAAATGCAGAATGTGTCCAAAATCTGAGAGAGATCCATGACTTTGACGGAATGAAATTTCAGAAAGTTTTGGCTGCTTCAGTGCTATTGGTTGCTGCTGCACTACTGCTCCAATCATGTGATTTTCATTTTCTTCCCCAACCCATGTGGCTCCTCTTGGGCAGCCCCACACACCATTCCCAACCCATACTGCTCCCTGCACATTGTCTCTGACCTGCATGGCACCTTTTGCACACTCCCAAGCAACTCCCAGGACACTGTTCCCAACCCATACCACCCCCTGACTGCCATAATACCACTCACACACCCTTATGACCCCATGAACTTGATCTGTCCAACACGTCTTACACATCCCCATAGAACCCATACATCATTCTTGACCTGCGCTGCCCCCTTCCTGACTTACGTCATCCACCTGAGCATCCTCCCCAACCTGTTCACTTGCTGTGTGCCTTTGGGATCGGTCCTCTCTCCCTTACTCTTTAACATTTACCATCAAGTTTATGAAGATGCCATTCAATAGTGTGGAGTATTGTGGAAGCTTTATATTATTTTACTCAGCTTTATATTATTTTCCTGGGCTGGACTGTCTATTCCTGGAGGTCTGTGTCCTGGTATCTAGAGGCTATAAGGGTCTGGATGGATAGTTCTTAAAACTACTGTGATTATTTCAATGCTACATTTGTTTGAATCCTGTTAACATGAATGTTTTGTTTCTTACTATGGATATTTTATGTTTTTGCTGTCAATTGCTATGCATGGATTCATTTAAATTGATGATGTACCACTTACATATATAAATGCATTATTTTATCATCATTTTAAATATTTTATCTTGTTTGTGACCTCCTAAAATAAAAACTCAATCCTGCTATATTTCAAACTATTTCATTAATATTTTTTTGTCCTTAGAAAAGTAGTAAGCAATATGTCTCCTTGGGTGTTAGGACATCCACTATCTCCAAAATATTGTGCACTAGCTTAAAATTATGTACATATGAATAAAAACATGAATGTTGAGTTTAAATAAATGAAAAATTCAATGAGTCTACTTCAAGCATCTGTTGATACAAATACAGCCAAAACTGATAAAGTAGGAAGCAGTATCTCCTAATTAAATGACAGGCAAACTGCTTCTGAAAATGCTATAACAACTTTACAGAAAGCTAATAAAATGTTAGAAGCCTATCTAACATATTTCAAGGCATAATCAGAGGGAAACATCAAAGTTCAGATTTGATGTAAATATTGAAAAGTCCTGCCCCCTTTTTTGAGAATTGCACTAAATATTTGATTTAATAATGGATTTTCAGTTAAAGATAGAAAGAGGGTCAACATATTCCAGCTGCTGTTCCACTCCTCCCAAAGACAAAGAATAGTTATTCTTGGCCATTCATTTGTCTTTCAGTTCACAATTAAATATTTTGATGATCCTGTGAACCTAAACAGATTGATCTTTCTTGACTATATGAGATACATGGAAGACAGATGCGTCTTTTATTATGCCAAAATGCTGGGCAGAGAAAGAAAATTTTCTAATTATTATTTGAATATAGTGCCTTAAAAAAATCAGTAGCTGCCAAACATTTTGTACTGGCCTCAATCCAATTCTATCTAGGTTTCTGCTTAGAAAATTTAGGAGGTTATGGGGATGATTTTTCATTATGATGAAGGTATAGCATATAACTTTTTTAATTTAAATAACTTGGCTTGCATGAAGAATATAAATAATATCATGTGGGTGTAATTATTTAATTTTGTGTGTGTGTGTGTGTGCACATGTGTGCATAGGTATAGATATATGATTATTATCATATTAACATATTAACATTATCTGGCCAGAAAAGGTGAATTTAAGTTTATATTTTGTTTTGATTTTGGTTTTAAGTGAATTTATTTCTTTAAAGACTATATATGGCCATTTTTCTTACATATGTAACAAATTATAAAACAAATCATGATTTATAACTGACACAGACTCATAAAAAAACCACATCTATATTAGGATCAGCTAAGATTCTGGCTCATCATGTGGAGAAGAGCCAGGTCTTCATCATAGCTGTCCAGACCGCAATGAGGAGGCTGTTCCATGGGGCAGAGCCACAACAGAGAAGACATTTCTCCCAGGTCCCACCAGATGAACTATTTAATAAAGGAGATCTATTGTTATTTTGGCTATTAGAGGTAGTACTTGACTTACAGCCAGTGGTGGGATTCAGCCGGTTCACACCGGTTCAGTAGAACCGGTAGCTAAATTTTGCTGCATTCGGAGAACGGGCTGGCTTCCAGAAGTCCATTCTAGGCCTGGGAGGCCTGGAGGAGGGCTCCTAGGCCTAGAACGGTCCACCGGAAGTGCGTGGATGCCACTTCCAGAAGTCCATTCTAGGCCTCAGAGGTCTCCCAGGCCTAGAACGGCCCGCCAGAAGTGCATGGATGCCACTTCCGAAAGTCTATTCTAGGCCTCAGAGGCCCAGGCCTGCATCGAATAAGAGAACCAGTTGTTCAGGTATTTGAATTCCACCACTGCTTACAGCCATTTGCGTAGTGATTATTTGAAGTTACAACTGCATTGAAAAAAATGACTTATGACTGTTTTTTACACTTTTGCCATTGCAGCATCCCCATGGTCACATGATCAAAATTCAGACTCTTGGCAACTGGCATGTATTTGAGATAGTTGCAGTGTCCCAAGATCACGTGATCAACTTTGCCATCTTCTGACAAGCAAAGTCAATGGAGAAGCCAGATTCACTTAACTGTGGCAAGAAAGGTTGTAAAATGGGGCACAACTGACTGAACAACTGTTTCGCTTAGCGATGGAAATTTTGGGCTCAAATTGTGGTTTTAAGTCAAGGACTACCTGCACTCATTCTCTTCTTTCCTCTTCTCTTTCTATACCATTAGCAAAAACAAAAGAGATACTTACTAAATTTGAAACATTCAAGACTCACACTGCACTTTTAAAAGTAACGTGTATATTGAATGAAAAGAATGGGAGAATGTTATATCAGTTGTTTTAAGAAAAGGGGAGTAGTTGGATTACTATAGATAAAAGTGTTTTCCTTTCTGTTGCATGTGATAACATATATAGAAAGTGATTAATTCACCTGAATTTCACCTCAGAAACAACTTTACTAAGAATCCAGCAATAAGCAGCCAGCATACTGGGACCCCACTTACCCTAGTACTGCTTTTCCATGTTTGAAAATTTCTGGTGAAACTGTCCAACATTCTTCTTATTGACTGCACTGAGACTGCCAGGAAAAGTCCAGTAGAGAGTCTAAAAAATGAACTGTTACTTTCCGGGCTTGATGTAAGTTCAGGAGATTACTATTTCACCATAGTTTCCTAATGATTTCCTAAAAAGTTTCTACAAATGCTTTTGAATTACTGGCAGTTCTCAACTTATAACCACAGCTGGGACTGGAAAATTCATCATTAAGAGGTACAATCACTGAGCAAGTCATCATATCACTATGACTTATGACCTTCCCTGCCAGTTTCCTTCTTGACTTTGCTTGTCAGAAGACAGTTGGGAAGGTCACAATGGTGATCATGTGACCTTGGAACACTGCAACTGTTATAATTGAAAGCTGGTTGACAAGAACCCATATTGTGATCACATGACCACAGGGATGCTGCTATAGTCATTAGTGGACTGGACCTAAGTCATAACTTCAAATGGTTGCTAAATCAATAATTGTCAGTCCAGGACTACCTGTACATCCATGCAGTTTTTTTCAACTTCACTTAACTGCCCTTCTTCTTAGAGTACATAGCTACAATCATTTTGCCCGTTAGGGATCCACCCTACTGTCTCTTGTTTTGCAGTGTCTGTCGTCCTCAAGAACAAAGTTCAAAATTTCTCAGTTTTAGCAATGTAAAAAATTGAGGCTTCCATGGCAAACGTCCATGGCGAACTGAAGATGGCCCTGCAAGAATGGACCCAATGACTGCAGCAAAGACCAAAAAACTAGTGAGTAGACCTATTCCACAGAATCTTTCTGAATAAGGAAAGGATGGGAAATCACCAAATATGCTATGGAGAGATCCTTCTTAGAGGAGACTGTAGGACAATGGTCTGGCTGGCTGGCTGGGGAATTCCAGGAGTTGAGGTCCACACATCTTAAATATGCCAAGTTTAAAAAACTCTAGAAAGTTGCTTCCACTATTTGTTGTACAACCTGTGATATGCTAAATCCTTACCCTTTCTCATCACCTAAACTGTGGCCATTCAGTGGTGTAATCCTTTGACTTTTCCTTCAAAGACTGCTGTGAGTTTCAAAGTTATTAATGCACCAATGGATTTGGATCAATTACATACCTTGTATAATAGATAATATGTCAGTGTTGTGTCTTATAGGAAGATTTTTTAAAAATGTATTTTGACAATAATAGCAATTCTTATGTTCCCATTTTTTACCTGTTTGTACTTTGTTGTTCTGTTAGTTGTTGTTGCTTTCAAAGAGGTAACATTGTAAATCATGAGTATTCATAAATAGACATTGTAGCTATCGGCCAGAACTCTGTGTGTCTTCAACAATCCTGGTGATGCCCTTTAGTTTGATATTTTTATTCCTTACAAAAAACCCCATAGCACTCCATTCCCCAAGTGTGCTGTTACCCATCTTTTTTCCTTCTTGTTCAAAGGAACCTTAAAGAATTGGGAGATTTGCAGCAGGTTGCATACTCTATAAAGGCACTTTTCATTTTCTTGTGTCTCATCAGTGGCAATGTTGTTGCTGC
The DNA here is from genome assembly GCA_023970755.1 of Azemiops feae. NCBI lineage: Eukaryota > Metazoa > Chordata > Lepidosauria > Squamata > Viperidae > Azemiops > Azemiops feae. The sequence continues at coordinate 1,639,727 of JALGBA010003860.1, read as the reverse complement.
CTTTGGCTAGCTCCAGGGTGCCTCTTTCTCCAAGTCAAGGGTCATTGGTGGCTTGCTGCCATGGCTGGAGTTACATCTCTAGTGCTTTAAAACACTCACATTGGTTTTCCTCGTAATGCAAGTGTTTCATGGCTGTTGAAAAAATTTTTTTTTCAACTGTCATTTTCCAAAACAGTACCATTTAAAAAGGTAAGTTTTTATCTCTAAGGGGCTCTGAATTACTGAATAGCTTTCATGCATTTGGAGACTTATTTTCAGCAACCTCCCACCTCATGCACATTTAAATGCTCTAGGCACTCAGCAGTCAAACCATTAAAAGAGAACAAGCAGTGAGGGTGGTAACAAAGAAATATTCCTGTTTGTTAAAAACCAAAGAATATTCTTCATTCTTTGCATTCACTCAGGAATGGTAGTTGTTGGGTAGCTGTAGAGCTTTGTTAAAACTTTGGGAATAATAAACAGTGTAATAATACAAAGGGACTGGAACCATGTCATGTATTTGAACAGAGCTAGAATTTTCAGTGCTTACCTTGTTTTGTGTGTGCATGTTTGTGTGTGTTTAAAGCATATTAACTTTAAGTGTAGGTTTACACTATAAGAGTTTTTGACAAGAACAGAGAAAGCCATTTTTCCCTGGAGCTCCAGTTTGCCAACCCTGCTTTTGATTAATTATTTAATACTCCCACTCTGCTACTACCCACTACCTATTAATAATTTTATTTCAAAAGATGAAGCTTTTCAGGCCATAATGGGGTGAAAAATCTGGGCAAGGTGTGGAAAAATAGGAAATGGATTGGGGAGGGAGTTCCTAATATATAAGTGATTAGCTTATAACAGTCATATATCTTATTCATAGATTTATCAAGTGTTGGGATAAAGTGCAGAGTAGTGAGCATGTTTCTACCCTTTACCCATTGAGGAGAAGATCTAAAAAAAAAAAACCTGAACATTTGGCTGAATGCACTAAGGTTTTTTTTTAATGCCATTAGGAAGTCTGCTGCATTGAAATTTCTGTTCTGAAGGACAAGCATGTTCAGTTAGACATAGGTAACTTTCTGTTTTAGCCTTTCTGTATCATTCTATATATGGAGAAAATGCTTTTGAAAAGGACTAGAAGTGTGGTGCATTTTATATCACCTTAGGATGGTTGTTGTGGTTGTTCAGTCTGTATAAGAATCATCTGTAACGCAGAGGCATTGATGGCTGGGAATTGACTTCATTAAGAATGTCAAATCAAAGAAGACTCTGTGTCACTTTTGCTTTTTGATATATTGACAAATGTTGAAGAAAAAAATAAAACATGGGTAGTTAGAAAAGTGTCATTTAAATCATTTTAGGTTCTATGGTGATGATTTCGCTTTTTCAACTAATTATTATTTTAGATTATTGATCTAGTGATTTTGCATTCATTTAGCTCAAGATGTATATGTGATGTGTCTGTATTTTTCTGTAACACGAATTGAGAAATTTGCTTTTGCTATATTCATGGTTCCTCATATTTCATCTAACGTTTTTATTCTGTTACATCCATAAGCAGCAATGAGAAAACATACATGATCTTGCTTTCAATAACCTCAGTTATTTTACTCAGTGATAAACACAAGGTTTGACTTTCACTACAGTTATAATTTCCATGGTGACGAGGAATAAATGTTCATCAAAGTATTCTAGTCATATGCTGTAATCAGTCAATCTAAAATCCTGTATTTTAATGTTGTAGTATTATCTAACTAATTACATTTAGCTATGTGTGAAAGAATGTTAGATCTGACCTTGGGAAGAAGGGAGCGAGTGATGAATCGTTAAGGAAAGGAAAAGACTAATCAGTCATGAGAAAATAGAAAGCATAAGAATGAAAATAATCCATCCTGATTTTGTTTGGGATAAGATAGAGTACAGAGTAACTCTGGCAGGCTTTCAAGAGCCCATACTCTACTCTACTACAATAAAGAGCATGCTGTCTCTCGACCTTGGCTACGTCAAAAAACTGATACTATGGAGCCATTAAGGGCAAACAAATTACAATTTTACTATGCTTATTCGCAATAGAGAAAAAGGAATTGCTTCACAATTGCCAAATATAGGTAGTCCTTTAGTTACAATTGTAATTTACCACCACAATTATGGTCATACGTTGTGACAGTTGTAAAGCAGATCACCATGTGACCAGACTCAATTTTATGACTTTTTTTAATAACCTCATTAAGCGAACTTGGGGATTGTAACAAATGCTGCAGTTATTAAGCAAACATCGTGGTTGTTAAGTGAACCCATTGGGCTTTTTTAATAGAGTGGTTTTTGCCGGAAACCAAAAGTAAATGCCTGTTTCTGGCAAAAATACTGTAAATGTAGGCCAGTTGTTGAGCACCTAAAATGCTGTTATGTGATGGGGGAGGGGCGGGCTAAACATTGGAACTAGGGGCATAAATCCCTTTTTTTGGTCTATCATAACTTTGAACAGTTACTAAGCAGCTGGTTGTAAAGCCAAGGACTACCTTTAACTAGAAATAGATTTTGTTACCTATCAGTGTTGCTACTTCTGTTCAAGTTGTTCAGTTTGGCAGTCTCCAGGGGCAGAATGTAATGTCTATTCAGAAAATCGTAACAGATAGATATTTTTGTACCAGAACAGCAAAAAATATCTAGGCTATATTATTCTAAATCGATGCATAATAAGATGCCCCAGGGCTCTGTTCTAGGCCCAGTGCTCTTCAACATCTTCATCAATGATTTGGACGAGGGGATAGATGGGGAAATCATCAAATTTGCAGACGACACCAAGCTGGCAGGAATAGCCAACACTCCAGAAGACAGGCTTAGGATACAGGAGGATCTGAACAAACTGGAACACTGGGCGCTATCTAACAAAATGAAATTCAACGGTGAAAAAAGTAAAGTTCTACATTTAGGCAAGAAAAACCAAATGTACAGGTATAGTATAGGTGGTACCTTGCTCAATAGTAGCAACTGTGAGAGGGATCTCGGAGTCCTAGTGGACAATCACTTAGATATGACCCAGCAGTGTGCTGCAGCTGCCAAAAAAGCCAACACAGTGTTAGGCTGCATTAACAAAGGGATAGAATCAAGATCACGTGAAGTATTAATACCACTTTACAATGCCTTGGTAAGGCCACACTTAGAATACTGCATCCAGTTTTGGTCACCACGATGTAAAAAAGATGTTGAGACTCTAGAAAGGGTACAGAGAAGAGCAACAAAGATGATTAGGGGACTGGAGGCTAAAACATATTAGGAATGGCTGCTGGAATTGGGTATGTCTAGTTTAATGAAGAGAAGGATGAGGGGGGATATGATAGCAGTGTTCCAATATCTCAGGGGCTGCCACAAAGAAGAGGGAGTCAAGCTATTCTCCAAAGCGCCGGAAGGCAGGACAAGAAGCAATGGATGGAAACTAATCAAGGAGAGAAGCAACCTAGAACTAAGGAGAAACTTCCTGACAGTTAGAACAATCAACCAGTGGAACAACCTGCCTCCAGAAGTTGTGAATGCTCCAACACTGGAAGTTTTTAAGAAGAGACTGGACAGCCATTTGTCCGAAATGGTATAGGGTTTCCTGCCTGAGCAGGGGGTTGGGCTAGATCAGGGCTTTTCAACCTTTTCACCCATTGTACCACTTTTAGGATGAGGCAACATCCGAGTACCACCACTCGCCCAGCAAGGTGTCAAAAACCTGACCCCCCCCCAAAAAGGAAAAAAATGATAAAGTACAGGTAGTCCTCGACTTACAACAATCTGCTTAGTGACTGTTTGAAGTTACAATAGCACTGAAAAAAGTGACTTATGACCATTTTTCACACTTATGACTGTTGCAGCATCCCCAGGGTCATGTGATTTACATTCGGATGCTTGGCAACTGATTCATACTTATGACATTCACAGTGTCCCAGGGTCATGTGATCATCTTTTGCAACTTTTTGACAAAGTCAATGGGGGGGGCAGCTCATCACTCAGGTTGCAGGGTGCCTGTGGGGGGGGAATCCATGGGTCTCTGGTGGAGGGGGTGGGACTGGGGTGGGTGCCTTCCTTCCCTCCCTCTCTCCCATTGTCCATTCCTTCCTTCCCTCTTTGTCCCTTCCTCCTTCCCTCCCTCCCTTCCATTGTCCATCCCTCCCTCCCTCAGGTTGCAGGGTGCCTGTGGGAGGGGGAATCCATGGGTCTCTGGTGGAGGGGGTGGGACTGGGGTGGGTGCCTTCCTTCCCTCCCTCTCTCCCATTGTCCATTCCTTCCTTCCCTCTTTGTCCCTTCCTCCTTCCCTCCCTCCCTTCCATTGTCCATCCCTCCCTCCCTCAGGTTGCAGGGTGCCTGTGGGGGGGGAATCCATGGATCTCTGGTGGAGGTGGTGGGACTGGGGTGGGTGCCTTCCTTTCCTCCCTCTCTCCCATTGTCCCTTCCTTCCTTCTTTCCTTCCTTTCTTCCCTCCTTCTTTGTCCCTTCCTCCTTCCCTCCCTCCCTTCCATTGTCCATCCCTCCCTCCCTCAGGTTTCAGGGTGCCTGTGGGGGGGGAATCCATGGGTCTCTGGTGGAGGGGAGTGGGACTGGGGTGGGTGCCTTCCCTCCCTCTCTCCCATTGTCCATTCCTTCCTTCCTTCCTTCCTTCCTTCCCTCTTTGTCCCATCCTCCTTCCCTCCCTCCCTTCCATTGTCCCTCTCTCCCTCTCATTGTCCTTCCCTCCCTCCCTCCATCACTCAGTTTTAATTTCTTCGATGCTGGTTCCTTTGCTGAATCACTTTCCTTTTGTGCTCGCGCTCGGTGCAGCCGGGAGGCCACCACAGCCGCCGTTCTTCCGCAGGGGGAGGAGAGCGCAGTCAGCGGAGCGCACAGGGGCGGGGAAAGGGCCGCGGCTGCCAGACTCCCTCTGGTGCGTTGCGCACAGCCGCAGCCGGAGAAAAGCAGTGAGCAGGGAAGCGCTCATTCATTGCTGCAGCCAGCCCTGAGGAAGAGCCGGCACAACCCCCAGGCGAATCCCGCCTGGCTACATTCTTTGCCGCCGAAAGAAGGGCTTTGATCCTGCTTCCCCTTCACTCCGGCCAGGTCCATGAATGCCAGATCTAACCCCAGGGCGGTTCGAAAGGCCAGCAGGCTGGCTGGGGTTTTTGGGGTGGAGACATGTGAGCCTTCCTCCGTCTTCTTGAATCTGGCTTTGATCCCGCTTCCCCTTCGCTCCGGCGGGGTCCGTGAATGCCAGATTCAAGAAGACGGAAGAAGGCTCACATGTCTCCACCCCAAAACCCCCAGCCAGCCTGCTGGCCTTTCGAACCGACCTGGGGTTAGATCTGGCATTCCCCTTCGCTTCCCCTTCGCTTTGGCGGGAATGCCAGAAGAAGCGAAGAAGCGCTGATCAGCCGGAAAGCGGGGCTGATCCTGGCGCTTTCCCTGAGCCCCCCCCCCCACAGCCTGGAGAAGCCTGATCATCCGGAAGCGGGGCTGATCTGGCGCTCCCCTGAGCACCCCCCCCACAGCCCCACGGAGAAGCGCTGATGCACCGAAAGCAGGCTGATCCTGTTCTTTCCCCTGAGCCCCCCCCACAGCCCCGGAGAAGCGCTGATCAGCCGGAAAGCGGGGCTTTTCCTGGCGCTTTCCCTGAGGCCCCCCCCCACAGCCCCGGAGAAGCGCTGATCAGCCGGAAAGCGGGGCTGATCCTGGCGCTTTCCCTGAGCCCCCCCCACAGCCCCGGAGAAGCGCTGATCAGCCGGAAAGCGGGGCTTTTCCTGGCGCTTTCCCTGAGGCCCCCCCCCACAGCCCAGGAGAAGCGCTGATCAGCCGGAAAGCGGGGCTGATCCTGGCGCTTTCCCTGAGACCCCCCCACAGCCCCGGAGAAGCTCTGATCAGCCGGAAAGCGGGGCTGATCCTGGCGCTTTCCCTGAGCCCCCACCCACAGCCCCGGAGAAGCGCTGATCAGCCGGAAAGCGGGGCTGATCCTGGCGCTTCCCCTGAGCCCCCCCCAACAGCCCCGGAGAAGCTCTGATCAGCCGGAAAGCGGGGCGGATCCTGGCGCTTCCCCTGAGCCCCCCCCACAGCCCCGGAGAAGCGCTGATCAGCCGGAAAGCGGGGCTGATCCTGGCGCTTCCCCTGAGCCCCCCCCACAGCCCCGGAGAAGCGCTGATCAGCCGGAAAGCGGAGGCTGATCCTGGTGCTTCCCCTGAGCCCCCCCCACAGCCCCGGAGAAGCGCTGATCAGCCGGAAAGCGGGCTGATCCTGGCGCTTCCCCTGAGCCCCCCCCACAGCCCCGGAGAAGCGCTGATCAGCCGGAAAGCGGGGCTGATCCTGGTGCTTCCCCTGAGCCCCCCCCACAGCCCCGGAGAAGCGCTGATCAGCCGGAAAGCGGGGCTGATCCTGGTGCTTCCCCTGAGCCCCCCCCACAGCCCCGGAGAAGCTCTGATCAGCCGGAAAACGGGGCTGATCCTGGCGCTTTCCCTGAGCCCCCATAGCCCCCAAGCATTTTTTTACTCACCTGCTTTCAGCTGCACTCCCTTTCTCCTTTTGCTTTTCTGCCTTCGCGACGTGTTTGGGGTAAAAACGAAAAAAAAAGTTCCATGAGACTTTCTAACTTCTCGCGAGAAGTTAGAAAGTCTCATGGAATTTTTTTTTTGTCTCACAAACACAGGGCGAAGGCCGAGAAGGACAGGAGAAAGGGAATGCTGCTGAAAGCAGGTGAGTAAAAAAAGCGCTTGGGGGAGGTGAGGGCATCTGGGTGGGGGCGGGGGCGGGGGGGCAGGCAATGCGTCACACAGCTCCAGCGGAATCTCCCCTGAAGACTGCGTGAGGCTGCCTGCCGCCCCCAAGGCCGCCGCCAATCAGCTGGAGCTGCGCGCTTTGATCCTGGGCTCTCAGTAGGACCCAGGCAACGTGCAGTTCCAGCTGACTTTGCCACAAGCCTCTGTGGCGCTGCTGCCGCTTCACCTCATCCACTTTTACACTTTTTTTAAAAAGAAAATGTTTCAAAAATATTTTTTTTAATATTTTTTTTACATTTTTTTTGTACATGTTTTTTCAACCCGTCCTACGTGTACCACCAGCCATGTGCTCGCGTACCACTGGTGGTACGCGTACCACCGGTTGAAAAGCCCTGGGCTAGATGACCTCCAAGGTCCCTTCCAACATTATTATTATTATTATTATTATTATTATTATTATTATTATTATTATTATTATTATTATTATTATTATTATTATTATTATTATTATTATTATTATTATTATTATTATTAAGATTTTAATGTGAATTCATATTCACAGTTAACTGAAATTTCTTTAAGTTTTAATAGAGTAGGGCAAAGAAGAAACAGCAAAAGATGTCTCTTTTTCATTCCATCCTAGGTACTTTTGATTATTTTCAAAACAGAAGGTGGTACAGAGTCAAAAGGGGGCATTTTTCACAGGGTCAACAGTATTCATGACCTTAGCATCAGATTTCTCAAAATATGTTATTTATACATTATGCTTTTGTGGTTGATAACAAGCTTCATGATTCACCATCTGTTTTAACGAGAATTTCTTTGAGCTTGGAAATTGCTATTCAGTGAAATGAATTGTTAAATCTGGCCTCATCTGCGATGTGATCACACTACAGACTGGAACACTTTGGCTGACATTATTAAAAAGATGTATAGCTCTAATCTATTTTACTTTCACTCTTCTTGTCTTCAGTGTTGTATGAAATTTCTTTTAGATTATGATAAATTTTCATCAGTGCTTTTTAAAAGTTATTATATAAAGAGAGACTCCTATTATTTTGTTACTTTTACACAGAGGAAGATCAAGACTTGGAGACTGATCCCTTGACTTTTCAGCAAGCTATGTCTTTCCAATCAATAGATGTTTATACCTGTTGAGATACATGATGAAATCCCTGAAAACTTCAATATGATACAACATATTTGCTGACAAGAAAGACCAGATGATATTAAAAATAATGTGGTTATTTCTCAAATTATCCAGCAATTCTAGCATAATTCCTTGGGAGAAAATTCTACTAGGAATATTAGTAATGCAGTAATTATGATTTGATTAAATGGGTACTTGGTTATTGAGCATTATTTCACAAAGTCTTATTAAGCATAAAACACGTTCTGGTCTAGAATATAATTAAAGTGTAAATGCATTGATTTTGGGATCTTGTTGGCCCTATCCTTGCTCAAAGCAGCTAATGTTAGTAATTCCCGTGAAATATTTGATTTCAACCTGAAAGGGCAAAGTAACTATTCATAGAAAAGCTTGGAAACAATAACCTTAGTCCTCTTCTATAGGATAATAATTATGGGTTCTTATCAACTTGGCTAAGGCAAACTGAATTAATAAATATACAAGACTGCAGGATGGAAAATATGCAGGACAGAATCAATTTCTGTATTCCTGATATTGGTTTAATTTGCAAATTGCAGTCCTTGACTAAACTGCAACTGTGAAAGTGCCTGTTACTATCATTATATTATTACTTGCCACTGAGTTATCTGCATCATGAGGAATCAAACAACACTTGGAGTAACTGATTATAAAGTTTAAAGAAAGATTTGTAGGTCTCTTTGTAGATAAAGAATGGCTCTTGATTTGGACGTTACTTTATCTTTCCACTCTGTTACAGTATTGTTTGTGTACCAGGTTTTTAACTAAAGAAAATTTCAAAATCAATGTTATAGAGACAAGTTACAAATTGTGGCTACAACCCTTGTTTTATCCTTACAGCAATTTTGGGAGACATGTTTCATTCAAAGGTAGGAACTGATGAGTAAAAGATTGCCCAACAAATTTGAGTATAAAATGAAGTATGCTACCATGATAGAAGCCTACTACAGTGAAGCTGTCAGAGACAAATCTACTTTTATACAAAATATTATAGCATAAAAGTAAGCAGTATTCTATAGGATAAAATGTATGTAGAAGTACTTATTTTCAATATCAGATGCATGGAGTGAACCAAGCAAAACAAGAAATCAGTTGCTTCCTTCCTTCCTTCCTTCCTTCCTTCCTTCCTTCCTTCCTTCCTTCCTTCCTTCCTTCCTTCCTTCCTTCAAGGTATCCAAGGCAAATAGCACTGAGTTTCTCCATGTCGGAATGATAAAAAAGTATACACTTTCATAAATTATGGCAAAAATAATAAAATAAAAAAACTCCATGAGTCCCTGCTACATGCCTTATCACTAATGGACAACTTCAGAATAGCAGAATATAAGACACAGTTCCTTTCAAACTACTGTGCAAATTGTAATTGTCAGCTTGCCTCACAAATGCTACCTCATATGGGATAGATTAATATTTGAAGCTATTTTAATAGAGACATAATTGATCCATCTGGATTAATAATGTTTACTTCAGTTAGTGGAAGACCTTCAGCAGTGCAGACATAATTTTTTTCTTTGTTGAATTTCTTCAACAAAGAAAAAAGACCTGGCACATAAATATCAGCTAGTGGAGCATAGATACACATTTGATACTGTTATCAAAATTCAAACAACTTTTTTTGAAAGAATATTCAATTGCAATAAATGGTTGATTTTGCACCGCCCTGTTGAGCAGATCAGATGTTTTAGGTATCTTGGCTTGATATTTCACCATTCTCCTGATCAACCCACTGTCATTCTGTTATAATAATAATAATAAAGTTGGAAGGGACCTTGGAGGTCATCGAGTCCAACCCCCTGCTCAGGCAGGAAACCCTATACCATTTCGGACATGTGGCTGTCCAGTCTCTTCTTAAAAACTTCCAGTGTTGGAGCATTCACCGCTTCTGGAGGCAGGTTGTTCTGAAATCAGAAGCCACCTTATCTGTTCTTATCCATTGATTCTGTTCCAGCAATAGATGCTACACTCCTGGTGCAATTTCAATGCGAAGGTGGCCTCAAAGCTCCTCTACAAGATTTTTGTGTGGATAAATATAAAATCTCAAGGGTTCTCTAATATTCAGGCTCACATTTTGAGAACCCACTGAACACTACCCAGCTGAGTACAAAATGTCATAGTCTTTTTGAAACAGGAGCCAGGGCATGGTTAGCTGCAACTAAAATTTGGCTCAATTTTTTTCCCCGTTCCATTCTGTTTCAAGATTACTTTCTTACCTTGTTAATGACCCATTTATTAGTTGCTACTTTAAAATTTGCAGAACATTAGTTAAATTGGCCTCTCTCCAGATCACCTATTTTTAATGGGGATACTTCAGCTTTTTGTTAATTAGGCAAAGACTCTGGGATAAAAGCTGACAGGACATCATTAGCAAACCTAACTCACCCTCTTCTCCTGTTCATTTAGGCAGCTATTATGAAATGGAGAAAAAAAATTGGTGTAGTGGTTGAGTTCTACTTCTGACGTAGGCATGAAACTTGGCCGGGTGACTTTGGGCCATGCTCTCTCTCTCAGACCAACTCACCTCACATGCTGTTGTTGTGGGGAAAGGAGGAGGAGGAAAGAGTATTAGGTATGTTCACTGCCTTGAGTTATTTATACAAATAACAAAGGTGGAATGAAAATCTAACACTCCCACACACACATTGGTGGCCTCATCTTTCACCAACCTAAGTCATAGTATATATCAATTTGCTTTTATAAAAGCATAATTAAATGCTAGTTTTAAAAAGGAAAATAAACCTACTACAAGCCCATATAAAGTAAAGAAAAAACAAAAAATTCAAAGAGGATAAAGTACAAGAAGGGAAAAACATAAACAAAAAATAGAAAAGAAAGAAAAAAGATACAAATAGTTTTCCATCTTCTTTACAGCAGTTTTAATTACAATCATAAATTTATCTTTTCTCTAAAGTTACAGCATGTGTCCCTTATTTTTATAAACTATCCTGTCTAATCATCAAAACCATAAATCATAAGTTCATTTTTTTTCTGTTTTCCACAAAAAGTCCACAAGGCAGTTCCAGAAAGCAATAACCATAGATAATGTCTTTTCTCTAATCAAAGAAGTTATCTCAGCAAGTTACATCATATTCACCAACTATTCCTCCATTGTAGGTATGGTGGAATCTTTCCATCCTTCTGATACAATAATCTTGTTGCACTTATCATACACAAAAACCAAGTTCCATGACTTTTTGCAACTGTTTGTCCATCAATCTCAAAATGAAGACTTCTGGTCTCACTTATATATTAATTTTTAAATTCCTCTGAATTAGTGCATGTGTTTGAATCTAAAACTTTCTAACTTTTTTACATAAGCATAATAAAATTTCTTGTTCACATTTCAAACATGAACTAGAAGTGCCTTAATACATTCTAGATAATTTCTCTGAAGACATATGCTAATGGTGCAGCACTTTATAAAAATTATTTTACGATTATGTGTAATCTTAATATATAATAAATTTCTATTCTGGTGTAAATTTCAGTCATAACGCAGATTTCAGTCAAATATTAAGAATATCAGAACAAATATCCCATTGTTCCATCATAACCAAAAATTTAGTCCCCTTTATCATACATTCTTTCACTTGCTTTTCTACTTAACATTTCAATAAGGTTTATACATTTTAGTAAAAATGTATTTATTATATGTACATAGTTCCATTTTTTCCCATTCAGTCTTACAATGTTTAAAACTATAAGTTCCTTTGTCTACTTTCTTTCTAATAACTGTAAATAAGAAAACTATTGGCAACTATGTCTCTCTGCCATCATCAGTTCTTCTCTTGAATTTATTTTGTATTCCCCTTAACAAAATTTAAGATTTAGGGCAATTCCTTCAAATATTATGAGGGGGTTTTCCCCCCTCATAAGCAGTGTTAAAAAGAAAGGAGTAAGCAAAAGAGTGGCTTTAATAGCTATATAGTTTTGGATTGAATTTAATAGCAATGTATTTCTGGATCAAATCCAGAAATCTTGAGGTCAGGATGTTAATGGAGCTCTGATGTGGTTGTGTGTGATTTAAGGTAATGGAATTTTACTGGGAAGTCAAACTCAGCTTTTGTTTTCTCTCTTCCAACTGATCTTAATAATTGCATTATGTTTTCATCTTTGTTTGCCACCCAGATTTCCATTGGGAGATGAGAAACCATATACATTTGTTTAATGGATAAAATTAATAAATAAAATAAATTAATAGAATGTTATCCTTACAGCTACCTCAGTCACCAAAGTAACATTAGACAGCAGTTTTAACTAACTCATGTCATCAAACTAAATATTTCGAAATTAAGCAATATACTAAGCAAATATAGAATGTGAGCTAAAGACAGAATCTTTATTCAGTCTGGTTGCAAAGAACATTTTAACCTAATTGGGACAATGAAATAACATACTGAAAATATTAAAATAGGAAAATATTGCATGAAATAGATAATGAAAGTGGCATTGAAAAAACAATTATGCCATCAGGCCAACAATGTTTTAGAGCAAACATCTTTAGCAAATTGATCAGGACAGTCAGACATACCCTAGCACAAACTGGCTGGCTTTCAATATTTCAAAGTAAAGTAATACCTCTTAGTTCTAAAGAGGTTGTTTTAAGATGGTTAAATCCAGAGTGAAAGTCACCAAAATACTATACTAGTATTAACATAAATACTTTCTCCTACAGCAAAATAACAAAGGTGGAAAACAAACAGAATAGCTGATCACTAACTTCTATTTATCATTTGTGTTGAGCATTACTATGCTCAGCAAGTACAACAGATCAGCAGTCATCAGCAAGACAGTCTCAAGAGCAGAGAAAGAATATACTGAAGAGAAGGGCTGAGAAATAAATGGAGGCAAGGTCAAATAGGTTAGATCCACAAAGTCCTGATGGAGAGTCAGCTAGATAACAGGCTAATAGAGCAGGTGGTAGGTATGAGTGGTTTGACCCTACAAATTTATATTAGATTTTCTGTCACTTTAAGGTAAGAAGCTAATTGAAGCCTTTAAAAGGTTAACTAAACCCCTGGAGATGAAAATTGCTATTCTATAAACAAATGGGAAGAACTGTATATTGTTTTGGTAGCCAGATGTTGTATAAACCTGTATTTAAGGCATATAAATTGATATTGCACACTAAAACACATGATCCTGTTCCCAGGATCATTAATATACCATATAATACCAGGATAGAATCCTACACAAAGACAGCACTGAATGGACAAGAAGAAACAATTATTGAATAATGTTGAATAACACTGGTTATCTTCCTTCCTTAAAATACCATATACAGTGGATATGAAAAGTCTACACATCCCTGTTAAAATGCCTGGGTTTTTTGAGATATAAAAAAACAGACCAAGATAAATCACTTCAGAATTTTTTCCACCTTTAATATAACATATAAGCTGTACAATTCAATTGAAAATGAAACTAAACATTTCTAGAGAGAAAAAAATAAAAATAGAAAATTACAATGTAGTTGCATGTGTGCCCTTAAACCAATACTTGCATGTGTGCCCTTAAACCAATACTTCGTTGAAGCATCTTTTGATTTTATGACAGCATTCAGTCTTTTGGGGTAGGAACCTGTCACTATGGCACATCTTGCCTTGGGAATCTTTGCCCACAATTCCTTGCACAAGCACTCCAAATCTGTCAGATTGCAAGGGCCTCTCCTGTGCATAGTCCTCTTGAGGTCACCCCAGATTTTCAATTGGATTCAGATCTGGGCTCTGGCTGGGCCATTCCAAAACTTTGATTTTCTTCTGGTAAAGCTATTCTTATGTTGATTTGGAGGGATGCTTTGGGCCATTGTTGTGCTGAAAGGTGAAAATCATCTTCATCTTCAGCCTTTTAGCAGAGGTCTGAAGGTTTTGGGCCAAAATGACTGGCATTTGGAACTGTTCATAATTCCTTCCACCGTGACTAAAGACCAGTTCCAACTGAAGAAAAGCAGCCCCTAAACATAATGCTGCCATCACCATGCTTCACTGTGGGTATGTTGTGCTTTTGGTGATATGCAGTGTTGGTTTTGCACCAAACATTTTTGGGAATTATGACCAAACAGTTTAAGCTAGGTCTCATCAGACCATAACAAAGGTTCCCTTATGCTTTTGTCAGGCTTGATGTAGGTTTTTGTAAAATGTAGCCAGGCTTGGATGTTTTTCTTGTCACCCTACCCCACAACACAGAAGAATGCAGGAGATTGCTGCCACATGTAGTACACAACTAATACTTGCTACAAACTTCTGCAGCTCCTGAACATCCAATTCTTGGTAATGCCACTGTTGTCTTTTCCCCACTTATTGATGACTGTCTTCACTGTGTTTCATGGTATATCCAATGCCTTGGAAATTGTTTTGTACACTTTTCCTGACTGATACCTTCCAATCAGATTCCTTTGATGGTTTGTAATCTCTTTGCAGACCATGGCTTTTGTTATAAGAGGCAACTGAAAGATTTCAGTTTGTTTTTCAATTGTATTCTACAGCCTGTATGTTATATTAAAGGTGAAAAAAAATCTGAAATGATTCATCTTGGTCTGATTTTTCTACATCTCAAGAACCTGGGATTTTAACAGGGATGTGTAGACTTTTTATATCCACTGTAAATTGCTAGAGGTGGTGAAAGTCATCACTAATTTAAAAAGCATTGGTCTAGAGTCACTGTGGTCTGAAAGCATTGGTCTAGAGTCACTGTGGAAATATCAATGTGATGCAAATTAAACTCTGTGACAACTTCCAGTCATTTAACAGGGTTGGAAAGGAATTAGCAAATAGCCCATCATGCATGATAATTATATCAGCTGAAACAGGCAGAACTAGGATATGATCAGTTTGGCTTCAGATGTTATCCACAGCTTTTATGCATGGAAAAGTTGTAGGGATGAGTGGGCACTCATTAAAAATAATGTAAACTACCTAGAGTACTATAATAGTTACTTACAGCATTTAAAATCCACTTTGAACACTAGCATTATGAAGCTTCAATAGATACTGCAAACTACTATCATAGAAAGTATGGGTTTGCATGTGTATACAGTTATGTTTCACCAGAGAAATGAATTTGCTTTTTCTATGATTTCAGATGAAAGGTGGCAGATCAGGTTGAAAGAGCATTAAAGATAAAGGAATTTTGGAAAGCTAAGAGAAACTTTTTATGGCTGCAATAATTGTGATTGGATCATGAACTGGGTGTATCCACATAACTGATCAGTGATCTCAATAGAAGAGAATATATGTGGCTCAGGGTTAAACTGTGGAGTCCTTGGTACTCTCTGAGTTTGGTTGTTTGTTTGCAGATGTTTTATTATCTTGGGCTACTATGCTCTTTGATTTACTTAAGATGTTTTGGAGGACTTTAGTTGGTCTGTGTGCTACGATGATGTGTCTACTAGTTGTTTCTGAGATATTTCTGATGTATGGCAATATCCTTTTCATAGCTTGTGCTTGTTGATGGATTGCATGGTTAGGCACTTTTTGATAAAGTTGCAAGGGTATCCATTTTGTTTGGAAGATGTTGTATAAGCAGTCTGTTTCCTTTTTTTTTTTTTGGTGTTCTGGGTTGCTGCAGTGAATTTGTATTTGTCTGAATAATGTTCTTACACAGCTTCTCTTGTGGGAGGCTGGGTTGTTACTTTGATAATGCAGAACTTGGTTAATGTGGTTTTTTTTTTGATAGATTTATTTTTCTAATTTGCTGTCAATTCCTCTACTGACAAGGATATCCAGAAAGGGGTAGTGTTATTTTCTTATTTCCTTGTCAATTTTATTACTTTGAAGGTGTTGTTTATTGTTTCATGCATCCTCTCTAGTTCTTTTTTTATTATGATGTTGGTGTCATCTACATACCAGTCTCTGATCATTGATCCTTCTCATTTTGTAATGAGAGAATCACACTCATTTTATAGCAACAGTTTCAAGTCTTAATGAAGCTTGTAGAACATGTGTCAGCAGCAGTCCTAATTCAAAGTTGTTTAAAGATTTCATGGGGCTTCCCACTGTAGCCCAGTAATTCATGTAATTAGTTCTCCGCATATCTGGATTGAAAATAGGGATCAACATGATTCCTGTAGCCCACTGAGTTAAATGAGGTTATGCCAACACAAAGATTTTTCTGAATCATAAGATACTTTTACAATCATGCTGGCTGAGGATAATGGGAGATGGTCCAAAACTTCTGGAAGACATGAGGTTAGAGAAGACTGCTTGAACTTTAAAACTAGCTGGTATTAAGATGTCAGACAGAAACAATATTTGAACTAAGAGTGACCTCTGTGCTCTTTGGGTATATACAAACAATCAGTATTTCCACTGCGAAACCATTTAAATCCAATTTAAAATACATTTAAGATTACTGTGGGTAGCTGGAAGCATTTTCAGATGTAATCAGACATGAGAAACCATAACCACAGGGATATTTACATCTTTGCTGGCCTGTAGTATTTTCAGAGAACTACTTATATATATATTTAGCATATGGCATATCATACATGGACCAGCGACTATATTAACATTTCACCTAGAAAACCACTAAAGAACCACTAAACAATTATCACTTGTCCTTTCTGAATATTAGCTGAGCGCAGAAAACTGTCAGCTAATCAGTGCCTACTTGCTAGCTAATAGCTGAGAGTCTTAGTTTGCTCTCTATGTGCTAAGCACACATCTTTTCCAGCTCTTTATAAAAAAAAATAAAAAATCCAGCGTTTCCAGGTTTGAGCTGATAATAAACCTGAGGTGCCTTTCAAACTAATGCATGTAGTTCTGCATTTAAATACTCGATCACGTCAGCATGCTGTTGTGATACAATCCCAGAAATTTGGAAATAGCCAAGAATCACCTGCATTATCATACCACAGCTTTAAACACAAGCTTACAATATGCTGCTGTTTCTAAAGTAACATTTGCTGCATTGAAGCAACATTTCCTTGTGCATGCATAACATGAACGAAGTGCAGAAATCAGAATTCCTTGCACTTGTAATCCCTTGGTTACAACTTTATATGATTAATGAAGAATCAACTCACTCAAGTACAGCATCAACATCATGCTGCCGTATGCTGAGCTGGAGATGCAATTAAATCTGTCTAGAGGCTGTAAAAGATTGGATAAGACAAAAGAGTTTGAAATTGAACCCTGAAAAGATGGAGTTACTGTGTGTATATAAATTGTTCCTTGTAAAAGCCTCATGTGATTCCAGCTCCTGCATTGGATTTAGATGGGGTCACACTCATCTTGAACAGCAAGCCTATGACTTGGGGGAGGGTGAATTCCTACTGGACTGACAGCTCCTGCTGGGGATCACACTGACTGTGAAGATATTTTGGGTGGGGGGAATTCCCACCTGGATTCATAGCTCTTGCTTAATCAGTTGTGGTCAGTGAAACTTTTCTCCATTTTAACTGCTTTATAGTTGCAGTTCTTTTTGGAGGAAAAAACCCTTATGATGGTGTCTAATGCTCTCTGGATTTCTAGGTTAGACCCTTTTTGGAGCTGCCTTCGAAGAAACTTTTGTTCTTTTGTTCAATCATGTTTGATTTTATGATACTGCCTGGAAAAGTCCCTGCAGTTTTCTTTCCAAGGTTGTTCAGAACTAGTTGGCCATTGCTTCCTTTCTAGGGCTGAGAGAAAATGGTTGGCCCAGGTCACCCATCTAGCTTTGTGCCCAAGAAAGGACTAGAATTCATGATTTTCTGGTTTATAGCTGGATGCCTTAACCACTACACCAAACTGGCTCTTTTGAAGAAACTACAGTTGGTAAAAAGTCAGCTGCCATTGGTGAGAGAAGTTCCAACAGTATAACATCAGATTTGTAGACACTGGTCCATAAGAGGTTTCTATGTGCAATTCTAAATACTATAAAGCAGTGTGAAGCCACTGATGGCTCGTCTCTCAATTACTTCTGGGATCATATCTCCCAAATAGAATCTATAAGTTCTATTTTTTCTTGTGGGGATGGGTGGGTTTAGGTTTCCATCCCATGTCAGGTTCAGAGGCTGGAGCCAAGAGGTAGTATTATTTGTCTGTTGTTGTGAAACGGCTTGCCCCAAGGTCAATCTGGCTCCTTCTCTGATGCATTTTATGAAGGCAGTTAAATGCTGTTATTCCACTCAGCATTTGAGAACTAGGGAATTGGGCTTTGGATCTATAAATACATTTATACATGTCTGGGGGCTGTTTTTTAATTAGTATAGGACTTATTGGCTACTTTTATTGCATTGTTATTGCTATAAGCAGCCCAAAGGGTAATATATATGTATATTTGCAAGATGTCTTTTTAATAACAAAAATTGATATATTTCTTAAGCCCAGGGGCTGTAGTTAACATTTTTAAGAAGGGATTTTTTTTCCTGTTTTTGCTAGGGTGGGCAGGGTTTTTTTTCTTGATTTTGTAAACTATATTTTAGAGTTTTACTGACTTTTGGCAAATTCAGTAGTGTGGTAAGAATGACCAGCACCTGTTCCAAAAAAGAGGGGAAGGGATTGGGAAAACAAGTTGCCCATATCTAGTAAAGACAGGAAAGGAAAGGTAGATGAACCCAAGATGAAAAGAAATTTGTTAACTGCCTCATTTGAAATATATCAATCTACTATAGTAATCTGAATATTCTAATTTATTTTCTGAAACCTCTGGAATCATGATTGTTCTGTTTTCTGCTTGGTTCAGCATTGAAGAGGCAGCAATAGAAACAAGTACTTCTTTATTGAAGGTCAAAACAGAAACTAACAAACATTGCTCCACCCCTATTTATACATTCAGCTCTGGGCGGCATCAGCCAATGAGAGCACAGTATTCTCCCGCTCAAATGCATAATAATCAGTCTTGTAGACAGCAAGTCTGGCTGACAGGCCACGTGGTCTGCTAACCGTTCCTGCACAAATTCTAGCAACCTGCTTCATAAAGTTAACTCAATACATTACACCCCTTCCCCCTGGCTCTTTGACACTTTACAAGCATTGTTTGTTGTCAAAGATTATACATATTCAAAAGGCACACTAGCACTCAGTGATACATAAGCCTGACATTACTCTGTTCAGTATCAGAATACTTAAGCATTTCAGTTTGTAAAAAACACACACATAAGCATTCACATTTCAAAGAACCATACATAAGCATTTAAGTTGCACTAAAAATACATAAGCATTTTTAAGTTTGCAATGATAAAACCCTTACGTAGTCCTTTAAATATTTCAGTGGGCCTTTTGCCCGCTCCAAACGTCTTGGAGCTGCTGCTAGCTCCCGATCTGCAAGCTCGCCTGCCAGGCTCGGCAGACCGGTGCTGTGTGACCCCTCCGACACGGGTAGAGCCGATTCGTGAAGGCTGGCCTGTTCCGGTAGACCCAAGCCTGTGTCCATTTCCCTTTGGCTGGCCTGTTCCAGTAGGCCTGAGCCAGAGTTCCATGGTGGCGTAGAATCCACTGGATCAACATGAAAAGCCGATTGAGAGCAATGTCCCATTGGCGCAGTGCCTGAGTTAGGAGCAGCCTCGTTGGCAAAAAACCCATTCGGCGATCGCAAGGCCCTGCTTTTGCTGAGAGATTCCGATGCACGATCACAATCGTGTTCCTCCTCCCCCCCGAGAGCAGAGCCAGGAGCGGAAGAGTGGCGTGGTAACCTCCAACGCAGCTGGTCAATGTGCCTGCAGAGCACACGACCATCTTCCAGGGCCACTTCGTATGAGAGCAGCCCTGACACCTTGCAAACCACAGCTACCACCCACAGTGCCCCTTGTCCATAGTTGCACGCCCAAACCAGATCACCCACTTGCAAGTGCCTCGGTGCCTTAGGCTGCGGCACTTGTGAAGCAACCCTGTCTGGATGTAAGCGATCCAGCTTTGTGATCAGACGTCTCCCCCATCTTAACTCAGCTGGGCTTTTGCCCGTAGAAGTGCAGGGCGTTGTGCGTTGGCAGAGTAGGAAATCTGCCAACCTGTGATGCCAATTGCCAGTTGTGATCCTCTTCAAGGATTCCTTGGTTGTTCTAACCATGCATTCCGCTTGGCCATTAGAGGCCGGGTGAAAAGGAGCTGAAGTGCCATGCCTAATCATATTCGCCCTTAAAGTGACTGAAACTCTGCAGAAGTAAATTGAGCCCCATTGTCCGAGACTATGACATCTGGGAGCCCATGCATTGCAAAGATGCTGCGCAGAACCTGGATGGTCCTGGCAGTAGTCATAGTGGACACTGGAATGACCTCTAGCCACTTAGAGTGACTGTCCATAACCATGAGGAAGAGTTGCCCCTGAAAGGGGCCAGCAAAATCAATATGAATCCTCAGCCAAGGGGTTTGTGTGGTCTCCCATCTATGTACAGGAGCATGTGGCATTTCTGGCCTTGACTGCTGGCAAATGAGGCACCTGTGGACCTGGACCTCGATATCTTTATCGAGCCCAGGCCACCAAAGGTAGCTGCGGGTGAGTGCCTTCATCCGGACTATTCCCGGATGTCCCTCATGCAGAGAATCAAGGATTCTAGTCCTCAGTGAGGTCGGGATTACTACCCTACTGCCCCACAGAATACAACCCTTAAAGGTGGATAACTCATGCTTCCTTTCCCCAAAACTCTGGAAGTTAGAGCCAGGACACGTTTCCAGCCATCCTGTGAGCACACAGCTTAACATGCGGCTCAACGTGCTGTCAGAAGCTGTTTCTGCAGCAACATCCCCTGCATTAAGGGGAGACTCCGGCAAATCCTGGATAGTCAGGATGTGGTTGGCTGGACAGGATTTGACTCTAATAACTGTAGAGGCAACCTACTAAGGCCGTCTGTGTGGCCCATTTCTTTACCCGGTTTGTGAACCAGACAATAGTCATAAGCAGATAGGAATATTGACCACCTCAACATTCTAGGAGAGATGATCTGGGGTGTCTGCTTGTTCGTAGTGAACAACCCCAAGAGTGGCTTATGGTCAGTGAAGACCGTGAAATGGCGGCCATACAAAAAGTCATGAAACTTTTTTATGCCAGCCACAATGGCCAATGCCTCCCTATCTATTTGCGCATAATTCCGTTCTGCTGCAGAAAGAGTCCTGGAGTAATAGGCTATAGGGACTTGTGTCCCATCAGCTCTAAGATGGCTTAACACAGCTCCGATCCCGTACAGGGATGCATCACACGCGATGCAGACTGGCAACTGCTCATTGAAATGAGCCAACACCGCATTAGATGACAGCAATGCCTTAACTGCTGCAAAACTCCTCTCGTGGACACTCGTCCACTTCCATGGGGCCTTCTTGTCCAAGAGCTGGTGTAACGGCTCTGCCACTGCAGATTTGTGGGGGAGGAAAGCATGATAGAAATTAAGGAGTCCCAGGAAGGCCTGAAGCTCTCCCTTCATCTTGGGACTGGGTGCCTGCTGAATTGCTTTAAGCTTGGATTCAGCAGGATGAATGCCTTCGGCATCAATACGAAACCCCAGGAACTCAGTGGAAGTGACTCCAATTTTGCATTTCTCCTGTTTGAGCTTCAGCCCCGCTTTGCGGAAACGCCGCAAGATGGCCCGGAGCCTGTCAGCGAGGTTTTTGACTGATTCCCCAGCTATGAGGACATCATCGAAATATGGGCATACACCCGGAATATTGCGGAGCGTGCACTCCATTACGCTCTGAAAAATGCCAGGGGCTACGTTAATCCCGAACTGTAATCGTCGCACCTTGAAGGGTCCCCGGTGGGTCACAATGGTTTGGGCCTCCGCCGTGGTGTCGTCCACCAGCAGCTGCTGATAGGCCTGGGCCAAATCTAATTTGGTGAAAATGCGACCTCCCTGTAGAGACGCCAAAATGTGGCTGACTACAGGCACTGGATAGGGGTGCTGCTGGAGAGCTTTGTTTAACATGCATTTATAGTCGGCACAAATGCGGACTTCTCCACTGGCCTTAAGTGGCATGACAATGGGAGTTTCCCATGGACTGCTATCAACTGGCTCTAAAATGCCTTGTTGTAACAGCTTGTCCAGCTCTGCATTGATTCTCTGCTTTAGGGCAAAAGGCACCCGACGAGGCTTAATTCTTATTGGTGCTATTGAAGGATCTAACCGTAGTGCAATTGGAGGCCCTTTGTATGCCCCTAACTCTGAGCTGAAGACATCAGCAAACTCTTTACACACCGCCGAGAGGCTCGACGTTTGCAAACTATTTCACCCAGTCACTCGAATTCCCAAAGCATCAAACCAATCGAGCCCAATTAGCCCAATTAGGACCCTCAAAATTCCTGAACTGCACTCCGAGTGTGGCCTCCCCCTTGACGTTTACCTGGGAATTTTGGAAGTCGGTTAAAATGAGGTTCGATGCCTGAGCTTAATTCATTTGCCGCTTTGACTACAAATCTGCTGAAGTGTCCTTTGGGAGATTATCGATAGAGCTGAACCCGTGTCCAACTCCATGTCAGAAGGAACCCCTTGCAGCTCGACTTTGAGGTGTAACTTTTCCTTGAGTGGGCGATGGGCGCCTGTCCTAAACACGCTCCTTCTACTCGCACAAAAGCCCACCCTGTTTTGACTGGGGACCCCGGTACCTTTCCAAGGCAACTCTTCTGAATAATGTTCTTTCCTGTGACCCAAACAAACGGTGGCGATGTGGCCTATCTTGCCACACGCCCGGCAAGTTGCTGTGCAGAACCGACAGTTAGCCCGTTTGTGTCAGCCTCCACACCCGATGCATCGAGAGAAGGAAACTGCCTTGTCAGGTTGCCGTTGAGGCCTTCTTTCCGGGGGTTGCTGCAACCGATCAACTTCGTGGTCCGAGTCGGAGTCTTCAACTCTCTCGACGCCCTCGTGGTGGATGGCCTCCATGCAAGGAGGGTTCTTGGAGAGCCGCAAGGCCTTAACAGCTCCGCCTGCTGCTTCTTCGGCCGTTATCTCCCTCAATGCGTCTTGAAAAGAGATAGTCTCTTTAGCAAAGATCTTCTGTTGCAGTTCTCGGCTCCTTAGACCACAAACCAAGCGGTCCCACAGCCTTTCTTCAAGGTCTTTGAATTTGCATGGCCGTGCAGCTTGGCGAAGAGCGGCTATGAAGTCGGCGGCGGACTCGCCAGGACGCTGGTCTCACTGTTCAAAAGCGTGCCGCCAAGCGATGACTGAAAGCTTGGGCTCAAAATGTTCTTTGAGCATTTTCTTAAGTTCTGCGTATGCAATGGACTCAAGCGGCGCTGGTGCAACCAAGTTCTCTGCGATATCAAAAGTGGCTTGACCGCAAACACATAGGAGCGTTGCGGCCTTCAATCCATCATCTCGAACTTGGTTTACCCGCAGGTAGTTTTCAACTCTCGCGATGTAGAAGCTCCACCTCTCTGGATGAGCGACATCAAATTCGGAGAGTTTCCCGATCTTCGCCATGGTGAGTCTTTCACGGCCTTTTCAATGCCTTGTGCTGCGCAGGCTTCCATGGAACTGCCAGGGCGGATCCTTGGAAGCACTCTCCTCCAGCGTTTATGTACTGGCAGGATAGAGTGAGGGGGGGTGGAACGCCATTCCGACCAAGCGCTTGCAAGGCCTTTCCCCCATAGTGACTCAGCTCTTCGAATTGCGGCAGCACGATCCCACCTTCGTCGCCAATGTTCTGTTTTCTGCTTGGTTCAGCATTGAAGAGGCAGCAATAGAAACAAGTACTTCTTTGTTGAAGGTCAAAACAGAAACTAACAAACATTGCTCCACCCCTATTTATACATTCATCTCTGGGCGGCGTCAGCCAATGAGAGCACAGTATTCTCCCGCTCAAATACATAATAATCAGTCTTGTAGAGAGCAAGTCTGGCTGGCAGGTCACGTGGTCTGCTAACCGTTCCTGCACAAATTCTAGCAACCTGCTTCATAAAGTTAACTCAATACATTACAATGATGAATGTATATCGCGATTGCAAGTGAACAGACATATTTGAATAATATAATACTAAGTATGAAGATAACTTAACATTGGCTGGAACACGCAAAAGTCACCCTCTTTGATAGCTAGCAACTAGTAATTCAAGAATTATCTACAGAAAATTTGCCAATGTATCATCTATAGTGTCTGATTTTCCTTGTTCCCAGCCCTGTGAAATCTAATATTTGCATGGTCATTTAAATTATCAGGAAAATGCTTACTCTTCCCTCTTTCAAATTCTGTGGGTAGTTCAGATCACAACAGCCATTCATTTGTGTAAGTAAAAATATATATATATTATTTAAAAAATAAAGCAACAAAAATACAGAAAAAGGAAGCAGTGACTGATTGTATCTTCAGCCATGATATAACTGGCAATGGGCTGCCTAAGCAGATGCAGTGAAGGGTGGGGAGGAAATCGGTTTCCTAGGCAACAGAAGAAGACAACAGTTGGAAGTCTGTTGAGGGTGAGAGCTACAAGATAGGACTGCTGAGAAAGATTAAACACACTTTTTGAGATCTGTGGGAAAAGTTCTAGAGTTAACAGCCTGAAACTCAAAGGTATTGAATACAAAGAATGAGAATGAATCATCCCTGAGGTTAAAAAAAAAAAAAAAAAAAGCTTAAAGATCTGAATAAGCAAGCAATGAAGTGAAATTTTTATTTGTTTGCTTGCTTGTTTTAAAAGAATACCTTCATAATGGGAATGGAAGCTTGCATTAAAGAGTATCAGTTATTTTTAGCAATTCCAAATTAGGGACTTAAGGATTACTCTTCCTCATACTTTGTGCTTGCAGTATGTTTCTGAGTAAGTTTTTCTGAAACTAGGTCTCTCTGCCATGGACAGAACCCAAATTAAGAAATTAGGAAAATCAAAGCAGATTGACAGAAAAATAACATCAGCAAATTCCTTCTGAATTCTAATTTCTCACACACTAATTGGCATAATTAATTTCTGTTGCTATGAACTTATCATTTGTCCTTACATTCCCTTTTCATCTATATAGCAACTCTTTTGCTTGTGTGTAATAGCAAGGAACTAACTTTTTTTCTAAAATTGTGTTAGTTTGACTTTTTAATTACTAATAATTATTTACAGTTATAGTAATAATTACTTTCTAACATTATTGATGCCAAACTAATCAACTGAATATAATTTCTTGAGATAACCTGCACAGGAATAAGTTTCGCTCACAGGAAGAACCAAGAAAGATATTGTCAAAGGCTAGATTGCCAAGAGATGTAAGTTCCAATTCTAAAATTTAGCAGTTTTTCTATTTTTGTTACTAATATATTTCAGGCAGCATTCAGTCAACAAGTCTTGTTTTAGTACAATGCAATATACCAAAATGCTTCTAACTTAATTTTAGCTACATTTAAACTTACTGCTTTCAGTAGATCTTCAGAAGTATGTCTCGTAAATTGATATTCCGACATGTAGGGTAATAGTATCAACAGCTCTTAGATTCCCCTTTTCAATTCCGCAATGCATACATTAAATGTACGTGATATTCACATCCTTTGTCACCTTTGAAATGGTGTTACAAAATCTGAATTTCAAAAATCCAATCAAGTAACCAAAAGTGTTTTTATATTTTTGACATAATTTTAAGCCATTCGGCTTATCTCAGTTCCACAGTTACCTTTTCAGTAGAAGCTGTAGTGAAAGAAAAACAGAAACAAAAAGAACAAAAGATTTTTCTAACATTGTGTTGTTTCCTGCAGCAAATCAATGCAAAATAGTCACTAATATAATATCCTTCCAATAATTCCGTAGAAAAACCTCTACTGGAATTTATGGTATACTGGAACAACATGGTATAATGGTTCAAGCAATGGCTCATCCAGTTTATTTAGATTTCAATTAAAAATATAAAGGAGATTTTGAATAGGACAAAGCAAAGCACTACCCTTGGTATCTTCACTTTTTTCAAGAATGTCTCAGGTTCCACATGGGACATAAAGACATTTGTTGGAAATAAAAATGGTAGATGAGTGTAACTTAATGCTTTGTCTGGAAGGTACCCAGAAAAAAGGCAAAGATAAAAGGAGTGGTTTGCTATAATGCCAGAGGGAGCAGTAGGAAGCAATCACATCAAGTTGCTTATTGTTGTATGAATGTCTTATGACTAACTACATTCCCTATGGAAACTATTTTGTGAACATATAAGCCCATTGTGGAAGCCATTTTGTAGCTTCCAATTGTACAGCATGCTCTCAACATTTTAAATTCCTGTTGAACTGTGAGAACATACTCTGTTCTTGTTATTACTATTTGTGCCTTTGAGTCAATATTGACTCTTGGTGACTGCTTGGGAAAATCTCTGGAGTTTTCTTGGCAAGATTTCAGATATGTTTGCCAATGCCTGCTTTCTAGGGCTGAGAAAGAGAAACTAGCCCAAGATCACCCAGCTGGCTTTGGGCCCAAGGAAGGATTAGAACTCATGGTCTCCTGGTTTCTAGACTAGTGCCACAGTAAACTAGCTCTCTATACTCTGTTATAGTACAACCAGGGCTTTTTTTCTCATAGAACGCTCAGAACGGAGTTCCGGCACCTTTTTTGGATGGAACCTTGTAGGGTAGGCAAAGTGGGTTGTATGACATGTGTGAGTTCCGGCACCTTCTTTTTTTTTTTTTTACAAAAAAAGCACTGAGTACAACAGTATATGTTGTTCTCATGGTATGCTTATTATTCAGCCCTCACACATAATATTTCTCCTCCCACTTATAAGCACACTAAAAGTTCATGGCAATACATTTATTTCTGTGTTCTGTTGTGCAAAATAGCTATGTGAAAATTGCACCTTTTACTGCTTAGATTTTCTGCATTTCTGTATTCATCTTAAATTGTCTCACCTGACTTTAAAGCTGAAAGTACTTTTTTATTTTTTAGTCCTGTTAATTGTACAGAATTAATTTAAAACCTAAAAGAACAGAATTAAGTCCTTTTCTCACAGAATGGTCAATTAGCAACAATATCAGAAAGAGCTTATAAGGCTCATTTAACACTTCTTATGGTTTAAAAAAGGAGCTAGCCTTATTTCCCAAGGATGTATCTATCCGAAACATTTCTTTAATACAATTAAAGTCCTCAACTTACAACTGTTCATTTAGTGACCGTTTGAAGTTGCAGCGGCACTGAAAAAAGTGATTGATGACCGTTCTTCACATTTACAACCATTGCAGCATCCCCATGGTCATTCAGATGCTTGACTCATATTTATGACAGTTGCAGTGTCCTGGGGTCATGTGATCACCTTTTGCAACCTTCTGACAAGCGAAGTCAATGGGAAAGCCAGATTCACTAAACAACAGTGTCACCAAATTAACAACTCCAGTGATTCACTTAACTGTGGCAAGAAAGGTCATAAAATGTGGCAAAACTCACTTAACAACAGAAATTTTGGGCTCAGTTGTGTCATAAGTTGAGGATTATCTGTACAACATTTGTAGGTAAAAAGCATATTGAAACGGTATACATTAAAATGCATAAAGTTACTATAGACCAAAGGTTTTTCAGGTGAAAAACATTAAAATGATTGTCAAGATAAAGAAGAAAAACAATTCTCACATACATTTACTGAAGGAAGGTCTGGATGATGATTTAAAAAAAATAAAATTTGCCTAATTACCTAAAACACAAATGTTAGGTACTCCTAGATATCCGGATGATAGGTGCCACTGCAAAGAAGGCCAGCTTAGTCATGATGGCTAAGTAGATTCTCCAAATGGTTGTCATGGGGATCTAAAGATAGTTAATTTACTGAAGAAATTGAAAACAAGGCAGAGGCTATTTCTAAGCTCCAACTGCCAAACTTGATCTTCATTAAGCACAGCAAAACATGCATTTCTGAGGGAAAATAGAGAGAGGATTGCAGGGAGAAAGAAAACACATAGGAATCATATGTGTATTTATACAATACATATAAATCCCTGAATAATATATTATGTTTTCTTACATGCATAGTTGCTCAAAATATATCCAACTCTGCTCTCCCATAATACTTCCAGAACTACCTCCCCCAAATTAAAAGATGACTTAAAAGTCTTCCAGTCAATTAATAATAATAATTAGACAATCCATGCCTCATTGGGTTATTGTTTCAAAGGTATTTCCTTACCTGAATAGAGAAACAAAACAACCATGGGTAGGCCAAAAGAAGTGGGAGAGGGAGCGACTTCTGACTTCTTGCCGGCTTCCCATTTGGGTTTCCTTATGGAAAGCTGGCAGGCAGCATCAGAAAACATTTGCAAAAATATATTTTGACAATATTCATAGCATCTGGATGCTTATATAGATCTGAAAATAGCCAAAACAATCTACCTATTCTCAAATGAATGTTAAATGATAACAATAATTGGAAGAGGAAAAGGCTGATTGTCTAGGAAAAAATATTCATGTTTTTGGAAATGGAAAGGGGAAGGCTTAATTTCTTTTTCACAGGATGTTCTCTGTAATCTGAGACATAGAATAAATACTGGTGATGAATTCATTAAGTCGCCAATCAACATCTTGGGAATAAATCCAAACTCCAAATTTCATGGCCACATTGGTCCTAATTTTGTTTGTCTGGCTTTTCTCTCTCTCTCTCTCTCTCTCTCTTTTTTTCTTTTCTCTCTACTACATAACAGAATTCTAAAGAAGTCAACAGCTTACACACACTTTTCATTTTTTTTTTTTTTGGCTTGGTCCTGATAAAAGTTTTGATCTTCCCCATATTTTAGATTTTTTCGTTACCAACTAGCGATCTTTAAAGAAAAACTGGTGACGTTTTCTAAAAGGGTTGCTAAGTCGTTTCCCATAAAATATGTCTTTAAAAACAGCATGTTACAGTACTTATCTTTCAGAGATAGATGAAAATTCTCTTCTAGGAAATGTGAATTCTTTCCTATAGACCATAAATGAGCTCCTTAACTGACAGCAGTGGGCCAATGGTTTCCCTTTCATGATGAAGAGTTTGGTTTTAAGAGACAGCAGATTTATAAGAGGCTGAATTAGGATCTTTGAGTATAATGCAATTTTCTTTCCCTTTCCCTAGTTGCAGACTTCAGAATTTTCTCCATAATACCACTGAATGAGAATCTCCCCACTCAAATTATCATCCTTTCCTCACAGGTAAAAAAAAATCTATATACTACTAAAACTCTTTAGTGTGTAACCTGTAACTGGGCAAAATGGTGCCTCATAGGGCAAAACTTTTTCAACCAAGCCACCTCAAAAATGGACTAATTTATAGAATGAATCCAAATCCAGGACCCATTTCTCCAATGTACAATGGTCCTCGACTTACGACCACAATTGAGCCCAAAAACTATGTTGCTAAGTGAATTTTGCCCCATTTTACGACCCTTTTTTGCCACACTTGCTAAGTGAATCACTACAGTTGTTAACTTAGTAACACAGTTGTTCAGTGAATCTGGCTTCCCCATTGACTTTGCTTGTCAGAAGGTCGCAAAAAGTGATCATGTGACTTTGGGATACTGCAGCGGTCATAAATATGAGTCAGTTGCCAAGTGCTGAATTTTGATCACATGACCATTGGGATGCTGCAATGATCATAAATGTGAAAAATGGTCATAAGTCTCTTTTTTCAGAGCCGTTGTAACTTCAATTGGTCATTAAATGAACTGTTGTAAGTCGAGGATTACCTGTGTAACAAAATAACCCATTTAAAAAAAATGAAAAACAGTAATTAATAATTTTAAGATACTTACTTCTCTAAGAACAGGATCAGTGATACTGTCAAGGTTTACGGAACCTTCATATGTCAAGTAATGGAAAACATTAAGTGCCCGCACTGCTTCTGGCCCTCGTTGCTTATAGCCAAATATGAGATCAATCCACTGGTGAAGCTGACAAGATACAAATTCACTTTCCAGAGCCTAGAAATGAAATTGAGAGTATGAAAAAGGAAAAAATTCTTCTCATACAAATATCATTGTCAATTTCTTTTACAAAGCCAATGGCATAACAAGATAGCCTTCTCAGTCATTCTTTTCAGTGCCGTTGTAACTTCAAATGGTCACTGAATGAACTGCTGTAAGGTGAGGACTACCTGTATTGAAATATGGTTAAATTTATAAAATATTTATGACATAATTATAAAAGCAGGACATAATACAAAGTGTCATGAAACATTTCCTATCGTGAATTTCTGATGTTTGACTGTGCTATATGGTTCAATGTGGGCTACTCTCACACTGAACCATATAGCATATGAACTTCTGAATATGAACTTCTACGAATATCTCCCTAAATTTTAAAGAATTTTTCTAGTACATGAGAAGCTATGCCATTGTTGAAGGCAATGAGAAATCTGGTAAAGAAATAGCTCTGAAAGAGCTCACAGGTTGTCTAGTACTATTTAAACTAGGATTTTAACAGTTCATATGATGTAATTATTTCTGTTTTAATACAAACATCATATTCTTACAGCAACTATATAAAATTCAAACATGGAAAGTGTTATGTACTGGGCCTTGCTGAAGTTATTCAGCAAGGCTCAGAAAGTCTGCAGAGAGGCTGGGCCTTGCTGAGTCATTCAGCAAGGCCCAGGAAGATTGGAAACAAGTTGCAGAGACCCGGACAGACCACATGTCTGCCCGTGACCCAGACAGGCTGTCTCCAGCCTCGAGCGCATGCGCGAGGCGGGAGAATAGCCTGCATCGATTGGCTGAGCATTCCCTGGCTAGGGAATATAAGAAGGAGTGGCCAGTGTGGCCAGGTTGTTGTTAGTGCTTGATTCTGTGTGTTCTGTTCAATCTAGCTCTCTTCTGTTCTGGCTTCTGTTCAGTGCAAGTACCAAATAAAGAACATCTTTTTGCATCAACTGCCTCGTCTTCATGTCTGTGTTGCGAACAGAACATTGGCGACGAAGGATGGGATTCACCGCATCGGAAGACTGCTACGATGCTGCTAGGCTGACTCACCTAAAGGCCTGACGAGCGGAGACGTTCGGCATCCGATGGAAGCGACTGCCTGCCAGCATGAAGACGCTGGAGGTGAGCTCGGCTTCAAGGGACCCCTTCTCATGCCTCGAAGCGGAAGGAATCGAGGAGAAGCCACCGCTTGCCAGTATGAAGATGCTGGAAGCGGGCTCGGCTGTGTGGGACCCCTTCTCCGAGAAGTACGGCGTCCAGGAGAAGCAACCACCTGCCAGTATGAATACACTGGAGGTGGGCTTTTGGCTTCGTGGGACCCCTTCTCCGAGCAGCGCGGCGTCCTGGAGAAGCAGCCGCCTGCCAGTACGCAAACGCTGGAGGTAGGCTTGGCTTCATGGGACTCATTCCCATTCCTTCCTCCTTCCTTGCGGCGAGAGACATGGACGAGGCTATCGGGCACAGCAATGTCCAAGCTGGGCCGTCTTGGCGAGTCCAACGCTTCGCGACCCTGAACCCTCCAGCTGCAGTCCCCGTCCACTAAGAAGTTGTGTGAGAGGCCTCCGGAGACGAATCAGAGGACAGACTTCAGTGGCGGCAAGAAGACTGCAAGAGCGCAGAGGACAGACGCCTGCATCCTGTCGGTGTTTCGGCTGTGGGGGTCGCCACAGGAGAGCTGACTGCCGTTCTCCTTCTGCTGTTGCCGGGCATGTGGCAGGCAAGGCCACATCGCAGCAGCCTGCTTGGGTCGCCAGATACACAGGTCCCCTAATGAGTTGCCTCTGAAAGGTACCAAGGTCCCCAGCCAATACAGGGTGGGTTTCTGCATGTCCCGTGGGGGTGTGTGTAAAACAGGGACTCACAGGCCCTTAAGACACAACTGCGCATGGTTGTTAAGTTGCAGGGAGTTCCCCTGGCCATGGAGTGGGACACAAGGTCCGCTCTTCCTATTATTGCTACAGACACCTTTAATACAGGGTGTCCCAGGAGGGGCTCATGAGTCCAGCTCAGGCTCTCCACTCCTTATCCTCCCTGACTGTCAGGTTTCAAGAGTCAGTGTGCAGGGGGAGGCCACACTAAGAGTTCAACGTAAGGAATGCGATGGCCACCATTCCACGGTCTATACTGACAACAAGCCTTTGCTGGGGTTGTTACTACTTACAAACAATCCCCACACACAAGCCTTTGCTGGGGTTGTTACTACTTACAAACAATCCCCACACACAAGCCTTGCTGGGGTTGTTACTACTCACAAACAGTCCCCATATATCATCTCACCCAGGATGCTGAGATGGTCAAGTTTCTTGGTAGCGTATGATTACAACCTGGTTCACAAACCAGGCACTGAGAGGGGCCACGCTGCTGGCCTGAATAGGTTACCTCTTAAACAAATAGAGGCAGACCCCACTCCTGCTGTACATATTCTGTCTATTCAGGACTTACCTGAATCTCCCCTCAATACTAGGGATGTGGCTGCAGGAACAGCCACTGATCACACGCTTGCACGCGTGCTGACATGTGTGTTGTCAGGATGGCCTGACACGTGTCCTGGTACTGATTTCCAGAGTTCTGGCGTAGGAAGCATGAATTGTCCACATTCAAGGGTGTATCCTGTGGGGCAACAGAGTAGTCATCCCGGCCTCATTGAGGACTAGAGTCTTGCTCTCTCTTCATGAGGGCCATCCGGGAATAGTGAGAATGAAGGCGCTTGCGCGCAGCCATCTTTGGTGGCCTGGCCTTGATAAGGACATCGAGGCCCAGGTTCAGAGATGCCAAGTGTGCCAGCAATCATGACCAGAAATGCCCCAGGCCCCTGTACATAGGTGGGAGGAGACACTCACTCCTTGGTCACGTGTTCATATAGATTATGCTGGGCCCTTTCAGGGGCAATTCTTCCTCCTCCTCGTGGATAGCCATTCCAAATGGCTAGAGGTCGTTCCTGTGTCTTCTACTACTACTGCCAGGACCATCCAGGTGCTCAGAGGAATCTTCGTTTCACATGGCCTTCCTGATGTTTTAGTATCAGACAATGGTCCAAAATTTACCTCTTCTGAGTTTCAGGCATTCTCCAAGCCAACATGATCCAGCATGCCACATCTACTCCTTTTCATCCTGCCACCAACGGTCAGGCTGAACGCATGGTGTGCACCACCAAAGACACATGCAAGACAATCACTCAAGGACCCTGGCATCATCAGGTTAGCTGATTTTCTAATTGCACACCGCACCACACCATGCACGACTACAGGAAGAGCCCAGCTGAATTCCGCTGGGGTTGCAGATGCATTACAAAGCTGGACAGGCTGAACCCAGACCGGATGGTTTCATAGGTGTCACAGCTGCAGGCACCTCGGGACTCCAAGTAGTTTCATCAATAAAGGGGTTACCTTAACACTTGGTTGTATGTATCATGTTACTGTAAAGGAAAACCATCTCCTTATTGTACCAAAGAGAATGCCTATGTTGTACATGTGTTAGTCACTGTAAAGAGTCACATCATGAAGTCATGAGGAAAACAAGGGTTGCAATATTGCTAAATGTATGATTCCAACTTTGACTGTAGTATTGTGTACCAAACATTGCTAAGGCTACAGATGCTAAACCCTGAATGGAATCCTCATGTAAGAATTCTGCAAATTTTTATACACACTCCTCTTGCTCCTATGTTCAGGATGTGTAAGTGATAGTGACACATTCTAGTCATAGGGCGTTCATTCGATGGGAGGAATCCAAGTCCTTTTTCCATCTTGTGGCTTATATCGACGCCACATCCACCAGTTACGCTGGCGGCTTCCAGGGCTCGGTTCCTCCCCTGGCTCCACTCTCGGGGGGGAGGGGGACCCCAATTATGATTGGGGATCACAGTATCTCCATGAGGGCACATCTCCCAGTACATGGCCACTCAGGGTACTCCTGTTGCTGGTCTTGGGCTCGAGGGACAATGCTCCCAAGAGGAGTCCCATGGAATTCCGGGGAGATCCACCCCGCCAAGGGACTGGGGAACTCAACCCCTCCAAGGAACTCTGGTGTTGGGTCTAGCGGGTCCAGCCAGTCAGCTGGCAGGGGGAACACCTGAGTTATCTGAGGAAAAGCCCTGGGGTGTTGTAACACCTAGCAGGCACTCCAGGCACCTAAGCCTATTGTACCACCTAACAGGCACTCCAGGCACTTATGCCTATGCAACACCTACCTCAACTAAGTACAACTTTAATTAAAACCAGTCTGTTTCCACGCAGCAGAATGAGTAAGGGTCCTCCAAACAGTTACAAGTTCCTGTGAGGTCCTTGAGGTGTACATATTGTTAAAAGGGGAAAGAACGTGGATTCACCCAGGAACTGGGGAAGGGTTGTAAAGTAAAGGCTGTTGTAAAACGTGCCATCCGGCCTGATTGATATTGTTGTGTATATAGTGTTAAACAATGTATGTATGTATTGTTTAATCCAAGAGGGGAGGGGTGTTATGTACTGGGCCTTGCTGAAGTTATTCAGCAAGGCTCAGAAAGTCTGCAGAGAGGCTGGGCCTTGCTGAGTCATTCAGCAAGGCCCAGGAAGATTGGAAACAAGTTGCAGAGATCCGGACAGACCACATGTCTGCCCGGGACCGTTGCAGAGACCCGGACAGACCACATGTCTGCCCGTGACCCAGACAGGCTGTCTCCAGCCTCGTGCGCATGCGCGAGGCGGGAGAATAGCCTGCATCGATTGGCTGAGCATTCCCTGGCTAGGGAATATAAGAAGGAGTGGCCAGTGTGGCCAGGTTGTTGTTAGTGCTTGATTCTGTGTGTTCTGTTCAATCTAGCTCTCTTCTGTTCTGGCTTCTGTTCAGTGCAAGTACTAAATAAAGAACATCTTTTTGCACCAACTGCCTCGTCTTCATGTCTGTGTTGCGAACAGAACAGGAAGTAGTATATATTAGTCCCAAACTCTTTGTAAAGTCTTTGTTGCTATAACCAATGAAGAAAGAGTGATGTGTTTCAAGGTAATCTGATAATAGTTGGTTCTCCAATTTAAACAGAAAATAGCAAATGGTAGTCTGCAACCTGTGATCTATATTTATAGAATATTTTCAAAAATAACAAATTGCTGTGTTTAATCCTCCTGTATGGAATTTATAGGAAATGGAATAAGAGAAGGTGAAAAAGCTCATGAGCTTCTTTCCCCGTTTTGTATGCATAGCACCTTACTCCTTCTCTTCTATGAACAGGGAATAGAAAAACATCTGCAATTGTAGATAAGGAAATGACAGACTAGCTTATTGTTCTTTCCCACATTTTCTTCTGCTTCTTTGTACACATCTTTAATTTGACTTAAGTACAGTCATCCCGGTTCAAATATACATAGAGTACATATGCGAAATAGTGTTCCAATGAACTAATACCTACCTGATTTAGACAGTTAATCCATATTGTAATAGATAACTAAGTCTGATATCTGAAAATGCAATGAATTCCACATTCTGCCTGTCTTTGACTTCAGTTTCCAGTTTCATTCAATCTAATTCTAGCTTGAAATCCTATATATTTTTTTCTGGAGAAATCATTCCACAGTTGTTCTGCCACTACTGAGAAGGAGGGTTCTATGGTTGCCACCTGCAAGGGGAACCTGGCCAGCACCTCTGATAATAGTATTTCCAACAGGCTTATAAAACAGGTCATCCTATGAAATGACATGCAACATGAACTCTGCATGGAAGTATGAATCTATGTGTAAAATGCTAAGCCAGAGAGCTATATTTATATATTCATAAACCTGATATAAATCTGATAAACCTGGTATTCAATGAATACCATTCAGGGCAACTAGTCAGAATAAAAATTTAAAATAAAAAGCAGAATAAAATGTAAGCATAAAATATTATTTAAAACAAGAGTAACAGCAACTACTCACTCAATATCAGATTAGCTAGTATATCTATTGCATGGCTGTACATTACCATAGTATAGTCTGCCAGCAGAAGTCTAACAGAATTCTAAAGTTTATGTTCACCAGCTTAAAAAGAAGAGGGCTGAAGAACATGTCAATTTTGCAAGAACATGTAAATTACGACTCCTGATATATCCACCCAGCTTGGTCAATAGCTCAGAATGACAGTTCAGCAACAATATGCAAAGGTAATTTTTATTTTTGAGGCAAAATATTTGATTTCCACCCCCTTCTAGTACTTAACATTCGACCTCTGATAGTTTCAGAGAATTATTTGTACTCTTCCCAAGAAAATGTTTAAGAGAACTGACTGATAGATTATTTTCAGTGAGTTATAGGGTATGTGGATCAACCCCTGCTGTGGTAGAAGAGGGCTGCACGTCTAGCCTATATGTCCATCGCTCACTGTAATATATTGAAAGATTCATGCCTATTTGCTCCAAGTTTCACATTTTAATCATATTTACAAAGGTAAGCTGTTTTGACAAATGGTGTTTTGAAGAGAAAGGATTTTTAAGCAACAGCAAAAAAATGCTAAATACAAGATTACACTCTGCATTAAATACAGACGAATAACTTCAGCTTTGTTGATATTAATCCCACCTTTAAATCTCTTGAATATTTCCCATATAAGGAATTATTTTTCTTTAGAGTAGTAGACTACAACAAGAAGGACAGACTGCTTAGAAACAAAGGACTTGATTTGCAGAAATCCAGTTTTGTTTTCACAAAGCTTTCAACTATGTAACATTGGTTATGCTGTCATAAACTGGAATCGGCATGTATAGCAGACGACAGATCCATGCACAATGATTCAATTTTCCATGAAATGACTACAGAGAAAGGTCTTGTATTGTTTTGCCCTCTCTTCCCACAGACTTTTTTTCTTATTGTTCATAGTAGCTAGCAAACAAACAAACAAAAAAGCAAATGTGTCTAGGAAAGTTAAGTCCTATGTTTTAAAGCTGGTACATTATATTAGTACTATTGGGAGATCAGTTTAAGTTACACTATTACTATTGTTTTACCATATTGTTTAACTATGTTGTAAGCTGTTCAGAGTCACTTGATTGTAAGATGACTGGCTTTTTAAATATTATGAATAAATAATAAAATAAATATTGTGAACAATTCATGTACCTCACTTCATGCATGAGATACTTTCTGAACATCATTGCAAACAATTACCACACATCTTGTCAGCTCTTCAAGGTTGACAAGACTAGGACACCAAAGTTATGAATGCTAATACTATTTTTATTATATGATTACAGTAAAAAAATATTGCAAATCTGAATGTGCCTCCCTACTTCCTCCTTTTATTTTCAAGAGAACCAAAGAGGATCAAGTCTGGGACACTTTCTCAAATTACATTTCTGCCTTGAACTCAAATTTCTTTTATCCAACTGTTGCCTTGGTTGTGATTCTTCTTCCTGATTTTTAAGGTTGTTCTTGCTGCCCATTACATGTCTTCTGTAGCAGAAGAAAGCACTAAAAGAAAGAAAGAAGCAAAGTCTTATTTTATCTTCACTTTTGTAGAGTGGAAAAAGATTTTGATGCAGATTCTTTTTATGTATCTTAGTCTCACACACAAACTCAGCCACACAGAAACATCAGTGCATGTTTGATGGGCTTAAACCACATGTGAATGTCTTGTATATTCATGGACCATATATTCATCTATAGAGCCTTCGCTACCCTTAAAAGTATTTCCCTGAAACTAGTGTATCAGAAATCTGCTGGTAACCCAGCACAAATGTAGCCAAACAGGTAGCTTACCAGAAATATCATCAGTAGTGTCATCCATTGAAAAAATACAAGCATTTGCTGACTGTTCTTGCAGGTTCTGTAGCAGTCCAGAAGACTCAGCAATAAGATACATGCTTGAATTTTGAAGGCTCATTCTCTGAGCTTGGGGTTGGTTTCCAAACGTTTTGTTACCAGGCTAGGTTACATCTTCAGCAGAATTTAGGGGATGACAATGTAAGTGTTCTTCTGTTTATAAGGGCTTCAGGTGTGGGTGTGTCAAGTGAGGGTCTTGTGATGGGTCAGTGAAAGTCTTGGGATAGGTCTTGTGATGGGGAGGTTACATCAGGTCAGGGTCACTGGGAGGTGAACTGCAGGGGGGCCTTGCATGGGTTGGTTGAGGGCCAATGTTGTCTCTGGTTGGCTGTGCGGTTGGTTTGGATTCTGAGGGGTTCATCACTATTTGCCACTATTGCAAACTGGGATGGTTGTCTTGTCTTCCTAAGTTTCAACATCTCATGAACTGTAGAGCAGGGTCCCTGCTCTACAGTTTATGTGATGTGTACCTCAGCTATCAAGTATGAATCAACTGTATATGAAGTTGTATTTTGGGTAAAGTTTGGGATTCTGATCATTTACTGCCCGACTTGCTGCTTAGTAAATTTCCTTCCTGAGCACTTCAGCCTCATTGCCAAGTTGGTATGGGAATATTCACAACAATTGGCACTGAGATATTTCAACTTTCACATCCTAGCAGAAAGTCAAGGCAGATAGGAAGGAAGGAAGGAAGGAAGGAAGGAAGGAAGGAAGGAAGGAAGGAAGGAAGGAAGGAAGGAAGGAAGGAAGGAAGGAAGGAAGGAATCCAGGCAATGAAAAAATCTGAATTTTTCCCATCACTCATCTTTCAATTCACTGGAAGAGAAGTTGCTTTAGAATGTTTGTTCCAAAGGGAAAGAGAAATTTGGAAAAAAAATTATTAGGGAAGTATGGTATCCTTTCATTTATTTAATTACACATTGCCAAGGTCAATATGTGAATGTTTTGTCTTTTTTTGCAAAGTCCTCTCTCAAAGATTCTACAGATTTCCTAACTTTTCATGCTGCCATAAAGTCTCAGAAGAAATTATAATGAGAGTATTCTTCCAACTGGAACTTTTTAGTAGAAGCACTATCATTGCTATCGTTTCCTCGTGAATGGATTCTGTGTAGTCTTCAATCCACTTCCATCATTTGTCCCCAGCTGTACTTTTAATCTTTGGTGGTTCCTTTGCTAGCCTGTCATTGTTAATCTTATTTATTTATTTATTTGATTGTTTGTTTGTTTATTTATCCTTTAGTTTCTCCATTGTCAATTCAGATAGGCTTTAAGTGACTTACAGAACTAGAAGATAATATGTTAGTTATAATGGCAAATACCAATACATGTGTTAATAATACAGTGCAACATAACACCAATTGTTGTCAGATAACTTCAATTGGACTAATTTACAAAACTCAACCGTAATTATATTTTTTATTTGGTACCACTAAGACCATATCTTTTTGTATACTGAGTATCAGCTATGTGCCACAAATATTGATGATTAAAATGGATTCAGAGCCACAACTATGATTAAAGGTAATAATTTAACTCTGCAAAGACATACTGTAAGAATTTCTTCCCCATCCTTATGCCTAAGCTAAACTACAGTTTCTACTACCGGTATGATAGCTGGAAACGTAGGAGATATAGTTCATATATCTGGGGGGCAACAGGTTGAAGAAAAATACTGTAAAGAACAGGTGTTTTAATAAATTCTATAGAGATGGGACAATGTTCTGTACATCAGAAAGGGTTTAATTGTTTGTAACATGGCCCAAAAAATGTTTTGAACACCACTCAACTTTATCTAGAAACACGATAAATTACAATTCTTGACTTACTGTGGCATAAAAATTGGAAAAATGCTATGTTATCTATTGCAAGAGTGTAAAATTATCTTGCCATTGGGTGACATAAAAATAGATGAATAGTTTCTATCAAAATCTGTGTTCATATTTAGCTACACCTTATACAACACACTGAAAGTTATCAAATCCTATAAATCCTCCTGCAAAGCAACATTAGTTGGATTTTACTTTCATTGACCCTCTACTGCATTTCTGTATTATTCTTGTGTCTATTAGTAATACTTTCAAACTTTAATGGCTATAATAAATTTCAGTAATCTGTGATTATTAATACAAAAGCAGGTTATTAATCTCTTGTCGTTCTTCCCACTACGATGTGTTTTTTTCTTTGTATTATTAGATTGTTTTCTGTGTTATTAGATAGTATTGTAGTTTCAATCCTCAAGAAATTTTTTCTAGAGGAACCTTCCTCCATTGATGCCTTCCTGATTTCAACACACATCAAACTCATCCATATGGTCAAAGGTTGTGAACAATGGAATTGTAGTCCAACAAATTTGACAAGTACTGGTTAGAAATGGCTGCTCTTTTTATCATTATGTTATTATGTTATTCTTTCAATTATTTATTTTGATACATTTATTATAGCTGCCCACTCCAGGAGACTTTCTGCAATAGAATAAATAATTTCAGGATTAGAGTTATACTAGAGGCCTTCCAAAGTTACTACTGGATTATATATCTTAATGCAACAGAAAGGATAAATAATTAAAGATAGGCATAATTAGATCAACCATAAATTCAATTCAGTGTTATTGTTTATTTGAAACAGTTTAGCTTTGAGGGTGCAATCCTCAGCACATCTTGAGCAAGTCATACATCTTAGATCTGAGCTGAGGTAGGCTTATTTATTTATTTATTTATTCATTCATTCATTCATTCATTCATTCATTCATTCATTCATTCATTCATTCATTTGGATTTAGGTACTACCCAAATGTAAACCAACTCTGGGTGACTCACAATATAATAAACAATAAAAATAAATACAAAATTAAGCAAGATCAGATATAATCACCCTATACAAAAACATAAACCCCAAAAAATCAAGACGAGGTTCCATCCATATTAATCCCAGGACTGGGAAAACAACAGGTCTCCCATTTGGAAGAACAACTGAAACATGGTGGGATAAAACTCACAACTGGAAACAGACCTAACAAAAGAGGAGGTGGAGTTGCATTATATGTAAGAGATCACTACATCTCTACAGAAATGCATAAAACCAAGGATGAAAACATCCTAGAATGTATATGAGTTATGGAACTCCTAGAACTAAGGAGAAATTTCCTGACAGTGAGAACAATAAACCAGTGGAATGGCTTACCTTCAGAAGTTTTGGGTGCTTCATCACTGGAGGCTTGTAAAAAGAGACTGGATAGCCATTTGTCTGAAATGGTATAGAGCAGGGGTGTCAAACTCGCAACGTCACAACGTGTCGCGACATATCGCAACTTTTTTGCCATTGCCGGCAATGGGGTGGGCACAGTTTCGCCATGATGTATCCGGCCTGCGGGCCGGCAGTTTGACACCCCTGGTATAGAGTCTCCTGCTTAAGCAGGGGGTTTGACTAGGTTCATTCCAATTCTGTTATTATTTCCCTATGCCATTTCAGATAAATAGTTGTCCAATCTCTTTCAAGATCTATGTGGTTTAGGTTAAGACAATTTGAAAGAAAATCTCTTCTATATCTCTTCCATGCTCCGTGATCATCTGAGGAGATTTCATCTACATTTCCCCCCAAACAATCTGGCAGTGACGCAGTGTAACTCATCTCCATTGTTGCCCTAGGCCTAGGTCTTCGTGCAACGTTGAGGGGTCATTATTAGCTTTTTAAAAGCTAAAATCATTGTTAGGAATAGGCTTTATTTTTTAAAAAAATATTCTACTTGTTTTACTTGGTTTTAATAATTTGTAACTCTTATTTTTACTCTTTTTAATATCATGATTTAAAATTAGCTTTATTGTAAAAAGGTAAGAGCCTTTGATAGCTGGTAATATGCTGAGTTCAAAAAATAAATAAATGATCATTTTCTCATTGCAAATCTATCCCTATATAAGTAAAGTCCTTTTGAAGATATCCCCTGCTGTCAGAGGCCCATCTGTTTTGGCCTCCAGGAGAGGGCCTGCTCCTATGTTGCTCCCGGACTAAGAATTCACACTCTTGGGAACTGCATTTTATTCTCACTCTTTGTTTGTAAAAATCTATGAAGATGTGTCTCTTTTATAGGATTTTTAATTATGTATTGATTATTGTATTAAATTTATGTTTTTAATTTATATATATATATTTTCAATTTGCTAGCTTCTTTAAATAATCATCAGAATAGATGACTACTTAACATATAATCAAAACAATTCCCCCTGCAATATTTTTAAGGAATAAAATA
The DNA here is from genome assembly GCA_023970755.1 of Azemiops feae. Taxonomy (NCBI): domain Eukaryota; kingdom Metazoa; phylum Chordata; class Lepidosauria; order Squamata; family Viperidae; genus Azemiops; species Azemiops feae. The sequence goes on along the minus strand of JALGBA010003860.1, from coordinate 1,598,127 downwards.
AAATAATTTTTAATACAAGTAACTAGGACAGGATGCTAAAAATAGACAGTGGATTTTTTCCCCTCTGGTTTTTTTGCTCTGATAAAAATTGACCATCAAACCAGTTTCCTTCCCTCACTGGAAAAAATATGCCATTTTCATCTTTTCCTCCAGTTGTGGAGATCAGAACTATCACACAAGTTCTGAGTAATCACACTGCAAGGAAAGGAAAAACAACTGCTCCTGATATCAGCCCTCCTCCAATTAAAAAAAAAAAAGATCCTTTTTCTTCCATTTCAAGAAAAATTGAATTCTGGTGAAGAGGAGGGTTTCCCCCAAAAGCTCTTTTCAGCATATAGGAGAAAAAGAAAATCCAACTAGACCCAGCATAAATAAAAGTGATTTTGTCTTTCCAGCCAAGGAGAAAATAAAGATTCATCCTGGTGAAAGCAGGGAGAAAAGTGTGTGTGTGTGAGAGAGAGGGAGACAGAGTTGGGGGAGGCGGTGTGGGCGGGGGAGAAAGAGAGATAAGGAAAAGTATAGTTCTTCCTTCATGAGCTCTGAAGCACTTGGGTACAACTATATTGCTCTGTGGCCAGCTGCAGCTGTCATTCTCTATTATACAAATGAAATATGAATGCCTTAGTATTTCCTCCATGCTTTAAAACAAAGAATTATGACCTTGAACCACTAATTACATCTGCAACATTAATAGGAGCCAAAGGAAGCAGGAAGAGCAAAACTTACTAATCTAAGGAACATTTGTAAAGATTGTAAAGGAAATATTAAAAAGGCTGGGTGACATAGAAGAATCAAAGAGATTTACTAAACTAAATGAAGTTCATTTCAGTGGCACAAGTAACAGAAGAACAAATTGGTTAAGTTATAAAACATATAAATTGCCATTGAGACAATTATTTGAAGCAGGGCTAGGCAATCTGATACACATTTTTGGGCTGCCCACAAGCCTGGGAAAACTAAGACCTGAAGTCCAAACATTTGGAAGGCACTAAGTTGCTCACCCCAAGCTGAAATGTGTCACATTTTGATAAGAGTCAATTGCTGACCTTTGATGACATACAATGGTAAATAAATCACACATGGCTGAAAATTGCATTTTGATGCACACTTACATATGAATACTTTTATTTATTAGATTTTTAATGCTGCCTTTATTTTTTATATAAATAACTCAAGGTGGTGAACATATCTAACACTCCCTCCTCCTTTCCCCCACAACAATAACCCTGTGAGGTGAGTTGGGCTGAGAGAGAATGACTAGCCCAAAGGCACCCAGCTGCCTTGCATGCCTAAGGCAGGTCTAGATCTCACAGTCTCCTAGTTTCTAGCTTGGTGATATTATAATATTACATGCACAGCCTGACTTCATAAAAAAAATTTTTTTTCAAACAATCCTCGTGAGTGGTGAAATTAATACAAGGATTTCATGGTAGGACAGAAATTTGAATGCAGGATTTATTGGGCTAAGATAATTTATTAACTTGTGTTGGTACAATTACTCAACTGAGATTTACTTTCTAGTAAAAATACATATTGTAAGTCTCTCATGGATATGAATATTTTATGTTTCATAAATCTTTAATTTTCATTTTTGGGTATCAGATAATTAAAACATGGAGCAATATAGATGGCTCAAAGTGGTGTCTCCCTTGGACGACTCCCCAGATTCTTCCTCAGAGATAAGCTCAAGGGAGGATGAGCCCATTCCTGGCACATCAGGAACTCAGTTAATTAATGACTCTGAACAGCCAGCCAAAAGATAATCAGAAGGGGTTTCAGCTGGGGAAAGCCTGCAGGGGCCGACAACCAGCGAAGAGGAGGAGGAACTGCCTTCTGCACCTGATCCAAGAGCACACAGGGCAGAGAAAAGGCAGGAGCAACGGAGATCAGCCAGACTACTCGAGAGGAGAGGGCCCCACCCATCTTGATGGGCTACACTGGGAAACTGGCTATTTATGACAGCAGGCAGAGGAAGGCATTGCTGGGAACAATGTTGGCTTGCTGGCTGATTGTTTGTTCGTTCATTGTGCTTCCTGCTTTATGGTGTTTGGAATTGTGCCTTGAAGACTCTGAACTTTTCTTGCTAAGTGAGCTTTTGTGTATGTATTTAATTTTTGCCTGGTGGATTTAAGTTTGTTTGGTGGAGCCATTTGTTTGAGCAACTTTCACTTGTTTATGAACTATTGACTGATTGCTTTGTGGACTAATCTTGGCTTGCTTGTGGCTGGACTTATTAAGTTCTGAGTATTGGTAAAGGAAATTACCGGGGAACATTAATAAACTCACTAAACCACAGTTACATGTGTGTGAGTGAGTGGGGCAGCACACTCAATATGGTTAAATTTAGATATAACTGAGATACTTAGAAGAACAGTTCACTCCAAAAGGCTGTCTCTAAAGCAACCTTATAAAATCAAGTGTCCAACAGATATATTTGTGTTATGTCCTGGGCCTTGCTGAGTCATTCAGCAAGGCTCAGCAAGGCTGCAGGAAGGCTGCAGAGACCCGGACAGACCACGTGTCTGCCCGGGACCCAGACAGGCTGTCTCCAGCCTCACGCACATGCGCGAGGCGGGAGAACGGCCTGCAATGATTGGATGTGCATCCCCTTGCAAGGGGATATAAAAGGCCAGTGGCCATTGTGTTCTTGCTTCTGTTCTGTGACTGTGTTTCAATAAAGAGATCCTTGTTGTGAACCAGCCTCGTCTCGATGTCTTCTTTGCAAGAACAGAACATTGGCGATGAAGGTGGGATTCGCCGCAAAGGACGCTAAAGAAGCTAGGGCCAACTCACCTGAAGGCCTGAAGCGAAGAGAGGCGCGCCGTCCAGAAGAAGCAACCGCCTGCCAGTACGAAGACGCTGGAGGTGGGCTTGGCTTCGTGGGACCCCTTCTCCTTCCTTGCAGCGAGAGATGTCGAAGAGGCTATTGGTCACAACGATGTCCAAGCTGGGCCGTCTTGTTGAGTTCGATACTTCGCACCCAGAACGTTGGAGCTCTTACGCAGCTCGCGTTGAGAATTACTTCAGGGTGAACAAGATCCAAGAAGATGAATTGAAAGCTGCTACTTTGCTGTGTGTCTGTGGGCAAGAGACTTTTGACATTGCTGAGAACCTAGTAGCCCCAGCACCACTGGAATTGATCGCTTATTCAGATTTAAAGAAAATGTTGCGTGAGCATTTTGAGCCCAAGCTTTCTGTAATAGCTTAGAGGCACCAATTCGAGCAGTGGGATCAGTGGCCGGGAGAATCAGCTGCAGATTTTGTCGCGGCTCTGAGGCAGGCTGCTAAGCCATGTGCGTTCCAAGACTTGGAAGAGAGGCTCCGAGATTGACTCGTCTGCGGATTGCGAAGCTGTGAGATGCAACAAAAGTTATTTGCTAGAACTAATGTTTCCTTCCAAGATGCCCTGAGAGAAGTTGCAGCTGAAGAAGCAGCCGGCGGCGCAGTAAAGGCTTTGCGGTTGACCAAGAACCCTCCAGCAGCAGCTCCCGTCCATCAGGAAGTCGTGCGAGAGGCATCCGAAGAAGAATCCGAGGAAGAAGAAGTGGACAGACTTCAACCATCGGCGGAGAGAAGACTGCAAGAACACAGAAGAAAGACGCCCGCATCCCTTCGGTGTTTTGGCTGTGGGGGTCGCCACAGGAGAGCCGACTGCCATTTTTGTTCTGCTGTTTGCCGGGCATGGGGCAAGCAAGGCCACATCGCATCAACCTGTTTGGGACGCCAGAAAAACAGGTCCCCCGAAGAATTGCCTCTGAAAGGTACCAAGGTCCCCAGCCAACACAGGGTGGGTTTCTGCGCATCCCATAGGGGGGTATTCAAAACTGGGGTTCACCGGCCCCTCAAGAAAAAGTTTTGCATTGATGTAAAGTTGCAGGGAGTTCCCCTGGCCATGGAGCTGGACACAGGATCCGCTCTTTCTATTATTTCGGCTGACACTTTTAAGAAGGTTTGTTCCAGGAGTGGCTCACGAGTCAAGCTCAGGCCCTCCAATCTCATCCTCACTGACTTCCAGAATTCACGAGTCAGTGTGAAGGGGGAGGCCACGCTTAGAGTACAGCGTAAGGAATTTGATGGGTTGTTAGATGTGGTGGTAGTTGGGGGTGATCGCACGAGTCTTTATCGGACTCGATTGGTTCAAGGCACTTGGGATCCAAGTGACTGGGCTTAACCATCTACAAACTGCCAGCCTTGCAGGAGTCTGTAAGGAGTTTGCTGATGTGTTCAACCCAGAGCTTGGTTAATACAAGGGGCCTCCTATTGCTTTAAAGTTAGATCCAGCCATCACGCCCATCAGGGTTAAACCAAGGAGGGTGCCTTTTGCCCTCAAAAGTAAAATAGATGCTGAGTTGGACAAACTGCTCCAACAAGGCATTCTTGAACCTGTGGATTCTAGTCCATGGGAAACCCCCATAGTGACACCATTAAAAGCAAATGGTGAAGTCCGAATCTGTGCGGACTATAAATGCACTCTAAACAAAGCCTTGCAGCAGCATGCATATCCAGTGCTGGTGGTGAGCCACATTCTGGCCTCACTGAAGGGGGAAAAAGTATTTGCTAAGCTTGATTTAGCTCAGGCCTACCAACAGTTACCTGTTGATGAGGCAACAGCTGAGGCCCAAACTATAGTTACTCACAGAGGGGCTTTTAAAGTAAAAAGGCTGCAGTTTGGGGTCAATGTAGCCCCTGGCATTTTCCAAGGGGTGATGGTGCGAACACTTCGCGGTATTCCTGGGGTCTGCCCCTATTTTGATGACGTCCTCATTGCAGGAGAGTCATCTGGGAACTTGGCTGAAAGGCTGAGAGCTGTCTTGCTGCGTTTCCGCCAAGCTGGGCTGAAGTTACAAAAAGACAAATGTAAGATTGGTGTGACATCCACCGAATTTCTAGGCTTTCGTATTGATGCTGAAGGCATCCACCCTGCAGAGTCTAAATTCCAGGCCATTCAACTGGCCCCCAGTCCCCAGTCAAAAGCTGAACTCCAGGCTTTTCTGGGCCTACTTAATTTCTATCATTCATTTCTCCCCCACAAGGCTGCAGTGGCTGAGCCGTTACACCGGCTCTTGGACAAGCAGACTCCATGGAAATGGACAAAGGTCCATGAAAGGGCTTTTAAAGAAGTCAAGGCCTTGCTATCTTCAAATGCGGTACTGGCGCATTTCAATGAGCAATTGCCTATGTGCATCACATGTGATGCATCCCCTTATGGGGTAGGAGCAGTGTTAAGTCATCTCAAGGCTGATGGGACTCAGGTCCCTGTGGCCTATTACTCCAGAACACTCTCATCTGCAGAGCGTAATTACGCGCAGATTGACAGAGAAGCCTTGGCAATAGTCTCAGGCATCAAGAAATTTCATGATTTCTTGTATGGCCACCATTTCACGGTCTACACTGACCACAAGCCTTTGCTGGGTTTGTTTACAACAAACAAACAAACCCCACACATCATCCTCCCCAGAATGCTGAGATGGTCAATTTTCTTGTCAGCTTATGACTGCACTCTGGTTCACAAACCAGGGACAGAGATGGGCCACGCTGATGGCCTTAGTAGGTTACCTCTAAAACAAATAGAGGCAGACCCTGCTCCTGCTGTACACATTCTCTCCATTCAGGAATTGCCTGAATCTCCCATCAATGCTAGGGATGTGGCTGCTGAAACTGCCACTGATCACACGCTTGCACACCTGCTGACATGGGTGTTGTCAGGATGGCCTGACACGTGTCCTGGTACAGATTTCCAAAGTTTCTGGCGTAGGAAACATGAGTTTTCCACGTTCAAAGGGTGTATCCTGTGGGGTAGCAGGGTAGTCATCCCGGCCTCATTGAGGACTAGAGTCTTGCTCTCTCTGCATGAGGGACATCCTGGGAATTGTGAGGATGAAGGTGCTTGCGCGTAGCCATCTTTGGTGGCCTGGACTCGATAAGGACATCGAGGCCCAGGTTCAGAGGTGCCAAGTGTGCCAACAGTCACGGCCTGAGATGCCCCAGGCCCCTGTACATAGGTGGGAGGAGACACTCACTCCATGGTCACGCGTACACATTGACTATGCTGGGCCCTTTCAGGGGCAATTCTTCCTTCTCCTCATGGATAGCCATTCCAAGTGGCTAGAGGTCGTTCCTGTATCCTCCACTACTACTGCCAGGACCATCCAGGTGCTCAGAGGAATCTTCGCTTCCCATGGTCTTCCTGATGTCCTTGTCTCAGACAATGGTCCCCAATTTACCTCTTCTGAGTTTCAGGCATTTCTTCAAACCAACATGATCCGGCATGCCACATCTGCTCCCTTTCACCCTGCCACCAACGGTCAGGCTGAACGCATGGTGCGTACCACCAAGGAGGCATTAAAGAGAATCACTCGAGGACCCTGGCATCACAGGTTAGCCGATTTTCTCCTTGCATACCGCACCACACCTTGCACTGCTACAGGAAAGAGCCCAGCTGAACTACGCTGGGGTCACAGACTCATCACGAAACTGGACAGGTTGCACCCAGACCGGGTGGCTTCACAGGTGTCACAACCGCGGGCACCTAGGAGACTCCAAGTGGGTGATCCGGTATGGGCCAGAAACTATGGGCATGGACATCTCTGGGTAACTGCTATGGTATGCAAGGTCTCTGGGCCACTGTCCTACGAAGTGGCCTTGGAGGATGGTCGTGTGCTGAGACGCCACATTGACCAATTGCGCTGGAGGCTTCCTGGCCACGTGTCTGCTCCTGGATCTGCTCTCGGGGGGAGGGGGACCCCAATTACGATTGTGGACCACAGTCTCTCCACGAGGGCGCTTATCCAAATGTTCCTACACATGTTCCAGATGGGGGTCTTGCCATGGAGGCAGCTCCTGACTCTGGCATAGACTCCGGGGGTCTTGCCATGGAGGTGGCTCCTGACTCTGGCAGAGGTCCCTGGCTAGGAGCAAATGGCCGTAAATCGGCTACTCAGGGTACTCTTGCTGCTGGTCTTGGGTTCGAGGGACAGCGCTCCCAAGAGGAGTCCAATGGAATTTTGGGGAACTCCACCCCACCAAGGGACTCGGGGAACTCAACCTCACCAAGGAACTCTGGTTTGGGTTTGGTGGATGCAGCCAGTCAGCAGTCAGGGGGAACCCCTGAGTCTTCTGGGCGACAAAGTCCCGGTTTGTTTTGCACAAACCGGGAGCAGGCACTCCAGGCACCTATTCCTAAGCCTACAACTACAACTACACCTGCACCTAACCTGGCTCCACAGAGATCAGAGCGGGTTAAGGGTCCTCCTAAGCATTTAAAGGGATATGTAAGGTCCCTGTTTACTATACAGGAGGTTTACTAGTCCTCGCCATCTGAGGAAAAAGACAATTGTAGTGCTGCGATGTTAATATTGTCAAAAAGTGAAAGTCCGTGTGTATAACAGGGAACTGAAGGTAATGGGTTGCAACAGAGTAAAGGTTGAATGTATAACGTGCCAACCAGCCTGCTAAGATGTGTTTGTGTGTAAAGTGTTAAACAAAATGGCGTAGTTATTGTTTAATCCAAGAGGGGAGGGGTGTTATGTCCTGGGCCTTGCTGAGTCATTCAGCAAGGCTCAGGAAGGCTGCAGGAAGGCTGCAGAGACCCGGACAGACCACGTGTCTGCCCGGGACCCAGACAGGCTGTCTCCGGCCTCGCGCGCATGCGCGAGGTGGGAGAACGGCCTGCAATGATTGGATGTGTATCCCCTTGCAAGGGGATATAAAAGGCCAGTGGCCATGGTGTTCTTCTTTCTGTTCTGTGACTGTGTTTCAATAAAGAGATTCTTGTTGTGAACCAGCCTCGTCTCGATGTCTTCTTTGCAAGAACAGAACAATTTGGACAATAATTCCCAGGGTTTCCTGCCAACATATTGAGAATGCATTGTGTTGTCAAAATGCTTAGAAGGCCACTCTAAAGGAACAGGTCCTTAGCTCAATATACATCTGCCCTTCACTTAGATGTGAAAATGGTAGCAATGGCTATGTGTACTTGTTGAACACTGTTTTAATGAACAATGTCTACATAACATGAGGTCTTGGTACTCAAAGAAACATGTACTTATCCTCAAACTCATTGTTGGACATATGATTCTCAAATACTGGAAAGGCTTAGTCTCTGGAATTTGTACAGTGATGCTTCTCCTAGGAATAACAGCTATCCACATGACGATGATTGCTAATGATTCTCTTCTACTTTTTCTTGGGACAGGGATATATCAACAAGTAAATTATAATAATGGAATGATATAACTGAACCACGGCTCTCTTAAGCAGCAGCCCTATGCTAAACTGTGGTTTCAACAAGTACTGAATCATGTCCATTCCTAATGATTCTAAAGAGAGTAACCAATAACTATGAAACAGTAATTTTACAGTAATTAAAACTATGTATATTGGGCATATTTATTTATTTAGCGTATGGCATACCATATATGGACTAGCAATATATATTAACATATTAACACAATAAAATATAAATGTCTAGGCCATCTAACCATAGAAGTGCAGCATCATATATATATATTAAAAAAACAGATACTGGACCCATATATTCCCTCTGCTTACAACCGGTCATGATGTGATCTACAGTTTGATGTGAGACCCCGCAGTCACATCGAGGGGAGGATACTATGTCCCCTTTATACAGAGAGTCCCAGCAGATGCCGTGTGAGGTGTAAATCCTATTCAGGATTGTCCATTGCCAGCATGTTCGTTCAAAGCTTGGCTTCTTTTTTGTGAGTCATTTATATGTCTTCCCATGAGTGGGCTTTCAGCGACCCATTTGGCTTCCCATTGGGAATCAATTTTAAAGTTGTTGGGCAGATATTGTGCAAGTGCCAGTGGGGGCTTCCTGGATTTGAGTCTTCCTGCTGATAAATGAAGAAAGTTGGCATGCACCAGTAGGAATGAGTTGTTCATATTTTTTCTGTGTTCTCTCACTAGTGCCTTAGTAAATTTGGCAGTGCTATATGGCTCAGAACAGAAAGTCAACCAGTTGGAGTGGTTTTAAAACATCTACTTATAATCCTCATGGTGTTGTTGAGTCTGGTGTCTAATTTACAGCTGTTAAGCCATACAGGGGCACAGTATTCTGCTGCCGAGTAAATCAACCCTAATGCTGATGACCTGAGGGTGGCAGCTGAAGCTCCCCATTTAGTTCCACATAATTTCTGGAGTATGTTGTTCATATTGGTTTTTTTTTGCTGCCGTATCTTGCAGGAGAGAGTCCAGTCCATTGTTACTCCAAGGTACTTTAGATGGGGATCATAGGGGTTTATTGGGCGTAAATATAACCGTAAGCAAGAGGAAGGTATATAGCCTGATCCTATTTATTTCAGGGTTATTTATTTCAGAGTTAATGTATTCTGTACATTCATGTGACCATTACTGAAAGATGAGTAGAGAAACAAGTTTCGTAACTATAACAGAAAGAAGATTTGCTTTATGGGAATAGGCAAAGCCTAGCACATATAGTACCTAGCTATATCCTAACAGAAGGAAAGTGAAAAACTATTCATTTAATTCATGTGTGTTTAGGAACAAAGACCAAGGGAAGTGGCCTGATTTCATAAAACAAACAAGAGCATATGAAAGGTTGTGGGAGGTTGAGAAAGGAATGGAAGAGAGCATAAACAGTCAAGAAATGGGGGGGCAGTTGAGAGTTTCTCATAAATGGCAAGATACTGTAAGTCAGGCAAGATACTGTAAATCAGGCAGAGAATTCTGGAAAGAAGCACTTCAAACAATTCAAAAGACTACAACTTAATTAACTTACTATAAATAAAGCTGGGAAATTTGTATTACAATTTCCATGATTCTATATTTAACCCATACTAGCATTAAAGATACCTTACTAAAATCTGTATAATTTCTGTTTTCGTGATTTTGTCTTTCTGCATGGACTTTAACAGTGATAGATTGAGAGGATTCTTAACTCTCCAGCTTATACCCTTTTATTGCCCTCTTATACACAATAGATCATGAGATACTAAAGAATCAATACTAGTGAATTCACACTTCCAACAATTAGTTTACTGCTAGTAGAATAATATGCAACATCCTGTTACTTTTTCTGAAAGGGCCTAAAATGTGATTTTCTCACATTTGGGGGCCACGAATGCAGATGGAGCTGATCAAATGTTTGATTTGATTGTGTTGTTACTGCCATGGAGCAGAGATTTTTATGGGTTTTTTATAATACATTGGATTTTTAAATATTGTAAGAAGAGTCACCTATGTGTGGGCTGAATGGCTATATAGATTTGTTTAATAAATAAACAACATACATGACACAGTATATATTTATCTAGAAATTAACTTTCTGTATATCTGCATTGTGAGATGGTTTTTTTCTATATACATATTTTATTGTGATAATAACAGAAAAAGAAAAAGAAGTTGTACACTTGATTATATTAACAATGTGAAATATTAAATATTTAAGACCAAAAAAAGTCCTAGAAAATTTGCTCATGAACAAAACACCCCCCAAATCAAATTGCTGAAAAATTTACTTCCCAATTCCTTTGCTGGAACTCTTCTCCCCCTCCCCCCAAAAAAACCTCTTTAGATATTGACCAACATCAATAAGCCAGTGCTGGAGATATATTCCTATTTTATTCTTCTTTGGCCATCCATCATACGTTCACACTGCTTGTATCTTGACAGAGCCTAGATACTGGACATACAGGCAAGAATACTGTATACATGTATGGAGTAGCCTGAAGTCATGTCAATAATCCTAAAATCTCAGCCCCAAATATGGCAATTATAGGAACAGGTCCTGTAAAGACTGGAAGGGGTAATGTCCCAGCTCCTAAACTGCAGTTTCAGCAGCAGTGCTACAACAGTCATATTCTGAAGAGATGATAGATAGATAGATAGATAGATAGATAGATAGATAGATAGATAGATAGATAGATAGATAGATAGATAGATAGATAGATAGATAGATAGATAGATAGATAGATAGATAGATAGATAGATACCATAGGAAGATAATAACTTTGTAGATAAATATAAGACAGACAGACAGATTGATAATACTTTCTAATCAATTAGTCTTGATCTATGGCAGCTATATAGATCAGTCCATGCTCTTCTCTTGACAACAGTTTTGGAAATGGCTTGCATTGCCTTCTTCTTGGGATTGAGAGCGTGACTGGCCCAAGGCCACCCAGGTGGCTAAGCTAGGACTAGAATTCACAGCGTCCCAGCATTACAGGTCATCCTTACAAGCAGTTCCTTAGCAACCATTCAAAATTTTGACAGCTGTCCCCCACTGCAGTCACATGATCGCATTTTGAACACTTAGCAACCACCCCACATTTACAGCTGTTTGCAATGTCCCATGATCATGTGACCATGATTTATAACTCTTTTTGAGGCAACTGGCATTTACACCTAATTCAAACAATGGATTCACTTAAAAAACGCTTAACCACTGCCTCAAAAATGGTCATAAAATCAAGCAATGGCATGTGATGACCTGCTTAATGATCAGCACAACATAATTCCAGGCTCAATTATAATCATAAATTGAGAACTACCTGTAGTTCAGTGACTTTTACCACTGTTCAAAACTGGTTCTCATCAAATATCTACAAAACAACATTGTCTATGGTAGTAGCCTCATTATTAACTCAAATGAGACAAATTTTATTTTCTTTAAAGCAACCTTTCTCTGATTTGCGTAATCTGAACCTTCAAAGTCATTTTAAACTGTAAGCAAATAAAAAGTATCAAAATCATCCAATTCCTCCAACTTTTTATAAAAATGGATCATTGGCTTTTCAGCCTCAATAAATTCCTCCAGAAACCTCTAACAGATATTAACTTTCAGAAGTAGCAATAGTATTGGGACTGTATAATTCTAATAACATACATTTAAACTGAATAAACTATCATTTAGAGTAAATCAAGTTCAGTTTTCAGTTCTATTAATTTTTTTAAAAGCTGCTCCATCAGACTAAAGTCAGTCTAAAGTAATACTATAGTAAAATGATAGTCCTAGTCTATCAGCATCTGAGCAAAATTAGGTTGCATGTCCTTTGATGTCCTAGGTGTGGCTTGTTGGATCCAGCTTTCTCTTCCAAGTATTTGGATGTGATTCTGCAAAGGATTGGCTAAAATCAAATCTAATTTTCTGCAGAGTGCTAAAAGAAGCAATTTTAATTTGGAGGGCAAAAATAGCTCTGTATAATTAGTTTGCTTATATTTCTATGTCCTTATGAAACCCAAACTCATAAATCTATAAATTGATTGCAAAGGTACACAGAAAAAAATCCTCCCTTTTTATGACCCTGTAATCCCTTAATTCGGGGTAGATTCGGGAAGACCAGATGGAGCTGAGCATTTACTGACTGGATGCCCTTCCTGACACTATACAGAGTTCGCACCAGATTTTTTTTCTTTGCATCCTAGAAGAGAAACATTTGTCACTACTTAGCTTTCCTAGTGGGACTGCCTGAATCATTTCCCTCAAACAAAATACAGACTGTAAAAACTGTCTTGACTCTCCAGATATATGAAGTTGAAAATGGAAAAGCCATTGTGTCCCATACAAACCTGTACAGAAGACAAAACTTTGTAACATGGCATTATAACCGTAAACAAAAGGTTGCAATACTACCAAATGTAATCATTTTTAATATTTTATGTTTTGTGTTAGTCATCTTTGGAGGAGAAGGCCTTAATTTGCTGTGTTAATAATGTCTCAATTTGCCTGAAAATATATTTGGGCCATACAAATTGTGGCTATTTTGTGATTATCTGCAGAATACATCTTTCACATCTGGGAATTTGATTTTAATCAGAAGCTATTTGTATTTATTGCAACTAAATTAGCAGAACAATTTGATGGTCTCATTTATCTCAATAGTTTACAGATATTCAGAGGTCAGAGTCACCAATCTTCAACATTCTGCTTTTTTTAATTAGTCACTTTGCTGGAGCTTTATTCAGCTACACAGAGAACCAGCAAATTTATTCTTTAACTGTTCCAGAAATTGTCAGGAAATAAGCTCAGATCTCTGGACAATGAATGGATATTCTATATAATGAATAGACAGGCCTTAAGAATGTACCACAGTAGGAGTAACCTTAATTCAGCCTTACCTTACTTGCAGTCTTATATGTCTTTTAAAATTTTGAACACAAGTTATCCACTCATTTAACTTATCTGGAACATGTAGAGAAAGTCTTTTATTCTTTTTTCTTTTTTTTTTACAAAGGCATCATCTTCTTTCAAGAGAAGCCATCAACAAGATTTTTTTTCTTCCTGGCATTTTCCTGCAAGTGTAGGGTCCACTTTTTTTTCAAATCACAATTATTGACTCACTGGTTGCAATAAGGATTGTATGACCTAATATGCAGCTATTTATACCTGTGATGCTCTGAGCTTTCACAAAATGTGTTTCCAAATTATTATAATTGTGATAAACCTTGTGATTCACATTGAGCTGACATTGCTAAAATTGCTAGCATCACAATTTTTTCTGCAATGTGTTCATGTGTGTGTTTGAATCAGAGAGATTAGAAAATTTAGCAAGAATAGCAAATTAGATGAGATTGTTTTGTATGTGCAATATTTGTATATTAATTTGCTCAATATTACACCAGCTCTTCAGTCTATCTTACCTGTACTATCTAACCTGACACACAGCAATTATCCATGGAAACACAGAGAAAAGATTCCTAGCACTCTTTAACTGGAATGGAATTAAAGTGAGACTATTTCTGTGCAAAACTCATGATCTAATAGGAAGCAATACCTTCTCCTTTTGAAGATATCTGTGGTGAAACAAGAGTGACTCCTTAACCCATATGGCTCCTAGCAGAGAACAGTCAAAGATGACTGAGCTTCCACAGCTTCCTTTTGCATCCTGCATGTATTCGGATGCAGGTACAAGAGCATGTCTTGATTGTCAAGCTCTATTTTGTCACAGTTGTTGCTACCTCTGTCCTTGGTTAACTGTTTACTTGCCATCTGAATAAGTTACCCATATTATGGGAACACAGTGGTCACCATTTTTCTTACATAAGCTTATTTGACTTATCAGCCCACCAAACATATTCCAGATGCTTGCTCAAATGAAAAGGAGGATGTTTCCCTGAGAAAAAAGAGTAATTATGTGCTGTAATCATTATGGGAGAAAGGAAAGGTAAAGCTGCCAATGCAGTAATGTCTTTCTTGACTAAATTTATAGTACACTTGAAACTTATTGTGCAGAGTTGTTGCCTTCCTACTTCAGCAAGAATCTTATAAATTCAGAAAAACATGTAGAAAATAGAAATCAAAATAACTTCTTCATAAATTGTAATTTTACTTTTCTTTCCTATTCATTCACAACCTATGAGGTGCTATATTGCTTGCTTATTATATTTGTATCCTGTTCCCAAACCTGAAGAGTTTTCAGGACAGCTGGCAAAGTGGATTTTTCATCAGTATCAAAACATACCGAATCTATTTCAAGTAGCTAAATGCACTTCTGCCCAAGGTAGCGGCAAAGATTCTTTTTTTCTTCAGTAAAAGTGCATAGTCCTCAAGACTGGTCACATTATTTTCTCCCTTAAGGAAGGAAATCACATGAGAAATTATTTTCCATTGTGGCAAGAAAATGACAAAAGAAAAAAAAAGCAATTTGTTTCCCTTTGATAATAAAACAAACAGTATGAATTGATTGCTCACTTTGCCCAAAGGCAAAAATAGGGCCAGACTGCCTTTGACACAAATAAATAACAGAGAGAGACAGAGAGAGAGAGAGAGAGAGAGAGAGAGACAGAGAGAGAGAGACAGAGACAGGGAGGGAGAGAGAGATGGAGGGAGGGAGGGAGGGAGGGAGAGAGAGAGAGAGAGAGAGAGAGAGAGAGAGAGAGAGAGAGAGAGAGAGAGATTCCCCCTTGACTCTTTGTGGCAGGTGCTATATTCCAGACTTACACATATCTTCTCCACTGGTATTTTGAGAAATAGGTCTTTGTTTCAGACAGAACGTGTCCTCTGAGACTTTTTACAGTAAGTGCTCTTGAAAGAACAATAAACTTGGACCTAAGTACCTGTCAATATAAATGCTTTTACTTAAATTCAGATTAATTGATTGGTGAGTATGTAGTTTGGTAATGTGAAATGGGCAAATGTAAATCCATTAAGAAATAAGAGGTCCCAGGATGGGCCAACTAAAGAAACATTTCTGGAGAACTGCATATAAAGTCATCAAATGGTTTTTGTGGGTAGAAAGAAAATCCCAAGGTAACTGAACCAAACATGTGGATCTGCCTGCAGTTGAGGATTGCATAAATTCCACTTAGGTTAGCATATAATTAAAGAACTTCGTCAAAGCAACTGTTATTTTGGAGCTCTAGCACATGTGCTGCTACAGGAAAGACATCCATGTATGCCTTGGGGCCATCATACCTGTTTCATTCTACATCAATAGCATCACTAATAGAACTGTGAACTTTTCATGATGGGTTTGATTGCAGTATGAGGATTCATAATGTTGAAGAACTAGTAAAATGGAATGGAATGAGTAGCAAACATAAAGGCTATTGGATTGGATTTGATTTGATTTTTTTTTATTTCCTTCTGTTACTGAATTATCACACAGGTAACACAAAGGATGTCTACTCTGCTTGGCAGTAATGAGGCTTTAGACAAGAATTCTATCTTTGGGTATTCTTTAAGTGGGGAAATAATGTTCACTTGGTGACATTGTCACTGTTCTCTGTTTTTTCCTGGTTTTGGTTTCAATTTGTCAGGATAGAAGCAAATATCATTCTAGGTGTTTTTGCTTGGTAATAGCCCCTTTTTTTGCAAAGGAAGTACAGTATGTGAGATTATGTTGGGCTGAAGTTGTGGCACACCAATTTCCTCCTTTGAACACACAAACAGGCATAGACAGATAGCTGCTGTGGCTGCAATATTAACTTCCTTTAAAAACCATTCAAGCCATTTAAATGACTGTTCAATGGGAAAATATCCAGGGCTTAGGAACTTTTTCCTTGAGATAGATTAGTTAATGTTGCTCACCTCCAAAAAATCAATAAATATAAAGCCCAAAGTCATCAGTCAGATTATTTTGGCACATAGAGCAGAGAAATATGGCCCCCATCCTTGGAAATAAAGATGTTAAAAAATAATAATAAACCAGACAGCTTTGTTTCTCTGTCTAACAGAACTCTTAACCCATCTATCTTCTCTTTGTTGCATAATTTAAATATGTAAGATAATAGTCTCCTGCCACAAGACTCTGCTGCCAAAAATTGGTGGCAAGCCACTGAATAAGAAAATTATGATTTCTCAATGATTTTCAGCAGAAAATGAAATAAAATTGATTGGTAAGTTACCTATGCCAGTAAAACATGACTACCACCATTAATATACCTACCAACAAGAGAAAAACAAAAATCTGAAGAAGATTGGAAATCTTGACTAGGCACCTTCTGATAATACTATAGCATCAGTGTTTCAACTTCTTCATTCCTCACTGGACCAAATTATTGTTGTTGCTGTTCGCAGTAGGAGTCTTGGTTGCAGATAGTCTTGGTTACAAAAAAGGTTTTTTCTTGGTCATACAAAATTAGCAATATCTGTTCAGGCTTTGAAAACAAGTATTTTCCTTCTTTAACCCAGGTGAAACATTTTGCATGGAAAACATTGGACTCTGGTCTATTCAGTTACACCCAAACTCTAATATCCTTCATATTAAAAAACTGAGCAGGTAAGAATGCATCAGTGAGATTTCTAGTACTTCATACTGATTTTCTTAATATTCAGGGTAGGAATTGTGTGGTTGGATTTCACTTTTTTAAAAAAAATATCAATATTTGACACAAGGGGATGTGTCTCCTTTACTTCCTGCATCATTTATCTGAAACATTTATATAGATGTATTTTTCCATGTCCATAGAGATGCAGTGATTTGTGTGGAAGATTATAGTTTTAAATGGAAAAAGTGATCCAATTCTATCCACCCTTAACAGCTTTGAACTTTCTGTCTTTTAAAAAAAAAATAGATTATTTAATTTTGGTCACCCTCTTAATGTATAATTCAATTTTGATTACAAGTGATCTTGGAAGTTTTTAGAATTAAAAAAAATGACTACTAACAGAAAATATGTTTGATCTATAAAGAATCCTCAGTTCTTACATTTAGTGTGAAAGAAAAAGAAAGAAAAGAGAAAAAGAAAGAAAGAAAGAGAGAGAGAGGGAGGAAAGAAGGAAGGAAGGAAGGAAGGAAGGAAGGAAGGAAGGAAGAAAGAAAGAGAAAGAAAGAGAAAGAAAGAGAAAGAAAGGAAAGAAAGAAAGAAAGAAAGAAAGAAAGAAAGAAAGAAAGAAAGAAAGAAAGAAAGAAAGAAAGAGAGAGAAAGAAAGAAAGAAAGAAATTCAGCTAGTGACTGAACTTCACCAAGGTATAATTAAGAGCATCCTCACAGCTGATTAGTTTTTTTTTAAAAAAGTCATTTTCAAATGCAATTTGTAATTTCCAAATTTTGACCTTTTTTGTTTAAAGAAACAAAATTACCCAATGTATACCACATTGCCTGATAAACAATAGCATGGTTTTATAGTACAATCTATAAATACATTTATATTGATCACTGCCATTACCAGAATTCTAATAATGCTTTAATGCAAACCATCATTAATGTTCATTTAGTTCTGTTCTGGCCACTGACACAGTGCTGACTCAGTACTGCTAACTCAGCATCTTTGTCTTTCAGTGGGCTGCAGTTTCCTGCTTGCTTAACTTCTCTAAGAAATATATTTCTCTCTCATTTCTGTTTGGGTTTTCCTTACCATCCTACAGTGCTGCATTCGGTCTTTCATGCTCAATATATGCATCTTTGTCAAAAATTGAAAAATTGGATAATTAAAAGGCCTGATGGTCAGTTTGGCCAAGGAATTCTTATTCTGACTTAAGCCCCTCTGTAGTCAATAGAAAATTCCAACTAAGAACACTATAATTACACCCAGAAGTAGTAATCCGAAATCTAAATTGAGCTTGAAGATAGCAGAATGGTTCCTCAGCTTACAGATCAAACCTCTGTCCAAATGAGAATCGTGTTATCAAAATTCTGAAAAATAAATGCATCTTGTTTCATTGCCCTACTCAGACTTTATAGAACAACACAAAATTCTCACTTAATAAGAATAGCCTATGAGAACAAGTCAGCAATTCTGTGGACAAAAGTTTAATATTGTGGGGGGGAGAGGGAGAGAGAGAGACAGAGAGAGAGACAGAGAGAGAGAGAGAGAGAGAATAGCACACTACTAGCAAACATCAGCAAGCTAATGCAAATAATAAAATGTGGAAGGCTATGAGGTTTAGCATCTATTTGCCCCTCTCCAATAATCAGTTACACATAGTGAATCAGAAGATATTTTTACTACTGCAAAGAGTAGCCCCCGGGACCTTCCCTTATATCTAGGAAAAAGAGAGAAGTTATCTTGGGTTGTATTTTGATTAGCTATGAGCAAATGAGCATATGAATTAGCTCACAGCTTTGACATTTTACGTTGTATAGAGTTTCTGCACAAGAAAAAGAAAGTACACTTATACATAAATGTAAAAGAAGGAATTTTTTTTGCAATGTGCAAGATTTTTAAAGCTTGGTCTCAGTCACTGCAAAACGACAACACAAAATAACATACAGTAGATACTGAGACATGTCTCATGTACTTGTGATGGAGGGAAACCTTAAGTCTTGGTCTGTTCTTGCTCAACTATAACCTGTATGTTGACTTTACAGAAGACAAGACAAGCTGAGATTTCAGAATATATATTGTATTTTTAATGTGATAGAATGAAATTGCAAAGTAATCATATTAACTACATTTAATTATATGTAAATAAAATGAATCAAATTCTTCCTAGAGTGTGGCTCCTGGTTTACCACTCAAAAATCAAGCACAAACTTCGACTAAGAAAAAAGGAGGGGGTTCTTTTTCTTTACAGAGCTGTTTACAATTGGGCGAAGAACCCAGAAGCAAAGTTCTCTGATAGATTTTTCTCAACATTGGCAAACTCTTTATTTCAAGAGCCAATAACAGCACTCTGACAGAACATGCATTAACCATCCTACTAAAACAGCTTTTTTGAGCAGCTGAATTTTTTACTAAATCTGGGACCAGATGTTGTCTGGAGCACAGAAATCAAGCTACCCTAATCAGTGCCCATAGCCCTACAATGACAAAATGAAAAACTAATTTAGATGAAAAACAAGTTCTATGAAGAACTAGATGCATTAGCATCAACAGTGAGTAGCACTGATAAGCTGATCTTGCTTGGCAACTTTAATGCAAGAGTAGGATGCAACTCTGCAGCCTGGAAGGGAGTTGTTGGAGTCATGAAGTGGGCAAGTTCACTGGAAATTGTTGCTAACTAGGGACATGGACTCATAGCAACTTATAACAGTAACTCACTGCTGCTCCTATTTGTTTTTTTTCTCACTGGAACTACATTACAGTTAAATGGACATTGTTAACAAGTGGACACTGCTTGCTTGAGCCATGGTGGCACAGTGGTTAGAATGCCATATTGCAGACTAATTGTGCTAATTGCCGATTGCCAGCAATTTGGCAGTTTGAATCTTGCCAGCTCAACGTTGACTCAGCCTTCCATTCTTCTTCTAAAATGAGGACCCAGATTGTTGGGGGCAATATGCTGACTCTGTAAACTGCTTAGAGAGGACTGTAAAGCACTGTGAAGCCGTATATGTCTAAGTGCTATTGCTATTACTATTGCCTCATTATACCGTGGTCAGTTACTGTGTGGCTGATCAGAATTTTATTTTGGCAATCAAATAAATACAGAAAAGTATAAAATAATACATTCATTATTGTCACTTGGAAAATGCACACACCTTTGGACAATCCTGCAGCAAATAGAGCAGAGAGAAGAACAGCCTTGGTTATCAAAGAGCTTGCAAGATACAACTTTGACACTGCAGCCCTGTGGCAGCAATTTATCATGTTCGAAAACTTGCCATTAGAGCCTCCACCACCAAAAAGAAGTCAAGCTACCCTGATCAGGACTTATGTTCCTACAATGACAAGATGAAGAGCTACTTCTATGAAGAACTAAATGCCCTAGTATCAGTAGTGAGTAGTACTGATCTTGTTCATTGGCTTCAAGCAAGAGCAGGGTGTGAGGAATTGTTGGGAATCATGAAGTGGATAAGTATAATAATAACTTGTGCTTACTATATAGGTGTGCAGTACACAATCTCCTCATCACCAAAACTCCTTTTCATCTGCCTACCAGTGCATTCTATGTATTGGTATCTTATTGACTATGAATTGAATTGACTATGACATCAGGACAAAGGCAGCCAGGATATCAGAATGACCAAGTGGTGTTGACTGTTGGACAGATCACAGTCTCACTGTCTCTAAAGTGAAGCTCCACATCAAAAATCAAGAGGTAATCAAAAGTCCATGAAAAGAATTAATGTGGCAGGCTGAAGAACCCCACAGTGGCTTTAGCACTGGCTGAAGATTTAGAAACTAAGCTTTCTGACTTTCATCTTGCTGACAGTTCTGAGCATGATTGAGAATGCTTCAGGGATGTTGTTCATTCATTGGCAGTGAAGATGCTAGGGCCCTCTAGTCACAAGCAGCATGACTGGTTTGATGAGAATGATGAGAAGATACATGCTCCACTTCTTGAAAAGCATTACCCTCATCTTGTCTATCAGAATGATTTATCATCAGCTGCCCAGAAAACACCTTTACAGGTGCTTGTAGGATAGTCCAGAATAAATTGCTGAGTCTAGGCTGATAAAAATGACTTCAAATGGTTCTATAAAGCCCTTAATACTCTCTACAGACCTCATTCTCTCAGGAGTTCCCGCTTCCTGAGTTAGATGGTACAATTTTCATTATAGAATAAGTTCAGAACTTGCAGAAATGGGCTGAACACTTTGAAACCATTCTCAACTGACTGTCATCTATTAACAATGAGGTAATAGAGAAGATTACCCTGAACAACATCAACATCACCAGCACCATAGATGACCCACCAGTAGTAGCTAAATTCACAGAAGCTGTCAGCCAACTATCCAATGCAAAGCCCAGGACCAGAAGATATACCTGCAAAGATATTCAAAGTCACTGGTCCTGTATTTATAGACAAACACTAAATTACTCCAGTCTTTTTGGAAGCAAAGATTCATTCCTCAGGAATTTAAAAATGTCTTCATCATACATCTCTACAAGAGGAAGGCAATCAACAAGGATTGGAACAACCACTGAGGAGTCTTACAGCTCTCTATCACATGAAAAACCCTTTCAAGATTTCTGCTAAATCATCTGGTCACACATGTGGATCTGGATCTGGAGTGTGTCTCCTGCAGAGATCATGGGACTATTAAAGTTCTCTCTAGAGCAAGTCTACCATCAGTCAACACACTGCTGATGAGAGCACAAGCATTTTATGAAAGCTAAATACCAATATTATATTTTGTATATTCCTCTGTACTGAAAGAACATACTTTAAACCATAGGAACAGCTATGTAAAATCTTGTAGTTTTCCTTTTGACTCAAGTATTGCAGCTAGCTGCAGAATGTGGCAAGTTGACTGCAGCTGATTTTAGAAAGCAAAAGGGTGAGCTGATTAGTATGTGGAGATCACCAAAAATCCCAGGGGCAATCAACATAACTGGAAATAAACTACAACAACAAAATCCTGGAAGAAAGCAATGGCAAACCTCTAGAATGTATGACTTTTAGCCATAATACCCTATGTGGCAGCCTGAATTCTTCCCAGGAAGATGGTTAGGTAAGTGTTTAAACTTTTTGCAGCATCTCTAAAATGGTAGATAGCGTGCCAACAGAAGCCCTGCATCTTCTGCACATAGGGAAAAGATGGAATGTTCCTACTGTACATAGCAGTTTGCTGTGATCAGTTGCTCTGCCTTGCATTGTGCCGTTTTTAGTGCCTATAATTAGGGCAGTTGGTCACCAGAACGAAAAGGAATTGAGCTTCTTCCTTTTGGAGAACATTGTGATAAATGCCAAAAAAACAGAGTGCTAATACTGTGATGTGATGCATTTTCATCTTCTGTACACGTTTGCCAAGCTGCTAGCATGGCAGCTTTCTGATGCCCCAGTTATGCAGCTGTTTGAACCAGTCTATTTATGACACTATGACTGATCATTAATTTCTAGGATCACAAGCCGCTTGGCATAATGGAAAATAAACCCTTTATTCTGCTAGGAGAGTTTTGCAAGAAAAAGGTTGCAAAATCCTAGGACTTCCATCTCTCCATATGTGGTATCTGTACATTCACCCAGTCACATTCAGACATGGATTTTTCTTAGCCATTTCAGTTTTCCTTTTTCCCTTTCCTAAGCACTTGACTGAATGAAGATACTGTATATTAATTTTAATTGTTTTGCTTTATATCTTTACATTCGATTATAAATACAAGGAAATGAAAACTGAGCAGATAGTTTTTAAACATCTTATATACTCTGTAAGAGAGGTGCTATACATTTTAAATTAAAAGCTGTCTGAGACATGCATTATTTGTTTTTACTTTTAAAATTATGTTACGAGTTAGAAAGCAAAATTATTTTTCTAACATTCTTGTATCATGTATAAGAAAAAATGTTCCCTCTTTTGCTTTAAACAAATTTGGGTTATTAATGTACAGTAATACAAACTTTATATCAATATCAGTGACTAGATTTAAAATACACTACAGAAGAGAGATTTTTTTAAAAAAAAAATCTGCAATATTTGCTTGTTCTCAAAGACTATTTTTGTTAAATATCTTATAGTAACTAATTATTATCATTAAAATTTAATTAGCCACAGATAGTGCTTCAAATTCAAATATCACTTTCTATTTTCAGTTCAATTTGTTGGAATATTAAGAAAATATACAAATGTGGTGCTAATTGCAGGATTGATGTTTTATTGAGCAGAGAGAAACTATAAGTTCAAAAAAAGAAAAAAGAAAACAGCACAGGAAGAAAGCTTTCTTCATTAATAAAAGCAGTTAGTGAGGGCTCCAGCTGTGTGACCAAGAGAAGACCCAGCATGTAAATATAATCTTATAATTGGTGCATTCAAAGCGGAAAGGCAGGGGAGATAGATGTATATCAGAGAGAGGAAGAAACTAAATGGGAGAGCTATATCTGGCATGCTACACTTAATAAGATTTATTTTAATTGGAGGAAATGTTAGTATTAAATCTATATAATGTGATTACCTGTATTTTTCAATTTGGAAGGATTTTGTACATTTATTTGACAAATAGAGTAAATAGAGCCCCATGGTATACTTTATTTGTACTTTGTTCTAATTCAGGTGTTCCAGCCCACCAAAGCCCAGTGTCAAAAAAGATAGGAAGGTGGAATGGATAAGAAACAGAGTGAAATGAAATCTAGGGAGAGATAATCATTTAGAACCAAGAAGTATAAAGCTTGATCAGATGTTTCAAAATCTGGCAAGCAAATATTATATTGGAGTATGTTAATGAATAGTTTTAAAATGCTTGGAGATCACTGTGTATTGTTTGCAAGACATTTGGAAGATGAAATTGTTCATATTTAGCTGTAGCTGTAGCTGAATGAAAGGCATTGAGATAACTGGGATAATATCTTACAGTGTTATCTGGGATTGTTTTGATCCTGTGAAATTTGAGCAAATAGGCAAAAACTCTCGGACAGCAATTTTGGTAATAGATCCCTGCCCTTTATGGCTGATTCAAGGGAAGAAATGTATAAATAAATTTGACTGATGATAACTTTCCCCAATAGAAGAAAATATCTTAGCTCAGGGCTGAATATTTTATGTCTCTTATGGGTGGTATGTAAATGTGGTTTCTCTCTGTATGTCTACTGATGCCTGATTTAACTGCATGCCAATCTTCCAAGATTTTCTTTCTTTCTTTCTTTCTTTCATCATATTTAGTGGAAACTGTGTGTTGTAATAGTAAATAAGTTTCATTATGTGTTCTGACTGCTTCTTGGTGTTTGTAGATGCACTCTTCTAGTCTTCTGCCTATCTGTCCTGCATAGTGGCTGTTGCAGTCCTTGCATTACATGCTGTAGATCAGGGGTCCCCAACACCCGGTCCATGGACCGGTACCGGGCCATGGCATGCCAGCAACTGGTCCACACAAACAAGCAAAGCCCCATCTGTGGGATTCAGGCAGTACACAAAACCACGCCCCCTCCGCTCTGTGGAAAAACCTCTCTCCACATAACCGGTCCCTGGTGCCCAAAAGGTTGGGGACCTATGTTGTAGATGATTCAAAGGCAGAAGATGTCACATTTTGTTTGAACTGATATTATCTAGTTGGTTAATGAAACATTTGCAAGCAAACAACCAAGCTCAGACAGCTGCAAAAACTTCACAATCGATTTTTCATCTAAAACTTCCTTACTGGTAGCCTTAAGTCAAAAATGGTTGTTCCTCTTGTGCTTTCCTCTATCCTCTGAAACAAAAACTAGTCAGGAAGACAAGTTGGAAATATTCTGGATGTAGCAAGTTTTCTCCTATAATCACTAATTCAAATCCCCTATCAATACCACTTTTTGTCTCTTTAAATAATCTGCTATTTCCTTATGGAAAACAATATTCACTTTGTCTTTATTGGAGTCATCCCAACATGTTTCTAATATATATATTAAAATACATGTAGTCTTCTTGTATTAACATTTTCAGAAAACTGAACACAACAAAACTAGGCATTCATACATATCTTCCATTCAAATAACTATACATGCAAAATATATGCATACTGTATTTCTCTCAGGCTCATAATAGCAATAGCAATAGCACTTAGACCTATATACCCCTCCATAGTGCTTTACAGCACTCTCTGAGTGGTTTACAATGTGAGCATATATTGCCCCCAACAATCTGGGTCCTCATTTTACTGACCTCAGAAGGATAGAAGGCTGAGTTAACCTTGAATCGGTCAGGATCAAACTCCAGGCTGTGGGCAGAGTTAGCCAGCAATAATGCATTCTAACCACTGCTCCATCATGGCTCCTCACATAAAAAGTCTGTGAGGATACAATTAATACTTATATCCATCTGAAAATCAGCACACATCATATATTAGTTCTGTGTTTATCTTAAAAGCTACCTTCAGCACTCATGAATCAATTGCAGGTTTGCCATTAACTAGCAAAAATTGTCTGTACTATTCTCTTTGCTTACAATTTTGTTATGTGTGTTATATAAAATGCTAAGTAGTAACATTCCAAGCACTAAAAATACAGAACTCAGACATTTCATAATGATTATCTTTGACCTTGAGTGATTAAGATCAAATGCATCCAGGAGAGGAAACCAATTAATTGTCTTTCAGGTTAAACGAAGCCCACACACATGCCTATTAAAATATAAATTAAATGCACCCAGAGCATTCGTTTAAAATTTTACCTGTATCAAATGCATTGCTATCACAGTAACTTTGAGGAAAAGTATTTGATCTTTAGTAATAACAAATCTATTTAAGGCTGAGAAATACACTACGTGCATTTCTCATTATAAAAAAAAACATATTTAAAGTTCATAATAAAATTATGTGTCCAGCTCATTAATTATCACAATTAAGTTGATCAACCTATCTAACTTTCAAGCAAAGGATGAACAGAGTAAAAAGTAATATTTCTAAACAATGCTATTTCCAGTGACTTCACAGTAACTTTGCACTTTTTCTTCTATATCTTGTTTGTGTTTTGTGCACAAATCACAGCTTTTTCAAATATAACTTGCAGTCTGAATCTGTGTAGTCAGAGAAGGTTTTAATATTGCTAGAAATGGTTTTCAGAATGAATCTCACTTTTTTGGAAAGTGAAATTCATTCTGTTTCAAGCTGTGAAACAGATCCCTTGTTCAAACTGTCTATACATCAATATATAATCTTGTTTTCTGTTATGCTATTTCGAATGTTTTCTTGCTCTAATTTAGTAAGGAGGAGGAGGAAGAGGAAGGAGGAGGAAGAGGAGAAGAGGGAAGGAGAGAAGGAGGGAAAGAGAGAAGGGGGGAGGACAACCCCTGCTTCATCCTAAATAATGGTAACTGTTTTTATCAAATTAAGTGAATTCACTTTCCAAAAAGATCAAATCCTCCTTTAAAAAAAAATCAATTTTCTTGCAAAAACAGTGGTAGAGTTTTAAGATCATTCAAGCAAATATTGAAGATAATTGGCAGATGCCTACTAAATGAAGTTAACATATTAGAAATTTAGGAAAGTCATTGCTGGAATTGATCAATATATAGCAGAGCTTTTCAACTGGTGGTATGCGTAGCACCAGTGGTACTTTGGCATGTGGCAGGTGGTACGCAACCCTCCTAGACAAGTGTAGCGGGAGAGGGAATGAGCTGAAGCGACCCAAGCCTGAGGGAGAGGCAGCTGGAACTGCACGATTGTCTGGGCTTGGCAGAAATCCCAGGAGGGCTGGCAGGGCTCCAGCTGATTGATGCTTCCGGAAGCAGCGCGGAGCTGGAGGTGAACTGGAGAAAAGGGGAGGGGAGGAGAGGATATAAAAGGAGGCGGTTTTTGCAGGAAAAGGGAAAAAAAGACAACAGGGAAAGAGAAGGGGACAGAGAAGAAGCTGTGGAAGGAGAGCTTGGCAGGGAGGAAAAAGAGACAGGGAAGAAGCAGCAGCTGTTGCTGGAAGAAAAGGTCCCCTGGTTCGTCCCCTGCTGCAATCAGCACTGATGAAATGAAAAGCCGGGAGACGAGCATGTCAGAAATGAGGTTGGTTTATTTTGGAAGCCAGTGGTTTCCTGGTCAGCTGGCAGCTTGAATGGGTTACCATAAGGATTTTTATACAGTTATTACAGCATTTTGTAATTCAGAGGCTCGGTTTATGTGCTTTGGTTTTTGGAATATTTTAGTCTGTTTCACAAAGGCTAGCAATGAGTCCAAAGTGTTGGCTTCCGTAGGTTTAATCCCTTTAAACAAATGTAATTAGTTTTACCCCCTTATCTTGAGTCTCTCTATGGCTTTTAGAAAGTTTTCTTTGAAGGTAAACAGGCTTAATTTAAGACTAAAGCTTTTTGCAATTGCCGAGCCTTTGCTACATTATTTAAACTGAGACACGCCTGAGGCAGCTTAAAGAAAAAAAACCCCGGAGTTTAGTGTTTCTTTATTCTGGGAGGCTTTTGTGAACCTTTCTTGCTTTGCGCTTGATTCATGTGTCTTTAAGAGTACAGTGAAGGGACTGGGGTGTGCATTCTTACTACACTGTGGAAGGAGAGCTCAGAAGGCAGGGAGGAAGAAGAGGAGAGGGAGAGAGGAAGAAGGGCCTACCAGCCAGCTGGTAGTGATGCATATTAATAAATATTGATAAATTCATCATACATTTGTTAGTGCAAAGGGAAAGTGATTCAGCAAAGGAACTGCCACCAAAGAAATTAAAACTGGTACTTTTTTCCTTTTTTTCTACAGTTTGCAACATTTTATTAGAATAAAATACAAAAATGCAAAAGCAAATAGTAGGACACAGTGGGGAGGAAAAAGGGGGGAAAGTGAGGGGGAGACAGGAAAAAGAACAGACTTCCTCTGTTGCAGTAAAAGGAAGCATTAACATTGAACCTCAACTTTTTACTTTTCCATAAACTAGCCATTTCTATAACAACAAATTAATCTAATCAGTAAAACCCCAAATCCCCCCTCTTTTTTTTAGTCATCAAGTTTTTGACACCTTGCTAAACACTGGTGGTACTCGAATATTGTCATGTCCTAAAAGTGGTACAATCTGTGAAAAGGTTGAAAAGCCCTGGTATATAGAACATAACTATTTTTGCTTTTGCCAGTATTCTCAGGTATGTGTGAGTCTCTACATATCTGTATGTTGAAAACTCATGTTTTCTGTGTCACATTGTCATAAGCTATTTTCTGCTTGCTATTTTGTTAATGTTTATAATAAAAATGCAATTCTGAAAACTCACTGTGATGGGTAAATCCATAAATAATACCTCCCCTTCCCTATAATATATCTATAGATACATGGCATTAGGAAGCCCATTTTCCTATAGGAAATGATGACCTACTTCCCACCTTCCAGACACAGTGGATGCTAATTATAGCATAATTATAGCAAAACAAAAAAGAATGTAAAGAAATAGCTGGTTACCCAAAGTAAAATACTTCCATATTTATTTATTTGTATGTTTTCAAATGTGAAGGCTTTTTGAGTAAATGAAGTCAGATGACTTAAAACCTTCAGGACACTAATTTGAAATAACAGAGAATACATGTACCTCAGGGTTGAACTGTTGGTTGAACTATATTGTTACTTAGCCTGGTAATGAAAGGTCTGCAAAATAATAACCATGCTCAGCAAAGACTAAGTTTATAAGAAAACTAGTTTGCTACTTTAGGATCTTATGCTTCTTATAAAACTAAAATGGGCATATTTTAAAACCATCTAATCTGACAAGAAAAAGTCTGCAAATATCCATTCCAAGGTGTTTTCTTTCCTGTTCCGCATGAATCAACCAATAATTAACTCAGAAATACCAGGATCTTGGTATAATAAATTGATATAGCTGTCCTCACCTCAGAAGATGCTGAATTAAAGTTAATTTCTTCCTAAATTATTAGATTCTTTTGCGAGTGGAAAAAGGGCATTTCCAGCAAACAGCTCATAGTTATATAAGCTCAGTAGAAATAGTGTCGTACTCATGAGGAAAAGGAACCATATTCAAACCTATTGCATCAATCATCTATGGCCCAGCCATAAGATAAAAATATAAAAGTCATGTTGGATCAGTTCAAGACCCAGTTTCATCTAGCACATTTTTTTCTCACAGTGCCTCTGGCATTCCCATAAGCAAGAGTTCAAAACATACCTTCTCCTACTGTTGTTGCCTGCAACTGGTAGTGTAGACATGCTGATCCAAGATTACACTGCAACCTTGTACTCTATAGTAACATCCACCTGTCCACAGTGCTCTCTGCCCTCCTACAACTTCCCACACCAGGCTGTCTGTGCCTCCATCAGTGCACTAAGACTTCTGCCAGCCTTCCCGTAGCATCTGCTGACTTTCACATGAGACTTCTGCCAGCCCTCCCACAACCCCTGCCAATCCACCACATTCCCTGGGGCCTGCCTGCAGCATTCACACACACCCATCCCTTGATCCTTACCTGGGACACCCACTCTTCTTGCTTAATGGAGTTAATTCTGGAGTTACAATGGTAACCAGGACTGCTGGATTTGCTGTTGCTAAGTGATGCAGTTGCATGACATCATGTTTTACGATTACATCATTTAGCAATGGCAATCCCAATCCCAGTTGTAACCCAAGGACTACTTATACATGAACTATATTTGTCATTGGTTTGACTATTTACACACTTTAAAGAAATCCTTCTGAGGATCTTCACCATTGTTTTAAGATTTTACCACCTGAATACTGTAACTTAGTATCATCCACTAAATGAGCTGGGTCACTGCTTATTCCTCAGGCAAGATTTATAAAAACTTTAAAAGCACCAGTCCTAATGTTTCTCTCCACTGAGAAAATTGCTCATTTATTCTAAGACCTACTTTTCTCTATTTTTAAAAAAACAGGTAACATCTGTGAAAAAACGGATTCTTTTATCTGCCCAGTTTATTCAAGATGACGAACGTTGAAAAGAGCTTTTTGAAACTCTAAGTATGCAGGATCAACAGAGGCACCGCCATCCACATACTTATCAATACTCTAAAAAATATCTAGAAAGTTGGAAAGGGATTGTTATCATCGTGGAATTCATAGTAATTTTCCTTCAAGTGGTCTTATGCTTCTATGCTACTTACATACAAGAGTATATGATGGCCCTAGGCCACACTGACTATAGTGCTATCTCATGCTGATGCAAAAGTTTGCATTTTTAGAAAGAGGGGCAGGCTCAAAGCTTTGGCTCCCTAGACCAAAGCCTGTCCAGCCTTGGTCTACTCTAAAACCAACCCTGTCTAGAGATTTTGCTGCTGATTACCATTTCTTCCAACTTGTTTGGAACAGATACTAGCCTGGCTTGCTTATCATTCCCCAGATCTCCTCTGTCTCCCTTTTTAAAAATGTGTCGCCCATTCATTGCCTTCCAGTCTTCTCTCACTGAGTCCGATAGAGTGACAGATGACATAATTTTGGTCAGAGGTCAACAATTCCACAGTAAAGTACTTTAAGAACACAATGCAGTCATGAAACACCTTGCTATTGCTATAGAGGATCAATTTTTTTTACTGTTTCTGTGACATGAAATACTTTGAAAAGTAGCTGTAGGAAAATGTTTTAAGATATGCAGAGGTTACCCCAGTTTATCTTTGTTTAATTGATGGAGATTTGCTTTGTTTTTTACATTTAAAAAGGGGGGGGGAATCCAAAAGTCTGTGTTGGTGTCTGAACTTCATTTTCATCTTGCTGGGAGATTGCCAGAAAGTCTTGCAGCTTACCTTGAGCCTGAAAGCCAAAACAGTTTTTAAAAAATGAGAGAGATAAAAAAGGTCGCTGAATATTTTCTTCCTCCATCCCACACAGTTTTTTTAAAAAAAGATTTCTAGCAATCTACAAACTACATTTTCAAGTTGCGCAGAAATCCAGTCAATAAGAAGTTGGTGAGTGTGCATTTTTTTCACATTCATACATGGAACATTTGCTATAGATTTTTGGTATAGCTGTAGTTGTCATCCACAGTAAGAACAAAACGTAAAGCTTCAGTTACAATGCTACTCTTTTACAAGGGCACAAATGGTCTTTAAACAGTCTCCTTCAAATTATATAGGCAAAGACATTTCTTTAGAGTCCACAACTTAGAAGTGTGACTACTAAGTGAATTCTAAGTGAAAAGGTCCCACAGGAAGATTTCCTTGTGATGTCTTCCTATTGGGATTTCAGTGGAACATGGGGAAGCTGCAGTTCGCCTGAGAGATGATTGTAGAATCAAGTTAATATATCCTCACACTCATGCTTTTTCCAAAATTTCAAAGAGAAGATATATTGCAGATCCTGGCAGAATCCAAGAAGAGAGCCTTTTCTGCTGTTGCTCCTGCCCTTTACAATAACTTACACACACACACGCACGCACGCACGCACGCACAGAGGTGAAACAGATCCCAGTCTTCTGGCCTTCAGAAAGAATGTCAAGACCTGGCTCTGCCAATTGGCATGGGGGTCAAATCAAAGAGTGTTACATCTGTGGGGATAGTTGGTAAGGTGTTACATCCCATGTAAGACAAGGATCTTCTCTCCACCTTTTTAGCTTTTTAATTTTTTAACTTTTAATACTATATCCCTCTCTTTTAATTCTGTTTTTTAACTTTGTTCTTATTTATGCTTTTATATTTTGTGACATGCTTTTTTTGTGAACTGTCCAGAGTCACTTAGATGAGATAGGCAGTATAGAAATGTGATGAGTACGTACATACATACATACATACATACATACATACATACATACATACATACATACATACATACCTAACACAGTGCTAGGCTGCATTAAGAGAGGGATAGAATCAAGATCAAGTGAAGTGTTAATACCACTTTACAATGCCTTTGTAAGGCCACACTTGGAATACTGCATCCAGTTTTGGTCACCACGATGTAAAAAAGATGTTGAGACTCTAGAAAGAGTACAGAGAAGAGCAACAAAGATGATTAGGGGGCTGGAGGCTAAAACATATAAGGAACGATTGCTGGAATTGGGTATGTCTAGTTTAATTAAGAGAAGGACGAGGGGTGACATGATAGCAGTGCCACAAAGAAGAGGGAATCAAGCTATTCTCCAAAGCACCTGAAGGCAAGACAAGCAACAATGGATGGAAACTAACCAAAGAGAGAAGCAACCTAGAAGTAAGGAGAAATTTCCTGACAATTAAAACAATTAATCAGTGGAACAACCTGCCTCCAGAAGCTATGAATGCTCCAACACTGGAAGTTTTTAAGAAGAGACTGGACAGCCATTTGTCTGAAATGGTATAAGGTTTCCTGCCTGAGCAGGGGGTTGGACTAGATGACCTCCAAGGTCCCTTCCAACTTCTTCTTGTTGTTGTCGTTGTTGTTGTTATTATATCTTCAAAGAAATTATAGAGAAACATAAAACTGGTTCTAGTTAAGAAGCAACAAAATTATTGGTTTACCAATGTGGTGTTTCTTCTTATGCTATAAGATTTAAAAATTAATTTTAAAATTATGCATTTTCAGCTCTTTTATAACCATCCTGTATATTTAACATATTTTCTCCAAATGAACTGGAACTTAAACCACAAAAGGAAAAAAAGTTATTTCTTTACACAGTGGACTGCCATATCCTTTATTTTATTATATCAGCAATGCAAACTTCAGAATTAAATGGGAAGAAGACAAATGCTGTTAATGTGTTTTGATAACGTTCAGATATAAAAGAGTGCTGCTATATTAAATCAATGATTTATCAGTTCAGCTTCATATCTTTTACCCAGATTAGATATCCACGAAAAACATCACACTTTGGGAAATAGCATCCTTTCCTTTCGAAGCTTGGTTTATTGATTGCTATCTTGTCTTCTCTTGAGATAAAGATCTTCCTTTTCAGAGGCATATTTTACTGATCCTGAAGATAACATTTAGACATGTTGTTCAGCAGCTGTTGATAGCCTTAAGCTTCTCAAATGCCTGTTAAAGCCATCAAATGAATTTGTCATCACTACTTCTTGCATTAGAAGTGTTCCCTTTTGCCTAACTAGAATATCTGATCATTCAGCTTCAAGAGCTGATGGTGCATTCTGTATAATAATAATAAGGTGATAGGGCTGTATGTTTTGCAACAATTCATTATATAAGAATTGTTCTATAGCCCTCCTCACTGATCATGCCTTTTCTATGCCTTTTCCAGGTTGATGACAATATCCTTTTTGAAGTCCATTAACCAGAATTGTACACAACATTCCAAGTGTGTTTACACTGTTTATTTGTATGAAGGGTTTAAAATGTCTTTTCTAATTATATTAATGTAGAATTTGTATTTATATATAACTGCTGTAGAGTCACTATATAGCACTATTGCTGTATAGAAGATCACTTTACATTTATCTACAATGAACCACATTCACATTATTATATACCACCCCAATCATAAGACTCTGAGGGTTTTTATACATATTCACTTGGTTTATGATAAATTTTTGCATCTAGTTATGATATTTTTAAAGTATTCCAAATAATTTGATGCCACCCATGATTATAGCCACCCAAGGATTTGTGACTAAAATATACGTGAACAACAAAAAAATCAAAACAAATGTTTCAGACACCCCACTTTTCACTCATATTCATTTGACAAAACTTTTTATTTTTATGTTTTGTATCCAATACTCTTACTCGTTACTTATCCATAAAGGAAAAAAAAAACCTTATACCCTATTTGCTTAGTTTATTCAGACCAAGTTTATTCCAACCATATAATTTTGTTAAATTATATTCATATTTAGTATAAAATAGAGTAGTTGTAACTTAATTCCACTTAATTCAATTAACTGAAATTTGGGTTCAAGTGATATTGATCAGATTATCCTATGCAGTACACATGTTTTTCACTAGAATATTATTTTGATAGACTTTTCATTGATACAGATCATGTTGATTTAGTACCTATGCATTTGATTCTTTCACCAAATGCTTTCATGATATCACATGAATCTATTTATTACATATGACTCAGTTATTAACAAGTAAGTTTAGTTGGAGAGTCCGCAGTTCTACAGAAGTTGCAAAATCACATTTTCAACCAGATTGTCAGCAAGTGAGGTGGGAGATAGATTTCAGCAATTTCTATAGTCTATTTTTCCTACCCTTATGTTCAATTCTCATACAAACACTGTAGGAAAGTTCAGTTTCCCCAAAAGATGCCAAAAAAATCCAGGATTTATAATAAATAAATCCAGAATCCATGTCATAAGAAATATCCAGAGCAGAATTCTAAATTTATCCTTTGAATCTCCAGTTTTGATTGAAGCCACACATTTTTTTAAAAAAAAATAGCTGTCATGAGACAATTTACTTATTTCACTTATCTTTATATAGTTTCATTAGAAACTTTATAGTGTTTTCATTATAAACTATTCACCCTTGTTTCATTTTCATTAGAGACCATATCAAAAACTCTATTTTATTTTCATTGAAGGGTATTACAATCTGAAAATACTTTATATCATCATATTATTTTGTTTATCTTTTATTTGTATTAGCAGAGACTGGATATTGACTAATAAATTAGCAAACTAAGTAGGACAACTTCTCAATGTCTTTTAAAAAGCTAACCTTTTTGTAACCACAAAATATCTTGTGAGACTTGGAACTATCTGGAATGTGAACCTAATTGATAATTTATAACGGATCTTCAAATTTTTGTATAAAGGGTCAAATCCCGCTTCCACTTTTGCAAACACAGATGGCAGGTCTGCAAGCCAAGAATTATGGCAGCCATTGGATAGCATCAGCCCACTGGTAACAAGGTCACTGATAGGCCATTGCTCAGGCTGCCCTGTCACCACCCTTTGACCCTGTCCCTGGCCTAGGAGCTCAGCTGAGACTTGGACCTTGCAATCTGCTGCACATCGACCCATCCTTCTTAGCTCATGGGTCATACAAAAAAAGGCAATGGGCCAAATCTGGCCTGAAGGTTGTAGTTTCCCTATTCTGATCAATAATACTAATAGTTCCTTCTAGTTGATCCCTTTCAATCTGAATGAAAAAGAGCTAACTCCATAATCAATATCCTGTTGACTTCCTATGCTTAATATAATTTACTCCAAAAAAAATCAAGGAAAGTTTGTTGGAGAATAATGACTTATTTTCTATTTGGCTGTTATTTTTATTCTATATTTAGTTAACAAAGTATAATTTGATAAAATTGTTTATTTTCATAAAACACAACAACAAACAATTTAGAGAGATATACAATAGCACAATGACTTTTAATTTAACTTGTAAACTTGTAAACCAGTACAACTTTACTAGAACCCATATCACATGTTTCCATTAGAAAATACAGTACATTACAGAAGTCTAGCCACTGTATTCTGGCCCACTACAATTTCTGAATTTTGTTCCAGACTATTGCCACATACAACTCATTATAACAGACTCTTCTGGAGTTAATCAGCACATCTATAATATTGCCAAGACAGCATCCTCCAAAAAGAGGCATAGTTGATAAATACTTCACAGCTGAAAAAAGACGCTTCTGGTTATTGCATTGTCCCATGAGATGTTTAAAAGTAGATATTGTTATCTTCTACATACAGATGTTATTCAGCTTTCCATTCCTTATTGATCACTCCCAAAAGCTTCACATAAATGTTCAAAAGTAATGGAGATAGAACTGATTATTGCACAGTCTGCAAGGTACAGCAACAATCATGAAAAATACAATTTGGAACCATGAAAGAATCAGGTCCAATCCCAATTCCCTAAGGATCAATGGTATTAAAAGCTGCTGAGAGATCTAGAACCATCATGCTTCCTCATCAGTCAACTTCATGCCATGCCACAACCTATTCTCCAAAGCACCTGAAGGCAGGACAAGAAGCAATGGATAGAAACTAATCAAGGAGAGACCCAATCTAGAACTAAGGAGAAATTTCCTGACAGATAGAACAATCAGTGGAACGACTTGCCTCCAGAAGTTGTGGGTCTCTAATACTAGAGGTTTTTTAAGAAAAGATTGGACAACCATTTGTCTGAAATAGTATAGGGTTTCCTGTTTGAGCAGGGGATTGAACTAGAAGACCTTAAGGTCCCTTCTAACTCTGTTATTCTGTTATTCAGCACAAAAGAGAGAATATTATGGAATTGCTGAGATGCTCTCTGCTTCAATCTGATTGATATCTGAGCCTAACAAAAGGGCAGATATTACCTGCCTGATCCTCAGTTTCTTGAAATTTTATGCATTGAATCTACCGCAATAATTTTCTTTTTCTAGGAGCTGCTAATTGTAAAGCTCTCTTTGTAAATACATCCCACCCCTCTCCAACAAATGAAAACCGCAAGCTTAAAAGTAAACACAGTCCCCACCCAGTTACCCAGTTACAAATAAATGCAACCAATAGAGAGACACAAAATAGGTTTTGAGTATTTAACTTCTGTAGATCTTTTCAGTAGGCAAAAGGAGGGAGAAGAGAGAAGGATGAAGAAAAAATAATGTTCATGCAGTCAAGTGTGTATTTTGTAATAATTCAAGATGAATCATGATTCATCATGTAATAAATCCATGTAGTTTATCATTGTAGCTCTTACAGTGACTAACAGGATACATTTGGAAAGCTCAGAAGCCTGGACTGGAAGGCAATAGCATCCTTCCCGGAGCCTTCACAGCAAACAGTATATAAGACACCCAGCCTATTTAATCATCAATGTTAGTAGACCTTGATAGCCTGATTCTTCATAAACACATCCAGTCTCTTTTCAAAACCATTCAAATAGGCTGCAATAACTGCAACCGTTGGCAGTGAATTACACAGTTTAACTATGCAGTATTATGGAAAACAATTTTCTTCTATCGGTATTAAATATCTCTGCATTGTGCTTTAGTGGACAAAGTTCGAATACTGTGTTCCAGAGGGGAAAAGAAGAAAAAGTTTCTCTATAAACATTATGTATCCGTGCCGTGCATGAGTTATCTCTATTACATCTGCTCTTATTCGTCATTCCAAACATATATATATAGATATACAAATACCTACACATGCACATCCTCATACGCATACACATACACATACACATACATATACATATAGATATTCTGATTCTTCTCACCTGACAGTTATATATATTTTCTTTAGCAGCTCCAGCTCCTAAATAATTTAAGTTGCCATTTTTTGGACCTTTGTGGCTTTGTAACTATCGGGCGCAAAGAATCAGGATCACATATTAAGTTCCAATTCAAAAAATTTATTGCTCTAGCTAGCCTATATACAAGAATCTAGTCAACTAACAGTCAGCACTAAATTGGTGCTAGATAAGAGTTAACCAAATTCAACGGGGATTGGACTTGGATTGCTTATGGGAAAGTAATGACTCCAGACCGATTCCTCTCTTAATTCCACTCCTGGTCTGTCTCATCTTCTCCTACATCAATATGAGGTGATTGGGACTAAATATGTTATTCCAAAAGTAGTCATGTTACAGATTTACACAAGAGTCTTATTGTATTAGTACCGTAGTTCCATTTTCAATTTATTCCTCAATTATTCTAAATATGGAGTTTGTGTCTGATATAGGAGCTGGATACTGGGTCCACATTTCCGTTGAGCAAACCACAATAATGACAAGATCCATTTCCAAATCAATCACTTCCTTATGTCTATATGTGAAATTTAGAATTTTTCTTTGCCAACAGCATCACTTCACATTTTACCCTGAACTATATGTCTTATTTTGAAGTGTACTCACAGTTTCTTTTTTATTTTATCAGTCTGAACAGTTTGTTACTATAAGCAAATAGAACCATTCATTGGCCAACTCTAACTTCAAATCATTTTGCTAGATCAAAAACTCTCGTCTCAGCATTGATTCCTGTAGGATTTCAACAAGAATTGCCCATTTAATCATATTCTCATTTTTATTTTATAATTGGTTCCCTGTCTCTGAGAGCCCTGTCTTTTTAACAACAGCTGGATTTGTGAATTTGCTCAGGAAGCTTTGGTAAGGGACTTGTTAAATGCTTTTTGAAAATGCAAGTATAAGATATATTTATTGGGCTATCCTTGTCTACATGCTTTTTGAACATCCTTTAAAAAGCACAAGATTAATGGACAAGATTCACTTGTTTTTTAATAAGGCTCATGCTTCTCTGTTTTTGCTTAATTCCAAGAATTTCCCCCAAAACAGATGTTAACCTTTAACAACTTTCAATATATTTTTAAAAATTATGGTATTTTCTTGTCCTCAAGAAAATATGTCAACATTCAAAAGAAATTGTATACCTTTTCCTACTTTTATTTTTAAATTCTCTTTGATGCATTTTATTTGGATCCAGAGATTGATTTATTTTAGTCATCAGTTCAGCTTATAATTTTATCCTTCATTACTCAGATTTGCCTGAATAATTATTTTTCTCAGTTTATCAAATATAAACCAGTTTTGAAGTCCTAATTTCTCAGCAGTAAAGATATTAAAGATGGAAGGGAAGAATTCATTCGAATTCTCTGTTATTTCCTCCTTGGTATACCTATAATTTATTTTTATTCATTTGAAACATTTGAAAACTTTGTTATTTGTTATTGAAATTCTGCACAGTACACATGTCAACATTCAAGATGCCCTGAAAGATATTTCTTACTTAAAAGAACTTCCAGTACTAGAAGATCAGCAGTACAAATTAGATCAGCAGTCTAGTCATTGCAAGCTGGAAGACTACATGAACAGATGAATTCAATCAGGGTTCTAACAAAGCTATGCCAGCAAATCTGGTGGGTGACACAGTGGCCACCAGATTGGAAGAGGTCAATTTACATTCCAATATCAAAAAAAGAGGAGACCCAACAGAGTATGCAAACACAATATCTTTAATTTCACATGCTAGCAAAATAATTCTTAAGATCATCCAATACAGATTAAAGTTCTACAGAAAAAAAGAGATGCAAGATGTTCAAACTGGCTTTAGAAAAGGCTAAGGAATGCACAATTTTATTGCTGATTCATGCTGGATAATTGAGATAGCCAAATGCCAAAAAGAAGTCACTATGTCCTTCATTGATTAAAAAAAAAAAGCTTTCTATTATGTCAGTCACATCACACTGTGGAATGTACTCAGAGAAATGGGAATCCCAGCACACAAGAAACGCATCACAAACTTGGTAGAACAGCCATGAAGGCCTTGGAAAAAATATTCAACTGCCACAATGTGTCTATACCTACAATTATCAGAATTGTGCAAACCATGGTATTCCCTGTGACACTACATGAAAGCAAAAGTTGAACTTTGAAGAAGCAAGAATGGAATAGTATTGATGCTTTTGAACTTTGCTGTTGGAGAAAACTCTCGAGAATATCGTAGACGATCAAGAAAGCAAACTGGTGAAGAAATCAGTGTAGATTTTCTCACTCAAGTCACAAATGATGTGGCTCAAATTTTCCTACTTCACACAAATTATGCAAAAACATAACTCTCCGTAGTAGGCGGTAATGCTGGGAAAGGTAGAAGAAAAGGCAGGGGGATGACCAGTAGCAAGGTGGCTGGACTTAATTACAGTGGTGATGTATAATGGGCAGACACAAGAGGTACAGTAGTGAAAGATCTGAAAGATCAGTTTAGGAACAGATAATCATGGAGAAAATTTATCTATCTGGTCACTAACAGTCAACAATGACTTGATGGCAGTTAATTAATATCTTTGCCTTGCACTTGTCAAAGTCTATTTGTATTTGTGTTTGTGTATGTGCATTTAATGACAGCTTATCTTTTTCCAGAGTTTATATTCCTTTTTGTTCTCTTTATTTGGGCAAGAATTTAATTATTGTGTCTAATAGCATCTCAAACCCTGATCATTAGCTTCTTCAATGACCTCTTAGATGTTATAGTACCTATACTTTAATAATCTAAAGTATATAGTTGAGATTCTATTAATAATATTTAATAGTTTTAATGTATTATGGGAAGAAAATTGCCATCCTGATTAGTCTTTTCTACTATGTTTTCATCACTCCTCTTGTTATTAGGAGTTGGATTTGAGTTCAAATCTTATACTTAAAGATAACTGCATAATTAACATTAAATTGAATCCTGGCTCTCAGGTGCCCTTTATATAAGCTTCAATACCAGGCATACCTAGAGTAATATCAAAGACTTTCATTTTAAGTATACTTTCTTTGCTTCGTGGTATCCCCCAGTTGGGCTCACATAGTCAGTTTTTCCTAATGGTTTCCTACTGAGTGAAATCAATTGATTTCTTCTGGGTATAATTAGGTCTGGTTTCAGTGTACTGAATACAAACCATCACAGAGCTGTTTGTATGTCCTATGTTTATTTGATTTATACTCTTATCTTTTGACTCAAACCTGAATCAAATCCAGAAAATAAAAAAATAAATTAAAATAAAAGCTTAAAAGCCTAGCATCATAGAAGTATTTTACACATATT
Source organism: Azemiops feae (assembly GCA_023970755.1). NCBI lineage: Eukaryota > Metazoa > Chordata > Lepidosauria > Squamata > Viperidae > Azemiops > Azemiops feae. Next base: position 1,558,061 of record JALGBA010003860.1, on the reverse strand, counting down.
TCTAAACAAGATAATGGGGCAACCTATTCCTCAAGAGGATATGCATTTTGGAGTCTCAAGGTAATACAGAAGGCTGTCTTCCACATGGCAGATAGACTTCTGACAGCCAAGTATCTTCAAAAGGGCTTCTCCTGAGATCTTAACAGCAGGACTGGGTTTGTTGAGGTTAGTGCTGAAAGCACTTATTTCAGTAATCAAATCTGCCTTGCTCCAGAGCTAAAAAGCACAAGACAAAAATCATAGGAAAGGCAAGGAAAAGAAGCACTGGGTTTCAACAGAGTGGATTCTACACAATCTCATGTAGAATGAATGCAGTCAGTTCTTTATAACAGCAATAATTATTTTTATCTACCTTTGTTGTTGAGAGAGTTTGAGATGCTTCTGCCAATTTCATGCAAGGAGAGGCAGTCACTTAAGAAGACAGATCAGGCCTAAAGCATTTAAGTCTTTAAATGTAGAAAGTGTAAAGTGTGTGTTTTAGCAACTGGCAACCAGCGAGATGTTTCTGTGCCCAAGCATCCTGATCCTTGTAGTCTGCAGTCATACAGAGCTCCCTTCACCTTTCAAATCCCCAAACAGAACTCTAAATCCAGCATGTATCTTGCTATATGTGGGGGATCAGATACCAATTAGGATAGTTCTGTGGTTATCAGGAAATCTCAAGCTGCTCCAGTTTTGAATAACCCTTTTATTAGATGCTGAAGTTTTCCAAGAAAAAGAAACCAATAGTTATACATACAATGTCCAAATATTGTGGGGTGGACAGTACATTTACAGTATTTCTACATCTTTCCAGCTGACCAAATGTAACAGCATGCCATCAAAGTAGGCAGACCTATGAATGGACCACCCAATCTATAAGAAACATCACAGTTACTTCATCTTCTTGCCTTCTAATCCTAGCCTGCTCTGTCATAGAATAAACCAGTGGACACAACTAAGAGAAATAAGGGATTTTCTCAGTTAGACATTTTCCATTAGATGAAGGCTTTCTCCATTGGAGAACAGAAGGAAGATTTTGAACATAACTACAGGTTATAGTCCTTGACTTACAACCATTTGTTTAGTAACTATTCAAAATTACAATGGCCCATAAAAAACAGAGCTACAACCCATCCTCACACTTACCATCATCACAGTGTCCCCACGGTCACATGATCAAAATTTGGGTGCTTGGCAACTGGTATGCATATATGATGGTTGCAGCATCCTGGGGGTCATGTGATTGCCATTTGCAACCTTCCAACTGGCTTCTGATAGTCAATGGGGGAAGCTGGGTTCACTTAATGGCCACATGATTTAAGAACCATGTCAAAAAAAGGTTATAAAATTGGGTGCAATTCACTTACCACTGTGCTTAGCAATGGAAATTCTAGGCCTGATTGCCTGTAAATAAATTTACGAAGTTATACTATTTGTCAATGTCCTTTTATTGCATTTAAACAAAAAAAAATGAACTGGGAATTACATTGTGGGGGACAACCTAATTTTATATATGCAGGTGTAAGTGATTCTTTAAAAAAGTATGTCTTTCTATATTCTCTGGTGGCATCATATTTTTACTTTTTAACATGTGAAGCTATTTAATATCATTATTTGCAATTAATTAAGTTCTTGGCAATTACTTTTTAGCACTTAATTGCATGTCAAATAATACTCTCCCTATTTAATTGTTATTAACAGAACATATTTTATTGTGAAGTTTCCTGAATTCATAATTAAGGAGTTTATACTTAACAGATTGTGGAGAAATATTTACTTTATTTACAAAGAATTATCTCTGCCCTCTCTCCCAGCTAAAAAATGGCAATCATTTTGCAGGCATAATGTCTTTTATTTTCATGCAATTAATTGGAATAAGACTTGGAATATATCTAGTCATTTGTTCTTAGGAAAGGCGTGGGATTTTCTGATTTGTTGCTTTAATAAACTATCATGCTTTGGTATTGATGTTGATTTGGTTTGGTATTGCAGACTTCCAGGCAATTTTTATTATGTGTAATCATTAAGAAGAAAATATTCCTATATTGTGTATGTGTCCATCAAATACATAACTGATTTTAAATGAATTATAGCAGAAGTAGACAGTTTTTGCAACTAGGTGCAGTTTCTCCTTTTTTTCAGCCTCTTGTTGTTAGTTGCGAAGTCGTGTCCGACCCATCGCGACCCGATGGACAATGTTCCTCCAGGTCTTCCTGTCCTCTACCATCTTCTGGAGTCCATTTACTAGTCCTCTGCTCTTCCCCAGTAGCATATTGGACACCTTCCGACCTGAGGGGCTCATCTTCTTGCATCATATCTTTTTGCCTTTTGGTACTGTCCATGGGGTTTTTATGGCAAAGATACTGGAGTGGGTTGCCATTTCCTTCTCCAGTGGATCACATTTTGTCAGAACTCTCTGCTATGACCTGTCCGTCTTGGGTGGCCCTGCACGGCATAGCTCATAGCTTCATTGAGTTACGCAAGCCCCTTCACCACGACAAGGCAGTAATCCATGAAGGAGTTTTCAGCTTCTAGGAACACAGAAATAACAAAGTGATGTCACCTGGGGGTTGACACACTTGGATTATAATATAATATATAAGTTTTGTATATAATGCATGTGCATATATTCTTAAAGAGCATCTCACTGTATTATGTTATGAGTCAACTCATGTGATTCTTAAGGGTGCTCCATCCTTTATTCTGTATCTAAAACTTGAAAAAAGATGAGCTGCTTTGATGAATAGCAGAGAGATGCCATTATTGCACGAGGTTCAAAGTAGAATTTCTAGATCATTTTCAAAGCATAGAAACAATTTTCTTTACCACTGGTTTAGTCATTGAAATATTATCAGCAGATTACAAATTACCAATCTGCACCGCAGTATTTGTGGTACTGTCAAAAAGTACTACAAGTACTAATTAGAGGAGGAGAACTTAAACTTGAATAATTAATGCATAGCCATTCCAAAAAGGAGCCCATAATTTAATAACAAGTGTATTGATGCACTTTTTCCAAACATAAAGGTTCTAAGATTATTCAAAAGGCACAGAAGTGGCTTTTGAACTTTTAACATAAAAATAATACATTCTTTATTTAGCATCAGTGAATGCTATTAACTGGAATTAGAAATTATACTTTGTAATATTTTTTGATTGTGAATTATTATTTCACCATATGTGATTTATTTTTAAAACTAAAGTTTATTATCACTACAGAGTTCACAGTTTTGTGGTTAAGAATGTATTGTTACAGAGTCTGCAGTATTTTATATAGAAACCAGAATATCTTTGTATTTAACAATGCACTAGACTAGAGTAAAACCATTGCTTTATATTCCTTTTTTTTTTCTTTATGAAATATAGGGCTACAAGTATCTTGCTTCTGAGAGTTCATTATTCTTCTTGAGAGAATTCCATCCTAATTTTCAAGAAGTAAAATAAATGTTTCTTATCTGAGAGCTTCCAAATGTGCAGTGACTCCACTGTATTGTCAAGGTATTCTGGGAACTGAATCTCAGTGTGTTAAGACGGAACCAAATAAGAGTCAATGTGTTCACTAAATTGTGCAGCACTCCTTTGATGTGATGCCCAATATGTATGATATGGGGTTGAATTGATAGGAGAAAACTGTAAGCGTGAAGGGGAAAAAAGAATCTGACCAATTTGCTACAGCACTTTTGCAGCAATGAAGCACATAATAAAATTTTAGAATTCCATTAAAGTTCAGTAGTCATGGTTAACTGCCAAATGTCAAGATATCTTTGGTTTGGAAATCTCATGGCTTTTCAAACAAAGTTATTTGAAAAGAAGAAGTTATTAGAAGCAGCTGAAAAAGCTTCTAACCTTTTTTTGCTCTGCCCTTCTGTCCTCAAATCGTATTTACTGAGATATATAGGGAAATTATGTTTTATGGAGGGGAAAAAAATCAAAATTATATTACTTGAACAACTTTTATAAGCACGGTATTATCACATTCAAAGTTTTCCTCCACATAAAGACTACAATTAGGTATTTCATGTACTCTTTTAAAATAGTATATATCAATTAAGATAGGCAAACATTACATAGAGATCTTATGACAACATTGGTAGACTATTGGATCCCATTAGATTACAAAGATTCAACTACACAAAAATTAGAAAATTGAAAGAATAAGAAATGTTACTCGTTTGTTCAAACAATTCATTTTTAATCACTTCTCACTGATCTTGTGATATTAAATTCTCTAGTGGATATATTCTGATTGGGTACAGGAAGGAGAAATAACAATGTGGGAATATACAACACACCTAAGATGTCAATGGAATTGTCAATTTAAACTGAATCGAGTTGATTCCATGTTTGATTCAGTAATCACTTTGTACTTACCTTGAATCATCAAATCAACTCAGAGGTGCCAAATCTGATTCAGTGCATCTAAATGATATAGTCATAACAGTTAAAAGAATAATTAAATCACTTTCGAATCAGATCTTTGAACTGAATTTTCACACAATCTTATGACAAAAGTTTGGGACAGGTTGTTTGTTTTTTTCTTGTGGACAAAATGTAGATGGAAATAATGTGACCAGAATACTGGACAGGGACTGGAGAAATACAGGTTAGGTTCACACTCCATAGTCAATGCTTAGTTTGACTATAGACGGAATGCTCAGTCGTCACTATCTGTCACATCAATGTACTGCAAAGTATTGTGTGGTTTCTTTGTGCCACCCTGAGTCCCTGGAGGAAAGGCAGGATATAAATCATCATTACCATTATCACCATCATCATCATCATCATCATCATCCTGAATTATTCCACTACAGCAGGGGTTGGCAACCTCCTTCTGCAGGGGGCCAGAGGCCATGTCATCACCACCACCGCCACCACCGCCATTTGCTCCTCTTTCTCTGCCTCATGGCTTGCTCTCACTCTTCCCAATGCCAGACAGGAATTTTTTACTGCATTCACTCCAAAGTGACTGGTGAAGATGTTGCCAAAATGGACCCCCAAGGATGGGGCAAGTGCTCTCTCATTCTCTCATGCAGGCTGGGTGGGAAATCACAGGCCAGATTATTTTGGATTGTGAGCCACATGGCTGATCCCTGCACTACAGGATGAAGTCCTCTTCATTGAAAACTATAGACCATAATCTATCACACTGGTCCAATGCAGGCTAGTAGATAATCAGTTTTTCTAGTCTTAGTTTTTCTAGGCTGAGAGAAAGTGCCTGGCCCACAGTTACTCAGTCAGCTCCCATGCTTAAGGAGGCAATAGCTATGATACTTTCTGTATGAACATAGGAAAATTCCTTAAATTAGTAAGACTGTCCATGTGTCTGTCCAGGTACAAACTCCTCCCTTTTCCTTCTTACTAAATCTTTATATAAAAGTATCAGAACAAGAACGTGGGTATTCTATATCTTTCATTGAACCATAGTCCATATCTTAAAGTAAAATACAAATCTGAACGTAGTTGATGGGGCAGCCGTGCAAAGGATGGAGGGGGGGGGAAAGCACAGAAAAGTCAAGACAGCAGCCATGATTGTACGACTGCCCATTTTTACATATATTGCAGAGAAAGACTGAGAGGAATATATTGAATAAGTAGCAGAAATATATGTTCTTTATCATTCCAAAGTTTAGAACACAGAAGACAAATTCTGGCTAAATGTTAAGAAAACATTCTAACAATACCAGCAGTTCAATAGGGGAACCAGCAGTTGCATCCAAAGTACTATCCTAGGCAAATTAACTTAACTGGTCCTGTGGTATGTTCCTAGATTCATTCCGATCCACAGCTTTAAATTGGGCAGTGGGCTTTCAATACAAAACCTTGTCATTGTTTCACATATGATCAGATTATTTTTCCATCTAGTCAGTTTTATTGTCTAGCAATATTCCAGCGTTTCTGACAGAAATGTCTCATATCATCTGCTCTCTGACCATTTAAACTGGATATGCCAAAGATTGAATGAGGGATTGTTTGTGCACAATACATGTATTTTGCCACTGAACTATACTTGAGGGAGTTCTCAGTGCTTTTCCTTGGCCTATTTGCACCATAGCTAGCCTTAATGCAGTGAAGTTTAGACCGCAGGGATTCTAGCCTGGATAATGTATTTTTAGCCTTGATATATTGCTTTTTCAAACACGTTCAGTGCTTTTCCAGTGCTCAAAGCTGAATGGTTCTTGTATTATTATTTTGTAGTCATTAGAAACTCAGCATCTTTCTGGGGAGTCTTCAGCTAAGGGTCTTTGTTTAGCAGAAACGTTTGTTAACAATAGTCAGCTCCTTATCAAAGAGGCTGTCTTTATACTGTGATTTGGCCTTGGCCCCATGACTCCAGAGAGAATCTTTTGAGCCTTCATTAGAAATCCCTGCAAGCAGTCATTTATTTGATTTAAGTACCATGGCCAGAGTTGTGAAGCTATGTGAGCTGATTAAAAGAGAGAGAGAGAGAGAGAGAAAAGCTGTCATAGTCTTGAGCACTATTGCAGCAATGTTCTCCATCCAAGAGGAAAAGAATTTGATTAGACTGCACTCTAAATAGTTCTTTCCATTCCAGATAATCTAATGCATGATTATTAAATGAGACAGCATTTGTGAAATGTCACTGATTTTGCCGGAAACATAAAATGTTTCCCAAGATATATGCTAGAGAATCAATATAGTGTTTAAAACAATTCCTGTCTTTTCTGTTTCCAACCTTCCCATTAGACAAATTCAGTTTTAGCTTGCCATATTAGTTCCAAGCTGAGTTTCTTCTACCTTACTATTCTATTTGAAAGGTTTTGTTTAAAAGATTTCTGAACATAGAAAATAATAAAATAGCAAATGGAGTCAGATAGACCTTCGCAAATAAAAAAGCATGTATTTAGCAGCCAATAGACAACAATCATTTTTAGAAAATGGTTTTTTAAAAAAATATTACAAAGGACAGCAATAAAAAGTTAATTGTAGCTCTCTTAAGGTTTCCAGAAAATGTACAATGTCTTTATTTTATTACTTGTCCTTATTATATTACTAGATTTACATAAATAAAGGGGCTGTATTGAAACAAAGTATCATTTCTATATAGCTATTCCATTTCATAACAAAATTAAAACAACTATATATTCCTTCTCTATTTACTAATAGTTCCCTTTTTCCTGCACCTTGCATGCTCTACTCACAATGTGTAATTTATATAAATAATTGCATCCCTCCATGGCTGATATCTAAATAACATTTTGGCAACCCACATATCAATTGATCTGCTAGGAAGTGAATAGAAATGGCAGTAGAAGCAACTCAATTCTGGGGCAGAAGAATGGAGGAACAAGTAGAGGAACAGATGTGTGGAACAAGCACATATTCATGAGCCCATAATAGATAAAGCCATTGTGCATGTCTGTTAACTCCACACCCCAGATCCTAGATAAGACCACTAGTATATGTCATAATTGAGATAGGAATCATATACAGTGCATTCAGAAAGTATTCAGACCTCCTTCACTTTTGTCAATTTTGTTATGCTGCAGCCTGATTCTATAGTTGTTGAAATTCATTTTTTTCATTAATCTAAACTCAGTACCCCATAATGTGAAAACAAAATTTTAGAAATGTCTGTAAATTTATTAAAAAGAAAAAAACCTGAAATATCACATTGGCATAAGTATTCAGACCCTTCACTCAATAGTTTGTTGAAGCACCTTTGGCAGCAATTACAGCCTCAAGTCTTTTGGGATCTGACACCTGGATTGGGGGATTTTCTGCCATTCTTCCTTGCAAATCCTCTCAAGCGCAGTCAGGTTAGATGGCGACCATCAGTGGACAGTCATTTTCAGGTTCCTGCAGAGATGTTCAATAGGATTCAAATCAGGGCCTGGCTGGGCCACTCTAGGACATTCACAGAGTTGTCCCTAACCACTCCTGTGTTGTCTTGGCTGTGTGCTTAGGATCGTTGTCATGTTGGAAAGTGAACCTTCGGCCCAGTGTGAAGTCCCAAGCACTGTGGAACAGGTTTTCATTGAGGATATCCCTCTACTTTGCTCCATTCAGCTTTCCCTGTCCCAGTCCCTGCTACTGAAAAACACCCTCCAACTTGATGCTGCCACCACCATGCTTCACTGTTGGGATGGTATTGGGTAGGTGATGAGCGGTGTCTGGTTTCCTCCAGACATAACATTTAGAATTGAGGCCAATCAGTTCAATCTTGGTTTCATCAGACCAGAGAATCTTGTTCCTCACAGTCTGAAAGTCCTTCAGGTACTTTTTTGCAAACTCCAAGTGGAGTTTCATGTGTTTTGCACTGAGGAGGGACTTCCCTCTAGCCACTCTACCATAAAACCCAGGTCAGCTGCAGTAATGGTTGTCCTTCTGGAACTCTGTCCCATCTCCTCACAGGATTTCTGGAGCTCAGTCAGAGTGACCATTGGGTTCTTGGTCACCTCTCTTACTAAGGCCCTTCTCCCCCAATTGCTCAGTTTGACCAGGCGACCAGTTCTTGGAAGAGTCTTGGTTGTGCCAAACTTCTTCCATTTGAGAATTATGGAGGTGACTGTATTCTTAGGAACCCTCAGTGCAGCAGAAATTTTATTGTAGCCTTCCCACATCTGTGCCTTGCAATAATCCTGTCTCTGGGCTCTGCAGGCAGTTCCTTGACCTCATGGCTTTTGCTCTGCTACAATCTGCATTGTCAGCTGTGAGGCCTTCTATAGAGAGGTGTGTGCCTTTCCAAATCATATCCAATCAATTTAATTTACCACAGATGGACTCCAAACAAGGTGTAGAAACATGTCAGCAACGATCAAGAGAAATGGGAGGCACCTGAGCTAAATTTCAAGTGTTGCAAAGGGTCTGAATACTTATGCCAATATGATATTTCAGTTTTTTTATTTTAATAAATTTACAGACATTTCTAAAATTCTGTTTTCACTTTGTCATTATTGGGTACTGAGTGTAGATTAATGAGAAAAAAATGATTTTTGACAACTGTAGAATCAGGTTGCAGTATAACAAAATTGACAAAAGTGAATGCACTGTATGTCTCTTTCAAGAGGAGAAGTTCAGTTTGATAAAATAATAGGAAGGGAAATAAAAGGTTAGACTAAAGTTTCACCAGGTCTTCTTCTACAGTTCCAGGAAAATAATTCCTTGAAACTAAGGATAAATGAAACTCTTGTGTCTCTAACCCTTAACTGGGTAAATGGTGCATCGTAAAGCAAAATAATTTCAACAAAGGTATGTCAAAGGGGCTGCCTTACAGGATGCTGAGATCCTTTGCTCCCAAGGGAATGACATTTGGGGAAATTGTGGCTGCTTCAGCCCTGCTGGCTGCTGCTGTGGTCATGTGATCCTCCTTTTCATCATTCCATGTCAGCTTCTCAGCCACTCCTGCAATCCCTCACTCCCTTCCCCAGCCTGCAGTATCCAATCTGCCTTCTGGAAAGGAAGGAAAAAGGGGAGGGGAGGGGAGGGGAGGGGAGGGGAGGGAAGGAAGGAAGGAGGAAGGAAGGAAGGAAGGAAGGAAGGAAGGAAGGAAGGAAGGAAGGAAGGAAGGAAGGAAGGAAGGAAGGAAGGAAGGAAGGATGAGGAAGGAGGGAGGGCAGATGGGAAGGAATGAAGAAAGGATCCTGATGTTCACTGCCAGCTTCCCACAAGAAAAATTGATAGGGAAGCCAACAGGAAGTTGGAGGTTGTTGCTGCTACCACTGTTTTTTTGCCCATCCATGGTCATTTTATTTCTCTGTTTTGGGAAGCAAAGGAGGGAGGGGGATGGATGAATGAAGGAACCCTGGTGCACCTTTCCCAGCCCATGCCACTTGCCCACACACCCTCCCCAATCCCCACCAAAGCCCTATACATCTTCCCCAATCAATATAGCACCTCTTATACACGCCCCCTATACCTTCTCTGATTTACGCTGCACCCCACGTACCTTCCCCAACCCACATAGCACCTCTGGACACCCCCTGTGCACTCTGGGCACTCTGACCCACAAGGTTCCCAGACCCATACCATTCCTCCATGTGTTATTGTTGACCTGCATGGCATCTCTTGCACATTCAGTCACCCTTGCCAACCTATGCCGTCCTCCCATGCATCTTCTCTGACCCACTCCACCCACCCTTTGACTGGCCTTGGGCTTCTCCACTGTCTTTAACACTGCAAACTCCCCACAAAAAAAATAAATGGAGAAGCTGGCAGTACTGCCGGGGAGGGAGGGAGGGAGGGAGGGAGATAATGACAGGAAGGAAGGGAAGGAAGGAAGAAAAATATCTGATGCTCAATAGGAAAGACAGTAGGAAGTCAGAAGTAGCTCCTGCTGCATTTTTGCCCGCCCATGATCATTCCATTTCTCCACTGGGTAAAGAAATATCTCTGAAACCATGACACAATGGAGCATGGGTTTTCTAGTAGATATTATAATACCAAAACCATATTGCCAAGGCTATTTAAATCATCATGTCTAACTCTTTGCTCAGTTCAGGAACCCATATGTCCTTGATAGTTGTTTGTACTATTGAACTCTTTCTACTGAAACATTTCTGTGTCCCTGTATTGATTCCTTCACATATCACATTTGTACCAGTTGATACCAATGCTGCATTACTGTGATTTGGGGTGCCATTTTCTTCAGTCAGCTGCACCATTTTTTTTGTCTCATTTATACACCATTCAAATTGCAATGCTTCCATTTCACAATTTGTGACATGGAGCTCACTGGGATTTTTCCCATTCTTGCTTCACTTTTTGCTCAGTTCCTCAACAACAATCTTCTAAGCAAATCCAGTGTTTTTTGGAGAGGCATCACTATCTAAAGAAAGCTGCTGCTTTCATCCGGATGACAAAAGCATCATAGTATGACAAGCTCCATCCTTTTTATGTGTGGGGTTTGCATTGTGACATTGCAACTCTTCTTTTGTCAAGGTGCTCATCTTCCCCCATCTCCCCATGGATGCTGCTCTGTAGTCCGTTTCACAATTCTTGCCAGTTTCCTCTATGTATACAAGCATATAATCAATGAGCATCAAATGTTTGCCTCACCTTGCCTTCTGGGCCTCTGGGTTCAGATGAGCTATTCTTTCCCCTTAGACACAAATATACATAGACACATGTAAAAAACATGTTATAATTCCATGGGGATTTATATGCAGTTTCCAGTTAACTTTGAAGTATTGTTAATTTATTTAAATATTTAGCTATTCTACTATCCTAAATATCTCAGAATAGGTTGTAATCTAGAAATTACATAACATAAAAAAGTAAAAATGAATAATAATTTAAAAGATTAAAACAGCAAGTATCATCTTATTGTTCTGTATTTCTTGTGGGAAGGAGTCTGTTCTCTGTGTCAAATCCATTTGGGGCCTATAAACTTCATCCCTATCTCAGCTATACTTTCAACAAAGAGAATACCTGGATAAAATGAATTTACAGAGAGACTCATCTGTTTTGTAATATCTCATATTATAAGAAATGTTGTAAAAGACAACATAACAAAGGAAATAAAAAAGCATTTGATTTATTAATATTTTAAAGGTTTGTAGATTGACCCTGAATGTTTTTATGCTTTGTTTTTCATGGTATTTAATGTATCAGATATTTTCCTTTTCAAGTTCCAAGCACTAAAGCTTCTAAGTATAAATAAAAACTATAATCAGAGCTCTGTTTTTAAAATCATAATATGGTCTGATTGGAATAGCATTTCTTTGTCTGGCTGTTAGAGACATTTATTAATGGATGGATTGATAATATCATTTCAGAAGAGTCAGAGAATATAACTGTAGGCGAACAGTGTCTGTTCTTGTAAAGTTTCCTTAGCAATAAATTTGATTTTCAATGCAAAATATATTTGTTGTTGGAAGCCTACGCAATTAAGCCTTTGAAAGATACCTTCATAAGAAGGTGTTAGAAAAATGAAAGAAGACACAAAGAAATGCCCTCAATATCATATCATGAAAGAATGTTAGAATAATTTTTAGCCTGCTATGAGTTAGTTTCCCAGGAATTATCTGAGGACTAGCATATGCTGTTAGTGTTTATTTTGCAAAATAGAGCAGCTAAGAAGAAAAATTCTGCAAAAGGAAAATGACAAAGTTGAAACAATTTGCATTAGTACTTAAATGTTCCCAGTATTTAGAAATGGAAAAATGCTGCTCTCTTATTCCTAGTGACACAAATCATATATGAACCTTTAAGAAATTGCATACAAAGATAGGCTCCTAAATACTGTAAGTCTATACTTACAATTTTAGCTTTCCAGCAACAGCTTTTTGTTCAACTACTCTTCTCTTCCGGGAGTATAGGCAAATGATCTGATGGGATTTGATAGAGTTGTATAATTAAATTCCATATGAGTTCTCAGTAATAAAGTAAGATCAACACTCTATATGTCTCCTATTAATATATGACAGGTTGGCTGTAAAATGATGCAGTTTGAATACAAACAGTTGCTTTCTAAATTCGATCACCCTCTGCAATCAACACCAATATATTAGTTTATTATCTGTGGCAGCTGAAACATTCACCCCAATTTATCAACAGTATCGATTCTCCTAAATATTGTATTTATTATTACTATTTAACAATTATCCAGCAAACATATTTAGCAGAGAAGCTGTCTGCGACCTAGAACAATTATGGATTGTCCCTTGCCAGAAGTTTTCAAAACACTAGATTGCCACCTAAAGAAAATGGCTTAGTGGATTTCTGCATTGAGTAGGAAGATGGTCGACTAAATGACTTGTTTGATCATTTTGCACAATAAATTATTCTGTTCTTAGATATACTGCAATGAACCGACAACCCACTATATTATATTTTTAAAACAATTCTGGAAACATTGCAAACGTGTAAGGCTGTTGATATTACTGATACAACAGCTGTGTATCACTGCCAAAAAGCTTTTATGTTCCTAAAATAAAAACAGTAGGGTTATCTATATTTTCCTCTGTTCTGTTGCAATTTATTTTGATAGTTTCTTGCTGCAGATTATTGCTTTCACCGTTTCTATTCTAGTTGTTTCTTTAGAAGGAAAAGATTATTAATTCCTGCAGTGGGCAATATGGACTTCTGAAATCATTTATTGAAGTTCCTGGTACTTCTTTTGTCCATGCTGAAAATTGGTAGCAAGATTTCACAACATCAGACAATACACATATACTACTGTATAGAGTGAATCCTGAAAAAAAGACTAACATCTTTTTTATAAGATAGAGCAGGGGAATTGTGGAAGGAAAGCCTTGCAGTGGGCAGCATGAACTCTTTTTTCCTTCGTTTCCTCCCCTGGGACTTTAACAAAGCCTGGGGAGAGATCCCATCTGTGTTTGGAGGAAGGATTATGTTGTGTGGGAGGAATTTGCAGCTAAGGGAGCAGAAAATGAGTCAACCCAACTGGCCACTGATGGTGGAGCAGGCTTGTACTTCACCAAAGCAGCAGACAAGCTAAAAGGAGAACCAAGACCCAGCAGTTTTACCACTCCATCAGCAATTCTGAGATGCTACAGATAGTCAGAAGCTGGTAAAGTACCTTCTCTCATCCCAGCATAGACTGAAGTAGCAGTTTAGAATAGCAGCTGAGAGCCACAGAATCCAACTTGAAAATAACAAAATGGTGGCTAAAGACTCTGGTATAAACTCGAGCAACAAAGAAAAAACTGTTTATGAATAAGAAATAGACATAGGCATGGACATAGATGTTAGTGTAAACATAGTATATATAACAAAGATATAAAGTAATAGAAGACAATATATGTAGTTCAGAGATGAACTGTAGAATCCTTGGTGCTCTCTGAACTTGGTTGTTTGCTTGTGGGTGATTTATTATCTAACTAGGTAACATCATGTATGCCACTAATGCCACAATGCCCTGTTGATATTACCTAGTTGAGTAATGAAACATCTGCAAGCAAACAAACAACTACACTCAGAGTACATCAGGGAGTCCTCAGATATAGTACAAAATAGCATAGGCTTAGTAATGTGATAAGGTAGAAAATAAGTTTGTTAATTTTTTTGTAATAAAGGCCTCCCTGGAAAAATAGGAAAGATGAACAATCTGTTTGTTGATGGTCTGTAACATTTTCTAAAAGAATCCCCTTACAGGAACGCACCCCAAAAAGCCAAAAGCTACTTACATATGCTACACAACTTCATCCATTGTCCATCATTGATCTACTTACTGTGGTTCTCAATCTCATCCCAAATACTAAATGCGGCTATTAGCTTCCAAACTTATGCCTATTCTTATTTGCCGACATGGGTCAGGATATGGCAGTCCTTACATTTTTGGAGTTAGACATTTTAACCATCGAATCTGAATTTTTAATGCTTTTTCATACCTCACTTCTGTAAACTCATCAAAGCTTTTCTTACACTTACATTTAATCTGTCAAAATATAGTTTACAGTTTCTTACACAAATGATATTAGTAAGTAGCAAAACATTTGGAATTAGGTAATTGTTTATAACATGGCATTAGCAATCTATATCAGTGAGTGATCTGGTAAAAGGGATTGTTCGTGTTAATAAATGTGTTTCAAAGGCTTAGTTAATTTATTAAGCATTTTACTGCATAATTAGCTGTACCTTTTGCCTTTAAGGCATAATGGAAGGAAAGGATTTAGATTTGTGGTCTGAAAGAAGTTTATTCTAACTTGTATTGTTCAAGATGACTCACCAGTCCACAATTTCAATCTCTATTTATTCTTTTTTATTTACTTATTTTGACTATTTTCTTATTTCTGTGCCTATTCACAAGCTAACTATTTGTGTTCTCTTGTTTACATTCTCACCATGCTCAAAGTATTCATAGTTCAACTTTTCCAGGATATTTACAGACCTGTAAATATAAGAGACAGGTATATCATGTGAAGACTGCATTATAGTTTGTGAACATTGTAGCATCCAGTTTCACTTTGGTTTCAGTCAGTTCCTCATGTGATGTTCCACTTAAATAAATGTTTTCATTTTCTTTAATATGTATTTTTGTGTGTCCTTTGAATGAAAAACTACACTGTACATTTTATAAAAGGTAGATTTCAACATTAGATAAATATGCATTTGGGATGTAAGAACAGGGGGAATTTATAATGAGTTGAAATGGATTTCTGTTTTAATTCCACTTATTTCCAAATTTTATTTTGTCAGGGGGAAGGATTTCTCCTCATTCTTCTCAGGCTTCTTTTCTGCTATGAAGTGTTACCTTCCTGCAAAAAATAGAAGAAATTTAAAGAGAGAGAGATTTATTTAGAACAATTAAATATAATTCAGTAATGAAAAAGTTTAGTTTATTATGAACCTCTAGATTCTATCTAGTATCTGATGCTTTTGCTTTTGCTTCATGACACAATGGCATTTTGTTTTCTTTCCTAAGGTGCAACAGTATGTTTAATCATTAATGACAGGAATGACTGTGTGACGGGTTACAGAAATTAAATGAAAGCAGCCTTTATTGAAATAAAAGGGGGCAAAAAAACCCATTAAGATTTTCATAACAAAAAATATAAATCCTTGCAAGTAGATCAGAAATTTTGTGAAGTTAAGAGATAGAATCTGGTAAATATAGAATTTTGAAGATACATTTTGTCTGTTTGTCCATTTGCAAATACTTAACAACTATGAAAGCAATTAACAATCAGTTTAACCAAGATCTTATTCAAACAACATCCAACCCGCATCCTATTGTGGCTGAGATATGTCTGAGATGGCAACCATATACGAAGATCTTATCGTACTTGCCATTGAAATTGAACAATGGCACTGATCTAGAGAGAAAGACCAATTGGATTAGCCTCATTTGTATACTTAGTGTATTTAGTGCATTTAGCTATGAACTAGAATACTGTGATTTTTTTTTAAAAGAAAAAACTAGTTGCAAACTTAAAGTGATTTTAAATATGTATTTATATATATATGTGTGTTTCTGTGTGTCTATGTGGGCGTATACACACACACACACACCACAATGCAAGGATTCTCAACCCTTGAAAGAAAGAGATTTGACTGGTTGCCTTATCTTTCTAAAAAATAATGAAAGATTTATGTTATTATTTTTATTTATCTGTATTTTTCAAATTTTGGAAAGTTTAAGACTATCTTTATTTAACATATATATTTTAATTAACATCTAATTATCAGTTGAAGAGACATTTTAATTGTAATAATACAATGAACAAAACTGTTCAGAGAGTCCTAAATTCCTTAATCAATTGGTATTATTTCAGAATTTCCATCCAGGAGAAATAACTTCTCAGGAACCAAGATAGCAACAGGTTGGAGAAGACTGTCTTAAAACACACGTAACCAACTCTTGTATCACTTATTCTACTTTCCTAGTTGTTAATGTCAATGGGTAACAATCCAGAAACTCATTAGTTTATACAGTAATACTACCAATACAACTTCAACAGAACTTTTAAAAGAATATTGAGAGGTATGAGCAGGGGAGGATAAGATTCCTTGATTAATAAAATAATTGAGGATAACTATTAGAAGAACAATTTAAAAATTCAACATATCAAAAGAAGTGGTTCTTTCCCAGTTAAATTGACTGAAACATTCTGCAACAATGAATAATAAAATTCAATTAAAAATAAAAGCTACCTGAAGCTATTAAGTGCTTGACAGCAGTGCAACACGAAGGCATTCAGAGCTAATTATGAAGCAAACGTCTTGATTTCAAAAATGGAAAATATCAATCTCTTCAATTATTTATCTTTTATTCTGTTTCTATATAGGTGTGTATTTACTATATTTATTATTTTTTTCTAACCAGCCTTTTCTCAGCCAACCAAGCTAATTCAAGCAAAATACTCTGCTCAGCTTGTATTTCTCTAGGACTGATGGGAAATCAGAGAGTTCAGAAATAATGTTATATGCTTTCTGAAAATCCAGAGTTGTATTCCTTTCACCATTTGTCTCTCTCTGTATATTGATGTATTGATATTCCCCGAGTAGAGACAAAGGATTTTAAAGATGGAAAATATACACACAAAAAGACAAATACAATAAGAAAAACAGTAATGCAATGGCAAGATCTGTCTTTAATATACTGCAGAGGGAAGTTTTATTCACTTTTCAGTAGCAGCTCAAGGTATGTTTTCTAATTATTGCAGAGTAAATATTGACCAGGACCAAAGCCTATCAAACAGATGTCTATTGCATTAGGCTAAGAAAATGTTTTGAATTATACAGCTAGGTATATTACCTTCGGAAATTGCATCATTTGTATTGTCTCTGTATTACTGATATTGCTCTTTACAAAGAAAAGTGATTTAGAAATAAATAACAAAAGAAAATATTTTTAATAGAAGCTTTATCAAAAAAATTCCTTTAATTGGGATTGCACTTGAAAATGTGTGTTTAAAAGGTAGAGGCTGAAAGATTATACCTACCTACTAAATGGTGTATGGGGTGTGAGAGAGTGATGCCATTTAGTAGGTAGGTGTCATCTTTCAGGTGTGTGTGTGTATGTGTGTGTCTATGTAGGTATATATGTGTATACATATATGTGTATATATGTGTATGTGTATATACAGTATATGTATATATATATGAATGACTGCACAATTATATTCAAATATGCCATGCCCTTTGGTTGCAGAATAAAAATGTATACAATAATGATTTTGATAAGCGAGTAAACTGTGTGGATAGCAGTTAAATTAATGCAAACAGTATATTTTTTTAAATGATACTAACAATTATAGGTATTACAACCTTAATAATACTCTTGAGAAATGTTAAGGAAAGTCTTTGGGAAATTAAGTTATAGTTCTGTGGAAGAAAAGCCACAAGTTTTAGGTAAAGAAAAATAGCATGGTTAAGAGTTAATGTCATGCTCAAGAAAAAAGATGTAGCTCCTAAGAGGACAGATACAGATTAAATATATGTGCCTTTGCAATGGTTCAAGATATCTAATAAGATAGGGTATATCTTTTTTCAAGATCTCTTCACTAAATGAAAAGGGGAAAATGGGTATATGTGTTGCTTCTTGCATTAATCATAGTAACAGATACATATGCAGGTATTCTTGCAGAAGATCAAAACAAGCTAATAATAATATTCTTAATTTTTTCATCCTCCTCACGTTTGGGTGAGTCTTGGTGCCTCCACAGTTGCTGGATCCAATTTGTATGTTTACTGCAGGAATGTGTGGATCAATGTAAATCCAATTTTCTTATTCCAATATGCTTTTATCTGTTCTTTTCAAACAGATTTACACTCCAGCGGTTTTATCTCTTGAGTTTTTAATTTAAAACCTAAAGCAAAATTTGCTGATCTGTTAGTGGCAGAGGGAGATTGTACTTATTTTTGAAAATATACGATGGCTGCAGTGCCTGCTTTTTTCTTTCTTTGAATAGCAAATGCCTTAGATATCTCTCACTATTAATGGTACTCTTCACATCTTTTCAGAATTTCCAGGAATGACAATATGTTTGTGCAAGATTACATCTTTTTTTAATAAAAAAAATAATCATCAGTTTATTAGTCACCTCAATCTCTGAAGCAGCGTACAAGGTAATAGACAATTAGAACAGAAGACACATCCATAACAGCCATCAGAAATATAATTCCCTATAATGGGGAACAAATGATCCAGCACCACACTTGCCAAGTGGAGTTACAAATCATGCTGGGAGTGCCAGTTTTCATGACTTTCCTAAAGGCCAGCAGATTTGGGGCTCTGCAGATTTCAGTGGAAATACTCTTATGCTAGGAAGAATGACCATCTCCAAGATCCTGTAAGTTTGTTTGAATAGGTTTATATGACCACCTATTTCACCAATGCAATTCAGGGTGGCTAACAAAAGTTTTAAAATAAAATATAAAATACATATTAGGACCCACTAAAACAAAAGTGACTGCCAACAATAATATGGGCTCAATTACTTTTCTGACCCCCGTGCCCAGGAAAATTGCCAGGGCTTCAAGACTCTGAATGGTGAGCAGAGTTAGGCTAACTTCACTTCAGACAGAGAGCAAATGCAGCTACCGAAAAGGCATGTTTCCTGGGTTTCACTATTTGATAATCCCTTTTCAACAGGACCTGGAGCATGTCCCTCCTGCCAGACCAACCTGGATGGGTAGATGGATGGAAAATAAGACAATCCCCTGAAATACCTGATTCCATTCCATGTGGGGTTTATAGGTAATAATCAGCACTTGAATTACATCCAGAAGCAAATTGGAAGGCATATGCACATCATAATTACCTTTGCCACCACGTTCTAGAACAGTTGAAGTTTCTGAATGTCCTTCAAGGGCATCAATTATTTCTCTCCCTATCAGATGGAGACAGAAAGAAATGACAAATGATAAATTTTAATCCTGCAACCTACCTTTGATAGTTAGGAAAGAAAAAAATAAATCTACTCTGACTAGGATCGATGATAGAATTATTCTACATTTCTAGACTGCAGTCTCTTCATTGTATCACCTGCATTTACATGTGGTTGGTCTTTGGCCCTACAGGATTAGAAGTGTAGAATTTGCAATTTTGACACTTCTGGAGAATGGGAAAATGAAATTAGTAGGATGTATTAATTTTTTGAAAGAGAGAAAACCAGTTAACTTGCAATAATAAACAGTAAGGATTTGGGTTGAAAAATGTGGACAAACCCAAGAGGACACATGAGAAATGTTTACTATTAAATGTGAAAATCATAAAAGGGATCATAAAGAATAAAGCCCAACCAGAAGACTCAGGAGAAAGAAAAATGGCAAGGAACAAGCTATTTGTTCAAAACTAATAATAATAAAAATCCCTGGATTTGAATGGGCTTTGTTGAAAGATAAATCTCACATTATTTCACTTTTTTCTTTTCAATTTTTGTTTTCTTTTTTCTTTCTTTCTTTCTTTCTTTCTTTCTTTCTTTCTTTCTTTCTTTCTTTCTTTTACCCTGTGATGCCTGCCCATTTATTTTTCCTTCTTTTGATGTTTCCAACTTCACTAACCTATCATATAAACATTCTATTTTCCAAAGGGAGATTATATTGATTTAGTCAACAGTGAAAAGCTGTAGGTTCTCCTAAATAACCCCTCTGTAAATTACACATGCAGCCATCTGAGTTCCCAGTTATGAAGCATGGACTTAGTTTGTGCCTTTTTATTTGTTGAACTGATACTTTCAAAAACTGTGTGATTCTCCACTCAGACTCATATGAATGAGGAGTTGAATATTGGTTGAAAAACTAAACAACATCAGGTAATAATTAAAATCAAAACACACTATAGTAAATCCAACTGAGCAGAGACATAAAACACAATGCTTGTGTTTTATTTCCCAGTGTTTAAATGGATTCCATCAGAGATCTGCTCCTAAGAAGCCAATTTTAATCTGACATCCAGCAGATAAACTCAAGAAGCTGATGTCAGTTTAGGCAGCATATTGGTCCTTCCTTAATTGATTAAAGCACTTGTTGGATTTTTTGCTTCTCATGCCAAAATCTTTCCATTTTCAAGTACTCTAGCTTGGAGACAAAGTGGAATTTGATGTTCTGCTTCAAGCAAATAATGGTTTCCCCATGAGCTGATGATTCAAGTAGAGCGTTGGAAGGAATAATGTTAAAAGGCTAACATCCTTTCTATTTTTATGTGGAAGCAAACTTAATTCAGCACAATGAGCTTTCTAATTTTTGCTAGATATGGTTCATAGTAAAAAATTTCCATTCAATATTTCTAAAAACACCTCTGCAACTTGGATATGATACAAATGTCTCTAAGAATGTTAGCAACGGACTGGAAAGTGAGAGTAGAAAAATGGGGTGAGAATGAAAAACATATACAGTGGCAACAATTTTTTATAAGATGTAGTAAAACAAGTTTATATACTTAAAAGATCACAGATACAATCTAGAAATTGTCTTGATGAAACTTGCACCATACCTTTTCAAATGATTCTGATTAGAATACATTTTATTGCATCCTATTTGCACATTATCTCATTCCTAAAGACAGATTGCCTGTTCTATAAGGTTTCTTAGTAATCCTTTTATAAGTCCCTGGTAGAGTTATTAGGTTTATTAGGCAAATGGACATGCTGAGTCTTTGAGAATGTTTTGCTTAATGCCACATTTTGTAACCAAGATCAGCATTAAAAAACAATAACTGATTCATAAATTTAAATGCCAACAAGAAATCCAGTGTCTAACCACTACATTTCTCTCTTCACATTGCCTTTGTTTCGTGTGACAGAAAGTCACACCGTGTTGTCTCTGGATTCAGAGGATTCTTGCATTTGAATTAGCACATAATGTGCAGGAAATGGATTTTAGAGATTCAAAAGTGTACTGGGCCATCCTTTTTTGATGTTTTTTTAAAATCTTAATGAAGCATAAAAATGGCTGCAGAAATAACTCTTAAAAATAAAAGCAATTCTTTGGATTGTTTAAGATATTTGCAACATTGAAAAGCTGACACAACATGTGGCCCTTACAAATCCAATGAAAAATAAATCAGCATTTCAGATGGAAAATATTTAAGATATTTCTTCTCAAAATGAAGGTCACCTAGGATAGAGGATCACCAGTTCTTGCAATGATATGGTGTTTCCCATGTTCCTTTGGACATCATCCTGCCATCCCTATACCATTTTTCAAAGCAATTGCTCCCTCTACTGTCTCCTATTATATTATTGCTTGTTCCCAGTTTCTATATTGTCATCCATTAGAATAGAACAACTGTATCTGTACTTAGGTATTGTCAATTTTTTGCTACACTTTGGCATGGCCTATGTTGTATATATCAAGTGGATGAAGATTTTCCTATTACCTTTGCCCAAATACCAGGATAATTTTTAAAATATATATATATTCATTTTTCAGCTTGAGACAGCAAAATCGTTTTTCCCTACCTGTTCATTGGACATTCTCATTTCATAAACAGCTCAGCAGCAATGTCTTCCTACTTTTAGATACTCTTATAGATGACCTGATATGCCATTTTACTGTAACACTTAGAATGACTCTGTCTGTTCTTGTCCAGTTAGACATAGCTGAAATACAAAACATAAGTTTTGCAATTGCACAAGAATAGCGCAAAGGATCCTATAGCCCTCCAGATGCTGCTGACCTATAACTCCTAGCCTCCTTTGTCATGGATCATTGACTGGTTATCTGGTAATTCAGCAATATCTGGAGGGCCACTACTTCTATACCCTCAACTAAAGGTCAAATAGAATATGATGTGAAAGATTCAGCTTAATGCCATTGGAGAGTCACTTACCAGTTTGAATAGAAAATGTTGGGTTGGTGGGTAGAGTCTGACGTGTAGCTTCTTAACTGTATGCATACACAGGCTTGCAATATGAATTGAGACTTAAAAGGTATAAATATAATGTGATCAGATATAAATAATTTTGTGTATATAAAAATAGCAGAGTTCTGAAGAAGATTCAGACCTGAATTGAAACACATGATGGATATACAATATGTCACTTCCAGGTGCATTCATTTAAAATAAACATAATTGCAAACCAAAACTACAATAAGGCAGTATAAGTAAATCATCAGTCTTGACATTCAAACAATATCAGCATTTCCATTTTCCTATTTCAGTATATGTTTTTCATTTTCTTTGCCTGAGTCTTTTAAGATGAAGTTCTTGATTTTATTCCTTTATTGTAATTATGAAAGACCTGAAGCAAGGTTATCAAGCAGAATTCAGCTGGAAAAGTAATCTTCTTGAATGGATGAATGGGTAAAAGATATCTAATATATTCTAAAAGAGTTAATTAAAATTCTTATAAGCAACAATGTGGCCTTCATTGGAGAAACACAATCAGTCTTAGTTATTGTATTATCAGAAAACATTATCTTCTATATTATATCCACCTCTGTTCCTTCACGGTGAAGTATAAAATTAAAACAGAAACTAAAAATATTGTACTTTGATACAACTGAATTTGTTGCAAGAACTAATTATAATATACTGGACTTTGCTAATGTACTCATTTTTCTTTTGGCAAGGATTCCTCAAGTGGTATTAGTGGAATTTGTTGCCTGCTATAGAGATATTTTAAGAAGAAGAAATTCCTGTGTGTAATGTATCATTACCTAGGCCTAACGCCGTCCTACTTTGATTTACACAGGATGAGTTGTAAAGAGCTAATTTAGCATGCCCAGTGGGATTTAGACTTTTTTTTCTTTCAACAACAGAAAAATTCTTGCTATTTAGAATACAAGGGGGAGAATATTGTTTGAAAAACATGTCTCTTGATTGCACAGTGTTGGATTCATTCCCACTACCAGGAGTGCCAGCACTTCGTTATAACTGTTTGCCCAGAACCAGGATCCCACTGTTTGCATGTTGTGTGGCCAGAGCAATTGTTTTCATGAAAGCTAATCTTCCATTGATTGGCTTTTCTACAATGAACATCTCTGAGTAAACCTGGCTGTACTCTTCCATTGCCACCTGTTCTCTTGCATATTTTTCCCTGTTCTGCTAAGTTCTTTCTACTGACTTTGTTAACAGAATAACAGAATTAGAAGGGATCTTGGAGATCTTCTAGTCCAATCCCCTGCTCATGCAGGAGACCCTATAACATTTCAGACAAGTGCTTGTCCAATCTCTTTTTAAAAATCTCTAATGATGGAGTACCCACAACTTCTGAAGGCAAACCGTTCACTGATTATTCTGTCAGGAAATTTCTCCTTATTTTGAGGTTGGTCCTCTCCTTGATTAGTTTCCATCCATTGCTTCTTGTTCTACTTTCAGATGCTTTGGAGAATAGGTTGACCCCCTTTACTTCTCTTCACCATAAAACATCAGCCTATCCTAACACTCTTTCTTGTTTTTAACATAGCAGTTACAATTCTGAACCTTGAAAAAGATTTTCTTCTTGTGCATGTGTATACCTCTATATCTATCTGATAAAAGTATTCTTTTCAGTTAGCTGTGTACAGTGTCTCACGAACAGCAGTTTCTACCAAGCGGACTGTGATAAAATCCCAAAGGTGCTCTTTCAAAAGGCAACTGGACTTTGTTTTTCCTTGAAGACATTTCACTTCTCATCCAAGAAGCTTCTTCAGTTTTGACCCCGAAGAACTGAAGAAGCTACTTGGATGAGAAGCAAAATGTCTTCAAGGAAAAACAAAGTCCAGCTGCCTTTTGAAAAAACACCTTTGGGATAATTATGACCTTAATGACTAAGAATCTCCATAGACACTGTGATGGAATGTAGTAAGATGGATTCCCAGAAAGGAAGGGGTGCATCCCAGAGGAATAAGAAATAACTCAGTACACATATTTTGTGAGAGAAAAAGAGGGTGAAGACAGTCTCTTCCTCATAGCTCTGAGTATATGGTAGATGCACCTAGTTGAGGGCTTAATCTGCAAGATTCTTGTCAATGGATGTGAAACAATAAAGAATCACCATTCTTGGTTTTTGGATGTGACAAGGAATTCCTTAGATAAATTAACATTGGTTTGGATAGATGGTCCATCAAATACTTTTGTGCCAAGTAATATAAGATTTTGTGCCAAGTTATATCTAAGTAGATATAATGTGATCATAGCAATTAGATCCAGCCAACAAATAGGTCCCTACATTTTGCACCAGATAAATTTCTGAGTGATCTTCAGAGGCAGGCCCATTGGAGTGTATTGCAGTAATCTGTGTGATGATAGTTGCATACATGCTGCCACTCATAACTATATAACACTAATACAAATCAGGATCTCTGTTACATGAGTAAAAACCTCTGTTACATAGAGAAACAGTTTACTTTAATGTATACTTCTGTATGTGTGTGTGTGTGTGTGTGTGTATATGTATGTATATATATGTATATGTGTGTGTGTGTGTATATATATACAGAGAGAGATTTTAATACTTAAAATGTATATATCTATAAATAATGTATCACTTAGAGAACATAAATAACATTAATTATTAATTGTACTCATCAAAGGAAGAATTTAAAGTAGCATTCAAGAAAATAGCGGGAGGGAGGGAGGGAGGGAGGGAGGGAGGAAAGAAAATATTTAGGCTTCTCTGGAACAGGTGTGATTTTTTTCATAAAGCAGAAATGTACCTAATTGATACAATTATGGTGCTTCTAAATAATGAATTGTCATAGCAACTCTGTCTTCAACAGTATTTTTCATTACTATAGAGACATTTAGATTAAAATAATGTATATCCCGTGAACACTGTCCTTTTCCTAAAATTAGTATATGGTTTTATGAGTAATGAGATACCATTTTATCTATGTTAGCTTCATTCATGTCTACAATATTAAGAGAAATTTGTTCTGTTCACATTTTATATGAGATTTGGAACATTATGCAAATTGAAACTTTATTATAGAGCTTTGAAATTTCCACTGCTCCAAATGTCATAATGCATTTGTGTATCAAAAATGTTAATCACCAAATAGGGCCATAGATATTGCCCTCCATCTCTTAACAAATAGTGTTTAATATAACACTATTTTAATAACAAGAAGATGTAATCTAATCTAGATTTACTGTAGGTACTCATGCTACGAGCAATATTTTTTTGGTAATGGTAATGACAGTGTTTGTCATTTAAGCACTGCTTAGGCATAAGTTGTATGGTTTTCATAAGTTGAATAACAGCCTGACGCTACCTCAAGCATTTTCACTGTATTCCATACAAGTTAGGATCTCTAATGCAGAGATTCTCTTTCAAGGTAACAATGTGCAGAAGTATAGGCTCACTCCTTTTCTAGGTTTTGTCTAATATTGATGCAAAGATGAGTATGTATCTAAGTGCATATGCTCATTTGTAAATATATATATAACAAAAATTGCAGAAAATTCATATATTGGGCAATGTGTTTATAAAATGTATAGAACAGGTGCACACAAAAGTGCCTAGACATTTTTTCAAAAGCTCAGACTGATATAAAAAATAAAATAAAATGAACAGAAGCTGCAGCAGAAAAGATGAAAAAAATAAGTGAAACAAACATAACTTTAATATTTATCTTGATTCAACCCCAACCGACATGTATGCTTTTCTTTTATAAATCCCATTTCATGGAATAGTTACCATCAAAGCTTAGGCTTGCCCCAGACCTATTAGTCTCCCAGAGGCAGGTTGAAATGAGCTCTTCCAGAGGAACTTTTAAGTTACTGTTTTCAGAAAAGTGTCTTAGGAATTGTTCATATGTTCCAGTTTTTAAACAATCTTGAGTACTCTTTATAATTATATTTATTATTTAATTGTGGGATTATTTTATGGATATTTTATGTATCATAAACTGCCAAATGTTGCATGATTGTGGAGAGCGAGACATCTAGTTAAAACCTACAAACACAAACACATACAGACACATCTTAAACGTATGTTCACAAAACCTGAGGAGAGATAGACAGAGTTAAGCCACCTGAGGTTCCAAGGACTCAGACATCTCAGAGATCCACTTTTGTATCCTCTGGATTAATGAGGGTGACATAAATTCCCATTTTGAGGTTGTGTATTGGGATACTACAAGACTGTTCAAAAGTGCTCTGAATGTGCTGCTCATTGTTTCATCTGGATTGCTTTACCGGATCAAGGAAAGACACCTGGTTTTATGCCGTGTTGATGAACATGAACATTGCTACCACCAGCATCACATGTCCATCATCAGCATCTGTAGGAATGATCAAAATCTGCAGGTTGGGACTCATGTTGCCATAACTCAATCCTTGTTGGTTATGTATGTGAATAAACAAATGGGGTAGGGACTAGATTATAATCCTATCTTGCAGATTTTTTTCTAACCCACCAACAGTTCTGGGCTCCACTGTCTGCAATCCACCTGGAAAGCAAGAAAGAATCTCAGCAGCTTAAGTTTCAGCAATTATCATTTGACCATTTGAAGGAACTACACAGAAGGGGGGGGGGGAAACAACAACTCAATTGTGACTTGAGGAATTTCTGTTTCCAACCTACTTAATCTTTGGTTAGATGGACTCAGGCAAATATAAGTTTGGAACTTAGACATCTGGAGAGCCAGAGGTGTTTAAGGATCAAAAGATTAAGAATGTCATAAGCAATTTTATCGTGCCTTACATTTTTACATGTTGCAACATTTGCTGATACTAGAAATCCTCAACATGTGAACACTTTATATTCTATATATAGTTCGCAGCTTTTTTTTTTCAGGCCAATGGCTTTTATACGACATATCAAGACTACAATCCAGAAAGGAGAAGGAGCAGAACAAAGGAGTGATGTAATTTAATTTAATTATTTAATTTATTTAATTAAATTATTTCATTATTTTATTTTATTTAAATAAAATTAATTAAGTACTATTAGTACAAGCACTCTTAAATAAATAAAATAATTCCCCCTCCTCTCTCATTGGAAGTACAATTCATCAGCAACTTTGGAGTATCTCTGGGGATTTAAGTTCTACATCTCTCTCAGACACAGTGAATTTTAACAGCTTATTTTCAAAGAAGTACATTTAGTTCAGATACATTGCTAGTTCATTTTTTTTCATAATACATAAAGTAATACTGAAGAGATGGGATTTTGGGAATTGGGATTGTGCAGTTCTAGTTTTTTATGTTAATTGTTCTCTTAGCTTATATGATATATTGATTTATGAATTGTACTTCACCAAATTATCCATAACAATACCATTTTTTTCTTTCAGAAAAAAACCTTTCATAGTTCATCTGCAAAGGATTTTCCCCCCCTTGGCAAATGTATAGAAGTAATTTGTGATTAACGTCTGTATTAAACTTCTTAGACTATCCTATGCCCTATTCAAGAACTAACCAGACTACTTGATCTTGAGCCTAGTCAAGATTGACCGAGTTCCACCAGCAGTAAAACTTTGCATGAAAATAAGTTCACCGGCCTGTAGTACATTCCCCACATTCAGTATTGTGAAAAGAATCAGAATCATGTGCTCTGATTTTTTTCTTCCATTTTTCTATGTCGATTGGCTTTACAAAAACACCAGTTGTTTTGTTTCAGCTGTCACACTTTACATCTTTCACCTGAATGCATCATTACTGGCACTTTCCAGTCTCACCTATTGATTCTGGGAGATTGGAAATGGCAGGAGAAGGACTATATCTTCCTGGCTCTCTTTATTATTAAAAAAACAAAATACCAGCATGTAACCCTTAATATGGCAATTCACAATTCAGGCATATTGGAATGACATTTTGTAGGAAATTTATGGATCTTAGGCAAAATCTACTTATACATGCTATGTTTCAAAACGTTCTCTGCTGGAAGATCATATGTCTGATCAAACATTTTCTTAAACCCCAGGAAACTAGAAGGGACTTTATGCAGTAAGAAAAGACTATAAACCATAAGTAATATTGCAATGCCAACTGAGTCTTGCTTTAATGTGTTCTTCATTCTACTTGAAGCATCATCTTGTGTTTTTCATCTCCACTCCTGCTCACATCACATTTTCATACATAGTTTTGTTTGTGTATGTAAACCACATATTTCAGCTTCAATTTTGAGTCTTTTGATATTTCAGATGAACCCTAGTTCACTTATTCACTGTGAAAGGGGTGAGCTTTAATGGCATAAGATTGCCTCTAGGAAAACAGTACAATTGCCCTTTTGTAGCTCTCTCAAGAGACTGGAATAGGCAGAGAAGCAAATAAGGCTACATGTTCCAAAAGTTGCCCTGAAGTTTCTCTCTTTATCTGTAAAATATTCTTCTTTATGCCAAAGTCACTGGACATCTTCTTGGCCTAGAAATGTCATATATATTAACCTCAGTGACATTTTTAGCTGAAAAGGCAGATCCTGCACTAGCAGGAAAACATTAGGAAGAAAAATTCTCATAGTGCTAAACCAGTATGTACATTTCTTTCAAGCAGACTCTTTCTAGTTTGAGTTCTTTGAAAATCAGAGTTTTAACAGAAGTATAAGGATTATTTTGGAATCTTGTATAAACAAAGATTTGTCTGTTCTAATAAGCTTTGAAAACCTAAAACTCTAAGCTAAGAAAGATTATTAGCTGAGCCAAAAGTTCTTTGAGGGAATCAGTGAAATAAAAACATTTGAGATTAGCATCCAAAACAAAAAGTCAACTTCCCATGAAGACTAATTTGATTGAACTGCTTCAAACAAAGAACTAGTTCTGGACTTCTGAATGCCCATTTCTCTGTGGAAATAAAATTAATATTAACTACTATGGCGAAACAATGTCTATTGTTCTGTATTTTAAAGGTGAGGGGATGTTTTAAACTCTTCTGTTTTATGCTTGTTTAGAGTGTTATGATTCGTTTATTGTCCCAAAGGTGCTTTTTTTCCAGGAGGCAACTGGACTTTCTTGTGTTTCCAGTTGCCTCCTGGAAAAAAAGCACCTTTGGGACAACCATACCTGAATGACTGAGAATCTTCATAGACAATCCGTTTATTGATTCAGAAAAATCAGAGAGAATACATTGAAGACAAGCACAAGGTATGACAGGTACCTTTACATTAATAAATAGGTAACAAGTGTTTAATATCAATAATAGTCAAATCAATAAATGTTCTGCTTATGTTTGGAATTAGAATGTTGTATCAGGAATTTTCAAAGCAGTTTCCTAAGTAAAGACAATTATTTTGCCCTGCTGTATTCTCATTAATTGTAGTTCAAATTAGAAATTTAGTTTTGTAACCTTTCTTCAAAATCAATGTATAGTCATGGGTTCTATCAGACATGGTGCTTTATTAAAAGAATAGAATTTCCTGTACCCAGGGGCTGTATATCTTCGGCATCTGAGAGGCAGAAGCATGGCTGCTAACATCATGCATTCATCAAATGTATGGGCCCAAAATTTCCAATCTTTTTTGTTTAGGGAAAGGTATGGCCTTAAGTGATGAAATGGATATATATAGCTTCTGGAAGATCTATCAACCAGTCTTTCAAAAGTTTCTACCACCCCCAATTACCTTTTGAACCCACCTATTGCCTTATATATTTTGAATGTAATATATATTAATCGTTGCATAAATGATTAACTTATATTACATTCAATATGCATTAAAGCTTAATATATCCATTAAATCAAATTTAGTTGGGTTCTCAAAATTGTTCAAAGGCAGATGTCAATAGATTTATAGCTCTGTCTGTCTGCATCTTATTCGGTCTGAAGTTTTTTTATTTTTCTACTTTCCACTTCCTGTTTGCTGATTTCTTTAGTTCAGCAATGACCAAGCTTGGATCTATTTTTAAAACTAGCCTTTTTCAATTTTTCTCAGAAAAAAATTATATATTGCTCAGATCTTAAAAGATTATTATGATCTGCAAGTGTACTAGAAAATAAATGATAATTCTTGGATAAAGAGTTTTGATTTACTCAAAAGTATGTTGAAATGTAAATGAATCTTATTGGCTTGAAATAGTAAAAACTATTATCATTATTTATATGAGAGGGGGCTGCTTTGTAAAATTCATTAAGAAAGAATTCTAGAAGCAAAGGAATGCAGGGTTTCCGTGCCTTTAATTATTGCGTGGAAGAGAGATGTTTGTATCTTTCATCCTTATCACAAAATCTGTACTTGCCCAAACGTCTTCATTTCTATAATTTGTGTACAAATTACTTTCCAAAATGCCCCATCCCAATTGTGAGCTTTAAAAAATGAAGCAATCCTTTATTTTATTTTTTTAACGGGAGGAGAATCCTTTGAGAGTTTCATGATGGTAGAGCTCACTAACAGCAATAATTATATTCCAGTTTATTATACTGCAGCAACTGGAGTTCTCAAGGTGATGTACAGATGAATTAATAAGGTAAAATGAAAAATAATGTAACATTAAAGCAACAAGGACAACCAAAGACAAAATAAAAACAGAACTGCAAAAGAATTAAGAAGTCCTAGCATATAAAATCACATTAAACCAAGCCAAATTTTAAGTTCGTAAAATGCCTCATAAAATAAAGAGATTTTCACCTGATGTAGCCACAAGGCAAGAAATATGTAAGGACATTCCAGAATCAGGCTGCTACAACTTGAAAGTCCCTCTGTTGTGTACTTACATGTCTCCTATGGCAAATAAGATGCTAAGGTCACCCTAGAATAGCATTACTCAACCTTGGCAACTTTCAGACATGTGGATTTCAACTCCCAGAAAGTCTACATGCCTTTCTGTCATTCTGGGAGTTGAAGTCACATAGCTTAAAGTTGTTACAGTTGAAAAACATAGCCCTTGAAGAAGGGATCCTGCAGTCAAAACAGCTGTTCTTCTTTGGACTACCTGAAATTTCCAAAACATTTTTATAGAGCTTAACATACAATATATTGCAATAATTTTTAAAAAAACAAAAACAAAGAGGTTACCAGACAGCTTTGACAAGGCCATCTCATTCACATTTTTTTTTTTTTCAAAACAAAAGTTAAAAAAGACCTACACAATCTGTAGGACCTTTCCTTTATTTCTTAAGCAGTCTGCCCTTTTCCTTGCCACTGGTTAATTTATAGCTGCTGGGGAAACAATTGTTCTTCAAAGAACTTTCAAAGATTTTTCTGGTTGCTGCAGTGCTATCAGTAATCATGCAAGTAGTTTTCTCCCCGAAGAAACAATTGTTCTTCAAAGAACTTTCAAAGTGTTTTCTGGTTGTTAGCAGTGCTATCAGTAATCATGTAAGTAGTTTTCTCCCTGGAATGGCCCTATATAGTCTGGGAAATACAATGATTACTTTGGAGATCTTTGTCAGTCCCTGGAGTTTGTCAAGGCTGTTACAGTTTTGAGGGTAAAGTAATTACTCTGAGTACAGATGCTTCCTTATGAATAGGCATTTGAAGGTCTAGGATTTCCAACACTGTATTGTGACTCCATATTCCTGAGCAACAGTCTTTGCATATTGCTTTCCTTTTGCTGACACACTGGAAACAATCTGAGGTGTATCCTTGAAATATAAGAACTATCATATGTGATGGGGTCACTTTGATGCTGGTAAGTAAGCTATATGAAACTAAGCTGCAAAAATCTATGCAACCGCTGAATGGTAGCAAAAGACTACATAAGTATTTTGCCGCTATATAGTGGTTGTCCAGAACTTTGCAGTGTGGACCTGGTAGATCTAGGCATTGGGCCCACCAAACCCAGACAGGCATACCCATCTTTGAATTCCTTGGTGGGTAAACAAAGTTCTGCAATACAGAAAAGAAGTGATAGTAAACCAAATAAATTAAGGCACAGAAAATTAAGATCAAGTGAAATAGAGCAAACATATTTTATACCAATACTATTACCAGCCTTATATATATATTATTGTCTTTGCAAACTATATTTCCACCATACTCCTACCTAGTTTTTGTCCCCTATGCCACTGAAATACAAGCGTCAAGATGACTGCCAAATTTTAGGCCCTCAGCTTGAAAGAGTCCCCATTCCTGCTTTATGAAGACTGAAATCTATTTCAGAATGTGATGAACATACCTTAGGTGGTCAGACACATGGAGCCAGTCTTATCCATAGATCAGTTTACCAAACAGAGTTCAGAAAATTGCAGTCCTTTTTTACCCAAGTTGTGTTCTTCTGTGTTTGTTTTTGTTTGCTGTTGCTATTCTAAATGACAAGTAGTCACAGCTATCAGATTGGTAGAATAGATACACTCCAGGACATTTTAGACCTAAACATTGTTATGGAATATAACTATAAAATAAATCTACCAAATGGCTTTATGTAGGGACATGAAAAAGAAAAATATGTAAGCACTTTTATTCTAGTTTTACAAAGATAGTGGAGTCCTATCGATTTTTGCAATTGCTTGAAGAAAGATGCTCTATTTATGTGTTTTTGTATTGTTTGCTGTTCCAGCTGACTTGCTCTAATGCTTAGCCAAAGTTTGTTGAATGACCTGTGTCATTCTTTAAGCTGTAAGCCATGACTTACAAATCATAAGGCTAAATTCAAACAAAGTATATTATAACTGACTGTGATGTTAACTTATGTTCTGCTCTCTTGTCACTAGTTCTCTAATGCTGCTCATTCTTTGTGCCCTGGCCTGACATAAGATGACTAATCTTGAAAGAAAACCATGAGAATAATAAGACTAACAATTAAGATTAACATTCAGTGGAAGTGATCAGTTAGCACAGAATCCAAACAATAATTTCAGCAATAGCAAATTCTACTTTTCAATGATTAGCCAGAGATTGGGAGTAAAGAAAGTCTGGGAGAAATTACGGTCTGAGGAAAATGTTATATCCACCCATAACATGAACACTTAGTCAGGGGTATAAAGTGATAGTTTGGGAGGACAAGGGAAAAGCAGTTCAAATTCACTCTCAACCACAGAAACTCTTTAGGTTTATCCTCTCTTAGCTCAGCCATCTCACAAAGAAGTTGTTGTGGGAAAGGATTGGTGAAGAAAGTGCTGTGTATACAAACTTGAATTTCTGAAGGAAAGGGAGATAAAAGTCTAACAAATCAACTTACATGAATAAATAAAAATAACCACTGCTAAGTATGTGGACAGTCTTCAACTGCTCTTTGAAAAAATGCATTAAGATTTTGTGGAAAATAGAGCTTAACATGACATTGTTTTGAAGCAGAACAGATACTTCTCAACTCTCACCAAATTAATACTCCCCAGAAAAACTGGATAAAAAACATATTTTCTTGCTGAACTGACCAGTATTTGCTGGTTTTGTTTCTTCCCCTGTATTGCTGCTTTCACGACAGCTCTTTCATTCTCTCTATGAAATAAATGGTGAATTATTTGTCTTGAGGTTCCCTCTGTTATTGCAATAAGTTCAGCTTCATTGACTTCCATGTCCAACCTGGAGGCAAGCCTTCCTTTCCAGAGACAGACTGTAGGTTTACTTTTTTTTTTCATCCTGAAGATATAATTTCAGGAATCAGTTTTGTGTTTTGGTATCTAAAAAAGGTAGTTGCAATTCATGATCAGTTCATCTTGCCTCCTGACAATCCTCACCATTAATCAAGAGTCTTCTCTTCAACACAAAGACAGTTGCTACTACCAAGCTGTCATTTCAAGACAAAATATAGGGAAGGGAGAAAATACACTCCAGTAGCCATAATGACACACTATAGGCTTATTGCTTTGAATACAGCTATATTGATAAGGTGCTAAAGTTTTGAATTCAGTCTACTGCACTGTATCTTCATGAGGAAAATGACTTAAGAATATTGTAATATTTGTCTCATTCAAATGTAATAAAAAAGCAGGATATTTAGCAAGCTGGTTAAAACACAGATTGGCTGTTTTTTCATTCAGCCATTGGTTAACCATAGTTTCTTGTATAAGTCAAAATAGTTTGTTCATATGTTGTGCTAAGCCATAAACTATGGCTTATAGACTATGATAGCTAACATGTTAAACCAAATTGAATTATGAATTGTACAATTCCAGAAATAGGATATCAGTCTTTATTTGATCAGAATCAACTAAGCATGAAAGGTGCAGCATCTTCATTTTTGAGATTGCTTAGTCTATGTTGAATATTATCAGTCAAAATGTGATTGCTAATCAAGGATCTTCAAAAATTTATCAAAGATTATCTATAGCTTATAGTAGAGTTCTAAACCTAGGCCCATGGTATAATTTTATTTATTTTATCAAGCTTAGATACTCAATTCCAATCAACTCCTGAGTTTTTCACAATCCAAGAGGATAAAGAGAGTGAGGAGAGTTAAATCAGTACTCTGTACCTAAATAAACAATAGATACTTAATTCTGGATGCCTGCACATAGTTTTGCATTCTGCTTCATGTATAACTTAGATCTATTGCCCATACTAACTTTAACTAGAATGTTACTAGAGTCATTGATGCAAAATTATTAATAACCATCATCTTTCCTTCATTTGTTTAGAGAGACTTTAGGAAAGAGTGAACAAGTGGCAGGACAAAGTAAGCTTTTTACCGAGTTTTTCATCAAAAGTGACTTAAGAAGACCTCTAGGATATGGGTCCTGGAACTGTGCCCACTGGTCCAGCCCAAACAATACCATCACATGAACGGAACAACACCAGCAAGAATTTGCCTTCAACTAAAAGGATTGGCTAGAGCTTGCAAAGGGCCAAAGCTCAAGCAGACAAATCTTTGTCAAATTTGACCCATCATCTTTCTGCTTCTGTGACCTGGGTATATTTCCTGCCATTATACCACTGCTATAGGATATAGCAGTGCCCATTATACATTCATTTCATTTTATCTGCAGTAATTCATACGAAACCAACCATTTTCTATTTCAGGGATTAGCAATCTTCTTTTGCATAGGGGCCAGAGGCCATCTCTGTGAGTGAATGGCAGGCCATCTCTCTCAGGCAAATTAACTGGCAGATAATAACTGGCAGAAGCTTTTTGGGGTGAACCCTGGAGACACATTTCTTTCTTAGGGAAAAGAAAAGGAGGTGTGACCAAAGGGAAAAATGAGGGCTTACTCCATAGAATCTGGTGGGACGAGGAAGATAACTCAATAACCAAGGCAAAGACTGGTACAGGCCAGGTAGATGTGATATTTCTTTTTGAGAGTATGGCTGGATGATTTCAGTTGCTAGGCCAAATCTAAGCTGTGGGCTGTAGGTTGCTGACCCCTGAACTATTTTACCATTGGTTATAATACTATAAGACAACAGGAAATTTAACAATTTTTAAAAATCTGGAAATACTTCATTTGTTATAGTATTACAATCCATGTTAGTAGTTTGCCAATATGCGTGTATATGTAATAGTAGGCATCCTGCCCAGAAAGATACTGGATTTCTACAGAAATTCCAGTTTGAAGGAGAAAATGAAGAATTTACTGTAGTCCCCATAATGGGATTGCAGCACTGAAACTTGTAAAAGGATGAGCAATAAGATTTGCCAGTTTCGGAGAGCCTGTCTGAATCCAGAATCATAGCACAAAAGCTTTAAGTCATCTGAAAGACAAATACATTTGGTAAATAATGTTGTCAAATGAAAAGGTTAGCAGAGCATGAGGCTTCACGTGCAATATAAAAATTGCTGCTTTTTGCTTTAGTCCTAGAAGCAACTATCACATTCACAACACCGAGGATGGAAATAAATTGCTATGGCAACAAATTACTTTCATATTCAGATCAAGCAAAAATAGATCTCTCTCCTCCTCCTGCTCTGTAGGAAGCACATATTTTAAAGTGCATTTAAATTAAAGGTGATCAGCAGAAGTAATGGCATAAACACACTCCTTTGCTTTAAAACAGGTTTGTTTTTAAGTAAAAATACTGAACTAAAAAAGGAGTTAGAAATGGCTTGCTATTATGAGGTGGAAATAAGAGAAGAACAAGAAAACAAGTAACGGAATATTTAATAATAATTTCTCTATGCAACGCATTTCATTATTTTGTACATCCAACATTGTCCTATTATTAGTTATGGAGTCAGTCCTTCTAAACCAGGAAATTTCTAAAGTGGCAATCAGAGTTTTCCCCCATCTTTACTCCTTCACATACAATATGCTAGAAATTAAATCTGGGGCTGTTTGTTATACCTGCCACAATCCATCCAAATCTCTGCAGTTTAGATAGAGGCATCTCCCCCACCCCCCACCCAAGTAAACTAGCAATTATCTTCTATTTAGTTTAGAGCATGTACCATAAGAGAAATTGAAAGCTATTGTTTCTGTTGGGCAATGCAACAAGGGCTGGAGGAACACATATTCTTGTATTGTTTCTCTGCAACTGATTACATTCAGATGACAAACTAAGTTGAAAGAAACTTGGTTAATGACCACAGTGCAGACTTTGTTACTATGGTGTGGCATATAGTTAGAGTTAGTTTATTATAAACTCAAAATCACAGACACTTTAAGTTTGGATCAATAAATCTTAGGTAAAATGCAGCTTACAAAACAAGTAAGATGGCAAAGCATTGCTTACTCTTATTAATGAACTAATTAGACTGATATCTCACCTTTTTAGTTAATCAAGAAAGTTATGCTAACTTAAAATAGAAATTTAAAAAGTATAGAAATTAAAAATCATGCAAATATTAATAATTAATTAAAAGCCTGGTGAAAGAAATGCTCTTCAAAAATAGATTTTTGGCCTAATGCATTGTACATCTCTTCTCGTGAACAGAGAATGTTGCAGAGACAGTGAAGAAAAAAATCTCATAAAAAAGGAGCGTGTAGCCAAGGGAACCTAAAGACACTGAACAGAAATAAAACAACGTTTGACAAGATAAATGTTTTATCCATTATTTTGTCATCTGCCTGAAACATAGGACTTTCTTTGAATATCAATATCAGAGACTAGTTGGCTCAGAATCACAACTTTTATACACTCACCAGTCACAATATCTCCAAATCTATTTGTAAAAATTGGACTACAGTATAATAATCAAGATTAATGTTACCCCCAGATGTATGTGTATTTTAAATATCAAACACCCCTAAAGTTCAAGATTTTGTTAGGTGTCCTAACTAATGCTCAGTCAGATAGAAAAGTTTTATGCATGTCAAATGAGCTTGGCTTCTTAAGCAAAATAGCTGACTTCCCCCATGAATATATGACTTTTTCACTATAATCTTCCATGATATTTTGAAATGTTTACTTCTTTGACCTCTTGAACTAGAAAGACTGACATTTATAAAGCTTCTATTTTTTCAATTGAGAATGACTATATCTGCGGGGTTGTTTTTTAAAATTTGATATATAAACTCTTTAGGTATGAGATAGGCTGTTTTTTAATCCCTTATGAAAGTATCTTATTAAAAACGAAAGGATGTTGATTTGTTATGGGGCCCTTTTGGGCTAAAAATCAAGAACAGATTTTTCAATACTTGATGAAGGGATCATTATTCATGACTTGCACACCCCTCTTCTTTCTTTTACCATTTATAAACAGCTCATGCAATGCTTTCTAGTAGCCTACCTATAATCTGGCATCTTGCATTTATTCTTAAGATTTATCTTGCCTCAAAAATGTAAATGTTAAAAATAAGGTTTGATTAAAGTGAGTGCAGTGAACATTGATCACTGATTTTACTCTCAGTTTTGTTGGCAGGAATGGGACATGTGAACAACATTCTATAAGCCCAAGGAAAAGGAAAGAGAAGGCTTATGGCAAGCCATATTAAAGACATTGAAAACTGAGAAAGTAAAAGAAATCCAAGGCAAAACCCAATAATTCTGAGTGGCAGTGTTGAATGAAGCAATAGAATGTACAGGTAATCCTTACAAACATTCATGTAGTAACCATTCAGTTACAGCATTCCAAAAAAATATGACTTATGACTGGTTTGGGTCCAATTTTGGGCTCAATGATGATCGTAAGTCAACGACTACCTCTATAGGCCATGCTGGCAGAGGAATTCTGGGAGTTGAAGTCCACATGTCTTGAAAGTTGCCATGGTTGAGAAACACTGGTATAGACAATTACTTAAGTAACTATGAAAGAGTCATCATATTAATCAGTCCTTACCCCACATTCTCCAAATACAACAATAAGTTGCAACATTTATCTATAATAGTTGATGCAATAGAAAAGCCATCAAATCTGCAAAATTCTTTTGCAAGACTGTAAAGTCCATAATGTGATTTACTGTTTCAAAGCAACTTCCTACTTAAATTGATATGTTTGCTTTAATGGGGCATTTAACTGAAGCATCATTTAAATGAAGCAAACCTCTAAAGTTTTACGCAGTCCTATTTGTACATATAAGTACAAAAAATAAACTATACTTCGCATCTTGTCAGAAATATCTTCTTTACTTTTTGTTTTGAGAGCTCACCACACACACACCTTCAAAGGGACATAAACAATTAATATACAGTACCATACTGAACAGGATTTCTATTGCAGTATCTTCCACTGACAACAAAAGTTGAATAGATTAAGTAAACATATTAGAGATGTCAGTGTCATTTATACCTTTTGCAAAGAGGTTAACATTTGAGTGGAAAGATATCTAACTGTAATAAAAAAAAACTGGACAATATATATTTGGCATTGACTGTTATTGAAATAAACCAAAACACATTCTTTGAAATGCATGAAATATATTTAGAAAACTTTATTTTTATAAAATACATTTTAAATGTATCTCTAAGAAAGCATAGATTCATAATTAGGAATTTTCTTAATAAAATAATGGGTTTTTTTTAATTTGCAAAGAGGAAAGAAAAAAATAAGAAAATTGCAAAAATATATTAAATCATCCAGCAGTATGAGCCAGCAGTGTGCTCCAGCTGTCCCCAAAACCAATGCAGTCCTAGGCTGCATCAACAGAGGAATAGTATCATGATAAAGTGAAGTGTCAGTACCACTTTATACTACACTGATATGACTTCACTTGGAATACTGCATCCAGTTCTGGTCACCATGATACAAAAAGATTTTGAGATTCTAGAAAGAGTACAGATAAAATCAATAAAGATGATTAGAGGACTGGAGGCTAAAATGTATGATGAAACTTGCGGGAACTAGGTATATCTATCCAGGGTTTTTTTTGTCATAGAACACACTGGAACGGAGTTCCGGCACCTTTTTTCGACAGATTTTCCAGAGTTGCGTTCTTTTCCTATTGTTGCCATTCCTATCCTTGTTTGCTTTTGAAAATGCCCCATTGGCGGTACGGTGTGAGTGGGGTCCTCTCCGGCGCTGTCTGCCTCCTCTAGGAGGAGCCATGAGGCATTGGAGCACCACAGCCAGAGCATGGCTTGATTGGCTGGATCGGACCATATGGTGGCGATGGGAGACACATAAACATAGAGACCTTCTTTCACGAGAGGGTGAGCGAGCCTTTTGCCTTCCCTTACAGAAGGTGAGGGTGTGAGGTTAAAAAGAGGCGAAGCGAGAGGAAAGAAAGGCGGCTGGCGTGGAAGCTTGCCCGACAGCGAAACTTTGCTGTTTCAGTTGCTTGGGTAGTTCAAAGGCTGGGATGTCTATGAAAATCTCTTTTTAGTCTTTTATACTTTATATTCAAACTGCAGAGGGGAAGAATAGGAATAAAGCCAATGTTTTGTGATTTGCAGGTATTATTATTAATATATATTAATTATGTATTGGTCAGATGTAAAGGTAGACCTACAGTATGAAGTTTAATCAGATCTATTTATTAAATTGAGTTTAACTTAAAGGTAAATTAAAAGTAATCTTTTCATTGACAAAGTTTCAACTTTAATTTGTTTCAAGTCAATATCCATATTAAACTTCAAATGTAAATTTTTCCACCTTGTTTGACAACTTCTTAAAAATAATTCAATCTTTTACAAGCAACCAAATTTTGTTTTATTGGGCCAATTTCATTCCACATAGAAAGCTGACATTTCCACTCATTAAACTAAATGGGTATGCCAGTGGTAAATGTCCCAAAAGATTAATAAAATGCATTCTTGTAATTTAAAGCCACACAGTGCATGGTAACATTAATAGTATTAACTTACCTTGAACAAAATCCTAGTCTTTTAGATACACTAAAAATTGAAGAGTTTTTTTTTCAACTACAAAGGTAAACCTTGTAGGGTAGGCAAGGTGGGTTGTATGACGTGTGTGAGTTCCGGCACCTTTTTTTTTTTTTTTTTTACAAAAAAAGCACTGTATCTATCTTATCTAACAAAGGGTTGATATGATAGTCCTCTAATATTTGAGGGACTGTCACAGAGAAGAGTCGGTCAACCTATTCTCCAAAGCACCTGAGGGCAGGAAAAAAAGTAACGGATGGAAGCTTAACAAAGAGAGTTCTAACCTAGAATTAAGGAGAACTTTCCTGACAGTGAGAACAATTAACTAGTGGAATAGCTTGCCTCCAGAAGTTGTGGGTGCTTCTTCTTCACTGGAGGTTTTAAAGAAGCGATTGAACAGCGATTTGTCTAGAATGGTATAGGGTCTGCTGCTCAAGCAGAGGGTTGGACTAGAAGACTTCTAAGGTCTTTTCCAATTTTTTTATTCTGTATTCTGTATATGTATTCATATAGTTAAATTCTTAGCATTTTAATCATTTTACCTAGCAACAAGAAAAATGGGATTATCAATGGTAATATGCTTGTAAAGTGGTAAGTTATTTAGACCATCCTGTAATATATGGAATGGAATGGAATGGAATGGAATGGAATGGAATGGAATGGAATGGAATGGAATAGAATAGCATAGAATAGAATAGAATAGAATAGAATAGAATAGAATAGAATAGAATAGAATAGAATAGAATAGAATAGAATAGAATAGAATAGAATAACAGAGTTTGAAGGGACTTTGGAGGACTTCTAGTCCAACCCCCTTGCTCAGGCAGGAAACCCTATACCATTTCAGACAAATGGTTGTCCAATCTCCTCTTAAAAACTTCCAATATTGGAGCATTCACAATTTCTGCAGGCAAGTTGTTCCACTGATTAGTTGTTCTGTCAGGAAATTTCTCCTTAGTTCTAAGTTGCTTCTCTCCTTGATTAGTTTCCATCCATTGTTTCTTGTCCTGCCTTCAGGTGCTTTGGAGAATAGCTTGACTCCTTCTTCTTTGTGGCAACACCTGAGGTATTGGAACACTGCCATCATATCACCTTAGTCCTTCTTTTCATTAAACTAGACATACCCAATTCCAGCAACCATTCTTTACATGTTTTAGCCTCAAATCCCCTAATCATCTTTGTTGCTCTTCTCTGCACTCTTTCTAGAGTCTCAACATGTTTTTTACATCGTGGCAACCAAAACTGGATGCAGTATTTATTTTATTTACTTCCCACCTTTATTATTTTTACAAATAACTTAAAGCAGAGAACATATCTACACACCTTCCCATTATTAAGAAAAGGATTCTTAGGGGTTAGGATAATAGTTTTGGGAATTAAGATTTATTTGAGTAAGAGGGAGGTGGAATATCATAATATCCTTGTGATTTTCCATCATATTGTTGGTTCAGCATAGTGGCAACATGTTATTTCTGAGTTATAGTAGTTGGAAAATATAATTGTAACATCAATAAAAATGGTACATGTATAAGTCCTTAGGTTTTGGCTATAAACTTTAAAGTTTTCCAGACCTAATTATTTCTATTTGTTTGTACAGTTTGCCTGTTTGTAAAATTTTCTAGCTGATTTGAAAATTAATAGATTATTAATAGATTAAATGGTTTAATATCTAATAGATAGGAACTGAAATACTGTACATAATACAAAAAATACATACAGCTCTGATTTGAAAATTCCATGAAAGTGAATGGATCAAGAGCTCTTATCCCCCAATCCTTTCATGTATATTTTTGGAAACTTTTCCTATGAAATTCAAAGGTTGATAACCTTCCCTTTCCTTTCTCAGCATTATTAACATAACATTAAGCAATTATATAATTACAATTATTTTTTCCCTTTCCCTTTTCTATTTCTTTATAAAAAAAAGCAATTTGTACATATAATTGATTGTTTTGCCTCCAGGAGGCAGTGCTAATGTTTCCTCTGCCTTGTCTACAAAATGTTGTTTTCTCTTACCCCCTTCCCTCTAAATGAATCTGCCCATTTTTAAATCATCTGATTGTGGTTTTATCTAGATGGGTTGCGCTCTTGTTTAGAAAACTGGGCTTTTTGACGACAAGCTAATTTCCTTAAAATGAAAGAAAATGAAGAGGAAATAGAATGAACAGCATATAATGTTTTTACAAAGCAGTTCCTCTGTTGCCTTCCCTGGGACCGCTCTCGGTCTACAAGCTATTATTACTTCTTTTGAAGTAAAGTAATTCCAAAGATTTGAAAAGATGTTTGCAGTTTCTGCAAAATTCAATTCCCCTTTCTGCACTTCAATATAGGTTTTCTTTTTAAATGGCTCCCAGCTGGGCATTTTCTCTATCTTTAAGCCAGAATGTATCCAAAGGCATTGCTCAACAGGTTCCTAGAACACAGTTCAGTTATGAAGAGTAATAAATACTTCTTCCCCCCTTGAAGTCCAAAGGCCTTGCACGAGCTTAACAACAACAACAACAATAATAATAACGTTGGAAGGGACCTTGGAGGTCATCTAGTCCAACCCTCTGCTCAGGCAGGAAACCCTATACCATTTCAAACAAATGGCTGTCCAATCTCTTCTTAAAGACTTCCAGTGTTGGAGCATTCACAGCTTC
This sequence comes from Azemiops feae, assembly GCA_023970755.1. Classification (NCBI taxonomy): domain Eukaryota; kingdom Metazoa; phylum Chordata; class Lepidosauria; order Squamata; family Viperidae; genus Azemiops; species Azemiops feae. The sequence goes on along the minus strand of JALGBA010003860.1, from coordinate 1,515,136 downwards.
TGGAGGCAGGTTGTTCCACCGATTAATTGTTGTATTTCTCCTTAGTTCTAGGTTGCTTCTCTCCTTGGTTAGTTTCCATCCGTTGCTTCTTGCCTTCAGGTGCTTTGGAGTATAGCTTGACTCCCTCTTCTTTGTGGCAACCCCTGAAATATTGGAACACTGCTATCATATCCCCCCTCGTCCTTCTCTTCATTAAACTAGACATACCCAATTCCAGTAACCGTTCCTTGTAAGTTTTAGCCTCCAGTCCCTTAATCATCTTTGTTGCTCTTCTCTGTACTCTTTCTAGAGTCTCAACATCTTTTTTTACATCGTGGTGACCAAATCTGGATGCAGTATTCCAGGTGTGGCCTTACCAAGGCATTGTAAAATGATATTAACACTTCACGTGATCTTGATTCTATCCCTCTATTAATGCAGCCTAGCACTGTGTTGGCTTTTTTGGCAGCTGCAGCACACTGCTGGCTCATATTTAAATGATTGTCCACTAGGACTCCGAGATCCCTTTCACAGTTACTACAATTGAGCAAGGTACCTCCTAAACTATACCTGTGCATTTGGTTTTTCTTGCCTAAATATAGAACCTTACTTTTTTCACCATTGAATTTCATTTTGTTAGATAGTGCCCAATGTTCAAGTCTGTCAAGATCCTTCTGTATCTTAAGCCTGTCTTCTGGAGTGTTGGCTATTCCTGCCAGCTTGGTGTCGTCTGCAAATTTGATGAGTTCCCCATTTATCCCCTCGTCCAAATTGTTGATGAAGATGTTGAAGAGCACTGGGCCCAGAACAGAGCCCTGGGGCACCCCACTACTCACTTCCCTCCATGTAGATGCAGTTCCATTGAGGACTACATGCTGAGTACGGCCGGTCAGCCAGCTATGAATCCATCTGGTGGTGGTGCTGTCTAACCCACATTTTTCTATTTTATCAAGTAGTAGGTTGTGATCTACTTTATCAAATGCCTTACTGAAGTCCAAATAAATTATATCCACAATATTCCTCTGGTCCACTAATTTTACCACTTGGTCAAAGAATGTGATAAGTTTTGTCTGGCATGATCTGTTTTTGACAAACCCATGTTGGCTTTTGGTAATGACTTTGTTTGCCTCTAGGTGTTCGCTGATTCGTTGTTTGATTATCTTTTCCAGAATCTTCCCAGGTATTGAGGTCAGGCTGATAGATCTGTAATTTCCTGGATCCATTTTTTTTCCTTTTTTGAAGATAGGAACTACATCAGCTCTTTTCCAGTCCTCCGGTAGTTCCCCAGTGCTCCAGGATCTTTGAAAAATATAGTTCAGTGGTTCTGAGATCACATCTGCCAGTTCCTTGAGAACCTTGGGGTATAATCCATCTGATCCTGGTGATTTGAACTCGTCTAGGCTGGACAGGTGCTCACTTAACCATTTTTTTGCCTATCTTAACTTGTGTTTCTAATCTGTTTTTTGCAGTACTGTTTTTAATAGGTTGGGCTGTTATATGCACACAGCTCTGCAGGTGACTTAAGCAAAATGGAGAGGACAAGAGAGCCTGCAGAATGAATTCCATTTGTGGCATGCCAAAAAGCAACAATCATTCTATTCTAATTGCATCTACCCTGAAGGCCATGATTAATGACACTGTATATTAATATCAATACTAGACATCTAACATACCATGTTCCCTTCTGATGTATCAAATACAGCTTTTCCATTGTCTTTCAGCCAGTCATTTTTCCAAGCCAGACTTTCAGAAACTTTTTCACTCTCAGCACTGAGTCATGAAGCTTGGGGAGCACATCTTGTGAACACTACAGCTGAAAGATAGCTTGAAAGTCTTTGGAAATCTCAAAGAGTACCTGATTCTAAGGGAAAAAAACCTGATCAAAGCAAGGGGAGAGACTCACTTGTTTTGGCAGCTGTAAAGGTTTTGATTTGGATGGTTTTAGTGGAGGGTCTGGGAACATGGCCTGTGCTACAGCTATCAATTCAATACAAATAAACAAAAAAAACCTGGGCTGGAATTGACATAACTTCAATTTATATAACTTCCCTTTTGCCTTTCTTTAAAACCAATACTTAACATGCAAAGTAAAAACCAATTATATAGACCAGGTATTATTTGGTTTTTCTTAATGGCTGCTGCTTGATTTATCTTCTATTTGTCACAGAAAAGAACAAATCGAAAACTTAAACATTTCTAAAAGTTCCTAACATTATTGTCATATTTTTTTTCCTACAGTATCTTAAAGTCAGTGTTGATGCCCTGCAACTGCCTGGACAGGTCCCTGCAGTTTTCTTGGCAAGATTTCAGAAGTGGCTTGCCATTGCCTCCTTCCTGGCCCTAAGAGAGAGTGACTGGCCAAGGTCACCTTGATGGCTTTGTGCTTATGGCAGGATTAGAACTCAGAGTCTCTCAGTTTTTAGCCTGGTGCCTTAACCACTACACAAACTGGCTCATTGTCATAATATTCCCTTTTAAAGGTTTAATAAAAAAACTGTCTTTAACTTTATTTAACCTCTGAATGCTGAATGCAGTCAACAATATTAACATAATTTTAGCTCATTTTATTACCCCAATATTCTAATATGTATTTTAAAATTCATCATTTAATGTTCAAAGTAAAGTTGACTTATACAAGATTTGGCAGATAGTCACATATGTTAAAATATGGTTTTTTAATCACATGGCATTTAGCAATCGTATACATGTCTACCTATGTTTATATTATCATATCATATCTGGTCCAAATAAAGAAAAATGCTGCCATGATATTATTACTAAATTGAATAAATACCTAAAACGCAAATACATATATGGGCAAAAATAGTGATAATCATATTATATGTCACGGGGGAAAAAATAGACAGAAGACAAAAAATTCTTTCCGCCTAATACTGTAATATGTTGCCATAAAACTGATACAAAGCTTTCTCTGTAGCAAGACTGTCTTCTTTGCTGTTGCTACTAGCAACCAAATGCTAATCATTTACCAAAGAGGATAGATACTATTCTTCCAAATTGCATTTCAGATCACATGTCATTATATTTTTAGGAGTACCAGTGTTTCTGGTCAACTCAGTGAAGGTTTTAGTTTTGTGGGTGTTATTTGATTCTCAAGAAGACACAGTGCAGTATTTTATACAAATCTGAGTCATAAATATATGCATATATATACCCAAATTTGAACTGGCAGCCATATCACAGCTAAATAAAGAGCAGTGTAGCATGATATGCAAATCCAGTCAAATTCTATTTACAATTATAATTGGATGTACCTGCCACTGTTATTATCAGAGTAAAAATAGTACTTTAACTCTGTAAAACTTTGCATTTCTGACTCAAAATCAAATTTTGAAGCAACTTGTTACAGGCCTTGAGTAGACCCACAGCAAGGTAAGCACATCAGAGGCCACATGATTTACTCCATACACACACCCCATTTTATTAATGCAGCAACACAGCTAAAACAAATTTCTTTTTTATTTGAATCAACCTTGCTTTGCAATCTATCCAATTATTTAAAATTAGACAAACTAAACATCATCCCCTTATGTTTCCAGCCATCCAACTGATAAGCAACAGGGGAAAAGAAAGGAGTAATGAATCAGACGCTTGAGATATTTTCAACTGGTAACAGATATTAAGATAAAGCATACCTTGCTGGTAAACTTTGCTTTTTGCTTAAATTGTCCAAGGAAATGGCAAGAGTTCCAAAATATTTTTCCAACAAACCAGAGTTTTAGAGATGTGACCATACCACACTGGTATCTTTGATATCAGTTGATGTGCATAGAGGAGGATTGAAGATGTTTTTCTGTATCCCCAACTGGGGAATAGAGAGTTAGAGACACTTCCTGTTTGGTTTTTTGAAAAAAGCAGAATGATACAAAATGAATATTACATTATCTGCCAGTACTAAATAATCCATTTTAGCAGGATTAGTCAGAGCATTAACAGAACAAGTAATTAATTAAACTCTTTTGAAACTTAGGAGGAATCACAGCTTGTGAAAGGTTCTTTTTCTCATCTGTATTTTTGTAGTTGTTAAAAAAAATCCTATTGCATTTTCTGTTTAAAGAGAAAGTGTTGGCAGTAAATGAGGAATTGGAGCAAATTAAATTCATTTTACTTTTAGGACTATTGGGACAAGTAGAAAGAAAGAAAGAAAGAAAGAAAGAAAGAAAGAAAGAAAGAAAGAAAGAAAGAAAGAAAGAAAGAAAGAAAGAAAGAAAGAAAGAAAGAAAGAAAGAAAGAAAGAAAGAAAGAAAGAAAGAAAGAAAGAAAGAAAGAAAGAAAGAAAGAAAGAAAGAAAGAAAGAAAGAAAGAAAGAAAGATTGTCTCCTGATGAACAAATATCCACTATCTCAGCCTATCCCTGTATCTTCTCCAAGGACATTCTGGTGATATCCTTAATTCCATCTATTGTTTCCTCTTGTTCCACATCCTTCAATCTTATTCAGTCTGGTTATATCACATGCTCAAAATTTCTGAGATGGGAATCACTGTCAGTCTGGGGATCATCATCTTATGGAGCAGACAATCTGTATTTTCCAGGATGATTCATATTCTCTGTCTTTTTTAAAAAAATAAAATTGAATCCAGCATATTTGGTGCCAAAAAGAATGAAGCTAAAGTTTAGATACTCTCGTGGAGAGTGTACAGTTCCTTTTATCCTAGATGTGCAGTCTCTATGGTGGTGATTGAGGTATAGTCTGACTGTGCTGTTTGAAAGACATTTGAGCCTATTAAAGTTGAGCATGGGTATATGAGATTCGTGTCTTTCTTGGATGGGTATGATTCTGATGATATTGGATAATTTCTATCCAGTTTCCAATCTTTTTTGAGGAATATTGAGAAAGTAGTCAAACTACAGCTTCAGAGGTATATCTGGAACTATTTTCAGTCAAAATTCAGGTCTAGATATAGTATTAAAAAGCATTGATCACACTTGCTTTGGAACATTGATCTTTGGAATGTTCGGAATAGTGGTTCTATTTCGGTAGTTATTCAATAGCATTTATCACAGTATCTTTCTGGGGATAGAAATAGAAGGGGATAGAAATAGAAGAGTACAGTGCTGTGGGGTTCTCTCCTTCCAGTTCAGCTCCACAAATTGCTTTTGTGGAAGATAGATGTTGAGCCTTGGGCCATTGCTTTCTGTGTTTCCTAAGGGCTCTAGTCTCTCCCGCCTCCTATTTAATATCTACTGTACATAAAACTGCTGAGTGAATCATCTACTGGGATAGGATGAGTTATCAAGTATATTTATGATACTCAGCAGTATTTTTCTGCCTCTGGTTAACCAAGGGATGCCACCAAAGTTCTTTCTCAGTGTCTGAGACTGTAATGCTCTGGAAAAGGGAAAAAAACCAAGTATTTTGGCAGGAGCAATTCTGTAGATCTTCCATCTTTAGTTCTAGATAAGACAAGGCTTCCCCAGGCAAAACTGGTACACAGTTTGGGGGTGATTCCTGGGTTATGCTTGAGTAGATGGCAGCCATTGCCAAGAGGGGCTTTGCACCAATTCACCTTATGAGCCAATTACATCTCTTCCTTGATGTAATTGGTCACTCATGCTTTAGTCATCTCCCATTTGGATTACTGTAACCACACACAGGCCAGTTAAAAATGTCATGAGTTATTTTCTTAGTTCACATCCCCTGCAGGTATTCTTAAAAACCTGATAAAGGCGAATTAGAGGCTCACAGCTCTCTCAAAAACACACAGAGACACACATAACAATAATCAGCTAATTTGCACAATGTTTATAATAGACTGAAGAATCTCAGTGTTATCAGAGAAAAACAGTTTCTGTTTACATCTTTTAATTAAAGTATTTTACTGTAAGCTTTGAATTTGCTCCACGTGTTTAAAATAAAAGCAATACTAAACTTTGTGGCTAAGCATCTGATGCTTCTATTGTAGGCCACACATTTTAAAACATCTAATGCTAACATAAGTAATTAAAATGACCGTGATGTTCCAGTATCAGGCTCAGCACATATGGTTTGGGGTCTGAATATAGGCTGGAGTTGATGGTCTCTACCTAAGAATGGTGTAGCTAAATAAATAAATTCAGGAAATGGTTATTCTTGGATTGCTGTTTAAAAGAAAAATGTTCATGCTGCTTAAGAATTTTAAAAAATATCATTTTCTATAGATGAAGGATTTTCATTTTGGGCCTTTTCAAAACTTGGCTTTCTCTTCATTTGAGTGCTTTTTAAGCAACCCTTTCTGATTTATTGCTATGGGGGGAGGGGGCAACTGGACTGCCATGTTAAAAATAGGCACAATATAGTCAAACCATATTCAAATTCAAACCTATTTTATCCCTTCTCCAAACTCAGGGCATAAAATACTAAGATTTACAAACAAAAACTAAAATCAGTTTCAGGGTCATCTGCAAGAGGATTGAAAAAGGCCAGAAGGGAGCCACAAGATCAAACCTACATTCTGTTTACACATGTCACATAACTGACACATATAAAAGGGGGAGGGTTCTGGGCACAGTCACCATGTCAACTTAAAAAAAAAAATCTCCTGCAGTTGTTCCTGATCCTGTGCCCCAAGGATCTTGGAATCTAAACTTCCCATTTTTGAGGGCCAGGAAGACAAAAAATGTTTAAGGGTCATTGCCTCAATATTTGCAATACCATGTTTGGAGAAAATATTTAATATCAGTAGTCAGAAAATAAAAACAAACAAGAACCTCAGAATTCAGCAAGAGCAGTATGCTGGATTTGAGAATTTCCTATCACCTTCTGTACAGTATTTTAGAGAAAGCTCCACTGAAATATTGCTACCAAAAGGTAATTGTTCAATGGCTGATAGAAGAATGTGATAGTCTAGCATTTTACCAATATTCCTTTTAAGTTATAGTAATAAAGCAAGAGTAATTCCAAGAAGCCTGGCAAACATGAAAGCTGGATTCACTATTTCTGGCAGAGAGAATTGCTTTTGTAACATTTGTTCTAAGTCTCGCAAAAAGCTATTTTTCTCTGTGCACGTAATGTAGAGGTGGAAGAATGTTGGAAAAGAATTTCATTTCAACTTGGTGTCTGGCAGTTTTCTTTGTAATGAAAAATGAGGTCAGTAAATATACTCGGCTGCAAGCTTGAATTATATCTGCAGAAGCTTGTGTGCTTGGGGCAGGGGGGGGAGCATCTGCCAACTATCCTTACCAGTTCTGAAACACTTTGAAAGCTGCAGAAAGAAGTGGCTGTGGTTCTATCTGTTTTATGATACTTTCTCCGTGATTCAGTATGTTAAATCTGAACTATATGAAATAAAATTATGCTGACTTTTGTAAAAATCTTTTAGCATCCTATTACATTGCCCTGCTCATAAAATAGAGAGAGATAAATTTAGGAACTTAAGAATGAGAAAGCACAAAATCCTGTGTCATCTCTAAAAGAGTGTAAGGTTTGGTGAAGATTGGTTGAAATTTGGCCAAACAATGATATTTTAGAAACTCCAACAGGGCAGTAATTCTGAAGGGCAGTTAGATTAAAGAAAAGGGAACAGACATTTTCATACTTAAACATTTATTAAACATTTAAACCAGATTTCAGGTTGTCAGTTCACTAGAGAGCACTTGTGCCCCCCCCCAAACCCATCCACTCACCCCCATCATCTGTTCCCTTCCTATTCTCAGAGTATAAGGACAGCAGAAGTAAAGACATTTTATGTCCAACTTCAAAATATTTTGGAGAAATTGGAGAGTGAAATTGGTGCCATGTGAAAATGACCCGAGTTTCAAATCAAGTTGTCCTTGCAAGCAAATTGGAAAATGGCAGTACCTGACTGCTAACTTCAGTTACACCACTTCCTACCTTCTGTGGCCATGCTATCATTTGGGCTTGCTTCAGAGACCACCCAGACTGTCACTGTCAATATTATAGCCACTTCCTTCAAAGCAGGAAAGACAATAATAATCCCTGTCTGTTCCTCTAGCCACTCCACTCTCATAGTCAGGGCAAGTCCCAACCTACTGCATCAGAACTGCAACCCAATGCAGAATGTGGCAGCTCTGGAGGATTAAATGGCTGAACTGAGGAAGAGCTTGTAACCCAATTTGCAATGACTGCTAATAATTTGCCAAGCCAGCCAGCAATTACTTGTGCCAAGCCAAGTCAAGCCAAGCCATGATGACTGATGATGAGAAATTCTGCTTACAGTCTCTGATGTTTTCTGGATGTCTTGGATGTCCACTTGCCTACTTACAATTCACTCTTCCCAAAAATGTTCCATGGTCTCCAGAAAAAGCCCTAAATAGGGGTAATTAGGGAGGAGGGTTGTTGTATAAATATGGACTATGTGGGTGGATGAGAATGGAATCCATGGATACTTCTAAGGAAGAAGCAGTTTTGGGGGGGAAGCAAGACTGTATTGAAGGCAGTAACCATGAAAGATGAGACATCACTCTTTATTAACCTGTGGGAGCTCTTCTATATTTAATTTATAAAATATTAGAAATATTAGAAATAGTTATAAAAAGGCAAGCAAATTCCATAATAAAAAAAATCTTCCACTTAATTGATAAACTTAAGTTTCTTTCAAAATCCACTCATATTTCAAAAGGCAACAAAATGGAAATTAAGTGCTTAAAAACTCACAACTAAATATAAAGACTTTGCTGAATTTCATATGCTATTATGAGTCTTAGAAGTGATATTTTTCTCCAACCAGCATTTTGGCTCAAGTGTGGAATGAAGGAGAATGCATAGTGACTGAAGAAATGCAGTTGTACTTTTCCCCAAAAAATATTGAACCCCTTTTCGATTTCCATAATTATGTATATCTCATGATATATCTTTAACACTGAATGTTATCAAGGCTCCATGTGGGACTAGCTGACATATAAAAGAACCCCAAATTTATTGTTAACTCCAATATTTTATTGCTTGTTTTACTTGTCCAAAGCACCTGAAGGCAGTACAAGAAGCTGTGGATGGAAACTAATCAAGGAGAGAACCAATCTACAACTAAGGAAATCTCCTGACAGTTAGAAGAATTAATCAGTGGAACGACTTGCCTACAGAAGTGGTCGGTAGTCCAACAGTTGAAGTTTTTAAGAAGAGATTGGACAACCATTTGTCTGAAATGGTATAGGGTTTTCTACTTGAGCAAGGGGTTGGACTAGAAGAACTCTAAGGTCTCTTCCAACTCTGTTATTCTATTATTCTGTTATTCTGTTTCATAAAGCATGCAATGTGCCTATGTGAAAAAATAGTCACCACCTTAAATTTGGTTATTGATTGCAATAACTGTGATAAAACACTTCTGTAATTGGTAATCAGTATTTCCTATAGCAGTGTAAGAATGTTGATCTATTCTTCTATGGAAACTGCTTCAGTTCAGTAACATCCGCCACAATTTGGTAGAGGGTTCATACTCTCTAGCCATTTCAGAACATTGACTTTGTTCTTCATTCTTCTGAAGACTTTCTTGTATGCTTGTGATCACTGTCTTGCTACATGACCCACCTGTAATTCAACTTCAGCTTCAGCTGATCGACAAGTGGCTAGATAGTTTTTTGAAGCATCTATGTTACAAAGCAGAATTCATGCTTTCGTCAATGACAGCAAATCAGCTAGGTCCCGAGGCAACAAATTCCATAACACTACAACCTCCATTATTGAAAGCTGATATGAGAGTCTTATTGTGGATTGCAGTATTTGGTTTCTGCAAGACACAAGATACACATGACCCAAGATACACATTCCTCCAGAAGTTTGATAGATCATATAGGTCAGGGGTGTCAAACTCGTAATGTCACGTGACGTGTCACAACGTATCATGACATTTTGCCATTGCCGGCAATGGGGTGGGCGCAGTTTTGCTATGATGCATCTGGCCCGCAGGCTGGCAGTTTGACACCCCTGATTTAGGTACTTATATTCTCAGTTGCTTTCTGATAGTGGTTCTGGGGCTTTTTGTGATTTTCTGTATGTCTGTGTATTTGTGGCACTTCAGAGCTTTAGAAATGACTTTTTTCAGACTGATAGATACTATTGACTTTTTTTTAGAGGTCTTCATATATTTCTTTGGAATGGGTCATGGTATTCTTTTAGAATATGTGAGAATTTTACTGTGGTGAGGGAGCAAAAGTGTGTGAATTTATTTATATAGGACAGAATTAGACCAAATTAGTGCTTATTACTGAACAAAGTATACAGCTGGTCCTAGTTACACTTTAAAAGAATTGATTAGCTAAGGTGGTGATTAATTCTACATAGACTGTATCCCAATTGTTTTGTAGGACTCTCCTGTTGGAATTACATCTGGTTCATATGTAAAAGAAAAACTGGACCTGCAATAATAATTTTACAAATAGTAATGGTCCACATTACTTTCTAGTAATATGTCTGATGGATTTAAATTGATCTAATTCTTATTTTTAGCAGTTCCTGTTATTATAGTATTGTACTTGTGCAGCCAGAAATCCAATGAATACACATTTCACTATAACAGTGGTGGCGAACCTATGGCACGGGTGCCAGAGGCGGCACTCAGAGCCCTCTCTGTGGGCACGCGTGCCGTCGCCCCAGTCCTAGGCCTTCAGCTGGGTTTTATAAAACCTTTTCGCTTTAGGCCTCCACCGCCATGTGCAAAAAAAAAAAAAAAAAAAAGGTTCAATCAGTCAATTTCAACTTCTCATGGGGAAAAAAGATCTTGCAAAGTTGGAATTGGTTGATTGAACTTTTTAGTCCCACCCAGTCTGCCGTTACCACCGCAGCCACGCCCAGCCAATGGGCCACGCCCAGCCAATGGGCCACACCCACCCGGCACTCGACGATGCATAAGTGGGTTTTGGGTTGCAGTTTGGGCACTCAGTCTCTAAAAGGTTCGCCATCACTGCACTATAACTTTTAAAAGATATAACTGCTGGATATCTAACTGATGCATATTGAGAAGGCACAATTTTGTGAATCTCAGCATCTGCTTGTACATTACTGACAATACTATTCAGAAAATAGTAGACAGCTGTCACCTGTTATTTTGCCTTGATGACCTAATATATTTATTATCATTAATTAAGAATTTAAATAACTCTCTATTGACTACTTTCTTTGTTGCAAAATGGCTTTTGAAAATCCCCAGAAATTCTAAGAAGTCATATATGAAATCCTATTGCATATACATTACATTGGAGTCACCTGCAAAATTGCAAATTTCATTAGGAGCCCCTCTGTGAAAGGCCTGGAATGGCTGTTCCTGTTCCTGCTTAGATAAGCTTCCTCCACTCATGTTTCCAAATTGTTGGGAAGACAAATACGCTAGTTTACGTATCTTAATGAGACATTAGGAAGAAAAGCAATTTATTTAGGGGAAGAGGCAAACAATTTCCGTAAAGAACTAGATCATACATATGTGTTGCTGGAAGATAGTTTAAATATATCCATCCCAGTTGCTCTTTATGTTAGTCAAACAATCAAGGAAGCTGCTGTGGGTACTACAGTATTTATGTGATAAAATGTTAGGGACAGAATGACTTTCAGAAGAGCTATACTACTGCTGAGTCAGGCAAATTAATTCAGCTAGATGCTGCTCTGAGAGATCCTCTTGATATAGTAAGCACTCTAGTAATCTAGTATATAAATTGATTAAATAGGTAATTATACTGGGATAGATTTTTTTTTTCTTTTCTTAAAGGTCAAACCAAAAATAGGCTCACTATGAGGAGAAATAACTTTGCTAAAGACAAAGATAGCTGTTAGTGATCTTAGAATATATATAAACATTTGCAGTCGGCAAATCGCAGTAGCTTGCTTCTGAAGCTTTAAGGGACATGAAATACAATCTGGGAACTCATACAACAGAGATTGGTAATTGGAAGCTCTACAAATCTCCTCCTTGGAAAATATAGCCTACAATTTGCCAGTGCAAAAGTAAAGAATGGATAATGAAGGAAAGCTACAGGGCAATCCATTTTGGGAAGTAGGTGGATACAATGTCATCTCATTGTTTTTCTTTCCTTTTTTTCCTGAAAGGTAGTCCTCCACTTTTAGGTCCAAGCACTATAATTACTCAGTTGTTGACCTGTTGATCCTAGCAGTAGACTGCACCATAGATGAATAGAATCAGAATCAAAAGACTGTCAAATCAATTTTCTATGAGAGCCACATCACTTATCTACTCTCATTCTAGGCACCACAGATACTCCAGATGTGTAACTTCTAACATGCCTGACAAATAATTGCTTTTAAAAAAAGGAGTTTACCTGCAGCAGAGTTTATTGGCTCATAATATTTGACCAAAATTGTTAGTACAACAGGACATTTTAATATATTACGTTATAGATGAAGAATTGTGTAACAGAATGAGATTCTTGGAGAATGATACAAGTAACTATGCAGATAAATAAGCTTATTAGGTTAACTAGACTTCATTTCTCCCTGGAAGCAACAGCTAGATAATTTCATTTCAAAATATTTTATATCACCTCTCATTCGCCAGTCAAAAATATTCTAGAAAATAGCTTTGAGTGCCAATAACTCTGCACGTTACATTAATGAGCTTCTGAAAAATTGCCTGCCGGGTGACAGTGGATTTACCAGCATTCTCGACAGCTAATTCAGTAGTAGCTTGACTTCCCAAATTTTTCATCTGCCATTATGTGTAATATGTTTAGATTATAGAGGAAATAGTATAGATTATTTCTGTGTGTGCATTATTCATAGCCTGTAGCAGAGAATCCAATTCAGACAGATTATTTGGAATTAAGTCATCTTTGAACTGTAAATAGAATTTATAACTACACTCTGCATGCCCTAAAATGGACTCTCGTCAGAACCTTAAAACATTTTATTTTCTCCATTTAATTTCCATGTTCTTTGCTTCCTCTCAAGGAAAAAAATATTCAGAACCTTTTCTCTCTACATATAGTGCTCAGCTGGTGTTAATCTATAAAATGTATTCTGCTTGCAAATTTTAGCTTTCAATAATAGCAACTAATGGTTGGCATTACAGGAAGTCTTCCAATTTGTTTACAAACTGATCAGTAGTTTTCAATTAGCTTTCCATTCTCATATTTAGGAGTATACGGGTTAAAGTGTTGGACTCAAATTGGGAAAAGCCAATTTCACCCTCATCAGCCAGTGAGGTTTGGAGAACTCATTGTCTCCTGCTGTTCTGGGGGAAAATGGAAGAGGGAATCTGGTATAAACTGCCATTAACTCCTGAAAGACAGGATATATATTTTGAATTTGGTGCCTTACACTGACTGCTAGTAGTCCCATGGGATAACTCAGACCATTCTTCTGGACCACTTGTGAGAATTGGAGCTTGGAGGCATCCTTCTGCTATTGTGACTTTCTCCTATCCTGAATGGGCTTCTACTAATTCCAATTAGTATTCGTGAAGAAAGAGCCATCAACCTGTGATTATTCCATTGTGCGATGTCGTGGGATTGGGTCCTCTTTCCCATTTTATTTAATGCGTATGTAAAATTTGGGGGCATGGGCTACTGTAATTGGTTGGTTCAAGGTAAGTACTGCCAAAGATGCTGGAAAGCTATTAGGGTCTAATGAGGAGAATTAAGTAAAATAGAGTTGCTGCTTGTCCATAACACTATTGGAAATAGAAATTCCAAGTTTATGGGGACTGTTGCGTGGGAAAGGGCTAATTGAATAAGGACCAAGGTGCAAAAAGTATCATTTATTGGCATGTACATAATGCTACATAATAGCCAATCTCAGTTGACTTTTTACTGCTGCCAAGATGATTCTGCTATACAAACAGGCCAGGCCAGGCCAGGCCAGTCTAACAAAATAGATTTTCAATGCCACACTTATATCTTGGTAGGTAGACCTACTCCATTATATTCCCTTTACCATAAAGCCAGTGCTTCTTACTGCAAAGCCTTTGCATCAAGAGAAACACTAATTTCTAAAAGACTGGCTCTTTTAGTAGAACAGGAATATAATATTTCAATAATTTCACTATTGAAATACTATATTCCTGTTCTACTAAAAGAGCTAGTCTGGGGTAGGAGTTAAGAACCTCAACTAAGAAGTGGGGAAGACTGAGTGCACGTTTTGCCTTAGTCACAAAAGCCAGCTGGGCAACTTTGGGGAGTCAATGTCTTCCAATAAGAAGACAACAGCGGCAAATAATTCTGTAAGAAGTTACCAAGAAAACTGCACTGATTTGGCCATTTAGCCACCAGGATTCAAAATTGACTTGAAGACTAATATACATAGAAACACTAGTGAAGTTGCACAGCTACAATGCAAAGTGAAACAATGACATTATTGAGGAATGGGCACCTGTTTTTGCAGGCATTTTCCATGTTGCTTAAGCTGCTGTCAGTTCCAGTTATGCTTGAATCAGGGCCGATGCAAATCTATAGGGACTTTGAGAATAAGGAGGAATGGATTACATTCAAGTAACTACTAAGTAGAAACATTTTGGTTTTTAAAATGCTGGCACAGGAGGCTATGTGCAGAAAGATAAAACTCTATGCCTGTAAAAAAATTTGCACTGGGAATGTGTTTATGCCAAAGGGGCATTATTATTGGAAAGAAGGTACACTACATTCATGAACATTTTTGGAACAAAGGACATAATTGAGATGCAATGCCTTGCAATGGAAATAATATTTTGTCATAGCTTTTGTGAAGAAAAGTGGGATTACAAATGTATATAAAATATATAAAATGTTCAACCTTGTTATTCCAAACATCAGAATGGGGGAAGGAAAGCTGCAGTCCTCTAGAAAGATTATTGGAGTTCAACTTTCATCAGCTTCAACCACCATGGCCATTATGAGGAATAATAGCAGCTCATGGCCCATGCAATAGGAAAAAGATGAGTATTACACTCTAGAAGTCACAATTTTATGAAATTGCCGCTACTTGAGTACGTACCAGTTGCCCCCTACCTTCCACACACCCCTTTCCCCTTACGCAGCAACATCCAGCATTATTATTAACACAAGCAATCTTTTCATCATGGAATGAAGCCAGAATGCCAGAGTACATTGGCCCCAAGTGACCTGGTTAATTTGGAGACAGAATCATTTCAATTAAACTGACAGGGAGGAAAAGTGTGTCCTGATTACTGTTAGAAATGCATGACTAATCTTAAACTGTGACTGAGTAAATGTTTAATATATAGAACGGAGAGCCTTTGCCTATTTGGCATTATTCCATATGACTCTTTCTGTTCTGTGTTCACGTATTTCCACTGGCTCATTGAAAACATTAAAAGACCAAGGGTAAAATATTTAGACTTTCTGGAACCGTCAGATGCTCCACTGTCATCTCACAGACATTTTATTTCATGAACTACAACCTTGGCTTTTATTTTATAGGTCTTGATTGAAAATTCTGGTCATCATTTTGTGTACCACTTATTAGTAATGTGGCTAAAAAAAAACATTTCAAAACAAAGCATTAAGAAATCTTTCTTCAACAAGATAAATTATGCCTATTACTCTGAACCTGTCCTATTTGGAAAAAAGAATAATTGGGATGTTTTCTAATTTACAACGAAGCAGCTAATAAATTAACAGAAAAGAGATCCCAAATCCAATTTCAATCACTTCCAACTAACAAATCTAGCAAGGCTGAGCTGGCAAAACACTGAAGGTACATCATTTTTGGGCCAAGTACTATACTAGACTTTGGAGAGGCTGCACACTGAGTAGAAATGATCAGAAAAGCTGAAGGAATTTTAGACTCCTCCCATGGTCAATTACAAATAACATTTTACGGAATTATCAGAGTCCTGGATCTCAGAAACCAAGTCTGAAAGACAGTACATTAGAGGTTTTCTATATTAGATTTGAAGTCCCATAATTCTCTAATCAACATGATACAATCCAACTTTTCTAGGGGGCATCAGACTGAGGAAAATTTCTCAGCTGTGAGCTTTTGGGTCTAAAGCTTTGTTTAATGCCCATCACCTTTTAACTGATCACCCACTAACTGTGCTTAATGAGCACATCTTTCAGGTCCCAACAAAATCCTCTTAAAGTCAATAGTCAATATTGACTTTTTTTGTGACTGTGGGGCTTTTAAGGAGCAAAATAGTTGCTACAAATCTTTCAGAGGTTTGAGAAACATGATAAAGATTCTGAATAGACTGTGGAACACTGCAAGCTCTTTTCAGTGTTATCCAATGTTAAATATACAGGATTTCTTTCCAGGCTGCACTTAAAATGATTTACCTCTAAAAAGAGAGAGTCACAACTTTAATTATCTTGTCTTGTTTTCATTGCTAGCCTATACCTCCCTAAAGTAAAAATTGTTCAAAACATTCATTTTCCATGTATCTACTCTGGTGAATTAATGTCTTTCAGACTTGGCAGAACTAATAAAATGATAGTTTGCAGGGTTTATTCTATTTATCCTAAGAGAAATGAAACTATTTAACAAGTATTAAAATAAAACCTTCAGGGGGCATCAAGAACACTTCCCAATTACCATTGTATTTTCTTCCTACCCACCATCTATTAATTGAATATTTCAGAACTGCCTCATGAAATTATAATTGGAATCCTATACACTTGGGAGCCCTATCAAATTCAGCAGCATTTTATTTGGAGTAAATCTGTTTCAAGCAGAATAGGTTGCACAATACAAAGTGACTTTTCTTGCCTTCAGTAGTAATTTCTTCCTTGATGCCAGGATATAAATCAGAATGCAAACATTGTTTAACCTTAAACTGTAATCAAGAATCAAAAAGTTGTAAATTGCTTTGGTGATATTCCTATTAATAAATCATACACAAATCACATGGAAATAAATCAGATGCAACACCTCTCCATGAGCTCTAAAAATATAATTACATCCCATTACCACAGCTTTCACACTTGAGACCTGGTGTCCCCAATTTGGCCCATCAGCACTCATGTGTCCTATGGACATTTCTCTTGGTACCTATCACATACCAACCCATTCCCCCCATTTTTAAAAAGATTTTAAACAAAATATAAAAGGAATCTGCCATGCTGAAAAGCAGCCTGCAGAATCATTTGGCGTAGCCCCTTTAAGCTTTAGAAATGAAAAATTATGAGTAGCTACAGCTCACTGTGTTGTTTATAATCATGCTCACATATACCTCTATTTTGAGGTAAGATAAGACAATCAAAAGCTAGGGGCTGATCACCTATCCCCGGGGGCTAGATAATGTGACAGGAAACAACTTTATACATTTTAGTCTTCTTGTCAATTGATCTTTTCTAATTAACCACAGCTACTGTGGTAACTATTTTATGAATAGGGAGGACCTGTAGGTGAGCCATTTTTCTTGAACATTCACAATGAAGAAAATGTAATTTAACAAATTCTTCCATTTAAGAAAAAAAAAAAAAGACACAGCTCAATAAGATGCTGTCTTAATCTTCTGCCCCTCTAAATATTATGAGATTTTCAGGTTTCCAGAAAGATACTTCCAATTACCATTCTCAGTCACATGAGATGGAGTCAAAAGACAAGTCAAAAGACTAAGGCTCCCAGTATAACAATTTAAAGCACTTTGTGGCCCAAGTTTTCTGTCTGAAGAGGCAAACATCTGTTTATAGCTTTATAAAGACAGATGGTTCCTACAAAAGTTTACAGTACTCTGCCTTCAAGCCATTGTGGTACCTGTCTCTCTCGCTGCATTCCGTGACAAGAAAGACAAGTGCTATATTTCTTAACTTTAGAGGGAGATATTTCTTCTTTGCAAGAGAAAAACATTTAGTCTGTTGCCGCCTAAGGTATGCTTGATATTAATTCTTGAGCCCCATATACATCTAGCTTGAACCAGCTGTGTTCTTTGGAGTGTTGTGGTCCATACAGAATTTGGAAACAGACCTCTAGCATGGAACAAGACCTGAACTTTGACCTGATGGAAGAATGGGTCCTCCCTGAGACATCTCTATCTGACCAACCTTCCAAGCTGCAATAAGGAATTCCCAGTAGGCTACCTACCCAGTATAAATGTCTAACTGATTTTTGGGTGGGAGGGGGGCAATGGGAGAAGCAGACACTGAAACTCTAATGTCAAAGTACAGATCACCATAAAGAGGCTGGAAAGCTTTTCAAATTATTATAACATTACAATATAACAGAAAAAAATAACAAAAATATTATTATTGGCTCCTATTCTCTTTAATGAAGCTGAGGTTTGGGACTTAAAACATATAACATTATCAGAGCAAACACAATCACAGCATCTGAGTATTTTGGGTGTGGATAAAAGTACTCCAACTGCTGCATTTAGAGCTGAGTTAGGAATTTATGTACTTTGTTCTTTGTTAAAAATTAAGGCATATAATTATTGTTACAGAATCAATTCTATGGGAACTGACAAGACTTCCAAAACTGTGTCAAACAGAACAGACTAAATCTCAGTTAGAGACCTCTTAGAGACTTAGACAGTAAAACACACAAACTGTATCAAGAATTGTGGTCTCTGTTTCTTATCCACCTGTCTGCTGCACAAATAATTTTGCATACACAAGTTCAAAGAGATATAGTTAACTTCAGGAAAGCCAGTATGTCGAAATGAATGAGACACCAGAAACACACCCTCCAAATTGAAAAATATTTAAGTTCAAAAATGTCCAAGCATCTTATGAGTGTATTTACTTAAGTGAGATTTGAACAGCTAAATACGATAATTAAATATGGAAGATTTAACCGAACTTCCTCATCAAGAATGTATTTGTGGAGCTCCAAAAATGGAGGAAATGGCTTATATTATTTGAATGCCAAGTGTGTAGTAAAGAAAGCTGTCAATAACTTGGATCACACATTACATGAGCAGCTAATGAGATCTATTAATTAGAACATCGTATTTCATGTGTGGTCAGAACCCAAGTGTTACATATAACATGGCCTTTTAGCTGAGAACTGCCTATGAGGGTATGGTTGGAATAAATAATAGGGATGATACAGAATATGACCTGTATTTTCTTTTAGTTCTGCCTTGTACTTTATTTTATTGTATATTTATTTTTTCTATTTTGTATTCTGATATGACCTTATGACTAAACAGAAAAGTATTATTATTGCCTGAACAAGTCTAAATTTTGAATAAATTTGAATTTATACACAATTTCTCAACTTGTACAGAAAAATAAAATCAGGAGATAGTAAAACAGCCAAACTTTAATCAGAAACTGGGGAGGGAAAATTTAATCCTGTCCTTTTCCCAGTTTCAGTTCACAGCTTCTCCTAAGTTGTGCCTTAGTTTTAAAATTACATTTTTTTCTATCTCCTACATAGGAAAAACCTGGGATAAGGTCAAAGCACACATTTCTTCTTTCTGGAGATTATATTGGCAGTCTAGCATGCTCTCTCTCTTTTTTTTTAAACAAGTTTTATTGGTTTTTTTAGGTTTTACATCAAAGTGCTTAGGAATCATCGTGGAGATAGGGTAATCAATCATCCAAAAACAAAAGCATAATCAAGTTAATTCTTTAAAGGTTCCCTCTCTATTTCCCTCAATTGATATAACATAGTCAAATTAATACATTTCTAAATAGAATTTAATCAATCAAAAAAAATATCAATAATATTTCACTTATATCAGGCCAAATCCTGTTTTTAAGCTTTACTAACTTACAATTACCATGTTCCAATTTAGCCTTAAATAAACACATAACTTACACTTCGGGTATCCCAATTTCCCTTATTTCAT
Source organism: Azemiops feae (assembly GCA_023970755.1). Lineage (NCBI taxonomy): Eukaryota > Metazoa > Chordata > Lepidosauria > Squamata > Viperidae > Azemiops > Azemiops feae. The sequence continues at coordinate 1,495,522 of JALGBA010003860.1, read as the reverse complement.
AAAATAATTATTATTTCTAGAATATACATATTATTCCAACCATTATATTTTTATACTTCCCAACTATATTCTATTTCTTATTCTACTCTATTTCAAATATATATTTTGTAAATCAATCCATATCTCTAAAAAACCTTTTTAACTCATTACGTAAAATTTAAATCCCGTCAAAATAATTATACCTAAAAAACATATTATTCCAAAAAATACCTTCTTACTTCATTTCACATCTATATTCTATTTCTTATTCTATTAACTTCTTGTTTACAACCTTTTCCATATTGCAATTCCAAGCCATAATCAAATCAATAATTTTCATCTCAGTAGTATTAACTCAGTCAAAATCTCTAAAAGCCTTTTTAACCCATCAGGTAAAATTTTAACTCTCATTTTTAAAACTCGTTCATTATCCGTGTTGTCACAGTTCTCAATGCCTCGTATTTGCAAATCAGTTTCTATTGCTTTTGACATTGTAGATGTTTTAATTGAAATCCGTCTTTGGTCATCGAAATTCTCAATGAATTGTATGTGGGATTGTATGATATCTTCTTCTATGTTGATTTGTTCCTCATCTATTATTATTTGAGTTGTGGGGTAGTCAGTTGGAATCTGGAAGTCAATTTGAAGTTTTGTAATAAAAGCATTTATTCTAGTATTCACTTGCTCAGTAGTTTCGTAAATTCTTCCCAGCATAAGTTTACAAATAGATTGTGGATGAGATTCCTCCATTTCATTAACTTGTATCTGTAGTTGCATGTAGGCCTCTTTGGAGTTGATCTGTTCTTCCTCTGTTCTTCCTTGGTCTATAAGTTGATCAGTCAAAATTTGAGGTTCAATTTTTAGTTCTGGAGCATCATCTTTAATGTTCATTCTAAAAATCCTTTGTTCTTTTAAGTTCCAAGATTTTTTCTAGTATAAGTCCATAGTCAAGCTATGGGTAAAACTCCATTTCAGTAATGATAATCTTTTAGTTTTTTGGTGGAGGCTATGTTTATTAACAGTCAACCAACATCCGCCTCCACAATTCTAATAGGCAATTTCACCATCCAGCTGTTTCAAATCCATTATCTTTTCCCTTTGTAGTAATTGAAGGTCAAATCCAGTCTCAACATCAAAGGGAAAATACAATTGCAATGTCAGTTTTTCACCACAAGATGTCCTCAGTAAGCTGTAAAATCTTTTTTCCAAATTCCAATAAAGTTTTGTCCAGTTAAAAATTAAAAACAAATAAAAGGAATAACAATATTCTACAGCTTAAAAAATAAATACAGCAATAAAATTCTATAATAGAGATTTTTTCAGGATCCCCGAAATCCAACAACAAAAATAGTCAATAAAAATTAATTATTTTTCTCACAGCTCATTTTCCCAAGTATCCAAACGCCGCTCTTAAAGTAGGGAAATAATTCCAGGGGCTTTTCACAGGGAGGTAGTTAGGGTACAGAGAGGGAAGGAAAGGTCTCACCCGGATCTTCCACGGTGGTTCTTTTCGCTTAGCTGTTCTTGTGACTTTCGGCTGGAGCAGCTAACATGGCCGATCTTTTCCCCGTCGGCCCAAAGGAGCTGTCTCGGACCGCGGAAGGTGCTGCCACTCCCTCCGCAGTTGAGTGTCCTCCTCAGCGGTAGTCGCCCCTCCAGGGCGACTTTCGACCCTGTCCAGGGTCTACCGGCGGAGGGAAACCAGCTGGCGAAGAGAGAAGACTCTCCGCGTGACCGCGAGCGCCACAAACCGGAACCGGAAGTCTAGCATGCTCTCTTCTGGGGATATATTTTGTGAATGGCTGAACCTATCTGGTCCACAAGGTGTTTACAACCCTATCAGATTTCACATATCTTTTTGGTCTTTAACAAAATTAAAGTAGCAATATAATACTTAAGAAAGAAAATTGATACTTTTGTTAAATAATGCAGTCCCCCCAAGGGGCTAAATTAAGACATTAAACAAAACAATGAAAAAGGCTACATGGGTTACTTCTCAAAAAAGCATTTTGGATGCTGCTCTGCTTCCAAGATAAAAGTTATTTTTCCCATAATAATTGAACTGCTTTGAAAAGTTACTAATGACAGAAACACTGAAATTCAACAATTTTGATTTTATTGCCTGGATACAGTAAAACTCTTGTGGTCTGCAGTTCATGCAGTTCAGAATCACAAATGATGAGTATTCTCAAAGCTATGCATTAGAACATCATAGCTTCAAGTCCATCTTCCATAAATTTTTTATAAAGGGCCATGAATTTGGCTACAAATGCTTCCAAGTGATAAATAGCTTTGTTGCCCAGTTGTAATCGGTGCTCATAGAAAGCTGCCATTTGTGCAACCTCTCCTTTTAGTTGCCCATCACAGTTGTTCAGAAGTTCAGACAGAAGGCCCTAAAATAGATGAGAAACAGTAGTAGTTCAGAGGTGGGTAATTATATTCTTCTGAATGTATGAAACAAATGGAATGCTTGGAATAAAACTGACTTTGATTAAATTGTGGTACATTGGCCAAAATGTTTCAAAATTGACTTATATATATACTTATCATTAGCAGAGCATGCTATATGTAGAACAGGTATGATTTAAGTTGGTAATTTAATCTATTATTTTATCTTATTAAAAAGAGTTCTATAAAAGTTGATCAAAGCTATAATGATCAGTAAAAGTCAACATTCATTGGTCCCAAGGATGAATGGATGATGAATGAAAAGGATTAAATAACAAAAGTTGAGAGAATAGTGTTAAAGAACCCTAAGATGACTTGATCACATAGAAATAATGAATGAATACTAAATTGTAAAACAAATATATGCAGGATGTTTGAATGCACTGAGATGAAAGCAGAAAAAGTTATGCATATTTAATGAATGAAATTGTCAGAAAGCAAGAGATAGGAACAAGGGCAATTTATAAATTAGTTTATGGAATTGTTAGAAGCAAGGATGGTTTGAAGTAATAGAATGGCATGGAAAGGTTTTATGAATGGCATTAATATAAATCTGATTTAGTTAATTTTCTTTCCTCTTATCCATTTATTTTATTTATTACTTAATTTTTACTATTTGAACAATGTTGCTTAGCTCAAAAAGAAAAGGCACAGTAACTGCATATGTACTGCATGATCTGAAATTTCCATAACTTAAAGCAACTTTGCCCAGTTTAGCTTTCTTCGGGTCTGCTGAATTACAACTCTCCTAGTCCACAATCTGTATATACCTAGAGTGGACTGTGGAATGTGTAGTCCAACATATGGATTCTTGGTTGAAGAAAGCTAAGAAATAATTAATAGTCTTTACAATTATCCATATTTTTTCAACTTTAATAGCAAAATCTGATCTGACACGAGAATATCAATAATTCTTTCAAGATATAAAAAAATGCTCAAACTGTTTATTCTAAACCTTCTTGCTTCCCAGCTCTAATTAACGTTACCTTCAATTAGTAAACTAAATAGGAATCAATAAAGTAATTACCTTTATTATAATCTCTGCAGGAATACAATGAGTTAAAAGTTCATAAAGTCGCCCACGGACTTCAAGTAGTCTATTGGAATAAAATTAAATTACCAAACTGCAATTTAACTTTCAAGTTTCCAAAAAGTTTTAACTTACTCAACCAATTTTTATGTAATAACCTTTATTGTCTAGCCTTCACACTCTATCTCAAAATCTAATTTTAAAAGATAATAGCTATAATAATTCAATTATTAAGAAATAAAATTCTGCTCAGGGATTGCATGTGTTCCCCCCCCCTCTTTTAAAAGCATATAAGAAGTTAAACTTCCCCTAGATTACAATGTTCTGCATCCTTATATTTCTTGAAATACATTTTTATGCCTACAACAGAAATAAATGTATTTGCTCACAACTCCAATGCTTCTTTTTGGTCTTTCATTTCTGAAAGGATCATTTTATTTTTTTCCTACTGGTGAGGAAAGAATAAAATGCAATCAGAGTGGATTTAATGCAATATTTAAGTGGTAAAAAGGTTTGTTCTAGAATGAAAATTACAGTGATTTTAATGTTTTAAAAATCTTCAGCATTACCACAACTGAATCTTACACCGCATGATGAAAATCACAGTGCCCATGTAATCATTTAGGGGGAAAAATAAACACTTCAAGTAGTTCCCTATCACAGGCTCAAAAATTCAGCCTCCAGTCAAGATGGCTTCAGTCTCTTTTAGCAACAACAACAATGATCTTGGCAGCTTTAAGAAATTTCTGCAAAGCCCTCTGGGATCATAACTTAAGAATCTCTACTCTGATACACTATAAGAAAACTGCACGAGGGTGACAAAATGAGACTGGTTTTTGGAGCTCAATATAACCACTTTTCATGATTTCTCCAATACAAATGCTTCCTAAATCAGTGCCAAACAATGGATCCCTAGATTACCGGGGGGGGGGGGGAAGCAATGTCTATTGTGATAAAAAAATATATATCAGGAGGCTAGTAGCATAAGCTTTCATGAGCTGCTAATGCCTTTAACAAAATTTGTTAGTTGGAAAGGTGCTATCAAATTCCTGGCTGCATTCTGCAAATCTTTGTGAAATCACTGAATACAAGTTATCATTGACCTACAACCACAATGGATACTTCTGTCACTAAAGGAAGCAGTTGTTAAATGAATTGTATCCAATTTTACTATCTTTTTTGCCGTGATTATTGTGAATCTGGTTTCCTGCACTGACTTAGATTATCGGAAGCCCCCTGGGAAGGTCACAAATGGTAATCACATGACCCTGGGACACTGCAACATGTGAGTTGCCAAGCACCCAAATTCTGATCACATGGCTATGGGGACACTATGACAGTCATAAATGTGAAGACCACTCATAAAATCACTTTTTTCAGCCCTGTCATTAACTTCAAACAGTTGCTAAACAAATGATTGTAACTCAAGGACCACCTATTAAATCTTTTCTCAGCCTGTTATGCTAGCTACAGTTCTGAAAGCTGTAATCCAAATAGTTTTAGAGAAAACTAGGGTGGGGAAAAACTGATATATACTATAAAAACTGAGTCAAAGAGAATCTACTTTTTGTTCCTGAATCTTTTTTAAATAGGCAAATAGCTATCTAAAGTTGATGTTCTTAGACCAGAGTGATTGCTGAACAGGAAAACTCTGTTTTTAAGCATTAAAAATACACAAAAAAGTCCTAAGCAGTCATTTAATCGACTGTCTAAAGTCACATATGTAAAAGCTCAAAATAAAATTCACATGGAAGAAAATCTAGAGTTATAATCAATTCACATGTTTTCTTTTTCTACTAAAGCATAACATCAACATTAAACAATAATGGGGATTATTATAAAGTTTTAATGGAAAAAGGCAGAAGATGTGACTCACAGTATCCCCCATTTACATCAAAAAGGATTCAAACTCTCCAAATTAATTATAAATGCTGTCAGTCTTTTCTGCAAATACAATATATATATACCACCTCACAAACATATGGCAAACAGACCACACTTCTTTTGTTCTATGAATGGGGATCAGCAGCGAGAAAAAAACCTGCCCTTGTCATTTTTGTCATTTCTAGATAGAGGTTCTTCATTGCTCCAAACAAGCAAACTAATAACAAGCAATGTAGCAGTTCTGAGATTGGCCACTACTATGAATCCATCTGTTGAACCTGCCAGAAGCAAAAAGGGTTCTAACAAATTGGAAAAGAAATGAAATACTCAAATCAGCCCAAAACAAAAGATCTAATGACGTAACCTAGCAGAAACAAGATATGTATTGATATATTTGAGTAAGAAAATATACAGAACTAGTAGCATTAAAGCAACTACTGTTGCTAAGAGAAATTACTAGATATTGTTGTCTAGAGTCTTTTAGCTGCTTAAAACATAGGAAAATGTATAAGATTAGCCTTTATATCAATGGAGCCCACTGTTTATTGTTCATTCTTTCCAAAAAGAGCTCCCTAAAGTCTGCATGAAAGCAGTATTAGAAAATTAAAAGGCATACTCTGTAAGCAATTCATTTTTAAAATATATTTGAAATGAGCAAAGGCCATTAAGTCACCAGGATTGACATTGCTCACTGATGCACTATTACAACAGCACAATCTTATAATTAGGGCAGCAATTCAGACTGTCCATCTCAGTTAAAGCATCCCTGGTGGATGATTCTTTTGAGCACACCCAACAAAAGGGAACCCACCAGCACCCTGGGTAGTCTTACTGTAAAGCCTGTTCCACTTCTGATTTTTTTTTATTTTACATTTTCTTGGGAAAACTACATGCTATAAATTGAACTTATATACAAAAAAAAGTGCTTGCACATATTGTTAAAAGCAACTGCACCAGAATTGTGGAAGCACAGTCTAGGCTGGTATCCAGGATTTGAACAGGTTTTATCAAACAAGTCAAAGAAGAGTAAAAAATAAATTTAAATAATTTGTTCATGTATGCCCCAGATTTGAAAAATGTAAAGTTGACTATAAAAACAGGGAGTGTATAATTAGTATGCTGACTAGGCTAATGCACCATTGTATTTTCATATAATCATAGTATTGAAAAGTGCTTCAGGCCACCAAGTCCAAGCCTTTGCTCAGTTCAGGAATAGGAGTTAAAGCATCCTCAACAGACGGTTAGCTAATCCTGCTTGTGCTCTTCCAACAAAAGAGAGCCCATAACTTCTCACTGTTCAACTGCTTTTACCATTAGGATTTATATTCTACATCAATCTGCTTTTCTGTATCTTAAACAAATTATCGCCCATCCTGCACTATGAATGAGAGAACAGGTCTGTCTTCTGTTTGACAGATATTTGATGTGTGCTTTTATATTCCTATTTTCCCAACTGTATTCTCTCAGGGCAAAATATCCTGTTCTTTCAATTCCTTTATAGCAGGGGTTCCCAACCGGGGGTGCGAGACGATATTCCAGGGGGTGCAAAAACTTGGGTTTAGAAGTTTCAAAATTATAGCGTATATGCATAATTCATTATTTCAAACATTTGTGAGGGGTGCGAGAATATATCAGAAGCATTCTAGGGGTGCGGGGTATAGAAAAGGTTGGGAGCGGCTGCTTTATAGGACATAATTTCATGCTTCCAACCATTCTTTTTGCCCTTCTCTGAAATTGTCCCACTTTTTCTGAAGCTTTCTTGAAATATGGGCCGAAAATCTAGTTTTTTTTTCTTACATTCAATCATATCCAGTTCTTGGAGACTGCCAGGGCATGTCTTATTTTGAATGCATCTATTATAAACTGTTTTATGATTATGTAGCACAAATACACATACACACAAAACCTCTATAAATTTTAAATCTAATTACAGTCATCTTTTAAAAGATCACAGTATTAAAATCATCAGTGTAAACCTTCAGTGTCAGAAAACATATGTGTTGTATTTTGCAATCTGACATTTATCAATATCATATATTATTTGCTGCACTCACTTACCTCTGGGGTGTCTGCTGACTGACAATAGCATTGGCTGTCTCTCTCAGATATACTTCCCAATCAGCCTCAGAAATGTCTTGATCAGGCGTGAAAGGAAGCCTGCGAGACAAGTAGTAAAGACTTGCTAAGATTAACTTGGTGCTGTTTATTCGTCTCCATATCCATTAAAAAAAAAACTTACTGCTGCACTCTGCATGCCTCACACATCAGAAGAGCCTTTCTGAGATTCCTCCCAGATTTTTCAGCAATTCTCCGAGCCAAATCTTGAGGAAGAGTCAGGCCTTCCTTCTTGCAAACATTTGATAAAATGGTACAGATCTAAATATTTGATAAGACAAACATTAGTTTTGCAAACATTTGTTTTATAAAAGCTTGCATATCACTGCATTAGTTGATGCAGGAGTAAACAAAGAGGAAAATCCCTATTTAAGAAGGATATCAGTTTGGAGAAATTTGCAATGAAGTACCGAACTACATCTACTGGATCCAGTCAAGTATTTCTTTTTGCCTTCTCTCACATATACCTTAAATCAGAAGCCCTAGGGGTGATCTCTTCTGCTATATCTGTTTTCAGTGCTTCTGGTTTACAGAAACTAATTATACCCTGGACTTTTTATAATACAAGAGATACAGAAATATTTTAAGCACTCCAGTTGGCAATGCTGTGAATTTCTGGATTAATCAGTCCTATTTATCATAAGCCAAAGACCACCAACTAACAGATTCAAAACTGGCAAATGCCAGATAGAATTTAATCAGGGAACATTTCAATCTGGCACAAAATTTAACATCAGAGAAATGGGTTGGGAGGGCCAGGTATATGCTATCTGACAGTTTAGATCCCTCTATTTTAGACATAAAATTGGTTGACTATGCTCTCGTGAAGACTTATAAGAATGGTGTTAACAAACGAGAAGTGTATTCCCTGCCACTTTGAACTACTGTTCTGCCTCTAGGACCTCACCAGATTCCTTCTTCACAGACTGAATCCTTCTATTCCAGGCCTTTCCAAAAATATTATTCATCTCCATGACTTTGAAGAAAGCAAATTAAGCATGAATCTAAGTTGTAAAAATTACATTCACATTTAGCAACAATGTTAAATATAGGCTAATTGGATAAGCATAAATAGTTCAGAGAAAGATAGTAAACAAAGATTGCCAAATTTGCATCAAATAACACTGGGGAAAAAAATCTGGAAAGCGATTTATCTTCATCATGAACTTACATCTCCAATACTTGGAGCAGGGATTCGCACTGCAAGGCATCTACTCCTGATGGGTGCAATGACTTTTGATGTAGAATTGCAACAAAGAATTAATCTACAGGTAACCATATACTTTTCCATTGTTCTTCTCAATGCATGCTGGGCATCCTTTGTAAGCTTGTCCACTTCTGTCAACAGCACCACTAAAAATAAATGAGCAATAACTTTTAGTTATACTCTCATAGTATATTATCTTAATTTACTTTTAGTATATCTGAATTCAGTAGCCAGGAGTAAGCCTTCCTACTCAGAAAACTATCATCTTTCTCCTACATGCATTTATGGAGATTGAGAATTTGTTTTTCATCTCAGTTTCTGTAAATATTCTAAACACATGGTAGTCCATCATATTTATCTTCCCAATGACACCCTCCCAAAAAAATCTGCATTACATCTATTGCTAAAGATACAAAATTACAGCACAAGTAAGTAGCTACAGACTCTTGAGGAAGGTCATCAGTGCTCTGACATGGTGGAAGTGAAGTTTATTGGCTGCCTATACATATATAGCAGGTGGTTGAATCAGCCTTGCTTGGATTTGGGCAGGATGTGTTGATAGGTAGTATTGTTTTTTCCTTAACTGTCTTTTAGTCTTTACTGTAGTGATTAAGTGCTGGAAGAAAGGATGTTTTCTTTTGACCTTAGGTTGTTGCTTCATAAATGAGTTTATCTCTACATGTCAGTTGACTGTTAATTAGGCAGACTGCCAAGCTTCTAGGAATTCTCTTGTATTCTTAAGTTTGGTTTGATCTAAAATCTTGATAGCTTCCCAGTTGAAATTGTGATTGAACCTATTTGGGTGCTTTGAAATTACTAGTGTTTCATTGTGTCATTTTTAAAAAAATATTTTTTATTAAAGAGCTTTATAATCTTAAAAGATAGTACAAACTAAGATTGGAAGAATAGAAAATAAGAAAAACAAGTGCAAAAAAAGAAAAAGGAAACACTGATTGGAAGAATAGAAAATAAGAAATACAAGTGCAAAAAAGAGAGAGAAAAATGAAAGAGATAGAAAAAAAAGAAGCAGCTCCTGATCGTCTTTCAACTATAGGTAAATTAATAGTTCTCTAACCCCTATGAGATTACATACATGGTTCATGAATTCTCATAGCCCCTCCATCTATTCAGAAACCCAGAACTCACCAATGTTGGCAAAAAGGGTTTCCAGGATTTTATAAAATACTCCATATTTTAGCCAATTTTTATTCCTTTCTTTTGCTCCCAACAATTTTAATCTTTTTGCTGTCAGAGGATTAAATTTCCATGCACTTTTTTCCTTCTCAATTTTTTTCAAAGATTTTAGAAACTCTCATTTGTAAATAAAAAACAGGTTTTCCCAGGAATTTTTCATCTCTTGATTTGTCATTTTTATTTCCACTCTGTTATCTCGGTCTATTAATCCTCAATTTCTTTATTTTCCAATATTTTCCCATGAGTTAGGATCTGTATTCCTTCCTCACCTTATCCATAAATTCTTCCACATTTTTGTCTGTCACATCTTCTGCTTCTTCTTTATAATCATTTTCAAAAGATCCATCTACTGGTGTAAAGATTATTGCTGTCAGAATTTACTCAATCTTTCAAAAGTCCCAATATTCCAAATTTGTCTGGTTCCTTAATCCATTTAAAACTTTCTTAAATTTTTATTCAGCTTTTTGACATTTGTTTTATAATCCTTCAGTTTTTTAAACGGCTATCCAACTTTTCTTCTATTTGGAATGAACTTTTACTTATCATAGTTTTTCAAACTTGCGGTTTAGCAGACCTTTTAACTGTAAAATAATTGTAATTTCAACGATGAATAGAAAATGAGGTGATCAAGTCTTAGAGGTTCTATTATACTTGAGAATTTTATGGTTTCCTTCATCTCCTCGTACTCAGGAGGAACTGTCCAAAACACAAGTAGGTGATCTCTCATACTCGACTTATCCAAAAGGATAAGCTTACTGCCAATCCATCAATTGTTAGGATAGCATGGTTTCCACTGTTTTGGTGATTTGTAGTTCACCATTTTCCTTATCCAGACATCTTTCATCATGTCTTCTGACTGCCAAATGATATTTGAGGATGCATTCTGCAAATTTTCTACCTATTTCTCCTATACTGTGGTTTTTGAAATCCTTATACTAGATGTTGTTCATGATCCCTGTTTTGCCATCTTTGGAGGGTTTTCCTTTGGTTTATAAGCCACGAAACGAAGGAACTGTAATAACTTACTGGTCTTTTAAATTTATTTTTATGTATGGAGAATTATCCTTTTTATGGCTGAAGCGTGGTTGGATGTGTGAATAATGTTTAATGAATGTGAGTGATATTTTACACACTACTGTATAACTATTACACATAATCAATTTCTCCAAACAATTCTTCTTAGGAAATACAACACTGAATACGTTTGTAAAAATAACTTGCCACACCATTGCACAATTTATGTACAGACCTTTAAAATCACGTTGAGTATTTGTCTCAAGTTGCTGTGACTGTGCAACTGTCTTCAGCAACTCCTGTATTACAACTCGGTCGTTGTTCCCTGCATCACTAAAAGTTAATACAAAACAATATCTTTTTTAAAAAAAGATTTTTTTACAACTTCCATAATCCCCAATAAGCATGACTAATAGAATGCTGAGAGTCGAAATTCAGCAACATATCTTTTCCTCATATTCACATTTATGCAAAATAAAATTGTAGGGAGTTCAATAAGGTTTTGGTGGGGCAGGTGCCTTTGAGTCAGTATTGATTTCTAGCAATTGTCAGAGCAAATTCTTGCAATTTTCTTGACAAGATTTTGCGAGCGCCACTGCCTTCTTCCTAGGACTAAGAGGCAGTGACTTGGCCAAAGTCACCCAGTTGGCTTTGTGCTAAGGCAGGACTAGACTCATAATCTCCTGTTTTTAGCCTGGTGCCTAAAAGAGAACACGAAACTGACTCTCTCAGTGGTGCTTACTCCCAAGAAAATGCACATGGAACTCTTTCCGTTATGAAGTTCTTACATAAGCATGGACTGTAAATGTATAGATCAATGACACGGCTGTCACTAACAACTTAGCAGATGGAATAACCCAGAGACTTACAGCTATACAGCAGATCTCTTTAGTTTCAAAGAAACTGTCAGATTGGACATTTTAATATGCATTATGTCTTGTTTTCCCATTTTCTCATTTCTTCTCCTGAAAACTACTTACTTTCAAAAATGTCAGATGTACTGAAAAATAAAATTCACAACTTTTTTTGCTTCACTACAGTGATGATTGCAGTTAGTTTTTCCTGCATAATTTTCCTAAATAGACTATATTCTTTAAATTTCATAAGGCTGTAGCTCCATTTGCAATAAAAATGTATAACTGTAAGTAAATTAAATAATTTTTGTCTAAATAAATTTATTTTATTTATATTTATTTACTAAATTTTTATGCTGTTCATACAACATATTATGTGCAAATTAAGTTACAATAATTTATTTTATACAGTATATACAGTGTACAGTATATCTTTGTTTTCCATTCTCCCAAATATTTTTTCCTATGTTACTTCAACATTACTGAGAATTTTAATCTATAAAATTTACTACCTTCTATATTAGAATTGTTAACTTTTTAATATGAAATAAGTATCACGTAATACAATATTAATCAACTGCACCGTTTATAAAAGCCACGATGTCAACGCTGCTAACATTGGATGTTCTTGCTTTGACAACAGAAGGAAATGCAGCCATTTTATTCTTTTGCTTTTAGAATTAGTTGATACTGGGAGGGGGAATGTGGATGAGAGTCCAGTTAGTCATAACAATAATAACTCAGCTGTGGGAATCCAAGGTTATTGCACCCAGAGTTGATAAAGATTTGGAGAGCTGGGGAGAAAGCTTGAGTTTCAAGCTAATTGGTGAATGTGATTTATGACTATCAATTGGAGGAGGGAATTGTGCTTTGTTACTTTGTGCCCGGGGGAGGGGAATTCAGTTTTTGGCTTTAACTATGTAGTGCCGATACTCTGTTTCTCGAATAAAAGATTCTTTAAGGTAAACAATGCCTTGAAGTTCTTTTGAAGAGTTTCATCTGTCGGAACCATGATACACAACATATATAAAAGCCACAATTAAAATTGCATTTTCTTTAAACACTGCATTTTCCTGCACCGAAAACTAGATATTCAGAGCTGATTACAAGCATACCTTGGATTAACTTCAAGATGATAGTTGCTTGCAATAGTGCTGATTTCAATTTTCTTTTTAGAGGGTGCCTGAAAAAAAAATGATACTAAGCAAGATGAACTTTAGGAGATCAATACTAATGAGATATAGCTCACATTATTGAAAAAAACAGTACAGGTTTTTTAATTGTTACATATCAAGCATGGTATGCTTTAAAGTAATTCTTCCTTTCGTTCCATTTTAGTTTGAAAAATGATAACCTTTCCACTGCTTTTTATTGCTTGCATTAATTATATCCCTCTTGACTTTGGAACTACCTCTGAACTTCAGTGATGAAAAAGCTGTTTGCCAAGTTCTTCTAGAGTTGGGTAAGAAAAGGGACTTAGAGGAATAGCAAGGACAGATCAAACCAAAATGAAGATAAGCTTCAAAAGCTAATTTCCATCAAACTTCACATTAGATACACAGACAATGGATGCTTCAATGCAGTTTTCTTCCCAGTGGCACCCTTGGGACTGAATGACCAAAGCCATCGGAATGCACATGGGGGAGGCTGCCATAGTAGTATATTATTTAATACTGAAAAAATGTAGTTAAATGGCAAAAGCTAAACTAAACAAGGAATTATAATGAAGACCTTTTTTTCACTTTGTGCAATCGTTTAGACCAGAGTCACCAACATTTTCATGGTAGTGGCCCGGAGAGAAAGGGAGCAGTTAGGTTGGGGACCCTTCATTTAGAGACTGAAATAGTTGGTTTCAAATCACACCAATTATTAAATATTGACACTTTTGATTTTCTTTATTAAAATGAAAATCATTCCAAATGACTGAAGGAATCCCTTTAATAATGTATTTACTGATGGTTGCTTTACTCCCCAAGCTACTAACTAAGCAAAAGAATTCATTCTGACTGCTGAGGCATCATTTAAAAAAAATCTTTTTATCAAATTATCACTATGAGAAACCACTGATAAACAAATGCACAATAAAGCTCTCTTGATCATAACTGCTGATTCAGAGTGAAATAGCACAAAGTATAATCTAGACCAGACATGTCAAACACAAGGCCCGGGGGCCGGATGCAGCCCGCGAAGTGGTTTCATGTGGCCCGCGAAGCCATCCTGGAAACAGTGAGGGAACGGCCCCCACTGCCTTGGCCCTGGCCCAGGCCAGCCGGGAGCCAATGTACAATTTTGTGGTGGCCATCTATGCTGAAACGCATTCAGTCTTAGCTCCACAAGGCCGTCTGGAAACGGCGAGGAACCAGCCCCTGCCGTGTCGGCCCCGCCCCTTGGGTGCATGCTGGGGAGGCTCCTCCAGTGGACCATGCCTTGGCACTTGCCCTGGTCCCACTCCCTTCTGCCAGAGACCCTCAGATCTGTCCCACTCCTGCCCAGGCCCCCACAGGCACCCTTGACACGAATGATGTAGAGCTGGCCACGCCCACCCAGCAGGCCACACCCACTCCATCCATGCCCACCCAGTAGGCCGCACCCCCCCTGGCCACACACACACCCCCCTGAGGGCAATCGCAATGCTGATGCGGCCCCCAATGAAATAGAGTTTGACACCCCTGATCTAGACTATGCTGGCCAAATTATTTCCAGTATCATACAACTGAAAAAGATTAATATCTTAAATCAATATTCTCGAACTAAATTTTCTGTAAAAGCAAAAGCCTACAGTAGCAGAGGCAACATGTTTAGCAGGACAAATACAGGCTACATTATAATGGCAGTTTTCAGACAATAACAATCCCACTACTTTCAGCATTTGTCAGATACTAATTGAAGCACAATTTTCTTTAGGGCACTGCTTTTAAAAACAGCTTTTACAAAGTGAGGTATATAAAGCCCTCAACGTATTATGGCAAATGGGACAGGAATTGCCATCACTAAGTGATGTGCCATAAAATGCAACCACATCACTTAACAACAGCAATTCCTGCAGTTAACCAAATCTCATGGTCGTTAGACAAAGCCACTGCCCACCAGCTTCCCCACAAAATCAGTGGGGAAGCCAGCAGGAAGTTGCAAGCTGCAAGCAGATCACAAACAGGCCAACAGGTAGATAAGTAGCTGCTGCTAAATGGAGAGGCATGAAGGGGTGAATGAGGATGTGGGAGAGGTACAGCAAGACTCGGGGAAGATGCATGAGAAGCATGGTGAAGCCTAGGAAAGTTGTGCAAGCATGCACAGGAGGCAAGGCAAGACTCAAGGAAGGTGTGAGTGGTCAACACAGCGTGAGCACAGAGGGACTAAATTATGGAGAAACAGATTTCAAATCAACAAGAGAAAAATCTTCCTACAGGAAACAGCTGTTTCACAAGAGAATAAAATGTAGTGGACTCTCTTGAAAAACTCATGTGAATGTTAAATGGCCATTTCTCAAGAATGTTATAGTTGCATTTTGTACTGAGTAGGGAAATAGCTTTGCTGATTCCAAAATCCCATTCAACTCCATGGCCGATGACTTCTATGAAATATGCCCTAACTGCCAATGTAAACTAGAAAGTGCACATTTGGAACTGACTGCACATTTAGAAACTGCATTTTTGGTTTGTATTACATAACACTTGAGTTACTCTTTATTACTTAATGTCTGTCAAGTAAATTTCCTAGGCTTTGGACATTTCAAAAACAAAAACTGCCATAAAACCTAACAATATAAAATCAGAAATTTATTTGAAAAGAAATCTCAATGCAAAACCAAAAAGAAGAAGCAAATATTATATACAAGAGATAAAACAATCAGAGTGTCATAAAGAGTAAAGCAGAGATTTAAATCTAACAGCAAAATAAATAGCCTTATGGCTGAACAAATATATTTAGAGTGATAATACCAAAACTACTCTCTCTCCATCTATACTAATCTCTTATATAGATGACTTTATAGCAGCGTTGCCTAATGCAGTATATTCCAGGTGTGTTGGATTTCAACTTCTGTAATTACAATCAGCAGTTATGGGAATTAAAATCACACATATTCTGAAAAACATCAAGTTCAACAATATGGCATTAGGAAGAGATGTGACAGAACAGGTGTCCCCAATGCCTGGACTGCCTGTTCAGAACTGGGTTGTGGAAGTGGCTTGCGAGCGGCGCATGCAGCTCCACTTGTGCGCGCAAAGGGCAGGCGAGTGCACGTGCATAGTTCCATTTGTGCGAGTGGTCGGCGTGCATGCTGCCACTTGCATTAATGAAGCTGCACACATGCATGCTCGCCCGTTGCTCACGTGAAACCATCCCCTTTCTCTCCCCCACTGGTCCACAAAGCTGGAAAGGTTGGAGACCGCTGTGATAGAATACAGTGAGGAGGTGGATTCTCAGAAGAAAGGGGGTGGATTCCAGAAGAGTAAGAGGCAACTTAGCCCAGAGATCATGTTTGAGAGAAAGAGAGAAGACAGTCCCTCTCTACTAGTTCACAGAGTTTATAGTAGATGCAGATAGTAGAGTGCTTAGTCCGGCAAGATTTTGTCTACAGGTGTGAAACAAACACCTCAGCTTGGAATAATTGCTATGTGTCATTCTTGATTTTGGGCCTGACAAGACTGTTGTTATCCAAATTTTGCTGAACTGCAACTCCCAACATCAAGCACTAAAAGGGTAGAGAATACTTTAAAAATGTCTAAGCTTGACTTCTATATATAATTTTCTTAAAACACTTAAAATATTTATTTTAAGATATTTCCTACTGTTATAGTTTGATGTTCAATCCTCAGTTTTTCTACTCCAGAACCATACAGCTCTCTTAGTAAACACATTATTCTTGTCTTCTTTCCAGCTCCTGAAGGTCCATAAACTAACAGATGAGGAAAGTCACCACACTGAACCTGTCAAACAGAGCATACATGAAGATATTACTTTTATGTTTAGATTTCAAAGATAAAGAAAATGTGGTTGCATTCTAGACATAATTTCCACCAAGCCTTTAGATTGCTTCAATTATATCTTGAAGATTACTGATGTTTATTCATGAGACAAGGACACATACAGGTAGCCCAAATTTTGAGCCCAAAATTTCCATTGCTAACCAAGGTAGATGTTATGTTAGTCATGCCCCATTTTATGATCTCTTTTTTTTTTGCTATGGTTGTTAAGCAAATCACTACAGTTGTTAAGTGAATCTGGCTTCTCCCATTGATTTTGCTTGTCAGAAGCTCCCTAGGACAACCCCAGGACCTTGAGATGTTGCACCATTACATGCCTGTTGCCAAGCATCCAAGTTTGATCATGTAACTGAGGACACTGCGATAATCATAAATGTGAGAACTAGTCATAAGTCACTTTTTCGGTGCTATTGTAACTTTGAATGTTAATTAAACAAATGGTTATAAGTTGAGGACTATCTGTATAGAGTTCAAGAGGATATACCATTATTGAGAGTTGTCAGTATATAATGTGAGGCCCAAGAGATTCCTGGCATGTCAGGATGAATATATTCTTGGACTTTTATGGAATGCAAACCAAAACAGATGTTTGAAGTAATATTAAGTTGCAGCATGAAGTCCATTTTCAAGAAGCAATATAAAGAATAGCTGAACCTCACAAAATTATTTGGAACATAGCAAAACTGAGAAACCAGAATTCAGTAGCAGAATTTATGTTTTAAACCAAATCTGCCAGAATCATATCTAACACGCTAAGGTAAATTCTAGGTAATTTAGTTGACGATAACCTAAATGAACCAATAGCCTGCTTTAGCATAATGCAGGCTCTTATATTCCCATGGTAATTTATTTATAGGACAAAATTATGTTGGGCTTCATAACTAAATTAAACATGGGGTTGGTTTTTTTCTGTTTTTCTGTTTTGTTTTGGATTAATACATGCTATGAACCCAGCCACTACGAATTGTAAAACAAGGTTTCTGTTTTAGCATGTTTTATAGCCCAACTATTTGCCATTCATTCAACAATTCACAGCTAACCAAGCCTTAATTTAATGTAAGACGAAAACTAGGTATAAAATAGGAACTTCAAATATCACAAGATATACTTTGAGACTATTTGATTTGGACTGTGCCTTTTTATTTTCAGACTGCTGTATCAAACTCAATTAAAACTAGGTTCACCAGATCTTATATTCCAATCTGTCTTAGATCGGAAAAGGCTAAGAATTAGTTTTGTTTAAAATAAATTATTTTCATTCCAAAGCAGTTTCAGTTCATCCCTAGCTTTGCAACAAAGCACTTTCAAATTTTATTCTGGAAATATACAATGTGTTCCTATTTCATCTTTGGCACGATACAATCTTGTATAGAGGCATCAAGTCAGGCATAAACAGTTATCCTGGGATGTATCACATCTCCATAAACAAGATTTGAAATACCATCTAGGATCAAAAGAATCAAGTCTGAGAGGAACAAATGGCAAACTGTAGTGAATAACTGCTACAAAGAGAAATGCTATAACTTAAGCCTTCCAAAAATGTATATCTTCCAATCCAAAAACCCTATACTTTCTAATGTAAATGAGAACTTTAGTACAAATATTCATAAAGAAACCTTTTAAGAAAATCTCCCACAATTTTATGTCTTGCTGAGCTTAAAACATAAAGAGCACTTTCAAAATCCAAACTGTGAGATTTATGTTACAGAACGTTCAAAATCTGAACTATAAAATAAAGCAAATCCCCATCTTCAAATAGTTCATCATTTAACCATATTGGCCATAGTTCAAAGTAAAAGTTCAGTTTTTACATTCCAATGGGAAATAAGCATATGGGAATTAAAACATTAATACTGCATTGATCTAACATTTTATTTCTAATGGGCAATGACTTGGATCTAAATATATCCACAAGTCATGCTCTCTGTAGTAGAACGGTAATGTTATTAATCATCACTAGATGCTGAACATGGCTGGGATACTTAAGAATATAAATGCTGGTCCATACATCAGTACTACTAAGCACAGCCCTGGGACCCTCAACATCTCAATGTGACCCCAAATTGGGTGAAGCAAAAAAACAAACAAGCAGGCACTGAAATTTTGACAAGCTTGAGGATTTTAAGGTAAGTATTTAAGATGTGCATGCAGATGGTTTTGGTAACTATTTATCTTGTAAAACTCCTGAACAACCCCATCCCACCTAGTCCATGAACACCTGAACAACCTCATCTCAATGACCAAGATCATTGCAGAAAATCAAGCTATTGCAGAAAGAGAAATTGAGCACAGTCATACACAAACTTTACATTTTAAGAAAGCGATTTCAATAAATAGAGAAGTACTAGGGCAGTGATGGCGAACCTTTTAGAGACCGAGTGCCCAAACTGCAACCCCAAACCCACTTATGCATCGTCAAGTGCCGGGTGGGTGTGGCCCATTGGGTGGGTGTGGCCCATTGGGTGGGTGTGGCTGCGGTGGTAACAGCAGACTGGGTGGGACTAAAAAGTTGAATCAATCAATTCCAACTCTGCAAGATCTTTTTTTTCCCGTGAGAAGTTGAAATTGACTGATTGAACCTTTTTTTTTTTTGCACACGGCGGCGGAGGCCTAAAGTGAAAAGGTTTTATAAAACCCAGCTGAAGGCCTAGGACTGGGGCGACGGCGCGCGTGCCCACAGAGAGGGCTCTGAGTGCCGCCTCTGGCACCCGTGCCATAGGTTCGCCACCACGGTACTAGGGGCAAAGCAGGTTAGGAGTTTGACAAAAACAAGGTTCTGGAAATACAGTTGCACACCATTCCAATCAGAAAAAATGGGAGGTAGTTAAGAAATAGTTGGGGACAAATGCAGAGCATTCAATTCATCTAAGAGTTAAGCAGGATATAGACATGAAAAAAATGGTAGTTGGTTATAATTATCAAGGAAATATATTAACAAGTATATTTCCTTACTTTCTGTGGAAAGCAAGCCAGAAAGCCTCAAGGCATAGAGTAAATTATGCTTACAAAGGCAAACTAAAAATATCAAAAAGAATTTGGCAGTGACAAAAGTAAAAGGAAGGGAAAAAGGTTAATCCCATTGTTTATGAAAAAGATAGTAACAGATTAGAAAAATCAAGAACATAAGGATACTATGGAGAGACCATACAGAATAGCGGTAAATGTAGAAAGTATCTTAGAATCTTAGTGAGTCAAAACATAAACTGTACAATGCAATTACATAAAAATAAAATACAATTTTAGATTGTCTCAACAGAAGGATTACATCAAGATTAAATGATGCAATTCTTTGTTTTTATTCTGCATTATGTAGATTTGACCAGATGTACATTATTGCATCCAGTTTCATGTACTGCATTTTAAGAACACTGACAAACTGGAGAGTATCCAAAGGATAACAACCAAGATGACCAGGGGAACCGAAGGAAAAACTTTTAAGGGAAGATTGGAGGCACTGAATATGTTTAGCCTGGAGCAGAAAAGACTGCAGAAAGACATGATGTCTTAGAGAACCTGAAATGCTGATCTGTAAAGATGGGGAAGAACTATTTAGAGTTGATCCTGGAAACAAGGATCAATAAGTTTAAATTTCAGGAATGTTGATTTCAGTTTGCGGAATCACCTACATTCAACTATTTCTGCTGGGCAAGTAAAATCGGGTCCCTTTGATAGAACTGTCACCTTCTCAGTCACAGCTACTTCCTTCTGGATCAGCATCTCCCACCACTTGTACAGCTACCACCAGGACATTCAGAAAGCTACTGAAAATGTAGCTATTCTCCCAAGCCTTGGAGCAGAGTGGTGGTTGAGGCTCTGCAGGTTATTTCATTGTCTTCTGAGCAGTTACAATTGACTATACACATACATACACACATGGAACAATTAAAAGAGGCAGATTGTATATCATATACATCTATCACAGTCATCTGTCACCACAAAAAAAACTTTCCTCCTTTTGGTGAGGAAGCCGGAGGATGGTCTCATTAGTGGTCTTAATGTTGGATAGGTAGTTATGGGAGAAAGCTCTCCTTTAGGGACCTTAGTCCTGTTTACGCTTTAAAGCTCAAAACCAGCTCTTTGAACTGGATCTCAAAATGGACTGGCAGCTAGTATAGATGGTAAAATACTGACATAATATTCTTATATCAGTTAGTCCCAGAGAACAGTCTAGCTCAGGGGTTGGCAACCTTAAACACTCAAAGAGCCACTTGGACCCATTTCCCAGAGAAAAAAAACACTGGGAGCTGCAAAACTTGCGCGCCCGCGCGCGGGGGGGAACAACTTGATTGAAGAGTTTAATTAAAAAGAAATAGAGGCTGCTGTGCATGAGTTCTCTCTCTCTGTCTCTCTTTGTCTCCCTCCCTCTCTCCCCCCCCCCTCACCGATCTTCTGCTCACCTGGCAAGCTGGCTTCACACATTCTTATTGGGCTGGCTCTCTCCTGCCCTTGCTCTGCCAGTCCTCTTACCCCACTCTGTGTGTGTGTGTGTGTGTGTGTGTGTGAGAGAGAGAGAGAGAGAGAGAGAGAGAGAGAGAGAGAGCTGCTGCTTTCTGCTGCTTCCTGCGGAGACGCAGCAAAGGCAGGAGCCCCGCCCAATAAGCTTGTCAGCTTGTCGGAAAACAGCGTGAGGCCACTCTCTTTTACACACACACACACAGAGAGAGAGAGAGAGAGAGAAGGGAAGCGCAAGTGCCTCTCTCTGTCTCTCTCTCTCTCTCTCTCTGCAAATGGTGGAGGAGGCTGGGAGCTGCAGGAGAAGGCTCAAAGAGCCAAAGCCACATGCGGCTCCAGAGCTGCGGGTTGCCGACCCGTGGTCTAGCTGCTCTATTTTGAACTAAGGCATTTGACAAGGTACTGTAGACCAGGAGTCCCCAACCCCCGGTCCGTGGACCAGGGCCAGGCCGCAGCATACCAGCAACTGGTCCGCACAAACAAGCAAAGCCCCATCCGCGGGATGCAGGCAGCACACAAAACTATGCACCCTTCAGTCCACGGAAAATCCTCTCTCCACGGAACCGGTCCCTGGTGCCCCAAAGGTTGGGGATCTCTGCTGTAGACCACAACCTACTTCTTCTTGGTAAGACAAAAAAATGTGGGATAGTCAGCATCGCTATTAGATAGATTCGTAACAGGATGACAAACCACACTCAGCTTGTAACTCTCAATGGAACTATGTCTACATGGAGGGAAATAAGCAGTGGGCCTTCAAAAACGCCATAAACAATTTAGATGGTCTAGAGCAGGGGTGTCAAACTCGCAACGTCACGTGACATGTCGTGACGTATCGTGACTTTTTCCATTGCCGGCATTCGGCATGATGCATTCCAGCCCATGGGCCGGCAGTTTGACCCCCCTGGTCTAGAGGCTAAAACATATGATGAACAGTTGCAGGGACTGGTATGTCTAGTCTAACAAAGAGAAGGACTAGAGCTGACATGATAGTATTGGAGCATATCTCCAATATTTGAGAGGCTGTCACAAAGAAAAAGGGGATAACCTATTCGCCAAAGCACCAGAGGGCAAGACAAGAAGTAATGGATGGAAACTTATCAAAGAGACATCCCACCCAGAATGAAGGAGAAATTTCCTGAGAGTACTTCATCACTGGAGGTTTTCAAGAAGAGATTGGACAGCCATTTGTCCAGAATTGTTTAAGATCTCCTGCTTGGGCAGTGGATTGGACTATAAGACCTCCAAGTTCCCTTCCAACTCTGTTATTCTGTTAAGTCCCAGATTTTTTATTCCAAAGGCAGCCCCGTGTACTGCAATAATCCATCCAGGAAATTACCAGAACATGACTGTTGAAAGGTTGCTTCTGATCAGGTCAAATCACTATAGACCCAGGTAGCCTCGGTGGTATAGAGTGCGTTTTACCAGTGACAGCAATGGAACTAGAAGCATTCTCCAATTATGAATTTGCTCCTTTAGAACAGAGGTAGGGAACTATGGCTCTTTTATGACTTGTGCACTTCAACTTCCAGAATTCCTGAGCCAGCAGGAATGGCTGGCTCAGGAATTCTGGGAGTTGAAGTGCACAAGTCATAAAAGGGCCATAGTTCCTCACCCCTGCTTTAGAACAAATACAGGCACCACTCAGCTGGACAGATGCACTACCTACAAGCCGTACATCCATAGTTCCTGGATTGAGGCTTGGCTGATTGGACCTCATCTGGTCCATTAGTCTGCCCAAGTGCTGTTTCCGAACACCAACCATCTCATTGGTGTTAGATGAAAATGAGAAGCAGAGCTGTGTATCATCTGCATAGTGATGGCACTTCAGCCCACATCCCCAGATTACCTTTCCCAGAGGCTCTGTGTCAATGTTAAAAGAGATAAAAGTCTAAAATGGAGCCCCAAAGAGCTCCTTAACTGAATTGCCCCAAAGCCAACTAATCCAATAGAATGTAAATGGCCATCCAAGTAGAAATGGAGCCATTGCAGTCTAGTGACCCCATATGCCAATTCTGACAGCCTCTCCAGAAGGACAATCACGGCTGACTATCCAAAGCCACTGAAAGATCCAGGAGGCCCAAAAGGGTTGCATTCCGTTTTGACTTTTTCTCAGCACAGATCATCCCACAAGACGACCAAGGAGATTTCTGTCTATACACGTACAAACACGATGTTATATATGTTATTAGATGTAGACCTTTTAATTAGCACTTCGTGGCTTCGAAAATCCTGTTTTCCACTGAAAAGTAGTCCCAGAGAATAAAAGATTTTCTAATGGGTAAGAAGTAGGCAGCAAAAGCCGTAGAGTACAATGGTCACCAAAGCAAGTTTAAAGAGGGAGAAGGAGCAAAAAGAAATGCACTCGGGGATGCATAAAATGCAACGAGATGTTATTTCTCCTCTTCCTTGCTCCCCAAATAGGAAAGAGCCCAAACACCTCCGCCTCTCACCAGATTGCGAAGCTGCGCCGCCTGCTCTCGGTGATAATCTACTTTGCAGAGCGAGGTCGGCCGGTATTTGTCCACCCAGAGGCTCATGGCTGCGATCCGCCGACCAAAACCTACAGAAGTAAAAGAACCGGATTGAAAAAGCGCGCGCTATCGCCGCAGGATCTCCAGAATTCCCGCCCAGTGCAGGGACCCCAGCACCGGAATGGCGTTTTGGCGCATGCGTTCCATTTAAGCTTTCTCTTCAATTCGCCGGCGAGCATTGTCTTCCGGCCTTATGTCTGCTTCGGCTATGGTTGTTGTTTTGGTACGGTGGCTGGGATGGGAGAAAAGAAAACGACGCGAACTACCGTTATTGGAATCGAAGGTTGGCGAATAACCGCATTGCGTGTGCAGAGCACAGAAAAAGCGTGATGATGGGGACATTCCTGCGATTTAAGGAATTACCCCATCAATATAAGCGATTGGACTAAATTTTATTTAATAAGCTTGTGAGCTAGGCTCGAGCTTATAATGTGTGTCGCATAACCCATTTATCCGCGATGAACTGTATCGTGCTCTATTCATCCCAATTTTCATAGATCTCATGATTTGTTGAGCAATACGTCAACCTCTCGGGCTGGATTCACATAAATTGGTTACCACTTGGAGAAGAAACACAAGAAAATGTTGTGGTATGAGCTAGACTGGGAAATCGGGAGAGGGGGGGAGATTCCGGCAGAAAGCAGTTCAGAGCAACTTGAGTATTGGAAAAAGATAACAGAAACGCTTCCACGAAATCCCCTAAAACCGAGGTCTGGATTTTACCTTTTTGTATGCAAACTGCAAATCCAGCCATTCTAGGATATAGTATTCTTTTATTTGATTTGGATTTTGCGTGCCCTTTGTGCTGGTGAATATAATTTGTAAATCATTACAAGTTTGTGTGAACTAGCTGGTTGTACTTTATGTACTACTAATGACAATCCAATTGTGTGCAGTTGCTTATATGCTGTTGCTTTATTTGGTGTGTCATGTGAATCCAGTAAATTAGGCTGAGTAAACCATGGGTAAGTTAACCATTGTATATACTGTATGTATGCCCTGAAAACACAGCCTATATGTGATGTGCTGCTTCCTCACTTTCACAGCTAGCATGGAAATCAATTGAACTGGCAAAGAAAGGATGAAGCAATTAGACTGCATTGAAATTCTTGGCACCTATGGCCACATAAAGGGGAGAGGGAAGAACATAGTCCAAATACGTTTTTGAAAGTGCATCAAGTCAAATACATCTTTTCTACCAAGAGTTGGGATACCTCCCTTTCTTTTACTTCAGGGCATCTTCATCACCTACGGCTCCTAAGACAATGCTGAAATCTCTTCATTTATTATTAATACTAATATTCTTAGGCAATTATTAATATATTTAGAAGATAACTTCATCATTAGGACTGCAGACTTTAAATCAGTTTCATTATTTTATTTTATGTTTAGTTTGCTTTTGTGAATAGCCCTGAACCATTGATGAAGGTTGTTAAATGACTTTAAAATGAAACCAGTTGCTATTTGATATTTTCTTCTCAGGGAGGAAGAACCACTTAGCCTAACAAAGCATATTACTTAGGAGATGTATTATTAGCAACTATTTTTAGGAATATTTATTTAGTAAGCCCACTTAGCAGTTCAAAAACATGCAAATGCAAGTAGATATGGGTAACATTTCAGTGTGAAGGTAACAGTGTTCTGTGTGCCTCAGGGTATAGTTATGTAGCCACATAATCACCAAAATGTCTTTGGACAACACCTCTAAGAAATGGAAATCACCACCTCCTAGAGTTAGACATGACTAGATAGGGGAAACCTTTACCTTTATCTTTTTTCTTCCTACACAAAGATCCATAAGCGTCCCATCCCTATCTATTTAAAAGTATTCCTCAATGAAAGTTACTCCAGAAAAGTGTATAATGTTTAATATTTGCTTAATTAGCAGGGTCAGCTTTCATTAGGGCATAATTTTTTGGCTGATTTAATTATTGCAAGTCTAAAAAGGACGTGAAAATGAATGGTTAAAATGAATAAGGGACATCATTCTCAAGTTGCACAGCACAGTTGATTTCTTTTAGTTACATAGCACATGGAAAAGGGATATAGCTATTGCATCTTAAATAACTGTACAATTATTCTTCAATACTTGGGGGTGCTGTTGAGATGTAAATACAGTAAAACCTCCATAGTTGACCACCTTCCTACATTGACTACCTCCCTAAGTTGACCTAATTTTCATAGACCGGACATATATTATATGTACACAGTAGAAAGCCAACTTCTCTATATTGACGACCTCTATAAGTTGTATCTTGACCACCTGGACCTTGACACACAGTATTAATTTACTCTCTGTAACTTGACTAGTTAAGTCCAGTCTGCACCACAGTCAAGAAAAGTGAAATGCAGAACTGGTAGCTGACAAGTGTGGACTCTTTTTCAAGGCGATGCTTGACAGGAGCCTCATTATAAGGGGTGACAAATGTAAGAGTAGAAAACTTTCTAAAGAACATTTCACAGTTCTGCTGTGCACTAGCTTAACCAGAGAGAAGCTAAAACCTTTGGTGATTAGTAAATTGGCAAAGCCACGCTCATTCAAGAACCTGCAACCCAAAGACCTTCCCATCACCTAGATATCATAACAAATCTGCATGGATGACTGGTGTCCCATTTGAGGAGTGGATAAGAGGTATTGACTGAGAAATGAAGAAGAAGAAACGGTCCATTCTTCTTGTAGTAGACAATTGACCTAGCCATCCCCAAGTGAATCATCTTACAAATGTGAAACTGAAATTTTTGCCTCCAATACTACATCAAAAATCCAAGGTCTTGACCAAGGCATAATCAAAACCAAACTCAGCTTCTGCAGTGGGTCATTGCCAAAACGCAAATCTGTGGTCCGTCTGCAGAAGCAGTTGTTCCATATGTTGATCACTTTCCTTCAGTCCCTTGGGTGGTCAACTTTCAGCTAATCAATTAATGCCCTGTGAAAGGGTTCTTTACCCTACTAGATATAAGATACAAAAATCCATATGACAGCAAAACAAGTATAGAAAATGAAATATTTGCTGTTTTCCAATTATTTTCTGGATTTTCTTGGCCCAACATAACGCTGTAATAAGCTCTTTCTCTACATTGCCAAATAGTGCATTTTATTTACTGGAGCAGAGGATAAAGCCAAAGATATTTCCAGAGGGGAAAAAAAGACAATCAGAATAATATACAATAGTTTTAACACATATTGTAGATATGTGGATGAGCAGACTAAGACCTGGGGAATATGATGAAAAGATTAAAGTATACAATTTGCATTTTGAAAAGCCATATTAACTCCAAGTATAACAATGTTCTCTTGAAGTATAGAGGAAGGGTGAATGCAAAATTAATGCCTCATGAGTCAATAAGAGGCATAAGTAATGCTCTCTGGAAGCCAACACAGACCTCTGAGATAGGTCTCCCAGCTTTATTGGAGAGTTAATTGGCCATATTCAAAGTAGACCTTTTGTTCACACAAGTGACAGCTCAGGGCACTTCCCTAGTACTGGTAGGTGATAACTGTATGGAGCTACAAGATCTGAGTTGAAAAAAATTGGATAACCACTAGTTGGAGGTAAAGGATAGAATTTTATGTATCTCTGCTGCCATCTAACAGTTGCCCTAATCAGTATACCCCAAGGCTAGCTGCTGCTCTTTCCTGCAGTCTGTTTCCACTTTCCATCTATTTCTATTTATCACACTGAAATAAGCAACTGCCAAATAATTTTGTGAGTGCACACTGGCCCAGCAGACCACAAGCCAAAATTGTGGTATCGGGATTGCTACTCTTGCCTAGACTATATTTTTGTCACTGGAATCAACTATATATTCATAACATGTTTAATTCTCAATTCTCAGCACTCGTGTCTTAATACATTTCATGTAAAAGATATGTTTGTGAAAAGTGTATGAGCATATCATGATACAGTAATATTAGTCTTCCTTGATGGTTTGGTCTCAGTCAGCTGTCACTTCAGTTCGGAGTGCCTTTTCCCTCATATCATGACGGTTGCATGGCTTCAAGGTTTCTAATTACAAAAGAAAAAATATGCTCTTATAATTGACATATGGTTACACTGCTGTCAGACTGATGTCATCTCAATGAGGGGACACAGTGAAAAAGAGTGACACTGACTGCATGAGACAGGTCTATGTTTTAATATGTCAAGTTTCCAACTTCTGACCAAGGAAAGCAGCAGCTGCTCTTTAACAGCCATGAGCCAAACATCTATTCTTGTCTGCTAATGAAATGAAGATGGAGGGTTAAACTGTAGGGTAAAGAACCCTTCCATGGTTTCTGAATTGATTAGCTAGAAAGGTTGTACTATGAAAAGTACTGTATACTTGCCTAGACAATGGGAAGCAGAATTAATATCAATATCAAAAATATCAGTAGAATTTACAATAGATTCACTTTAGATTATGTTACTCAATATAATTACAGGTAATTCTTGTGCCCATTCATAACTGTTCAAAGTTACAGTGATGCTGAAAAAAATGTTGGCAGTGCAGTAGAATTGTAACAAAATCTCCAAAGGGGTCCTCTGGTCAGCTTACTACCTTAAGTATAGTCTCTTCATTTGCAAATGTTTTCATTTCTTGTTACCACATCAGAATAAACGGCAGTGGTTATCTGAAATCTTTCAGGATTTCAATTTCTGGGGACATAATACCAGATGTTTCCTATCTACCTACTGGGAAAAAAATTGAGAAGACTCAGAAGAACTTGGCCTTAATTAGGAAGAAGCAACTCTTTATAAATTTAATTAACTAAATTAATTAATTATATATTATAAGGCCACCCAACTCCATTGTGACTTTTCAATTACTATAAAGCTAAACCTTTTCACTGTCTTGCTTAGTAGAAATCATAAGAAATATCCTGTTGATTACTGAAAACATTTGAAACTGTCTCATATGCTTACTCAGTACCTAAATAAGACTGGACTTAGACATAGGTGACTCTGCTTCAAAGATTCCAGGACCAATTTCAAACTCAAAAGTGGGATCATAATGGCCACATTAATAATCATAGTATCCATTGAAGTGCTGTGAATAGTATTGAAAACATGAATTCACGCCTACAGATTTGTGTAAGAGAAAAATGATTCTATGCCAAATGTTCCTTTCAGATTTGTCAGATGTTGCAGTAATAAGAATAGTTCAACATTTATTTTGCATTTGGAAGAGTTGCATAAAAGGAATATAAGAGAAGGAATAGTAACATACAAGGGTATAAATTTATGTTAGAAAAAAAATACAGACCTGCACTGAATTGAATTCATTTACAATTTCAGAGTGGTTGCCAAAACTCATTGTAAAGGCATATTGAAGTTAAAAGGAAAAACAAATTACAAACAACTACTAATGCCAATTAAATAAATGTAGACCTGAATAACAAACATTAATAATGAACTAATGGTTTATTTTACCTAATGGAAAAATCTTTGCTTAACTTATATTTGTAAATAAACTCATATAATAAAAATGCCATAATTCTCTACTGAACTATTTTGCCAAAGAGAACAAAATATAGAAAATACTACTTCTCTGGGACACCTGTCCCTGGCAAAATTGTACAATTTACCCAATAACAACTATCCTTCCTGAATATTCTCATAAACTGTGTTTAACAACTTTGTTAAAAAGTGCCTGACCCATTCAGCCTATTACAGCAAAACCAATATAAGCTATGAAAAGGATAGCGCTGCTATTCATCAGAAACATCTCAGAAGCAACCAACAGATTATTGCAACCACAAGGCACGCAAACCTCCAAACATCCTTAAGTAAACCAAAAGACCCAGTAGCCTAAGAAGGAATCATGTACAATATACAGTGAGAAATATAACCTCTACTGTGTAGAACAGACAGGCAGAAAACTAGCAGAACACATCCATGAACACCAAGTAGCAGTCAGAAGACATGATGAAAGTCCATTAATCTTAAAACACATGGCCAGACTCAACTATCGTTTCAACTGGGAAATTGAGTGTTCTAGGCCAAGCTAAATTCCAAACTGCTAGGGAATTGCTGGAAGCGTGGTATTCTGCCAAAATAGCCATTAATGGACACATAAAAATAAACCATATTTACACACTTCTCAATAAAAAAGCTAAGAAGGAAACAAAAAGACTAGAACACATCCATTTCAAAACCCAACACCCAATAAGCAGAGATTAATACCAGGAAAACGAACAAGCAGAAAACAATATATTCAAGAAACTACCAAGAAGAAAACTACAGCACGACCAACACAGGGATGCAAACTACCATACATATAAACAGGGAGCAAACCCTACACTCACTAGCACTGATGGTATTACCTAGTTGGATAATGAAACATCTACAAAGAAACAACCCAACTTAGAGAGCACCAAGGACTCCACAGAAATGTAAACCTTATGCAAATTGTCCTGGGGATAAGTGCTGCTAATGCTATGAGACTAAACACATGAGATTATATTGTTTGATATATTATAAATGTACAATTGTTTTTCTTCCCAATTCTTTGCAATAATTGATAGAAATGGTCTAGCCACAAGATGGCATAGTTCTCCTTGTTCTGCTTCAGTGCCTGATTCTAACTATTGTAATAGCAGTAAACAACATTGTCTGATCTTCATTAAATATACACAATCCAGTTGTTTTCATGCAATGTAGATTGTTTTTATTATTATGATTATATTTTGCTTAAAGACTAAATAATATATCCAGGCATCGTGCTCTAACTGAACAGGAAATTAGTTCTGCAGCATTTTAAGTTGATTATGTATTTATCATACTGTATGCTTGCAGGCTGCACAAAATTTAGGCAAAAATTGCCAGTGACTTAAGGAAAACAACCACTAATTAAAAACTTGAGAGGGACATAAACACAGAGTGTTCCTCACATTTGTATCCATCAAGAATCTCTACATGTAATTTTCAATAAGCAGTATTATTAAAAGTGTACATGTTTTTAAAGATGTATAAAATATACTGTGCATTAATAAATAGGCGATGACTATGTAAGACCTAGATCAAATATTACTGACTGCAGTGAGCACACTCCTACACTACACTGTGCCACCATGCATATTTCTTATTCTTGTTTTACAATAGATTCTGTGTATGCCTGTGCCAGTAAAATTCCCCCACTTGTTTCCTACTGATTAGTATTATCCCCAATAAATCAACGTCAGTATGTTAAGTGTGGGATATGTACTGAAAGAGCATGATTTCATCTCTTCAGCAGGTTTCATCTCTTCTACTTTTCCAGAAGTTTGTCCCATTACCAAATTTTAGACAGCTTCAGGCAGAGCTCTGTCTCTCATTAGTTTTACATATGTCCACTCCTCCTCCAAGCTACACCCCACACTCCCTCAAAGCTAGTATTCGCAGGCAATTTGGTATGAGAAATCGTGGTTTGTCAGGCAATTTGGTATGGAAAATCATGGGAAAATTAAAATGCTTATCTTAGAATAAGCAACTCAGTCGACTATAGAGAGATAGTGCTCCGTGGAGACTTCATTGTACAGTAATTAACTCACTGAGACTGAAACTTGCAGTTTTCAAAATTCTGCATTAACCTCACATTATTTATTAGCAGTAAAGATACCTAACCTAAATCCATATTGCCAGCTTCCCTAGTTTTGCTAGCTACATGGTTATGTAAATTAAATTATTGAGGTGAGAAGTATGTACAGTATCTAATGATTCCTATGATACTATGTGCTTGAGTACCCCTTGTCATAAATCAAATGTTCTAACCTGCCCTTCCTGCATTGGTAATCCAAAATAAGTTCCACTTCTGTACATTATCCTGCACAACAAAGGAGTGAGATCTGCATGATGGAGTGTGGGCTGAGAAACGAATGCTTGTTGCAGTAAAAGGCCTTTATACCTAATCTGCTAAAAATGCATGCATTCTGCATTCATTTCAGATCTTGGATGAGATTTTTAATCTATGAGCTAACCTTTTCTGATACAAATTCAAAACCTGATGTTGCATTTTTAAAGTAATATGCTGTACTTTTTCTCATGTACTCCCTTCATCTTTTCTTATATATTGTTCGCATTTCTTTTATATTTTAAATGAACAAAATTTGTAATTGCTTACCACCAGGTTAAAGAATTCCAGTTGTTTTTTTATCAGCTGTACTTCAAATCTTGATTTTTCCTAATGCTATGGTTTCTGAGTTACTATTATTAGTTTTATATCCTGCATTTTTGAGAGAGGGAGGGAGGGAGGAAGAAGGAAGGAAGGAAGGAAGGAAATAAATACTCTGTTCTTCCTGAAATAAAGCAAACTGTATAGAATTGAATGGGACAACTTGCCGCAGCCAACTTGCCATGGTCCATATAGAATTGACTATCAGTCCTCCAGTCAGAGAAAACCAAAGCAGAGACAAAGAGAGGAGTGAAGAGCACCCCTTGCTCCTAAAACTCTTAATAGCCAATAAGATAAAAGGATGCAAAAAATCAACGCTGCTGGAGCCCCATCTCCAAAAGCTGTACATCAAGAAAATGGATGTAACTGTATTCTGTACATTGTGTCACACATATGTCACTATATTTTTTTCTCTTTTCTGACCAAAAGCATCTAGCATAGATAAAACTCTTTTATTTGGCTGTTGCAAAACCAGATAACTGTGTTTGGACTTGATCATTTACCTTTCTTTATCATCTTTATAGTCATTGTGGGATGATGACTTACAGATCTGATTGCAAATCTGCTGTAAATGAGAAACATGAAACATTTCTTAATTGTTGACATTCCTTACTTTTATGTTAAGGAAGCAGGTTTATAGAAGAAAACGGTGCAAGAAAGTAATTCATGAATGTTAAGTGATGTAGAATAAAGCCTGCAAAAGCTGTAATTTAAAATGACAGAAACATTAGTTTTGAAATAAGTAACATTTATCAACCCAAGTATGTGGAAGCATACTTTTATATGTTGTTTTCTTTGATAGAATTTACATTTTGACACAAGTAATCATTTTTGTCTACCTTGTGCCAGGATCCTGTCAGAATAAGTAAAAAAAAAAAACAGCAGTGTGAAGAAAAATACATTTTACTGCAACACAAAAGATTTGGCTTCTTTCGTTTCTGTGTGTACATTCATGATATTTTATGGACCCTTTTAGGGATATTCCTTTAATACAAACAAAGCTGCATATTTCTTTCAAATGTTCTATTTCTGCTCCACTTTGCACATTTCAGAATTAAGGGGAAAAACTAGCAGGGTGAAGACTTATAAATACATACCAGTTACTTTCTGGAGATCTCTACTGTCTGGTAATTTTCCCAGATGAAAAGGTTCTACTTAGCCAAAGTACATAGTTATATTTGTTCTTCATTGGGAAAATGCTCCTCTCATATGGATTGGGAAGCACAGGCAATTAGAAAAAGGAATTGGCAATTCCCTTTTTCCAAAAATACATCTAAAAATAAATTTCTCCACTTTTCAATTTTATTTATTAGGTTTATATGGCTGCCTATCTCAAATGCATGTCTTTGAGTAGCTAACAGTGTTCAAAATAGGTAAAAATACAGATATATATTCATACAGATATACATTTGTATATACAAAAATAACACATAGCAACGAGGAGAAATTAAAAACAAACAACAGCACAACAAGGAAATGGACTCTATCACACGCTTGGGACCCCAGGCAGAAACAGAGAAACGGGTCTGCAAGATCTTACAAAAGGCCATCAGAGTGGGGCCAATCTGCTCTCCAGAGTGATGATATTCCAGAGGGCCAGAGCAGAAAAGGCTGTCCTTCATTTAAAACTAGGCAAACTGAACAAAGCAGCACAGAAGGGAACTAAAAGATTTTTTTATATTTTCCTTGCCAACTTTATTTTACTGGTTACCATTCTTCAGGGTTGGGGGATATATTTTCCCATCTGGGTACCTTTTGAGGAGAATTTCCATATCAGCCTGTCACATTTTCCTGACTAGTTGTGTTATTCTACAGCCCTGGGATGCATTCAGGATTTCCTAGCCTGCCAGACACAGTGGAGACACAAAGAAATCCAAACCCCAATCTTTTCTCTTTCCCCTGGAATCTTTTCCCTGGCCTCTCACTAGAAGAAGACAATAGCACAGGGGTCCCCAACCCCTGGTCCGTGGACCAGTACCGGGCCGCAGCATGCCAGCAACCAGTCTGCACAAACAAGCAAAGCCCCATCTGCGAGATGCAGGCAGCACACAAAATCATGCACCCTCCAGTCTGCGGAAAAACCTCTCCACAAAACCGGTCCCTGGTGCCCAAAAGGTTGGGGACCTTTGCAATAGCAGTAGGCAGCAGGCTATTCACTCAGCTAGCCTATAGTTCTCTATATGTATTTGGTCTATAATATGCTTTCTATAATAGATGTAGATTTTTTTTAGAATAGAATAGAGCTGGAAGGGACCTTGGAGGTCTTCTAGTCCAGCAGGAAACCTATACCATCTCAGACAAGTGACTGTCCAGTCTCTTCTTAAAAACCTCCAGTGATAGAGCACCCATGATTTCTGAAGGCAAGCTGTTCCACTGGTTAATTGTCCTCACTGTTAGGAACTTTCTCCTTAATTCCAGGTTGCTTCTCTCTTTGATAAGTTTCCAACCACTGTTTCTTGTCCTGCCCTTTGGTTGTTTGGAGAATAATTTGACCCCTCTTCTTTGTGGCAGCCTCTCAAATACTGGAATTTTTAAGGAACTACATCTGATAAACCAGCGTACTTGCATTCCAGCTAGTATATTAGTTTGTGAAGATGGTTTTTAAGTTGATTTTGTCTCCTGGCAACTGTCTGGACTATTCTCTGCAATTTTCTCAGCAAGGCTTTTCAGAAGTGGTTTGCCATTGGCTCCTTCCTAGGACTGAGAGAGTGTGATTGGTCCCAGGTTCCCAGCTGACTTAATGCATAAGGTGGAACTCCCATTTTTTAGCCTGGTGCTTTAACCACTACACTAGACTGGCTCTCCAAGATTAATTGGGTTGGTTCAAATTAAAATCCAAATAAATGAATTTTCCCTCATGTCTATTCTTTATCCTGGCTGCCTTTGGCACAAGGTAATACCAAATATATAAATCTACTATACTCAGCCATAGTATTATCCATGTCTAACCTCTTCCCTGGTTATAAAATATTCCTAAACCTTCAGACTGAGTTTGATAAAGCTAATCCTATGTATTCAGGCAACTAAATATCAATACCATGAACTAATTAAGAAATGTCTTAGCTCAATGGAAGACCATTTTCTTTCCATGTTAACACTCAGTAAAAAATTTAATTGGCAAAACTGATGAAGCTGCTTTTGACAAGATGGTTGGCTGAAAGGTCTGGATTCAATACAGGGGGGAAATGTCATTTAAATACCTATTGATTTATTCAGTAGGTGGGATCACATATTGCACTAAGCCATAATGTGCTTGGTTTAGTTTTGCTTTAGGATGAAATGTAAACCTGACCACATTTGCAAATCTTGGTTTACAATTAACTGTATTGTGCAAACACAGATAATTGGTTTACCCAATAGTGGTTGTGGTTTAGCAATGTTTTAACAAGTCAGGTTTGCCAGTTTGTAAACCTAGCCACAGTTATGTCTTGCCTCATTAGTAACAATAGCTATATCCCTAGCATTTTAATAAACACTGAGGTTGCAACCCTTATGGGAATAATTTCATTCTGAAGAAAGAGAGAGGAAAAATAGCTTTGGTACTTTACATAAGCCTCTTATATTCTTATGCTTGGATGTTAAATGGTTGGAGAGTGTGCAGCTGCCACTTCTAAAGACTTTTAAGAACTTAACCTTTGGCCCCCCCAGTTTGCATGCCTATGAATTATCTCTACAAGAAACTAACAGAAATGCATGGTTAACCTTTAACTTAAGAGTTTGAAAAGGAATTCCTGATCTCAGATTATGCAGATATATATAGCATCTTTTAATCTATTGTTAGGCTATTGTTAATAAAAGGAGCCAACACTTTCTTAAATAACATCTCTTAGAGCTTATTAGAAAAGACTGCCAACCATCTCTGGATGAATTGGGATTCACTTGTGCCTTACATTGGATATAGCGACAATATGACTGTGGATATCTAATCAAGAAAAAGAATATTTTAACACAAAGCTGCCTTACATTGCAGCATCTTTTTCAAAGCTGAATTAAAGTACTATCCATTAATCCTTGAGCTAGAAAGAAATATTCCAGAATAAAAAAATGTTGTCCCCAGTGGTGACCCCTATTCTACCACTAGGCACAATGCCACCAAAAGGTGCTGTCATGCACTTTAAGGACAGCAACTGTCTTCAACAGCCAGCAGGGAAACAACCACTAATAATTCTCAAGACAGGCTGGGGCTGAGGCAGAAAGTATGTTCTGAGTTAGGGAATGCCTCAGAGAAGTGATGGGTATAGGAGGAGAAATTGAAAGTTTCAATTTTGTTTGCTAACCAAAGCAGAATGACCGTGGAAGTATCACGGTATGTCCTAAAGTGGCCAATAGGAACTGGGCTGATGTTTTTCTGCAGATATCACCTAACTAATGAAATATGTCAGACTCTACTGCAGTTGCTCATTATTTGTTTAAATGGCAAATACTACTAAAAAACTTTCATGTCAACATAAGGCTATTTTGAGGATGGGATGAAGGCAACTTCATGAGGACACAGCTCATGATTGTGCCATGGATAAGTGCAAGTAAGGAAAAGCTCTTGTTCCACCTCCACCGATATAGTTTACATACAGAGGCAGCAATTTGGTACTATTTCAATTTCAGTCTTTCTCAACCTGGAAATAAAAGAGGTTTAATCATATAAATATTTCTTCACTTAACTATATTTCTCTTTAGAGCACTTTATTGTAAATACAGAGAAGAAATAGAAGATTAGAAATATAACCTCATCCTGAAATTATATTTCCTTCCAGTTCCTTTTCTAAAAATTACCAATAGCACTTCGAGTAAGCTACCTGTGCTCCAGTGATAAATGTTTGATGGTCAAGGCATGATTCTGTTTTTGGTAAGGACAATCTATAAATATTCTAAACAGTAAGATGTTATCAAAGTACATGGACTTCTACTTCTGTGCTGAAGCTTTTCTAGTTTTGTAAATATATTTTCCAAGTGTGATGATTCCACTGTATTATATTAATTTTTTCTTAATCCCATCAGTAGAATTTCACCATGGAATGACACTATATTTCATTGCCATTTTCAACTACCCCACTCCAGTGGATCGATTAGATCTAGTTAGACTTTTTTAGGTCAAAGAGCAAAAGCAGTGAAGCAAAGTGCAGTTTGTCGCTCTTTCAGCTTAATCTTAATCTCTCTTTAATCACAGCAGATCTCCAGACTGTGAATACATTGCAAGAATGGATGGAAATAAAGATTAGTGTTATCACAAAAACCAAACAGACTTACAATAGGAATGGTCAGAATGCAATGATGTTACAAAGTTCAGTAAAGCAAAATTGCAGGCTGAGTGAATGAGTCATATTGTAATAAAGGGCTTTTATTTTTATATTAAAACGTTAACCTACTTTTCAAGGTAAAAATAGATCCAAAAGTGAGTTGCCAGTATTCATGACCTTTAATATCCCTAAAAACAAGTGGATAGGATAATTATTTGAATATAGTATATGTAAATTCAGTAATAGTATACTAAATAGAAGATGACTGCAAAATTAATGTTAAGTAATGTTGGGAGAGAGTGAAATCGAGGCAATCAATTTCTACAGTGTTTACTTTAAAAATGAAACTTTATTTTAAGGGAGATTATAGTTTGGTATAGTGGTGTATCTGTTGTCATTAGTTTGGTCATTATATATAAGCTTAGAAGGTCAGTTCAACTAGTAGAAACTGTTATTTTTATTGATATGCCTTTAATGGAATTGTATGTTTAAATATCTGTAGGCTAAACATGGCATACAAAAACATGGCTGTATAATTAATAGGATGAAATACACTTATACATGCAAAGGAGGGGGAAGGTTTAGATCATATAACATATTCCTACCCATCACACACACACACACACACACACCATCAAGCTAAAGGCATCATTAATTTTGATCTTTGCTGCTGGTCGGAAGACTTTTCAAGCTTTTCTAGAGAAGAATTTAACCAAAACTCATAGGTTTTCTAGTTTTTGTCTAGATAATTCTATAGCTTCTCTTCCGTTACACTGAGCGTCTGCAATTGCAAATAGGTCACGTTCAGAATTTGAGTGGGCATTTGAGTTCATCTTTTGTGTTTGGTTGATTGAAAAAAGAAACAATATAATCCAATGTTACACTTTTGATTCATTCTAATCCAAAAGAATGTTGGAAATAAATTAGGTAAAAGGCAGACCTGAGCATTTAAGGATCTAAGGGCCACAGGCTGTCTCTATCTGGCCCATGACGTGTCGGCAGGGGGAGAGGGCTGAATAAATGCATGTATTATTGTATTTGTATGCTACTTTTTCTATGAAATCTCAAAATGGTATATACTGTACAAGAAACTCCCCTGATTTTATTCTGGAGCCACCACCCTCTGACATAAGTTGACTGATACTGATATTGATACTGACTAGCCCGGAATCATTCACAGAGTTTTTGGATTGTGTATGAACTTGAACTTGGGTCTCTCCTGTCCCAGTGTGAAACCTTAAGCACTATAGTATGTTAGTTTTCATGGACCACTGAAAGAAATTTCTTACTACAGACATACCATTTTATTTAGATCCGATGGCTTTGCTGTTAGCCTCCATGTTTCAGAAGTATCTCATTACTGCATTGAGGATTTTGAAAAACATAAGAGGGATTTATCTTACTGTAAAGAGGAAGAATGTGTTCATATTTTAACATTGTCTTGTCTTTCCTAAAGTGGACAGAAGAGGATATATTTTTTACAAAGCTTTGATGTTTGAAATCCAGAGCTATTAAACAATTCCTATTATTTGTGTGTAGACAACTTAGTTTATCTGTTTGTTGGATCTTTTTTTAAATTTCACCAACAATTACGTATAAATTTGTATGAAATATAGAACCAAGTTATAATTCTAAATGGCTTTAGTCTCTTATGTTTTTCAAAACATTAGTCTCTAGATTATCTGAAAGTATTTGCCCAAAACCGTCAAATGTCCCCTCCATACTACAAATTGCCCCATAAATTCACTGCTGATACAACATTAATGACTCCAGTGTAAAAACCTGCATTAAGAATCAAGTAATTGGAAATGCTAAGTAAATACACAATGTCCTAGTAGCTATCCCTTCTATGTCTTCTAAAAGTGCTCCAAGATGAATGCAAGGACAGCAGGTGTCAGCCAAAACAAAACACGTTATTTACTGAATATAAATAGCTGCCACTCTATTTTTCATTTTCCAATTTTTATTCATGAAGCAGAACTACCAGAACAAGTGTTTCAGGTTACATATATTATTCTAAATTACTTATTATATAACTGATATAAATTAATCTCTTTAGAAAAATGTTCCATATCGATGAGAAAACTATTTTTCCATTACATGCATAAATATAAATTACCTGTTGTGCGTATAAAATAATACTTTCACGGAGTAGAAAATGTGCTGCATAAAAGTGACTTGTTTTCCTTCTGAAGGGCTTGCAGTGTTGACGCATGCAAACAGGCTCCCAGCCTTTTACCTTGGCATCATTTATATCTATTTGTTATATAGAAAGCCTGAGGGCAATCAAGGAAATATACTGCTACAAATTCATGTACTGCTTGCAGGAATCTCAGAATTATCTGTTTGGCCTCAGCAAGAAGGAAGTTATGGATGACATTTAAGAATGATTATGTAGCCCCAGACTCCCAGACTATTTTTATTTTTTTAAATACCATCTTCCCAAAAGATTGATAAAGGAATGGAAAAGGAAAAAAGGAAAAAAGGAAAAAGGAAAAAAGGAAAAAAGGAAAAAGAGACAGAGAAATTCCTCAAATACTATCAGTCCCCACAAAATTCATCAAATAGATCCCTGTTATGAAATTTTGATGTGTATTTTGTTTTTATGGAGCACAGGTAGTTGGGGGGAGTGCATTTTTGGAAGGATTTCTTTCTAGCACCCTAGATCTACTTGCTTATACACAAAGTATCACCCACCAAATGTGCTCAAGATTACAGTTCTATCTTAGTCCAAGATACTTTAATTGTAAAATATATAATGTGATTATTTTAACTGACTTTTTAGACACGATAGTTTCTGTCAAATACAGGTAGTCCTCGACTTTCAACTGGTCGCTTAGTGAGCATTCGAAGTTATGACAAATTCCCCCCAAAGCTACTTACAATCCAATTTCAAAATAACAACAGCAGCACCCACACACAAAGTCACATGACTGCATTTTGGGCACCTAACAACCAGCTCACCTTTATGGCCCTTTGCAGTGTCCCACAGCCATGTGATCATGATTTGTGAAGTTTTTTGCCGGTTTCCAATGTTCACTTCCAGTTTCTGCCAAAAACTGTCCATCAGGTAAAATGGATTTGCTTAAGAACCACTGCATTTCCTTTAACAAAAGGAAATGCCATAAAAAATCCTGCCCATTAGGTAAAATCAGGTCCAATCCCATGGTGATCCACTTAACCACTGCAACAACTTGCAACCATAACTCTGAACTCAAATACAGTAGTAAATCTAGGACTGCCTATAAACATGTTTAGTTCTGGCACAGAGAGCTGTACAGAAGAGATGGCTAAAGAAAGAAAGGGACTTTTGGATTGTCTGGTTTAACATAGAATATACTTTGCTACTTCAATCAACAACAGATATTCCATATAACAGCCTTGGAATGTATCTAAAGTGCATTTAATCCACTTAAATGTTTTTCAAACTTGGCAACTTCAAAAATATGTGGCCTTTAACTCCCAGAATTCCCCAACTAGCATGGGAGTTAAAGTCCATACATCTTAAAGTTGCCAAGTTTGAAAAACTCTTGATTTAGAGGTACCTAAGGGTAAGAAATTTTTAAAACTTATTAGAATGTGGTGCAGAAGTTAATTTACAAAGTACAAACTCTTAACAGCTGCTCTGATTATTTATTTCCTAATTTGATTAGGTGCATACTAAATTTTGAGTCTTACCAGGTACTTAACCACCCTTGCATCAATAGGAGCACTATGACAGCTGTTAGAAATTTTTGGCTGTGGTGCAAATATGATCTGCCAAGTCAACATGGGCAGTAGATAAGGATGAAAAATGACAGTTATGTGAAAGACAAAATGACAACCATATGGCGCCAATATTATGTTAACATTTTGTGTCTGAAACATTATTTGGTTAGGTTTAATTTGACTGTGCCACATTTACAGACAATTTAATTATTGTGTAATTTTATACCCAATTAAGTTTGATCTTCCATATTGTAGCAATTGTGGACTATTTAGCAGGAGTGACTATCTGAACAAAGCTGGATTGATATGCAAAGAAAAAATACAGATGTATGACTGATCTTTTCTAACAGAGACCTGTTTTTTGTATTATTTTTACATTAACTATTTTTAATGTGAGCAGTTACTGTATTTTGTGGTTCATATAGTACTATTTTAAAAGTACTTTTTCAGACTTTAGATATGTTTTTTCTCTATTTTGAATGGGGTAGAGGCTATACCACCAAACCAAATTGCTGATATTACTGAGTACAGAATTACAATAAATTTTCTTTTTGTACTTCCTATTTTATTTATATTTTCCAGCTTTCCATGTCTTAAATTCAGAATGGCTATGAATTACATCATAATTTCTCATAAATAGGAGCTGAAGTAGACAGTTTGAATATTATTTCTAAAGCAATTATAACATGTTTCTTTTGTGAATCCACATACTCTAAGGTTTGCATATTCTTTATCATATTGGCCAGTGCCTATATTCATGCATAATTACATGCCAAAGTTTTTTTTAAATTATGATTATTGAAAAGTACTAGTGTTTTGATCCAACAAATTAAGCCAAAAAATTCACCAAATTATGACTTTCTGGTGATAAGTGATCCAACTCAATAAAATTTGAAATAAAATATAGGAAGCAAATTCCATAAACCTATTGCAGGATGCAATCCACAAAGCTACTGCAATATATATAATACTTTTGGTTTCATGTTAAAAGTGCAAGAAGAGAGTAAGCATTGATAACCATTGCTACATACAGAAGAACCAAGAAGTATATGGAACAAGAACAACTTACAACTTACAAGCCTAAGACATTTAACAATTCAGTCTTAAAAATGGATACAAGCAGGCCAGAGGCTAGCAATAGTAGAAGGACTGAACGATTTCCCTCAGCAGCAAACCAAACAGAGAGCAGCTCTAAAATTTCTTCAGGCAACTGCCTGAAATTGTGAGAGTTAAATTTTTGTAGAGATATGAATGTTACATGTAACCATGGTTCCTTTAGTAAATCCATGCAGAAGGCACTTTTAAAGATCTTTGCCCACTGACCTTGTTGTGCTGCAGAAGATTTATTAATTTCTTTGACTGATATGCTTTTAAATATTGATAGAATTAGGAATCCTGGTAAGTTATTTTCCACTCAAGTAGAAAATTCTAAGTAAATCTGGTCAAATGAGCCTGGAAACATATTGAAAGCCCACATATAGGGATATTAGGTGGCCATGTTTAGATGACTTTCTGAAAATGCTTTTGGAATAACAGAATAGCAGAGTTGGAAGTGATGTTAGAGATCTTCTAAGTCCAACTCCCTGCTCAAGCA
Source organism: Azemiops feae (assembly GCA_023970755.1). Classification (NCBI taxonomy): domain Eukaryota; kingdom Metazoa; phylum Chordata; class Lepidosauria; order Squamata; family Viperidae; genus Azemiops; species Azemiops feae. Next base: position 1,453,163 of record JALGBA010003860.1, on the reverse strand, counting down.
GGAAACAATCTATGTAACTAAACTCTTTGTATAGTCATTGGTGATGGTAGCTAATTAGTAATAGTAGCTAATGACATAGATACAGATGTAGCTTTTTATCAGACTCACGACATGGCTTTGGAAATGAACATTTCTGAGAATTTGGGGGCCTACACTATTTTCTGACTCATCACAAAGAGATTCATCTTTAGTGTTATTTCACAGATTTCTCTTTCCAAAATGCTATTAGGTTCTTAACACTGCAGTGTTGAAGAATGAGATCATTTCCAGGAGCTTAGCTGTCTCGCCAACCAATGCATACTTTCCTGCAGTGTGTCTGTATATGTTCACCCTTCCTCATTGCATCTGTACTTACAGCACCTGTCACTATGACTGTAGCATTACATATATATTTTAGTCTCCCGACATGCAAGGAGACTAGGAGACCACAAACATTTAAGAAGCAACAGATTGCTCCAGGGATGTAAAGAGCCAGTGAAGCAGAAAGAGAGTATGGGCTACATCTACTCAAAACACATGCCATACAGAGCAATTGTTTTTGTGAACATTTATAAATCTTAGTCATTTCAGAACTATTAGTTTTAATGACATAGGCAAAAAACAAATGTTTACAAGAGAAAATGTTTGATCCTGATTAGGAACCTGAATTTGCATTTTACATTTAATTGTCTTGCTAATCTACTGCTCTGTGGTTGTTATACTCAAGATAATTTTCACTAGATTTCAAAACAAAAATTAGTAAAATCATGCTTTGATGTAGTCTTCATCAGCACGTTTTAACTTGCTCATTCCCTGTAATTACCAATCAGAGCAAGTATTGTGAATGCTGCTGGGCTGAATGCTGAATGCAGTGTTATTTATAAACAGTTAAGTGCAGAAAAGTACAATCTAAATTACAGTGTAAGCCATTTGCAAATCTAAAAATCCCTAATGCACAATTTGTGGACTGTAGAAGAGTAAATATTAATCTTAGGCTACTGCTTATGTCACTACATAAAGGAATAATCTTCTGCCAAGTACTAATATTTTAAATTCCAGGAATACGTAACAAGAATTTTCTTTTGTAAAAAAAAAAAAAAAGAAATACTATGGAAATACTATGTTTGATGCTGTATAAAACATTTCTCCCTTCCCTTCTACAGTCAATGTACAGTAATCTAATAGAAATTGATATGAGCTATCAGAAGTAATATGAAGGAGCTTTGTTAATTTTTCAGCATTGGGTTAAACAAAGGAAACAAGGAAGAACCAAATTTAGGAGCAAGGACACAATTCCTTTAGCTTGCTCCATTCCTATGTTCAAAGATATGTGTTTCACACATGCTCAGATAGCACACACTGTATGGTTTAAGATTCATCAAAACAAACAAGTTTTACAGTTCTGGATTAATGCCCAGGAAAAAGCCAGGTTTTCAAGGCCTTGCATAAAGCCAACAGGGTCAGGGTCATCCAAATCTCATCCAAATAGTTTATCTCAGGATAAGTTATTCCAGAGGGCAGGCACCACTTTTACAATTTTATAAAGAAGATGTTATCTTCAAGAATTAGATTACTGCCAGATTTTCTAGACCATGCCACATGAAAGAAAATTTCCTTACTTTTAAATGTTAAAGATTATTTATGCTTTTGTTCAGTCTCTTTAGCTGTGGTAAGCCTTATTCTACTTTATTGCTCGTTATGTTTTTGAAATGATTGATTTTATTCCCGAGTTGTAATTATCTTGACAATTTCTTATGTAGGTCAGTCTAAAATTAATACTAATAAATAGATACGGTCTACTTTTTAAAAAATGTGCTATTTTCATTGAGCATGAAAAAGACAGTTGCATTCATCCCAAAAGCCTTTTCGCTTATGCTGTATCAATATATAACAGGTTATATATTTGAAATAAAACACTTTATTAATTTTCCAAGCCTGACATTTTCAGGAAGGATATTTAAGAAATCATCTTAATGTTCAGAGAACACAAACCATTTTGTAAATATCATCACTGGCAGAAGCATCAATATTTATTACAACCTGAGCTGCATATAATGAACATTTTTTTTCTCAGAACATAAATGTTAGGCTAGGAACAAGAGTTTTGTAGCTACAGACTGAACCAAAACATGAAAGATATTATCTTACTGTTTTTGTAAGTCTTATTTTGTTGCATAGACAGAAATGCCAATCTGAACCTATTAGAACTCATTAGGACACTCTTTGGCCTTCATAAGTGATATATATAGTTTTGTTGTAGCCTCAACGTGGGGTCTATGACAACTCTGTGCCGCCACCTGGACATGGGACACCCCACCCTGGGCAACTCGCCAGGGAGACAACTCGCCACGAGACAGACAGACAGACACACAACATTCTGAGCTTGGGGAGTTTTATCTGCATCCCAGCTGGCAAGCTGCCAAATGCACCTGGGCTTGGGGAGAAGACCTCTCCTTCAGCATATGTCCCACGCCCAGGTGGAAGCATCCAGGTGGCCGCAGCGAACTGTCCCATTCCGCTAACACGTGTTTAATGTGTGAACGAAGATAAGAGGTGAGACTCAATTACCATATGATCACTATGAACAGAATGGACAATGAAAATAAAGTCTACATGTATATACTGTGTGTTTATGGTCTAAAAATGTAATGTTCAGTATGTACAATTATACAGAATTAAAAAAAGCAATTCCCACTATCTTAAAAAAAGCAATTCCCAATATCTTCTAAAGAATACATCAGGTCTGATTCTGCCAATCTGTTTTTACCACCATCACCACCACCCAATTCAATAAACATGTTTGAAAGATAAAAAGAAGCCTATACAGTCTGGCTATAGTGTCCCTGGCGGATAACTGATTTTATAACCCAGAAATGCCAGCTTTTTTATAACTTAATTCTAATGTTAATAATAATAATAATAATAATAATAAAGTTGGAAGGGACCTTGGAGGTCATCAAGTCCAACCCCCTGCTCAGGCAGGTAACCCTATACCAGGGGTAGGCAACCTTGGCTCTTTTATGACTCGTGGACTTCAGCTCCCAGAATTCCTGAGCCAGCATAGCTAGCTCAGGAATTCTGGGAGTTGAAGTCCACGAGTCATAAAAGAGCCAAGGTTGCCTACCCCTGTCCTATACCATTTCGGACAAATGGCTGTCCAGCCTCTTCTTAAAAACATCCACTGTTGGAGCACTCACAGTCCCTGGAGGCAGGTTGTTCCACTGGTTAATTGTTCTAACTGTCAGGAAGTTTCTCCTTAGTTCTAGGTTGCTTCTCTCCTTGATTAGTTTCCATCCGTTGCTTCTTGTCCTGCCCTCAGGCGCTTTGGGAAATAGCTTGACTCCCTCTTCTTTGTGGCAGCCCCTGAGATATTGGAACACTGCTATCATGTCCCCCCTCGTCCTTCTCTTCATTAAACTAGACATACCCAATTCTAGCAACCATTCCTTATATGCTTTAGCCTCCAGTCCCCTAATCATCTTTGTTGCTCTTCTCTGTACTCTTTCTAGAGTCTCAACATCTTTTTTACATTGTGGTGATCAAAACTGGATGCAGTATTCCAAGTCTGGCCTTACCAAGGCATTGTAAAGTGGTATTAATACTTCACGTGATCTTGATTCTATCCCTGTTAATGCAGCCTAGCACTGTGTTGGCTTTTTTGGCAGCTGCAGCACACTGCTGGCTCGTATTTAAATGATTGTCCACTAGGACTCTGAGATCCCTTTCACAGTTACTACTATTGAGCAAGGTACCCCCTATACTATACCTGTACATTTGGTTTTTCTTGCCTAAATGTAGAACCTTACTTTTTTCATTATTGAATTTCACTTTGTTAGATAGCGCCCAGTGTTCAAGTCTGTCCAGATCCTCCTGTATCCTAAGCCTGTCTTCTGGAGTGTTGGCTATTCCTGCCAGCTTGGTGTCGTCTGCAAATTTGATGAGTTCCCCATCTATCCCCTCGTCCAAATCGTTGATGAAGATATTGAAGAGCACTGGGCCCAGAACAGAGCCCTGGGGCACCCCACTACACACTTCCCTCCATGTAGATGCGGTTCCATTGAGGACCACACGCTGAGTACGGCCAGTCAGCAGCTACGAATCCATCTGGTGGTGATGCTGTCTAACCCACATTTTTCTATCTTATCAAGTAGTAGGTTGTGATCTACTTTGTCAAATGCCTTACTGAAGTCCAAGTAAATTATATCCACAGCATTCCTCTGATCCACTAATTTTGTCACTTGGTCAAAGAATGCAATAAGATTTGTCTGGCATGATCTGTTTTTGACAAACCCATGTTGGCTTTTAGTAATGACTTTGTTTGCCTGTAGGTGTTCGCTGATTCGTTGTTTGATTATCTTTTCCAGAATTTTCCCAGGTATTGAGGTCAGGCTGATAGGTCTGTAATTTCCTGGATCCATTTTTTTTCCTTTTTTGAAGATGGGAATTACATCAGCTCTTTTCCAGTCCTCTGGTAGTTCCCCAGTGCTCCAGGATCTTTGAAAAATATAGTTCAGTGGTTCTGAGATCACATCTGCCAGTTCCTTGAGAACCTTGGGGTGTAATCCATCTGGTCCTGGTGATTTGAACTCGTCTAGGCTGGACAGGTACTCACCATTTTCTTGCCTATCTTGTGTTTCTATTCTGTTTTTTATGGCATTATTTTTGATAGGTTGGTCTGTTTTTTCCCTTTGTGTAAAGACAGATGTGAAAAACGAGTTAAATAGTACTGTTTTCTCCCTGTTGCTTGTCACCTTCTTGCCACTGTCACCCACTAATGGACCAATCATTTCCTTCACTTTTTTCTTGTTTTTTATATGTTGAAAGAAGCTTTTTTTGTTATTTTTGACTTTGGTCGACTTAGTTCATTTTGACTTAGTTGACTTAGTTCATTTTGAGCCTTAGCTTTCCTCACTTCATCTTTGCAGGCTCGGGCTATTTGCTGATATTCTGACTTAGTTATGTGTCCCTCTTTCCACTTTTTATACTTGTCCTTTTTATCTTTCAATTTACCAGAGAGTTCTTTATGCAGCCATGCTGGTTTCTTTTGAGAGCTGTTATTTTTCCTCTTTGTTGGTATTGTGCTAGACTGGGCTTTTATTATCTCACTTTTCAAAATTTCCCAAGCTTCTTGAGTTGTTTCCCCCTGGAGGAAAGTCCAAGACTCTAGTTTGACTGTGTTCTATTGCTTGTGCTTCCATAATATTGAATTCCAATATTGCATGATCACTTCCTCCCAAGGTTTCTATGGCTTCAACACCTTCTATCATTTCATCTCTGTTAGTGAGAATTAGATCCAAAATGGCTAATCCCCTAGTTCCCTTCTCTATTTTTTGGGAGACAAAGTTGTCTGCTAGGTTTGTCAGGAATCTGTTTGATCTTCCACTTGGTGCAGAGTTTGTCTCCCAGTTGATGTCAGGGTAGTTAAAGTCCCCCATTACTATTGTGATGTGCTTCCTACATACCTTAGTTAGCTGACTAGCAAAAAGTTCATCTATTTCCTCTGTTTGGTTGGGTGGCCTATAGTATATACCTATGGCAATGTCATTTCCCCCCCCCTTTTATATTGACCCAAATGCATTCAAGACAGTTTTCATCATTGTTGTGCTCTATTTCTGTAGTGATGTAGTTATTTCTTATATAGAGAGCAACTCCACCTCCTCTTTTATTTGGTCTGTTTCTTTTAAATAATTTAAATCCCTCTAGGTGTGTGTTCCATTTGTGGGTTTCATCCCACCAAGTTTCCGTAACGGCAACAATATCATATCTGCCCTCATTAACCTGAATTTCTAGTTCACCCTGTTTGCTATTCATACTCTGTGCATTGGTGTATAGACATTTGAGTCCTTTATGACTGATCCTGTATTTACTTTGTACATAACCTGTGTGGTGCCTGAGTTCCCCTGTCTTACCACCTATTTGGTTAGTGCACTTTGTGTGGCACTCGTTATTAAAAGTTTGCTTTTGCTTGACAGCAAGGTTGATATTCTTGTCCACACACACATCTATGTTACATGCACTGATAGCCCTATAACATTTAGATTGCCAGGGACAGGGATGTTCTGTATCAATTAACTCACTATCCCCGCTGTTTAGTTTAAATATTCCTTCAGAAAATCTGTGAATTTATAGCCGAGTAACTCAGTCCCTTTCTTTGTTGGATGCAAACCATCTCTTTTGTACATTTTTTCATTGGACCAGCTGCAGACATCGTGACTAATATATCCAAAGCCTTCCCCTTTACACCACTCCTTTAGCCACATATTGAATTGTGCTATATGCTGGCCTTTTCCATTTTGCTCCTTATACACAGGTAAAACCTCTGAAAAAGTAAGCCTACAGCCTGTTCTGCTAAGTTCCTGCCACAGGCTCTGGTAATCATTCTGCACAGAGAGTACATCTTTTTGGGACAGATCGTTAGTGCCAAGATGTACAATAGCCTCCACATCACAGTCCTTGCTGGCATTCTTGATTATTTTACAAATACGCTTCTTGTCCCTACTGGCATTAGCACCTGGAAGACACCTGACCTCTTTTGAAACCTCTGTGTCCTTTCCTATATTTACATCCCTTATAATTGAATCACCAACCAGAAGGTGGCTTCTCTTTTTGGGTGCCTTTCTGTTCTTGCATGACTGATGTATAATACCTGATTCGCACTTCTCCTTGTCGAAAACAAGTTCTTCATCTCAGACCAAGATCCCCTGCTTATTTGAGTTATCATCACAAATACCTTTACCTGTCTTATAGAAATTAAGGAAGATATACAATTTGACAAGTATTAGACATTGTTGAGTCTTTAGTATTTGCTTAGGTTACATCTGGGCTAAATGGGAATGCACACCTTTGTATACGCACAAAAGGAGCTATGTGCTATCCGGGGTACCAAAATAGGCTGAATATGTATATATATATATCAAATTGAGAAGTCTGGCTTTTTGTTCATTTAAAAGAATGGAACTGCATCTAAAGTTTTATCACTTGTCAGGATGGGCAATTAACATGAAATTAATCATTCTCAAATTTCAAAGGAAAATATTACTAAAACTGCCGAATGTCACCATCAGTGCTGGATCAATTTCAGGCAGCTCTATAGTTCTGATGAATAAAGCACACAGAGAAACTATATAGACAGGACGAAAGGATACTTTTTTTTCTTAATAGTATAATACCTTAAAAATATTCCACTCAAACTGAACATGTTTTAGGGTGAACTTTTGGAATAAGCAACAGTCCTTTACTGATATTACAAACTATACTTAATGCAAGCCCGTTTTGTTTGGTTCTAAGCAGGTCTGCACCAACCAGAACAGTTTCTTTGATAAGGACTTAAATGTTGAAATATCTTATAAAAAGGCCTCATTTCTTGTATATAACAATGTACAGAGAGTAACCAAGTTATCTTCAAAATGAACCAATCTGCAATCAGGACAAGGGAAAACTTGGAGAAAAATACAAAGAAATGTACGAAAACTCACCCTGAACAGCTTACATTTAGCTTGGCAAGATTTTAAGAGTATCCAAAGGGAAAAAATAGAAGCCTAGAGAGTACAAAAGTATTACTCTGCATAGAATTTACTTACAGTCTTGCATTATTATGTTCCTTGCCTCTCAGTGCCAAAGTAGCTCACTAGGCCACCCTGTGTATGATAGGAAAGGAACCATGCCAGCAATACCCCACATAATCATATAGGACAATGTAAAGTCATTAATTATTGCAGAAGAATGTCCAAATGTGCACATTTATTGGAAATACTTTCATAGCAGCATAACAAGTATCTGAAGCAGACCATCCAGATTCAGTCACAGTTTTGTTCCATATAGTATCAACCTTGTGAACTCTCAAGTTTCCTCTTTCCACTATGTATTCAAAATGGACAGTGATCAATATTTCTGTGTGTGTGTGTGTGTGTGTGTGTGTGTGTGTATACAGCAATATAAAATCCTCAAACTCTGGGATGAATACAAAACAGCTGTTTATTGTTAAAACAATAAAAACAATAAAAACAACTATTTACAAACCTAAAAACAACCTTAGCTTTCACTGGTCCACTGCCAGCATCATCAGAGTGAGTGTTTGGGGTGGGGAGCTTTCCTTATAAACCCTGTTGGCTTAATGTTCTGCCCATTGATCGTGTGATAGGGCCGGCCGTCCTAACTACCCGTACTTGCTTCAGTTGTCCCGCCTCTCCTCGCTTGCATTCCAATCTTGCAACCTTCTTTCCTCCCGTTGTTCCTTTCTTTGTCCTTCCCACTATCAGTCCCGCCTTTCCTTGCTGTGCCTCCCCTCCTGACATATCTGTCTTCCCTGCCCATCTTTCTTGCACCGAGCCGTCCAATGTTATTATTGCTGTTCTATCCTCCAATCGCCCCCCCCCCCCCGCAGTCATTGTGGGCTGCGCACCTTGATCTGGTATTCTAAGTGCCTTTCCATCGTCATTCCCCCCCCTCCTCCTCCAGTGCATCCACCCGTTGTTCCTGCCTTCTGTTGTTTACTCCTGTCAGTCCCCTCTCCCCCGGTCTCTCTTCACACACGTGCATGCGCGCACGTTGCAATATCCTCTCCCCCTGCCTCATCCGTGCCCAGTCATTCAATGCTTGGTATGCCATTACCCGAGGAAGAAAAATCATTGGTGGTCTATAGCAGGGCTTTTCAACCTTTTCACCGATTGTACCACTTTTAGGATATGGCAATATTTGATTACCACCAAGCAAGGTGTCAAAAACTTGATGACCAAAAAAAAACACCCTGTTCAAAGTTGCAATTGCACTGAAATGACTTATGACCATTTTCACACTTATGACCATTGCAGCATGCCCGGGGTCATGTGATTTATATTTGGATGTTTGACAACTGATTCATATTTATGATGGTCACAGTGTCCCAGGGTCATGTGATCCACTTTTGCAACCTTTTGACAACCCTCCCTCCCTCCTTCCCTGCCTCCCTCTTTCTCATGCCCACCTCCTTCTGAAGGAAGAATTTGATCCCCCCCATATTTTTTCTCTTCCATATATTCATCAAACAAGGAAAAGCCTCCAGAAACAGAAAAGACAAACTGCTGAGTGAACTAGCTTAAAAAGGCACATTCCCCTTTAAGAATTAGCTACTGGCTAGAAAGGAAAGTAAGGAAGAAAAAAAATGTAGTAAGTATTGGCTGCCGGCTAAGGCAGCCTCCCCAAATGGCTCCATTCATAAGTAAAGGAATCTACAGGCAAAATCCATTCAGGACAAAAATACTTCAAAATTCCTTGCAGCAAAACTTACAGCTAACAATAGCAGAGCAATAGAAGCTAACACGAGCCATCAGCCATCAGCCAAATATAAATTGCCAAACACTCCTTAAGAACACAAAGCCCACATTGCACAAATCCCAGAACTTCAAAGTCACAAAAGCACATAAGAATCCTTCCACTCTCCATCTCCCTCCCTCCCTCCCTCACCTCCAGCCATTGCTGCCTTTTCTTGGAGGGCAACCCCTCCCCCACCCTCCTCCTTCAACTCCTTTCCCTTCGGTGCAGCTAAAGCTGACTCCGCCTCCTCCCAAGGCTGCTGCTTTTTTCTCTCTCCCTCTCCTGCCCAAACTGCTTCCTTTTATAGCCTCTCCTGTCTCCGCCCCCTCCTCCTCCTTTCTCATGGGGGAGGGTGAGCCAGAACTGAGCCTGGGCCCTTTGTCTCTCCCCAGCCACTGCAGCTCCAGAGGACTCTCTCACTGTAAGTCCTTGCCTGCGCTGGCTCATTCCCTCCCCCACTACACTTGGCTAGGCAGGGCTGCGTACCACCTGCCACTTGTTAATGTACCACAAGTGGTACGCGTACCACAGTTTGAAAAGCCCTGGTCTATAGAGTGCAATGTAAGGACTGCCGGTGCAATTACACTGGAGAGACGGCCAAACGGATCAAAACTAGGATCCATGAACATAAGTTGGCCGTCAAAAGGCAGGAACAGCACTCGCAGATATGGACACACATGATCAGTAATGGCCATTCGTTTGATTTCATGGGGGCAGAAGCTATCGCCCGGGACACCTCCAAAGGAGGCCATCTATTCAGGGAAGCCTGGCTCTCGGACATGTATCAATTAACCGGCATATAGAGCTACCGCCTGCATACCAAGCATTGAGAGCATATGAAGAGCAATCCAAAACGCGGATCACGCTCAGACGGAGAGGAGCCAAGGAGGATAACAACCATATGACCCGTGTGGATGGAAGGAGATTAGATACACGGCAACCTGCTGAGGCCAGGGGGGGGAAGAACAACAAGCGGAGGAGAACGACATGACCCGTGGGGAGGAGAAGCAGGATGAACAACGACCAGCCTGCCGCAGACGATGGGACAGAGCTAGGAATGATCCCGCAAACACCTTAGCTGGTCATGCATGGACGAGGCAAGGGGAGCGAACTCTGCAACGCACGTGCACGCCTGCGCACGGAGAGCAACCTGCTGAGTGCGGACGGCGGAGCGGAACTGAGAACGATCCAATAGCCACTCTGAACAACCGGGCACGGACGAGGCAAGGTGCGCAGCCCACAATGACTGCAGGAGGGGGGCGATTGGAGGATAGAACAATAATAACATCGGATGGACGGGTGCAAGAAAGACGGGCAGGGAAGACAGATATGTCAGGAGGGGAGGCACAGCAAGGAAAGGCGGGACTGATAGGAGTGGGAAGGACAAAGAAAGAAACAATGGGAGGAAAGAAGGTTGCAAGATTGGAATGCAAGCGAGGAGAGGGATAACTGAAGCAAGTACAAGTAGTTAGGACAGACAGCCCTATCACACGATCAATGGGCAGAACATTAAGCCAACAGGGTTTATAAGGAAAGCTCCCCACCCCAAACACTCACTCTGATGATGCTGGCAGTGGACCAGTGAAAGCTAAGGTTGTTTTTAGGTTTGTAAATAGTTGTTTTTATTGTTTTTATTGTTTTAACAATAAACAGCTGTTTTGTATTCATCCCAGAGTTCAAGGATTTTATATTGCTGTACAGATATGCCTGGGATTCATATTTTTATGTACGTATGTATGTATGTATGTATGTATGTATGTATAGGTATAAGTATGTGTGTGTGTGTAGCATGATATATGTGTGTCATGTATGTGTATAGGTAGATACTTTCTTTTGAGAGCAGGCAACAGAATTTCATTTTTAATGTGGGACAGTGTGTTCATAGAAAAATATGACAATAAAGCTTATCATCTTATCTTGCCTTGCCTTATTAATGAGAATAAATTATCAATGAAAAAGAATCTAATTCCTGCACCAGTTTCATTGGGTAAAGGAAGGCTAGGTCATTGGCTGTGCTGTAAATTTGTGAACAGCTTTCCGAGAAGATAAAACAACTATTCTTCTACATATTCTTGTCTCTGCAGATTTGGAAAGGGCAAGGGACAATGAACAAGATTACTATGGGTCTTGGCAGGTACCCAAGAAAGCAGCCTCTGACAAGAATCAGCTCAGCATGAGTTGAATGAAAATTGAGAACATCTTCATAGAGAATAATAAATCATTTTACTGTACCTCTTGAATGGCATTATCATATACAACTTTATCTGTATTTTACTTGCTCTGTGCTTAATGTTTTATATCTATAATTTGAAGGTGCTTCTAATACGAATAAAGAAAGAACAATAATATGCAGCTCAGATAATATTTTATTTAAAAAGCAAATCAGAATTTTAAAAGTGTCTACCCCTTAGGTCAGGGGTGTCAAACTGCCGGCCCGCAGGCTGGATGCGTCATGCTTAAACCGCGCCCACCCCATTGCCGGCAATGGAAAAAAAAATCACAATACGTCGCGACACGTCACGTGACGTTGCGAGTTTGACACCCCTGCCTTAGATGTTTCCTGAGCTTTTATGGCATAAACTCTAGGATTTTTTTAAGAAACTGTGCAAATAGTAGGGGAAAAATATGACAACATATTGCAATATCAGAAGCAAAACGGAAAGCCATACAAGACAAAATTTTTGGTAAAAAAAAACCCAAACCACCCCATTCCTTCTAAAATCAATGAACAAATCCTATAAACGACTGTTTGCTACCTACCCTTCTAAATATATACTGCACTTTCAATAGCAAGTCTATTGAATTAAATATATGTGATATAGAATTCCAGGTTATTTATTCATTGGCTGTATGTCCTTCATCTTCTCCAAGAGCTACCCACTAACACTCCTTTCAATTTTACCTGTAACAAACTCCTTGTGGGGTAGGTTTAACTGAGAGCTAGTGCCTGGCCTAACATCTCCTAATGCAGTTTGTATTTAAATGTTTTGAAATACCACTCTAAAGAGTTATATATTTTATTTTTTGCAATGTATGCTACAATGTCTCTTCCTAATTGTAAGCCCATGTAACAGAACGTGCATAGTCAATTCTCTACAAGAGTTTTTCCATTACCTAGATAGAAATACCAAGACCATATTGGTACAGATGCTACATAACTCCTATTTTATGTCTTCTGATATGATTTATAAAGCTTGCTAAATGTTAAAGAAAGTCTGAACATGACTTTTCATTCAGTCTGCTCAAAATGCCTTTTAATTCTACTGAAAATGCCATTTAATTCAGTTTGCTCAAATTCTGATAGAAACAAAACTGTTGTTATATTTGACTTCAGAAGTGAACAGAGAGGATATAAGAGCCTCGTGTGGTATGAAGAGTTATATTTTAGAAGCCATTTTCCCTCTGAAGCATATTTGTTCTTTTCTCTTCCTTCTGTCTTTTTTCTAATAATAATTTGGCCAGTACCTGCAGAAGGCTGTTCTAGCCTCAGGGATTCTCACACACTCTTCTGTTGACAGAGTTCCTGTGGAACAAAGCAAGATCTTTTGTTAAAGATCTACTCATCTCCCCATTCTGTTCTGCCCCAGCGTTAAGAAAATATTCTACTGGCTGAGTTCCTGCTCTTACATTCAAGGAAAAATTGCAGAACAGAACAGGTAAAAACTATGCACAATAAATATGTTTCTATATTCTTATTTTTTGCTATACATTTTATTTGGTTTACAATAACATGTTGTAAGTAATTATACTATTAAAGTAATTAGAAAATATGAATGAAAGCATAATCATGTCAGATCTTTTTATTAAAAACAACATACTGATTCTTCTGTATATTGTTTTTAAGTTTTTTTGGTTCAAATATGATTAATACATTTAACAATGAATTCAGATTAAAATAATATTCTATCATTATTTTTTTAAAAAAATATAGTAACTACTGTGTAATTACAACATCATTTACAAAAATAGGAAAACAAATAAAAATAATTGGCCCATTTTTGGAAAAAGTGGAAAAATAAACATTACAGCTGTACTAGTTTTTTGAAATATATTTTTATGATGAAATGTTCTAGTGTCTTCAGGTATCATTCAGCATTTTATAGTTTATAACTGAAATTTGGAAAATGTAACAAGCTAGGATCGGGCATTAATATAATAAGTTCACATGATTAGGCAGTCCTGCAGCTGTCTGTGTGAATTTTGTAAATTGTGCAAACAGTTATAACCTATAACTATGTCTACTATATATTTGTAATACTCTTACTTTCTATGCAGTATCCATCTCGCAATTAAATAATTCACTAACATAGTAAGATAATTGTTTTATTTTAATTTTGAACTATTTTTATACAGCTAGTATAAACCAGTGCAATTTTTATCTTTATTGAGGTGCACTGCAAACTTTTCTGCGTTCCTTTAAGTTATTTCAATTGCTTTGGAAGCATTCACATTTCAAAACTCAGGCCAAAGTGTTTCAACTAATAAAACATCAGGCTTCCTGTACTTTTCCACAGGACAATCAGATAATTGCATAAAGGGCTTTGAAGACGTATGTATTCTGTAGCATATAGTATATATAATAATTGTGTTTCCAATTTGGGAGCTGTTCCCAAAGCAACAAACCATGGCTTGATGAAATAAGAAAAAGAAATGAATTCAGCCGTTCCTCCTTCTCTTCCATGACAAATGAAATAGGTACCCCACAAATTGCCTGCCCATTTGTTCAGACTAAACTACTATAATTTAAGTGAAACTATCAAAAAGTAGTTTCCTGGTTGTAATATCACAGGGAGAGAAGGATTTAACAAATCATGGTCCTACAATCATGCAAATAAATTAAGGAAGGGAAGAGGAAAAGCATGCAAGCTTAGTAGGCTTTGACAATTTAACTGGCTTAGGAATTATTAAATTAAAATTCAATCTATATGAACTATCATTCAACAATCTTACTGCACTTAAATACTTCATGAGGCATTGCCTGAACAAAGGGAAGTCAGTCTACTTTTCTGCTACAGCTACAGTGATTCCAAGAGATGAAGTCCAAAATATTCAGAGGGTACCAGGCTTCCTATTCCTAGCCCACACAATGTACACATTGCGTGAAAATGTGGTTTAATTTTAAATAAACCACACTAGCGATGTTAAAAACTAAAAATATAGTTAAAATAGTATGAATCTAGTCATTCTGAAAAACAGCCTTAGAGCTTTTTGAGAAGTATTCAACATTTGAGGGAGTCAAATGTGTATTACAAATTGTGTTCTGATCTGAAGAAAGTATCTAGGTGAACTTAAATCTTTTTGGTAAAAATAGATTCCAAGATCTATCTAAAAGTTTGACATTCCAACTTATAAACTAAAATAAAAATTTTCACTAGAAGTATAAACACAGTAAAGTTTTTTTTACATACTATTTTTAATTTCAGGAATAACAAGTGTTGGATGCTTTTCATAATTCCAAATATATAAAAGAAGATTCTGCTACATAAGAATTTATTATTCCTAGGACGTTTAAAAATGAAATAAAACGTGGTCCTAATGGATTAGTCTTATAAGAATGGAAGCTCAACAATTCAATCAGATAGAAATACTGCCTTTTTTTTGCTTGCTGACACTGACACTTGAATCTTCTGAGAAGATAAAGGACAAACAAATGTGGAAATTTATGGCCATTTTTTGAAAATGTGTTCAAGTCCTTCATGTATATCTCATTTCACACATGGTGAGATGGCCTTGGCATTTACAGCAGTTACTGACCACTTGTATGCTGAAGAGCCTGAAGCAAAACAACAAGATGGTGGATTATTATTTTTTGCAAAGTATAAGAACAGAGACAACTCAGCACCCAGCATTTCTCATATTCATCCTAATCCAAGATCAGATGAGCAAGAAGACAGAATGTGTAAAATC
Organism: Azemiops feae; assembly: GCA_023970755.1. Lineage (NCBI taxonomy): Eukaryota > Metazoa > Chordata > Lepidosauria > Squamata > Viperidae > Azemiops > Azemiops feae. The sequence goes on along the minus strand of JALGBA010003860.1, from coordinate 1,437,986 downwards.
ACTATATTAAAAGGGGCTACTGTCTCTTCAGACTTAAGATCTAGGATTAACTCTGAATTTCAAATTGATAAGATGACAAGACCAGAAATTTCTTCATCAGAAGATCATAATGATAAGCCAGAATTACCAATGAGTGTGGCAGTTTTAAAAAATCAGCATAAAATGTACATTTCTCAAAGAAAGCAGGTTAATTATGGCTGCATCATTAGTACAGATAACTTCTCAGGCTTTTGTGACAAAGATTCCAGTAAGAAGAAACTGAAAGAAAAGCATCTTCAGGTAAGATGAAATGAGCCACAATTGCATTTCATTTTAGTTACTGTGCATGTTTTAGATTTTTAAATCTATACAATCATTGATACAGCAATAAGAAATATGCAAGTGCAGTGTTAAATTTTATTTCTGCTAGAAATATCAAAATAAAATTATATCAATATTATACTGTGCACAGTCCACACACCCTCTTGCTCAATTGCAAGTTTGTGAAAAGACCATCTGCAACATAAAAGATGGGCCAAACATAAAGAATATTGAAAGCATAATTGCACATTGTACACATATGAATACAGGTAGTCCTCGACTTATGACCACAATTGAGCCCAAAATTTCTATTCCTAAGCAGGACATTTGTTAAATGAGTTTTGCCCCATTTTACAACCTTTCTTGCCATAGTTGTTAAGTGAATCACCTTATTAAGTCAGTAATAAGGTTGTTAAGTGAATCTGGTTTCCCCATTGACTTTGCTTGTCAAAAGGTCGCAAAAAGTGATCACATGACCTTGGGATACTGCAAATGTTGTAAATATGAGTCAGTTGCCAAGCATCCAAATTTTGATCACGTGACCGGGGGATGCTGCAACAGTTGTAAGTGTGAAAAACAGTCATAACCCACTTTTTTCAGTGCTGTTCACTTCGAACAGTCACTAAATGAATGGTTGTAAGTCGAGGACTACCTATATATCAGTTTGTTGTTTCATTCTTTTCCTTCATTCAGAATACTAACCTGATAGTCCTAGATAGCAAGAGTTAGATTCTATTATAGGAAGAGATGGATTCCTACTCAATAGTATGAACTATCTACTTCAAACAACTGATCCAAAAGAGAAGCAAATCATCCATTTCCCACTGCCTCCAGCCATCTGTAATACTGCTTGCTCAACTCTCACCCCACACACTTTCAATTTGGAAATACCAGTGATAGCTAGTTAAAGAAATATATAAACAAAGGAAGGTGAGATGGTCCCAAGCAATGCCCATTTAAAATTCAAAATTGTATTCCTGTTAAATGTTTCAATATTATTTGTCATCCGCAAGATAGCAACTGTGCATTCTGTGGAACCAGTTTGTCTAATTGCTCTAAAAGAAGACCCCAGATTTATCAGAATGACACAAAATGAAGATAAATGATTCAGATGCCAAGCAGTTTCTTCAGTGTTCCAGTTAACATGATTACAAACCTAAACCTGTTTATAGAGAGATTCCTTAAAGATGAAGAAACATCTGGGGAAGAACTGTAGGTCACTGTTAGAGGTCACACCTAGCATATTAAAAAAAACCTCAGATGTCAACCCTTGGTGCTGTATTATTTAATACCTGTAAATCAGGGGTGTTAAACTGGCGGCCCGCGGGCCGGATGCGTCATGCACAGGCCACGCCCACCCCGGCTCCACAAAGGCAAAAAAGTCACGATACATCACGATATGTCATGTGACGCAATTGAGTTTGAAACCCATGCTGTAGATGATCATTCATTTCCCAAATGACTGGCTGATAAGGATTAAAAGGTGAAACCTCTGAAAAAGCAAAAAAATGAAATAATGAAACATAATACTATAAACCAAACCTTGCCAAAGTACAGATGCATGACTTGTATCATACGGCAGGCTTATCTGACTTTCTGGCACAGTTCCTGGCAGAGGTGGAAAGTCCCATTTCTTTAGGGCCTTTTTAAAGGTCGACAGGAACAGGCCAAATTTGGGAGGGGACAGGGAAAGCATGCCTCCTGGTCCCATAAGATGCCATTGTTTAACTGATGGAACTGGAGCATATCAGCCCTATCAAATTGTACAAAGAGGAGCAAAATTGTCCTCCAATAATCAAGTTTTTGTTACCTGTTAAAATGATTTCAAAAATCAAAGAACTAGAACTATTTCAGTGTTTTTACCAGTTAGAATAGGTAGTACCAGAGTAGATAGCTATGTGATGTAACCATATTAAGGAAGTTTAATATACACATCAGAAGTCAAATATTTTCATATTCACACTAAATATGAAACCTAGTGGGCAGGTTCATGGCATCTGGAATTATACTGGACATCCAAATATAGAGAAAACCATTATGTATGTATGTGTGTCCGTCTGTCCGTCCATATGATCTATGTATCTCACAAAATAGCCATGCAGTCCCAGGAAAATGTTTAGTTTTGGATTTAAGGAAGCATTAAAGAAATGGTGACAGGCTCAATGATTCCTTTGGGTAGTTAAAATTAAATTTGTATTTTCCTGGGCTTGTGTGGATAGCAAAAGTATTATTACTTCCAAAGCACATTTTCCACTTAAGATCTGAATAGCCACATATTATTCATGGGTTATCATGACTCTTATCCAAATACGTATGTTTATGCTTGCAATCCAAAACTGTTTTCATATGTTGAATAATCTACTACTTTTAGTACAGGGGTGTCAAACTCGCAATGTCATGTGATGTATTGCGACGTATCGCGACTTTTTTTCCATTGCTGGCAATGGGGTGGGCACGGTTTCGCCATGACGCATTCGGCCCGTGGGCCGGCAGTTTGACACTCCTGTTTTAGAAGAATAAAAATGATCATGTTTTGTTATTTAAAAATAAGGTAGGTTGTTTTCTCACAATGAGTAGGGGAGAATATGAAATCAAATTAAACTATAATAAGGAATCATATTACATTTAAATGAGATTTTTATGTTAAGATTCATATCTTGTTACTTTCAGAAAATTCTGAATATTAAAGTGAAAAAATATCTTGATCTGAAATACTACTTTACCTTTCTAATCACAAAATGGTAAAAAGATAGGTTTAACCAAACTTGTTGGGATTCCTATGGTCTAGGATGGTTACTGTCTTTAACTATTTTTGTCTTCTAACTAAAAAACAACAACCCCACTTTAAAGGGCCAATGAAACTCTTGCATTACTTGATTACAAGTAGGATACTTTAATCCACCCCAACCTTGTTTGAATGCCAGCAGCACATCTTTATGGTTACTTTTAATTTAAAAGTATAAAACATTTAAAACTAGAAAACAGGACTGAGCATATTAAGCATGTTATGTGACTATAGGCTGTATCTTACAAAGGGAAAAATACTTCCAGGATTAACATTATATAGGCTGTGTACAGTACGGGAACAAGGGGAATATGGCCTGAAAGGCAGAGGATTTATAGGTAGCTTATCGGTACTGGAGTATAAAATATAGTTCAGTTTAAATTCAATTATGTATAAGTGACAGTACACTTATTTCAGTGCACTTAACCTAACAAAATCCATCAAAATAACAGAGGAATGGAAATTCTTATTATACATATATTAACTTTCTAGTTAAATCAAACAACTCAACACTGAATTACTTCCTGATAATTTGTGAGAATTCCCTCAACATCTGCCCAAAGTTTCAGATGTGTCAATTAGCATAAAAGCTTGCTTAACCTTGTTTGACACCATATACTCTCAAATAGGAAGCACAGCTTTAATGTTTTTTCTCCTAAAATATTTAAAAAATAATTTGCAACTATATAAAATACATTGAATATTATACAATGTACCAGATGACCAAACTGTTCCCCTATTTTATTAGTTGTCAAAGTGAAAAGCTTTGACAACCAGGGGTGTCAAACTCGCAACGTCATGTGACGTGTCGCGACTTATCGCGACTTTTTTGCCATTGCCAGCAATGGGGTGGGCACGGTTTCACTATGATGCATCCGGCCTGTGGGCCGGCAGTTTGACACCCCTGTCTTAAACCTTCAACACTATTTTCCTATAAATTAAAGTGCTACTTGTATTGTTTATCTTTCCCCTCATTTAGCCGTGAAGCCAATCTGACATTTTTTTACTTAACTCAGGTTTCAGTCTTTTTGTTCAGAGTAAATTATGATTTCTTCCTTTATACAGATCCTTATTACACATGCTGCACTAATTTCTCCTCCTCACAAGTAAACTAATCTCCATGCAAAAAATGCCTCAATAATTAACTTTAAGTTGCTGTACTATGTAAACCAATATATAATGGGATTTAAAATATAGTTAAATGTTCCTTCATCAATAATTTTACTTATTCATTAAATTTATATTCCGCCCATCCCCCCAATAAGGCGACTCAGGTGTGCTGCAGTATACAACAGAAATACTGATGTTATTTCTTAGTTTTAAATATTAAAGAAGATATTTGCTATCTGTCCTTTTTCCTCTGATGTGAGGAAAGATAGCTACAATTGCATAACTGCTTTGAAGAATAAAGTGCTTATTTATGAGAACATGTATACTCAGACTTAACAGTGACATACCAATCATAAATGAATTTAGGGAAAACAGGATGTACTATGGTACAAGATGAACAAATAAGCAGGGTTCGTATTTGCACTCCAAAACCAGTGAGAAAGGATATCTGTCTCTCTAATAATAGTTTTTCCAGTAACTAAAGACCATTTTCTGCATTAGAGTTCAAGGAATTTTTCCTATTATTTTTCAAGTATGCAAAAGCATTTAAGAGACGTTTGTGGTGAACTGTTGTTAAGTACCCATCTTCATTTATAATCAAATTTGAAAGAAAGTATACTTTCTGAAGGGGTTGGGCATAGCTATAAGTGTTAAAATAGCAACTTTTCAATTAGCTATATTTCTAATGACATAACAGTTCTTTTACAGTGTGTACACAGTCATTTATGGAATGACTGATTCTGTAGAAATACTTTCTAGAGTCTAAGTAGTTCTAGATTGAGGTTATTCACTCATAGCCTCAATCCTGTAAATTACATTAATATTTTACAATTATATATCAGACCTGGGCCTCTGGGCCACTTCCAGTCTTTTAGCAGTCCCTCTCCAGCCTGCACGAAGGATTGGTTGATTAACAGACAGACAATATATCTATGAACAGCAACCAGTTTAGGGGAATCAGTTTAATCCAGCCAGATTTAAATGGGGTGTTCTTGCATTCTTTCTTTACCAGGATTTAATGTCTTTTTCACCATTTACATAAGTGGGAATAGACTTCAGGGGTGCCACCTACTGGATAAGAAATTCATGATTTCAGTAAGTTTCAAATTCTCTAGAAGTCAATTCCTCCTCAGACTCTTAATCACACTGGAAAGTTCTTGTCCAAAGTGATTAATAGTTAATCATAATAAAATTTATTTTGAGAAAATTCCAAAGGACATCCCTGACATAAAGAAACTCCCCTTCTATGACCCTGTGTAGTCCATATTCGGAGTAGAATTGGGGTAACTGGATGGAGCTGAGCGTTTACTGGCCAAATGTCCTTCCTGATGTCAATGTGGAATTTGCAGATTTATTTTTTTTTGAGCCCAAGGAGAGAAATATCTGCTGCTATCTAGAAATGAACTCTCAATCTTCAGAGTGAGTGTGCATTTTCACCATTAGGCCATCAGGCTGATTATCCCTAACATTAGAGGGATGAAATCGGCTTACTTAGGAAACTGCATTTTTCTTTGTGCTTCTAATGTTACTTAACAGCTAGTACTGTATTTTGTATTGTTTATTATCCCTAATATAAACAACACAAAATACAGTACCAGCTGTTAGGTAACATTAGAAGTACAAAGAAAAATGCAGTTTTCTAAGTAAAGACATTTCATCTGTCCAAATGACCCAAAAATAAAAATCACAAAAAAATTTTCATACATTTTAATTTCACATAAACACTCTTCCCTGTTTATCACCACTATTAAAGTTCTGAGTTCCAAGCATTTTTAGCCTACATCCATCTGAAGAAAGTATCTTCAGATTCAGGGCAGAAAAAGAAACTGGATTTTAAATTACACTCACTTCACATAACTCTATGGATGTGTATGGAATCAGTTATCATCATAAGTCTAAAGCATGGGTGTCAAACTCGCCGTGTCACGTGACGTGTTGCGATGTATCGCAACTTTTTTTGCATTGCCGGAGCTGGGGTGGGCGCAGCCTCTGCATGATGCACGAGCCAGCAGTTTGATACCCCTGGTCTAAAGGTTACAATATACAGAGAGTAGCTCTATTAATGACTATAAGACGTAATATATATTTCAAGGCAGAATACCACTGAATACCATCTGCAAGAGATGAACCACTTGTCTTATATTTTGCACTGCTGCATCCCAGGAAATTATCCTTTCATTCTAAACTGTTCTTATGAAATTAACATTCTACGCTTTCATTTTATTCTTCTACCCTTATTCATTGCACTAGCACAATAATCACATCTTTTTATATTTATGAATATTATTGATTTACTTTAAGTGTTAGTATTTTATACTAATCCAGATAGGTTACTCAGATAAGTATGAATATCTTGACTGTGATTGTTGGGACCAATAATTCCAGTACATCTGAGCAGCAGTTGAGTTGGAAAACGCAGAATATAGGCATCACAGCCTAAAATCCAATTGTGTTACCTTCCATTTTTCCCACGGAGTACTCTAACTACCTTCTACGTAAACGTGACGTAAGCTACACAGGAGGCGCGCGTCCGCCCACATCCGCAGGAACCACGCATGCGCTGAAATTCGTAACAGAGAAGCCGGTCGCCAGATGGCACTGCAGCCTCAATAAGCCACAAAAGGGCACCGCGTGCTCCCTCACGTCAATTGATGTCGGCGCATGTGTACGAGTACGCTTGAATCCGTTCTTGCGGAGGGAGGGGACGGAAAAGGCGGCGCGGCATTCGGCGAAAAAGAAGCAGGGAGATGTGCGCGTGCGTAGTCAGGCGATTCGCTGTTCTTGGTTCCTAGGGCGGTGCCCTCGGAGGGAACGCGAGAGAGATGGAAGCAGTATTTGTCACGCGCTGTTCTTGATGTTATTGTTGCAATAGCAGAAACTGCGAGGGATACAGAAAGAGAGAGAGAGACTGGAATGAGTTAGTGAATTGCTAATGTATTTATTCATATAAAATGTTATATATTACCTACTTCTACAGATAGCTAGCTTAGAACAAAACAATATGCAAAATAAAAGAATCACAGCATAATTTTAAAAAATTAACACAGCTCAAAATATATTTTCTACCCAGTGTTGCACATTAAACTGCAGTTTGTATGTTTCATCAGGATATACACGTTTTTGCTGGTTGCCGTAGAAAAAAATACCGTGGTAATATATTTATCCTCTAGATGTAAACAATGTGTTTAGAGGAAATGGAAGATGTATCGTACAGGTGTAGGAAGTTTTAAACATTTTTCACTGTAAGCAGTTTTGTTCCAAAACTATATTTTCAAGTGTGAAAAATGTGTGATAGATGGACTACATTTGGAACATATAATTGCTCAAAAAGACATTATATAACTAAACTGGCAAAGCAGCAGTCATAACTTTTACCCATTGTTTTACTCACCAATTTTAATATCTTTAGTATTAATGAAGTTTATGGCAGCAGCTTTCTAGCTTTTGGCAACTTCAATAATATGCAAGAGACATAACAGCAATAGCCTCCCAAGATTACTTGGGCTTCATGTTCTTGCTTCACACATGAATACACTCATTCCTAAGACTATCTTGCAGTTGTTTACTCAAACCACAGATCTAGTCCAAAGCCAAAAATGACAACCAATTATTAATGATTACGAAAATAATATAAATAAATGCATTATATCTACATACAATTAAGTCCAAGGCAAAGGGAGTGGGGAAGCTACAAAAGTTTGTTTAAACGTTTTAATTTTGAAAACTTTATTTTTTGGGGAAAAAAGTCATTTGCAAAACTCCAAATTATACTGGATTTGTTTTCCAAAGAGCTATCTTCATGCCAACAGGAACACCCATCTCTGCTTTTGTTTCTTCTGTGGCTTTCCTCTGGTGAATTGAATCAGGGAGATTGTTTTGTATAAATTGGTCTAAATAACTCATAGTATAGATAATTAAAAGTTTTTTTTCATACATAGTGACAATAAAATAATGGGGCTAATTTTTAATCTAGTATTTGCTACAGACATAGAATCTTTGCAACTGAGAAGCTTATTACAGTATATCTCCAGTAGATTCTAGATCAGCATATTTCGAAACCTAAAGATTTACTCTACATTCAACTTTATAAACAAAGTAACAGGCACTCTTCAATTTTCAATCTATTGTATTATGGACAGAATCCTGAGTTTGTAAAGATTTGCCAGTCTTGTCAAATCTAAAAAACCAAAAAACCAAATCTCTAGCCTTCCCTAATTGAATAGGGACAGATCAATTGATGAGAGAGAATGTGATTGCAGTAGAGTACGGATGTCAAACTCACCGTGTCACATGATGTGTCAAGATGTATCTCAATTTTTTTTTGCATTGCCGTAGCTGGGATGGGCGCGGCCTTCATATGATGCAACCGGCCGGCAGTTTGACATCCCTGCAGTAGAGCATTAAGGGCTGTTTCTAAGGAGAATTAGTCTGCATGGACCAATTTTTAGAGAAGGCTGTTTTTCATAGAAGGTTTTGTATAACAATGAAGTTGGTCTTCTCAAATACTTGGAATTTAAACATAATCACAATATTTTTTAAAGTAAAATAAAGGCAAGAATAACAGTGACTACGTGAGTATTTAGTGTTCATGTATGTAGGGGAATCAAAGTAACCTATATTTCATCTTGGGAATCTACAAAAGAGGCAAAAACTTTGAAAATTTTAGCCAACGCTATAACAATTTTTTAAAGGGATCCACATTTTTCTCAAATATTACATACGCAAAATTAGCCAAAACAAGTACAAGCAAATTTGGGATGCCCACAGTAACAAAAACACTGAAGGTGAATAAACTAAACTCAGCATGATTTCTTATGAGTAAATTTGCATTAGATTGTGTTAGAATGGAAGACAGCAGCCAAAAAAATGTCAAGGTAATAAAATGTTGAATATCCTAGATATAATTTCACCTTTTTTACAATATCAGTTATTTTTATTCCTCTTGTTATATTACAACCAAATCTCTGGATTGGATAAGTTCAGACATTAATTATTGCAGTTTTGATGATGGCAGGTCAATTGAAGTCCATAGGGACATGACTTGATTAGATTCAAAATGAAGTGCATTAGCAATAGAAAAGGCAAAGATGGGAAACCCTAAATAACTCATTCTCTGTCAAGTCAGGGTTTTTTTTAATTGTTTGGTTGAAATCTTTGTAACATCTGTCAACACTAGTGTCTTTGAAGACAACCTGATAATGAAATTCATTGTTTCCTGTCAAAATCTGTGTTAAAGAAATGGCACTTTGCTGCAGGCTCTGAAAACAAGGAAAAGGACTAAATGCATTAAAAATCAAACTTTGGAATATTTAATATAAGTAGAACTATTGGGCAATAAGATATGACGCTGGAAGATGAGCCCCTCAGGTCGGAAGGTGTCCAATATGCTACTGGGGAAGAGCAGAGGGCTAGTACTAGTAGCGGCAGAAAGAGTGAAGCGACTGGGCCAAAGCCGAAAGGACGCTCAGCTGTGGATGTATCTGGTGGTGAAAGCAAAGTCTGATGCTGTAAAGATCTTTTCTCCATAATAACCTAGAATGTAAGATCCATGAATCAAGGCAAGCTGGACGTGGTCAAACAAGAGATGACAAGACTGAACATCGACATCTTAGGAATCAGCGAACTAAAATGGACAGGAATGGATGAATTTAACTCAGATGACCATCAACTGTACTACTGCGGGCAAGAATTCCTCAGAAGAAATGGAGTAGCCTTCATAGTCAATAAAAGAGTAGGAAAAGCGATACTGGGATACAATCCCCAAAATGACAGAATGATCTCAGTTCGAATCCAAGGCAAACCATTCAATATCACAGCAATCCAGGTCTATGCCCCAACCACTGGTGCTGAAGAGGATGAAATTGACCGGTTCTATGAAGCCCGACAGCACCTTATACAATTAACACCAAAAAATGATATCCTTATCATCATGGGGGATTGGAATGCTAAAGTAGGAAGCCAAAAGATAAACGGAATAACAGGCAAGTTTGGCCTTGGAGTACAAAATGAAGCAGGGCACAGGCTGATAGAATTTTGTCAAGAGAATACAATGGTCATAGCAAACACTCTTTTCCAACAACCCAAGAGACGGCTCTACACATGGACATCACCAGACGGTCAACACAGAAATCAGATTGACTATGTGCTCTGCAGCCAAAGATGGAGAAGCTCTATACAGTCAGTAAAAACGAAACCAGGAGCTGACTGTGGCTCAGATCATGAGCTTCTTGTTGCAAACGTTAGGCTTAAATTGAAGAAAGTAGGGAAAAACACTAGGCCACTCAGGTATGAACTAAATCATATCCCTGATGAATATACAGTAGAGGTGACAAATAGATTTAAGGAATTAGATCTGATAGAGTGCCTGAAGAACTATGGATGGAGGTTCACAACATTGTACAAGAAGTAGTAACTAAAAACATCCCAAAGAAAAAGAAATGCAAGAAAGCAAAATGGCTGTCTGAGGAAGCTTTGCAAATAGCTGAGGAAAGAAGGGAAGCGAAAGGCAAGGGAGAAAGAGAAAGATACACCCAATTGAATGCAGAATTCCAGAGAATAGCTAGAAGAGATAAGAATGCCTTCTTAAATGAACAGTGCAAAGAAATAGAAGAAAACAATAGAATAGGGAGGACCAGAGATCTCTTCAAGAAAATTGGAGATATGAAGGGAACGTTTCATGCAAAGATGGGCATGATAAAGGACCAAAATGGCAGGGACCTAACAGAGGCAGAAGAGATTAAGAAGAGGTGGCAAAACTACACAGAAGAACTATACAAGAACAAGCTTAATGTCCCAGATAACCACGATGGGGTGGTCACTGACCTCGAGCCAGACATCCTAGAACGTGAAATTAAATGGGCCTTAGGAAATCTGAGCAACAACAAAGCTAGTGGAGGTGACAGTATTCCAGCTGAGCTATTCAAAATCTTAAAAAGACGATGCAGTAAAAGTGCTACACTCAATTTGCCAGCAAATTTGGAAACCTCAACAGTGGCCACAGGATTGGAAAAGGTCAGTTTACATTCCAATTCCAAAGAAAGGCAATGCCAAAGAATGCTCAAACTATCGCACCATTGCACTCATTTCACATGCTAGTAAAGTTATGCTTGAAATCCTACAAGCTAGACTCCAGCAGTATGTGGATCGAGAACTACCAGAAGTACAGGCAGGATTTCGAAGAGGCAGAGGAACTAGAGATCAAATTGCCAACATACGCTGGATCATGGAGAAAGCTAGGGAGTTCCAGAAAAACATCTACTTCTGCTTCATTGACTATGCTAAAGCCTTTGATTGTGTGGATCACAACAAATTGTGGCAAGTTCTTAAAGAGATGGGAGTACCAGACCATCTTATTTGTCTCTTGAGAAACCTATATGCGGGTCAAGAAGCAACAGTGAGAACTGGACACGGAACCACTGATTGGTTCAAAATTGGGAAAGGAGTCCGGCAAGGCTGTATACTGTCGCTGTGCCTATTTAACTTATATGCAGATCACATCATGAGAAAGGCAGGGCTAGATAAATCAAAAGTTGGAATTAAGATTGCCGGGAGAAATATCAACAACCTAAGATATGCAGATGATACCACTCTAATGGCAGAAAGTGAAGAGGAACTAAAGAGCCTCTTGATGCAGGTGAAGAAGGAGAGTGCAAAAGTTGACTTGAAACTCAACATTAAGAAAACCAAGATCATGGCATCCGGCCCTCTCAATTCCTGGCAAATAGATGGGGAAGAAATGGAGGTAGTGACAGATTTTATTTTCCTGGGCTCCAAGATCACCGCAGATGGGTACTGCAGCCAAGAAATTAAAAGACGCTTGCTCCTGGGGAGGAAAGCTATGGCAAATCTAGACAGCATACTAAAAAGCAGAGACATCACCCTGCCAACAAAAGTGCGTATAGTCAAGGCCATGGTTTTCCCAGTTGCAATGTATGGCTGTGAAAGTTGGATCATAAGAAAGGCTGAGCGCCAAAGAATTGAGGCCTTTGAACTATGGTGCTGGAGAAGACTCCTGCGAGTCCCTTGGACTGCAACGCATTCAAACTGGTCAATCCTAGAAGAGATCAACCCCGACTGCTCTTTAGAAGGCCAGATCCTGAAGTTGAAACTCAAATACTTTGGCCACCTAATGAGAAGGAAGGACTCACTGGAGAAGAGCCTGATGCTGGGAAAGATTGAGGGCAATAGAAGAAGGGGACGACAGAGAATGAGGTGGCTGGATGGAGTCACTGAAGCAGTAGGCGTGAACTTAAATGGACTCCAGAAGATGGTAGAGGACAGGAAGACCTGGAGGAACGTTGTCCATGGGGTCGTGATGGGTCGGACACAACTTCGCAACTAACAACAACAAATTGGGCAATAGCTGGACACTTTTTTAAAAATGCAGAATGATATCTGTCTGCTTTCCATTCTGAGGGCTGCCAGTTTTAGATGATGTTTAGATGTCACAGTGAACTATACTTAGTATTAACCTGGCAATCATCCAATAGAAAATCAAGTTAGCCATGCCTGTAGTGGCTACCTACCTCCCTGCAAACCATGGCCATATAATTGAAGCAACTTTGCATTTGCTGGAATGCTGTTTACTACTATTTGTTTTAAGAAATGAGGGAGATATTTTTTTCAGCCTTGTAGAATGAAAAACAGAAAAAGAACAACAAAGATGCTATTAGAAGTGTTGTTCCATACTGTAGTTGACCCATACACAATATAATTTTTCTAGCATAATAATGGTTGATTAATCATAAAACGTATTCCAGATTCAGCCGACTTACCAGACCATGGTTAAAGTAATCTAATCTTCAATAAATCATCTTTTCAGACTCTGGTTAAATAAAATGTTTTAGTATGTTTGTCAGTCAGTTCACAATGCTTTATATGAAAGCAATGTCTGGAGTTTTGCATTCATATAAAGCTAAACCATTCAAGATAACAGGAATTGTGATTTGATTGATTTTCTGATATCTGTTTTATGTCTAATCATTAGTACATGTTAACAGTTGCCCTCCTGCTCAGATATGCTATTCTGAAGCAGGTGTGCAAGAGTAAGTGCAGACTTTCCAATATTGTCAAAAATTAAAAAGAGTACTTATGAGCAGCCCTATCTATATATAAAGCCTGAAATAGGGAGCCAAGTTGCTGGTGGTTATACTAGTCAAGTACTATAGTCATTTCGCAGTTAACAGAAAACTGCACTTGCATCTTCTTAGCCTAATACTCTGCCTACCACACCTCATTGGCTCCAATTAACACTACTACCAATTTGTGGGAGATGCTGTAAATTATCACTATCATAACCCTATTCAAGTGGGGGAAATACTTATTGAACACAAAGTCTTTATATAAACAAGTTGAGCCTCTTAATTTATCTTAAGGAAGGACTTGCTGTTACTTGTGGATCTTAAAGGGAGAAAACTGCAGCAGTTGCCTTTTCCAATTTACCACCAAGAATTGCATGTTTGCACTTGCAGTTGCCAATTCTGATTTCAGAATCATTTTAAAGATGCCATTTCATAATGACAGGGCTCCCAGAAGGCACACTATGCAAAAAGACACTTCTTTTTGCCAACTCTCAGCTCTACTGAGCCGTGGTGGCACAGTAGTTAGAATGCAGTACTGCAGGCTACTTCTGCTGACTGCCAACTGCCAGCAGTTTGGCAATTCAAATTTCACTGGCTCAGGGTTAACTCAGCCTTCCGAGGTCGGTAAAATGAGGACCCAGATTGTTGGGGGCAATATGCTGAGCCTGTAAACCACTTAGAGAGGGCTGTAAAGCGGTATATAAGTCTAAGTGCTATTGCTATTGCTACTCAAGTATTCAATGTCTGCCTGTCTGTCTCAAAAAAGGCGATGCCTCCTGCCTTATCGTATAGGAACAACAATATTCCTAATAGCTATTAAATAGCAGGAGAAAGATGCAAAAACCTTTCTTTCCCCTTAAGTGGTCATTCAGATTTTTGCAGTCCTGATAGGATATGCTTGAGAGAACACTCTTTTAATGATTGGGAAATTTGATTGGTTGTGTATTTTTTTCATGGCTTTTCACTGTCTCTGCTGTCTTTTCCAAATCTCTAATCCAGACAGTTTCTTGAAGCAAAGCTTTCAATCCATTCCTTCAGTCGCATTTACTTCATAGAACGAAGGATAGAGTTAGGGCTCAGATTACCTGGCAAGCATAAAATTCTTCCTGCTTCAAAATACCATTGATCCCTTTAACCAAGGGCACAGTAAACAATGTCATGACGGACTGGCTTATGCTTCAACAGTTGTAGTTAGCAGAGTCATTTTGACCCAAAACACTAAGAACACTAATAAGAAGAGGGGATGTTATAGCTATTCTGTCATCTGCTTCTGTATTTATAGCTGATACCACAATGCTTTTTAATTACAAGAGATGATGTGGCTACCCTCTAAAACCAATTATTCTACAAATGCTCACCTATTCTTGCCACATTCCTGCAATTCATGTTTAAATTTATGGCCAGCTTTCATACTTCCTGCAGCATGCTACACAATACAAGCACAGGTTTTGTGCAGAATAAGATTGCACAGCAAAAATGATAAGGTTTCAGAATGATTTATATTAAAATGGAAGTAATAGTTCATTTAATTTAATTTAATTACTATTGGCTTTGTACAACTTGCCAGCCCCATATACCAAGGTATACCAGAGACAATCTATTTCATCATAAGTTTCTGGGAACTACTATGTTTTCCAACTGTTGTCCACAGAAAAACCCTACATGAAAAAATTCCAACCCTCTGATTAAACCAAAAAAGCTTTCTTTCAACTGTTTTCTTTGAAAGGCTTGCTTTGAGCACCACTTTTTTCTTTGAATAACTATTTCTCTTCTAAATAAGCTTTCTTTGAACACTATTGCTGCACTGACCTTGAAATCTCTTCCAGAATTGAGCTGCAAAATATTCTGTCTCCTGCTGTAAACATATGAAATAACCATAGAGAAATCATTATTTGTACACTTTGTTTTGTTGGACTCTATGGAAAATAACTGTTTCAGGCTTGAAAGACAGAGTACAGGCTTGTAAGGAGGAATAAAACTGCTATACAAGACACACGATTGCAAGATAAACTGAAGTAACAATATTCCTATTTCTAATACTGAAAAGTTTTATCTACCTACCTGAATATATTAATAAACTAACAAAAGCCTTGTTAGATTACAGGTGACATAAACATATTTTGTAGTGCATAATTGTACATATTGTCTAGAAGTGAGAGTAACAGAGTGTAAAGCTTAAGTGTAAGCATGAAACTGTTGGGATGAACTTAGCTGTTTGATTTGTAGTCTATCCCTAATTTTTTCTTTCTGTTGTACACACTGCTGGTAGAACAGATTTTTTCATTATAATCGTATAAATACATGGTGAGGCCAGGCTGTTAAGTAGCCTACACTACTTTATATCAATTTTCTAATACAAGAAGGAAAAAAGAATAGAGAAGCCCCTATTTTGGAATGGAGTGAGAGAGTGGAAAAAGCATTAAACAAGTGGAACTATGGAGTTAACAGCCAGAAGTGGAACCAGCAGTTCTATCATTAGGAAATTTTTGCTAAGTGGGAAATCATATCACCATGACTATGCTTTCCTTTTCTCCCCCATGTTTTGGAATACTCATCTTGGTGCTTGGATAATCAGCAAGAACAGAATTAATGTTTGAATTTACAGTTCTTAGAGAAGAAAGGATTATAAGAGAGTATGCAGGCATACAATTGAGTGAATATGCATAGAAAGAAATGTGGCACTAGCAACCCTGGGAGCACTCGGGGTTGGAAAACACAAATGTGCTACACAAAGAGCCTAGTGTAATCCTTATTGTGTGCCTGCTTACTCTCTTGTAATCCCTCTCCAATCTCTCCTCTGTAAGGGAAAAAAAACCAAATCAGGCACAAGATGACATGTACTGACTTGAACGATGATCACATGACTGGGAGATGCTGCAAAGGTTATAAAGGCAGGCATCATAATTTTTTTCAACACTATCATAACTTAAAATAATTGCTGAATGAGACAATCAGTAACTTATTACCTATTTGCTGATGGGAATTAGAGATACCCCCAGTTCCAACTTAACTTACATACACACATATGCACCTATCACAGTGAATACCTACCAGCAATTTTTTTTTCAAGCTATACAGGTGTTAGTGGTCATATATCTACAGAAGTTTGCTCTCATAAATGTGCAAGGCATATCAAGGGTATTTTTTCATATTTATAAAAATCTAAATAATAAAATTATTAATATGTTTGAATAAGGGTCCAGATCATCATTTTATTCAATTTTAGAGACAAGCAGTCTCAGGATGTGAAGAATATGTTTATGTAATTTGCCCTACCATCTATTCTCTTGCCATGTTCCCCATCATAGCTAGTTCACCCTAGCTGAGGGGGTTAGTTTATGGATGCAGAGAGTGATGGATGAAGGGATAGGTTGTGATGCTATTGAAGGAGCAGATGTGACCACTCAGGAAAATGCTTTCTTTCATGCCAAAGATTAAAGTAACTATGGTAATGGCCCCTTCACAAAGTGAGACGATAATATTGTCATTGGAAGCCTAGAGGACCTCCATGGCTAGTGTCAACTCCTAGTTTGGGGGAGTATGCCAGTTGCATCTGTTTCTGAGTAAAGATAGATTGCTATAGTAATTTTTACATGAATAATTTCAATAATGGATTACTGTAATATGCTCTATGTAGCTTTATCCTTGGGACTGATTTAAAAGCTGCAGCTAGTAAAGAATGTAGTAGCTTGTCAGACCATGCACATCATTACACCAACATTAAAAATAAAATTTGTGCAGGCGGCCAATCTAGATTCAAGATGTTAGTATATATAAATCCTTAATTTGGGACTAAGTTAAAGAATGTGCCCAGTTCCATCAGCCTCTCAGGGCTTATAATATTCGGGAGGAGGTCCTGCTTTCTCTGCCATGGCTTCTGAATTGTGACATAGTAGTTACATGGAGTCAGGCTTTCTTCATTCTGTGCCTGTGGAAACCTGGATTTCAGGCACCTTGTAAAATACAGTTTTTTATGTTAGCCTTTCCCAATTATAGATTCCTCCTAAAATTTGTGATTTGACAAATATGTTTTTATCCTGATTTATATTTAAAATATTTTAAGGAAAATTGTAAACCGCTTTGGATTTTTCATAGTGAAAAGCAATATAAAAATAATTTAATAAAAAATAATTAGTATTCTGTTTCCAAATACTATCTGGATTCTTGAAAGAAACTTGTAAACAGTTCTTTCTTGTATTTTGTTCCTAACATTTTACACTCAAATATTGACTTAGTACAGAATATCCATTATATTATCATACCTTATCTTGACAACTACAAATATATCATACAGAAATTATTTAAAGACACGTTAAAAGTGTAACTAATGCTAAATATGTTAATTATAATTTTATCCCAATTTTAGAAAAATATTATGTGCCAAAGAAGTTCAGATTAATAAAAAAAAAAGTAGAGGTTATTTCAATTTCTACAGTTAAAATGAGTTTTGGCAGCTGGAACAGGGTACTGTATTCTTTCTGACAGGGAAGAACATAGCAAGTTCCCTGCAGCTGTTTTGGGACCCAATTGATCCTTTTCTTGTCATGTTGTTTTCTAGGAAGCAAAAGAGGAAATCTCTCAGCAGACTTTGGATTTCTGACAATACACAAAAAGATATATAGTATATATACAAATGTTATTTCAAATGTGTATTTGACATTGAATCAAATGCATGATTTCATTTAATAGTTCTAACCTTTACCTTCTGAATAGTAGCCACAAGGGAGAGGAAGAGAAATTCAAATGTCTCTTGTCCTCATAGCAGCTCAAGTTAAAATTGTAGTTCACGTATTTACATATAATATGTAATTACCTCTGGGAAGTGTTTACTTTCAAAACAAGCTTCTGTTTAGGCCTCTCTCTTTCCTTTGTAAAATAAACATGAAATAACAGTGCAAAACATTTACATATGACATTCATTGACTCAGAGGCGTGTTGCTTCTTCATAAGTGTAAAACTATGACTTTATTATCTTGTTTATAATTGAGTAAAATCACCATAACCAAATCATGCTGCACTAGACGCAGAAATGCATCTTGGTCTATAACAGTGGTTCTCAACCTTTTCTTCACCACGAACCCCTTTTAAATATCCTTTGTGGCCATGAACCATGGCCAGGGACCTCCAACATTTAACTCAAGATTTAAATCATAACATTTCTTCAAGCCTTTGCAGACCCCCCCATGATGACATCACTGGCCCCCAGGGGATCCACAGACCACAGGTTAAGAAACACTAGTCTATAAACTACATGGCCTAGTACAGGCTAAATTCAACATATCTTGAGATTAAAATGTAAAACTGATTTAGGTAGAAGAGATTGTTATGGTCTGTGGTTCATTACATTACTAGGCTATTATAAAATTATTCTCCTGTTAGTGTTTTCTTACATCTGTAATAATAATAATGATAATGTAGGTAAACATATCTTATATATTAGATAAGTTTATGTTAAATATAATATTAAATGTTAAATGTTTAAATATTAGAAAAATGTTAAATATTTTACAAAAATTAATCTTAAAGGAGAATATAACCATTGTATAAAGTATGTGATTCAAAAAGAAAATAAAGTATTTCATTCATTTGTTCATTCATTCATTCATTCAGCTTATGTAACCACCCATGTTATCAAGCACAACTTAGAGCAGCTCTCAAAAGTATTTAAAAAAACCTCAAGTTAATATAGTAAAAATTGAGGGTGAAGGTTTGTTCTCTGAGCTTGTGAGTTGGTTTCCAAACGTTTTGTTACCAGGCTAGGTAACATCTTCAGTGGAGTTTAAGGGATGTCAGTGTCGGTGTTCTTCTGTTTATAAGGGCTTCAGGTATGGGTGTGTCAAGTGTACTTGTTTATATTATGTTAGCAATATAAACATTTTTTTTACAAAAGTATTGATGGAGGGAGATAGCTGAGAAGTACAGAAGCAGGGCAAGCTTTTTTAAAAATAAAATAAAAAACCCAGAAATTAAAAATAGAACTAACATGAAACCAAAGACTTTAGGGATAGGGTAGAGAAAAGTAATAATTTTACTCATCAAAATACTTAGTAATTAATTTAAAGCTTTGAAGAATTGGTCAAAGGACAGGTACATGAGTATATTATGGCCTTCCTTCCTTTCTTCTATCTCTCATACTAGCAGCTGTTCTCTGTGGTTGAGGAGGGATCAGCCCAGATGGGGCCTCTAGACGTGTATGTGTCAACACAGTCAAAGCGATACCTCATGTTTATCAGTGAACAAAGTGACCTTAGATCAGAACAGTTATAATGCTTATTTAAACAAGAGTATGAATATTTCACAAATTTGGGAAGGAGAAAATTCTCAAGTACAAATCCTCATGTTTCTGCATATTTATTTTATTTCATTGCACACTTTTAGACCCAATCCATAAAGGTGTGGATGCTTCTCTGTTGTGCCTAATTAAGAGCCTGGAAGAACTGAATTTGGAAATTCAAGAGGCACTTCTTCTGGGATTCCTTTTAACGAAAGACATAAACAGATGGCGAGAGAATGGTGCACATGTCAGTGGTTGGGGAGATACTTTGTCAAACAATGCTAATTTGATTAATTTGCTTTTAGCTTCTGCAAGAGTCCTCTTTATCCAGAGTTGCTCAAAAATGCACCCCAAAGCTTACATTTCTCAACAATTAGACAATTGAATAGAAGAAAAAAATAGTATTATCCTAGTGCCTGACACTGATCTGAATAGCAAAATTTATTTTTATTATTAGTGCTTTACAAGAAGATGTGTGAGGGCTGAAGGCTGCTATTATCCATTTATTTATGTAATCACACTGTACTTAACCCCAAAAAAAGAAATGGGGTGAGCCAGAAAAAAACTAAACTTAATTATCTCTCTTTTACATTCCTTTGAATCCAAGCTAACTGATAGTATTTGCTCTCTATCATATATGAAATAATTGTCCTTTTCAGTCAAAGTATTAGAACTGGTAATAATTTTTGGAAGTCAATGGGAGCTACAACCAAATCTCAGGTAAATTTATTATTTGAAGGTTTATAAAAGAACAGAAACCCAGGGTGAGTATTTAATTGATTGGTCACCAGCAGCTAGCTTATTATATAATTCTGTATCTTGCATGATATATTGTAAGTCTTTCATTGTTGGTGGGAAACTGTTCTTACACCCAAGCAAATAGTAAGGTGTTTATGTTGTTTCAGAGTTGTCTATATTATAATACACATTACAAACAGGCTTAAGAAGAAGGCTCAGTGCCCTTATGCTGTACTCACCACACCTTCTTTTGCTGGCTTCACTGCTTGAGTGAAGCAGACATATAAATAGAAATTTGATGAGATATGTACAGATATGTTTCCATTGGGAACAGCTCATCTAATGCTCTCCACCCAGTAGAAAACAAAGTTAGGTTTACATTGCAATTTCTCTTCTAAATTAGTTATTATGTAGCCTGCACAGTATAGTAACGAATGCATGTGATCCTGGACTGTGGGTATTTTTTTTCCTGGCAACACATTAAATAAAAACAAGAAATTCCAGGTTGCTGTAAAAGATCACCTGAGGCCAGGAACTTTTTAATTGTCCTGGGATGAGAAGGTTTTTGTTATTTTGTTTTGTTGCTTGCTAAAAATAATCTTTCCCCAGCTGATTTCTTTTTTGCATGAAAAAACTGAGAGGGATGATTTTTCATAGGAAACCTGTAGAGAAAATGAATTATAAAATCTTTCTTTCCAGTTCACCCAATGTTCTATTGCACATCCTAGATCACAATCTTTAATAAGTTTAATGGAGCAAAACCATGCAACAGTATTGATTGGCCTTTATTTGCAGAAACAAATGGAATACGCTATAGTTAAAGCTGATTGGCTGTACTGCTATGATCCAAAATTCTTCAGCCTTGTTAGTTGATCTTGGCTAATCCACTCAGGATTAATATTAACCTGAGTAAAACATTCTAGTACTGAGATACTGGTTGATTCTGAATGTGGCCGTGGAAATAAGCACTGAACTTCATGCTGTATATGCTACATGACTTAATATACTGCATTAGTCCTATTTCCCAGGCTCCTTGTTTACTTATAGAACGATAACTGTAGTTGTTCTTATATGGATTTTTGCTTTTTAAATCATCATATAGTCTGTTGACCACACTCAAATATTTGCATTGGCATATCTTCTTCTCAACTCGGCATATCTTTGTAACTCTGACATGCTCTCATGACTTGCATGATTTGTTCAACTTTGACAATTTTACCCCAACCCTCATTGCCTAGGCTGCTGCAAAGAACGAAAACAGCCCTGTCTTTATTTTAAAGACAAATCAGATATGCAATACGCCTATCCGGCCTATGCAAAAAAAAAAATAAGTGGCTGCTGTAAAGGGAAAGCTGCAAAGAAGTCAAACCACCTTTCCATTTTAAAGATCTTGACAGAATATTACAATAACTGAAGCCTGGATAGCTAAGGGTTGCCACCTATGAGCAAGTCAGAAAGCCAACCATTCTCCAGCATGATAGATGGAGAATCCACGAATGGGTTAACTCTGTCTTCCTGCCCAATTAGACTGAGTCTGTCAAACTTGCCACGCCTCTCCTGGGCCGGACCTCCCAGTCACGACTCAGTCTGGCCCAAGACAGACGTGTTAGTTTGGCTCCCAGTTACAACTAGCAACTTAGCACAACAGAGCAGGTTGTATTAATTCCTCCTTTTCCCATTCGTGGATTTTCCACTATCCAGGCGCTGGGATCAGCGCAGCGACCGATCGCTCGACGCTTTCCTTTCACAGGATTTACCTTTAGGGAGGCCTTAGCCTCCATTTCTCCCTCAGCACGATCGTTGCGGGCGCCATTTTGTGCACCACATGGTGAGCGTTTTCGCCGCAGCTGCCCGGGCCGTTTCTAACATTTTCGGCCCTTGCTCTATTCAGCTGGCCTCGCAAGCTCACAGCAGCCGACAATCCATAAACGGCCCATTTCTCTCCTGTTCCTTGGTCTCTGCTCGAGGTATAGACTCCCCTGAGGTGCCTGTCACTGCAGCGGACACCATTTTAGGTGCCGCAGTCGCTCCCTCCGGCCAGAGGGGGGGAAGTGGGAGAATAACGGGACCATCAATAGGCCTATTTTGGCAGCTCCAGGAGTCAGCAGAGCCCTCCCTATAGCTTCACAGAAGCAGCCATGACGTTTCAAGCCGGCTAGAAAGTGGAGTCCAGCCGCGCTGAGGGCTCTGAGGCCAGAGGCCATAATTTCTGCGACAGCATTCTCCAACTACAGTGCATCACAACGCACCCACATGATTCAGGCCTCCCTCGGCTCCTGCTGTATCATACCAGCAACCACCGAAGTGGTCTTGTGCCTGCTACCGGCCTCCATTCCCTACTAAGCCTCCCGCGTGGACGGCCATTCACAGGAGGCAACAGACCTGCCCTAGGCCCCAGCCTAGGTGCCTCATTCACCAATATCAACGGGCGAAGTGTGCTGGCCGTGCCATTCTTGGCCTTGCCGCCACCAACTAAGGCTAGTGAGCTGGCCGTTACCACTTGTTGGTCTGACCGCCACTAAGCGAACTACGTGTGAGCTGGCCGTTATCACTGAGGTGATCTTGCCGCCACTGTAGACCTGACCAGTGCACTGAGGGTGCAGTTAACTGGTATCATAGCCATCAGGAGCGTTGCAGGTGTGCCAGCGTCCATTAAGTTGGTCCGGTAGCCACCATTAACCAAGAGTACTTGACTGATCCCAGGGCCGTGGCACACAGCCAAAACCAGTACTCTGCTCCTTGTTATTGAGATCCCTTTCAGCATACCACTGAGACATCTCATTTTGTGATGGCAGACAACACGGCACCTCAACCTTCACACGGTGCCACTACCAGCACTACTGGCCAAAAGAAACATAGGTTCTCCAAGCTGAAGGCTGCTGGAAAAATCAAGGCCAAGGCAAAAGCCATGTCTGGCAAAAGACCCTCTAAGACGGCAGAGAAATAGGCCAGCAGGAGACACCAGGCCTTGGAGAAACAGTTCTCCAAAGCGCAGAAGCAGGTCATGGTGGGAACTGAACATGCCTCCCTTGTTCCCGCAGAGGCTTCAGTTTTTGGCCCACAACTCGGCCCCCCACCTCATCTGCCCCGAGGGCTTGGTCTCCGGAAGGGGACTCTGGCCAATTCTTTTCTACCAGGGCCGATCAAGTGGAGATAATTCCTTTCAGTGTGGAACCTAGCATTCAAAGGGTCCTCCCTGCAACCAGGGTTCCGCTGTCGGGCCCAGAAGCTACCTTTACGCCTGCAGCAGCCGGTCTCTGGCCCTCAGAACCTCAGGGGACATTTTCCCCTGAACAACTACAGGCCCTGATTTCTCAGGCGGTCGCCCAGGGGCTCGCCTCGACAATCCACCAACAGTCCAGACCTGAATCTGTGGCCTCAATGACCCCGTCATATCTATCCCAGTCGGGAGTACCCGACCTTCAGGGTTCCATCTTTCCTTCTCTATCTTCTCATAGCAGAGTATCGTTCTCTGTGGAGTACGATCAGATGGACCTGATGTCGGAGGATGAGGAGCTTTCACCGGACCCTCCTCCATTTGTGGGTCTATTTAACCTAGCGCTCTTCAAATCGCTGCTCCATAAGGCCAGTACCATGGCCAATATTGGTCCTGACCAGGTTCCTCAACCCAGCCCATCCACCAGCCCGGACACAAATCCGGTGTTCTCTGAGCCTGTTGTTACTCAACAGCATATCCCCTGCCCCCCTCTCTTCTTGAACACTGTTCAGAAACAATGGGGAACACCTGGCACCTTTCCCCCCCTGGGGGGGACAGACAGAAAGCTATTTAATGTAGCTCCAGCCTTGACTGAAGTGCTAGAGGTGCCAGTGGTGAATGAACCCTTAACTCCACTGTGTCAGGGTATATGGCCGAAACCTTGAGGGCAGAGGACAGGAAATCTGAACTCTCCTTCTGCAGGACACACCAGGCCTCGGCATGGCCGGTAAGAGTGGCCACCTCCATCTCTTTCTTCGCCAGAACCTCTCTTCTCTGGCTCCGCCAGCTCCAAGCCAGAGTTCCTCCGGAAGAGGTACGCATGCACCAGGACTTGGGCAAGTTGGTTGTAGCCTCAGAGTACATGGCGGACGCGTCGCTGCACGCCGCCAGATTCTCGGCTCGAGCCATAGCCTTTAATATCACCGCACTCCGGCTATTGTGGCTCAAACATTGGCGAGCAGACGCCAAATCTAAGTGGTGCTTGGCGGCTGCCCCGTACTGTGGCGGCCAGCTGTTCGGTGAGGCCCTGGCACCTTACTTGGTGGAAAATAAGGACAAGCGGAAGGTGATGTCCCACCTTAGCAGACGGGCAGATAGACGCCCTATCCCGTATGCCCGCCGGCAGCCCTTTCGGGCAGGGTCAGGTTCGGACTTGGCTCAGTCCTCTCGCTCCTTCCCTACCAGACCAGACCATCAATTTGAGCGATCTGGCACCAGAGACAGACCCAGGCAACAGTTTCAGGGCAAATGGCCCTTTTGGGGCACGGGAGGCCGTCCCTTTAGAAGATCTAAGTGACTTCAGGGATGCTCCTCCCATAGGTGGCAGACTGACTCTTTTTGCCCGCAAGTGGGAAGCCACCACCACAGACACCTGGGTCCTCAACACTATCAGGTGCGGCCTGTCCCTGGAATTTGTAACCAATCCCCCAGAGCGCTTCATTTCTTGCCCGCTGTCAAAAAATCCGATCAAGGAGGGCCTCATGAACGAAGCCATTCGACACCTCTTGGAGATAAGGACCATAGAACCAGTACCGGCTGGTCAACTAGGAAGAGGGTTCTATTCCATCCTCTTCATTGTTCCGAAGGCCTCGGGAGAATGGAGGGCGATACTCGACCTAAAGGGTCTGAACTCCCATATTGCATACAAAAAAATCAAAATGCAAGCGCTCCAGTCCATACTGGCCAGCGTCAGAAGGGGAGACTTCCTGACGTCTATCGACCTCACGGAAGCATACCTACATATCCCCATCCTTCCCGATCACCGGCAGTTTCTCAGGTTCTGTTACACAAACCACCGTTATCAATACAGAGCCCAGACATTCGGCCTCTCGTCGGCTCCAAGAGTATTTACAAAAGTCCTGATGGTGCTCGCCGCACATTTGAGGCTGGTTCTGGTATGCATTCAGTGCTACCTGGACGACATTCTCATCCAGTTGTCCTCTATTTCGGCTGCCCAGTCGGACCTGGCCTTGTCCATCAAGACCCTTCAAGACCACCGGTTCTCGGTGAACTTCCAAAAGAGCCAGACAGTTCCCTCAACCCGCCTTCTTCACCTGGGCGCGGTGATAGATAAAAGCCGATGCGAGGTCTACCTATCTCGGGAACGTCAGGACAGCATCCGAGCCCTGGTCCTCAAGGTCCGAAGGGAGCGAGTAGTCACCCTGGCCATGCTCTCCCAATTGTTGGGGAAGATGATATCCTGCATGGCAATAGTGCCATGGGTCAGACTACACTCCAGAAACCTACAATGGTTCTTGCTCCCATTTCAGAGACGGGGCACCAGCTCCTCCAACCAAAGGGCAAGGGTTCATCCTCAGACCCTAAAATCCCTTCAGTGGTGGACCTCCCCAGCGGTAGCCAGAGGGTCATTAGTCAAAGAACCCATTTGGCTCACCCTGACTTCGGACGCCAGTCTGTTTGGCTGGGGAGCGCACCTACGGTCTTAGTTGGCTCAGGGCCGATGGTCCCGGTCAGACCTGAAGCACAACATAAACTAGTTGGAGCTCAGAGCCATACACCTGGCCCTACGCCACTTCCGCAAAGCGGTGGCGAGACAACACGTCTTGGTCCTCACGGACAACGTGGCAGCGAAAGCCCATGTGAACTGGCAAGGGGGTACCGGTTCAAGGTCCCTTATGGCCGAGGCCCAGTTGTTGGGATCCTGGGCAGAGACCAACCTCTCCTCCCTCAGAGCCGAGCACATCTTGGGAGAGGCAAATCACCAGGCGGATTTCTTGAGCAGGTCGACAGTGGATCATTCTGAGTGGCGCCTGCACCCAGTTCTCTTCAGGGAGATATCGGAGAGGTTCGGTCATCCGGTACTGGATTTGTTCACTTCTCTGGCGAATTCCCAGCTTCCGAGGTTTTCTCCCGGTTCCCCTCTCCAGGGGCGGAGAGAGCGGATGCCCTCCGCAGCCCATGGCCCGGGGACCGGCTATATGCATTCCCACCTCTCCCTCTGATCCCGGCAGTCATCCGGAAAATACTGCAGAGCGGGCAAAGGTGATATTCATTGCACCACACTGGCCAAGATGGCTGTGGTTTGCCGACCTCGTGAGCCTTTCCATCTCTCCCCCGTGGAGGATTCCTCCAGGTCGCATTGCACTCAGCCAGGGAGCTCTGCAACATCCAGAACCCCAGTGGCTACAGTTAACCGCCTGGCACTTGAACGGCGGCTCCTGACTCAGGAGTCCTATTCCTCAGGTGTAATTTCTCTGATTCAGGCCTCCCGACGGCCTACAACAAACCAGATCTATGACTCCACATGGAAAAGTTTCTGCCACTGTTGTGCAAAGAACCAGTTGGCTTTCTCGGCTATCGCCATTCCGAGAATATTGGACTATTTATTGGAGGGGCCCAACAAGGGCTTGGTGCCCAATACTATCCGCAGACAAGTGGCGGCTCTATCCACGGTGCTTACATGTGGCAATTCAGAGCCATTGGCTCAGCATCCCATGGTACGCTCCTTTGTCAAGGGAGCAATCAACACCAAGCCGCCCGTGGTTCATCGGTATCCCTCCTGGGATTTGCTGCGGGTCTTACAGGCCCTTACCTCAACACCATTTGAACCCATCAGAACCTGTACACTGCGGTTCTTGACAATTAAGGTAGCCTTCCTGATAGCCATCACGTCGGCTAGACGCATTTCTGAAATGGCAGCTCTCTCTATCAGAGGTGACTTATGCATCTTTCATGAGGACAGAGTGGTCCTTCGATTGGATCCTTCTTTTATTCCTAAAGTTAATACTTTATTTCACAGGAAGCAGGAGGTAATACTGCCAGATTTTTGTCCTCATCCGTCTCATGACTTAGAACGCCAATGGCACGCCCTGGACGTCCGCAGGGCATTACACTGTTACATCAAGCGGATGGCGCCCTTTCGCAAGTCAGAAGCCCTCTTCGTTTCCTTTCAACCTTCTTCTATGGGGCAGAAGGTTTCTGCCTCCACTATAGGCAGGTGGATCAGGGCTTGCATTGCAGGGGCATATCAGTCGCATTCCCTGTCAGTTCCAAGTCATGTTACTGCTCATTCCACTCGCAGCGCTGCGACCTCCGCAGCGTGGGCGACACAGGCGTCCATTGAGGACATCTGTAGGGCGGCGACATGGTCTTCCCCTTCCCCTTTCATCAGGCATTATAAGCTGGATAGGTTTGCCTCCTCAGACACCTCCTTCGGCCGGAGAGTACTACAGCAAGTAGTGCCACAAGGTGGGACACAGGCCCAGACTGCTTCCCTCCCATAACGACAGAGTGGCTTTGGTATGTCCCATTCGTGGATTCTCCATCTATCATGCTGGAGAAGGAGTGTTGTCTTACCTGAACGCCTTTTCTCAGCATGATGATGGAGAATCCACACCCGCCCCTTAGTGTCCGTCAGGTCCTGTGTCGGGTCTGGGAGCCAACACGTCGAACTGTCGTCAATAGCTTCGCCTTCGTCGTGACTGGGAGGTCCGGCCCAGGAGAGGCATGGCAAGTTTGACAGACTCAGTCTAATTGGGCAGAAAGATAGAATTAACCCATTCATGGATTCTCCATCATCATGCTGAGAAAAGGCGTTCAGGTAAGACAATGCCCCTTTAAAAGCAGAACTTCATAGCTGCAAAATGGAAAAATCTCATTTTCTCTCTCTTTCATATATTGTATATTACATAGAAAATATCTGGCTCAGTAATTCAACATAGACAATTGTAAGGGTACATAAAGGTCCAGGATTGATTTTAAAACTGTAAAGAGATCCCACAAGGAAATGCTGTGATTTTGCTGCAGTTGTGCTACTCTCAATTAGTCATTACATTTAATCATGTACTTTACACAACAGAGTAACTAGAAATGGCAATTAAGGCCAATTTGTGAAAGCAAAGTTATCAAACACTTATTAAATGAATTTATGAATCCAATTCTAAATGTTTTTAATGCAAGGTCTTTAAATGAAGGTCATTGCAAATTTAAAACTGAGATAACTGTTTGCACCAATCTATCAAAAAGTGATATCAGAAAGAACAAAGACGTGAAAATATTATAAAAAGGTTATAATAAGCAGTTAATAGTAGCAATGATTATATGATAGTTTCATTTAAAGTATTTTCTATAAACTACTAAAATTCTCATTGTGGGTAAACCCCTCAGGTAAACCAGACAGAAAGATGATATGATGAACTAATTCTACTTTATCATAAGGCTACACTAAATAAATCTTACAAATTTGAAAATACAAACTTTGTACCACTACTTTTAACTGCTTAATTTATTAGGGTAGGTACTTCATAAGTTTTTTTCTCTGTCCATTAAGCCAATTAATGCCTATATTGTCTATTTCTTAAGCAGCATCTTTCTCCCCAAGATATCCACACATTCCATTATATGTTTATTTGTCTGTTTGCATCCTGAAGTTAGCCCAAATGATGCATTATACCACAGCAATTTTTGAATCAAGGTACCTACAATCTGCTACATTAAAGAATGCATAAAACATCCAAGACCCACTATTCCAGTGGAATTGAAATTTCCAGGATGATCAAGTGAGTTTTATTCATAAAGTTGTGACTGTTGCAACATCCCAGAGTTATGTGATCATGATTTCTGACAACAAATTTAATGTTTATTCTGGTCACATGCTCAAAGGATGACCCAACACATCACAAGGTTGTTTAGTTGTAAATAGAAGTGCATGTTCTCTTATGCACACAAGCATTGATTAGGTTTACATATTGTAGCATGCTAAATTATGATTAGTGTCTCTTAATGGGTCCAGCTCATTAAAATATAGTTATTTTATACTGTGTGACCCTAACCAAGTTTTGTTTTAGTATGATATGAGAACCCATTTGTTTATTACACTTCTCAATCTCTGTCAATGTTTTCCATAACTTTGATTATACCAAGTGGATAAAAAATTAGAATAGTCTTTCCCGATCAATCAGTGCTCATATTAGCTGAGAGCACTGAAATCTGAGCTCAACAGAAGATCATTAGATCAGGAAAGCCTGAGACAGATAGACATATTTTATCCAGAATAAACTACATCAGAGGATAGAATGGAAATCTGGTTGAAAAAAGACCAAGCGGTACAGAAGTATAACTGAGTATTATGATTCTATCACAAACTCTTTGTTAAAATCTGTCTTGAATAGAGAATGTCAACTATTTATAAATGTTGCTATTAACAAACTGTTCTCTTTTATTTTTCCCATCCCATGCTTTTTATTTTTTCAGCCTATTGCTGGTTATTTTTTTCTGCATTCATTTTTTCTGCATTTTTCTGCATTCAGGATAACACTTCTTATCCCAAAAGGAAAGAACTTGGGTGTTTCAGTTATAATATATAAAATCTAGACAATTTTGCACCCCAGACCAGGTAACCCCAGTTGTAATAATGCCTTCGTCATAAGGAATACAATTGATTGAAAGTGAGATGGGAAAATTTATGAGGCTTATTTTTTTATTTCTGAAAAAGTTGCATGAACCAATTGTCCCAAGGCTCAGTAGACAGACTACAGTATATTATTGATAATTAAATAAATGATATATTTAACTCTTAAGAAAATTTAATGACATGAAATAGGAATATATTTCCAATATACGGACAATGGCGGAGAAATATAGTGTTACATGAAAGTTTAAAACATTCAGTATTTTTAAGATGTCCATTTTGGAAATAAAGATAAATTCAACTTCTACTGTATTCATCTTCTAAATTAGTCGAGTTGGGAAGAAAATTAAAATTAAAATTTACTGTTTTTTGCATTGCAACTCCCTGGATTTAAACATTGTTAGACCATAGTTGTTTTTATCCATGGTTTAAGGAAACCATAGTTATTTGCACATCAATTAAGCTATAAACCCTAGTTCAGACATGTCAGACGTCACGTGATGTCGCACGACATATTGGAACTTTTTCCCCATTGCTGGCAACAGGGTGGGCGCGGTTTCCTCGTGACGCATCCAGTCCGTGGGCCGGCAGTTTAACACCCCTGCCCTAGTTAATGAATCAAAATAGCTTGGTTTTTCTCCCTTACCTGTGATTTTGGCCCATCCAGTATTTCTTTCAAGCCTATTACTATTAGCATGTGGCCCAAACATTTTGATTCTGAGGGAATGCAGCATTGAGGGGAGATTACTGGCTTTAACTCAGTTTAATGCAGTGTTAGAAAAGCTTATGCTTTCTATTTCTCTCAGAAATGCTGTGGTAAAGACCTTGCAGGCTGGTACAGACTTGTAAAGCAAGTTCCCACTGAAGTAACTCACTAACACTTAACATCAAGGATTATAATTTCTTGAAGGGTTCTTTTTTAAAACATCT
The DNA here is from genome assembly GCA_023970755.1 of Azemiops feae. NCBI lineage: Eukaryota > Metazoa > Chordata > Lepidosauria > Squamata > Viperidae > Azemiops > Azemiops feae. The sequence goes on along the minus strand of JALGBA010003860.1, from coordinate 1,407,182 downwards.
CTCTGAAGCAAGACAATGTACTGTCCAGTGGTGTGATTCAAATATGTGTAGATGCCACTTCCAGTAGTCCATTCTGGGCCTGGGCAACAAAAAATTAGCTACCAGTTCTGCCGAAGTGATACGAACTGGCTGAATCCCACCACTGGTACTGTCTTTTTAGATGATTCATCAAAAATAACGTTTCTTTTTATATCCCATTTCCCTGATATCCTCTCAAGAAGGCAAGCATTCTGTGTGCTTTAACAATACATCACAACAGGTGCTTCTGGGACTTGGTTACACTGATTACCCATCTGTTGAGAATTCAGTACATTCCCTCTTCATTATATATTTACTGTGGGGATACTTATTCTTTCAATTACTATCTGGTTGTTCCCCCATGTGGTTTCAGTCATTTCATAAAAATGCTAAATCTCTTGTCTCGGACATAGATATTTCCAAGGTTTAAACAGCAGCAATGTGTAAAATTAAATTTTGTTTCTCATGACTACAGCAGCAGATGTATAATGTCTAGGGAAACAAGAAATCATTATCTATCTATATAAATATAAGTTCCCAAATAAGTGCAGTTCTTTCCAAACTCTACAGATGTTGGTGGATTTTGCATGTGCACATATTAGAGGCAAAGAGAAGAAAAGAGAAGTACAGTATATGCAGTGCTAACAAACAAGACATTATCTCTCAATAGAAAATTATTTGCAGCTAAATTGAATTTTTCTATTAAGCTTCTTCAAGTATTTTGAGATGCATCCTTAGAAATATCAAGGCAGTTTTTATTGCTTCAGTTCACAACAAAAGACAGCTTTTTAAAGTCAGATCATTATTGAATTATACATTTTGCTCTCAGCTTTTTTATGTGTGAAAACGTATCTGTGAAGGAATAACATTTCACAGAATTTGAATATTGATAAGGAAATAAGAATATAGTTAAACTTAGTCAACTAAATAAAATTGACATTATTGGCTTGCAAAAAAGCATTTTTAAAAGTCTTATGATTTTTCTTCTTCCCCTCTCTTCATCTTCATCATTTTAATCAGGCATAGATTATTCTGGAATGTCAAGAGATACAGTGTGCCTTCACAGATTATCTCCACTCCAGTTCTAATCACTGGTTATAAATACTTTCTTAGCTTTTTATAAGGAATACCCCTAAAGAACAGAATTCTCAACCTTCCTTTGATAAATGGAAGATTGTTGTGCTACTAGTGTTTAGGTGCATGTAATATTGGAATGGACATTATAGTAATTCAGCCCTAAATGTTGGTCAATAATGTCTTGTTGATCATGTAATCCTGGACTGGTTCTTTATGGCTCTCAAAAATCTTGCTTATTTACAGTTCCCAATATCTTCAAAATGAGTCGTGGTGGGTAGTTTGCTATGATTGAATTACATTTGGAGGACTACACTTTCTTCCTAGGCTCTTGATAATCTGGGCTTCATATATACTACAGAAGTTTTACCTTCAATTTGGTTGGCAACCCATGCTGGGCTTGCCTTACATGGAATCACAGAAGCCTTGCTGCCAAAAAGAACGTTTGTTTCTTTCCAAGTCATGGGATGAGAAATTGCAGATGTTATAAACAGAAGTTGAAAAATTCAGAAAAGGAATGGATGCAACTTGTGCAATCATTTCTTTCCCAACATTTACAGTGCAGATCATAGATTATACAGAGATGTTTAACCAAACTACAGGTTTAACCAGAAATGTATCTTTGTCAAGCACATGCCTGCCCAGAATGACGATAGCAGCAGTGAGAGATGTTTTTTTAAAGAAGAATGGATGAGAAGGGTTCATCAGTTTTTCCCACTTTCCTACCCCCAGTTATCTTCAGCAAATCTTTCCTTGAATAATGTTAGAAGAATATCATGCACTTAGGCATCTTCATAAATATGCAGTTGATGACATTCTTCTTTGGGTGGCAAATATGCTGAGTTTTAAAACTATACATTGGGAATCATCATAATTGGGGGATATATTTCGCTCCCAAAGTGCATATTTAAGAATGTCAGAATGAACACAAAACCAAGTCAGAACATTATAACAAGCCATACAATACCTGCCATATCTGGCAGGTGGGACCACTTTTTTTATTGGTGTGTCTTTTTGAAAGACCAACCTACTAGATACTATTCCTCAGATGACACAATGGTTCTACTCATCTGAGAATTGTTGTCAGGTCCCCAAATCCTTATTGTATTCCTTGCATATATAGTCTTGTGCTTTTGTTTTGGGGCCTGCCATTCTGCTGGGGGGAGGGGGGATATTTGCTTTCGCTTGGGATAACTTTTGCTTTCTGCTTTTCTTCTCCCACCTCTATCCACTTGAGAAAGGAATGTGTCTCCCTTATCAGGGAGATAGTTACAGAGAAATGAAACTGGAGAAGACCTTGAGATGCGCAGCAATTATGCCAGTTACCCGCACATCATGGCACCTGTGGATTGGCTGGATTTCAAATGGACATTATGACTTTGGTGGGAGGAGGAATATTGCTGGTTTAACTATACCGTTGAAGCGGGATCTTCCCCAGATCTCGCCTTGATTTTCCTACTGTCACTAACCCCTAATAAAAGTTTCCTTTTGAGACAATGCCTGTTTCAAGAGTTCTGCTTTCTTGGGTGGTTAGCTGAGGTGGGTCCTTACAATTTTACCCCTTTCACATTAAGAGGTATCTAGCAGATCCAGTTCAGGATGTGAAATACTAAATCACACTTCACAATGTACACTGGATATCCCCCATCAGGAATTTAGCACACAGATTTTATTGTATCATAGCTGTCTGGAAAGCACCAAGTTATAGAACACAAAAAGAAAATAAATTGGTGAAGATTGATATGTAGATATATAACCAATGGCCAGAATGTATTATCTTTATAAATGAAAAGATTGCTGTAATTATTAATGTAGTGAAATCAAGTACAATATTTATACATTGTGTTAAGGCATATTAAGATTTATTTGTTTTTGGCTCAACATCATCTATGAATCCTGCCTTTGTAGTTTACGACTTAATGCCTTATGTAAGCCCAGCCAAATATTTACAGTATTTGAAGGCACTGGCTTGTTCCAACCTGAAAATGGAAACTTTACATTTCCAATCTTGATATGTAAAAGAGAAGAAAAGAGGAATAGGGAGCATATAAGGCTGAAACTCACCATGACATTTTTGGAAGACCATACATTAAAATTCATGTGTAGAATAACAGTCTTGTGCTGGTTCCAGCATATCAGATAAAATATATTTACCCTGGTATTCTTTCTATGAATTAAGATATTGCGAGCATTTGACGATGCTGGAGTAGTTCATCTTTTTTCAAATCTTGGCTTTTCCTGAGCTCTTACATTTCTGCTCTGTGATGAGATTTATAACCATCATAAAGGGCTCTTATGTAAGTCTCACTTATGTTGTCACAGACACCAGAATGTTGCAGGAATTCTGAAGCCATCACTTGACTTTTCTACTCAGGCCATCTGCTCTCAAATAGCCTCCTGATGAACAGTGATAGCTGCCATGATTTGGTTCTCTTCCCCACGTTATATAAAACTGCTGCGAAAAACTATATATTGATTTAGGATACTCTTATTCAGAACTCTAAGGATACCATTTCCACCCCAACCTGGGCCCATGATGTAGAAATTTGAACCAGTAGAGACTGTACTGCATGGGGAGAAACAAGTTCAAACCAAACTCAACCAAGGTAAAGATGTCGTTCATCCATGAACATCTTGCGTGTCTGGAACATTGGTCTTGGTAGCTGCTTTAGATGAATTCACATTCTAATGAAGGACTTGATTAGTGACTGGAGAAATTTTTCAAATTGAAACTCCTGTTTGACACCAGATGGAAGCATGACTGGGGAGGCCTTTGCTAGCTTCTACTGCTGCACCAGTTATAGCCTTCCTGGACAGGATTTGGCAAAGGTAAATCATGCTGTGATCAATACAAGATTGGTAATGGTGGGGTGTCTGAAGAGAACCTGCAGGTGTAACTGGTAAAGAATGAACTGACAAATTCCTAGCCCAGAAACCTGTTTTAGTAAAGTCATCCTCATTTTATACTGATTACCAGTAGGCTTCTGAGCCCAATTTAAAGTGCTGGTTAAAACTATATACAGTGTGGTGCCAGGTTACATAAAGGAGCACTTCACCAAAATTGACTCTGCTTATCTGGTCCAGCTGCCAAGAGAAATTTTACTGAATTTCCATCCACCCTACCATGAAATAAAAGTGGTACTGATCAGAAGAAAAATCAGTTTGTTACTATGAAATATGTTTCCCTCAGAGATGCATATAAACCTTATTCTTCCAACACTTCGGAAGATACTTAAAACTAGTCTTTCAGCGGGATAAAATCTCTATAAGTAACAGTCTAGTTTTTCTTCTGTTTATTTTCGTTTTTCACTGATTACTGCTTTTAAAGTGTCCGCTGACTGTGGATTGGAGTGGTTTATAAATGCTGCCAAAAAAATAACAAAGCAATCACATTTTATCATTAAATGTTGCTGCCTTAGAGGTTAGGCACCACAGTCTGTCCCATCAGCCAAAGAGGCATGACATCACTACTAACTAAGCTAAACTCTGACCTAGGTTAGAGAGCCAAAGGAAGTATGGTCAGGAAGTGAAGCATTTGTGAGTCATGTCATGGGAATATGTGTAGCGAGCCATTCCTGATAAAGTTCAGCCAAACCACAGTGTTGATGTTGGACGATTTGCCATGGGAACTATAAGTACAATCCTGACCCTTAGCATTTTATTTTTATTTACACGCATGGTAACATGGTTTTTCTTAGATGATCCTCTTTTTTTTTCATTTCCTTAGATTTTATTTATTTAAGTGTTGCTATTAAAACAAAGGGTCCTAAGGACTATAATGGCCTATATACCAGGAGAATCAACATTTTCCAGAGATCTTCTACTGTAAATATATTTTTGCCAGAAGGCCTAGTTTTGTGATCATTGCTTCTTGGTGAGCTCAAATCTTCATGTTGACCTTTGTCAATCTTTGCAATTAAATACACATGGCTCTGTTTTGAACTATTTGTATTTGTAGCATTGATTTTAAGTGTCCAAGTTCAATTAGGATTTTTTTTTTGTATTTGCTATTTTGGTTTACTATATTTCTCTAACTTCATTAACTCTACAAATTAATTAAACATTCTACTGTCTAATCCAATACTATGCAGAGTGCAGCATTATCAAAAAGTAAATATAATTAGTTTTTATTTTATTTATTTGACAAATCCAGCCAAAACTGAAAGTGGCATGCATATTATTCCCTCCTCAATTTTCTTTTCTCACAAGAACAGCCAGGAAAGTAAGCTGGGCTGAGAGATAGCAACTATCACAAAGTCACCCCTTATGAATTTCTATGGCTGAGAGTGGTTTTGAACCTGGATTTCCTCGATCTTCGTTCCAAATGGGGCAGAGACATAAATTTTACTATCACATTGCACACTACTGGTTTATTACTAAAACACTGTATTCTTCAAAGACCATTGTTATTGAATCACATCATACAGGACTGCATATTTATATAGGCTTTATTGGCATTTTTAGGGGGGGGGGGAATCACCCTGGCCACCTGGAAAGGATGGGAAGTAGCAGCCACATAAAATAAGTGAATGATTTACCATGGATGTTTTGTGAGTAGGTAATTCCATCAATATGCAAACTCTTTTGTAAGAATGTCCATACCTGTTCTCACCATTTCAGAGATTCCTCTTTGATGATTCTTCCAGCTAAGTTCTGAGTTGCCTTTCCATTTTCATTGCTCTGCATATATATGCATTCATTTTTCCTCAATACTTGCTTTGATGGGGTCTTCATGAACTCAACTGAATACTTGCACTAAATACAGGGCCTTCGTGAGCTCAGTTTAAGAGTCCTCCCTCATTTAAAACATATTGGGACAGCCAATTTGGGGGAGGGGTGAAAACCAAGTTCTTTCTTGAAAAATTTCTTCCATTCATCAGAGAAAGCCAATGAAAAAGAGTGTAGTTCACAGCAGTTCATATGGGAAGGCCTTAATGTTTTATAACCACAGAAAGGAGAAGGGGAAGGCCAATGCACCCACAAGAGCCACAAGTATAGAGTTTTCAGGAAAATGATGGCATTTCCCAGCAACTATTGAAAATCAGAAAAAAATGTCACAGGAATATAGGGGCTAACTCTTCCATGGTCAGCTTTTGCTGACTCATACTTCACACTGAAGAAACTATTGACTGAATTAACGTAGTGTCCTAAGGCTAAGCCAATATGTGGGGGGGGGGGTTTGCTTTTCATGTTATGGAGACATAGCCATTGAGGTTTGTAAAGGGCAGTTTGTGTGTTTTAGATGTTGTATAAATACATCTAATACCTAGCAGATAAAATTTGAAGTTTGTGGCACCCCACATGATACCTCTGTACAGTCTAAAATCAAATTAATTTTATCTAGGCTGCATTAACAGAGGGATAGAATCAGGATCACATGAAGTATTAATACCACTTTACAATGCCTTGGTAAGGCCACACTTGGAATACTGCATCCAGTTTTGGTCACCACGATGTAAAAAAGATGTTGAGACTCTAGAAAGAATACAAAGAAGAGCAACAAAGATGATTAGGGGACTGGAGGCTAAAACATATAAGGAACGGTTGCTGGAATTGGGTATGTCTAATGAAGAGAAGGACGAGGGGGGACATGATAGCAGTGTTCCAATATCTCAGCGGCTGCCACAAAGAAGAGGGAGTCAAGCTATTTTCCAAAGCACCAGAAGGCAGGACAAGAAGCAATGGATGGAAACTAATCAAGGAGAGAAGCAACCTAGAACTAAGGAGAAACTTCCTGACAGTTAGAACAATTAACCAGTGGAACAACCTGCCTCCAGAAGTGGTGAATGCTCCAACACTGGAAGTTTTTAAGAAGAGACTGGACAGCCATTTGTCCGAAATGGTATAGGGTTTCCTGCCTGAATGGGGTTGGACTAGATGACCTCCAAGGTCCCTTCCAACTTCATTATTATTTTTATCTATAATGGGGGCCACATACAGTATTTTAGTCATAAGGCAGCTTTTTGCTCCAAACATCTTGGGTATAGGCTTAAGAGTTTCTTCAAAAATTGTGCTGCTGAATTTTAATTTGACAGAGGGTGCACGTTGAATGAGTTTATATTAAAAGGATTATACATGTGTTGCATAGACAATAACATTGTTCAATGATTGGAATAAATGTGAGTGAATATATTAAAACAAGTGTTACAAAAATAGTGTAAGTTCAGGGTCACGAATGGAAGAATCAAAAAAGTCAGGATGACAGCTCAACTACACATTTGAACCCTAGTCCTTTCTTCTGTGTGTCACAATGGAAAGAAGGAGACTTTGATTATCTTGACTTTTCGACCCCTCACCCTCTGGGTAAAAACTTCTTCCTTATCTAAATTGCAGAAAGATTGTAACATTTTTGTTCTAGTTGTTTATTCTCAAAGCCATAAAATTAAGGCTACAGCATTTGGGCTCACCAAATCCAAATGACAATAACATGGCAGAAATTTTTACATCTTGTGTCTTCTTCTTCTTCTTGTGCCATATCCGTTATCGGACGTTGGCGATCATGTTGGCGATCCTGTTTTTATCAGCAGCCGCACGAAAAAGTGCTGCTGAGTTTTGTCCAAACCAGTCCCTTAGATTTTGAAGCCATGATGTTCTTCTTCTGCCTGGACCTCGTTTGCCTTCAATCTTTCCCTGGAGGATTAAATGGAGTATGCCGTATTTTTCTGGGTGTCGCATCACATGTCCGAAATATTCTAACTTTCATTTTTTAATTGTTTTGATGATTTCCTTGGCTTTCCCAGGCGGCTTAAAACCTCCTCATTTCTGATCTTGTCCATCCAGTTTATACGTAACAGCCGCCTGTAAATCCACATTTCAAATGCTTCTAGTCTCTTCAGGTGGCCTTCTGTCAGAGACCAACTCTCTACTCCATAGAGCAGGATAGAAAAAATATAGCATCTGACAAGCCTGATTTTCAGTCTTAGGCTTATGTCGTGACTGCAGAAGACCTTTTTTATTTTGAAGAATGCTGTTCAAGCTTTCTCTATCCTTGTCTTTACTTCAGCGGTCATGTCCCAGCTTTCATGTAAATTAGAACCGAGGTGCATGATCCTTTCAACTTTTTCTAGTGGTATTCCTTCTGAATTTATTGGTGGTAAGTTAACGGGTTGCTTGCTGACGACCATGATCTTGGTTTTTGAGGTGTTAAGCTTCAAGCCGTATTTTCCAGATAGTTCGGTGACTCTGTTGATAAGGAGCTGAAGGTCTTCATACTTCATACTGGCAAGCAGAACTGTATCGTCAGCATATCTTAAGTTGTTGATCCAAACACCGTTTACTTTGATGCCAGCATCGATGTTCTCCAGTGCCTCGTTGAAGATTGACTCAGAGTAGATATTGAACAACAGTGGAGACAGAATACATCCCTGTCTGACCCCTCTTCTTATTTCTGCATCAGCTGAGTATTTTTGGCCTACTCTCACATTTGCTACCTGATGCCAATACAGATTCTTTATTATTTGGATGTCCTTGTCATCTAGTCCCCCTTGTTTCAGGATTTCTAATAGTTTGCTGTGTCTTGTTTTATCAAAAGCTTTTTCAAAATCAATGAAGCACATGTAAGCACATGTAAGCACACAAGCACATCTTGTGTGGTGATCTAAAACTTTGCAGTTCACATAAGGTAGATCTATAAAACTATTATTTGTGCATTGAATTTTATTGCGGGGGAGGGGGAGTCAAATCAAAGTCTTTTGAATTCAGTGGAATTTATTTCCAGCCAAGCATTTGTAGATAATAATCTTGATTATTTATAGCATAAATTCAGACTCAGACAGACTTTTTGTCTTATTATTTTGCTCAAAGCAATGTGCCTTTAAAATTCTGATACAGACATTAAGTCTGATTTTTTGATGCCTTCTTGACAGTAAGCCTGTTTTAAATCAAGAACCACCTAGTGAATCAGGTATTTTGATATCACCCCTCTTCATTTTTCAATTGGATGTATAATGCTAATTTATAAATGGTATGTTTGTTTCCAGTTTGACATGATGGGTGAACTCAAGCATGATTTATAGTAGTAATGTGTGAGTTGTTTGTAGCATATTTACTCAAAAGGAATATGATCGTGAATTTAAGATTCTCCTCCCATAAAAAGAAGAATTGTGTGGGTGGGGAGTGTATGCATTCATAAATATGTATGGATAGCCACAGTGGGAGTGGCAAAATGTGTATAATAATGACACATTTTCATTCTTGTGTCCTGACATATGTATGTTGTCCCTTTAAGCTAATGATATCCAAAGATAAGGTGCAGGTTGTGTATAATCTGTTGTTCCTGTGCTACCCATTACATCTGAGGCACAGTCCTCTGATCAGTAGTAGATGGTATCAGAGAGGTCCTTATGGGTCATCTCAGATATATGCAGGCACAGTTCCTCTTTCACCATTCCTATTCAGCTGTTGCCCTCCTAAAATGCTGGCCACAATAGCACAGGAAACCCCAAGAAAATTATATTCAAGGCTTCAAATAGCATAATAATGAAATGTTGCAGAAGTGAAAGAGCACGCAGGTGAAATTGTCTATGTGGCATGATGCAGCAGTGAAATTATGCAACAAACCATTAAGCATGAGAGGATGGGACCATCATCCCCACGGTTAGCAAACAAAGGAAAAAAAGGGAGATAAATGTGAAATAAAAATTCTGCAGAACCTATTCCCATTGATGGTGCCCAGAATGTATAGTGCCATGGTAACAGTGATTGCCTTTGTTGGGATTAAAAAACCCATCCTTTATATTTAATCATATAAATACTTCCATGTGGTTATTTTGTTGAATGATTGATTGATTGACTGATTTATATTAAATTTATGTACTGCCCATGGTGCTTAAAGGTGACTCTAAGCAGCTAGATTTATACCACACCTTTTTTCCCAAGAGTTCAAGACAGCAAAGATAGCATTTTTTCTTTCATTTTATTCCACAAAAAGGCAGATTTGGTTGAGAAAGATTGATCATCTGACTCTCCCATGTCCTAGTCCAATATGTTAGCAATTGTACTACGTTGCTTCTCTTGACAACAGCATATAAATTGTTTGCCGTTGCCTTTTTTCCAGGATGTTCTTATATCTCCCAGTATAAACTGAAATGTCCTGGTGGTCTTCCATCCAAATACTAATCAAATACCACCCACTTTAGCTTTCTCAAAACTAGCCAAGGTTGTTAGGGACTGTCCCCTCTTTAACATACCCATAACTTGTGAGTTCTGTATAGGTATTTATCTGTCTGACCAGGCATCAAAAGAATATGGCTGGTACTGATCTTATAATGTTAATTTGTAAGAGCTGAGGATGAAAGGAGCTTATCTAAAAAACAGTCGTTGAAACCCCACAAATATTCTGCATGCCTTCTACAGTATATCCATTTTTAAAAAGTGCTTTAAATTTCTCATCTTGCCAAGACTTGCTGTGCTAAATCTATCTAGGAAAAAAAATGGATGGTTCATTTAATTTGCATAAAGTAGATTTGATTTTTTAAAGCCAAGGAGAAAATACAGTGTTTCCTTAGAAATGGTTTTTAAATTGCCTCTGTCATTTTTCAGATACACATCTTTGTTAAAATGAACCAGCTCAGTACCTTTTGCTCCCTCGGGAAGCAGCTGAGTGACTGAATAATTTTATAGCACTCTGCAATGCAGATAACGTTTCTTTCTTTCTACCGCTTTTTTTTTTAAGTGCAGCCAAACAACCTTGCTGAGAAAACATTCAAGAGCCCTTCTAGGTATTCATCAGTGTTTCCATTCTAGGCAGGCACAGGACAACTCTGATTTGTTTTGTGAAATTACATGCTTTAAGCAATTGATGTGATGGTTATGAAAATAGACTAGAAGCATCCAGAATCTCTATGGATAACCTTTTTGCAAGGCGAATGCTCATATGCAGGTTGAATATTTTGAATATAATAACATGAGAAGAACGCAATAAAGAACTTGCATTTTGCATCTCCAGGACCTTAAGTCACTCACTGATGTTTTAATCTGCTAATTTATCTAAATAGAAAGTATCATTTATTGTTATTGTGGTTGGACACATAGTCAGCTAGATGTTTAGACTGGATTGGGCATTTTTGTCCATCTATCGAGTTCTTCCTAAGGATCTAGGATTGGCAAATGTTGTTTATTATTCCTATATTAAAGATCATGAGATCATTAGATAAAGAGGCCACATCCTTGATGATATACATGTGTTTTGGCTGGATTTGTATATTACATTAAGGCAGTGCTGAGTCACTTGTGAGTGGATTCGCACGAAGCAAATAAATTATGGCTTAGTATGATATTTGAACCTAACTGATATTCTTATTTCTACTACTTATGACCCAGTACTTGTAATCAGATGCAGCTTTCATCATCATCTGTGGAGCCACAACAGAATGAGAACAGTGGGACCAATCACTGCATTTCAACCCAGCATGGTTGAATAATCCAGCATGGGTTGAAATTAAGAAAGCGGAATCAGATTGAATATTAGGAGGAATAAGAATTGCTGAGCAATGGAACAAAAACACTGGTAGACTTGTCCTCACAGGAGGTTTTTAGATAGAGGCTGGATGATTATCTGTTGGGGTGGTTTAGATCAGGGGTCTCCAACCTTGGCAACTTTAAGACTTGTGGACTTCAACTCCCAGAATTCATCAGCCAGCTTCTTTTTATATCTTTTGCATTAAAATCCAAACAGTCTCAATTCATCTATTTCATTTATATTATTTGTATTTTTTATATTATTTATAAATTATTTATATTATTTGCCAACTCTTACTAGTGACCTTGGGCAGCAAAATTAGAAACAACCCCCCACAACATACTCGCCCCAGGTACCCAAGAATGAATTGTTAACTATTAACCTTCAATAGTAGTAGTAGTAGTAGTAGTAGTAGTAGTAGTAGTAGTAGTAGTAGTAGTAGTAGTAATAATAATAATAATAATAATAATAATAATAATAATAATAATAATAATAATAATAAAGTTGGAAGGGACCTTGGAGGTCATCTAGTCCAACCCCCTGCTCAGGCAGGAAACCCTATACCATTTCGGACATGTGGCTGTCCAGTCTCTTCTTAAAAACTTCCAGTGTTGGAGCATTCACCGCTTCTGGAGGCAGGTTGTTCCACTGGTTAATTGTTCTAACTGTCAGGAAGTTTCTCCTTAGTTCTAGGTTGCTTCTCTCCTTGATTAGTTTCCATCCGTTGCTTCTTGTCCTGCCTTCTGGCGCTTTGGAAAATAGCTTGACTCCCTCTTCTTTGTGGCAGTGTGGCCTTACCAAGGCATTGTAAAGTGGTATGCAAATTTGATGATTTCCACATATATCCCCTCGTCCAAATCATTGATGAAGATGTTGAAGAGCACTGGGCCCAGAACAGAGCCTTGGGGCACCCCACTACACACTTCCCTCCATGTAGATGCGGTTCCATTGAGGACCACACGCTGAGTACGGCCGGTCAGCCAGCTATGGATCCATCTGGTGGTGATGCTGTCTAACCCACATTTTTCTATCTTATCAAGTAGTAGGTTGTGATCTACTTTATCAAATGCCTTACTGAAGTCCAAGTAAATTATATCCACAGCATTCCTCTGATCCACTAATTTTGTCACTTGGTCAAAGAATGCAATAAGATTTGTCTGGCATGATCTGTTTTTGACAAACCCATGTTGGCTTTTAGTAATGACTTTGTTTGCCTGTAGGTTTTCGCTGATTCGTTGTTTGATTATCTTTTCCAGAATCTTCCCAGGTATTGAGGTCAGGCTGATAGGTCTGTAATTTCCTGGGTCCATTTTTTTTTCCTTTTTTGAAGATGGGAACTGCATCAGCTCTTTTCCAATCCTCCGGTAGTTCCCCAGTGCTCCAGGATCTTTGAAAAATATAGTTCAATGGTTCTGAGATCACATCTGCCAGTTCCTTGAGAACCCTGGGGTGTAATCCATCTGGTCCTGGTGATTTGAACTCGTCTAGGCTGGACAGGTGCTCACTTACCGTTTTCTTGCCTATCTTAACTTGCGTTTCTATTCTGTTTTTTATGGCACTATTTTTGGTAGGTTGGTCTGTTTTTTCCCTTTGTGTAAAGACAGATGCAAAAAATGAGTTAAATAGTTCTGCTTTCTCCCTGTTGCTTGTCACCTTCTTGCCACTTTCACCCACTAATGGACCGACCAATCATTTCCTTCACTTTTTTCTTGTTTTTTATATGTTGAAAGAAGCTTTTTTCGTTATTTTTGACTTTGGTCGCAAGCCTTAGTTCATTTTGAGCCTTAGCTTTCCTCACTTCATCTTTGCAGGCTCGGGCTATTTGCTGATATTCTGACTTAGTTATGTGCCCCTCTTTCCACTTTCTATACTTGTCCTTTTTATCTTTCAATTTATCAGAGAGTTCTTTATGCAGCCATGCTGGTTTCTTTTGAGAGCTGTCATTTTTCCATTTTGTTGGTATTGTGCTAGACTGGGCTTTTATTATCTCACTTTTCAAAATTTCCCAAGCTTCTTGAGTTGTTTTCCCTTGAGGATTCTCATCCATGGAATCCTTCCAAGCCCTCTCTAAGTTTATTGAAATTAGCTCTCTTAAAGTCCAAGACTCTAGTTTGACTGTGTTCTATTGCTTGTGCTTCCATAATGTTGAATTCCAATATTGCATGATCACTTCCTCCCAAGGTTCCTGTGGCTTCAACACCTTCTATCATTTTCTCTCTGTTAGTGAGAATTAGATCCAAAATGGCTAATCCCCTAGTTCCCTTCTCTACTTTTTGAGAGACAAAGTTGTCTGCTAGGTTTGCAAGGAATCTGTTTGAACTTTCACTTGGTGCAGAGTTTGTCTCCCAGTTGATGTCAGGGTAGTTAAAGTCCCCCATTACATTAGTAGCAAAGCTGATCTCCCCTTGACCTAAATGCCTAGGGAACAGCCAAGTCTTCAATGCCTTATGAAAGGCTAACAGGATTGAGGTTGTCTGAACCTCCATTGGAATGCTGCCACTGAGAAGACTTGACTCCAGGGAATACTGTGTAATAGAAGGGGCCTGCAGCATGCCCTCTCTACTATCTTGGTGGAGCAGGCAGAAACAATAGGAAAAATACAATCCTGCAAGCAGCTTGTCTCTATTGCCATGGAGGGCACTAAGAGCTGTCAAGATTCAGAATCAGAATTTATGTGGGGCTGCCATCTTGAAAGGAGTAGTTCGAAAGTGCAGGATGTTCAAATTCTTTGGCCTTTCATTTTTCATTTTATCTTGCTTTATGGTGCCATGATCTCTTGATATGAACTTGATGGTGATGTAGAGGAAGGTCCTGTTTTACACCCACTGTGTGGTTTGATACAACCAATAGGTTTTTACCTTAGAACGCTTTCATTTACAGACTGACTTCTTTTTTAGACATTAGTTTAGACAAATTTAGTTTAGTTTTGGCAAAACTAAATGGTTTGCTAACTTAGAACACTAATTCTTTTCTCTTTTAACAGATCCTGCCTCGGGTGTTGGACAGGGGAAAAGCAGGTAAGAAGCACTGATGCAGTGAGGATATCCTTTGTTGAACAATCCTTAGGAAAATTGACAGTTTATTTTGACAACCTGAAAAGCCCTCTGAAAATTAGCGTACAAGGGATATGAGAGGTAATTTGGAGCATTGGTTTTGAAACAACTGATGAAGTTTATCAAAGCAATTCTTGTACTTAGTTATTCTGATAATGGGAAAGAATAATTTGGCTATGTTTTGCCAGAGAGAAACACATTTTGGGCTACTGCTTTCATGTTTCTCAGCCCTTACAAGAAGGCTTGGTTCACCTACATACTGTAATTATTTATTTTTGAAATATATACACTAATCATGTAATTGGCTTGATTTTGGCACACTCGGTGAACCCAGCCAATTATAGTTAATTAAGTCAAATCACAAACTTTAGTAGCCATTGTTTACAAAAAGTAAATGTCTCTTCCTTCAAGGATTCACAGCTATTTCTTCTTCCAGCTTCGTCTATTAATCATAAGTCAGAAAGTAGGGATAAGAAATATTTGACAGTAAAGAATAATTTCCCAATATCCTTGTGAGTTTTTGGAAGAAAACCTATCCAGTATATCATGGCATAAAGTGCCAGGAATAAATAACCTTAAAACAAAATCCTGCCGTAGCAATGAAAGAAAACTGAATATTTGGTTTCTAAAAGCTATTGTAATTCATGGGCTGTTGTTCAAAGACCACAGATTGATAGCACCTAAAAATGACAAGAAGCGTATATCAGAAAATAAATGTGAGAGACACTATGGACCTGAAAAATATGAAAAGAAAACTTCTCTGTTTTTCCTGAAGAGAATTAAATATCAAACAATATATGTCAAAGTAATATAGGGAATAGAAACCATTCACTTGGGTAACTACTAAGATAGTGGTGGTACAACTAACAAAGATTTAAATGTTACCTGACTATTGCCACTAATCTGCAAAAGCCATGTTAAGAATTTGACAAATCAAATATTATCATATGCTTTGAAAATATTGTTTTTCAAGGTATGGCATGCTGCGTATGTCAGAAAATGGTTTCAATTTCACTGAAAACAAATTAGAACTATTTGTATCATTTTAATGACTGCATTTTCTCATAACATTAAATCAAGATTTAAGTTTTTTAAAAAACATGCTAGAATGATTCTTTCAGATAAGCAAAATTACAGTTTATCTAGCCAATTCTAGAGTTCATTTCCATTTATCTCTGACAGTTTTCATTTGATATATAATATTTCTACTAGCAGTACAAAATTATTGCCATTGCATTTGTAGGAATGCATTTTCATATATTGTTGAATGCCTTTTTTCTTTATGCATAAAGGGGTTTTTTTGCATGCTTTTTGTGTGCAGGACTGCAAATTTCCCATGTTTATGGTGAGCCTTCTTTCTTTGTGTTGTACATTTCTGTAATTTTTTAGACACTATCAATATTTTGCTTTACTTTCATGAGTGATATTTATGCATTGTTTGTTTGTTTTAGGAATGGGGTTGTAAGATTTCTTAGGGTGTTTTTTCCCCTATATCACGGGTGTCAAACTCGCCATGTCACGTGACATGTCGCGACGTATCGCGACTCTTTTTGCATTGCCGGCAATGGGGTGAGCGCGGCTTCAGTATGATGAAACTGGCCCGTGGGCCAGCAGTTTGACACCCCTGCCCTATATGATTGTGATGATTTAATAGTTGTTGTAAGCATATGTTTGGGTATATGTGTTTAATTGAGCATTGTTTGTGGCGTTTTGGTGAAGTAACAGAGATTTCTGTATTTTGCTTCAGTATATTTTTCTTATCAGAATCAGAATAGAGCTGGAAGGGACTTTAAAGGTCTTCTAGAATCTAGCCCAACCCCCTGTTCAAGCAGGAGATTCTATACCATTTCAGACAAGTGACTGTCCAGTCTCTTCTTAAAAACCTCTAGTGATGAAGCACCCACAACATCTGAAGGCAAGCTGTTCTACTGGTTAATTGTCCTCGCTGTTAGGAAGTTTCTCCTTAATTCCAGGTTGCTTCTTGATTAGTTTCCATTCATTGTTTGTTGTCCTGCCCTCTGGTGCTTTGGAAAATAAATTGACCCCCTCGTCTTTGTGGCAGCCTCTCAAATACTGGAATACTGCTATCATGTCCCCCCTAGTCCTTCTTTTCTCCAGACTAGCCAAACCCAAATCCTGCAACCGTTCTTCATAGGTTTTAGTCTCCAGGCCTTTAATCATCTTAGTTGCTCTTCTTTGTACTTTTTCCAAAGTCTCAACATCTTTTTTGTAATGTGGTGACCAAAACCTGATGCAGTATTCCAGGTGTGGTTTTACTAAGACTTTATAAAGCGGTACTAATACTTCACTTCACTTCTTCCCTTTTGTTGTGCAGTGTGAGAGAAATTATCATTTAGCCTTTTGAATTCAGATCCCAGGCAGATCTCTGCCTTGTACATGGAATAAGCTGCATATAGAAACAATATTGCCATCACAGAAAAGCAATGTGAAACTCAGGAAATATAGACAAGTGCAATTTAACTTGAGATTGATCCCCTTTTTGGCTTTTTCTAATCTATTGAGTTAAGGATATGAAATCGAATTTATCAGACAACACGAAACTTATATCATTCTAAGTTTTGTTTATTATTCAGGATAACAGGGATATTGAAGAGGATTTGATTCATAGTACAGTATGGTAGAAATGTAAATCCTCTCAATCCAAAACCATGTGGATTGCCTAAGAAATAGATTACCAATGCTTAAACAGCAACAAATTGAAGGATAAAAAGCATTTGCAGTTTAGCTAGCGCTGGTACCTATTGATCACATCTCAGAAAGATGGAACTTCTAGCTATGCTGACTCAGGAATTCTGGGAGTTGAAGTCCATGAGTCATAAAAGAGCCGAGGTTGCCTACCCCGGTGAGCAAGATTAAAGGGGGAGGGTTTGACATAACATGCAAACAAACTGGCTTTGGGGGTGAATATTGTTGCTCTGCATCTCTGTGAACTAGTGAAGCACAAGACTCTTAATGTACACTAGGTCCGGATTTTTAGACTAGCTTGTTACAAAAACACAAACTAGTTTAAACATAACAACAGACATAACAACAAACTAGTTTAAAAATCCAGACTTAAAGAACTAATCTCAAGTCATGGCTTTAAATTTATAATTTTTGCCCAAATTGAGCTTAGTTTGCTGTCTGAAGCGGTTTCAGTTATTTACACTAATCACAGTTGGCCTAATTGTGGTTTAGTACTACATGCAAACCAGACTAATATGTCATATCAGTGCCACATTAAACAGAAATAGCCGTGTAGAAAACTAAGAATTTACCCTATCTGGCATTTGTACTTGGCAATGTTATCATATTACTTTTAATAGTTAAAAAGGCTGTATCTGAGAAAGGGGTAACAGAAAACTGAAACTCAATTCTAGAAAGCTAAGTATGCTTGGGATAATTCTTTCTTATTTCTTTTTAAAGGTTTTTCTTAAGACAGATACCTATGCAGGTAGTCCTTCGACTTACAACCATTTGTTTAGTGACTGTTCTAAGTTGCAATAGCACTGAGAAAAAGTGTCTAATGAGCGGTCCTCACGCTTACAACTGTTGCAGCACTTCCAGGGTTTCATGATCAAAATTTGGGCATCTGGTGACTGACATGTATTTACGACAGCTGCACCATCCGGTGTTATGTGATTGCTGTTTGTGTCCTCCCCAGCCAGCTTTGGACAAGAAAAGTCAATAGGAGAAGCTGAATTTGTTGAACAACCGCATGGTTCACTTAACAACTGCAGTGATTCGCCTAACCATGGCGGAAAAAAATCATAAAATTGAGTGCGACTTACTTAATAACCACCTTACTTAGCGATGGAAATTCTGGTCCCAATTATGGGTAATAAGTTGAGGACTACCTACAGTCTAAATGAGTTCTCCAATCCAAAACAGCTGAGAATTTTTATCTAATACATCATCCAATTCATCTAATACATGACACAATTAATCAGGTAATACTTTATTTTGAAAGTTATTTATGTTTAATCAAAACAATTAGAAAATCTTAGAAAAGGAATTGTACTTTTATTATTGCAGTATAGAGAAGGGATAGCTTCTTTACAGAAAATGGCTATTATAATCTATACGCGCTATTTGCACAAAGAAAGGATTTTTAAACTATTATACACCTATTGTTGTAGTCCTCTGCTAATTCACGCAGTTTAATTTGTTAATTAAAACTCATTGATTCAACATCTTTAGTTAGGTATTACTTTTAAATTTATTATTATTGGAATTAATAATGGTTGAGATGGTTTGAATATTAGTAGCTCGGGGTGGTAGTTGGGCTGTTGGTTTCATCTCCGAACTTGGCGATTTGGCTGCAAACGTTTCGTCTCCATTTCAATAGTGAAAGTATTCACTATTAATAATAGTGAAAGTCATATAGCGAAAGTAAAGTATAGGGTTAAGGGAAAAATGAAGGATTCTCATGGGATAAATATCTTTTCTTGAGCAGCAGCTAGTTTCAGTTTTCAAACTATTTACATAGCTCAAGTCAAGTCTCACTAGAGTAAGAAGTCTGAGGATTGAGGCCACAATCCTTTCTGTGCTTTCTATGTAAAACCAGTCCAATGTAGTTAGAATAAAAGAACAAATTAGTTAGAACAAATTAGTTCAGTATCTTGTTCTCATTGTCTAAAGGAAAATGTGCCTCTCTTTGTAGAGCATACTGCCTGGTTTGTATTTCATTAAGCTTTTAAAAATAAACTAGCATGCTCAGCATGCCATTTCTTGAAGAGCCCAAAAGATCTTCCAATATATTTATCAGCATCCTTCAAATGTTTTCTAAGAAAAGCTGCAGCTGCACATGCTATATAGCGATTCCCATTCCTCAGGGAAATCTTTTATAGTATACTTAAAATTAATGGAAATGTGGCTTCGCACTTGAAATTGATTTTATTTCAAAACAGAATTCCATTAATGCAATACTGAAACATCAAATCAATTCGTTAAAAGTGTCTATGTGTACTAAGTAATGCCTTATGCATCTTAACAATTACATAAATTATATCTATATTCTGAATTTCCTCCAAGAGCTCAAGACAGCTTACAAACAAACCTCTCATAATGTTGTTCTCATAACACTTCGTAAGGTAGGTTGGGCTGAGAGAAAGTGACTATTAGTGACTTTCCAGGGTTAAAATTACAGTGTGAAGTGTAGTTTTAACCCTGGAAAGTTACTAATAGTCACTTTCTCTCAGCCCAACCTACCTTACGAAGTGTTATGAGAACAACATTATGAGAAGTCTGTTTGTAAGCTGCCTTGAGCTCTTGGAGGAAATTCAGAGAAAGTGACTATTAGTGACTTTCCAGGGTTAAAACTACACTTCAAACTGGGTTTCCCTGGTCTAGTCTAATATTTTACTTAAACCTAACTCATTAACAACTCTATTATAGTGCTTCTCAAAGTTTGAAAAATTTACGACTATAATAGATTATATCAGATTTTCGTTTTCAATCAATAATAGGTGATACATTGCTTCCAATGATATAGCTTGGGCTCTTAAGAACATTGGAGCACAATATACGACTTACTAGATTTGAACATCCTGTTGACTCAATGTATTATGTGCAACAGAATATCCCCATTTACTTAAAAAGAATCCTGTTGATTTCTTAAGATTTATTTATTCATTGCATTTATATCCAACATATTCTCTGAGAACTCAGCATACAGTACATAATGGTCTATTTAATCTTATCCCTATAACATCTTTGGTAATTTGTTATTATTTTATTAAAGTAATAAACTGTCCGGTTATACACTGGAGATTAGCATAGTGTGTTAATTTTGTCCTTTTTTATTTAAACTAACAGGTTTTTAGAAAGACACAACCACAGAATTTAAAAAAACACAACTATAGAATTAAAAAAATATTATCAAAGACTTTTTAGTGATACTTTCTCCCCTTATTTTCCATTTATTTCCCAACTGCTCACCTAAATATTTCTATTTTACACGGAACATTGAGGGTTATTACTAAAAACTGTTCTCATTTCATAATTAGTGATCACATAACTCTTTTCCTAGAAACCGTATTCCAAATGTCTAAATGCCTTGTTGTGTGATGTGTAGTATATAAAGCAGCCATTCCTGCTTACATTTGATAAGGCCCCTATTACAGAGATATATATTCTGGGAGTTGAAGTCCACACATCTTAAATTTGCTGAGGTTGAGAAACACTGACATAGACTGTTCTGTTCCCAAGGAGAGACAAATAGTGAAGAGATCCAGCATACATATATCTTAGAATACATACAATGTGTCTCAGGAATGTTATTAAAAATAAAACACAAAAGGCCATTCACTAAAATGTATTACTGTTTTAGTTTCTAGTACAGCATTCAAACATTTTCTGTAGATTGACTTCCTCTCTAAGGTATTCCTTCAGCGGCAAAGGAAATATGCTCAACCCTAAGGCATTTACTTGAAAGGGTTTGGGTTTTATTTATATATTTCACACATTTTGATCTTAAAATTGCAGGGAGAATAATGTTTTCTTTTACATCTATCTGAGGGTTTATTTTCCTTGCTCTCAGTAGAACTAACACTAAAATTCCCACTGATTTGCAAGAGGTACAATCTGTCTATTCTACTACCCAGATTTATACTGCATGGGTGTTCCAAGAACTCAAAACCCATTGAAATTACTTGGTTTGTATAAAATGAATAATTTATCTGATGATGCCGAAAAACAGCTCCTGTCTTTTTGCAGAAAATAAGCATCTACTTGTAGATACTTCTCTCACACTTTTCCTGAAAAATAATACCCCCATTAAAAAAAATACTCAAGAAGATACATGTTTGGACCAGGAACTGAAGCTAAATACCATACTATCTATTTTCATTGCTGCTTTGGAAAAGCGGGAGGAGAGGAAGGAGAGAGAGGGGAATAGCTACTTTTAAGATTTCCAGATCCGTTTTTCCATTATGGGCTACTTGAATGCTAGTGTGAGTTTTGCTTCTCTGCTTTTCCCACAGTCAGTAAGACTTATCTGACAATGGAGTTAGTGTCAGCTGTCCAAAATGAACTAGGAGATACATTCCTTTCACCACTGCCATTGCTTATCATCAACACCCTTATTTTTTAAACTCCAGTTAATTTACAGGCATACAAGGTCTGGCTGTTCCTGTTGCTGGTTTCTGCCTTCTCTATAACTCCACAAAGTTTTATGGAATTGCAGAGCAATCAGATTAGGTTCAAAGAGCCTACTGTAAGAGGTGAACAGTAATGTACTACAAATGTAGTAATATACATTTAGGATCTGAAATATACTACATAAACATACAGGTAGTCTTCGACTTACAATCACAATTGAGCCCATTGCTAAACAAGGCTGCTGTTAAGTGAGTTGTGCCTCATTTTACAACCTTTTTTGCCATAATTGTTAAGCAAATCACTGGGGTTGTTAAATGAATCGTGTGGTTGTTAAGTGAATCTGGCTTCCCCCATTGACTTTGCTTGTTGGAAGCCAGCTGGGAAAGCTGCAGATGGTGAACACATGACCCCAGGATTCTGTAACCATCGTAAATACATCCCAGTTGCCAAGTGCCCAAATTTTGATCACATGATCATGAGGATGCTGTGATGGTCATAAGGGTGAAAATTGATCACCAGTCACTTTTTCAGTGCAGTTGTAACTTCAAACGTCACTTAGCGAATAGTTATAAGTCGAGGACTACCTGTAATACATTTAATAAACAAATGTTTATGAATCTATACAGATGTTTAAATGACAACAGAACTTTAAGAAGTTTTGCTGGATTTCTATGTCAGACATTTGGATGAAGCTACAATATATTGTGAAAAGAAAGATACCACTTTTTTTTCATTTAGGACCCTTAGCGTAACCCAAGTTGTTGTGGTACTGATACACCATCTTCCCAGAATAGCATTACAGTGTTCTGACTCTCAATGCTGTTTTTACAGACAGAAGTCCTTATTGGTGGATGGGGGTGGGTAATATTTTGAAACTAAATTGCATGGCTTGTTATTCCTAAGGTACAGGCAATTTCCTCATGAGTGTACAAGTAACTGATCAGACTTGGGGTGGTCTTAGTAACACATATTTAGGAAGGTTGAGAGCTGAAGAAGCTTCTTGGATGAGAAGCGAAACATCTTCAAAGAAACGTCTTCAAAGTCCAGTTGCCTCCTGAAAAAGTACCTTTGGGACAACCATGACCTGGATGACTGAGAATCTCCATAGACTTTTAGCTATGCACTTTGGGATGAATACCCTTCAAATGGTGAGGGAGTTTGAACGGATTTCCAGAAAACATTGCAGACTACAGGAACCATTTGCGCTTCAGTTTGAGATTTAGACAACACAGACTCATCCCCAACAGTCTGTGCCTGTCTTCCACAGTGAAGGGACACACAGCAGAAAACATCCTGCAGCCAAGAAGGCTCCACACACATTTGCACTACTCAGGTGACCCTGGGGACACAGATAAACCTCCAAATGGCCTCAGCGACTCTCTAAAATAATGCAAAGGACCAGCTGTCTGCAAGGAATATAAATCCTTCCATTCCCTAACCTTCAGTCAGAGCTGAAGAAGCTTCTTGGATGAGAAGTGAAACATCTTCAAAGAAAAACAAAAAAAGCCCAATTGCCTCCTGAAAAAGCATCTTTGGGGCAACCATGACCTGGATGACTGGGAATCTCCATAGACATTGAGAGGAATGTTTTGCTGCTGGAAATTCTGGTAGGAAATCACTGCAACACATCTGGAGGGCAACCTGTTGGAAAAAATGGAATACAGTTTCTCTTCTTTGCCACTCTTATTTTGTTTCTAATAAATTATTAAATGATTAGTCCCATTCCAGAAGTATATACCAAGAAGGGACAGTACATTCAGTGATAAAAGGAAAAATAGTCTCAATTGGCCAGGAATAGAAATATGTTGTCAACCTGCAACAAGAGTTACCCAGTGGTAAGATGGGTGGTCAATAAATTTGATAAGCAAACAAACTACTGCCAGGAGGAACTTCCTTCACTGGACTTTTAAGAAGTATCACTCACATTTTATTTGCAGAGCTGGTATTTCTGTTCAAGAAATAGCTTTCCTTCTATCTTTCCAGAATTCTCTTTCTGTCATTTGAAGCAAGCCAACTAACGTGCTCAGGTCTTAATTGGAGTAGGCCATTAAGCATGCAACTGAATCACAATACAGAGTTCTCAGCTAAGCCTTAAAACACTGAGATTACATTTCTTATTGCCGACTTGTTAATATAACAGAGGCATTGATATTTCCTGCTGACTATAAACAATGAAATGCTTTTAAAGCTAATGGAATACATGTGTTGTTGGAGTCTATTAAAAATGTTAGAGGAAAAGACTTTTAGAGATAGAAAAAAACGTTTTGATCCTTCCATGGTGCGTTTAGAGTAAATTGACTTGGTTTTCTTTTTAGGAAGATCTGTTCTAACCTTGATTTCTCATGTATTTCTATTCATTGTTATATATGTATAAAAGTAGAGCTCAAAACTACATGAATCATTTTTCTTCAGTCCTAACTCCTAATTAAATAATACAAGGGCTGGGATTTATAGGTGGGGTGTGTTTTTCCCCCAACATATTTTGATTGCGCCAAATTGGAATAAAGCACTAGGCTTAAAATGTTCACAGGAGGTCTACCCGTGGATATTTGCCGGTGTGGTGACATCTGTTTCACTTCAGATTCACCTGGCACATTCTCCAGCTTGTCGCCCACTAGAACCTTTTCAGCCAATATCAGTTGCAGGGTGCATTGTGACATCACTGTGTGCTCCAGGCAACAATGGAGCTTGCCAGGCAATAGTGCTTTTGTCATTCTGATAAAATGATCAAGATCTTGAGGATACTGCTGAACCCAGCATCTCTTTTTATACTAGGTTTGGAGGGCAAGTGAGTTTCTGTGTGCTTCCAGCAATGTGAGTTTCAAAAATTCTGTTTAATGTCATAGTGGGATTAATTAGAAGACTCCATTAGAATTTTTTAAGGAACAAGAGACAGACAGGTAGGAAAATGATTTGTCAGCTCGCATGAATTTCCGAAAGGAGAAAAGTTTCAGTCACAGAAAGCTGGGGTATCCTATATGGACAACAAAGTTTCAATTCCTATACAGTTTTCTCAGAGATGTAGCTCACCTAGAATTTGGTATATTTGTACTTCCCTGCCCTTTCTTGGAAGCTGGATTGCATAGAACTCTTAGGTTGCCCTGCTGAAATACAGGTAGTAGATACAATAACAGAGTTGAAGGGACCTTGGAGATCTTCTAGTCCAACCCCCTGCTCAGGCAGGAAACCCTACACCATTTCAGAGAAATGGTTGTCCAATCTCTTCTTAAACACATCCAGTATTGGAGCATTCACAACTTCTAGAGACAGGTTGTTCCACTGATTAATTGTTCTAACTGTCAGGAAATTTCTTCTTAGTCCTAGGTTGCTTCTCTCCTTGATTAGTGTCCATCCGTTGCTTCTTGTCCTGCCATAATCTTTGACTTATGACCACAATTAGGACCAGAATTTCCCTTGCTAAACAAGGCAGTTATTAAGTGAATCACACCCAGTTTTACGACCTTTTCTACCACAGTGGTTAAGTGAATCACTGCAGTTAACTGAATCATGCAGTCGTTAAGTAAATCCAGCTTCCCCCACTGACATTGCTTCTTGGAACTTGGCTGGGAAGGTTGCAAATGGTGATCACATGACCCTGGGACACTGCAACTATCGTAAATATATGTCAGTTGTCAAGTGCCCATATTTTGATCACATGATTGTGGGGATGCTGCAATGGTCATAAGTTGTAATTCATTTTTTTAGGGCCATTATAATTTCGAAGAGTCACTAAACAAACATCTATATTTCTATGGGCATATATGTGGGTATGTACGTATACTTTTCAAAAACTACATTTCAAAAAGGGCAGGGTCTGCTCATAAAACCAACATAAGTTTAAATTATTAACTAAATATAAAATGGACTAATCAGAGGACGGAGTATCAGCAGCAATGTTTGTCCCACTGTTTCACCAGTCAGGAGATGTTCTCTCTTGAATCCAGCACTAGATTGTTCTTTGGGGACTGGAATGGGGTGAAGTGGGGATTAGCAGCCCTGCTAAAATGCCTTGCTTCCAGCCAGTTTCCTGCAAGGACTGGTTGGCAAGAAAGCATGAGTCTTTTTTTGTTTTGTTTTTGTAACCTGACAAATGTGTATCAAATGTTCAGGAAAGATGAATAAATTTTCCCCGTGTTTGCAGACAGAAAATTGGGCTATAAAATAAGTAACTTTTACAGCAAACATCCAGCAGTAGCAATCATGTTGTCGCCAAAATATATGAGCATCTATCACCTCCTACTTGCCCTTTTATAAAGTGTGAGTTTCAGGTTCATGAAGTGATATTGTGTTGTACTATTTGTCATATATCTGGGATGCTGTTTGTTTTGCCAAATTATAGTTTTGTACCTTACACACTAAGGAGATCCCAGTGTAGAACCTGACTTGCAATGTGTTCCTGACTTTATTACCCAGGGCCAGTATTATAGCTAATGATCCATAATAACTTTGATTGTATTTATGATGCCATAACTATTATTTCTTAATCTTGAACTTGTCACTATCTAACGACTTAAGCTACCTTCCAAGGTTGTTGTAAGGATAAAGCTTCATGAATAAAAAGTGGAATAAAAAGCATAATTTTTCATATCTTATAGAGATGTTGATCTTCCCTGTAGCAAACAAATTAATCTTTTAAGAATTTAAATGCCTCCTTACAAAACTGTTTTCCAAGAAAATACCAGACTTACTCAAGACATAACTTGATGGAATATATACTAAATTGTGGTCTCTAAAACTTGTGTGGTCCTAATGCCACAAATCTACTGGTTAAAAAGTAGTTTTCCGATCTATGCCTGGACAAAGGCCTAACAAATTCCATAATAAAACATGACATTCTTCCTACCATCCAGTTAGCAATTGTAGGGGTAGCCTCATGTAGAACAAATCACAGTGGTCATGCCTCTGGACTGTGAAGATTATAAACAGATCAGTAACATTTAGTCTGCTACATCAATTGATTAAAGATGTTGGCCAATTACAAAGTTTCTCCTTTTACATCATCATCATCATCATTGAAACCTATGAGGAAACTACAGCTGTGAAAAGAAAATTTATTTATTTGTATCTCTCAAATAAGGGACACAAAAATATTTCATGACAAAAATGTATTTATAATAAGCCCCATCACTTATACATAGATGCAAGTAGTCCTAATTTATTGACAGTAATTGGGACTGGAATTTCTAAGTTCTTAAGAGAGATTGCTGCTAAGCAACATAGTCATAAAGCACAACATCACATGATTGCGATGCTTAGCAATCCCAGCGGTCTTGTTGTTAAGTGAAAATCGTGAGTTGTTAAGTGAAGACTTCACATGACTCTGACTTGCAATTTCCTGCCAGCTTCCCACAAGCAAAGTCCAAGTCAGGCCAGAGGGCAGATGAGTATTAGGGGTTTTCTACTTTTGGGCACCCTAGAAAGCTGGCTGAAAAGGTTTTGAGAACTGCATGATTTTACTATTGTTTCAGAATTCTGGCCTCCTCTATCTAGGTTTGTGCAGAGCACTAAATTGGGCTGCTGAACAGATGCTTGGAAGTTGGCAAGGAGACCCTTTCCCTCTTTTTCCATGCTTAATAAACCAGGATATCCCCCTATAAAAGCTTTAACATATCATTCCTGCATCACTATCCTGATTAGTAGATGTTTTCCTGCATGTTAAAAACATTCAAAAGCAGGAAGGCAAATTCTGAAGGTTTAACCAATCATTTTCTTTAACATGCCTTTTGCACCCCAAATCAGGATACTTGGTTTAGAGCCAAGTATTTAGTGGTTAAAGCATCAATCTAGAAAGCAGGAAAACCACGAGCTAGTCCAGTTTTAGCCACAGAAACCAGCTTGGTGACCTTGAGTCTGTCACTCTCCCAACCCAACTCATCTCATAGGGTAGTTGTTTGGAAGAAAATAGGAGGAAGGTGTGTTGGATATGTTTGCTGCCTTGAGTTATTTGAAACAAATAATAATGGCTGGATACAAGAGAGATACCACAGATGTAGGAAAAGGATCACTGAGGCAGACAAGTAATTATATGCCGATATGGTTTTCTATTAACTCAAGGATGGTGGAAATACTTTAACATGGCAATGGGGTAAGGCCCATAGTCTAATGTTTTGATTGGTATCCTAAGGTCGAATTTTAAAAATTAACTTTTAAGAACAAAATGGATCAGAAATTAATTTCACAAGATCTTTCTGCTTTCACGTGACATTTCCTGAGTTTCTGGCTATTTTAGGTTGGTTGTTGCTTCCAGAATATTTGTAATTGGGCCATGGCACAAAGGGCTGTTGACCCCTCGCTAAATATAGGACCAGGCCTGTCCTCTCTGATCTCTGTGGGGTTTGTGTCCTGAATCTTGAGTTTGGGGAACTGAAGAAGCTTCTTGGACGAGAAGCTAAACGTCTTCAAGGAAAAAACAAAATCCAGTTGCCTTTTGAAAAAGCACCTTTGGGAGTTTGGGGACATTTCTAACCAAGGAGGAAAACTAAAAGTCTTGGTTGGTTGCGAAGGCGGGTCCCACGCTCGAGCGGAGCTTTCAGCCCGGCAGGAGGGGAGAATTTCGGACGGGAACTGGGGCGAGGCTCTTGGTAAAGGGAAGGACCCCGGCCCCTTTGGCGGTGACCCCTTCAGGGGCGGTTTCAACAAGACGCGCTGGAAGGAGGCGACCGGAGAGCTCAGGCGAGAGAGGAGAAGCGGAGAGGTGCTGAGGAGCCCAGCCCCGACGCGCAGCCACCCGGCTCCCTGGCGGGACTCCAGAGCTCGGGCCAGCCGCCAGCCAGCCAGTCGTGAAGGAACCTTGCCGCGAATCCTTGGGCAGCCGCCGTTGCCTTGCGTTAGGCGTCGGGGTTGCTTGCGCGGAGCTGAGCGTCTCCGGGACTGGGTAGTGGAACCCGGGCGACGGCGCGCCGGGCATGCGAGGCGGAGGCTGCTAGGATGAGCTGGAAGAGGCGAGCTGCTCAAGCTCAGCTCCGGAGGACTTTCAGCGAGCAGCTCCGGGACTCCACGGCCAAAGCCTGGGATTTACTTTGGAAAAGTCTCCGCGAGAGGCGGCTGGCAGGTCAGTCCGCTGCTCCTTCCTGCGGGACGGGCAGCCCAGGTCCCCGCTAGCCTCAGGCGGAGCTGCGGTGCGCCGCGAGGTCGCGTTGCCTTTTTCTTCCCAGTCTCCGCTGTGTTGGGCGGCCAGGAGAGTTTGTGCAACTTTTGCGGTTCAGGAACGACCCCGTTAAGGTTGGGGTTTTGCGTTACCTGCCGCTGTGGCTTCCTTGAGGGGCTTTTGCCTTGCCGTCCTGAAAATGTTCAGAGACCGGGGGAGCGATCCAACCGGGGCTGCCGTTTCGTTCGAATCGCAATAGCACTTCGACTTATATACCGCTTCATAGGGCATTTACAGCCCTCTCTAAGCGGTTTACAAGAGTCAGCATATCGCAGCCGCTTCACCTAGGTGCGGGGTGGATGGAGGGGGAGTCAGGTCGAATGTGTTAAGTCTCGGCCGATGCGTTATGAGCTCGCAGCTACGCTGTCGCTGCCTGTTTACAGCGGAGATGACTCTGCGCTGCTCTGGCATGAACGAGTAGAAATCAAGCAGCGAGTTTTAGGACACCCTGGATTTTGGGGCAGTAATAGCAAGGTAAACTTTGGCTAGTCGGTTTATTATTACAGTATTTTCTCAACTCAAAGGCTATATTTACTACCCTGTGGACACCACAATGTCTCTTCCTCTGGTCTTGTTTTCTACTTCTCTACTTGCATGCTAGAAGCTGAACATTCAGAGTCTGGCAGCACTTTTTCCAATTAGAAATTTTCATTAAAAGGCATAAAGCTGCAGTTCACAAAAAAGGTGCAACCAGACTCCTGAGTTTTTTTGTTACTATAGATTACCATAGCTTTTCTCCAATAATCTAGGCTGGGCACTGTATGGCTACCCTTCTCCTTTTGGAGGGAATTCAGACAACATCACAGGGCTTTTTTTAAACCACCTGTCCCAGAATTTGAGTAATAATGGTAGAGGAGGTGTAGTCACTATGTAAGGATATCACATTCTGGAATTATTTGTTGAGGGGTAATTTCTTTGTGGCCATGGCAGTTAAGAATAAAGTTGGGTACGTATATATCCATGAAACATGAAGCTGGACTCTTGATATGTTTGGCTATGTTATTTTTAAATTATTTGCTTCAGTTGACAATCTTGAATTCCTATCCATCTGTCACCCCACACGTGGGTTATGCACTTGTGTAATACTCTGTTCTAAACCTTCTATAGCTTAGGATTGTTTGGTGGGAACCCCACCCATGAATATCAATGACTAGTAAGAACTGCTGAACGAACTTTAGCTTGTTTTTGAAGCCATGCACTTATCCTTGAGCTTCCTGTTCTCTAAAATTCTTATTCTTTTCTACCTTAACTATACTGTAGTTATATCTCCTGCTTATTTGCCTTTCTTTTTCTTATTCAAATTTTCTGGTTCCAAATCAAAGTTTGTCTTTCCTTTCAGCCTGTTGGTGTTCTGTAGATAGCCAGACATGACAAAATAATCTCAGTTTCTTGTTTTGCAAGTTTGCATAAACTAGAAGCAGGCAAGATATCATGACGCAAATATATAATGTGCTGATTAAATCAAAATATATTAAATCTATATGTTCCTATTAAAGGAAATTTTCCACTCGGACAAGGAAAAGAAAGTGTGCAGTATCTTTTCAACATTTTAAAAATAGTCTCTACTTTGAATCATGATGGAATGAGTGGGAACAAAGAAGGAAGGGGCTTAGAATGGAGTAGTTTACATCATTCAGAGTTACTGCCCATTGTATATTTTTTTCCTCATTTGGGTCATTTTCAAAGTTGATCTTTCTTTCGCTGACTTTGGCTCCATTTTGTTCAGTTTCAGCACAAAGAGGTTTTTTTGTCAGAAAGGCAGACCAGCACAATCCTGACCCTCTTTATATAATTTTCAAGTTTCTATTGAATTAAAACACATAAAGTTAGTCTGATAAGACATGGTCTCAGTAGATCTACACTGATCAATGGCAATTACCAAATTGTTGTTTACTATAAGTATTTTTGTCCTGCTCCAGCTCAAACAACTCTTGGTAGTTTACAATAGAATAAAAGCATAATGAACAGTTCCTAAAACCCCCTTAAAGATAAACATGGATGCCATGTTTAACCCAACAAATTCTACCTCCAAATGACCATTCAAATAAAATAGCCTTTACTGCAGGGGTGTCAAACTGCTGGCCTGCGGGCCGGATGCATCATAGCCCATCCCATTGCCGGCAATGGCAAAAAAAGTCGTGATACATCGCAACACATCACATGACATGAGTTTGACACCCCTGCTTTACTGCTTTATAGAAAAGCAATGGAGGCAAATTATTCCCCAGCATACAAGGACTCTGCCCTTAGATCCATTTTCTATTGACTTCTCATAGGGACTGGACCTTCAGCATTCCTTCAATTGCAAGCGTGTACATGCCGGACAGATTCTTCTGGAGAAGACAGTCCCCAAGGTATCCTGGAGCCAAGACTTGTAGTTTCAAATCTATGTTAATTTTTGTATTTTTCCAATTTTCCAATTTTAATACATGTGCTACTTAGATTTACATTCCCAATACTTTTTCTTGAGATGAACTGGTTTCTTTCGATATCTTGCAGGGTTTTTTTTCTTCATTGGAACTATATGTAGCTGTAGTTCTCTTTTTTAGAAATTCCCGCCCAATTTCCTTTCAAATTTGCTTCTCCCTGAGTGGAATGCATGCTACTTTCAAGCTAAATTTATTCCTTAAAGAAGACATACTTTTCCTTGGTTTTACACATTACACTTTTATTGTAGCACTGAATTTTAATTTCATCGTTCAAGTCATTCCAGTCATGTTATATTTAAACATGAGTCAACTATTGTTAAATGTAATTTCAACCCTTAACCTAATTGTCAGAAACTCTACATATACACAGATATTTACTATACATTGAAATAATTTCTGTGAAAATATCCTTAGGACGTGCATTTCATGGTAACTTAACAAAATACTCTTTTATTTAACTTTTCTGGTAATAGGAATAAAAATTTAACTTTTATGTAGAAAATTATCTAGTAAATACAGGTAGTCCTTGACTTACTACCACAATCGAGCCCAAAATTTATGTTAAGTGAGACATTTGTTAAATGAATTTTGCCCCATTTTACGACCTTTCTTTTCACAGTTGTTAAGTGAATCCCTGCAGTTGTAATATTAGTAACATGGTTGTTAAGTGAATCTGACTTCCCCATTGACTTTGCTTGTTAGAAGGTTGCAAAAGGTGATCACATGACTCCAGGATACTGTAACTGTCATAAATGTGAGTCAGATGCCAAGCATCTGATTTTTGATCACGTGAACATGGGGATGCCACAACGGTAGTAAGTGTGAAAAACGGTCATAAGTCACGTGCTTTATATATGATTAAGGTGAAAACATAAGCATGAACTAGCAACTTTTTAATGGCTGGCCAAATATCCAGTGGGTTGCATCAAAAAAGATATAATGTTGTCACACTGCTATAAAAATAGTCCTCAAATTATGGCCACATTTGGGACCAGAATTTGCATCATAATTATTTGCTGACATAACTTGAATCATCACATGACTGGACCCATTTTACAACCATTTTTACCATTGTCGTAAGTTGAGTTACACAGTCATAAGTGCAAATGCAGTTTAACCAATTGTGTTTTTTGCCAGAAACAGGCAAAATAGTCACTAATTGTGATTATGTGGTTGCAGGATGCTGTAACCAGTCATAACTGTGAGCCAGTTGCCAATCATCTGAATTGTGATCACATGACTGCAGAGTCGTAACTTACTTTTTCCCAGGCCACAGTTAATCTGAACTGTCATTAAGCAAATGGTGTTCAGTCAAGGATTAGCTGTACTGGGTAAACTGCATCATTACTAAAGTATTGTGTCCAGTTGTGATTGCTACAATACAAAATGGATATTGAGGAATTAAAAAGAGTCAAAGGAGAATGATAAAAATGGCAAGAGGCTTGGAAGCTAAACCATATGAAGAATAGTTTTTAAAAAACTAAGTATATTTAGCCTAAACAAGATAAGGCTATAGGGAGAAATGCTAGCAGTCTTCAAATACTTGATGGGTTAGGGCGAGGGATGTGGATTGATTTTCTGTAAGTCCCAAGGATAGAACATGAACCAAAGGATAGAAGCTTTACATAGGGATATCCACACTCAAAAAAGGAAAATTTTCCTAATCATGAAAGCAATTGAACAGTGCAACAGCCTATCTTCTGGATTTGCAGATACTCCAACGCTGGAGGTTTTCAAACAAAAGTTGGATGGGTATTCAACTTAGAACTTCTTTTCTTAAACTAAGGCTAAGCCATAGAAGCTATTTTGATTGCACTGATTTCAAGCTGGCTGGACTGGGGCTAAATACCAGAGGATGATTTGTTCATTATTTCTCCTTCCTTTGAAGCTGTTTGTGATTGATAGTTTGGCATCAACCCTGCTTTCCAAGTTCTGTTTTTGTTTTGTTTTCATTAAAAAGATTTTAATTACAAAAATGGGAAAATCTTCCAAATAAGATAATACATGTGCAACAAGGAGAAAAAAAAGCATGGTAGATGCTGTAGATAGTTTTTGAAAATATTATTGTTTGTTGATGTAATTCAGTACATACGCTTTCTGAAGATGAAGATCAAGGTGAGTTTCACTTCAGAACGAAAGCTTTTAGTGTTGTAATGTTATCAAATGCTTTTTATCAATTCTATTAAATACATGAAGGTGGAAGTATTATAATTATTACGGATTTAGCTCTCATTTCTTTCAAAAACAGAAGCTGATGGCACCAAATGTATCTTCTGTATCAATTTGTGTGCATGCTAAGAACATGCTTGCAAATTCTCCAGAAGTTTACAGAGGGGGATAATTAGTTAAATACAATTTTTCCATGATGAGATTTGGTGAGAATGTGTTTCAGAAAACTGACCTGATGCTTAGTTATTCCTTCTTTTGGTATTTTGCAGATAAATTATATCTCTGACTTTTTAATGGATGCTATTAATAGGTTATCAAAATTGTTTTACATGGGCATTTTATCTTGTGTGTTTTTAATCAGAAAGTATCTTATAATTGGCAACTTTACATTAGAATTACTGACATTCTGCTTCTGATCTGATCTGCTTCTGACATTCTGATCTCTACTAGATCATAATAAATGATAATCTAAATATATGATTTCAGTTATGAAATTTCAGATTGATTTTGGAATTAATGTTAATTTTTGAAGCTTCTAAATGTATTCATATAATGCAGTGGATGATATGATATTACGTACATTGAAATGATATCAGAATCACAAAGTGGTGGAAGGCCATATATATTAAATTCTACACTAAACTTGCTTTCTATATGCCTTTCACTTAAATCAATGACAATGAATTTTATGATGTGTAGAGTATAATAGAGGAAGGCACATAATGCACCAGTACTCCTTTGGAAGGAGTTACAAGTCCCAATAGATTTTCATCAGCATTTCCAGCCATATCACTATGCGTGAATGACCCATAATTTTTTAAAAAACTTAATAAGGGCACAGAATATATGTAAATTAGAAAGGAATTTGTCTTTAATTTTATTTATTTACTAATCAAATTTTCTCATCACACAAAAAGCTATTATGGGCAGCATACTACAATCCAGTAAAACAACGCACATATAAAACAACCATATAAAATATAAAAACCCACATTAAATGGTAAATATTATCAGAACAAATATATACTTTTAATACCTAATTGATTAACTGCCTGCATCATATTAACATTGATTTGTTTTCTTTCTGTTGATATTTTATATGTTCTTTGACTTTTTAATAAATGCAAACAGAACAGGTAAAAACCATTCTTTTCAGCCACTTAGCTGCTCACATATAAAATGAAAAAGTATTTCATAGCAGACACCATTTCCAACAGTGAACGTGGGAGCTGTGTACTTAAAACATGCTATTCATCATCGTGAACTCTGTGTACATATCCTCCTACATACCATACTCAATTATATCCATATGTTTTCAGGAAGCCAACCAAGGATATTTTGTTCTGTTTTCTGCTTGGTACACTGGGGACTTGGAAAGCTACTAACTCTGGTTAACTTCAATAGGAATTTAGTGCGTGAATTCCTTGTCACACCAGTGGGAATAAGAGACGCTCTTTGTCCAAGAGAGATCTTCTGAAAGAGTCTCATTATATAATCTTGGGTGCTTCTGGGAAGAAAAAGATTACTAATGATTAGTGCTTTCATGCAAACAGCTAGAGAATGTATGTGGGAGGTTCAATCCTATCAGAATTGTCCTGATCACCAAAAGGTCAGTGATTAATAACATGCCACAGATATTCACAGATATGACATAATGATAACTTTTTAAACAATTCAATAAAAGAAAAAGCTGCACTTTCTATAATCATATTTCAAGAAAGTTACTGAGTAATGAAGAAGTGTTTAGGAGATAGCAAAGAAGAGTTAAAAGACTGAAAGGAGGAACGGTGGTAGGAGAACTGGAAAATGAAGAGGGCAGGTAAGACATACAAACAATACTATTCTAATGCCTTGCCTATGTTCATCTTTCCTGGCTCAAATATAGCCTTCAAGCCTGGGCCACTGCTGTCTCACTAATTTAGCTTATTTATTTAAGGCTGCGAACACTGGAATGCAGGGACCCCAAATATTCAAGAGGCAACAAAGCATTGTTAGCAATTCATACGAAATGAAAGTCAAATTAAGCTCTCCCTTATGTGGGGAGAGCAGTGAAGCCACTGTTTATACCTGTGATAGATTAAAGTTAAATAATGAATTGTTCGTGTTTACCACCCAAAAGCAGATTTAGTATAACAGAAACAAAAGAGTGAATTTTTATCTCCATCTTTCTGGACAAAAAAATTAAATCTATTGTATTTTCAATATTTCATGGCTTTGTTTTGGACGTAGAGTAGAATGGATAGAACTCTGACGAGACACATGGTGTTCTAATCCCCTTTTACTACCTTCTAAAAAGCATTAATGAGGTATGTGAAATGGCTTAGGAAGTGATGCAAAAGATTGCATTGGAGGGAGAAATCAGCAAATGTGTGTGAGCATCAATTTAGCCTTAGCCAATTATCTTTTTGTCCTCTTTTCTTAAACATGGAAATGTTATGATTTAGCAGGGTAAATGACTCTCTGAGCCTTTCCAAATGTTGCCACTAAATTGTCATCTATAATGTGATGAAGGGGAAATTATTAGATTGCATTAATTAAATTTAATTTTTGTTCTGGCCCTGCCCAGTTCTGTCTTGGCTGTACTTGTACCGAGGAGGAGTGCAATCCCTGGCATGCCTCCCAAGCTGATGCCCTTAAACCAAAAATGTTGTGTGCCCCTGCTAGAATACTTAACACTTCTTGTAGCATGTATCAGCTTGGAGATAATGTATTACATTCAGGTTAGTTAAAATATGTAAATATATCTGACCTCCTCACAGGTAGCCTAGAAGAACAGAGGGAAGAATGACTGAGCCCCAGCCTTGATCACATATCAATAAAATACATATGTGTGGTTAATTGAGAACCAGTTTGGTCTAAAGCACGGGTGTCAAATTCGCCGCGTCACATGACGTGTCGTGACGTATCACAACTTTGCATCGCCGGAGCTGGGGTGGGCGCAGCCTCTGTATTACGCAACCGGCCTGCAGGCCAGCAGTTTGACACCCCTGGTCTATAGGTTAAGGCACCAAGCTAAAAACCAGGAGGCTGTCAGTTCTGGTCCTGCCTTAGGTATGTAAGCCAGCTGGGTCACTTTGAGACTCTTAGCACATGATATAAGGTTCAGGTGACAAGCCAGTCAGTCAATTCCTGACACATCAATAGATCAAGACTCAATTGATCTGAAAAAAAGCAGACTCTACGCTGGTGGGAAAATGCCAGGAAGGAAAAAAAAATGTAGGTGCAGTTAATGTATGAAAACATACTTGGCAAGGAATCTAAATGGAAGGAGTGGGGGAATTTTGCATTTTCAATTTATGGTAAAATTATGACATTGAGGGACTACAAGCATAATTTCCTTCGTCTGAAGTAAAATACAGTAAATTATCAATAATGCGACATTTTCGTCAGCATGTATTCTGCCTGCAGAAAACATAATATTTTGAATATATCAGCACTTGTAGTACTTGGAAGATCTAGGCTAGAAGAAAGGTGTCATCATCATCATCATTAGACATCTGAAGGCTGAAGAGAAAATAGGATCTGATGTCACTAATGACTGATGTTACCAAAGAAAGTAAAAGTAGAGTTTTTCATGCTGTTTTTGCTTTTTTTAAAAAAAGGACTGGAAAGTGAGATTGAACATAATGTAGGTGAATCAGGGCTATCTGAACTACAATTTATTGCTTTTGGTTTTTTTCAACTTTTTTTTCCTTTTACTTACTTTTCCATTTCCCTTCATTTTTAAAATCTCTGTGCCATCAACTGGTAGCTAAAGGATAGTAAGGTGCCTTAGAGGAATTTTCTGATGGCTAAAATGAGTGAGTGATTTGACATCCAACTTCACAACAACTTGATTCCTGCACAAAGTTGCAATAAAATCTGTGGCATCCCAAGCCACCAGCCATAAAGACATGCTTATTTTGGGGAGTCAGACAACACAGGCACCAAAAGGGATGGAGACTATCATCTTTCACTGATTCCCCTCATCACCTTTACTGATAGAATAGCAGTAAGTGAATATCTACATTTGTTTTGCCAGACAATGTACCATCCTGAAGGCCAATGACTTTCCTTTCTTGTGAGATT
Organism: Azemiops feae; assembly: GCA_023970755.1. NCBI lineage: Eukaryota > Metazoa > Chordata > Lepidosauria > Squamata > Viperidae > Azemiops > Azemiops feae. The sequence continues at coordinate 1,369,664 of JALGBA010003860.1, read as the reverse complement.
CCTAGGAAAGACCATGGGGCACCTAATCAGACATCAGCTCTGATGGAGCAGGCCCACTCATGTAAACACATATCCCAGGAGAATTAGGAAGGATGAAAGGCACTGGGTTGCCTACCAGGTGTGAGTCACACAGTTGTACACTGCATCCTGATGGTAAAAGCATAGGGATATTTAATGAAAAAGTTCCCCCTTTGGGTGGACGGGAATTTTTGAATTTTTAGCATTGAGAGCATGATATCAGGTAATAATTCTATCTATCTAGGTTGAAAATTCAAAGTAAGGAAAGTGTATACTACTTACAGATAACCCATGTCCATATTGCTCCTACTACAAGCCTTTTGTTAAGCTTATAGAGCTGGGTGCATTGTACAAAGTGCAAATGCTCAAAGTTTAGTTCTTGGTAGAGGGCAGGTTGAATCACATAAGATCAAATACCGAGTTCCAATAAGGATGTCTCTGTTATATTTCCTGGTGATCAATAATGTGTTGACTCCATGTGTTGCCTGGGGCTAGCAAAGGAGAAGGGAGTAAGTGTTTGGACACCAAATTTCAATCTGTGATTTTGCAAGGTTTATGAGTACTAAAATAGGGGGTTGGTGGTGGGGATCTGCTTCTATTTTAAACCAGATAGATAGACAGACAGACAGACAGACAGACAGACAGACATAGACCCTATACTAAACATAGCTTTAGATAAAAGGGGATACAGCTTCTTCCATTTCCTCTTTCAATATTTTCAGTTGCCATGCCCATATTTTATTTATATAAATTTTCTAAATAAATAGATTTTCCATTGAGGCACTTAAGCACTGCACAGTGAATTTGTGGTTTATACATCCTTCAGTTATCCTGGAAAAGGTCTATCTGTGTGGTTATCCAGAGTCAAAATTGACTGATGGCACATAATCAATCTTTCAGTATATTGCATTATATAGCTAAACCATTTTACTTGAAAGCTTGATTGATCCTAATAGTAATTATTTCCAAGCAGTTATTCTTGAGTTAAACAAGGAGTCTCATGGACAATGAATAGAATTAAAAATAGGCTTTGGAATGATTTGGAATGATGGAAAAAGTATTTAATTTAGAGATTTGCAGAGGAATGGTGGTGATATGTCAGAGTGGTATTGAAACAAATGTTAATTAATTAATTAATTAATTGGATTTATTACCCACTGCAATGTTCAGCAGATGATTGAAAAATGTTTATATTGTGTTAATATAAAGAAAACATATAATAGAATAGGCTGAATTATGGGAAGTTTTACACAAATATAGTATTGATGATTGGCTGCTGAATGTGACAAGATAAGTATGGATTGGTTACTGACATAACAAGGGAAATTGAATAAATGACTGAAAATGTACATTAATAGCAAAAATAATAAAGCTAGTAAATGAATATGGCTTCTCTTCTGTTCGCAACACAGACATGAAGACGAGGCAGTTGGTGCAAAAGATGTTCTTTATTGTGTACATGCACTGAACAGAAGCATGGAGATATATTGAACAGAACTAACACAGAATCAAGCACTAACAACAACAACCTGGCCACACTGGCCACTCCTTCTTATATTCTCTTGAAGGGAATGCTCAGCCAATCGATGCAGGCTATTCTCCCGCCTCGCGCATGCGCACGAGGCTGGAGACAGCCTGTCTGGGTCCCGGGCAGACCACTGCAACCGGTCCCGGGCAAACACGTGGTCTGCCTGGGTCTCTGCAACCCGTTTCCAGTTTTCCTGGGCCTTGCTGAATGACTCAGCAAGGCCCAGCCTCTCTGCAACTTTCTGAGCCTTGCTGAATAACTTCAGCAAGGCCCAGTACATAACAGCTTCCATAATAGAATATTTACTAATAGGTGGAGAAATTTGAAGAAGATTATAAGTGCTCATGGAAAGCAGGTGGTAACTATGATCAGTTATGAAGAATAAATGTTTGTTGAAATAAGTGAAAATAGCTGGGTATAAGAATGTCCTTCTTCCTGCTTTATTATATGAAAATGAGAGTTAGGTATATCAGCTGAAACATAAAAGTTGAGTGCACTAGAGATGAACAACATAAGAAGCATGTGTGGTAAGACAAGAGGATATTCTGTGAAGAACAAATGAGCACTGAATGAATGAGAATGTCTATACAAAAGTGAGTAGCCACTGTGAAAGAAGAATACAGGTAATCCTCAACTTACAACCACAACTGAGCCCAAAATTTATGTTGCTAAGTGAGAAATTTATTAAGTGACTTTTGTCCCATTTTACGAATTTTCTTGCGACATTTGTTAAGTGAATCCCTGCAGTTGTTAGTAACCCAGTTGTTAAGTGAATCTGGTTTCCCCATTAACTTTGCTTGTCAGATGATCGTGGGACATTGCAACCATCATAAATGTGAGTCAGTTTTCAAGCATCCGAATATAAATCACGTGACCATAGGGATGCTGCAACGGTCATAAGTGTGAAAAATGGTCATAAGTCACTTTTTTCCGTGCTGTTGTAACTTCAAATGGTCACTTAAGTGAACTGTTGTAAGTCAAGGACTACTTGTACAGGTAGCCCTTGTTTAGCAAATGCATCATTTAGTGACTTTTTTTCACAATTATGACCATGCTGAAAAAGTAACTTTACTTGTATTCCTGAAATACAAAGGAGTTGCGCATTGCCACTTGTTCAAGAGTCGTTTATGTATTGTATCCCAATATGAGGTGCTCATACTCCATTCTAAAATAGGCATTATTTCTCTAATCAGATATTGGCTTGAATGGTTTCCCTGACTGGCAAGCATGTCTGCATGGATACATGCTGGAATAATTCTCATTGCCTGTGCCTATAAAACTGAAGACTGGAAATGATAAAAAAAAAAATCTTTCCTATAAAGTCTGTTCAGAACCTTTCAAAAAACTGGATTCCTATTAGCATCTCAAGGTAATTGATTATGCCTCGTTTTTATTTAGCCTCATTTTGAGAGCCCCTCTAAAATCACATTTCTATCTTTCCCTATAAGAAAACCAATTACAGATTGGTAACAAGATGCAAATAGCCACTCTTTTCAACACAAAGAGAGGGGTAGCCTCTGAAGTTAGTTTGGTATATTCCGTCAAATGGATTTTAGCAGAGCTCTGAATTTACCACAGCCTATATCAGCAAATAACTCTACCAGAGCTCACCTCCAAGCTGACCATCCTTCCTCAAGGTGGACATTTGGCATAGCCCACATCCAAAGGCAAGGTGAGAGAATGTAAATTTAAGCAAGCATGTCTTGAAATGATAGAGGTGTTCATTCAGGCACAAGAAGGAAATGCCCCAAATGCCTGGTAATTAGTTTTACTTTGCACAACCAACATTCTTTGATCAGAACAAAACAGCAGCAGAGAAAATTGGATGGAATGAAATGAGTTTTTTCAGCAGCTGTTTTCTCTCCTTTCTCCCTTTGGCGTCTAAAATAACCTCCATGTAGAAAACATTATCCAAGTGACAAAGAGACAACATGCCCTCAAAATAACTTCCTTTGTCTATGCATAGCTGTTGGAATAAAATAAAAAGAAGGTGTTAAGAGAGTTTCTGGGAATGGCATTAACAAGCAGTGACAAGAAGATGCCTTTCTCATGGCCAAAATGTGTTCAATCATTTTATTTTTTTTCTGTTCTTACAGGAAAAAAAACAGCACAAAAAAACTCTTAATTTCATTCTCCTGCAGTATATTTATATGTTTCCAGTATTAACATTTAGCAATTTATTTTTATTCTTTGTTCTTCTACTTACATTCCCATATAGCTACATTTTATAACACAACATTTACTTGCCTTTTTTTCCATGAGGTGCTATATATTTTATAAAGAAGTTGAGATACAGAAGGCTAAGCCATAGGCAGTTGTAGCTGTCTTAGTCAATGCAATGTATAAATCCATACTATGAGGCAGAATACATATAGATTGCATTAGACCAGTGGTGGTGAACCTATGGCACGGGTGCCAGAGGCGGCACTCAGAGCCCTCTCTGTGGGCACCCGCACCATGCCCCGGAGATGGCAACCGTCCCTCTTCAACCAGCCGCCCGCTAACTCGCCGAGGTCCCACGTGGCCGGATGCATCTCAGCTGGTTTCCCTCCCCCCCATCCCTCCTGGGCTCGTATGCTCTCCTTTTCCTGGGCACGACCCACTGCATCGCCTCCTCAGCTGTCGGCTGGCCATCCAACTCAGAGGCAGCTTCTCTGAACTACTAGTGGTGGGCTGCGCAGCCCCAGAGTGCACCGGTCGAGGGGCCAGCAGGCTGTGGCTGCTGATGGACACTGTTGGCCCCCATGCACTTGCTGGCCTCTGTGTACGGGGGCCGATGGTGTCAGGCAGCAGCCACCCCGGCCTCTGCCTCGCCATGCCCTGCGACAATGGCACCCCTGCCCTGCCTCGCCTTGCCTCGCCTCACCCCACAGGACAAGCCTCCTGCTCACTGCCTCACCTGCCAGAGACCCCCTGGATTTCCCCCAACCCTGCCCGGCCCCCACAGGCGTCCCTCCCCACGAGCAACATCGAGGTGACCATGCCCACCTTGGCCACACCCACCCAGTCTGCCATGACCACCACAGCCACACCCACCCAGTGGGCCACGCCCACCTGGCACCAGGCGATAAATAAGTGGGTTTTGGGTTGCTGTTTGGGCACTCGGTCTCTAAAATGTTCGCCATCACTGCATTAGACTATGTACAGTAGTTGTATTTGTTTAGCCAACAAGGCCCAGCTATGAATGGCTTAGGAAAACTACAGAAATGAAATGCATACAGAAATGAAATGCATTTCCTACTCCAAGCAGAAATATAGGCGTGACAAAATTTTCACAGTAAAAAGGACCTTTTTCCTCTTTTTCTTCCTTCTGAAATCTTCCTCCCCTTGTTATTAAGAGTCCTCCCTACTTTGAAGATATAGAAGATTTTGACCACAGCAATTGAATGGAATAGAGAGATATTAATATATTCAAGCAGAAAATGGACAGTCATCTGTTGGGTCTGGATGAAATTTAAGTTTATGATATAGTACTTGAACTAAATGGGCTAGATTTCCAGTTCTTGCTCAGAAAACCTTAATGAGAATGGAAATGGAAACGTTTGACTCTCCCATAAAATCTACCTGCTGAGTACTCAGAAAATGTATACCAAGTATAATGCTCCTCTTGATTCCCATTTCTAGTTTTTATACTCCCAATCCATCTTGGATTCTGCCTTTTATCCAAAGACACTTTTTTGTCTTTCTTAACTGGAAAGAAAAACCCCATTCTTCATCTAGTCTCAGAGAAGGAATGCACTGTAACTCTCCAAAGAAGGAGAATGTGACTGCCCCTTTCTGTTATAATGGGCCATTCTGTGCCAAGTGACACAGAGTTATGGGACATTTCATGCAATTCTTTATGCATAGAAAAATACAATGTGTTTTTCCACAGCAAGAAGTTATCGCTATACATGGGGCTACCTTTGAAAAATATCCAGAAGCTTCCGTTGGTGCACAATGCAGCCGCATGAGCAATTCTGGATGCCCAAAGAAGGGCTCGTGTGACACCTTTGCTCTGCAATCTGACATTGGGTGCCAGTTTGCTTCCAGGTTCCATTCAAGGTATTAGTTATGACCTATAAACCCCACCTGGCATGGGGGCCAAGCTACCTATAGAATGGTTTTCATGCCATTACATTGGCCCATCCCATCCAGTAAGGAAGGGGAGGTATTTTGCAGACCCTGTTAAACAATTTCAACTGGCAGGGTCTAGGAAGAGAGCCTTCTGTGACCTGAGGAATAGTCTCCTCTGGACCTGAGGCAGGCCCCTACTCTCCAGGCCTTTGGAAAAGGAATTAAAACATGGCTCTGTGGCTTTGCGTGGTGAGTCCAGAGGAACATGCAACCATGGAGCCAGTTAGTGCCCTGAGAGCCCTCCCTTTGCCTTTTTAACTTTTAACAGGGTTTAATCATCCTTGCCTCCTTCTAAATTCTAAATTTTAATGTGCTATTTTTATATTTTAACATTTTATCGTACATCATCCAGAGTTGCTCTCTGAGGAAGAGGGACAGTTCAAAAATGTGAAAAAAATATTCATTGGCCAGATCTTTGACTCTAGGAGATGATTTGGGGGAGAAGAGTGGCTGTTCCCTATGGGATATGTGCACATTTCTAACTTGGCCCTTGGGTTGATGAGACTTTTCCATCCTATTTTTAAATATGTGAGTGGATAGCATTATATGTCCATCCATATAATCCCAATTGTCACAAGAAAAGCAGTTTTTATTTGTATCAGTCTCTGTTAACTGTGTGCAATATTGTCTGTTTCATATGAATACTTATTATATACTATAATTGTATAACTGTATTAGAGCTAGTTAGCCTATTTAAATAGACTAATTTTTTTCTTTCATTTTCATTTGCACTGAGCTTACTATCTTCACATTTTATAGCTCTATTGCATTGCCATTAGTATCGTATCAGTTCTGAAAGTTCATAGCTTCTTATTGAGCTATGATTTCTTTAATAGAAAAAGAAATAATGTAATTGAAAAATAATATTCTTTTTACCTTAAAGTTTCCAAAATACTATGTGATTGTACTTTCAAACTGATCTCTCATACTTGCTATTTATTATATGGACTTATGATCAGTAGATTGACAGAACAGTAACTCAAACATGCTTTAAAATGATAAGATATTATTGTTTATCCTCAAAATAAAGCCCTAAAGTTTAAATGTCTCTGTTGGTACATCTTGTGTTTCCTAACCTTTTAACCTTACTGTTTTGCATTTCTCCTTTCTCTTATGCAAATTTGTGTAAACAGTCAATAAAGAACACATTTCATGGTGACGGGCTATGTGCACAAAATCCGATACCAAAGTTTTGATATTTGCCCTTGCAGTGGGAAATTTCCTTCCCCCTAGAGAAGCACAATTGACAGTTGATTTCCTCCCATGTTTAAAAATATAGTTATGGATACAGATAGTTGTATTATCTGTATTATGATCATAATTCTGTGCTCACTTCCCTCCCTCTCTCCCTCTCCCTCTTTTTTTAAGCAAGCAGTGTTTATATATAGTACTTTCTCCTAATTAAGGAAAGCCCTGTTAGTTTGCATCAAAAGCCTGTTTAACCTAGTATCCTTTTCTTAACAATTGCCAGCCAAATGTTGCAACTGGCATTGCAGAACATACATATATGCATATACATACATACACACACACACATATATACACATTATGTCTATTGGCTGTACTCTCTGAATTGCTCAACTTTTAAATAATATGTCCTATTTAGTGACCATCACTACACAGAATGGCCATCTCATAGATTTGTGACCAGCATCAGCATTTTTTCTAATGATCGCCATATAGAATTCAGTGGGGTTTTTTTACACATTGATTGTGCTGGAAAATATATATCACAACTCTAAAATTGCTTTTCGAATCTGTCAATGCTCCGTGGTGTATATCTGAAGGTAGAGTTTTTTTTAATTTCACTGGTTATCACTTTGCACTTCAGCAGTCACCATGCTTTAAAATCTTATTGCTTGGGGCCACTATTTATGAAACGCTAGATGTTAACTGATTAAATTTCCCATTTTATTGGGCCTTTGGGACTAAAATTAGAAGGCATCCTGTTGGATGACCAATGTGGATTTGAATTCCTTTGTTTAAATATTCAAGTATTTTCTTATTGCTTTAAAAAAATCCCCCTTTTTAAAAAAAACCCTTGAATTAGGAAAATACACTTGGGGACTAATGTAAATAGAAAGCAAATTAAATACAGAATCTGTAGTTGGTTAATACTTAAGTCATTGTATTATACAGATACATAAAACCAACTCAGGAAAGCTCTAGAATATTATAGTAGCTGATAGAATAAATGATATAAAGTTGGGAAAATATATAGTAATCTCACAATGGGCCATTTCATAATAATCAAAACATATAGAAGAGTTCTTAAATTTTACATGATGGATCTTAAATCTACATTTAGATTTCAAGCTCTCATTCTAATGCAATTCTTGTTTCTGTCTACTTAACAGATGCCTTTAAAGATACAGAGTGTCCTTCCAACTCCCATAATTCTGAGCCAACATGGCCAATATATCTGGAGAGAAACAGTGTACAGAAAGCTGTCAAAGTACTGCTTTCTTTTGGCAAAAAAAATAATTAAGAGAGCATTTTCTTAAGTGCTCTAATAGCATTGACCTAAGTTGATATGTCAGCATGTTTTTTATTTAAACTTTAAAAAAATAGCTCCTATGTATGCCTGTCATATGTTCACATATTTTCCATATCAATTCATTTTACATAAATGATATAGCATACTTATTGAATCATACAGTTTAGTACTTTGATCTATTTTTATTGCAAAAATTTTATGTAAGGATGAAAACTGTATAGGAATAGACCACTGGTGCTATGGAATATCTGGGACTAAGGGTCACTCTGCCTCTTATACAATGTGTATCTACAAAATGATCATGACAGTAGCCATTGGTAGCCTTGCAATAGAATAGAATAGAATAGAATAGAATAGAATAGAATAGAATAGAATAGAATAGAATAGAATAGAATAGAATAGAATAACAGAGTTGGAAGGGACCTTGTAGGTCATCTAGTCCAACCCCCTGCCCTAGCAAGAGCCCCTATACCATTTCTGACAGATGGCAGTCCAGTCTCTTCTTGAAAGCCTCTAGTGATGAAGCACCAACAACATCTGAAGGCAGTCTGTTCCATTCATTGATTGTACTCACTGTCAGGAAATTTCTCCTTATTTCCAGGTTGAATCTCTCCTTGATCAGTTTCCATTCGTTATTCCTTGTCTGGCCTTCAGGTGCTTTGGAAAATAGGTTGACCCCCTCCTCTCTGTAGCAGCTCCTCAAATATTGGAATACCGCTATCATGTCTCCCCTGGTCCTTCTCTTCACTAGACTAGCCATGCCCAGTTCCTGTAACTGTTCTTCATATGTTTTAGCCTCCAGCCCCCTAATCATCCTTGTTGTTCTTCTCTGCACTTTCTCCAGAGTCTCAACATCTTTTTTATAGAATAGAATATCTTTATTGTCATTGTGTAACTCACAACAAAATTAAGTGCTGTCCACAGTGCATACTACACACAAGTAAAAACCACAAATAAGAACATACATTATATACACACATCCTTCACATTCTATTCACCATTGCGCTGCCCCTAATATTGCACTTCAATGTTGCACTATACTGTGGTATTTAATATGGTTACAACTCTGGGATAAAAACTATTTTTCAGCCTATTTGTCTTTGTTTTTATTATCCTGTACTGTCTGCCAGATGGTAATAGTTCAAAAAAAAGGATGTCCGGGTTAGGGTTAGGGTGAAATGAGTCTTTAAGAAGCTTTGAGCTTTCCTGAGACAACGGGAACTGTACAGTTCGTCCGGGGGGAGGAAGGAGAGGGCAGCCAATAATCCTCTGGGCAATAATAATGACCCTCTGGAGCGCTTTCCTATCTGCTACTGTGCAGCAAGCAAACCACACACAAATGCAATAGGTTAGAATGCTCTCTATAGCATGGAGACTAAAATTAATTGCAGTATTCTAGGTGTGGTCTTACTAAGGCTTTATAGAGTGGTATTAGTACCTCACGTGATCTTGATTGAATCCCTCTGTTAATGCAATTTAGGATTGCATTGGCTTTTTTAGCTGCCACTGGACACTGTTGGCTCATATTTAATTGATTGTCCACTAAGACTCCAAGATCCCTCTCACAGTTGCTGCTATTAATCCTGGTTTCACCCAATCTATATGTGTACTTTTGATTTTTCTTGCCTAAGTATAAGACTTTATTTTTCTCTACGTTGAATTTCATTTTGTTAGATAGGGCCCAGTGTTCAAGTCTGTCAAGATCCCTCTGGATCTTGAACCTATCATCCAGGTTGTTGGCTATTCCTGCCAGCTTAGTGTCATCTGCAAATTTGGTAAGTTCCTCTTCTATTCCCTCATCTAGGTTGTTTATGAAGATGTTGAAGAGTACTGGGCCTAGGACAGAACCTTGTGGTACCCCACTGCTTACTTCCATCCATGTAGATGTAGCACCATTAAGAACTACTCTTTGAGTGCTGTTTGTCAGCCAGTTAAAAATCCATCTGATGGTGATGCTGTCTATCCCATTTTTTTAAGCTTTCCAAGAAGTAGGTTATGGTCTACTTTGTCAAATGCCTTGCTGAAATCCAAGTATACCACGTCCACAGCATTCTGCTTAGTCACCTGATCAAAGAATGAAATAAGATTGGTTTGGCATGATCTGTTTTTAATAAACCCATGCTGGCTTCTAGTTATAGCTTTGTTTGTTTCTAGATGTTTGCAGATCTGTTTTTTGATTATCTTTTCCAGTATCTTCCCAGGTATTGATGTTAGGCTGATTGGTCTGTAGTTTCCTGGGTCTGTTTCTTTTCCTTTTTTGAAGATGGGAACCATATCAGCTCTTTTCCAATCCTCTGGTAGTTCCCCAGTGCTTTTTGAAAGATATGGTACAGTGGTTCTGAGATGACATCTGCCAGCTCCTTCAGAACTCTGCAGTGTAGTCCATCGGGTCCCAGTAATCTATGTTCATTAAGATCAGAGAGGTATTCTCTCACCATTTTTTTGTTTCTTTTAGTTTTTATTTCTAGTCTGCCTTTTTCATTTATGTTTTAGTGGGTTCGGTTATAATTTCTTTTTTCATGAAGACCAATGCAAAAAATGAGTTAAGTAGCTCTGATTTCTCTGCTGCCTGTTACTTCCTTGCCGTCTACTCTCTTTAGTGGACCAATTGTTTCCTTGATTTTTTTCTTGTTATATGTTGAAAGAAACATTTTTTGTTATCTTTGATTTTTGTTGCAAGTCTTTGTTCATTCTGAGCCTTTGCTTTCCTGACTTCTTCTTTGCAGATTCTGGCTATCTGCTGATATTCTGCCTTAGTTATGTGTCCTCTTTCCATTTTTTGTACTTGTCCTTTTTGTCTTTGTGTTTATCAGAGAGATCTTTGTGCAGCCATACTGGTTTCTTGTTAGATTTCTTGTTTTTCTTTTTCAGTGGTTTTGTGCTGGATTGGGCTTTTATGATCATATTTTTCAGAGTTTCCCAAGCTTCTTGTTTTCCCCTTCACGATTTTCATCCAAGGAAATCTTTCCCAAGTTCACCCCTCCATGAATAAAAATTACATCTACTGTAATTTCTTTGGAAGCTGCCCAAATGGGTAGCATTATTGCATCTTGTGCAAACAAATGTCATATTTTCCTAAAACCTTGTTTGAAGAAAGATTTTCTTTGGTTATTTTGAATCATCAACTATTCAACGTCACTGCAGGTTTTCTGGTTTGCAGAGAAGGAGAAAGATATTTTGTATATAGGTAAAGTTATATACATTTCTATCATGCCCTACTTATTTTTGATAAATATTCTATATAAATTCTGACAATCCTAAATATTGAAATATTGAAATTGAAATCCATTTCCATATTTAGCTTACTTTTATAATAGTAACTCTTTCCTCCCAAAAGTAGAACATAATTCTGAGTAAAAATGCTTATTATCTTGTAATTTAATCTTGCTCTCACTTTAAAATCACTGATTTCTCACTGTTTTAAAAATTACATATAGCAATATATAGGCTTGTGTATTACTGGAGTGTTTGTTCTGATGTGTTATTGAATCTTTGGCTGTGCAAAAGGAAGCCATTGCTGTTCTTCTGGAACCCCAAAAGACAACTGCACTACATTTTATTTTACAGGTAGTCCTCGACTTATGGCCACAATTGAACCCAAGATTTCTGTTGTTAAGTGAGACATTTATTAAGTGAGTTTTGCCCCATTTTATGATCTTTCTTGCTACAGTTGTTAAGTGAATCACTGCAGTTGATAAATTAGTAACCTGGTTGTTAAGTGAATCTGGCTTCCCCATTGAACTTGGTTTTTCAGAAGGTCGCAAAAGATGATCACATGACCTTGGGACACGGCAATGATTATAAATATGAGCCAATTGCCAAACATCTGAATTTTGATCACATGATTATGGGGATGATGCAAAGGTCATAAGTATGAAAAACGATCATAAGTCACATTTTTCAGTGTCATTGCAACTTTGAATGGTCACTCAATGACCTATTGTAAGCTGAGGACTACCTGAATTATTATTTATTTAAATTTTGATCAGATCATCATGCTTTAAATATGAAGAGAAATATGTTACCTGCTCAGATAATGTAAAGATGTTTGAAGTAGAAAGGAGTCTGAGCATCTCATTTGAAGGCTGCTGTACCAAGCTGAGGATCTGGGATTGGTGATTTCAGAATTTATAAATAAAAATTTCCTTGAAGAGATGCATTATTTGTATAACAACTTTGTCAAGACAGTTTACACAGAGCAGCTGCATTTCATCTGCAGCTCCCTGGCTTTCAAAGTTCTGTTGTATTTAAGAACTTTATTCTGCCATTTATTTCCATGTCACCATTGTTTTGAAGTCCATTGCAATGCTTCTTATTCACTATAAAAACCAAAGTCTAAAAATAGCAAAAAAAAAAGGAAAGTCTTCCAAAACCTTTTTGTTGGTAAGTTAAAAAAAACAAAAACATTCAGATTCAGGTTGCTTTTTTCTATAAGTCATCTTGCTACTGTTTTACTGTAAGCCAGACAATGCATACTATGGTAGTACCGTATCTGTCATCCATATAGAGCTGAGTACCAACAATAATAGCTATTTAGTTTTTACTGGAACCAGTATCTGGTGGTTAAGACACCAGGCTAAAAAGCAGGAGGCTATGAATTTAAGTCCTGCCTTAGCCATGAAAACAAGCTGGTTAACCTTGGTCTAATCACTCTGTCCCAGCCCAACTCACCTCACAGGGTTCTTGTAGTGGGGAAAATAGGAAGAAGAAAGTGTGTTGGATGTGTTCACCCCTCTGAGTTATTTGTAAAAATAACTAAGACAGGATACAAATAAAGTAAATTTGCTAAAAAAAATTATTACCCTAGATCTAGATCCCTAAGTAAAATGTAATTGGTTAGTATAGCTGCTTTTTCAAGTAGCTCTTGGTTCTTCAGAGTGAAGAAGCTACTTGGATAAGCAGGAAAAGAACCAACTGGAAAAGAAATCTAATTGCCATGACTCAACTTCCAGACCTGATTTGCAGTGCATTTACCCACTAATTTATGATAAAACCAGGAAATGTGGATGGTCCTCCTGGCTAAAGCAACAATTTTGTTTTGCTTTTTTTTTTCATTTTATAATTGACCTTGGGTTAGAAAAATTATTCTCATGAGGAATAAATGAGGAAAGGTAAAATGATCGTTAATGAAGCTTCAGTTACAAATGCTTTTAATTTAATTTGTTAAATTAGGATTTCTATGAGCTATGTTGCTCTCACACAGTATTCATTTGTACACATAGTCAAATATATAGCTGTATACTAAAAGGACATAAGAATAAAAAAATATAGATCCCAATAATTATGTCATCCAGTTTATTGTTATTGTTCTTGACCTCTTCAATATTAACTGCTTTGCAATATAACGCCATTCCCTTAAAGGGTATTGTTAACCAAGAACAGACTATTAGAGCTGTTATTTTCCTCTGCATAATTACTTCACTCCATTTAATATAAATTAGGAAAGAGCAGGAGATTGGAAGATTTCAAGGAAAAAGTCATTTTTACATTTACATTATTTGATGACTTACACACTGTACTTTATGTTGGAGTAAGCTGTATAGAACAGAGGTTGAATTTATCTTCAAGCAGATTTGTATGAAATTGAACCTTGAGACATTTTTCTGTGCCTATTGCAATCTTGTGTAACGGATGAGCAGCATATGCCTCTAGAAATGTGAAGGTCTGAAGCTTGTGGGGGATGGGGTGGGGAGAGCAGCTCTCTAACTATCCCCTCACCACAGGCGTAAGGTAATCTGTAATACAGGGGCTTGCCACTGATGTCCATAACTATCACTATTCTCAAAAATGGCAGTAAAGGTTAACTCACTGATGCATGTTTCTATAGTGCTTCTATTCACCCAGCAACATTTTGTAATGCCTGTCAGGAGGTGATATTAGAAAATCAAAATGATGGCTTGTTGTAGCCTAAGTATATCTATCTATCAAAGAAAAAGATAAAGAACAGAAGGTGGCAGAAAATAATTCCACGGGTTTTCCTTCTGTTTAATTGGTGCTTTGTAACTGGCTATGCCCTCTGTGGCAATAGTAGCCTTTAAGGACACTCATGAAATATTCTCAGAATTCCAAATGTGCCCACCAGAAATCACTGCTGGAGTGCATAAGTATTATAGGATAATTCATTCTGTCATACGTCTGATTAGAGAACTCAACATTTGCAACCATGTCATCTTCTGGAACAAAAATAGAGAATAATAGAAAATCTGGTGACATACTTGAACTCAAGGACATAAAACGGCTAGATATAATCTTCACTCAGGTTTGGTTTTGAGTAAATCCATGTCATATCAGTGTCACTTCAAACCAACCAATGTGTCAACTAGCAAGCTTGTCTCCCAGTCCTAAATATGTCATGTATCTATTAAAACAGCTAGTGAGGAATCAACAGTTGTAACAGTCACAACTGTAAGATGCAAGCTGGAAAAAGCTTTGTGTATATGTTGGGGGGGAGGCATGTTAGTGACTATTCCTGAAGATCTGAATAAAAAAGTTTTAAAAGGAACTCCTGAGTAATATGGAGGGAATTTTTACTGCCATCTGACAAAAGAATGCTGCAAGTAAACTTTTGAATGAAGTTCTCTTAAGATTGTGCCAGAATGAATACCTCTCCTGCTTCGTTCCCTCAAATTCTCCTATCATAGCTCCCCTGTGCCAAGGCATGCCGTTTGTATTTGCTTTTCAGTATAATATGTGGCTACAAGTGCCTGCACAGCCTTCACTTTCCTCTGCAAGGCACGCTGTGTACTTTCACATTCTTGACTTTGACTGATTGGCCCTTTCCAATCATGTGAGGGAGTTGGAATCCTGAATTGTAGCTTTTTGGCACTCCTCTTTTTCTCTCTTTTAAATTGCTTGCTCTTTTCAGCTCCTTGGGCTTCCTTCTTCTTTCCTCTCGGTACTTCAATTAGATTGGGGAATTCTCACCCAGGAAAACTGCAGCAACATTTTGTTTTTGTTTTTTGTTTTTAAGCGGGGCACAGATGTTTAGGCAGCTGGCTAGTACGTCAGACTCAGGCTGCCTCTGTGTGAATGCTATGTCAACAGAAGGCCAAGAGATGTGCTTGCTGTTTGATCAAACTGCAAGACGCTCTCCATACAGGAAAAGTAGGATCCTAGCACGCCAACAGCTTCTGACTAAAATTCAACAGGGTGAGTCACTTGCCTTGAGTTTTTAACTGAAACAGTGAAATGTTTGGGTTAGCCTTCTTTTTTTAACTCATCTGGTCAGTATTTCAGATTGTGCTATTTATCTAGTTTAGTTACTTTGGTTCTTGGAAGTAGTCAGAATGAAACATTTCAATTTCAACTAAATTATACACGTGCATGTGCTATGTGTGAATAAGTGGATTGCATTTCTGCAGTATTATCCTTCTGCCTTAATCTGCACAGTCCCCCCCAATCAATTGCCTCTTTTTAATAGATATTCATGATCCTTGGGCAGTAAATATTTGGAGTAGCAGAACTATACATGACAGATTGTCTCCCATGTGGACATGAAGGAACTACATTTTTTTTAAAAAAAATCCATTTATAGATTACAATTCCTCTGTGTACTTATTTCAATAATTTAGAAAAAGTAAGAAGAATAGATGGACCCATGTCTCCAGAGGACTCACAAGGCATATTCTAAAGCATGTAACATTTTATGGAAATTTCTAGTCCACTCAAGCACCCTCATTGGGCAGGTCAATTTCTTCTTCCAATCTATGTAATTGTGATGCTAATGGAATGGGCCATTTGCCAGATTGAATATAATCAAAGCGAACTTTGGAACCTTGGCGCAAAAAGCTGATGCTGTACATACAAAAAAAAAAGAAATCTCAATGAATGTTTCAGAAGTTAAATGAAATATCTAAAGAGAGAGTATCAAGTGCCCCATATTTCTCACTTATATGTAAGAAACTGGAAGCCAAGGCACCTATAATACTGCCTGGAATAAATCAACTAAATACCAATAGCATATATTAAATCATGAAAAGCAGCAAGAGTAACAAAGTTCTGTATGATTTCTTATTTTCCTAGTTGGGTGCATGATGTATGTTTACTCAGCAGTAAATCTCATTGAATTTAATAGGGAGTTGCAGCGAGAGCTGTGACCTTTGGAATGCAGATCTAAATTGTTATTACTGTTCTGTTGAAGTTGTATATAAGGTGAAGGGAAATCCTATTATATTTATTAAGGAACCATGCATATTTCAGCAATAAGCTGCTGATGAAGGAGATTATGCCCTTGGCAATGGAGCAAACCGTTGTTTTCAGTACAGTGTCAGGAACTGGAGATATTTGGAGGATGCTGGTCCTTGCTGTGGCTCTGCTTTCAGGAAGGATATTATGTCATGCATAATTGTGACCGAAAACAATTTTTCCTTTTGGGTTTATGTGAGCAATCCAAGCTGTATAAATTTAGTCTGAGTTTACAAGTGATGTTTCCAGGAAAAGAAGAAGAAAGACTTCAAAACCTTCAAGATCATATCTGTAATGTAATGCAACCATATGATGATAGGTATTTATTATATTATTATTATTATTATTATTATTATTATTATTATTATTGTTGTTGTTGTTGTTGTTGTTGTTGTTGTTGTTGTTGTTATTATTATTATTATATGCCTCCAATTGTATTTTTCCCATTAAAACTTTAAAAAGGGTTTATTCCTCAAGAACGTATAAACTTTTTAAGTAAGGATATAAGTCCTATAGTTTTAGAAACGTTCATTGTGATTTTGACTTGCTAAGATTTGCTCAGTTTCTTGGGGGTCTTCTGAATAATATATGACTGATGAAAACAAGAAAAAGGGCTTTTCAGTTACTTGTCAAATGAGCCTTTTCTTTGTCTACTCTGAAATAATCAGGAAAATGTGCTTCATTTCTAATATTTTTAGTTAGAAACATTACTGTTGTTATGTTCTAAAGCAATACACATGGAGGGCATCAAATTGAGATGGCTATCATACTAATTAATACATTAATATTATTTGTTATATATGCAAAATATATATTTTCTAGTATTTTTGTGTACAAAATGAATTTCACTGGTATTTTTGTTTAGCTTGATTTTAGTATAATTTTTATCCAGAATACTATGGTATATATATTTCTAACCCAAAATGTATGGCATTTTGGGTTAGAAATATAGAATATTAAGATTGAATGCATTCTTAACCAAATTACCCAAATATCTGAATCAATAATATGCTGTGCAAAACAATAACATATTTACAAATTATTTTCTTATAATTGTATTGAATTTCTCTATCTGGAAAGCATTATGATGAATTTTATGAATCTTGATGTTTTGTAGGTTTCCCTTGAAACAAATACTGGGAAACATTTTTCCAAACAAGTGTAATAGGGCTTGAACTCTAAGGATACAAGTTATACAATTTGATCCTGCTGCATATACACTAATAACTTGGATAATGTTGAAAAAACAATCAGCCAATAGACATAATTTTGAATTCATCCCTCTGGATGTTACCAGTATGGCAGATCTTGTATATATAATGGCTTATTGTCCAGGCCAGGAAATTTTCTTTCTGGCAGAGGAAATGTTGTGTATGTTAGGATATGATAGTATGGAGGAAAATCCATTCTTCCACTTGAGCCAAAGAACTTACTATATAGAGTCAGCTGTTAAAAAGCTGAAATGAGTTTTTAAGGTTGTCATTACTTGTCTTCAATTTCCGAGAAGCAGTAGTATATTTGAGACTGTAATGTTATAACTAGCTGACAGATAAAATGTTAGATTAGAAAGTGGCAGAATGACTTTGATTTGTAGGAAAATCAACAAAATAATATGGTGTTTTGTCAGTCTATATGTGTAAACAAAAGTTTCAATAGAAGAGACTATTGTATATAGCTCATCGTTGAATGGGAAGTCCTTGTTAGTCTCTGAGCCTGGTTGTTTCCTTGGAGAATGTTTCATTATCTAACTAGAGAACATCATCAGTGTTGGTGAGTTTGCACGATTTATATAGAGTAGTTTGCTCTCCCAGTGTTGGTGGGAATGTGTTTTTCTCCTTAGTAGGTCCTTGATTAGAGTAATGTTTTCTGCTTGAGTGTTTGTCTGGTGTTAGTCCATGCTTAGATGAATGTTGGCTGCTGGAAAGGACGTGTTCTGGTCTTTTTATTTCTTTCTTACCTTTTTATTGTCTCTTTTGAATGTTTTGATGTATGATAGTGTTCTTTTTCATAGCCTGTGCTGGTTGTACTGTAGTAGATTGAGTGATCAGGAACTTTTTGATAAAGTTGTGTAATTATCGATTTTGTTGGAAGATGTTGGAGTACTTCCTTTTTCTGATGTTCTGGGTTGCTGCAGTGTGTTTGTATTCATTTAAATTATGCTTTTACCCAACTCCTCTTGTGAGAGGTTGGGTTGTTACTTGATAATGAAGTACTTGCTTAGTGTGAATTGTTTTTCTGTAGATTTGTCTTTCTAATTTGCGGTTTCATCTCTTGATGAGGATATCCAGGAAAGGGAGAGTGCTGTTGTTTTCTTCTTTCCTTATGAATGTAATTCCTTTGAAGATGTTGTAGCTTCATGTGTCTTCTCTAGTTATTATGATAAATGTGTCATCTTATTACTGAATCCATAGTTTTGGTTGTATGTGTGGAAGTGCTATGTGTTTGTGTGGAAGAGATTTTTTAATGTTGTATTCATGTAAGTAATTCAACTGTTTTGCCTAGTTTCATCTATCAGAAATTCTGCTTGTCCATCTGCTATCAGGAAGTCTGCAGCCAAGCTAAGTAGACATGTGGTGGTGTAGAAAGTTTTTGTTTTAGAATTGTAAGAATTAGAAATAGGAGAGTGGACATTATGAAACATTTTTAAAAAATATATGCACCAAGGAGTTATTTCCAAATGGAGGCCTCGTATTTTTCAGGTCCATACGCTTTTTGTGGAAATCCACCTAAGTAGGAAGAGAAAAGTGAATGGAAGTGGCTGTCTTGTGCCTGTTCCTTAATAAAAACAGATCAATGGCAGAATCAGAAAGTAGAATGAAGAGAAAGGTCACAGGGCTCCAGAAATCGACAGAAGATATTCAACAATGCTGTGTGTTGGTCTTTGCCAAACTTTCTTTTAAAACATATAATTTTTTTTTGTAATCTAAACCTTTGTAATTAATATAGAATATTTCATTCTAAAATTTTGGGGCTGAAAATTTAGCAGGTGAATCTTTTATGGCCCAGCATACCAGAAGAACCATCTGACTACAAAGTCACATATCCAAGGTTGGTACTTCTCTACTCTATCCACATGTCCATCTTCATGCCACTGTTTAAATGGGTTTGAAGGATGAAACTATTCCTGCCATATGAATTGCCTTTTTAAAAAATTTCTGATGTCAGGAACGTAGAAGCTGTTGCAAATTGTGCATATATGACCAAAAAATTGAAGAAGAAGAAAAAACAAAGATGCTAGTTATATATAACTCTGAAATAATATACATATTAGGTATGTTGTGCATGTCAGCTTATGAACTAGTCATGAGTTGACTGCAAAGGCTTGTTTTATTTATTTAATTTCAAAAGATAATAACCATTTCTACAACAAAATTGTGCCCATTCCCAAATACTTTTCCAAGAACTCTCCCAAATATCAGTAAAAAAACACACCCTTCAATTTTATTCTCATTGTGATAATCTTTATTTAAATGGATTTTAAGGATAAAATGGCACATGAATTGCCAATTGTTAATTTCTGGTGGTGGGAATATAGAAGCTGTTGTAAGGAATGGAGTATGTGTATATGTGAGAAACTGAAGAAGAAGAAAAAAGACAAAGATGCTAGTTATGTGATTTCTCTGAAATAATATACATAGCCTTCTAAAGACACCCCAAGAGGTTCAGTCCAAGGTCAAAAAATGCCATAGTTGAATAAAGGATATAATATTAAGAGTCCATTGGAGAAGAAAGAAACTTTCTTTGTATGAACTTTAAGTTGCAGCCCTGGTTTTGTGCAATTCTCTGTCTTCTGCCCATCCTTCAAATCCCATTCCACAGTGTTCAGGAATGTTTTGAATCCTTAGAGAGAAATCTGAAAAGGGCACAGCATGCTGCAGTAAAAGAGAATGGCTGTAAAAGTTCTCTCTGTGAACTTCCTAAAATTTCTCTTAGGAATCAGGCTATCATTAAGAGTTCTCTGAGTTAATAGTTTCAGTAATATATATTGTCAAAACGTAAACACTAAAAGCCATTATTCTTGCTGCGAACTGCAAGATGGATAGCATATTAATTAATTAATTAAACAAACAAATAAATAAATATTGGCTCTTTCAATTTTCAATTTTAATATTAGCATGCTTTTATAGCATGGTTTTATAAAGACCTCAGGAGTTTTCATTAAATTGCAAGAAAGCAACTGTCCATTTACAAAACTCAAAAGCCTTTCAAAAAAGATACAAGCCATAACTATGTGCTAATCTCAAATGTCAAAGATTAAGGAGACAGTTCAGTTTTGCAGCTCTTCCACAATGTCACCAGAAAGAAACACCACATTTGGGGACCAGCATTTGAAGCCTCAGTTCAGTTGTATTTCATACAAGATTTGTAAAAGTGCATATTTTGTCATGAAGCTCTTACTATAAAAAGAACATGAAAAGTTTGATGTGGCATTAGCTCAACAAAGCACTGGTGCATGTTCTTTAATTCAAGGGTTCTCACATTATATAATTACACCCCTCCTAAGTTAAGCCAGTGGTTTTGCAAGACTTCCTGACATTGCACAGGTATAAAAAAGATGGACAGCAGCTAGGTTAATTTTAGTTTTGCATTTAATTGATTAAAGAGAAACATATTGCAAGCTATACAAACTTCTGATTCATTTATTCATGTTATTTATTGTAGCTTGCCACTATACAGATCTTATTGCATCTTACAATCCATTAAAAAAGATTAAATATTAACCATTTGAAACACACAAAAATAAAAATTGACACTGACAACAAGGTCACACTGCAGGTAATCAGTTCTGAATATGAGAAGTTAAAATCAGGTCTTTATCTGGCTCCCCAAAACTGATGATTCTCGACTTACTGAGGAAACATAGACGGATATCTCTTGTGTTTCTCCTATTTATGTGACACTGAGGATTTCAGGCAGGTGCGTACTAGGAGAGGAACTTCTGTAAACATCAGGGTTCTATTTCATTAGAAGTTTTACATGTCATTACTAAAAACATGAATGGATTTACACAGAATGCTATCCCATAGATAAGTTGATAACAGTGTTTGGACCAAAATCAAATTGCCTTATTGTTTAGCGTAATATGTGCACTTACCATTGTTGACATGACTGTAAACAAAAAATGGTTTTCCTATGTCAAATTCACACCTCCTTGTCCACGTTAAGTTTTTCAGGATCTTAATATTTAAAGTGTGGATTTCCTGCTTGCAATTCTGTAAAGCAGAGAATACAGAGAACAGTGTGATGATGATTTTGTGTCATTAGGGTTAACTTGGGTGAGAAGAAGTAGATAATTTAATGCAGGAGTTATTCTAGCAACAGTACTGTGTCATTGTGGTATATTTATTAATTGTAACATGTACAGTACATGTGAGTATAAGTATATATGAGACTGGTGCATACTTTCTTCTTGTCTTTTTCTAAGTCAGACAGAACCATGCTAGGAGTAATTGCAAAGAATAGAATAGAATAGAATAGAATAGAATAGAATAGAATAGAAGACTAAATATGATTAGACAGATAAGGAATTTGTCTCTGGTGCAGAAATAGATTTCTTTCTAGATGCTTCCTGTGAATTTACTTGATAATCATCATTATGACCTAAAAAAGCAAATACAATGTGATAAAAGAAGTCCAGAAGAAGTTAGAAACTGATCATTCATAATACATACATATTTTTTAAAAAGTAAAACAGTGACAAGAAACATCAAAACTCAACAATTCCCTATCCTGATTTAAAAAAAAAAGGAAGAAAAATATGTTTTTCTGTCCTATACATTTAGGGCACAACCAAATACAACCAACCATTTTCTGACTAATTCTGAAAAGGTATCAACAGTGACTGAATTGGAGCTGTTGAAGGAATCCTATAGATATCTAATTATGAACAATACATTTTACCGAATACCCTGCTGCATTTCAACATGAACGGCAACTAGAGTTATTATCTAATCTGTGGGTACAAGAAAATGTCAAAATATCGTCTCATCCAGATGATGGCGAGAATATTCCTCCATGGCCATAGTTATAGCAACTTTTGTATGCAAAGATGTGATAGTCTTCTTCAACCTGACTTTCATATGTTATGTTGAAACCACAACTTCTAGAATGTTCAGTCAGCAAGACCAAAGACTACCTACACAGTTGTTAAAATAAGAATGATTTCCATTATTGCAATATGGCCACTTTAGGATTTTCAATTTAAAGGCACCTTTGAGCGTGTGGAGCATTCACATAGCATTTACCTGAAACTCCTTTAACCAAACATATATATTCCAAAGACCACACATGTGATCCAAGGAAAGGATAACTTTGGTTTAAAAAGCTGCAGCCAGGTGCTATATATATATATATGTATCTGCCTAAAATTCCAGTTACATGCCTTTGAATCAGAATTACAGATCAGTCTTACTATGAATTAATGATAGGATGTGGTTCTTGGTTGTTTTTGTTTTATTATATATTTATATTTATTATATATTATTATATATTTATAATCTATTAGTAGATCTCAGGACAATCACAAATGCTTGTCCAACACTAAATTTTAGTAGTGTGAATTTGTTAAATATAACATTAAGTGGTTAATTTATTTTTTATCACATATAACACATCTTGATGTTTAACAAAATAAAATCCTAAATGAAAATTTATACTTTAGATACATTTATATGCATTATATATTTATACTGTAAGATTTATATTTAACATTATTTAAACAAGTAACAGGCTAGATACGGCTTTCCTTACTTTAAGTGAACCTACTGAAATCAGTGAAAGTACAGTAAGCACTTATTAAAAAGTTCCATTAACTTTTTATATCTGGAATCAACTTCCCTTTTTTGTAGAAGTTGAAAAATATTTATCTAGTACAAAATGCAAGTTTTATTTTAAAAATTTCCCCTGACTGGAGTACTGCCATTTCTCCATGTGGTTCTCTTGCCTTCATTCTTGTTGGTAGTTTTCACATCCTGAACAAGATGTAAATATGCGTGATGTGGAGTATTTATTGACATTGCTTGTGGAAGAACTATGGGGACTCAGTAATGATTATTCATGTGTTCTTGAAAGTAAATAAGGTGGAGGCTTTCAAAAATTCATATTAGATGAGTCAGAAAATTATTATGCCTTTTGGAGTTTATGGAAATAGACTTGACTGTGTCATTCAGTACTTTGCCTCTAAACCATGAATAGTTCCATTGACACTCTGCACCCACGCTGCTGAACAATTCTGCTTATTATGAACCAGAATTAGCATTCTTTTTTACTTTTTCAGATTTTATAGAATTAGCACAAAATAGTTTCAAGATTCTTTGTTCCAGGGAGCAAATCTATCACAGCAGGTCCTTCAATGTGACCCCAGAAGATGCGCATTCCTCCTTTTCATTTAGCACACAGGATATGACACCATCCATCTTGCAAAATAAACTCTAGTACATAAAAATGTACGCGTAAGATAACTTGATCGTATTTAGACATTTTATAGTAACCTGCAGTGAGTCAAGAACACAGTAAATGTTTTAACACAGATTTTATAATAGTCTATTGTAGCGGACTCTAGGAATAAGCATTATCATAATTTGGAAAGAAAATCCATGAGTCAACTGAAATGTGTGTTCTAGGTGTTTGGCTAGATACAGAAATTATTAAACTTAGAAATCTGAAGAAAAAAAATAGAATGACATCTATAATGTATTGGCAGTTTAAACCAAAGACTGGCTACTTACTCGTTTCTCTTAACTAATTAAACTATAGTAACATACAGTTCTATTGATAGATGAAAAAAAAATATTTGAAGATATTGGATATATGTATGGTGCTGGAGAAGACTCCTGCGAGTCCCCTGGACTGCAAGGCGATCAAACCGGTCAGTCCTAGAGGAGATTAACCCTGACTGCTCTTTAGAAGGCCAGATCCTGAAGTTGAAATTCAAATACTTTGGCCACCTAATGAGAAGGAAGGACTCACTGGAGAAGAGCCTAATGCTGGGAAAGATTGAGGGCAATAGAAGAAGGGGACGACAGAGAATGAGGTGGCTGGATGGAGTCACTGAAGCAGTAGGCGTGAGCTTAAATTGACTCCAGAAGATGGTAGAGGACAGGAAGGCCTGG
The DNA here is from genome assembly GCA_023970755.1 of Azemiops feae. NCBI lineage: Eukaryota > Metazoa > Chordata > Lepidosauria > Squamata > Viperidae > Azemiops > Azemiops feae. The sequence goes on along the minus strand of JALGBA010003860.1, from coordinate 1,345,210 downwards.
AGGAACATTGTCCATGGGGTCGCGATGGGTCGGACACGACTTCGCAACTAACAACAACAACAAGCAGGACCAAAGAGCACAAAAATAAGTTCAAAGTGATAAGTTCTGTAGAACTCTTCATGATACAGAATATTACAGAAATGTTAGATTTTTAGAGCTAAGGAGCAGATTTTTTCTTTGACTAGGAATGTTTGATACAATATGGGCGCATTAATTATATCTCTTATTAGCAGCAGCAGTTCGGCAGTTCGAATCTCACTAGCTTAAGGTTGACTCAGCTTTCCATCCTTCCAAGGTCAATAAAATGAGGACCCAGATTGTTGGAGGCAATATGTTGACTCTGTAAACCGCTTAGAGAGGGCTGTAAAACACTGTGAAGCAATATATAAGTCTAAGTGCTATTGCTATTGCTACTAACTACTCTAGTGAGTATCCTGTGTCACAGGACTAACTTTGAACTGGAGCCCCCATGACTGAATCATCTACTGAATTTGTGACTTCTTTGCTTCTATCTATCCCCTGTTGGGAAACATAAAACTTAACACTTTTTTTCTACTGCTAGCAGTGATCATCTTAGCCTTCAGGGGAAAAAAGTCTTTTAAAGCTATATACCAGGAAATAAACACAGAACTTTTTCCATTAAAAAAGATCTGCCACTGAGCCAAAGATTTTCCCTGAAACAATCTTGGATCTTCCTGGCCTGGCTTCATTAGTAGCAAATTCCAAAGCATCAATCAGATGGAGAAAGAACTAAGACCCCTTTGGTCTTGTACATTCAGTTCATGGTATATACAGTGTTACATCTGTTTAAGAAAGAAAGAAGTATTCATAAGCTTTCTCAAAGAAATTTCCTGTGACATTTTAAGACACTTTGTTTGTAACCGTTTTTAGATATTTCTGCTTTCAATCATCTTGCCTGCTATGCAGGTTGGGAGTTTTAGCTGAATTGAGTATTATGAAGTCAGCTCACAGACGAGTAATGGCAAAGTTATTTCCTGAAAGTCTTTGGTTTTGGGTTTTTTTTAAATTCAGATTACTAAAAATTTCATGTTCAGGTCATCAGTGTTATTGCCTGGGGTAAGAGCGAAACTATTATTGACACTGACATATAAAGTTGGAGCGGTTATAAAATGGAAACTGTAGCCTGCAGTATTTTGGGGTGAGATTATACTTCTGTTCTAATCATAATAAAGCAAATTCTTTTTTAAAATTCTAGTAGAAGAATGAATTCTTTAGTATTATTAGTGGGGGGGGGAACCCAGTGGGTTATTCTGTTTGACACTCTTTATGCATTCGTTGGGATGCATCAAGAAACACTTCAATCCATTCCAAAGGTGCTTTTTTCAAAAAGCAACTGGACTTTATTTTTCCTTGAAGACGTTTTGCTTCTCATCCAAGAAGCTTCTTCAGTTCTGACTGAATGGTGAAGGATGGAAGGATTTATATTCCTTGTAGTCATCTGGTCAGTAGCACTCTTTCTGAGAGTCATTGAAGCCACTTGGAGGTTTATCTGTCCCCTCAGGGTCACCTGAATAATGCAAATGGGTGTGGAATCTTCTTGAAACTGCTTCAGGAAACGGTGATTATGAGAGGGTGAATTTCTAAACACCCATTTTGGATCCATTTCCTCTCAGACAAAGAGTTAGTGCTAGGTGATCAGACAGTAGCTTAAGTTAGAAAGGGATAGAGTAACTTAGCTAATTTAAACAAATTCAGGACTCCAGAATTGTATCATACAGTACTGAAAGTAATAGCAGAGATGATCTCAGAACTATTCTAGGTAAGCTTTAAGAATTCCTGGTGGACTTGTAAACTACTAGATGATTGGAATATTCCTATATTCAATAAGGAAAGAATTCCTTAATCTATAGACTTCTCAGCTTGACTCGGCAAAGTTTTCAAACAGATCAAGCAACTTGAAAAGGCAGGCTACATCTGTCATATTTCCCATAATAAGAATAGAGTATGGGCTAAATGATGATGGGCTGATAATTGATTGAATGATTGTGCCCAAAGAATGTGCCCAAACTCTGTAATGGCTTTATTTCACCTTGAAGAGCAGTCTCAGGAAGAATGCTATAAAGCTCCACCTTGTGTTTTTCAACATTTTATCAATGGCATCAATGAGGGAGTTGATCAAGTTGCAGGCGACAGAAAGATGGGAGAGTTGACTAATGTGAATAGCAATAGCAATAGAATTATATACCATCCCATAGTGCCTTACAGCACTCTCTGAGTGGTTTACAAATGTCAGCATATTTTCCCCAACAATCTGGGTCCTCATTTTATCTACCTTGGAAGGATGGAAGGCTGAGTGAACCCTGAGCACCATCAGAATCGAACTCTAGTCTATGAGCAGAGTTTGCCTGCAATAGTGCATTCTAACCACTGCACCACCACAGTTCTCTAATATTTTACAGGTGAGAAAGATTATTCAAAAAAATCTTGAATGTCTTAAGCCAGGGACTGAAATGACTATACGAGATGCAAGTGGTAAAAGATGGCACAGGAACATGAGGGCAAAGCATATAAACTGCACAGAGAGACAAAACTACATTGTTACAAGTCATCAGGTTCTGCTGAAATCTACCTGACAATTTTTAAAGTAGTTATATTTGAAATTATTGATCTCCTAGTAAAATATATGTAAATTGTTGATGTTATAATTCATATTAATTAAAGACTAACTTTATTGGAATATGTCTATTGTTTTAAAATCATCTGCCATGCTATAATTTCTGTCTCTATATTTCCTGTGATCCCAATCCTTGATTGTCCATGTTTTTGCAAATATTTGCAGATGAGCCATATGAAAACAGGAAGCTAGAGGACTTAAATGGATCAGAGATTTGGTTACGGATAAGAATTCTAGCTCTGATGAGCTATCGTGTAGAAGAATTGGTCACAGGCTCTAATCTAGTTTCAAAGGAGACAGATTCAGTAATGCTTTATCAAATGATCTAATCAATCATTTAACCAATTCTGACAAATTAGAGCTCTTTATAAATGTACCTACATGCTAACTGATGTTTCTGTTTGTGGACTTGGCATTTCCTAGTGGTTTTATCCTAAATAAAATAGAGGAGGCTAGCTTTTTACACTTCCACAGGCAGATAGGAGGTCATCAACTGCTGAATAGATGTTAAAAGACAAGTGAAATGCAAACCATAACTTTCACTATCTTCTTCAGCTACAATACATTTCTTTCTGATTTTCTAAGCATCTGGAGAGCTTAAGGTAACTTTGCATCCAAACCAATTATGAAAAAATAATAACTGAAAAAACATACTAGCATATTAGTGCCTTACCTAACAATCTGAACCATAACTTGAGGCTACAGTAGAACTCATTAAAATCTATTGCAAGAACACTGTGGGCACAGCATGCATCTAGTCAGTGCAGCAGAAAGGGCAAATTTCAAACTATCAAAATAGTTATAGGGTTCAATACTTTTCCAGCAAATTGGGATGGTTCTGATAGAGCTTTTTATGGTCATCATCATCATCATCATCATCATCATCATTACCATCATCTCCTTATGCTTAACCTGTATCATTTTCAGTACTGACATATACTTGAAACTGAAGCTGTTCTTCCCTCAGATCTATTTCGTACTTTCCTTCAGATCAGAGCAAACTTGCAAACCAATGATATAATATTGATAGATGCTGCCATCAGGTGGGTAATGACTTCTAGCTATCACACACATAAGTAGATTTTATCCATGAACATTATAATATGCAAATCCCATTTCTACATTCTCTCTATCGAATCAGATATATCTGATCTCTTTAACTTAGGACTAAAATAGGCACTAAAATAGGCACTAAAAAAGGCAGGGCTAGATGAATCAAAAGTTGGAATTAAGATTGCCGGGAGAAATATCAACAACCTAAGATATGCAGATGATACCACTCTAATGGCAGAAAGTGAAGAGGAACTAAAGAGCCTCTTGATGCGGGTGAAGAAGGAGAGTGCAAAAGTTGGCTTGAAACTCAACATTAAGAAAACCAAAATCATGGCATCCGGCCCTCTCAATTCCTGGCAAATAGATGGGGAAGAAATGGAGGTAGTGACAGATTTTATCTTCCTGGGCTCTAGATCACCACAGATGGGGACTGCAGCCAAGAAATTAAAAGACGCTTGCTCCCGGGGAGGAAAGCTATGGCAAATTAGAGCATACTAAAAAGCAGAGACATCACCCTGCCAACAAAAGTACGTATAGTCAAGGCCATGGTTTTCCCAGTTGCAATGTATGGCTGTGAAAGTTGGACCATAAGAAAGGCTGAACGCAAAAGAATTGAGGCCTTTCAACTATGGTGCTGGAGAAGACTCCTGCGAGTCCCTTGGACTGCAAGGCGATCAAACCGGTCAGTCCTAGAGGAGATCAACCCTGACTACTCCTTAGAAGGCCAGATACTGAAGTTGAAACTCAAGTACTTTGGCCACCTAATGAGAAGGAAGGACTCACTGGAGAAGAGCCTAATGCTGGGAAAGATTGAGGGCAATAGAAGAAGGGGATGACAGAGAATGAGGTGGCTGGATGGAGTCACTGAAGCAGTAGGCGTGAGCTTAAATGGACTCCAGAAGATGGTAGAGGACAGGAAGGCCTGGAGGAACGTTGTCCATGGGGTCGCGATGGGTCGGACACGACTTCGCAACTAACAACAACAAAAATAGGCACTAAATGTAGCATCATACAGTTTTGTCCATAAATTTCTTTAAAGGTGAAAAGCAGCCCTAAGAGATTGTGAGCTTATTGGACTAATCTACGTATTATGTTAGATCTATGTGTATAGACAGAAGCTGATTGTTCTCTTTCTCCTGAAAAAAGCAAGATCATCCTGATCCAGATAAAGGCTATGATGCATGAGACAAGGAGTGTAATCATTTTCGTCCACCAGAAGTAGTCCATCAAAGTTTCCACGCGGGTCAAACTAAGAATTTTAGTGACATGGGGGGAACACTTAAACATCTCCTGCATTGTAGGATTGTATAGCAATCCAGGTCTGAAGGCAAAATGTAACTTGCAGCATGTACAGGCATGCATGTAGCATCTGTCAGGAGCTCCTTAAACCAAATACATCTTTTCCCTACCCCTTGTAGATGACAGCTGTGTCCCTCATGAAAAAGCTGTTAAGATGCAATATACATGCCCCTGCACAAACCAAATCTTGAGGTCTGAATGCCATACTTCTTAATGGGTTTACACAATACCTAGCTGCTATATGTTTTGTTTGGTTTGAATTTGCAATGTGGCATAACTTGTGGCATAGTATTGCAGTTTGTTGTATTGACTGTCCAGTGAAATGGATTCCTGAGAGCGAAGAGGAGGTGGAAGGCTACTGCAAGCTACCCTCCCTATTACATTTTCAAAGGACCATGGAAGCTCTTTACATTTGGGAACTTATGAAAATCATACTATCTCTAACGGTGGCCCAATGATAACTGAGTTTTGTTATGTTTAGTTTTCTGTGTTATTACTTGTAAGCTGTAACAAGCAACATACAAGCCAAGGTAATAAATGAATAAATTTCCAGAAGCTTCTTTGGCTTATCTACCCTTTTCATCCCTCTCTTAATTCTAGTGAAACTGCCTGGTTGTATATTAGGACAAGTGAAAGAAAATACTAGTTCACATGTTGTTAAACTATAGCAGGGGTCTTCAAACTTGGCCCTTTTATGACTTGTAGACTTCAACTCCCAGAATTTCTTAGCCAGCATGCCTGGCTGAGGAATTCTGGGAGTTGAAGTCCACAAGTCATAAAAGGGCCAAGTTTGAAGACCCCTGAAGTATAGTATTTGCTTCCACAATTATGTAATGGCTGCCAATTTAGACTTCATTAGAATTAAGTCACCAATAGCTACTAATAATGATGGGACTGGAAGCTGTTTGTTTTTCAGTAGCTTTATTTAGAGAACACACAGAGTGCTGCTAGGATCATGTTCTACTTGTGAGCCTTAAGCGAGAATTTCCAAGAGTTCTGAGGGTCACCAAGCTGAGATAAAGTGCTCTAGGCATGTACACTAATATTTGTAATTAGGATATATTGACAACTAATTGTGGAATTTGTTGGTTTAGTGAATAAATTCTAAATGAAATAATGCAGCAATTAAACCCTGATGCAGTAAAAAAATGTTGCATAATTTTTCTGGTAAAATCTAAATTATACTTTCTTGGTTGGATTTTTGGATCAATCATTTATGCCGCAATACTGCCCTCTCTCATAAGCAAAAAGCACACTGTATATTTGTAATCAAATTAGCTTTTAAAAAAATCTGTAGCTTGAGGATATTGGTTTATTACTGATTTCCAGCTCTATTTTCATTTACCAAATGACATTTGGAGAGCTTCTGTTTTGAACATAATCACCTAAGGGCATATGCTACGTGATTCAATTATTGTAGAATGTCACTCCCTTCCCAGAACACATGGCTGAAAATATTAGCAAGTTTAATCGCTCCCAGTGGTTTTCTTTTCACGCATCAGGTTTTTTCCAGAAAGGTTTAAACAATAAAAATTCAGTGGATGAAACGTTCTGCCTATTGTCTCTGTTCCTAGAAGCTCTCTTTCCCATGTCTGTATCTAAAACTGTTTCACCCATTTTTTTGTAATGGTTATTAGTGTATTTAGATGCATCAGTAAAAAACTCAGAATCTACATTTGAAAAAAAACACCCTGGTAAATATGAGATTTGAAAGATCATTTCAAGTTTATCTGAGAGGGAATGGAGATGGTTGATGTCAAGATTCAAGCCCCTGTTCTTTTTTATGTGTGTCATACATGCAACACACATAGAAAAGAATAGAGCTTAAATCATGCCTATATTTCTATTGTTGCTTTCAAACCTAAAATCATGAGTTCCTCCATGCTGCCTTTGTCAATGGCTTTGTTTGTTTTGTCACCAGCCTTCAAAAGGCATTATTGGTAGTTTTTAGCACTGCAATAGCACCATCTTTTGTCTGCTGCTTTTATTGGCAAAGAGATGGCTTCAAAACACTCTTATTATATATAGAAGAATTTCACACCTAAGATCACAAGATCTTGGGGGCAAAAGTCCTAATTACATAAATCTTCTAGTCCCATCTGGAGTTCCATCTGACGAGACCTAGGTGATAAGGCTTTTCTGCCATGGCACCTGTCATTTGAAACAACATCCCCACTTTTATGATCCTCTGGAAAGTGCCCAAAATGTGCTTTTTTCAAAAGCTTGGAAAGTCTATGTGCTGGTTGTATTATATGTCATATCTTCCCTCTCGCAGTCTAGCGAGTATTCTTATTGTCTTAACAGATATGTAAAATGTTTTAATTCCTTGTTTTATTGTATGCTGCCCAGAATCATTTCTTGTCAGATGGGTAGCCATGTTAATTTGGCCAAATGAACAAACAAATCAAATGTGTAAATAATTAGCACCAAAGCTTTGGCAGGAGTCCATATCAAGGTTTAAGATAGATTGTTTAGATTGTTGTAGATACTTTATCTATTTCGATTCTCCTTTTTTCCGTTTTATCTCCATTATATTTCTCCACTGATGTTCCTATCAGCCCTGTAAGGTAGATCAGATGAAGAAACCAATAACTACGTTTATTGAAATAGCTGTAGTAACAGAGTGTTGCATGTCTGAGTGTGCTTCACTTTATTTTTGTCTGTACTACAGAGGGCACTGTTTCTCAAATTAAGGGTTTGGGGTTGTTGTTTTTTTAAATTGTTTGTTGCCTTGTTAGTGGATATTTCTCCTGTTCTACATGGCTATTTCTTGTGTCCTGTACATCATCTGCCCCACTGGCCACTCGCTTCAGAGACTACAAAAATCACCCGATTCACCTGATTCAGAAAGGAAGATGAACCTGAGTTTAAGAGTTTGCCATTGCCTCCTTCCTAGGGCTGAGAGAAAGTGACTGCCCCCCTCCCATCACCCAGCTGGCTTGGTACCTAAAGTGGGACTAGAACTCACAGACTTCTAGTTCCTAGCCCGATGCCTTAACCACTACACCAGACTGCCTGTCAATCACAGTAATTAAAAATAAATAAATACGGCAGAAAAAATAAACAGTTCAGATATTCAGGTTGAAGTGCAATGTGCCAGTCTTTTAAATTGACCTAAATTAGTCTCATCAGCCTTTTCTGGTTCAATACATGTATCGGTATGTAGAATGTACATGAAAGTGTGAGATATACAGCTAGTCCTTTCTTATCGATAGTAATTGGAACTGGCAATTGTGTCACTAAGTGATAAGGTCATAAGCCAAAACATCATGTGGCTCTGTCAACTTAGGATGGCAATTGCAGCAGTTCTAGTTGCCATTATTAGGCAATTCCCACACAGTTGCAGTGTGGGGGAAAAATGTAGCCTCAAATAATCTTTGCATTTTAGTTTCCTTCCTAGTTGTTGTTATTATGGGAAAACCCTAGCTTCAATTTTGGCAACTGCAATTAGACATGGCATAAGTCTCAAAAAGAAGCATTATGATATGCAGTTGCTTAATTTTAGAGAAATATATTTATTGGAGAAAATATATCTTCATAGCATTTAAACTCCATAGTTTAGTTTGTATCTCAAATGTCAAGTCAGGGAAAGCAGGAGATTCAGGCAGTTCAAATGAGTATAAAGATTTATTGCAAGCTTAAGCTTTCTACAAGAATCTGAACTACTAACGGTCAAGGAAAATTAGCGGAAGTTAAGGAATTCAAGGTGGGCTGGACTTAGATCTCTTGTGAGCACGTAGGGAGTCGTGACTGATGACACGTTTGACCCCTCTCTTGGGCTCACCCTGGTCATCTCCTCCATCAATATATGTTACACAATAGAACTAAAAGAACTGTTTCTTGATAGATTTCATATTTCAAATATCTTACACTCTCATCAGTTATTATTGGTTTACTAAACTTAATTATAGACATTGGTGAAATGATACTGGGGCTAACCATACTGAGAAGAATGTTCAAATTCATTCGGCTTTGCCACTGTTTGTTCCTTGTCCACCCTCCACTCCTATCCTATTATAATTTTTGATTGCTGTAATGTTCCTCCTATCCCTCCAAATATTTGGCAGCCATTAACCAAGTAAAATAATGGAACTGTGTAGAAATAACAAAATAAATCAAAAGAAATTATAATCTCCTTTTGTAGCTCTTCCTACAGTTCCGTGAATACAAATTCATTACTTAAACACCATGACCTCAGGTATATAAGTGAACAATTGTGCCTGAGCTGAGGCATCTGTTGGGGTCAAATGGGAGACTAGTAATAAAAGCATGGTTGAATGAAAGCGCCATCGTATGTTGTAACATCACATGCATGAATGAAAGGGATGGAGTTTACGGCATGACACCATTTTTGTTATTTTTCTAAAAGTAATGAAGCCTGCTGATGCCTCTACACTTGAGTTGAATAAGGAAATTACAGAGCCCAGAGTTTATTGCACTGTGAGCTTTTTTCCCCCCGTTTTGGTTTCAGCAGCTGGTGCTGCACATTTATAGCCCAGTATGATATTCTCAAAGCCTGTAATGATCTATTAAAATCAGGACCCAGAAATTAGGTCCTGGCTATCTAAATAAGGTTGAATGTGTATGGATTATGATCATGCCTATAGAGTGTCAATGGGCCTTTCCTCATTTTATATTTTCCATAGTCTTCAATTATTTTAATTTAAGACTTATACAGCATGTGAAAATTAACCATCTGTTTCTAATAACCCAAAATGTATATCCAATACTAATGAACACTTTCATATACTTACATGCCTCCAAAACACTGGAGGCAAGTTTTTCCTCTCAAATGGAAAAGTCGTAACAGCTGCATGAGACACAAGGACCGCAGTGCTTCCCTCTGGTTAGATTTCTGGCAGCAAATTTCTATTCTAACTGCAAAGCAACTTTCCAAGCTGCTTAATTACTATAAGCCTGTTAAGTGTAACTTCTTTGGTGGCTGAAAAATAAGCTTCCTTTTAAAGATTTTTAATTGAATTGCACAGTTTCTGAACACCTGTGCTCATTCTCAGCCCTCCTAACTCAATACAGCTAGATATGTTCTAAAATTAGGAAGGAAATTTTGAACAATGAAGTGACATTCTTTCTAACCACCACCACCCAGAGTAACCCAGAGGCATTCATTTATACTGATTCCCATATAACGATTTGTAGGATTGTAGCTTTAGACAAGTCACCTGAGAAAGAATTCCAATAGTTAAAATGCTACTTTGCATGTAATAATAAATTCATTATTTTCAATTGGGAATTTTTAGATTGTTTCCAGTAAATGTAAAATTGTCTTTACTACTTATATTTCAAGGTTAAATATTCATTGTATTCTTTCAAACCCAGGGCATTTTTCAAGAACTCTGAATGCATTTTTAAATTCTGCCTTACATAGCATTAGTGACAAGTATATTGCCCACCTTTTGTGATGTCTTCCAAGAATCAAATGTTTGTCTTGCGTTATTCCATTTTCTTGGCACAGTAGGAAGTGAGATAACTGTCATCACAGCATTTATGTACTCCATCTGGCATGATCAAAAATCTCCAAAATTTACAATCTCATACACTTAAGACTTTTCAGCAACACAAGGCACATTTAGAAAATTATGAATATTGCAAGTTTACTAAAGCATAAATATCTAATTTAGAAATGTTTTATATGTGACATTTTTTTTTCTGTAATCACGAAAATGTTTATTTTAAATGTTTGCACACTTATATTCCATCCTTGCTTCTAAGATGAATATCTGGGGGGGAGGGGAAATCATGCTGGAATGCTTACTGAGAAAATGAGTTTCTCTTTTAATAATTCAAATGCGCAGGGGATTTTGTAACATGCTGGAGATAGACAGGATAGTTTTATGAATGATCACAGGCAAAACTGGCACGGATTAAAGGTAAACCCTAGGTGTGTTGGGATTACAGTTGTTCAAATTTCTTAAATTGTAGTCTAAATAAGACTGGAGGGCTCCAATTTGGTGAAGATCATATTTGAACTTCATATCATTCTCCTAGAAATGAAGGAGTGCCAGCTCCAGGTTTTGAGGAGGAGGCTTGGGGGAAATGTTCTCAATTGGCTTTTTGAATGAGTAGGCTCACCTTATTTTGTCTGCTCTTGCTACTTGACTTCTCTTCCTCTTCCCCTGAAACACAGGCACTGAGCTTGAGAGGGCAAGATACACTATTGAGGGAATGCTATTTCTCCTCCTCCTCCTCTTTGCTTGTCTTGTACCAAAGAACTTCAGCAAGGAGGGAGGGAAAGCAGAGCCAGCATTCAGCCCCTCTCTGCAGTATATTGATGCTGCAGTACATAGATAATAACTATCCTACTTACATCTAACTTTCAAAAATCTTCACTTCTCAGTTCCAGCTTTATTTATTACTGGCATTTGTTGGCAGTGTAAACCTATTTAATAAGGAATAATGTTTCTCCTTCATTAATAATGTTTCAATATACTAAATAAAACATCTGTGAATAATTACGTCATTATCTGTCAAAGACCTAGCCCAAATGATAATTGGTTGTTCTCTTCTCTTCATGTTAATACAACACAACTTATGTAAGTAATTTATTTGCCAAGATTTCAACTCCAATTCTTTTTGGAGTTCTTGCACATCCATATTTCTTCTTCACCAGTAGTCATATTCTTTCTATAACTTATGAGATTTCAGTTCATTTTTCTATAAAGAAGATGCTTTACTGGTATGTTGTGGATTCAAGGGCTAAATCAGGAAGTTTGTGGTTTGAGGCTTAATTCTTGAAACTAATGAGAAGGCCACCCAAATAATCAGAAATACAATGAGAACTATCTGAAAACAAGGGTGTTTGTTACTGCATTTGCCAGTCAATGCAAAGCAGATATATTGCCCAGTAAAAAATACCTAGCATGTGTGTTATACTTGAACAGTAGGGTAGAAAATTCTGATGAATTTCAAGCTTCACTTTTTAAAAATTCTTAATCCCTATTTTCACCCACCTAACAAGAAATGATCTAATGGCATAGGAAGAAGAAAAACATAATCAAGTTAAACCACAATCCGCATAGGATATAGAACTTTAAAAGTAAATAAACACAATCATTCATTTTTTTTTACAATTTGAGATCTAAAATTCCTTGAAAAGAAGAAGTGCCTCCACCTGCACATATAAGCAACTATATGGATGCCAGGGAAACTTTCTTGAGGAGCTTGTTACGGAACTTGTTATGTAATACATCTGAAAATCATGGTTGAACTCTAGATGGCCTCTAGTGGGCAAGATATGGAACTGCACAGATCTTTGACCTGCTGTCACTTTTCAGACTGCCCCCACTCAGACGTGGTTGCACATACTTAACCTTGAGTTTAACTAAACTATTTTTCTTACATCTCTTCCATTACTTTTCAATTCTGCTGATTAAATAAAATTATGTATTCTTAATGTTAAGTCTTGCTCTGCAGAGAAAAAGAACTGATAATAATCTTATTTAGGCCAGTGTTTTTTAATACATTTTCAATTGTAGAAAAATAAAGATGGCATCTGGAAAAGATGTTCTTCTGTCTATGTCTGGAACATTTAAAATTATGTTCTCATTTTCTAATAGCTGAATCAAACAGCATCAAGTTAAGTTGTTTCTCGTGAACTAGCTAGGCCTGGTTTGGGGTACGTCCGTGTGTCTGCAGGATAAAAATCTAATCATCCACAGTATTATCAGGGCAGAAGATTGGGACTCTCCAGAATGAGTACCTCTAAATACAAAAGGACATAAGATCATGGGGACAGTGATTAACAAACCCATCATCATTATATAGGTCACCTTGGACTTGAAAGCGGTAGTGATGTTGCTGCCTGCTGCTTTATATAAACTGAGTACAGTTACAAGTGCTTGGTAATATGAAATTATATTTTCCTTTTCTATAAGAACAATGTTTTCCCCAGATCACAAGCAAATCTCACTTTTCCTACATTCATGATTTAAATGATTTAAAATGCAGAGTGACTATATGATTCTGTAACTTACATAAGCTCAGAAATGATTGTGTAATCATCAACAATATTCATAATATCATTAGCATATAAAACAACATTTATAGGATCAGAGAATTTTGGGCTCAGTTACATATAATAATATAAAATATTTTAAAGATTAATATATTCTTGAAACCAGAGACGTTTCTTTTGGAGCTGATGGATAAACAGCTGCGAAAAAAACTCATGGAACTTTGTTTTTATATATGACAACTGCAGCAAGATTATTATATCCACAAAGGTAGAAAGTTTCAACTTTACCCATCATAGAGGAATGGATGATGAAGATGATAGAACTTGTTGAGATGGTCAAATTGACAGTTTTAACTAGACATAGGTTTAGTGCTAAGTAAATAGAGATAAGTTCAATGCTAACTGGAAACCTGTTTTTTTTTTAAAAAAAAAAAAGTTATCCCACATTTATTACTTTATTTTATTTATTAAATGTATATGCCATCCTTCTAACCATTGAAAGTGATTCTGGGTGGCTTCATAAGTAACTCAAGGCAGCTAACATACCTAATACTGTTTCCTCCTATTTTCCCCACAGCAACCTTCTGAAGTGTATTGGGCTAAGAGAGTGTGACTGGCTCAAAGTCACCCAGACAGCTCTTATGCCTAAGGCAGGACAAGAATTCACAGGCTCCTGGTTTCTAGGCCAGCATCCTTACACACTGTGTACGTGTGTAAGTGTGTGAAACAGTAAAAGAGGAAATTATGATATGATTTGGTTGATTAAAAATACATTATAGAAAAATATAAATAAGGTTGTAACCAGAGATTACTTTACATTTATAATCAAAAGTGATTTCTCTCTGTCTCTCTCTCTGTCTCTCTGTCTGACCGTGTGTCTGTCTGTCTGTCTGTCTGCCTCCCTCCCTCCCTCCCTCCCTCTCTATTTTGCTGAACTTTTGGCTTTGTTCTTTCTTATTACCTTTTTTTTTTCTTCTCTTTTTACTCTAAATATTAGTTGTTGATAGTTTTTATTTTTCTTCTTAAAATTTTAACAAAGTTATACAAGATTCACAAAACATTTCATTATTTAACACCATCTTTTCAGGATCCAATCTGAGTTGGTCACACGGACCAGAGGTTTAGTCTTCTGAGCTTTGTATGTACACCAAGAGCTTATGCACTGGAGACAAGTTTCTTGTATGTCCAGTCACACTTGGCCAATAAAGAATAAAGAATTAAACAAGGCAAATGAGAGCTACACCATTCTGCTTGCCATGAAATCTTAAATATATTCATGCATGTTTTAACTGTATATTTTATTTTGTTTCTTTTAGTTGCTTTGCTTATGTTATTTGTTAAAGAAATAAGCAATATTTTTTTGTATTTGTTGTCCAGGAGTAAAAGTCATTTTTCAATGAATATTTTCTGAAATAAATAGGTTGGCCACCTAGTCTTGCTAGAGAAGAAAAGATGAATGAAGGGAAATATATGTGTCCCAGGATAATGTTGCAGGATCCCTGGGACCAGAGATTTAGTCTTCTTAGCTTTCAGACGCATGCTGGAGCCCATCCTCTGGAAACTTCTCTCACTCCAGAATGGGCACACATTCTGGACAGAGAGAAGTTCCCTGAGGATGGGCCCCAGCATGAGTCCAAAAGCTCGGAAGAATAAACCTCTGGTCCAAGTGACTAACTCAAATTGGATCCTGAAACGTTATCCTGGGACACGTATATTTCCCTTCATTCTTTTTTTCTCTAGAAAAAATAGGTGGCCAACCTATTTATTTCAGAGAATATTCATTGAAAAATGACTTTTACTCCTGGATAACAAATACAAAAAATATTGCTTATTTCTTTAACAAATAACATAAGCAACCAACTAAAAGAAACAAAATAAAATATACAGTTAAAACATGCATGAATATAGTTAAAATTTCATGGCAAGCAGAATGGTGTAGCTCTCATTTGCCTTGTTTAATTCTTTATTCTTTATTGGCCAAGTGTGACTGGACACACAAAGAATTTGTCTCCAGTGTATAAGTCTTGGTGTACATAGAAACAACAGAGTGATATAATCATAAGATACCAATAGGAGAAGGTAATAGGAAAGATGAGAAGGATAATAGTAATACAGCCCTACTACATAGGTAAATATCCTTAGGCATAGCACATAAGACATTGCTTAAACAAGCCAAAAATCCATTTTTTATAAGAAATGTGGGCAATTTTGGGAAGGCAATAACACTTTATATACTAAAAGCAATTGAGAAATCAGTAATCTAGGGATACTTAATGAAATATCTAAGATTGTCTGGAAGCTTTGTTTTTTCACTTCAGTCTTGACTTATTGAGGTTTGATTCATCACACGCACATAGCTCTAAAAAACAGGTGCCTCTGTCAATACAGATAAATGCTAATCTCTTTCAGACTTCTTTTAGTCCTTGTTTTATTGCTTCATACAATCAAGATCATTTTCAAATAGCTACTATACTCTTGCTCCTGTTACGCTTTGGGCTATTTTCCATGTTATATTTCTGTATACAATTCTATATATGTATTCTTACAAGGTTTATAAAGCATCCAGAAAATGGTTAAACAGAGAGAGAATAATCAAACTCACTCCTAATAGGGTATGGGGAGAAATTAATTTGGTTTGCATTTTTAGAATGACCTAATTTGCACACAAATTAAAATACAGCAATTGTTTGATTACTGTAATGTGTTTATGCATATTCTTTTTCTATGGAGGCCTCCTTTGTTTTCCCAGCCATATTTCTGAAATCCCATACCTAAATATTCCAGGGATGGATTTTGAATTGAATTAAAAGATACAAAGAATATGTACTGTTCTGTTTGGTATTCTTATTCGTACCCTGCATTTTCTGCCATTGGATCTACAAACCTTTTTGAAAACAATCAGAATAAAAAGAACAACAATGCCAGAGAGCAAGCCAAAACCATTAAATAGTTTTACAGCATCAGAAGTTTTAAATTGGTATGCCAAAAAATAAAGGTAGGAAATAGGGCTGTACAAGGCATTTGAAAACAGCACTTTGACAAGCATTTTTGCATTGAGTGGAATATCCCCCCCCCCAACTGTTAAAGCACTACATCCTCTGGAAGACTCCCATATCTGCTTTAAAGGGTCTCTAAATTTATACAGATAGACCTCGACTTATCATCACAACTGAGCCCAAAGTTTCCACTGCTAAGCAAGACAGTCGTTAAGCAAATCACTGCAGTTGTCAAATGTATTGTGCGATTGTTAAGCGAATCTGGCTTCCCACATTGACTTTGCTTATTGGAAGCTGAACATATTACAAATGGTGATTTGTAATCACCATGTGACCCTGGGACAGCGCAACTATCATAAATACAAAAGTTGATTGTATGATCATAGGGATGCTACAACAGTCTTAAGTGTGAAAATGGTCATATGTCAGGTTTTTTTTGGTGTCATTGTAGCTTTGAACGATCACTAAATGAATAGTTGTAGACTGAGGACTACCTGTATGTGCACACACAGATACATTGTTTCACTGGCAGTTCTGATGGAAAAGGGTCTGTATATGCACATCCAGGCTCAGACAATGTGAGGCGGTCTTAGAAGCAGCTGTGCAAATATCTCTACACTATGGCTTCTGAGGATATGCCTCTCTATGGTAATGTGCCTATGAAGTCCCCCTTTAAAATGCTTTACATGTACCTCTTGCTGAACTCAAGCTCATAGTCTCCAGTCAGGATTGCCAATAATGAGGAATCCTGGGAATTGTAGTTCAGAAACATTTGACAAACACAAGTTCCTGTTCCTTCCATAAAAGCCGGCTAGAATAACAGAGTCTTTGATGCCCATCTTAAAAGAAAAGTAGTGGAGATGAGCAGGCATATTTAAGAGCAATTTCCAATGTTTTCATTATGATCTATCTCTAGTACCTATTCTCTATATTTCTGATAGGGGGGAAAAGCAAAGCAGAGTGAAAAATCAAATCAGACACAAACTTAGTCGTTGAGCAGAACAACATGTGGAAGAAGTGTCTCTTGAGATATTCTGGTCTGTGATAGTTTTAAACATTCATGGTTAAAGTCAGTACCTTGAATTGAATCCAGAAACAAATTGGCAACGAAAAAGCCTGATATGTTAAAATACTTATCTCTTCATGGGTTTAATCATAATATTGATAAACGTATTTCAGCCAATTTAATTTTTCAAAGTCAGGTCTGCCGTACATAGAGCAACTCATTTAATCATGACTAACTAATCCATGGATGACTGTCTGATTTCTTCCCAGATGAGATCCACTAACATATAAAAAGTGAAGTTTTGATTAAAAATCACTTCTACCAACTATTGCCATTTGAACATTCAAATATCAGACTGATACTGAACTCATCCAATAGGAATACTTCTTACTCTGGACAAGTTCTATACTTATTGCCGGCTCATACTATAATCCAATTTCCAGCTTGACTGAATCAAACTTCAGTTGGTTCATCCTTATCTAATACAGCAATGATTCCAGAAACAGATTCATTACTTCTACAGGAGTGGCAAATGGAAACAAGGGATTGCTTTTATTATATCTGCACATGTACATTTATTTTAAGTCAACTTAATATAAAAATACATCATTTGGTTTGCCAGATAGTTGTATTAGGTTAAGTAGGACTTGGATAATCTTGATAGGCTCTTCAGGCTTTGTTGGAAAACTACCAGCCACAAGAGTTGAGCTGGCGTTGAGCCTTGAATTGTTGCACAGCCACAAGAGACCTAGGACTGACACACACCAATCCCATGGAACTTTATCTGTTTGTTCCCAAGAAAAGGCAAGCAGTTTGGGGAGATTCTTGTATTATAGGTAGAATACAATAAAGTTGTCAACTTGAACCCATCACTGTGTGGATTTGGTTGCTTGTGCCTGACAGGCTTGAAGGTCATAGCTCTGTAGTCATTAGATATCAATATTCATGATTTGACTACTGATTGGCTTTTATATGTACCTCATTAAGATGAGTGATTGTTTTTCCAGCGGGTTGCTTCATGACCTGATTGCACAATTTACCCAGTGGAGCTCATGGTAAGAGAAATGGTTTACAGACAATCCAGCTGTGAGTTTTCATTTATACAAGAACAGGAGGCGGGACTAGAAACTAACCAAAGCCAAGAGAGGCATTGATTAGTTCAGAAAAGATGTAGAGCACAGTCCTGCAAACAGCCTTGTGGAAATAATAGCTGGCAGAGATAAGCAAGAGAAAATGCTCAGTGGCAAAGTGAAACCATCTGTCAGATTATGAACATGTCTCAGTAAGCAGTAGAAGAAATAATGTTTCTAGCCGAGCCTTAAGATATTTTTACACAAAGTAAGTCTGCTTCCTCCAATATGTATGTGGTTATTACTGTGTTAAGTATATCTCCATTTGCTCTTCTGATTAGAGAGTTTTAACAGTTTTAGTTGAATGTGAGGCATGCAGCCAAGCTTATCATGCGTTGCTTATTTGAAAAAAATGCAAACGAGCTTTCAAATTGCTTATTTTTTCAAATTTTACAGTAGTTTTGTTGTTTTATTTAAGTGCTATTTTCTCTACTGGCTTTTAGAATTCATCAAACTGCCATTAAAAATTAGTCCATTATATATGTAAATGGTTTATTGACAACTGCTATGTATGTAAACAAAGGGAAGGAACTAAGTTTCTATTGCTGAGAGAAAATGTATTCTAACTAGCTAGAATAAGTTAAAACCGGGAAATATTTCCCTGACTCTTTATTTATATCAGAATAATGGAAAGAAATTACTGATTCCAAAATACATTCAATTGTTTTTTTTTTAATTTCTGTATATTCATTGAGAATTATAACTTTGGTACATATAAGAAAAGTTAAATGTGTTTTTACTTCAATCCTAGAATAATGTTTGTTATCTACATCCAACTTTAGGAAGAGTCACTATCTTCCAGCTTGGGAGTTTGGGGTGGTGAGGGAAAAGATCTTTGTCTTCAACAAAGTTTTAAATTGCCTGATGTTTATATTTTAACAGAAGTTGTGAGATGGGTATGACATGAACTGAGTTCTAATTTATTCAGTAACTTTGGAAGCGATCCAGTTTCTAATGAGTTAGAGTAGAGATATTAATAGGAAGCAGGAGGTGAGCTGTTTTGCTGTTGTTACTCTGTACAAGATCCTAGAAACTGAGTTGCTTGGCATCAATCTGTTCTACCACTTTTTGAACAGCAATTGAACTTTTACCATTCTACTTTTAAAACATTGTTTGCTCTTAGCCAGAAGTGGAAGCTTTAGCTGTTACCTCCTTGAATTATATACAATCTCTCTTTCTCTTTCTCTCTCTCTCTCTCACACACACACACCAGACATTATAACCCAATATGGATAACAAAATATTGTAGCATGTGTGGGAAAATGGCTTCAGTCCAACATCTGGAATCATTTATCTTCTGGTAGAGTTTGGAAAATGACTGGTTTATGCATTTTACAAAACTCCCTGCTGATTGATGTCATTAATTCAGAGGGATGGGAGTCTGTTCTTACCAATGGGGGAGGATGTAAATTAGGAAAGAGGCAACATCATGCCCTTGATACTATTCAGTTATCAGTAGCAGAGGTAGAGTAGGTTGGATTCTGCCCAGGATTCTTGATGCCCTCTCCTTTTAAAGTTTTGGCAGATATATGTATTATTCTTGACAGTTATAGTTCTGTCCAGTGGCTTCTTAACTATAAAATACTAGCTTTTCAGCTGAGATAACTGTTGATTCAAAGGACCTATTCTTGTTACCATCATTTTTACTTAATAGGTTTCCTTACAATTAGGGAAGATATTGGTCCCAAGAATGGTGGGAAAGGGGAATTATTGGATTGATGGAGTGTTTATGTAATATGTGTCCTTGCCATCCAAATGCAGTCTCTCATTTTCAGAGTATTTCTTTAGTTGTATCCTACATCTCCTCCATGAGCTCAAGGCAGTTTGTGTAGGAATCTTCATTTGATCTCTATAACTGCAATAGTGTAAGGTAACATCTGCTGAGGAAGACATTTACTGGCAGCAAAGAGGTCTCTGGTGATATTTTCTTTAAATTGTAACCCTCTTGTGTTCCTCTCTCTCTTATTCTATGCCCTTTCCCTCCCCCCAGGGAATCTATTCAAGAGGAAAAGATATAATGGTTCTACATTGTTTTGTTGTTTTACTAATAATAGTAGTGCTGGTAGCCTACCATTTGGAACTTCCCTAAATTTTTATGTTCCTTATGCCAGAATGTGATGGCATAATATGACCACCACACTAAGAACTCCATTGGGGGGGCTAAGTGATATATCACACATGGGATTTATTACTGGTAGGATCTGTGTGGTATATTTAGTAAAAACCATACATTGGTATAATAGCAAAATCTTGGCAATCATTAAGGCACACTGGTTATACTTCATTGGGAGAACCATTTGTTGACTTTTCCTCTGTTGTGCTGTCAATCTGCCCTTGTGATCATAGTTGCTTTGAGGTCTTTTGTTCCTTTCTCGTGGCCTCGTTGTTTGATTATTTGTCATCTGCTGATGTTTGCTGTGCACTGGCTTTTTCCACCTGCCTGACTTTGATGTTACCGGAATCAGTTTGAAGTATTTTTCAGCGATAAATCAACAGGCACTGTGTGATATATGTATGTGTGTATGTATGTATACTTGCTAATTAAATAAGATGCTTGTGTATTCAAAGGCAGAGAGATTAGGGATTTTTATTTTAATTTTTAAATTAACACTCGGTTTCATAGCAACTACATAAACCTGAATGAGACTCTGCATACATTTGTAAGGGAATAAGGAAATAATGGAACAATTGCAAAGATAAGAAAATAACCTCTTCTCCCCCCCCCAACCCTGGTTATTCTTACAAAAATACTTTTAAATATAATGAATGTTTAATCCTCCTAGCTATATTAGAATGCACCCGAGTAACCAAGTGTCAAGCACGTACGTGGCTATTGTTAGAAGGGTTGAAACTGGCATAAAGCTGCCAAGACTTTAAAACCACTAACTATCCACAGCCTTAAACCTATGATCAAGCAGAAGCCATGAATCCAGGGGAACCCCAGGATGGAGGGTGATCCCATCCAGATGGGATCTAGGGTCACTAGTCAAACTTTGCAGCTTCTGGACAAACAGCAGCTTCATCTTAATTTCTTTAATGCATATTTAGTTTTTATATATATATATATATATATAAAGGTTGAACCCAAATACATTCATGGTTAAGCTTAACCCTAGACCAGTGATGGCGAACCTTTTAGAGACTGAGTGCCCCAAAACCGCCCCCCGCCTCTGCTCCGCCTCCCACCCTGCGTGCTCCGCCCCCGCCCGCCCCCTGCCCCGCCCATCCAAAGGGCCATGGCCCGCCTCCATGGCCCGCCACAGCAGATTGCCCAGGCAGCCCTGCAACGCCATGGCAGCCATGCCCTCCGCCCACACCCCGCAGCATCATCTGCACGCTATGGGGCACGAGGGTGAAGTCCCTGCTGCCCGGCTATGTCCTTAGCTGCGCTGCTCCATGTGGGCCATGCCCGGAGGCGACTCTCCTCCAGGGGGGCTGCTGGTGAGGGAGCCGTGGGGGAGGCGGGGCTGGGGCAATGGCACACGTGCCCACAAAGAGGGCTTCGAGTGCTGCCTCTGGCACACGTGCCATAGGTTCGCCACCACTGCCCTAGACCTCTGCCTTTAAATATTAACTGTTGTATCTTTTTTGCCACCACCCATAAAATTGCTTTTCTGGTCAGTGGATGTCCATATATGCTACCATTATTTTGTTGCTGTTTTGATTTTTCTATTTTTTCCCCTTGCTATGGTATGATGAATGTCATTCTGTGAAACCTGTGAATCCTAATAACTCATAGGAACATCCTTCCTATCCCTTTTCCATTTAAGGATGCACTAAATGAAGAGGTGTGGAGTATTCAGCATTGTGAATCACAGCTAGATTTTGGACAATACCTAAATTTCCCCTTTTTCTGTTCTAATACCCCCTTTCTTTCTCTTCCCTAGTGTCTAATCTTCCTATAAATAGATTACAGATTAGCCAACTTTTTGTTTTAAGTGAGAAATACTCCAGATTTTGGACTGATAATCCTCTAACTGACATCCAGTAGCTTTTGTTCTTTTCAGTTCCACCTTCAACTAGTTTTGTGAACAATGCTGTTACCAATTAAGATGATCCCAAACTGGTTACTGTAATGTAGCAAATTTATTTGCTTGAACTACAAAGAGAAACCCTGTATTCAAAACATCAAAGCAAACTATTTTGCTACACTCTCCAAGTCCTGTGCAGCAAAGAAGGACTTCATAATTTACCTAGGCATATTAAAATTCAGGATATTTTAACATGGGAAAAATGTCTCAGTTAATATATGAGGCTCATACACTAATTCTGTTTCACTTCTCTTTTAAAAAGAAACCCTAAGCATGGAATGTGTAGAGTCCATTTCACGTGTTTCAGAGGCTTTCAAAATAATTTTCCATATATGAAAATCTTTCTAATATTTAAAAATTACCTAGTTACAGTGACTTACATATTTCTCAGCAGTTATCTTGAAGGCAAGTTTTCAACACTAACCATGACTGTTTCCAGTCCTTCCTTTGTCTTTTCAGTTTTCTGGAACTGGGCTGTAAAATAGGGAAGAAGGAACAGATACCATTTTTAATGATCTGGATTATATTCCAGGCCAGGTAAAGATACACTTTTCAATAGCTACACAAAACCACTGAAAAAAATAACCCAATAGATTGACAGTAGGTTCTAAAGTATATCTACATACCTGCTCAGTACATTCTTTCCATCAAGTTTTAGGTAAGACAGCTGGTGTTGATCAATGTTTAGAATCTGTGTTAATTGGATTGTGGTGAAGAAGGACTACCACATAATGATGTCTGAGCAATCGGTCTTCTCTTTTTCCTTCCTGCTAAACCAGGGCTTTTCAACCAGTGGTACGGGTACCACCTGTGGTACATTGGCACCTGGCAGGTGGTACGCGGCCATCCTAGAAAAGTGGTAGCGGGGGAGAGGAATGAGCTGAACCAGTGGCAGCACCGCACAAGCCTGAGCGAGAGATGGCTGAAGCTGCAGGGCTGTCAGGGCTCAGAGGAAGCGCCAGGATCAGCGCCAGGCTCCAGATGGAGTTTGGCGCTGATCCTGGCGCTTCTGCTGAGCCCAGAAGAACCACCGATCAGCTGGAATGTTGCAGCATCTCCAGGGTCTTGTGATTTACATTCAGATGCTTGGCAACTGATTCATATTTATGACGGTCACAGTGTCCCAGGGTCATGTAAAGTGACCAAAACCTGCTGCAACCACCCAGCAGATGGGGGGAATAAAAACCAAACACCTCCCCACCCCACCCCCGCTGCCAATCCTCAACAGAAATGCTCACAACAATGAAAACCTCGGACAGGAGGAAGAGCGCTGCAGGCAGGTGTCTTGCTCGGCTGTGCCTTGGGGGGGCACTTTTTTCAGTGCTATTGTAACTTCAAACAGTCACTAAGAGAACTGTTGTAAGTCAAGGACTACCTGTACTTCATCACTTTTTTCCTTTTTTGGGGGGGGGGGTCATCAAGTTTTTGACACCTTGCTAGGCGACTGGTAGTACTCGGATGTTGCCATATCCTAAAAGTGGTACAATGGGTGAAAAGGTTGAAAAGCCCTGTGCTAAACCATCTCACAGATCTTATGTGCTTGGAGGCAGGAGTGGAGATAAGGACTTTGTTCAACTGGCCTTTGATATCGTCGGATAGCATTCAGACAAATAAAATCTAGACAAAATAGGAGTACTCTTGTTTAAGATTCAGGGGTAGAGTTTGTGATGGAATGCTACTTCTTTTAAAAAAATCAAATTCTGCTGATTTTTTAAAAATAAGAATTGTTTCTCTGCTTTGTCTATAAACTATATTTTTGGTGTAGTGTTTCAGTTACTATGGCAACAACTGCCCTTAAAACCTAACTAGAAACTTCAATTAATGCAGAATGTTGCTATTCAAATTTTGATTGAGACAAATGATGCATCTATTATACTTTTTGGACTGACAGTTTGTTTCTATGCAAGAGTCATGTAGTTGGTTATTACCTTTGAAGCTTGAAACCATGATTTTTAAGGGAGCATCTCTTTGTATGTCATATGCCTTCTCTTTGAGGAATATACAAACTTTCTCTAGCAAAATGCTGCACTTTGCTTTTTGAGTGATGCTCAGGGACTTCAATGTGGATGTGGGTATGGCCAGAACTGATAAATGGATAGACCCAATATAGAAGCTATTTCTGATTAATGATTAAATTTGTTCAAGGTAAATTACTTAAATATGGGTAACATGGTCATTATCTATATAATTTTTTTATGTTTCCCTCTATGGTCCTTTGCTTTCAACAAATCAAATCAAATGTTACATCGTTTTTGTGAGAGCCAGCTACATATGATTAGTGATAACATAGAAAGGAGGCCTTAAAGTTTGGATAATCCTGAGAACATAAAAAAGCTTTCTCCTTTATTTTTGTTACGCTGACACTTGAAAATATAACTCTGGTTTGGTTACTGCTTGATTTAATAAATTGCTTTTGCACATATGTTCTTTCTGATGTGGCCTTCAGTTTGATACTTGCACTTCAAGTTATTATTTTTATATATATTATATTTTGTAAACTACTTTAAGAGGAGGAAAATGTTCCTTAATATAAAAAAAATGGATATGAAATGAAAAGGATTATCAGCCCAAGGAAAATATGTGAGGGAAGCAACAGTTCTATAGATAGCATAATAGTGTGTGCACGTGCATTTGTATGTATGTTTCTGAATGCACATCTGGAATTAAATGTAACAGTGCTGCATTTTCAACGTTTTGCTGAACTGCAAAAACAGTAGTTAAGGCTCAACATGCACATTCATTTCATTTTATGCCTTGGGTGTGGAATTATGTACTCCCTGTGAGAAGTGTTTGGTATTTGGAGTTTGTTTTATGGATACCATTAAGGAAAAAATTGCATGCAGCAACGTAGAGGGAGACAAATATGTCATTATAGAGACTGTGGTTCTATCAAGGACTATAATTTGAAATTGCTTGGATGAAAAGAGATTAACAACTGGTTCCCCTAGTGAGAAAACTATACAAAAACTATTCCTTCACATTTAGTCAAGTTTTTATGGACATTACTGAGCAAGTGGGATGAAATGGCACCTTCTTAGTCTTTAAAAGGATCTTCTTTTGTATATAGGCTGTCCTCAAGATGGGCAGCCATAGTCTTAATAACCATCTGCTGTGTTATTTTTATTTTCATTATGTTTCAACTTATGGGGTCTGCAACACCCTTTTCCTTTTCAAGTCCCCAGGTTTTTTATCTATACTTTGGCCAGTGCAAGGAACTACAGTTCTTAATATGTGCTTTTTAATCTGACCTCTTTTGCTTCTCCTTCTTTTCCAACACATGCATAGTTAATGAAATCCATAAGTGGTGTATTTTGGCTTAATACATCTTAAAATCCTACCCTTCCTCAACTTAGTATTTTTAATTTGCCACATGGCACGGTTGGATTTAGTTCAATGAATAGTTTATTTATATAATTTAGGAATAAAAACTTACATGTAAGAGAAGGGGGGTGGGGAATCTCAACTTTTGTACCAGAAAGTTGTACTGTACTTTTTCTAAGGTCCCAGAATATTTTTTGTATCTTAGTGACCAGAACTAAATGTGGCCTCACTGGTGCAGTATAGAGCTGTACTACCATTTCTGTGATCTTGATGACACAGCCTAGGACTGTGTTGGCTTTTTTGGCAGTAGCAACACATTGTTGAGTGAAGCGCTGGTTCACCAGGACATCTAGATCCCTCTCACAGGTACTACTGTTGAGCCAAATGCTGCCTATCCTGTACCTGAGGATATCTTTTCTCCTGACTAAGAGCGAAACCTTATTTTTCTCACCACTAACTGCATCTTGTTGGCTAAGACCAAATGCTCAAGTCTGTCAAGATTCTTCTGAATCTTGAGTCTATCTTCCAAAGTGTTAGCAATTCCTTCCAGCTTGGTATCATTTGCAAATTTGATGAGTGCCCCTTCAATCCCCTCATTTAAGTTATTTATGAAGATATTGAAAAGCACTGGACTCAAGATAGAACTCTGAGATACTCTCTGCATGTTTCCCTCCATGTAGATGTAGTTACATTAGAACTATATGCTGAGTGTGGTTGGTCAGCTAACTGTAAATCTATCTGGTGATGGTACTGTCTATCCCACATTTTTCCATCTTACCAAGAAGTAGACTCTGGTCTACTTTATCAAATGCTTGGGAGAAGGGTCCTTTGGCCAGAGCCTACACCTGCAAATCCAACATAGCCATGAGCCCAGTATGCAAGCCACAGACCTGCCCCTTTCAGTGGAGTGGCACCCATCCACAGGGAAAACCAGAGTAAGAGGGAGCTCATTAGTTTCTAGACAAATTTAACACATAACCTGTAGAGACAGGATCAAGACTTTGACAGCATTTCCAGTCAAAACTAAGGTAGAAATGTAGAGCTAAGATTACCAATGATATCTCATTCTAAACCAAGAGATAATTTCTTCCAATACAGGTAGTCCTTCATTTACAACAGTTCATTTAGTGACTATTTAAAGTTACAACGACACTGGAAAAAGTGACATGACCATTTTTCACACTTATGACCATTACAGCATCCTCATAGTCACAGTTGCAGTTTCCTGGGGTCATGTGATCCCTTTTCACGACCTTCTGGCAAGCAAAGTCAATGGGAAAGCCAGATTAACTTAACCATGTTGCTAACTTTAAATACTGTAGTAATTCACTTAACAATTGTGGCAAGAGGGGTTGTAAAATGAGGCATAATTCACTTAACAACTGTCTCGCTTAGCAACAGAAATTTTGAGTTCAATTATCATAAGTCGAGGACTACATGTACTTTTATATAAATATATAACTGTAATAATGGAAAGAGTGAACCTCATGGTCCTCCAGATAAGAGCATCCATTCCATTCCACAAGGGAGGATCAGTGATCATCCCTCCCTCACCAACACCAACTACTTATTAGTAAAAATATAAAATATTATTCAAATATAATACTGTTCTTAAACTGACCAGCATTTTCTCTGATACCAATTGCTTATTAGTAAAAATATAAAATATTATTCAAATATAATATTGTTCCTAAACTGACCAGCGTTTTCTCTGACCTTATGGGGTTAAGGTACCTAAATTTAAAATCCCCGATAAGCATGACCAGAATTTTTGAGAGAGTCTTCCTCACCTGGTGTTTAATAAAGGCTTTGGGGACCACATATCCCTTAATTCATGTTAGCAATTTTCAGAGTTGCAGTCTCAACATATTTGGAAGGTATCATGTGGGCTTGAACATGCAGTATCATCTCAACAATTTTAATTCACTTTAATTTATTTTATAAAGCTGAGTGCTATAATAACACACTCAAAAAGAATAATTTAGTGTACTTGGTCTTCATCCCAAATCCCTAATTTAGCTACTGTTTATAAGAAATTTAAACATCTTGCTTCAGTAGTCATTTCAGGAATCCAACTGAAAAGTCTGGAGAGCATTTTTCTAAAAAGGAAATGTTGTTGTCTCATAAATGAAGATGTCCTGTCTATAGTCTGTACAGTTTTCCATGGCCTCTTCCTCAAGCTCCATTACTTTAATAATTGCTTTAATAACCTTGCCACATATTACTTTCCGGGAATTAACAGCCATTTGAAGGTTATTGGTTGTCATCTCCTCCAAGTTGCTCATTAATCCTTAGATACACAAAGGGCTACAGACAGAATTTCTTAGTAAATCAGCTTGTTCCAATATCTTTTCCCTTTCATAGCATCTGGACAAAGTTACTGGGGTCATCTTGCTCCTTTCCCACTAGTGCTGTTTAAAAAGTCCACCTGTTTGTAAATGTTCGTTTTTCTTTCTTCCTACTGGGAATGAATTTTGAACAGAAAAGTTATTAAGTGCTTGTTTAAACCAAGGATATACAGCATAACTTGCATGACTCATCAGACTTAATGCAAACTACTAGCTGGCAGCCAGGACATCCATATTCTGGTAGGTAAACTACAAATCAAGAGTTTGGGAATCTGACTGTGAACACAAAACCCATTTACGCTAATCTCAATTTTTATAGCTGAACCAGTTTAATACCCATGTGTTCATTCTTAGCATTATACTTCATGATAATATGCATTTAATTCTAGTTTACTGCCAGTTTACCTGTGCTTTATTATGAGTAGAATTTTGTGTGTGTTTGTGTGTATGTGAGTGTGTGTATGTCTGTGTGTCTGTGTGTGTGCACACATGTTAAAGAATGCTATTAAGGCAAATAATTGTTTGACTTTCATAGATTTTGTACATAGTATTTCAAAATTAAGTTTCTGTAGAGGCAGAGAAGCATATGTGGTTTTACTGTAACCTTATTGCATCCAAGTAAAATTAGTGGAACTTTTGGTCCATTTAGACACCAGGAATCTAGCTGTCTGAACAGATTCTTTGTTCTTCTGTGTTTAAAGGGGATCAAAACATTAGTTGAACAAAAAAATGAAAAATTGTTCAACCACTTTCTCCATATATATCTAAAACAAGATTTTACATAAGTTGCATATGCTTATGTACCATGATGAGGTGATACATATTTTATGTGAATATTCTTTGTAGTTTGTGTTACCCAATCTTTCTCTGTATCATCATGTATTAATGCAATGACTTGTCCAGTTGAAATCCTTTTTAATAGTATATCACATCTGGAATACCCAAACTTCTTTCAATACATAGCTGTCTTCTTTAATTCAGAACATTTTCTACTTGTATTAAAAGTATTTATCATATTTTGTCCACCTTGTTGTAGAGGTATTTCTAAGTGTCTGAATACAAACATCATTTTGGTAATATTTCATTTTTATTTCTAAAATCATTCTCTGCCAAAAATGGTTACATTTATTCATACTTGAATTTTGTTTTTAATTTTTAAAGGTTGGAGTTAACTTTCAGTAATTTGTTACACTTTGAATGAATTTTGTATGGGATGTAAATATTATCTCTGTTTCTGTAACTTCTTTTGAGATCTTTAATTCAATTTGAAGTTCTGATTTCTTAACTAATTTGTAACCTAAATAAATTACAGTTTAATCTTATACTTTATTTTAAAAAACTATCCATATTAAACTATCCATATTTACTTCTGCTTTCCAGGATTTTCTAGGAATTATTTAAGAGAATCTGATATATATGTTATAAGATGTATAGATCTCTCTCACACATGTACACACACACAAACATACACGTCAGATGTTTTAGGATTTGCAATACTCATCTATAGTTTGGTTTCTTCAAAAAAGGGTTACTGGAAATTGAACAGTGTTTCGGCAATAAAAAGCTTATCTACAGAGTAAACTTCATAGAACTGTTACTACAGCAGATTACTATTCCCATGTGATTTCTAGGGAGCGCAGCATTCTTTGGGATTTATTATAAGACTCTCTGCCTCCTTTTCAGACCCAGTTGACTAATTTCCCATTATGCTCTTAAAATCTTCTCTATTGAAAAATAAATTCATAAAAATTGGACCATCCTTGTATATCTTCTATTTTTTCCAGATTGGTGCCTTCAAATGTATTAAGACTGTGGTTCCCAGAATTCCAAGCTATTAAGCCAAAGCTTGGTTGGAAATTTTGGAGTTTCATCCAAAGAAGGAGAAAGGCTACCAGGTTAGGCCTCTTCAGGCCTTCTCAGGCAATGCTAGTGGCTGTCAGGTTTTAAAAATTAAGATATAGCTTGAACTGTAAAATCATTCAAGAATCTTCTTAGCCAACCTCCTTAAAAATATAATAATACTATTCTTCTGCAGAGTCATTGCAAATATAGATCAAAATCATACATGTTATTTTGTATCATTTGGGTTGGTATTAATAAAAGTATTGTCCAACAGTAGATTAGACTTAATCTAATTAAAACTATTTAAGCTTAAGGAAATTTTTAAAAGGAATATTTAAAATGAAGTTCATTTCAGTTGAGAGACCTTCATTTGATTTACTGTTACCTAAAATGCTACAGTCCATTTTTTCTAAAGGGAATACAGGGGAATTATTATGCTATATTTCTCCCCCACCCCATACATATACATATGGCTATCCTCTGGAATAAGCCCTCCTCTGAGCTTCAGACAACTCCCACTCTAATCCTGTTCCAGAAGGCCTTAGATCTGGCTGTTCTCCCTTGGGGTAGGGTGGATAAAAATTCCTCTATACTTAATCAGAGGTGCCTGATATTTATTGTATATGTATTGATGTTAGTGTTCAAATTGTGATTCTATTATTTCCTTCATTATATTTCCTATTTATTTTAACCATGTGGCTGCTATGAGCCAACAACAACTTAATGGCATGTAATCAATTAATTAATCAATCAATTGGTTTTTGTTGTTATTGTTATGAGCCACCCAGAGACGTTCTGAAGTTGGGAGGCACTAAAACCTAAATTCAGGTAGTCCTTGAGTTACAGCCATAATGAAGCCTGCCCATTCGCACTTGTGAGTTGTGACAATTGTAAATCTGATCACCCACACTGACCTGATTTTACAACCTTTCTTGAAGCAGTTGTTAAGCAAATGCTGCGGTTATTAAGTGAGCCAATGAATCGCTATAGGCTGGTTTTGTCAAAAACTGGAAGTAAATACTGTCTTTCAGCAAAACCGTCGTAAAACGTGATCATGTGATCATGGGACACTGCAAATGTGGCCTGATTACTGAGTGTCCTAAGTGCGATCGTGTGACTGCAGAGAGGGGCTGACCATCATAGCTTTGGATCTGGCTGCTAAATTCCCCAGTGAGATCTAGGATTACCTGTAAATAACTACTGAGATTTTTTGCACTTCAGGAAACATAACTAAAGAAGGAACAAATTATAAAAATACTTACCAGAACTCTTTATCAATATTTGATGATATCTTTGATGTCAGAGTGGATTGCCTCATGAAGAAAGGTTTCCTTTTTTGTTAAGAAAAAGACACTGAAAGATTTATTGTACTCTTATTTGCCTCTAAAAACATATAGAAAATGGATTTGGAAGTTTCATATTATCTGATCATCACGTTAGATTCAGTACTAAGCTATCATTATATCGAAAGAAATGGATTGTTTTAATACATTATGTGAAATGTATTTTCCATTTTGTGTAAAAATCTTATTAACATGATTCAATACAGCATCTATAATAGAGTGTATTAATCTTGTGCAACATTTCACTCAGGTATTTGTACAGTATCTAACTAATTAAGTATCCACCATTATGTACTGATTATCATCTTATAGCATTTTTTAAATATTCTTGGAGAAAAATCTAATGAACTGAGCCTGAGTTGTCTATGAAATCTAAACTATTGTATTCTTCCACATTGAATCTGTCTTAGAAAAAACAAAGGTTCCTTCACATAACTTTAGAGCTACTCAATGGGCAGAGCCTTTTTTTAAAGGCACATTTAGCTGCTGAAAAGCTTCACCCGCTTTTGAAAGAGTAACATTGCATTGGCTCTAAAAAGATGGTATTGACTTCATAGGCTTTAAGATTCAGTGCACAGAACTGTCATAAAACTACCCTTTCTTCTTTCTTTGTTAGAAAAAGCTTTTTAAACATTAGATTGATGGCACTGTGGGTCATTCTTCACCACACTGCAGGGATGGGATGTAGTGGGATGTAGTCACAATTTCTGAATTTTATTTGTGCACATGTATATAACCTCACATTCATGCGTATGCCATGCTATCACTCTTTTATTGCTGTTTGAAATTGGGCAGAACAGTATATTTTTGCAATAAAAAATTACTGTGGAGAAATTTATACACATTTTCACCAGCTCTAGATAATAAATCTTATGATCAAGCAGTTGCTCATGTGGGGAAGATTTATATAACTAAGTCTACTTGTGAGACATGCATGAGTAGGTTGAAGAACATGTATATACCTGAGCTTGTCTCATCAAAAGCAGAGGAAATAAAACAAATGTCCATATTTCAAGTATATTTTCATGTCAAGGATCATAAAAGGAAGTCTTCTATGAATATACTTGCTGAGAGTGTTTTAAAGTATTAACAACTCATTCCCTAAATATGCACATAACATGCATAAAGCACTTAACTTTTTGACAAATAGCGACATATTTGAAGACAGGTGACAATACCTGAGCACAGATATTGACAAACAACATGATTTTGGCAAAGGAATAATAAATGATATGTTATTACCCAAAGCTAATTAAATTTATGACTGATAACTAATACGGATGAATATATTTTTCCATTTTAATTTTACCAATTTCCCTTTTTTCTTGTCCTTAGTTATTACAGTTTCAGTTTTTTGCCTCATTTAAAAGACAGCACAATAATTGCCATGCATAGTTTTTATTTCCCATAATGTTTGCACTGTATGCATATTTTGGTAAAATAAAATTCTTTAGAATATGCTCTTTAGCAATATTTTGTGCATATTTCCAGTAATATATGTACTTTTCCTAATGTATAACTACCATTCTCAGCATGCTTTGTATTTAATCTTCCAAACCCTCTCTCCTCACCCCCAAGACTACTAAATATCTTAGCAAACCTTTGGTAATAGGTCTATTTGGACTTGGCAAGCACCTCCTCCATCTCCCTTACCCCATGTGTGTATAAAATTGCCACTTTAATAGACAATCTGTTCCTGTTTGAGCACCATTTATATGTCATAGTTTGCCTGGATTCTTTTAGAACAAGAGATGTCTTTTGGTTGACCAGGATGACAAACCACATATTCCTCCCTAGATTCTTCCTTCTATTCTAACTCTCTCTGATCCAGTTTACCTTCCTTGTTTTTCAGCTCTTGTATAAGCTCTTGAAAGTTTTCTCCTGGCTTTTTAATTTTCCTCCCCATTTCCTTTGCTTCTGCTCAAACTCCTCATGAGAATCGCTTATGACTCTCTCCCATTGTTGTTTCTCCTCCCTTTGAGATTTTACAATT
This sequence comes from Azemiops feae, assembly GCA_023970755.1. Taxonomy (NCBI): domain Eukaryota; kingdom Metazoa; phylum Chordata; class Lepidosauria; order Squamata; family Viperidae; genus Azemiops; species Azemiops feae. The sequence goes on along the minus strand of JALGBA010003860.1, from coordinate 1,312,241 downwards.
TCAAAATCAGCCATCTGTATATTGTATTCCTGCCAGAAAGATTAGACATTACTATTTATAATCACATAATATTACATAATATAGGAGTGATACCCTCCATAAAATGCTGATTACAATAAAAATACTGTCACACTGATTTGGGATGCACTAAAGGGAAATTGTATGATTTCATGTAACTTTTTCCACTGCTCCCTTTGGGTTGCTGAAATTGTGCATGACACCTGGTCTGATATAAATCAGGTATGAATTTTAAATGAAAATATTCAAACCTGAAGATTCTAAGCACACACAAAAAAATGAGTATATTCCACAGAAGTTGCTTGTTTTGTTGGGAATAGTTTTCTGAACAATTGGCTAAGAGACCAAAGTTATAAAATTGTGTATTAATAAATTGTTTGATGTATGTTTTTTCCTTATTCTTCAGAGCGTGAAGCAAAAGAGTCCTGTGCTTGGTTACGGGCTGCTGGATTCCCCCAGTATGCTCAACTTTATGAAGGTATGTTTTATAAATCCATGGTTAATCCATAATCTTAGTTACAGCAAAAACTATTGCGTTTGTTTTGACGTTATATTGTGGAAGGGAGAACACCTGCACTTTCCAAAATTGAGAACTAAATCTGGTAGATTTCATCAATAGGACCACTGTTGATGATCTTGGGTTACTAACTATAAAATCACATTGAATTAAAGAATTAAATCTGCATGTTGAGATATTCTTGGGCTCAGTATTGTAGATGTACCTAAACTAATGTGCAACATTTTTTGCAGTGTATTCTAAACTTGAAAAAAGGAGAATCCAAAAGAAGCCTAATAGTTTGGCTGGCACTGTCAAAAAAGTTAGGTTTTACCTGGGCTCCACCCACAATTTTTTGAGAATGACCACCAGATGCCTTTCAAAGGCCAAATGGAATGCTTAGTGTTATATGCTCAAGTTATTTTATTGGCAAGTAGTTTGTATGATGTCACTATACACCCTGTTCACCCTGTTGACCCATGACTGCTGTGCTAGGTTTGCCACCAACCATATTGTGAAGTTCGCAGATGATACAACAGTAGTGGGCCTTATTCAGGATGACAAGGTGGAAGCTTACTGCAAGGAGGTTGAGGGGTTGGTGAACTGGTGTAAAGAAAACAGCCTAGTTTTAAATACAAGAAAAACCAAAGAGATCATTGTTGATTTCAGAAAAGGCAGGCACAGCCACACTTCTCTGTGCATTAATGATTCACCTGTGGAGATGGTTACCAGCATCAAATTCCTGGGTGTGCAGCTAACGAGTAGGCTGACTTGGTCGCTAAACAGTGAGAAACTGGTGAAGCGGGCACAGCAGCGCCTGCATTTTCTGCGCCGCATGAGAAAAGCACATCTTCCTTCCCCTGTCCTGACCACTTTCTACAGGGGGACAATCGAGAGCATCCTGTCATACAGCATCACAGTCTGGTTTGGAGGCATCACTGCTTCAGACAGGAAGGCGGTGCAGAGAGTGGTGAGGATGGCCGAAAAGATCATTGGCAGTTCCCTCCCTACCATCCAGGACATAGCACAGAAGCGTTGCTTGAGCAGGGCCCGCAAGATTTTCTGGGACACTACACATCCTCTCACAACCTGTTTTCCCTGTTACCTTCTGGGAGGAGGCTTCGTGGTATCCGTAGCAGAACATCCAGATTCAGCCATAGTTTCATTCCATACAGCATTAACCTTGCGAACTCTCAAACTTCCTCCTTGCGTTATATATTCAAGATGGACAGTATTTAATATTTATTTGCTATGTATATGTAGGGATGTGGGTCTATATATATGTTGTACATAGTATGTTTAGGTGTGTGTCATGTATATGTTTCACTTTGAGAGCGGGCAACTAAATTTCATTTTTTTATGTGTGCCATTGTGCCCACAATATAAAAAATGACAATAAAGGTTATTTATTTATTTATTATTTATATGTGCTTTTCCTTAAAGACAATGCTAATAAAGATGATGTGGTAAATGCAGAAGAGTAAAAGAGCTTTCTACTGGACTAATGTAGCCTACCCTAACTCCTTGTCCTTCAAATACATTGAACCTTTACTTTCTATATTTATCAGCCAAAGGGATGGAGAGTAGAAAAATCAGGCTGGGAAGGAACAATAACTGTTTTTCTATACTAGTGATCAGAACTGAATGTTACTTATTTACAAAAAAAGTTGAAAAATGAATATTCTAATGTTGTATTGCATTCAGAACACAATATATTAATATAATTTTAATGAATACATTTTAACATTTGTTTTGTATATGCTGTCTGAAAATGTAATATCTTTCAAAGTCAAGTGTTTGTTGCTGTGGAAATAAGTACCTCTTCTCTTGCAGATTACCAGTTCTCTATTGATATTGCTGCTGTGAAGAAAGATCATGATTTTCTTGACAAAGACCTTGTAGAAACTCTTTGTAGGTAATGTGCTTCTTTTTCACACTATTATTTTAGTATACTTTGTAACAGTTATAGCATTTTACACAATGCAGAGGATTCTGCAAATTTTAGACAAATATTGATAGTTACCAGCCTCTGCTGGAAATCATGACTTTTATTCATCCTCAGTTTACAGCAGCTCAGCTGGTTCCCAAAGCTGGGCCTCAAGTAAACTTGAGCTTTCTGAGTGGATCAGAATTGGAAAATGTAACATCTTGGCCTTAAAAAAAACTGCTGTGTTTTCAAAGAGTATTAGTTATGAATGAGTTCACCAGACACATATATGAATTGTTGCTTCTGTTGGCAAACTGCAAGGAAACAATTTCACAATACCTTTTCTGTAGAAGATTGTTGGTGTTCTAGCATTTTAATTTTATTTAGCTTCTCACACTCAACGTGTAACAAGATAAAAGTAGTTTGTCCTGAGATGGATCAAAATATTATTAACCAGTGTTTCTCGAAGTGGTCTTGCTTAGGATCTGACAAATATCACAGATGGAGAATCTCTTCTGCCATTGCCACTTCAAGTGGGTGTAAGGAATCCAAGTGGACTGGATTAAATTGAAGAACTAAAGACTTAAATTCTTTCATATCTTTGGCAATTTGTTTCAAAGTTTTGAAAAGGCCCCAGAAGATGGGACATTATTTTTGCTTAAAACCAGTAAGTTTAAATTGGCTTACTGCTTTCATTAAAATATAGGTGTTCACTTTGGGGGGAAATAGTGTTCTTTTTAAAAAATGGATTCTGTCATTGCTTAAATATTTAATCTTGAGGAGATCAACTCATGGTTAAAAAAGGACACCAAGATAGAGTTTATAGAAAGCAGGTGTTATGGAATAATAATTCCAAGCCAACCAAATAGAGGGACCTAATAAATAAAGAGAAAAATTTATTCAGCAATGATTATTGTATCTGCCCTCAGGAACAGATACCAACATTAGAATGGTTATACTACTCATAACAGGCATGTCTCTATTTCTCAGTGATTTAATGTATGCTTTTGTTTTATATGGCTTTGTATTTCCTGCACATACAAAGGTACTTTGCCTCCTACATGTCATTTAAAATATTCTAAATGGTAAACTATTCTGACATGAGTACTACTGTACTACTTTGGTTCCCTTGTACCTGTCCGTTTGGTATTCTTTTAATTACTTTCAGTTTTTAGATTTTATTGCAATTAAAATAGTAAAGCACAAATATTCAGTCTTGTTATTTTTGTGGGAACTGTTCAGACATTTTTGTGATGTATTTTGATACATCATTCAAGTTGCCATACCAGTATGTCCTAGTGTCCAATGATTGAGGTCCAGCAGCAGGTCTCCTCATCAGTAGCCCCCCTCATCTGGAACAGCCACTTTCCTTTGGTGATCCAGGAATACTATTAACACAGTGCTTTTATCAAAACTCTGAAGCAAGAAATGTCAGTTAACTGGAGACAAATGCTTGGAGGGTGGGTGATTCCTGGCTCAGATGGTGGTATTATTTTTTGTTTTTGTTTTTTTGCTTAAACAGTATATAAGCTGCCTAAAATCACTGGTGAAATGGAATATAAATTTAGGCAACTAAATAATTTCATTTCTAATGGAGGGCTTTAGGTGGCGGGCTTGATAGAGAAGATACATTTGTGCTTAAATTTTATATAAAAGTCCATTTCTAGTTATGATAAATACAAATAATTTTTTTCAAACCATCAGACTAATTGCTAGATTATATGTGCTTCTAATTTCCTATTACAATCTCATTCATAGGAATTAACCATGCATCTTGCATTCAAATCAAAGGAGGAACTAAATTTGATATTATGAAGAGCCATTCAATAAATTCAGTATGATTCTTGTTTTATTTTTAGACGACTGAACACACTGAATAAATGTGCCTCAATGAAACTTGATCTGAACTTCCAAAGAAAGAAGGCAAGTATATGCGCATTCATATATTTTTATGTAAGTGAAAATACTTAAAATTTCCTGAAATCAAAGCCACAGAGGATGTTGTATCTAATTGTTGTATCTTAAATACAATTGTTATCTCCCTGTAATTTTTGCATCATCCAACTGTATAATACATAGCCTCTACTGATAAGAAAATGGAAAGAGTGTTTTTATTATCAATCATCACTGTGTTTTTCATGATTGACTATGATGATGATGATAATAATAATAATAAAGTTGGAAGGGACCTTGGAGGTCATCTAGTCCAACCCCCTGCTCAGGCAGGAAACCCTATACCAGGGGTGTCAAATTGCCGGCCCACAGGCCGGACATGTCATGTGGAAGCCGTGCCCACCCCATTGCCGGCAATGGCAAAACCATCCCGATACGTTGCGCGATGTCACGTGACGTTGCGAGTTTGACATGTCTGCCCTATACCATTTCAGACAAATGGCTGTCCAGTTTCTTCTTAAAAACTTCCAGTGTTGGAGCATTCACAGCTTCTGGAGGCAGGTTGTTCCACTGATTAATTGTTCTAACTGTCAGGAAATTTCTCCTTAGTTCTAGGTTGCTTCTCTCTTTGGTTAGTTTCCATCCATTGCTTCTTGTTTTACCTTCAGGTGCTTTGGAGAATAGCTTAACTCCCTCTTCTTTTGGCAACCCCTGAGATATTGGAACACTGCTATCATGTCACCCCTCGTCTTTCTCTTCATTAAACTAGATATACCCAATTCCAGCAACTGTTCCTTATATGATGAAGCAAGGTTCATAACTTATCAATACGCTTTTCCTAATACATCCTAGAAAATTAGTTTCAGAAGAAGATCAGATCAGAATAGAGCTGGATGGGATCTTGGAGATCTTCTAGTTCAGCCCACTGCTAAAGCAGGAGTCCCTATATCATTTCAGACAAGTGACTGTCCAGTCTCTTCTTAAAAACCTTGAGTGATGAAGCACCCACAATGTCTGAAGGCAAGCTGTTCCACTGGTTAAATGTCCTCACTGTTAGGAAGTTTCTCCTTAATTCCAGGTTGCTTCTCTCCTTGATTAGTTTCCATCCATTGTTTCTTGTCCTGCCTTCTTGTGCTTTGGAAAATAAATTGACCCCCTTCTCCTTGTGGTAGCCTCTCAAATACTGGAATACTACTATCATGTCCCCCCTAGTCCTTCTTTTCTCTAAACTGGCCATTCCCAAATCCTGTTTCTGTACTGTTTATACCTTCCTTCTCCTAGAGAATTCTTGCACGGAAAGTCAACACCCAGATTGTGACAGTTCCCCCCACACACACTCACTCACACACATGGAGAATGGTTTTCTCCAACTCCTTTTTAACTGCTCACTAAGAATCTGGGGATTTGAAGTATCTGCAAAGTAGCAAATGAAAGGGATTGTATTGTAACAATTCCCAAGGGTCTTTTCAAAATACAAGGAAAGCCTGTTTGGTTAACTAGGTAATCTGAGTGTGACCCTACAATATGATTCCCTGCCAGATAAAAAGCAACAGATTTTTTTTTGTTTTTGCTTTATTTTCTTTCATTTGTGCTGACTTATTAAAATAAAGTTTGCCATGTTTACAGCTCATTGTATAACACAGGCGTTATCTAAGGCTTAAGGGGTTTTAAGAAGGAATGTAGAAAATGCTGTTTGATATGAAAACTTTTGTAAGAGAGCCAATAACATTTTATTTACAAGGCACTCCTCTCCCTGGGGCACTTTTTAATCAGGAACTTGCATAGTACAGATCATTGCTCCAAGGAACCTTTTACAGATTGGATTCTCTCTCAAAATGCTTGACAAATTCTTTTTATTGGTGCTGGAGAAGTCATTGCCAGCAATGCTTGAAACAAAATAAGAAGGATTTGAATGGGATAGGATGCCGATGCTGTTTCATTTCATTCCTTTTCAAGTAGATTTAAAGCAGGCAGTCATACCATTTGTCAGGCTGAGGGCTGCACTCAAAAAGTGTGATCTGTATTCTGAAAAAGCTCAAGCACAAAATGCCTATTGATAGCATTCCCTCAAATCGTGGAACCTCAGGAAGGCTTCTCTACTAAACCTCATCAGAAGGGCAGATTCTATTTGGAGAAGACAGAAAAATCTAGGCCCTACACCATGTTGGGCTTTAAAAATGGGTATCTAGTGGCTTGAATCTCACTGACAAGCTGACTGACAGCATGCAATTCCAGCAATAGTGGTGTTACATGGGGGAGTCTGGGTAATACTTCAACCAGTGCATGACAAATTGCCTGAATGGTCTTTGAAGGCAGCCCCATGTAAAAGCAAATTACAATAGTCTGATCATATGATGACAAGGGTTCAAATAACCAAGAGCAAATCTTTTTGTTATTATACATTTGTCTGTGAACTTAGGTCTCCAATGACTCACATCTGAGAAAATACACCTCAGTGTTCTTCCCTTTTCCTCTGTTGTCTCTGTATCAGCATTTAGTGTGAAAATTCCTTAGAACAAAGAAGTAATTTTCTGCTTTGGGCGTAAATTACTTGGGTGATCTTGCTAATCAGGGATCAGGTATAATTAGGATGATGTCATGATATGCTTTTCAACCCAACAGACCTTTAATCTGAAGTCCCATTCTGTTCAGTAAAAATTGTTCATAGAAAAATATACATAATATTTCAGCTTTGACAACATATAGTATGAAGGCAAATACAGACAACTCAAGATGAGAACTAAAAATAATTAAGAAATGAAATCATTTTTTTCAATACAAAAGGATTTTTTCAGAAAATCTAAGTACTTACATTTTATTTTAAGTAAAATTGTATTTTTATTTCCTGTGTGTATGAAATTATTCAGATAATAATTTTATTTCTTTGCTTCATATGATCTCTAATTTTTATGTGCATCATAACAGAAAGACCTTCAGTAACTTTGCTTCTTGTGAATAATGTAATTGTACTCTATTTTCAGATGCCTCTGGGGAAGTAGACAGATGTTCAAAGCACATTAAGACACTTTAATATTCTGTCATTCAGTAAATCATTATTTTACTGCATTTGCCTTTACCCCTCCCCATATGCAGCCAGGTTCCATACTACTATTTTAGCATCTACATTGCAACTCAGTATCAACAGAATCTTATCTATTTTGCATTCTTACCAAAATATAAAAAAAATATTGAAAACATACCACTATAGCATATCCTTTCCCAGTGTAGTGCTTCTAAAAATGTTGAACTCTACTTAGCTAGTACAATACTTTGCCATCCAAGCTTTGGCACTTCAAGACCCTATACTCTTGGATGAGAAGCGAAACATTTTCAAAGAAAAAACCAAGAAAGTCCAGTTGCCTTTTGGAAAAAGCACTTTTGGGAGACCCTATAGACCAGAGGTCCCCAACCTTTTGGGCACCAGGGACCAGTCCGTGGAGAGAGTGTTTTCCACAGACCGGAAGGGGCGTGGATTTGTGTGCTGCCTGCATCTCACGGATGGGGCTTTGTTTTTTTGTGTGGACTGGTTGCTGGCATGCCGCAGACCGGTACTAGTCCACGCACTGGGGGTTGGGGACCCCTGCTATAGACCCCAACTCCTATGTTTAGGAGTAGACACCTGAAAAAGTCAGAACCCTATCAAATTAGTAATACAGAAAGCCAATAATTCACATCAGAATCAGAGTCAATCATGTAAAAAGTGGAAATAGGAAATAAGGCTTGTCACAGTCAGGACAACTAAACTAGAGTCCAGAAACAATCTTGAGTGTCAAGAGCCAAGATTTCAGCAAAAATAGAAACTTAGGAACACAGCTCAGACATTCTGAATAGCATGAGATCTTAGGAAACCAAAGTACTAGGGTACTATCTGGGCTTCCATTGCCATTCTTAAGAAACTTATAATTCTAATCAAACTAACTGCTAATCAAAAAGTCTTTATTCTTTAGATCTTTCTTTAGATACTAATACATCTTTGAGTTTGAACCAGTAAATCCTACAGATTCCTTACGATTTAATGAAATTTCACTGTGATCCATGGCTGAATCTGCATCCTCTATTTCTAAGACAAGAAGAGCCTCTGGCATGTCCATTGATTGATATTTATTTCTTATCTATCTCTCTGTAAATGGCAAGACAAATAGATTTTGCTGGTACAAGATGAGAAAGTATTTTGACCATCCAATGTCCTGATGACGATTGGAAACTGGTAGTTACAAATGTTTCTCCATCCCTGTGTGTGTGTGTTCAGTTAGCTGGCACTCCTTAATATTAGGTTTGCTGATGGCTTCATCAACAGCAAACAGAACATTAGTTTCCCATTGCTAATGGCAACAAAACATCCTTGATCTACAGATTACTGATGGAGAGGGGGATAAAGAATGTGAGGAAAGCATGTACGTATGTATGTATAGTATGATATGTGTTTGGACGAGTGTAGATAAAAGGGTGTGCAAATGTATATGAAAAGCTGCATGTCATTAGTAGCCCAAAGTCTGCAAATCAAAAGTGATGAAAGATGAAAAAAGATCTGTCAGACTTGTTATCAGTGGATGGATGGATGGATGGACGGACGGACGGACGGACGGACAGACAGACACATTCAAATGTTATGTATTGTTTTTCAGAGTGAAGACTCAGATGAAGAAGACCTTTGTGCCATCAGTAATAAATGGACTTTCCAAAGAGAAAGCCAGCGATGGTCTCGAGTGGAAGACTCTGATGCCTTGATTCATCAGTCAGGCAAACATGACTTTCAAGGGGACATTAAAATGAAAATCACAACCAGCAATGAAAGTGTGCTTACTGATTTGAGTGAGCCTGAGGTGTCATCTATTCATAGTGAGAGCAGTGGAGGAAGTGACCATAGGAGTCAGTCTGGAATCACAAGCCTCTTCAGGGAAACTAACTGTTCAGGACAATACTGTGTCAAAAACACTTCTGCGCAGGGTGGTCCTTCTTCCCAGCTTTCAGAAGTCTCTCCCAACTTCAGGAATGAGAAAACAACACGAACTAGAGCAAAAACCTTTCTGAAGCATATGGAGACATTAAAACCCAAAGGACAACATGGAAAATTAAAAGGCTCTGGATTGACTAGTGTCTCAGTCATTGGTACACCTGTTCTGCAGCATGAGCCCAGAACCTTAAAGGAAATGCATTGCATGCAAGTAGAGAATGGAGACTTCCAAAATAAAACAGTTGCACTCCAAGATCCAGTCCGACAAGGGTCTCCATTTTCTGCCAATTATAGCAGTGAAAGCAGCCAACTGGAGGTTAGCAACAGTGCCCTAAGCACTCCTTCCTTAAAAGAACACAAATACCATGAAGCAAATAAACGGGGTGGCATGTACCTAGAAGACCTAGATGTTCTTGCAGGAGCAACACTGAGGCAAATGATAGATCAAAACTGCAAAAATGAATTTCACTCCCAAGAAAACCTAATATTTCATATTCCCAAAGACCACAAACCAGGAACATTTCCTAAGGCACTTTCTATTGAAAGTCTCTCGCCTACAGACAATGTCCTGAACTGGAAGAGAGACAGCGTTTCATTAACCAACAAGACATCTAAAGAACACAAACCCCTTGTTTCCTGTTCAAAGGAAAGTAGAGTTAGCATTTATGACAATGTTCCAGGTTCTCATTTATGTGCCAGCACAGGGGATCTTCTGGATCTGGAAAGAGAAAATCTTTTTCCTCATTTGGATGATATTTTGCAACATGTCAATGGACTTCAGGAATATATTGATGACTGGTCAAAAAATGTATTACCAGAACAAAAAAATAATGCTTTATCCATTGGTGAATGTGAGTCGTTATCATGTCAGTCACCAAGTAAAATTTCTTTAGAGTTTGAACAGAACTCAGTGTCTGATGGCCACACAACACCAAGTGATACCGACCGAGATGGAACATCTCTCAATGAATCAGAAGCTACTGGTGTCAGAGAAAGAAGAGACTCTGGTGTTGGAGCATCCCTTACCAGACCAAACAGGTTTGTACCAGATCACACTTCCCTCAAGGAATGGGAAACTGGGAAATTAAAATATGCTGTTTTTCAATTACGCAGTTGTTCCTATATCGAAATCATAGCAATAAATTGCAATTCACAATGCAATATATAATTTACAGTTTAAATTTTAAATCAGAGTAATCCCATAAAATCTTCCACTAAATTCTCTTGCCAACTTAAATGGTCAGAAATCGCAACAATTACACCATCCTATAAAAATAGAGTCTCTGAATAGCAGCTGTTTGAAATTTTCCAGCTACTTGAAACATTCTTTTAAGAGGATTAGATCAAGGATGGAGAATCTTGTTTACTTCAAAGATTGAGAGTAAGGTTTAACTCTTATGATGAGCTGCGGTGGAGCAAACAGTGGATAATGCCCAAAGCAAAAGTGATTGGGAGGATTTGATTGATCTGAGCAAAGAGAGAAAAGGCAATGCTGAAATTATATTGTTTGATATGGAAAAAGCCTTTGATATTAGTATTAGTATTAGTAAATTACCAGAGCCAAATGTGAAATACCAAATAAATCCAGATTCTATGTGGTCATTCTGTAAAGATTTTTTTTCTTCCATTTAATCATGTTCAATTCTCAGAGACTGCCTGGACAGGTACTTGCAGTTTTCAGAAGTGGTTTCTCATTGCCTCCTTCCTAGGGCTGAGATAAAATGATTAGACCAAGGTAACCCAGCTGACTTTTGCCTAAGGCAGGACTAGAACTCATGGTTTTCCAGTTTCTAGCATGATGTTTTAATCACTATACCAAGCTGGTTCTACTATCTATAAAGATACTGTACTAGACAAATATATCTAATTTCCACTTTGATATTTGTTTAGATCCTTTAGTTTCTACTACTATACTAGATCACTGGCTTTCAAAGTGTCCTCCTTTCAAGGCCTTCAAAGTCAAATAAATATATTACAATTTCCGTTTTTATTTCTAATACAATAAATATTGGTTGATATAACCCACATAAACCAAACATCTTTCAGTTCTCAATCATTTTTTAAGAATATAAAGGGGTCCTGAGACTAAAATGTTTGAGAACCACTGTACTAGATCATAATATCCATGGTATTTTGCACTATTCAGCAGAATAAAATTGGTGTTATTTGCTGGTGGCATTTTATTGTTTATTTCATACTTTGATTGTGACTCTGATGCGCTTGATTAATATGATTGGATAAATTGTGGGATATTCTTTAGCTCGTGTAATTTAGAATTCACACTAATAGCAATCGTAATTATCATTTCATATACACGCTGAATGTATTAATCAGTATTATTCCACCTCACATTTCTCAAATTATTATAATTCTTTGGATATTGATAGCCTTACCCTGGGTGTGTGTGTACATAATCTTAAAAAATTAATATATTTTTTAGGATGCCTTATATTTTGCATAGAATTCTCATACACTTACCTAGGAGACATTCTCAATCACTCAGTGCATTGTTCTGTACATTTCTATGAGTTTCCAATTCCCAATATCTAGAGTAAGTTGCAATTAAAAATAGAGACTTTGGTTTCTTGCATGTTGAATCAGACACACGTACACATAGCTTTTTAACAGGTATTGGATTTTGCATAACCAGTTGTTAGATGAACTGTTTTGGGCTCAAAATATAATGAATTAGTAATATTTTCTGTCACTGATACATCAGTTCAAAACTATTTCTGGAATAGTATAAACATACTATTTCTAGAGAATTGCATTTTGATTCTTTTTCTCACACCAAATTGATACTCTGTGGTAATCTAGATTTTTAAATATTTTTATGGAAGATCTTGATAGATGCTGGGATTTTTATTTTAGCTCAATTGTTGGATGATAATGATGTTATTTTTTATGTTAAAGGATAAATACAATTTGGCTGTTGCCACCCACTGGTAATATTAATAACTACAACATTTATTGATAATTCAGTTTGGATCAGTAGATTTTTTAGCTTGGGAGATACTTAGTTTATGAGAGGTGATTGCTAAATCATATGAGAGAAGAATCCCCATACTTATTTATAAATAAATATAAATCAAAGTGATATGCAGACTGAATGGAATAAGGATCCCCTTTTTGTTTAAGCAACATAAAACTGTCTTTTAGCAGTGTGAAAGTTTTCACTTCATCTTAGATTATGTTTTATTCATCAGAATAATATTTTTGAACTCATTGGGTCCATTGTACCTGCATAAAAACTTGATGCACAAGTACATCAAGTTATTGAAGATTCCATATCAGTTTATTCATGTCCCAGAAGTGAACGGCATCAAGTGGAGCAAGTGGAATTTACTAGAGATCACAGTTTTAAATTTTTATCATTGCTATAACATTTCTAGAACAAATAGATTTCCTAAACAGAACCTTGTAAGAGGAAAGCAATTTTTAGACTCATACTGGAATTACATTCTTCTGACTGTAGGAACTTCTAAATCTTCACAGATAAGAAACAAAGTTATCATGACAATCAGACATTTTATTCAATTTTTTTGTATGTATATAAAGGCGATTACGATGGCACAGTTTCCAGATCTCTCACCAACTTAGCCATGCCCTAGGATCTCTCCAGATCAGCAGTCAGTCAGCTGCTCAGTTAAATCTGCTACAAAAATTTTCCCTGCTACGACTTACAGCAATTATGGAAAAATACTCCATGTCAAACAAGCATGGCTGGACATGGTAAGTATGTTTTATAATTTAAATGTTCTTTAGTTATAAAGCCTGAAAATACTCATCGTATTTTCATTAGTATAACATTTGGTATAGAAAATCAGCTTTAGCAAAAAGAGGTTTGTAATGATTGGGTCAACGTTCAGGAAGAAAATATTAAAGAATGGTTATTTTACAACTGAATTCTTTTGAATTGACTTGAGGGTCATATACACATACATTAATTATCTAGGAATGTTCTAGATTCCAAAAGAAAAAGTAACTTTCAAGCATGCATGGTTGCTCACATCACAGCTGTCAACACTTCCTTAAATCAGTTAGTCTTTTCCTGCATCACACAGCTGATAGATCAAGACCAAAAATGTATTAATACTAGCATATAATAATTTAACCCATTGTTGTCTGCTCTGTCACCTCTTTTGTTTCCATTGGATTGTACTTTTTTTGTCTCAAATGCCAGCCATATGATATGATTATTAGATTCTTATCATATCAAATCTATTTATCTTTAGAATAAACATATATACAGGTGTCCTTGAATTACAATTGTTCATTTAATGATAGTTTGAAGTTATGACAGCCTTGAAAAAAATGACTTATGACCATCCTTGACATTACAACCATCGTACCACCATGATTATGTAATTGCAGTTTAGCAACTGGTTCACATTTATAAGAATTGCAGCATTTTGTGGTCACAGGATTGTGATTTTTGATCACCTGAGTCTTCCCAGCCGGCTTCCAACATGCAAACTCAATTTGGGAACCTGGATTTGCTAATGACTGAGAGACTCACTTAGTGACCATATGGTTCATTTAATAACTATGATGAGCCACTTAACGACTGCAATAAAAATAGTTGTAAAATCAGGTCTGGTCACATGATGATGTGCTTAACAACTGCATCACTTAGTGACCAAAGTTCCAGTCCCAGTTGTGATCATAAATTCAGATATTTATATTTGTTTGGTAAACTGAAGGCAGCAAACCTACTTAATGCTCCTGCCTCCTATTTTTCCCATAACAACCCTGTGAGCTGGATTGGACTGAAAGAGAATGATCGGCCCAAAGTCACCCAGCTAGCATTCATGCCTAAGGCAGGACTAGAATTCACAACTCTCCTGATTTCTAGACCAGCACCTTAACCACTCCAAGAAACTGGCTCTTTACTTTACCCCAAACTGCTACAACATTCAGAACTCGAAATGGCCAGCATCCAAAGATTTTTTCCTCTATCAGTCTTCAATAAAATAATCACTAAATAAAAAGGCTTCCATTAATTGATCCATTGTCTTATAAAGGAGGGGGCGTTTTTTGTCTCCAAGCATTGCCTATACATGAATTTTAAACTGGTGCTACCCAGAGAAATTCTCCTGAATTATCTTAGCGTCAATACTTATTCAGTCTGATAAAAAAAAATCTGTTGCATATTTCTATCATCATAACATTTTAATTATGCATTTCATTCAGTGTGTACTGCAAGAATAATTAGCAAGTATAAGGCAGACCTATCAGTCAGTCACTCAGTTCCATTCCCATCTTTCCTTCCTCTCCTCACTGTGGTTGCTCTATAGAGAAACAAAAGGTAGCATTTTTTTTTCCAGCTACGGTGCCTGTCTTTTTATAGCACTCATAAACTTCCAATCAGACATGAAGATCTTTGACCTGATTCAGGGTCCTAATTCAGTTTGAGTTCCTTAGAATGAATTCTGCTTGTGCTCCAGGAAGCAAGAGAATTGGTTCAAAGCAGCCAAATCCAGCTCCTGCCCTAAATTAAATCTCATGTCTCGTACCAATCTCTTATCTCATGTCTTCAAGAGGCAAAGGCATTTGATCCCAGAAAATTAATTAGGCACACACCACTATTTGGCAATGTGGATTATACAGTATAGGCTCCCTTTGTAACAGAGCTTCAGATTTGACATACAAAATTCAGTATTTGCTCTACTGTAGCATATTTCAGCTAAATAACTTCACTGCATTAACTGACATTTAAATAGGCCATGTGAAATGCTAAGGATTATTACCCTCATTTTACAGCCAAATGCAGGCAAAATCAATAAAAGATATAATCTCACAGCATGAAAAGTAATTCTAGAAGTCTAGCTGGATTCCTTTGTGTACCGCTCTATAAGCAGAAAAAAAAAACCCATCAATAAACTTATGCAACATTTAATCAACACTAGCTGAACTAATATTATGGGATTTTAATTAATGACTTGTATTTCCATAGCTCCATTGCAGAAGAATATCACAAGATTATGCTAGCTGATAGCTGTCAGATATAGAGCTGTTCAGAGTAAAGTCTATAAAGAGAAGGAAATGGAAAACACTGAATTAATTGCTGTGTTCAATATGACGCATATATATATATATAACTAGAACTGATGGTATGCCATTTTGTAGATTTTTTGGCAGAAATGAGTGGTTCAAATCTGCTAAACTAGAGGCAGACAATTGTCTGGGCTTGCAGGGACGTTTAGAATGGTAAGGACAAGTCCTGGCGACCATGACTGATGTGGCTGATCACAAGCATCTATTTCTATAAAGATAAATTAAAATATGCTACCACTTCTTCTAACTTTCCAGGATGCTCTACATCATCCTACATGATGTACATTAGCCTTTTCCTTTATTTCTGGTAAGTCAGCATTCTTCCTAACAAAGCATCTGGCTTTATCTCCCACCAGTTTTATTTTTAATGGAAATATAGGACTATATGAGAAGATACAGTATTACTGATTTATTACAGGTAGTCCTCAGCTTACGACCACAAATTTCCATTGCTAAGCAAGACAGTTCTTAAGTGAATTTTGTCCCATTTTATGACCTTTCTTGCCATAGTCATTAAGTGAATCACTATGGTTGCTAAGGTAACATGGTTCTTAAGCTAATCTGGCTTCCCCAAAGCTTGGAAAAGGTGTTTATATGACCCCGGGACACTTCAACCATTATAAATACATGCCAGTTGCCAAGCGTCTAAATTTTGATCACATGACCATAAGGATGCTGCAACGGTTTTAATGAAAAACAATCATAAGTCACTTTTTTCCAGTGCTGTTGTAACTTTGAACAGTCGCTAAATGAATGGTTGTAAGTCAAGGACTACCTGGTAGTTGCTATTTTTTTTATAACATACCAACTTCCAGTTTTAAAATTAAATGTTAAAAGAAATAAAAGATTTTAAAAGTAAAATTAAAATCACATGATTTAAGTGGACACATTCTCTGGCTAATAGTAGGAATGGCATTAGAGCAAATGATTTTTTGTATTATTTTCTTAAACGTATTTACTAGTTGGACCTAGATGGTAATTTTGACCAGTAACATCCCAAAACAACATCTTTGTCATCATCTGCTTCTCTTTAAACTGGAGATGCTAGTACTAAATTTGAGATGTTCTAGATGCAAAGCATGGCATCTCTTGTCAAATATAGTTGTTTCATAAAATGAAGACGAATTTCTCTGGGTAGCACCAGTTTAAAATTCAGGTATAGGCAACACTTGGAGACAAATGAGAAATTGCTCTCTTAAATTCTTTTTCTAGCATGCAAGGAATAGATACTGGTAGCACATCCTCTCCATTTGAACCCTCCTATACATCTCTTATTATCTGTAGGTACTCTTAGCCTGTTAATCATCTCCACAACTCCTATGGCCAACTGTCCTTTTTCTCATAAAGTTTAGATTATATTTCTCATGAGTGTATGGGTGTATATGTTTGCCCAGCTTTGTTATTAGAATAAGTGAACCAGAGCACAAAATAACTCTGAAACTTTATTCAACATCCATCCTTTTAAGCTTCATCCAGGATTTATGATAATTTTACAAATGATAGCTAAATCATGATAAATCATGCAATTTGAGGTTATGGACACAGTGAGACACTTTGAGATAATTAATTATACAACCTTTCAAGTTTAATCTTCTGCCATTACTTACAGAATTTTAAGTTGTCGCATATGTGCTAAAGAAGCGAATTGAACTAAACGGTGAATATGTTTCATTGCCACAAGCAATTATTGGTGAAAAAAATGAAATGTGTAAAATGTAAAACCTGCATATATTTTAGGGATGAAATACTACTTTCCTGGGACTGCATAAAATAAGACAGAATAATAAATATCTAAAGATTTGTAACTAGTGGTTTATAACAAATACAAGCATCACGTAATGTTCCTATAGCATTAATGTTCCCACAGCAACTTGTGCTTCAAATCTGTTCTAAACGTCCAATAATATACAGTCAGCAAAAGAGACATAGAGAAGAATTAAATTTATGAGTAAGAGCTATCTAATATTTCATACATGTAAAGCACTTATAATTATGTGCTTAATAAAAGCTAAATTAGATGATAAATAGGTCATTGCATTTCACATACTTCTTTTAGGGGGGGGAAAGTCTTTACAAAGGTGATCAAAAGAGGGAATTTACCCATTTCTTCCAAGTCCACTGTGCCTTCCATGAATGTAGTTTTGGTTTCAAAGTGTGAGAATTTTAAGAAGTTTTTCGATTGGCACTCCAGCAGATCAGGGACTAGAGAGCTCTTTATCCTTATCTCTCTGCCATAACTTCAATTCTGTGAAAAAGTATTTACTCTCTTGTCTATGGAGATTTTCAGTCATCCATATCATGGTTGTCCCAAAGATGCTTTTTCAAAAGGCAACTGGACCTTGTTTTTCCTTGAAAATGTTTCGCTTCTCATCCAAAAAGCTTCTTCAGTTCTGAACTGAAGAAGCTTCTTCGATGAGAAGCAAAACATCTTCAAGGAAAAACAAGGTCCAGTTGCCTTTTGAAAAAGCACCTTTGGAATATTTACTCCCCTTTTGTATTGTCTGAATTTTAGCATATTTCTCCCACTGAATGTTATTAGAGCTTCATGTAAGTCCTACTGATCTAAAGGAAAAAATGCAAGTGAACAAAATCCCCAAATTTAGTGCTTCTTTCATTTTTTTCATAAACATCCAGTAGGCAGCATGCCAGTGTGAAAGAGTAATCATCCATGTAGTTTCTGTCAGATCAATTAAAGGAATAACTAGGGCCAGGTGTGTCTGAGTACTACATTAATCAAACACAACTCATTTTGGGCAATCCCTGCACTATATAAATGTCATGAACTTTGGATATCCTCATCACAGAAAAGTCCTAAACATATGGACTCCAGTGGTAAGTCATGTCCCGTTCAGAATAATTGAGAGAGGGGTGTGTGTGTGTGTGTGTGTAAAAAGTCACTGAAACCTATTAGCCATGAAGAGATTATAATTTTTTCTAAAGTTTTGAGTCTCTATTAATCCATAATCTTGAAATGGCAACTGAGAATCTTCCAAGAATGGCTGCCGTGTCAAAAATCATTCTAAAATTCCAGTATAAAATTGTCTAAGGATTGACGGACTAGTGCAAGTGGGTCATACAAGAAAATGATCCCAAATTTGCAAGCAAGTCTACAAGAGAATTGATAAAGAATAATTTCAACATTCTGGGGGTTTCTATATTTAATTCTGCATTGGGGTGCATTTCTCGAGTAAGTGTTGGGGGGCGATGAGTGTTCTCCTGGACTCATAGCTTGTCCTCAAAGAGCAGGTGATAGTCATGAGTAGGGAGCCTTTGCACAGGTACATTTTGTGAACCAGTTGTACTCATTCCATACCCCAGCCTGAATCCAGACTGAAAAAGATCCAGATAAGCCACTTCATCTGGGCCCCTTGGAAGCAGTGAGCCAACTACCCTCTCATCAACTCCCTCCCAAAAAGAGGGTTGGAGACTGCACAAATTGTTGTCTAACACAGCTGGGTCCAAGGATGGCTTCTTGAGAAAAGAGCACATCTTCGCCTCCTTCAAGGCAGGCGGTACTACTACTTCCCTCAAAGAGACATTATCCACCATTTGGATCTGGATACATGCCACTTCCCAAAAGACCTTAGCCAATTAGGAGGGAAATGACAACAGGACAGGTGGCCGGGCTTCCTCAGGATCAACCAGCTCAAACTCACCTGAGATATCAGGATTCAGACAATAATCCTATAAATAACTTGCATAAATAATCATTATTTTTAAGGTCTGTCCCGAAGTTCATGAAGTGGATGAAGGTTCCAGATTACAAGGATAAGAACATATTTGGTGTGCCTTTAATAGTCCATGTGCAAAGAACAGGGCAACCCCTTCCACAGAGCATACAACAAGCCTTGCGATATTTACGTAATAATTGCCTGGATCAGGTACGTTCTTCATTTTGATAGATATATATGTGAGTACACAAAAATCATCTGACAGCTTTATTTACAACTAATCTTCTAGACGCTGAAGGTTTTTAAAATAACTTGGACTTTTTTTTATTTGTTCTTCTGTTGGGGATATTTAGCATACCTGCAGTACAAAATATAATAAATGTGATCGAAAGCATCCTATTTTGCCAACCCACACTGCTGTATATAAATATTATAATGAAATGATAAGACAGGAATGTGATCACTATCAGAATGACCAATTTTAAGATGGTTAAATATATTATTTATTGATTCTGTTACTACCATACTCAAAATGGAGCTTCTTTATTTCTAGAGAAAAGAAAGGATTTTATAGGCTAAAAAGAGCACTTCCAGTAGGACATGCAAAGAGACTCAGGATCAGTCTTGGAGAGAAAATCACTATCTCCTCCCCAGCAAAATAACAGTTTCCAACCTCCACTTCTATCAGTTTCCCTTTCCTCCTTGTTTCCATCATATGGGAAGGAATTCATAATGAACGTATCCAACATTTCTATCTGATTATTTTGTTTCCGTCTGTTATACAAAAAAATATGCTTACAGCAGAAATGAGTTTTAAATCTTTGGAGAGCTAGAACACCTGGAACATTAATTTTAAGAACTCAAAAATACTAACCATTTTGACAGGATTTAATTATGTTCAGATGACCGAAGAGTACCCAGTAAGATTTCCCCCCCCTCTCATTTCATTTACCTAATCCTTATCTTCTTTTTCTTTTACATCTACTAATTGTGGTTATCTAACTTTCACTGTGGGCTTCTTTTCCAAAGGAAAAGGTAACAGTTGTCTTGAATATGTAGAGTGGACCCATGCTTTTTCTTCAGTTATAATTAATGTAACTCAAGATCAGAAACAAATGCTACAATAGATTTTGCAGTTCTTTGATACAGTTACAAGTTCTCTGCTCTAAGATGTAATGGCAAATTAGTACTCTATATCCATTTTCACATGTGCAGCATATAGAAACAGGCTGCTCTGTCAATCACCCCATATTTTCTTTATTACATTTGTGCATTGAAATTCCCTGTGGGTCAGTATGTCTAAGAAAGAGCAGAGAAGTCATGCGTTCTCTGTGTTTTTTAAAAATCCTAAAAAAGAATGAAGTCCACCTCAATTGTTCATAATTGGAGACTTGTATAACCTTAAATAGAAAAAGATTTAACATGAATAAGGTATCACCAAATGTTGTAGATGTGACCTGTTCAAAACACTTAATGTAATCACTGCAACTAGGGAATTGTGTGATTAAATAAAACCATCTAAGTATAATAACTGCTTGGTGGCATTTCTGAACTGTAGTGTTCAAAGAAGAAAAAGATTTTTAAAAAGGAATGGTACTAATTAAAAATGTAATACAGCAAGAAATGTGGTTATATTTTCCTAAAATGTGACTGATTGCTTCTGATTATTAAATGCTGTATATAGTATGAGAGACTTATCTAAAAAAGCATCAACTGCCATGTTACATTCTGAGCCTCTTTTTTTTTAAGTTCTTGAAAAATGTTGAATAAAAATTCTGGTCCTATGCATGGTAGGTTTCTTTCTCCCAATATCAGTGTTTCACACCAAATTTAATCCTAAATATAATGTCTGCCAAGCTGAACTTTGTGACCAAAGGCTGTGACAGTTTTATGACTAGAGGTTTTTTTACCCCTTGAAATGGATGTAGTTCTGCAATAATTTAATAATAATTGACTCCTCAATTTATTTTTTGTTGTGAAAATCTGCAGTGCTAGATCCTCTTTTGAATATATCATCCAGAAGCTATTTTATTCAACAGTCTCCTTATATTCTTGACCTCCATTTTTATGCACTTTAGATTTATAATCTAAATCAGGGGTCCCCAACCCCCGGTCCATGGACCAGTACGGGCCACGGCATGCCAGCAACTGGTCCACACAAACAAGCAAACATGCAGGCAGCACACAAAATCATACACTCTCCGGTCTGTGGAAAAACCTCTGTCCACGGAACTGGTCCCTGGTGCCCAAAGGGTTGGGGACCTCTGATCTAAATTACTACTTCCCCAATATTTATCTTTCATATATCTCTCTGCTATATTTATTAGAAATAGTGTGCTTGATCACGTTAGAAACACATATTTCACACTGCTGTAATGCCTATGCATGTGCATGTATTTAAAATAAAATTACTTTTATAAAAGTTTTGAGCTTTGTTTTCTGCATCCTAGACCATTAACAGAGCATGGAGATAATATTCCTCCTCTAATGATAAGGAAAGAGCCGATTTACATTTCAATACTGGCTGCAGTCCAGAAGAGCGCTGCTTCCTGTCAATGCCAAACTGCAGCATCACCACTCTCCTGCCACATTATTAGCAGTTCTATAATAGTCCCAAGTGCGATGAATCAGCTAAAAGGCCTGTTGTGCAAGAGAGAATATATATGTAGAGATTCTGAAGCCAGGGTATTATTTCTAATTTTTGTTATCTGTTAGCTTTTTGGTAGCTTAGACATCTGTTTGCTAAAAGTGGCTTCAGTGATTCATCCAATAAAGAAGAAAAATACAATTGTGATTGATCTTGTGCCACCTACTGGTTCTTCACCCTGGTGCAATATATTAATTCTTCTCCTTAATCTTTGTTACACTCTCATATAAATTCTGTGTCTGCCCAATAACCTATCTTGAAACGTTGTGTCATTGATTCCATCTTTGAGGGGGAGGTTTGAAGTAAGTATCTTCCTGAGGTTTAGTTGAGTCTTAGTCCTATATGTAATACTGTATCTATTAAGCTTACATAGGTTTTTCAATAATACTTTCATCATTTCTTCTTTCTCAAGTGCCACATTACAGATAATACCACCTTTCACAGTCTTGGTACACTCAATCACCTCACTATTATCGTTACCACTGTGATTGGTTCTGTTCTCCATTGCAGTTTACTCATCTAAAACATGGCCTTGCCACCCATAACAGCTGCAAAATGTTCAGTGCTCTTGTTCTATGAAGTTTTCACATTTCATGCTAGTAAGCCATTATACTTCCATATCACGAAGGAATACAGTAGTTCATCATTGTTAGCAGCCCTTTGGAGACCATATCACATCCAGTCATATTAGCATATTCTTGTGTTTTCGCATTTTCTTTTTTTTCTTTTATTGTTTTGCTGAATCAGTTATGTTTATTATGCTGTATTTTTAACTGTGTTTTAATTACACATTAGATGTTTTGTAAGCCATCTAGAGTCTTTTTGGAGTCAGATGGCTTTAACAAATCTAAACAACAACAATAATAATAAAGCAGATAACAAGACCTGGAAATGGTTAAAAACAGGAACACTGGCTGCACAAGGCCAACAACAAATGCATACAAAGTCAGAATTGAGAAGATAACAATAAACAGCAAATGCTGCCTCTGCAAATAAACTGAAACGCCAATGGACCACCTAATTACTGTAGCTGCTGCAAGAAGATTGCACAGACTGACTGGAAACAATGACATGATAAAGTACAACAATGATACATTGAAATTGCAAGAAATACTGTTTGCCTGCAAGCAAGAACTGGTGGGATCACAAAATAGACAAAGTAATAAAAAGAAGAAGAAGCTAAAGTGCTCTGGGACATTAGAATTCAAACAGATAAGCACTTGCCACATAACACCCCAGACTTAAAATTGTCAATAAGAATGAATTAAAAACAATACCGATAGTGGACATGGCAGTATCTGGAAACAGGAACTGAGAAAGAACTAGATAAAATCACAAAATACAAAGATCTGCAAATAGAACTTAAACAACTGTGGCAAAAGAAGGCGAAGATAGTACCAATAATAATAGATGCCTTGGATGCAATCCCAAAACATCTAAAGCATCACTTGAACATCATTGGCATTGACAAAATCACCTTCAGTCAATTTCAAAAGACAGCTTTTCTTGGAACAGCTTACATTGTGCAACAATACCTTCAAGACCATCAAATAGGTGGATAAAAATGCCAGATCTAGTCTAAATACCTGACTGTGCAACCAATATAATGACAGTATTTCTTTGGAAAGGTATGATTCCCTGGTGTTTTAGGTGACACTTCTCCATAGTGTCACCATAATAATTAAAAACCCAGAACAGTCAATATTCATGAAACTTTGTAATAATGAATATTAGTATGCATTTTTGCTACTTAGTTGAAATAATTACAATAACATAGATATTAGTAATATTTTTAATCTGAAGTTGTAAAGTTTTTAATGTATTTATCGTGATTAACATTCAGCTATTGGATTTATGATAATTAAATGCTACATGCTTCATACTTATGTGTATCTATTTCTACATATATTTTTTTTACAAAATAATTTTTATTGAATACAAAAAAAAAAAGATTAAAAAATATTGAACATAGTGTATCATCTTTGACATACATCTTTGTCTAAACATTCCTTATTATACACATACTTTATACATTTCAGATATTCTTCCTCTATTTACATCCCTTCTAATGACCTACCTTCTTTTTTTTCCTTCCATTTGTAAAATTTATTCCAGCTTAAGTAGTATTCTGTTTCCTCCTGATTTTTTAATTCTTTCGTCATCTTATCCAATTCTGCGCAATACAAAATTTTCCTTATTAACGCATCTCCACTAGGCACTTCATTTGTTTTCCAATTTTGGGCAAACAAAATTCTTGCCGCCGTTATTACATGAATAATTAAGTATATATCATCTTTGTTTATATTTTTTTCTAATATGCCAAGTAGTAGCATCTCTGGTTTATATTGAGTTATTTGACCCGTCATTTCTGTTATCCAATTCCAAACCCTCTGCCAATAAACCTGTACCTCTTTGCAAGCCCACCAAACATAAGATGCTCTTTAGATGGCACCTGCCACCGGCTAGGCTCGCAAAAATGTATAGTGGCTACTCACCACTTTGTTGGAAGTGTAAAAGGGAAAAGGGTACTTTTTTTCATATTTATTTCTACATTAATTTCCTGTATTAAAATATCTTAAATGATTTACAAGAACACAAGCAAATAAAATTACTATAATTTGAAAACATTCAGTATAATATATGTCTATGCACGTACACACACACAAAGGCACTTACAATCTGGATGCAGATATAGCTGTATCCTGAATTATCAGGGGAGTCATTATTCCAGGGAATGGACCCTTCATAGAGAAAGGCCACTTTCAAATTTATAGGAAGAGGAAGTATTAGATATGTTTGCCACCTTGAGTTATTTATAAAAATAATTATTTTATTTTTATCTCACCTTTTATTATAATAAAAGATGAGATAAAAATAAATAAAATATAATAGTTGATGACTTTGTTATTAGCCATTATAACTGAAGAGAAAAATATCCAGGCACAGCCCATTTTGACAAACCTGACTTTAAATTATCAGCCTGAAATCTTGGATTTGTTTACTCCCCACACCCATCTACATTCCTGCCTGAAACCACAAACTGATTAGTGAACTGAGACTTCATAGAAATTCTAACAATATATTAGAGTAATTGTAATTTCATTCCAACAGACAATTTTCTTCTGTTTCTTCCCCTCATTATTCAGTCAAGATTCTGTATCCACAGAAGATGCTCAGTCATCATTAGGTTGTAGGAATGTTTTTGTTTTTTTACCCCCTAAAGGCAGTTTGTACTTCTGCAAACTCACATACTGCAAATGTGTGATATATTTAATGAGATAGCACACAGAGGAGGCAAAGAAAGACTAAGTACTGTAATTTGGAAAAGGAAATGTGCCTACTTCTTTCATAGATTTTTTTTCTCACTGTGCCATCTCTTCCACTATGAAATGAAGAGAAACAACCTTAATACATCCCATGTGTTATAACTTTGCTTCACTTTAGAATAAAATTGTGATTTGTGCAAAGGAATTAGCTTTGGGAAAAATTCCTTTAAGGGAAGTGTTATAAAAGGACAAAATGCTGTAAAGCTGTGAGCCCACACATTTGAAGAAACATTTGTTGTAGAAGAAAACACATATTAAATCAATATTCCATACTCTTAACCCCTGCACCATATTCTGCTCCCAGGAAAAGGACCAAGAAGCCATCATTAGAGAGGAGAAACGTTTTATATCTGATAGGCCTATTCCCATATCCTACAATTAAATTTTTTAATACTCTGTTATTAAAGGACACAGAAGAGGGAATAAAATAATGTATGATCAAACAACATCTTGAATCCTCTTTCAAGGAATTGGGGCAAATAGTAAAATTTAAACTAATAGGCATGGCTGGGAACCACATGCAGAGTTTAATGGGGTAACAGACTACAGTGAGCAAGGCCGAAACAAAGTGAGCAAGGTCTATATTATGTCCACTTACAGGATTGGGACTGTATAGGTTTTGAAACTGTTAAACCAGTTTTAGGGCTTAATGGTAGCATTTTCTTCCTCTTTTTTTGTTTTCATGTATAAAAAAATGAAAGCAGATCTCTGGTTTCCAACAACAATAGTCAAGGTGAGCTCTAAGGACCCACAGTATGTCAGAGTTTGCAGGTTACCCATTCTGGCTTAAGCTAAAAAATAAAATAAAATTGGAAAACTCAGGCTTCGTGCTCATGTTCTCTGTAGTGTAAAGTACCAGTTCTCTCATGTGAATAAGTTGTCACAGACAAATCAGACTAGGCAGAGTCCTGTAACCTATCAAAAGAGTCAGTTGGTGTAGTTATTATACCTCCACAATCACAAAGCTCACTGGGTGACTTTGGGTCTGGAACTTTCTGCAAAACCACATAGGGTTATAATACTATAAGATAATACTTGGGTACAATGTCCATTGGTTATGGTTCAAAGAGGTGGAAAAACACTTACAATAGCAAAGACATGACTGTGGCCTGATTGTGGAACAT
The DNA here is from genome assembly GCA_023970755.1 of Azemiops feae. Taxonomy (NCBI): domain Eukaryota; kingdom Metazoa; phylum Chordata; class Lepidosauria; order Squamata; family Viperidae; genus Azemiops; species Azemiops feae. The sequence goes on along the minus strand of JALGBA010003860.1, from coordinate 1,286,128 downwards.
TCATTAACTGCTCGTGTTAAATTCCAGGCCAATTTAAAGCAGGAGAACAAGTTTCAATGATCTTGAACACATACCCATTTTCGAAGGGATCATAAGGAAGTTGTGAATGCCACTGATACAGAATCAGAAAAACTGTGAAATGGGATCAGAGAAATTGCTGAGGATAAATGTGATAACAGGCGATCAAAGATGAAGAAACAGACAGACAAATTGAATAGTGGAAATTGTCAACAGGAGAAGAGAAGCCAAAACCAGGAAAAACGAAGATCTCTGAAAGGAATTTTAAAAAGAACCATGACAGAAGAGACACAAAGCAGTATTATGACATCTGTAAGGACGCTGAATATACTGTAGATTCATACACAGCAAAACAAGTTTTCCAAAAAGATCTTTGAACTGAGAAGGTTCCAACCACGAATTGTTACGTTAAAAGATGCCAATGGACAAGAACATCAAACAGAAATGGAAGGAGAATATTGAAATAGAGATGTCAACATTCAAGATACCCAAGAAGATATTTCCTACTTATAAGAACTTCTAATACTAGAAGATGGACTTCGCATGAGTGCCAAGGCCAGAGGATGTTTTGCTGGTTTCTGCTGGCTAACAAGACATCCTTTGTGACGGGAATTGTGGCTGGATGCTGGACCAATCTTGTTTGAACAATTATCTTCTGAATTGAAATAACCTATTGGCTATCCCAAGCCTGTTGTTCATTCTATCCCTGAAAAAAACTAAATTTAATTATCAAAAGATAAGATATTTTTAAAAAGCTTGAATTAAATATGTATTTTGGCTCAGCGTGATGATGATGATGATGACAGTATATAATCTATTATGGCATATATTATAGGTGGGCCTTTTCCGTAAGTCAGGAGTGAAATCACGAATACAAGCACTGCGTCAGATGAATGAAAGCTCTCCTGAAAATGTCAGCTATGAAGACCAGTCTGCATATGATGTGGCAGATATGGTAAAGCAGTTTTTCAGAGATCTGCCTGAACCTCTTCTCACGAGCAAGCTGGGAGAAACTTTTCTCCACATCTATCAGTGTACGTATTGAATTTGTTCCATCTGGGTAGGGAATAGTTATGGAATATTAAGCCTTTCAATCTTTTAAAGAGGAGCAGCATTTTCTTTTGCAGTCCCCAGAGCTCCCCAAGTTTCTAGTGGAATCTGACAGCAAACCACTGAATAATGGTGATACAGTTTACCATCAGTTCTCAGAGACTCAATGGCATCTGCCTTTAAATCTATAAAAATATTAATAAGTACATGAATATTGTATTAAAGAATATACCTTGTGGCCATGCTAGAGATTAGACGATTTATCATCCAACATATCTAGAGAACACTGTTTGGAAATGCTGTTGCTGTTCAGTAGAACAGTAGATGTCAAAACATTGAGAATGCATGTTTGCTACTCTCTGGATAATGCAGTTTAATTGCGTTATTGCATGTGGAGTATCTTGCATACAATGCAATAATCAGTTTCTATGTATAAGAGCCTTAACATAGGATTAAATTCAATATGATTCTGAAATAACACATAATGGATATTTTTCCCAGGGCAAATATATCTTTAGGCAGCTGCTAGGATTATCATTTTACACTTTAATAAAGATATTTCAGATGAGATCATAGTGTGCGGGGAACAACAAGCTTATGTGATGAGGTATAAACAGATTCACTAGCAAGGAAACTAAAAAGAAATAGGAAGGAATCTCCTGTTTCAAGGGATCTTATGCTAGCAGGATGGGAATTCTTGATCTCTCTCTCTGACTGCATGCATGCCCCAGTTCTGCTTCAAGGATTGTGTCTCCATACATGGGAATCTGTTCCACAAGCAGTGTTAATTCCACTGGCAAATAGGTACTGCTAAAGAAAGCTCAGATTGTCTGAATATGTTATGGAAGATCCTTTACTGGATAGTGTCTCATTATATCCTAACTAAAATATACTATCGATTAAATCCCTTTCAGTTTTGAACCAGGATAATCCTCTAATCCTGAACCAACCAGATAAAAGCCGTATCTTTGCTTTAGATCTTAGCACATAATGCAGCCAACTAACTTGGCTAAGGGAACTTCTAGTTCATACAAAAGTAAGCAGACAGATATTTTCTAAACTACATGGGCTGGTTCAAACATTGCACTATTCCATAACATGGTTTAATTTTGTCTTAAGTTTTGGTTTTGATTGTAAATCAGGAACAATGTGTAGCATTATAGATTAAGCAGGCCACTGGGTCTTGCTCAAATAATGACTTAAAACAATGTGTGAAGCAAGAAACCAAATAATAGTAACATGCAGAGATTTTTCTGTGTGAACAAGAAAAGTTTCCCTGTCTGTATCTGAGATTACTTTCAGAAATAAATCTTGAATTGGGAGATTAAATTCCACATGATGTTCTAGTGATCCTGTTTGTACTTAGAATTGAATTTCATTAAATGGCATCTTTTTTTTCTACAGATGTTCCAAAAGAACAGCAGCTTCGGGCAGTTCAGGCTGCCATAATGTTGATGTCAGATGAAAATCGGGAGGTTTTGCAGACCTTGCTCTGCTTCTTGAATGATGTCACCTCTGTGGAAGAGAATCAAATGACTTCCATGAATATAGCAGTGTGTCTGGCCCCTTCTCTTTTTCATCTCAACATCATCAAGAAAGAAAGCTCGCCACGGTGGGGATTGTTTACTAGTTATCTCTAATTCTTTCATTCTGGGCTTAAAAGTAATGCCATTATTGTCTAATATTCAATCATGTTTGAGGTGGTGTTTACATTCGCTAGAGTATCCCCTTGGCAAATTGACTGTTATTACAGCTCAAGAATATAAGCATATATATTGTGAATTAGGAGTAAGGGATTGTGGTTTCAATAGAAGTCCTTATCCTGAGTTGCCATGGAGCAAATCCCTAGCGACAGTTCTGACAAATACAGGGCACTTTTATCTACCACAATAATAGCAATAATGATAGGCTTATTAAGATACTGTTGAATTACTTATTGCATTTCAGAAGTCTGTGTGTGTATGTGTTAGATTAGCTGTTCAAGGCTAAATGTACTTATCTGGAAAAAACCCAGTTTTTTCAAAACAGGATGTGCTTTTCTATTATTGTTGCTTAATTAATATAGTAATAGCAATCATTCAGATAAAGCAAAATCGTTCTTTGATTTGCCCCATTAAATGGTCCCAAACATTTTTTTCCAGCAGAATGAATATGGAGGCCAGAATCACACTTCATACTATGCCTTAATGCCCTTTGTTTTCCCCACGGGTGCCATAATGCTGACCTTCCTTCTGTAATACACAAAGAAGTCTATTTTAAGTGCTTTTTTATTACTTTGTACTTTGAGAATAGTTAAGGTATATCTTTTTTCCAACAATAAACAGGGTGTTCCCTCGCCTGTATAATGTGATAAAAGGATATTGTCTTGAGCTCTGTGTAGCTTGATATGAAAAAAAGGTATATGCATTTCAGCTTTTACTGTCAATTCAAGAACAGCCTTTGCTTTTATCTTATTTAAAACACTGAATTGATTTGCAGAGTAATACAAAAGAAGTACACAACCGGGAAGCCAGATGAGAAAGATCTCAGTGAAAATCTAGCAGCTACTCAGGGACTGGCACACATGATCACTGAATGTGATAGACTTTTTGAGGTAAGTGAAAGACTTAGGTAGCATTATTCCTAAGGAAAAATGTCATGAAGCACAAAGCTTATATAGTAAGTACAGTAGTTCTTGACCTACAACAATTCAGTCAGTGACTGTTCCAAGTTATGACAGCGCTGAACAAATGGTGATTATTTCTACTTCTCAGAGTTCCAGTTATCCCAGCACCCTTACATTCACATGATTGCAATCTGGATGCTTGGCAACCAATTCACACTTATGATCAGTTGCCAAAGGCCCCAAAATCACTTGACCTTCCCTACTGGCTTCCCCAAAAAGTCAGTGGGAAAGCTTGCAGAGAAGGTCACAAGTTATTGAAGTAAGTCTCCCCCAACTGTTCACCTTCTCCATGTTGGCCACTTCCACACACCAACACACCCTCAACACACCTCCCTCGCATCCCCATGATCTCTCCTGATCCACACTGCACTTTCCTTGAGCCAGGTTATGCATCTCTACAATCTTGTGTACTCTTTATAACTTGCAACTTGTCTTATCACATCCCCCTTGCACCCTCATGCACTCTTCCTGCATCACACTATGATTCTTGCACACCCTTCTCCACTATCCATAGTTGGCATGGAAGAAATATATCAAGGTAGTTTGAACATATAAAGAGAATGAGAAAAAGCACAAGACAAATATATGAAAAAAGTGAGTCAGGATGAAAGGGAAGACTGTGAAAGATATAGTTGGCTGGAGTTCATGTGATCTTGAAAGGAAGTACGGAAAGTTTAAAAATGTAAATTAAATATATATAGATAGTTCCTGAAAACTTGCTGAGAAAGCTTAAGGGTCCCACATTTGATACCATTTACACGGGCCCTCTGTTTAAGCATTTTTAGTAATGTTCCCTGCCTCTGAACTACCTTAAATTTCCATGCCCCCATGCCCATGTCTGAAGGATTGTTATATATTGGGGTTACATCTATGGAGATTCTCAGTCATCCGGGTCATAATTATCCCAAAGATGCTTTTTCACGAGGCAACTGGACTTTCTTGTTTTTTTCTTTGAAGATGTTTCACTTCTCATCCAAGAAGCTTCTTCAGCATCATCCAGCTTCTTGGATGAGAAGCAAAACGTCTTCAAAGAAAAAAAAAGTCCAGTTGCCTCATGAAAAAGCATCTTTGGGACATTGAAGTTACCTTGTGGATATATTTAATTTTTTTTCATGTTATTACATGAGGCACTGGGAGAGCTTGGAAATAGTGAAACATAAAAATCAAAGTAAATAAATCAATAATAAAATTATTTTTTCCTCTCCTCTTTTTCTTTGGAGCAGATTCCACATGAGATGTTTTGCCAATCTCGGAACTCTTACATTGAGGCTAAAGTACATTCTCCAACTTTGGAGGATCTGGGCAAGCAAATGGATGAAGAAAACGGGAATTACCAGACCTACATAGAAAGTCTCATACAGAATCTTTGTAAAGATGCTAAGGATAAATTCAAAGGATGGGTGACTTGTTCCAGCATAGAAAATACAGACCTCTGTTACAAAAAAGTAATTTTGAAACTAAAATTACTTCTGCACATTAGTTTTGATAATCAAGTTTCCATCTTTACTGAAAAACATTATCCAACATGCCAACATACTGTACACTGAAATGGGGTTTTTAAAATAAAACCATATTTTATCCCAAAGAAAATCTGCTTCCAGATATAGGACTACTATATTATTAATCTAAACTTTTCATGCAGCTTTTTGATGCTTTTTTAATGGAAAATAGACGTATCTTGTTAGTGGGAGATGCTGTCTTTCAGCTCCAATGTACAATTACATAAACAAGGCTGGAAAATGGCACAATATTAAACCTTGTTTGGAAATGCTCTTTGATGTTGCCAGTATGGATTGAAAAATGTAGCATTAAGGCACAATAAGAAGAGTTATCCTGACTTAGCTGATATATTTGGAATGTCTCTATATTCATTATAGATAGTTTCAACTTACAACCACAGTTGGGACTAAAAGTTCAGTCATAAGTCATTGCAGTTGTAAATCGAGGCACCTTCTGTCTATTTTTACAGCAGTCATTAAGTGAATCACATAGTCATAAATCTGAATCCATTCTTCCAAAGGGATGTTTCTTGCTGGCAATCAACAAAGAAAGTCACAAATCACAGTCATGTGAATGCAGGACACTGCAACTGGTTGTAAATATGAGTTGGTTGCCAGTACCCGAAATATGATCAAGTGATCAGCTAAGGCAGTGTGATGTTTTATGACAGCCAGAAGTGCTTTACGGGCCATAAACCTCCCTTCCTAAGGACATCATAACTTTGAATGGTCATTAAATGACCATACCTGTACTGCTTATCCTGTATTTCCAGTTGCAGAACCATTTCATATCTTGGCCTGACAGAAGCTGTCATGGAATTGACTACTTCCTGGAATTAAATGGAATTAAATTCTCACATTTCAGTTAGATCCTTAATTCAGGGATTCCGAACTTAATTGGTACTGGAAAATGTCTGCTCCTAATCCAACATAGCTTTAGGTGGAGAGAGAAATTAGTGGATCTTCTGGGTCACAACTATGTTTCAGTGCATTCTAATCTGTATCTCAGCTTTATATTTAATGTGCAATCTCTTCTCTTCCATTTCATTGAGGTTGGAGATGGAAATCCATTAAGACTATGGAAGGCATCTGTAGAAGTTGAGGCTCCTCCATCGGTTGTCTTGAACCGTGTGCTAAGAGAAAGGCATCTTTGGGATGAGGATTTCTTACAATGGAAAATTATAGAAACCTTGGATAAGCAGACCGAGATCTGTCAGTATGTTTTGAATAGTATGGCTCCCCATCCGACTAGAGATTTTTTAGTTCTCAGGTAATTTAGAGAAAGAAGCAACTAATTATAATATAATAGCTAAATCACAATCCAGTGTGGCTTTTCTGAAGCTATAATCCTCCAGATGGACCTAAATTCCCACAATTCTCAGCCATACTTAAGTAGGAATCTCGGGAATGTATCCAGTTAGGGAAGAACTGATATCATTATATGAAATGTCTATATCTGTGCTGCCTCTGTTATATATGGTCATCTCTCTTGGGGCTTCATTGATTAATTTTTCTTGCAATTCATTTTAAAATCAAGTCATTGTGTAATCTGCATTATTGTGGAGTGTTTCCATAAAATCCTAACTATTAGCTACTCAAACCAGGTGTCTGACAAGACGTATTGTTTAATCTATATTGTCATAAATAACACCAATGCAGCTGTCTCAAGTTTTTGAATTTGCTCCACTCCCATGAGAATAGTTGTTGTTTTCCTGGAAAATAATTTATTTTCACAGGAAACAAATAGTTGTGTAAAAAAAATTCACATAACTAAAGAAATAAGAAGCACATCTATTATAAATCTTAGTATGGTGTAGGTAGATTTATGAGACAAATAGAAGAAATAACCCTGAAAAGGTCATTATGCAATAAAATACGTATTTTTCCCTAATAATTATGAAGTGGATTTATATTCTATTAAAATATGGTAACTATATTTTCTTGGAAAAAATCAAGGACATACCTGAAAAAGGGACAAATCTGAAAGCAATTCATAAGGTAGCAATATTTTCAATTACTGTATGTTTATAACTTTGCTTTACAAAGGAATATTGAAGAGCAAAACCAAGGAAAACTTTACAAAAACACATATTCCAGTAAAAATATCTAAAATCAAATGGTGTATATATAAAGTAATTTTAAAAAAACAGTTCAGGGTCCATATTTTTCACATGAATGGTACCATTTGTACAGTAAAAGTTGAGTGGCCAAAACAAAGGACAAATGTGAGTTTTTGAAAATAAATCTAAAGGACAGCTTTTTGAAATAAAGGACTGTCCTTTATAATATTGTATATTTAAGGACAGTTGAAAGAATTGAGCAACTTTCCATAACTTGGTGCCCTCCCATTCTTCAAATCTGATGAGACTGTAAGATGCAGAGACCCTGTTAGCTTTGAGGCTGGCTGATTAGAAGTCCTGAGGAATGAGTCCCACCACATCTGAACAGCCCTAGTTAGGGAAAGGCTGGAAAACAAACATGCATGCCATTATTTTTATTGCAGTGCTGCCCTTCCAATTATCATTTTCTTCTTCAAAACCTGTCTGAACAGGGCCTGGAGAACAGATTTGCCTAAGGGGATGTGCGTGCTAGTGGCTATCTCTGTAGAACACGATGAAACTCCTTTGATGGGAGATGTGCGAGCAGTTGTCCTGGATTCCCAATATTTGATAGAACCTTGTGGCTCTGGAAAATCTCGACTGACACACATCTGCAGGATTGACCTCAAGTAAGTTCTACAAAGATCAATGCCAACATCTTTGTCAGCAATGTTTTTGCACAATTAGCATTCCTGAGCATTGTTTGGCAATATAAGTAGGACAGTACAATTACTAAAAGAACTTTCATCCTTAGCTGGAAATAAAAAGATACACATTGATCTCATAACTCTTTACTAAGGAATATATTCATTAAATCTAATAGAATTTACTCTACAGTAATACTATATACAATAAAAGAACTGTTGTATGTATCTGACTAGCCTTGGGTCATACAAGCTTTCCAGAGCCATTATGTCATTTCATGATTGATTCTAGTAGTTGGGTGTTCCTCCCAAATTATTTTATGAATTCACTTATAAACACAGTTATGATTGAAGAGATCAGTACTTAGACTTAAGCAATTGCTATATCAGATTTATAATTGAAATAGTGTATTTGAAAAATGTATAACCTCAAGCAAGTTAGAAGTTACAAGTGTTCCCCCCTCTCCAATATATACACACATGCACTGCTTTGGGTAATCTATACATGGCCACTTATATAGGAAAGACCTGTCATTGCAAATCTGCAGGCACAAAACAAACTATTGATGGGGAATCTTTGGCCCATTTCCAATGTCTGGAAATTTTGTGACTTCTGCACAGGATTTATAAGTGTATCTACTGTCAGAAATATGCAAAGAATTTCTTTTTATGTTTGATGAGTCTGAGAAACTGGTAATTTGATGTAATATTTTGTCTTTGTTTCCTTCAGAGGTCATTCATTAGACTGGTACAATAAAGGCTTTGGACATCTGTGTTTAGCCGAAGTGGCTAATATCAGAAATTCATTTCAGCCTCTGATTGCTGAAGGACCAGAAACAAAAATCTGAATGATGGAGAACCTGCATGTATAAAATGCCATGCATGCATTACAACCACTGGATTTACATCTTTGTTTGCATGCCGGCTAAAGAAGAGCTGCTTGGAAAAGTCTGCCATTATCTGGATTTGTTATATACCAAAGTGGTCCACATTTATTGATTTCCTTCGCTGAAGAAGCCTTTTCTCACTGCTACTTCTTTCTGACTTTAAAATAAATTTATGTCCTGTATAGTTTTGATATTTAAAAGCTTCTGGAAAGCTTATTTTAAAGTGTTAATATGTAATTATTATTATACAATATAAATATTGTATATCTTTTGTTATGTATAATATGTGTATATATTTACATCTATCTATTTATAGATAGATACTGCTATATAAAAAGAAGTTCCATATATAAACTAATGTGTTCTAGAAAAAAAAATCACCTGTTTGGAATTTATTTTCACTCTGTTAGATCCCAGTATACCCTAGCTTTTATTAACTGCACTTACTATCTTTATAAGATAGTAATTTCTAATTTCTTACGTGTCTCATGTCAGTGTTTGCACTATTTCTAAACAGACATGTGAAAAAGAATAGAGGATACTTCCCTTAGCTAACTTAGTACCTTCAGATGTGTGGGATTTCCTGTAGGAGAAAAAAAAATCCAGTTTAAATCCAACATGACCAGAGGGCAACAATCTGGAGAAATCTGGTTTATAGTATTTATAGGACTATTAAAGGGTACATAGTCACAAGAGAATAGCAGTGAGGCAACAAGAATATTAACTCAAGTCATTACAATCTGGCAATCATTTACAGTGGCCTGCAGAGAGTCAGCCAAAACAATAATTTCCAGTGAAGATTGTAGCTCCTTTATTAATGGAACAAAAAATACAAGATTATTATTGTGATGAGATGTACCAAAAAGTACCTATAGTTTAGGAATGTAATGTTAGTTTAGACTTTCAAACTTTTCATTTTAGAATAATCCCCTCAAAATCCATAGGACAATACTTGAGATCCAGCACTAAAATCTCTGGTACAGGCAAACTTTCAACCAAGTTTAGAGGAGACTGATCATGGGTTAAAATTTATTCAGATAACTTTTGGATAGCTTGAATGTCTATGGAAATTCTCAATCATCCAGTCATGGTTGTTTCAAAGGTGCTTTTTTCCAAAAAGCAACTGGACTGTTTTTCTTTTTCCTTTGAAAACGTATCACCTCTCATCCAAGAAGCTTCTTCAGTTCTATTCTATTCTGTTTCAGTTTTGGATAGGCTATTATAAGCTAATTTTGAATGCGAAAATCAAAAAATGAGACTAATTTCCTGGCTCAAAATACAAAACTCAGAACTTGCAATGTTTACTACTTATCCAAGAAAAGTGTAACACCTCCTTAATTTTCTAACTTTGTCATATAAATGAGAATTCCTACCTTTTGCATTTTCCTTCAAAACAACAACAGCAAAGAGCAAAAGGAAGGTTGCCAATTTCTTCTCTAAAGTATTTGGAAAATGGCTAGGACTGATTTTATAAACCCTGAAGACTTTTTTTCCTAACATCTCAAATGTTACAGGCTGAAATGTGATGGCACTTAAAGAGATTTTGAAATAACCAAATTTTACAGCTTTATAGGATTGGCCAAGCTCAGAATAGTTGGTTAGTACATTGATTGTCATATCTACCTTGTGCCACTGCTTTTTATTTATTTAACCACAAATGTAACCATATTTGTGGCTTCACCTTAAGAATTTAACTGCCTGAATTAGATGAACTGGAGGGCATGAATTGGGCAGCTAGTCTAATAAAAACTTTATAGAGCTATTGTCAAACATTGCTCCCAGCAATATTATATACATTTAAGCAGCTGTATAATTCTAGGTAGTACCAATAATTCTGGACTATTTCATTTAGAATTCCAGCCTATACAAACAGGCTGTAATTCTAACAGTCCATTCTGTAACAATAACTATGTGCTACATTGTGTTCCAACCACATAATCCAATTTTGATTTTTGCTAAGGGTTGTCTTTGAAACAACTTCAGTTGAGTTTAAGTTAATAAAGGTCTTTGGAAAGAGACAGCCACATATGTAGAATTTTCATATTGCCTTAGTAGAGGCCTTCTCTCTTGATCCTGAATGCCAGACTTGGAAGACATCCCTTTTTTATCTGAATTTCCAAGAATAGGCAGAACCCTTGATCAGGACAGCATTGCATTTCTTAGAACATAACAAAAAAGAAAAGAAAACTGGTAGCATTTTTGGCAGCCATGTGAAACTCCACTGGATAATATAAGTTTGGGGGTGATTGACTGTTTTCCGAAGAGGAACATGCTCCAAAAGCACTAGTGATATTTGCAATAATATGTGGGGATCAGGGCTTTTTGAAAGTAAAACTAGCACAAAACAAAAAAACTTGTGTTATTCCTAATATGTATAATCATTTTCAAACTCTTTAAATCCCAATTCAACCTGACAATTCAACTTGTTTGTTTGAATTTATTTTGTTAGTCCTTTTGTTGATTTGAGAGTACCGATATGATTTTTATCTCCTTTCTTTCCTCCTGTACAGCCTCCAACATCCTTTACAAATCTGATTTTATGAGTTTAGAACGGGTTCTGTTGGCAGGAGGAGATATCCAATTATCATTTTAAGCAATCGTTTAAGTCAAACTAGATATGCAATTTTTTATTCAACAGAATACATGACTATAAAACAGGGTTGTCTATAATTTCTTTTTCTTGACAGATCTCATATCTTTAGTGCCAGAATGGCAAGGAGAAACTCAGCAGATAAAGCTGGTTCCGGCATGCTGATAGAGAAACGGTTCTCACATATTTGCTAAAGACTCTGAGAGCTACATGCAAATACACAGATCATTTCTCTATCAGCTGCACATTGGTTAAACAAAAACAATTACATAAAAAATGACAGGTTGATAAAGCGTAATAGGTTACACAGATTCCTCTGCAGTTTTTATACAATGTTTTATCCCTGTACAACCAAGACCCTCAAGTCAGTGATCAAACACTTGAATGTGTTGTTTTTGTTTATATCACATGCTCAAAATTACTTCTGTCTTAATTTATGTTATATATTCTGGAATTGTACCCTGACCTCACAATAGAGCCCTAGTTCTTGGTAGATTCTTTGTAGCTCTCTGTGTTACATACATGCATAAGGAAGTAAGCATTTGCTCGATTCATTATATATACATCTCTTAGCAAACTGGATTAAGTCAATCCACGCTCACAATGTCAGTCCCATAACACACATTTTCAGACATTTTGTGAATTTGATTCTCCATTTTACATTTAATAATTTGATTCTCCATTTTATTACCAAAAAGACCTCCCAAGTTGCATCATCTAAATGTTTGGGTTCTTTCTACAGCCATTATTTCAACATATACACTGAGCTGCAGATCTACCAGAAGATAAATAAGCATGATGGTTTTTTTCAAAATGTATATACACACCACAGTACAACAGAATATTTACCAAATTACTTTGAAAAGGTTTGTTCAAAGTCAGAAATTAAAAACCAAACAAATCCTGTCTTCAGCCATTACTATGTGAGGTGCCACAGGTTTTGCTGCTTTGTCCTCACCATGAGGTGAGGTATATATATCCACTCCTAGCACATTAAGCGATCAACGTTTTTCGCCAGTGTCTGGAGAATGAATATTTGGATGGGGAACAACAGGCTTCAGCTGAACCCTAGCAAGACTGAGCCGCTTTGGATGTGGGAGCCTATTGGTTCCACGACTATGCCATCTTTGGTACTAGAGGGTTTGCATCATCCTAAACAGATCCAGTCCACAATAGGTGTCCTTGTAGCCTCATGACTCCTGCTTAATGAGCAGATGGTAGCTGTGGTTAGGCGGCCTTTGCACAGCTTCTTCTTGTGCACCAATTGTGCCCATTTCTGGATTGGTAGGCCCTGCTCAGTCATTCATGTACTAGTCACCTTTATATTGGACTATTGCAATGCACTCTATATGGGGCTATCCCTGAAGAGTATCCAGAAGGTCCATCTGGTACAGAATGCAGTGGCACAGGGAGTTTTGTGTGCTACTAGAACAGCTCTGTGAACTGCGTATGCTCCCTGCATGCTTAACAGAAGTACCAAAATCTTGGTATAATGATTATTTCTTTGTTACCTACTTCCTGGATTGACTTGTTTAATCCATATTGTTTATGCAATCATTGCAGAAAGCACCACTAACATGAATCAGATTCTGTCCAATGCAAAAGCCATGCTTTTAAAGTCCTTGGTAAGGACTCGACAGACAAAAATGTCAAATCCAGTCTGAACATCTGGCTGACTGGGCGATGATCAATAATAATAATAATAATAATAGAGGCAGGAAACCCTCTACCATTTCAGACAAATGGCTGTCCAGTCTCTTCTTAAAAACTTCCAGTATTGGAGCATTCACAACTTCTGGAGGCAGGTTGTTTCACTGATTAATTGTTCTGTCAGGAAATTTCTCCTTAGTTCTAGGTTGCTTTTCTCTTTGATTAGTTTCCATCCATTGCTTCTTGTCCTGCCTTTAGGTGCTTTGGAGAATAGCTTGACTCCCTCTTCTTTGTGGCAACCCCTGAGATATTGGAACACTGCTATCATGTCACCCCTAGTCCTTCTCTTCATTAAACTAGCCTATATGCTGTATAGGCTTGATCTAGATTCTTCTTTCCCCATTATGGAATCCAATGGAGGTGATATTGCCAAAGATTCCAAGATTCACTGCAAAATTCTTTTGCTTAAGATATAATGAAATAACAATGGGAGGCAAACCTCTACAATGGTATAATGTGATGTGGGCTCTTGTTTAGTTCCTAAGATCTACCAAGCCAGCAAAAGAAAAATAGATGTAGAAAAAAATGATCAAACATGAAAGCTAAAGACCCTGAATTTGGTATAACATCAAAATCAAATCAACATGGAATCTTTTGAAGTTCATCTTTGAGAAACATACCAGAAACCTATCAAGCCTCCGTGGTAAGAATTCCCTTATGGCAAAACAGGTAAGGAAATGGATAAAACATTTCAGCAAATGGTTTTTTTTTAAAGAGAGATAAAGCCAAACTTACCATTATGACATGTGCTAATAATTCAACTGGAACTGAACTTTCTTAGCTGCCCACATCGCATAAACAGTAACATTACTCCATGTACTTTGTGTAACCTACCAGACGTTTCTGCCATTTTTGCTTCTTTTGCTTTCCCCTGATCTAGCAGAAACTGTCACTCAAGTTATGCCAAGACCTTTTCCAACAGCAGAGAATATACATAACTCAAGGTTCAGCTACATCAGTCACTGAGAAACAAAGAGAGAATTTCCATACAAATCCAACCGAACAAGACATGCAGATAATGGATAGGCATTTTAAAAAAATAGCAAGGATATGAATTGTGTACATTTGAAACTCTGCAAAAGCTTCTGAAAAAACAATCCCTCACCTTTTCCTCCATCCTTTTTAATAATTGGCTTTTACTGTCTTCTCAAAAGCAAAGGTATATTTATATTTCCTTTTCACATCACAATTTCCCAACAATAAGAGGCTCACTTGTAAATTGTTCTGTTCTGTTCATAGCAACTGCTCAAGCAAATAATAAACTTCTGCAGTCTAGGATGCAGCCATAAACTGTACATACTATAAATAGCACATGCATTGCAATACTGTACATGCAAAAAGGGCATCGCTTTGATCACACACTTGTGGCTATTTTGATTTTTTTTACTCCCTCTCTCCCACAGCAACGTTATGGAGTTGGTTTTTTTGCTGGAAAACAACACAAGGCAGTCACAGGAAGTTTATGGTAGAATGTCCTGAGTCCTGACTAACCAACTAATCTATGCCCAAATACCTTATGAATGTACTCATTTTTATCTCTTAAGAGTGCCATTTTCTTCCTAGAAACAACTTGATTTCACCCAACCACAATATTGGTATATTGGCAGGGCAGAATATGTAGAGGCACTTTATCTCTTTGTCATCAGCTCTAGCTTTACTTTGAAAACTGAGATCTGTATTTATTATTTGCCCACAGAAAAACGCTCTCATTTATTCTCATTTTTTTGCCGATATAAAGCAGAAAATCCCCCATTCAGATCTGAGGTAAACCGGGCCACAGTATTAAATCCTCTGGGATTCAGTTCAGGGAGGCCTTTTTAGGGAACTTCAGAATTATAAACTGAGCTATAGATTTATGTATTGCTCAAATCCAAACTGCTGTCTAAAATTTATCTTAATCTTCCTGGCCAACTGAAATATTTCATGATATATATTTGAAGAGAACTTTCAACCTATATGAAATTTCCCATAATTTCCCATCTTTTAAGGGGCTCTGCTACATGTCTACCCTTCCAGAGAAATTGAAGAGGATGCAGGATCAAACTGATTAGGACTTTCAAACATTAAAATTTCAGATCAGGAAACACTTCACCTAGCCTTTAAAATTCTTCATATAAGACAATCAATTCCTAAATGTTTTAAATTAAACACGCTGAATCAAAAATAATAAATAAGCAAATTGTTTTTTAAAAGATATGGTACTGCAATAAAGTACAATAAAGTAATTCAATTTATTAGATAATAAATAAGACAAATATCTGGTTCACTTTGCAAATATATTCTCTGCTACCATTCATTCCATAAAATACGGTAAGACAAACATAATTGGAATTTGCTAAGCTGCACAGTCATATCACATTTATAGGTTTTTGGAAAGTAGAAATAATATACAGACTATTTGTAGAAGATAACCAAGCTGAGCCCGAGGTAGGGGGTCAAACACATCATCAGCATGAGTCCCAGCGTGACCACAAGAGATCTAAGTCCAGCCCACCTTGAATTTCTTTCTCTCCTTAACTCCCGCGAATTTCCCTTGACCGTTAGTAGTTCAGAGTCTTCTGCTTGCAATAAATATTTATACTCATTTGAACTGCCTGAATCTCCTGATTTCCCTGGCGCTTGACATTATTAGCACAATGAAAAAGAACATGAATGAAGTAGAATTTTCAAAGCAGAGTCAGCAACAATGGATGGTGATTGTAAAACTATTCAGATTATGACTTTACACATTTTTTTTAATAATAAAAGCCATTAAGCTTTAAAATGAGTATCTTTTGCATTCCCTATCCATTGACACTATTTGAACAAGATACATTCACAGCGAGGTGTAAAATTCACAGTTGCTAAATAAATAATGGGGGGGGGAATAGTGTGCAATTTACAATTGGGGAAAAATGGATTTATGAACCCGGGCAATAAGCGTCACAGCTCAGATGTCCCTGTTTTTCCAGTAATTAACCTTTTTCTACCTACCAAAATATAATTTAAAATTGAAGCTTTCCAACTTTTTTATCATAGCAAAGACTGATGAACACTGTTTACATAGGCTAAAATCCATCTGGGGCAATTTTAGCACTTGTCTGTGTACAATTATTACTTTTGGAAGTTATAGTGAGGTTTTAGATTATATGTGTAATATTTCTATTTATTATTGTTTTGTATTTGTATTGTGAACTACTGCATGCTGCTTTGGTCAGGAATGAAAAGGATAGAATATGTTATATAAGTAAAAGAGTTTCTCCATATTTATCCCGGTTACACAATATAGATTAAATACTGGATGATGGGGCCCAAGTATTATTTACCTTCTTTAAAAATAGCTAAATATATTATATTAAGAAAACATACTGTATGCAATCTGCTCACAAACTAAAATAGCCACATTTTAGATTCCCCAAGTGCAATGAAATATGGAAAATGTATTATGCCATCTAAGAGGCAAAAAATGGTCTTATCGCTGCTTCTTGGTTAAATCCTTCGTCACATAGATTATTCCTACTTTCTGAATTTTTGTCACATATAAAAAGAAAATGCATTTAACAGGATTATTTGAAGTATCTGATACTGAGAATGTTCAAAACTGGCAAAACCTATTTTTTAATATAATTGTTAAGGCATTAGGTTAGAAAATGAGACACTATGAGTTCTAGTCCTGCTTTAGGCACAAAACCAGGTAAGTGATCCTAGGCCAATCATTCTCTCCACCCTAAGACTGAGCCCTAGGAAAGAGGCAATGGCAAAAAACTTCTGAAAAACCTTGTCAGGAAAACTGCCTGGCAGTCTCTGAGAATTGGACAGATTAAACAGAAGGGAAAAAGAAATCAATAGCAGCAAAAACTGGGTGGGGGTGGGGGCAGAAAAAAACCTAAAGTGCTCTTTTAGAAAACAGAATACACCAAAGTATTATGAGCACTTGTAACAATCATATGCATGTATATTTGGGCAAATTATTGTAAAATTGTTTATTATTGCAATCTGCAATTAGGATACAGCAATTTCGCCAACCAAGTTGAGAATCTTGGAAGTCACAGTAAATTAGCAGGTGCCAATTTGAGAAAGATTGGATGAGCACATGCTGTCTATCATCTCTATCTATCCATCTCTATCATCTATTTACCTATATGTTTGTCTATCGACCTATATACCACCTATCTCCACAGAGTGAGTGCAAATGAGAGTAAAGATAGCACCAAATCCTAATAGGAAAAAATAAACTTTAAAAAGATAAAAGCTAGTAGTGATTTAAATCTCTTGGTTGCTAGTTCCATTTTCTTCCTTTCTGAATATGCTCATTTCAAGAGAATGATCAGGCCATGACTTCCATTTTTTTACCTGAAACTATCCAATCTTGCAGTTACTGTCTGACTAATATTGCTTTTACAGCTTACCAGTTGTCTTATTTACTCTGGCCCTATTTACAGCTTTCCTATATAAGATCCAATAAAACAGATTCTTCCACTAGTGTGAGGAACATCAGCAACTAAAAAGAGGACAAGCTGTATAATTACCTTGGCTGCCTCTTTTTACACAAATAAATTAACTAAAAATTCTACAGAAATCCCATACTTCAGACATTTGTATTTGACCATATAATATTCTCTTTTATAGGAAAATTTAGCTGAGTACCTTCACAATTGCTTATCAATTCATAGATGATGAAAATGTAGTTTTAAGATGATGGTTTTCTTGCCTTTAGAATTCTTACTTGTACGCTGGATATTTTTTTTAGGTTGATTTTCAATTTTAAGAATCAGCAAGAATATAGCTATTGACTTAACATTTATTGATAATTGAGCCTTTTAGACCAAACACTATATGAACAGTGCATGGACTGAATATGCGGCCTTCTGCCTAAAAATCAAAGGCACTATCCCTGAGCTCTTAAAATCTAAGACTTTATAAGGTGTTAATTTTATCCTGAGAATTCAATAGCCAAGGGTTTATTATTAAAAATAGGACATATCTAAATTAATAGCTTCATCAATCTAATTTTAAACCTCCAGCTAAAAAAGGGAGGGAGGCTCTCATGATGACTAAATAGATACATAATCAGGAAACAATAGGAGAGCTAGGAAATAAAATCCTAGTTCCTAGAACAGGAGCTAAAATTAGCTCATTAAAAAAACTAGCCATGTTCATGCACAAAGAAGGTGAATCAAGTTTTGGAGTATGAAACAGGAAATGAAAAAGAGGGGAGTAGAAAGAAGTGTACTGAAAGAAGGCATCACTGACAACATACTGAACAGTCCTCTCAGCATTTGTACAAGTTATTCATTTCAAATCCCATCCTCACCAAGAGACAGATTCAATCTGTTCAGAGATCTCCACCAGCATTGTACAGATGAACAATGACATGAGGATCTCTAATTATGCAAGAAAAGGCAATGTTCTGCTCCTCCATCTCCCTTGATGAATCAAAGCAACTATTGGTGAAGAGAGATGAAATTAATATTAAGGAACTAAAAGTAAAAATGCTAACACCAAATCCCAAGAGGAACCATGGACATGATTCATCTATGGGCTTAGAAACCACAGCATTAGGTGGCCTACACAGTGCAACGGTAATCACAGCCTATTGCATAATTATTTCCAGACTTCTTCCAGTAACACAGGTGAAAGGCGGCAAAGAACTGGATAAGGATATTTGGGTCGTCTCTCAATCTTCTTGGAGTAGTAAGCCATCAGAAATATAATAACAATGAAAGCAAAGAGTATGAGTAATATAAACACCAATAAAAATTTTCTGGGTTGCAAAGATTCACATTCTGGGCAATGAAGAATCTCTTTGGAGCAGAGCTGATCTAGGCTTTCTGAGCCAGGCAAGATGTTATTGTCAATTATCTGCCTATAATACATCAGCGAAGGTTTTGCCTCATACTTGTTTATCACATAACGATAGAGGCCATATGATCTGGAATCCCCTCTGTCACTGAAAGAATAGACAAAATAGCCATGGAGGTTAACATCATCCAAGGTGTAGGCTAAAAAAAAAACAGAGAAAAGAATAGAACAGAAAATTAATGGTGTATTTATTTTAGCAGTAATCTTATCTGTAGATTATTATACATTTCTTGACTACTGAGTTTGTAACCCACCAAATGTCATGACCAATACAGAAGAAATGATAGAAACAATATAAATGTAATCTTTGTTAAATTCATTTTCAAATGTGAAATTTCCTATGCCTACTTGTAGATCAAAATAAAAATATGAAAATGCAATCCCATTCAAACAACTCACCTTATTTGGAACAAACACTGAAAACCATCAGCCTTTCCTATCTATTCTTATTTTATTCTTACTTTATCTTTGCATAGGAAAAAATAATTTAAAAAACTTTCCTGGCCATTAAAAGCAACAGATTTTTAAAAGAGATACTAAATCACAGCAACAGAAGATAAAACAATATACATTTTTTAAATGACATTGTGGTATGAACTTTGAAAGAAGAAAGGATGATAGGACAACAGACAGGTAAAAATGTGCACAAGAGATTGCAAAGGTAGCAACAACAAAAAAAAACCTTAAAGGCTAACAGCATGGATAAAACATACACTTTTAGAGTCAATGGTTTCATACTGTGTTTCCCTGAAAGTAAGACCTACCCCGAAAATAAGACCTAGCTTGATTTTTGGGGGTGGGCCTAATATAAGCCCTACCCTAAAAATAAGCCCTAGTTTGGGGGTGAGGTACATGCCTAAAAATCAAGATAGGGCAGGGGGGCTGGAGCTTACCAGGCCTCCCATGAATAAACACCTACCTCTCCTTGCTGGCCCACTTCTTCTGCGACATCCCCCAGCCTGCATTTCGTAGTCAGAGGCCTTTCTGGATGGCCTCTGCAGCCAAGAACTGAGCTATGGATTCAATCTGTAGCTTGGTTCTCGGCTGCAGAGGCCTTCCAGAAAGGCCTCTGACTGCGAAATGCAGGCTGGAGCTCCATTCTCAGGTGCAGAAGAAGTGGGCCTGCTGGGCGCGGCTGTCGGTGCTGCCGCCACAAGGTGAGTGGAAAACACACCCACCAAAAATAAGACCTGGTGCCTCTTTTGAAGGCAAAAAAAAAAGAAAAAATAAGACTGGGTCTTATTTTCAGGGAAAGACTGCAGCAAACAAAATTCTATTTTTTCTCAGACACAAACATTTTCACCCTGCTTTGTATTTGTTAAAACTAAATTTTCAGTAGGCCTTGCTACTCTTTGGTTCTGAAGACCCAAATGTTATTTCAAGCATATGATCCTAGAAAACATGTTTGGTTTAAGGATTTGCAGATAGGTTTTGTTTGCACCCATGTGCCCTGGAATTCCTTGCCTTCAAGCCACTGTACACCCTTAGTTTTTATTAACTTTATAATCTGAAACCCCAGTGCTAGTATATTTTTCTGTCTTTCACACACACATTGTTCCAATGCAGCAAAACACATGGTTATTAAAGTATGAATGTTTTTCCCATAAGATCCTTACCTTTTAAGGCTTCGTTAATATAATTCTCCAGGTAATATATCCTTAACTTGTCATGAGACACATTCTGCTCATCATTAATTCCACTGGCTAAAATATAAATTGGGATATTGCCATATTTATGTTTAATCCAATTGAGAAGTTTCCTTAGTCCCCAGGGCACCACTGGAATTTGGCTGGGTGATTCCAGCCAAGTTAAATCTTTGACTATTTGGATATCAAGAAGGTCATCATACTTTTTGGGAATGTCTTTTTCGGAACCGACAAGAGTTGTGGTATAGTGACTCAGAGCAAAGAAGTCAAAGGAGCCATATATTAGATTTCTTTCCTCTGCTGAGAAATAAGGTAATTGAAAATTATAAAAACCTGGATGATTTTTTTGGCGAAGCCACTGTCGCATCACTTCTGGATAGTCACCAGACCCAAAGATTGGCTCTGCCAGCCAGCCAATGTCAAATTCCAAAGCTCGCTTGGCTGCTTCCTCATCCTTTTTTGAAAGGGGGCAGGCAGGCTCAACCCAGTCAGCATGTAAGGCAATTGATATTTTACCATTTTGAATCTTTCTGAATTTTTTATCATACAAGTGCCATGCTTTGGCATGAGCTTTCAAGAGATTATGTGCAGCTTTATATGTCAGGTTCTTCACATTGGGTTCATTCATGGTGATCCAAAATTTAACATGATGTCCAAAGTTTTTAAAACAGAACTGAGCATACTCAACAAAAGCTTCCACAGTATGTTGGCTCTCCCATCCTCCATTGTTGGCCAGTGAAAAAGGGAGCTCTTGATTCTTAGCCGTAGGTTGCCACAAAGCAACTACAGGAGTGATATTAACTCTGATGAGTTCATTGACAAAACACTGATAGTAAAATAGAAGTGTTTGGTTTATATTTGCCTGATTGCCT
Organism: Azemiops feae; assembly: GCA_023970755.1. Lineage (NCBI taxonomy): Eukaryota > Metazoa > Chordata > Lepidosauria > Squamata > Viperidae > Azemiops > Azemiops feae. The sequence goes on along the minus strand of JALGBA010003860.1, from coordinate 1,264,607 downwards.
AGAGGAAGGATCAAAGACCACACTAGTGAAAAATGAAAGTGTGTGATATGCATTTTTTGAAGTAAAGAAATTTGGAGTCTGACATGAGAAAAATCAACACAGTGAGGCTTGCGTTTCAGAACACCACTTCCATTAATTTTAATGAGATCCTTGGTTTGGTGAACTCCCCATATATAAATATTAGGGTCTAGAAACTGAGATCGTGTTGGATCTATCTAGAAAGAGAGAGAGAAAAAGGAATTAAATCTGTCACAAATAGAAAAAGCAACCAACCAATATTATCACAAAGATAACTGAAAATGGTAGATCTTTTTTTGCTAACTTAGAACCAACTCCAAGTCTATTCCTATTTCTACCGACAGATCTACTACCTATTATAGGAAAATTTTATTGTTCGTTTATTTATTTAGTTAGTTAGTTAGTTAGTTAGTTAGTTATTATTTATCAAATTTCTATACCAGCCATCACACTTATGTGACATGGGTGGTTTACAAATACAAATATGTAGAGTAGTGAAGTAACAAAAGCTGAAAGATAATACATTTTGTAGTTGATCTTTACATGTGTACAGATATTTCCCATGTGAAACAGACATGTGTTACTTACGAAGAGCTTTATCAGAGAATTCCATCAAATTGGTATGATCATAAAATGCTTGTATTGAATCAGACAAAACTATCATCTAATAACACTAAAGAAAGACTAGAAAATCTCATTTGGTTTCTCAATTGTCTTACCTGAAGAAAGCTTTCTGTGACCCCCCAAACAAAATCACAGGGGAACGTTCCTTTAAAAGGTTGGCTTTCTGGTGTTGAGAGGAAACCATTGTCTTGAATCAGCTTTTGGTAAAACAAACCTGAAGATTTCATTATCATTTTTTTATCCTGGCTTTGAAAATCAACGTAAAATAAGCCCCGTCGAATGTAGTTTCTGACCCATTCAAAGCCATCCATAAGGGACCAAGCTGTATATCCCATCACCGTAACTCCATCATATCTGATAGCTGAAGAATAAACAATAAATACAGAACTAATTTCTCTGTGTATTAAACACTGTACACTTCTGAACAGTTACATCTGTTTTGCAGGAAAGACTTTGGCTTAATAGAGCCTTCCAGAAGAACAGCTGGAGGATTAAATACGCTAGAATAAAAAAAACAGAATGGAAACGAACTTGATGGGCTGGCAGAAACCAACAAAAGAAATATTGAATTCAAAATATGGGTAGGCTTTATCACAATAATATCATTTCAACAATGGCTGGGTGATACTAGGAAGATGCTGTAGGTCATTACTATGGAAATGATTCAAGACAGCAGAAACAGAGATGCAATATATGCAGATGTGGTTTCCCTACCTTTTTAAAGATAAACTCTTTTCTTGCAATTCCCCTACTATAATATCTAAAGTACACACAAAGTAGTGTGCACATGTATGTCTTGTCTGTTTTATTGTAAGTTTGCAAGATATAAACTGTAATAGTAAACAAGTGTTAATTGGATTTAGAATTATAAACATACCACAATTTAGCATTTACAAAAATAAGAACATTTTATGTAAAATTAATACAACCTGACACCAGGAAAACTCAATTTTCCCCAGGGAAATGATATAGTTTAGCTGTTATTTGAAAATAAAAAATTAATTTTTCCTCCTGATGCTTTTACCAACACTTTAGTTCATTTTCAAAGAAGTATAAATAGGGATATATGTAACTGAAGCACAACTGCATACTGAGTCTTACTGAGTCTTCATTGACATATTGCAATACAATTTGGAGAGAAACCCCTGAATTTGGTGTGGCAAGAGTTGGTACACCAATGTCTACCAGTGTGTACCTTCCAACGACATTCTGCCTTTTTTTTTTTACTGATGAAGTTGCTTGGATGTGCAATACTTGGATGGAAATACTTGTTCATTAATGTTCAAATAGAACTTATTTAATTGACATAAGAAAAATGCTTCTCTTAAACATTATAAATGGTTTAATATATCTTGACCAGAATGCCAAAAGTAACCTTACCTTTTAATGTGTCCATTATGAAATTTTTAAGGTAATACATATAATTGGAGTCATCTGTCTTTATATTTCCAGAAACAAACCAACTATTTTCCACAATGAAGATCTGTGACGGATTATATTCCCTGCTTATCCAGTAAAGTAGCTGCCTCAGGTTCAGTGATTTCTGCTGCTGGAACAGCATGTCTGGATCCACAAAACGAAAACTTAATGTGGCTCCAAAAGAAAGAGCAAAGAAATCAGCTGTCCCTCTGATTAAGTTCTTTTCTGCATCAGTGAATTCTGGTAATGTCAAGGAAAGGTAATGTTTCATGCTCTGAGGATAGTCTCCATCAATAAATATAGGCTTAGCAAACCAGCCTAGCACAAAGTCAAGAGATTTCTGACATCTTTTTATATTCTTTTCAGCCATGTTTTGAGGTTTTATCCAGTGAGAACTTAAAGCAATTGATACTTGACCTTTTTGAGCAGGACGAAAATTGTCATTATAAAGATGCCACACCTTGGCATGGGCCTATAGAAAAGAAAGAAATACACTAGTGAACCAAAGTTTCTGTAGCTGTTAATATTCTTATATTTTATTTATATGGTCCAACAGAATTATGTTAGCGACTAATCAACAATTGAGGCCATGGCAATGTCTAAGTGACCACAGCAAAATGAATTGGGTTCTATGACTTTAAAAGCTGGGTGGGAATTGGAGGAAAATACCAGCCCTATTCTGCTAACATGAACAGAAAAGTTCACCACGACTCTGAATGTTGGCCTGAAATATTTCATCCCTCTCTACTGAACTGTAAGGGTCAAAGCAAGGCCTCACACCATAGCACCCATTTGAAACGATGTAAGGGCCATCAACAAAATTAAAAATAACAAATCACTTGGCAGCAGGCTGTCTATACACAGAATTAAACAAGAAATAGCTATGCAGACAAAAGCTGTAAATGACAACTGAAAACAAACACATCATAATTAAATAATGGCACCCACAATTAAAGTGTTCCAAACTCAATATCAGAGTCAATTACTATGCCCAAATGGCTTTTTCTCCCATTCATATTCTTATTTATATTTATATTCATACTCATACTCTTTTTCTTCTAACATTTTCTGCACTTTGCATGATGTTATTTATCCCATGAGGATAAACTGAAGGATAATGTAGAAACTTGAACTACATTGAGGTCCAAGGAAGAAAGATTTTTTATCTCTTTTCCACCCTCCCCCCCAATTAATCCAGATTGCTAGCATGTACATGTAACCCTAATCCTAAATTATTTATTGAAATATATCACATTTGGCAAGGTAAACAGCAGTCACATGGACATCTAATCAAGACCAAAGTAGGAGGCGAAGGAGTAAATACTTCTAATTTCCATACTACTTCTAAACCTATACAGTTGTCCACATCACTCAAAAATAATAACAGAAAAAATACATACATTACATATTTCTTTAATGTACAGAGGGTTCAAAGTAATGTTAAACCATGACATAATTTGTTTATAATATGTGCAGTTTGTAAAGCTTTTACAAACCAGCTACTGGTTTATAAACTAGGTTTTAACATAATATATGTACCCAAACAGCTGTGACTCCTTCAGCAAACTATTGTTAACAAAAATCATGACTTAGCATGTGTGAACTAGATATCTCTCTAATCTCTCTTAGTATCTATTTACAGTCTTCTTCAAGAAATTAAGAAGTGTAATCAGTTTCACTACAAACTCAGTAGTGAGTTTGCATGTGATATTAACCAGTAAGAAAAAAACTAAGGACATTGTTCAAAGAATGAAATCTAACTAGCTGCCTTTACTTTCCATGAAGTGTTTGAAAAATTAAATGTAAATTGATGTTCTCACAAACTGGATCATGCGGCATGTATGTCTCTCAACTGCAAAGGAAGAATTTATCCATGAGAAAACACAAAAGGATAACTGATGTCTATTGAGATGACCTGATGAAGGAAGTTCAGAATTAAATAATAATGACAATTTATACCTCATCCCACCAATAACAGAACATACTAAATTTTTGACAAACCACAGCACTATTATTTATAGGTTGTATATATAGGTTCATTATATTTGCATTGTATGAAAAGTTGTGTATTTTGGATTCATCATCACGAAACTTTACTTTAATTGAAAGGTCAGCAGTCAAATAAGAGTAAAAGCTTCTTAGCCTTTAACAAAATGGCTCTCATATTTAAATAGGGTTTGGATAAATGTTCTTCTCCTATTCCAAAGAGTCATATAGGTGTCCGGAAATAGCCATTTAAATATTCCTACTATATCCTGGGATCAGTATCAGCAATTTTCCTTTTTTGTTATTATTATTTTGGTATAATTTTTATTGAAGAAATTTTTAACAAGATAAAAACAATATAAATATTAGAAAAGAAACAAAGAAAAGAAAGAAAGTGAATAAGAAATAGAAAAGAAAAAGAGGAAGGCAGGCAGGCAAGAAGGAAGGAAGGATTATAAAGAAGTAGCTCCTAATCTTTTTGACAGCAGATGTAAATGCATTAAATTTTACCCTCTCTCTCCAAGGTTACATCATAGTTTCACTCTTTTCATAAGCTATCCTTTCCAATCCTCAAACCCATAAATCACAAGTTCATTTTTCTATTTTTTTCAGCAAAAAGAGAAAATAAGTAGTTTCCAGTGACCAATAAATGTAATTATTGTATTGACCTATCTCTAATAAAAAGTATCAGCAAATTTTCTTATCATGTGGGAAATTTATAACAGTTAATATAGTAGTTAAGAAAAAATGGCACAATTTACTGAAAACAAAGTAGAAAATATTATGACTATGCAAAATAACTGGGAGAGCGGGGAAGGAAAAAAAGTTAGCAGAGAGGCAAGTTGAAAAACTGACATTCAGGATGTATATGTAGAAGACCAGGCTGAGCTGGAAGGTAGGGTTAAATATGTTATCAGTTTGGAGTTGCCACAAGAGACCTTTATCTAGAGCCAATTTAGCTTTGACCCTTAATTGACTAGATTCTTGTATATAGGTAGCAATAATAAACTCTTCTGTGCTTAAAACACTCAACAAATTCTCCTGGTTATTTACATCTGACAGGCATGTGATAGACAACAAATAAGAGAGATGAGAAGGAACTCTTGTAGCAAGACCTTCATATTTCAAAAATCAAAAAAATTAAAGACAATTCCTTTATTCTTAACAACTCTTGTCTTAAAGGCAGTGGGAATCAAAGATATGTTCAATAGGAACATACAATATGTTATGTTCCTATTGAACATAAAAAGGGACATAAACAGAAAAACAGAATGATCAAGGCTAGACTGGGAAATCAAAAATGTACCCTGGATGAAGGCAATGTTAAAACAGTCCTGTACTGTTGCCTCATAAATATATCCATGAGATCAATGGGAGGTGTATCTACTCAAAGAGACTTTATTGTTGAACTTCTCTTTCTCTTCCTGAAGCATTCTACTGTATGCCTCTTAGGAGATTCCTCATAATCCTGCCAGATTTAAGGAATACGCAAAAGGAGATGGAATCTGTTGCACTGAGTTCTGTTCTGTTGGCGTGAGAACCCAACTAAATATACAGGTAGTCTTCACTTAATGACAGGTCCCTTAGTGACCATTCAAAATTATGACAGACCTGCCAAAAGTTATGTATGACCAGTTCCAGAGTTTCAATAGCTGTACACACAACCTGTAGTCACCTAACTGCATTTCGGGCACTTGGCAACTGACTGACCTTTATAGATGGTTGCAATGTTCCACAGTCACATTATCTCAATTTACAACTTTTTTTTGTTGGTTTCTGGTAAAATACACCCATAGGAATACATGGATTTGTTTAACGACGGAGGCATTCATTTATTGAGCATGGCATTCACTTAACAATTGCCACAAAAAAGTCATAAAATTGGGTCCAGTCATGTGGGGGCCTTGACTTACAATCACCATGACCTATGATGGAAGTTCCCAGATCCATTATAGTCATAAGTCGAGGACTCCACCAAGTATGGAAAACATAACTAGCATGTTAGAAATTGTTCCCTGTATGAACCTATTTTTATGTCTTCTTGAACAGAGTACATCTTATTCGTGCCTGCCTCATTTTTGCTATTATTATTTTTGCTTGATGATTTTCAGCAATTGCCCAGGAATTTGCTAGACAGCATACATTAATCTTCCTTTGTACCCACATTCATTTTGAGATAAGCCTGATTGCCTTATAAAGAGCCAGGCTATGAGTTTAGTGTAACCAGTTCTTACTGACAGGCATTTGTATCAGAATTTTAAGCAAAAGCTTTTTACCTGTTATCCATTTTTTTAACTAAAGTTGTTACGTTGGTTGGAACATTTTTTGTGCAAAATCTATACTCGAACTCTTCCTTATATTCACTCCTTAAATCTGAACAACTTTGCACAGGATTGTGCCTCATTTTTTCCAAAGGTTCATCTTTTCTTGACATTGATCTTTGATAATTAAAGTTTCTAACCTCAAAAGTTTCTCAGCTGACAAATATTGCTATAATATATTTATGTGAAGAACTTGTCACTATTCAGTGCACAAGACAAGATGTGGCATTGTTTAACTCAGTTGCATTTCACTGATTTCATTGGGCACATTAATCAAGCCTTATGGTTGAAAAGCTACATGAAACAGAAGATGAGTAATTAATCTAATCTCTGATGCAATAAACAAATTCTAACCCACTGTACATATAGGAGAATTCACAAGAATTATGTGGCCCCAAATTATACAGAATGCCAAGGCCTTGCAAATAAAATTGATGAAGTGATAACAAAAAGTGAAGGTGTTGGATTTACTGAAATCATTCTTTTCTTTTAGAAAATGTATCTAAATAAAATAAGTTATTATTTCTGTGCCTGATCAATTTAATATTGTATTAATATTGTAAACATTGCATGCAACCATCTTTGCCACAGCATCCTCATTCTTAAACTCTCTAAACGAAACATAGGACCATTTTAGGTAGTTGTTGGCAAATTATTAAATTAATTACTGTAATGACTTTTAATAATGTTAAATATATTAGTTCCACTTTTTTAAAAAAAATATAATACTACCGTTACAAAAAAAAGTGGGTATGTTCAAGCCATGTTTTATGTAAAGCATTCCCTCAAACCTTTCTAGAAGAAATGACAAAAAATTGATTGTTGTTCCATCATATTTTTTAAAAAAAATATAGCTTTTAAAATAAAACCTGTGTCTACTGTAACTTTATATAAACATATAGATTGGAAGGTTGCAAACAGTAGTGATCAACAATGCTAACAAGCTAAATTAAGATGTTGTACTAAGATAAAAACGTCAAAGCAAAATCAGATATAATTACTGAATGGTTGGAGATTGAGAACATTAGTTGCTAATGGGATAAATTTCATTCAACACAGTGGAATCTATTTGGGCTATATTTACAATGAAACATATCTCTTAAGGAAGCCAGCCAGGCTGTCACTAAACTCAAGCATTTTCCCCCAATAAGTTACAGTATGTGCTGAAAACACTTTTTGTCTGATGCTTTTTTTTTAAAATTCAACTCTCTGATCTTTGTTTCAGGGATCCAGGAATGTCAAATGAGTTCATGGGAATCCAAAGGTATAGATAACTGTTTCCTGACCTCTGCAAGTTTAAGAAGCTGGGAGTTGAAGATCTTGCATCTTAAACCTGCCAAGGTTAAGAAATACTGGTGTAGAGAATGTGACCAATAACGCTTTTTGTAACTGTTACATAACTTCTTGCTGATAAATGAGTGAAGAGTACCGATAAAATCTTATTAGATTACTGCAGGATAACTTGCAACTTATTTTCACTACCAAGTGGGTTAAATGCCAGGAAAGTGTCTCATTTCTATTCATATTAACCAGGCATTTATTCCATGTAAAGCAAGGTTTTCAATATCTGTGTCTATTCCTATAATGTTATATATCTGTTCATTCCCATTTGAAGTTTTCTGTCAAATGGCAATTTATTCAAATGTTCATTTATTGCAAACCTTAGCATTTGAATTTAAATCTACAGCTGGGGCAACTTGTGAAATGTTGCCATAGTCTAGTAACATTAAACTATAATAATTTAATGTTTAATCTGCCTCAAGACTGTTTATTTGCTGCCAAGGTCTATCAGTTTAACTCTATATTAGCTAGGAGTAAAACCCCACCAAAGCACACTGGAAATTGCATCTGAGTACAATGGCACAGGAATGGAATATTAACTGGAACAGTCCTGCTCTAAGATAAAGATCAATCTCCCCCAACTTGGTGCCCTCCATAACTGTTGGATTTCAACTCCTCACAACTCTCAGCCAACCTGAGTAACAAGGGGTACTGGGTGAAAATATAGGAGTCCAAATACTTTTCAAGGCGACCATTAATTATCCTGGATACAAGTCAGCATCTGGCCAGCTACTTCGGACAAGCGCTCAATGAAACAATGTTTAGTAAAGAACAGCAATTAGGCCCACAGAAGCTGAGGATCCTGTCTGTACTCCATCCTTACCTTCAGGAGGTTGTGCGCCACTTTGTAGCCCACCTCCAGCCCGCCTCGCACACCCGGGGGCAGCCTACCCGTGGCGTAGCCATGCCACGCCACGAGATAAGGATTGTCTATGGTGAGCCAGTAGCGCACGTGGCGGCCAAAGTGCTGGAAACAGAACTGGGCGTAGTCCAAGAAAAGTTCGATGAGAACCGGGTTCTCCCAGCCGCCGTAAAGGTCCTGCAGGGCCTGGGGCAGGTCCCAGTGGTAGAGGGTGACCACGGGCTCGATGCCACGCTGCCGCAGGCCGGAGAGCAGGCGCGCATAGTAGCGCAAGCCGGCAAAATTGGCGGGCGCCGTGCCGTTAGGTAGGAGGCGCGCCCAGGCTAGCGAGAAGCGGTAGTGGGAGACCGCCAAGGCGCTCAGACCGTCCAGGTCGCGCTCGACGTGGTCGTAGCTGCTGCTGGCCGTGTCCCCGAAGGGTCGCTCGGCGGGGTTTCGAAAAGACGCTGCGTGACGGTGCGCAAAGGTGTCCAGCACCGAAGGCCCTTTACCGTCCCGGTTCCAGGCGCCTTCCACCTGATACGCCGAGCTCCCGGCCCCCCAAAGGAAGCCCCGAGGGAACGTGTCGGAGAGCAAGAGCGCGTCCTCCGGGAAAGGCAGGTGGGCGAAGCGAGACCAAGTGGTCGCTCCCTGGCCTGGCTTTCCAGCTAGCGGGCGGCAAAGGAACATTCCCAGGACGAGGAACGGCAGCCCCGACGTCGCGGCGGGAATCATTCCGCTGACGGGGAGACGTCCAGGAGCAGATGTGGGTGAGAAGAGACGGTGCCTGCCCGCCGCCTTCTCTCCCGCCGCCCCCCCCTCCCCCGGCAACCCCACTTTATTCCTTGCTTTGCCCTGCCCGCGGAGCTATTAATAATTACCTGGGACCGCGCCGGGAGGGGGGGCTTCCTCCTACTCCATGGAAAAAAGGAGCGGGGAGGTTAACCAAGTTGTTCCAGATCAGCTGAAGGGAGAAGGAACGAAGGAGGAGAGGGAGGAGATAGGGAAGCCACGATTCCTGCCCTCCGCACCAGGGGTGAGGATTGCTCGGACGGCGCCTGGGGAGAAAGGAAGTCCTCAGGCGCCCTCATCCTTCTGGCGGTAAATTGACAGCTGGTCGCCATCCACGTTCCAACACAAGCCCACTCCCACAAAGCGGAGTCAAGAGCAGGAGGGAGATGAATAGTTTGCTTTTCCTCGGAAACTTCTTTCTTTTTCCCAGCTGAACGTCGGATTCTGCCGATGATTCCCTGGTACAGCTTAGCTACTGCTGTTTGCTTTGCTCAATGGAGAAAAAAGAGTAACACCTGAAGTACCGTTACTATTCAATTTGTAGGATCCCTTTCAAACATGAGTTCAAACTGGGAGAAACATTACTGTACCTTTATATTTAATATCAGTTTTCCATTGCTCTTTAAAGTCACACTTTGTTGATCACTTTGTTCAATTCATAACTTGTTTCAAAGTAGTAGAACAACTGATCTGATTAACATACAAAGAGAGAGAGAGATCACTCACCCCAGCCCAAGCAGACTCTGGGACATTACTCAAGATCAAGATAAAAAGAAGGTCTATAGATAGTTAAAGTGATTCATAAAATCTAACATATCTTAGTTTCATTAAACTAACCTATGGGCTTTTGTTAAACTAACCTAAAGGTCCGTTGTCTTACAATTGTACAAAAAGAAGCAAAACAGCATTCTATTGTATGTTGGTCCTGTATCAGGCTTCTTTGTCTCTCTCAGAGCAGATCTTAATACCGAGTATTTTATTCATGCACTGTTCAAGTACTCTATTATAATGAAGATACTGTATTTGCATGTTTTGTGTGCTTCCTAAAAAGTAAGGCCTGGGGGGAAGGCTACAGTGTAACCCAAGTGCCATTGCATAGTTAAAGGAAGTCATGGAAAAATAATTTCTTTCTAGTCTTTCCCTCCAAATTAGTATTTTGAGAAGCTACACTTCCAAGATGTATCATTGGACTAACAAAGAACAGCCTCACTGAATTAAGTATTAAATTGTTCTCTTGAATGCAATCAGTAATTGACATCAATCATAATAGTTGAACTAGAACAGCCTCCTTAGATTCTAGTACTTGCATATATTTTATTTAATATATATGTTTTTGATCCAAAGGTTACATTTTTATAAAGAAGGGATAGATCTGGCAAATTAATTTCTTAAAACTAGGCCAGTCTGTCTTGATAGAATTGCTGTTAAGTTGCTTAGTCATCAATGCTACTAGAAAAGATAGAACTATTCTCTGATGCCATCAGGACTTGTTTATTAAATAAGCAATCAGGCATAAAATACACAGTTCCAGGGACAAAAAGTCAGTTCCAAAACATTTGTGCAGTCTAACATTCAAGTAATGCATAAACTGTATTATGTGAGCTGGGAGGTGGGGGGTAGACAAAGAATTAACAAGAAAGTAAAATGAAGTTCATTTTGGCCAATTATATCCACATTCCCTCTACAAAGATACTTCTCAGATTCCATTGCTACTCTCTACAGCAAGGGGGGCAATCTGTGGGATGTATACAGGGCATCCAGGTTCTATGTAATTTAAGAATGGAAACTATTAGGAGAAAGCTTATGGGAGGTTAGGTGCTTCTAACCTCCCAGAAGCCTATTCCTATTATTCCCGTTCTCAAGCCTAAGACCCCTATAAACAATGAAAAACATTATGTGCTATATTGATCTTCTCTTTACTTCATAAAATCAGGAAATTACAAGTAACTTCTCTTAGAAGGATATTCTCCTTCACTTCCTGCTCAGGCTTGAACTGGAGTTGGCAGTTAGCGCTGAAGGTATTAAGATGCCAATCCATGGAGGGCTTTATAAATCAAAACTTTGAATTGTGCTTGGTAACCAGGACCCATAACATTAGCATAATATTGGATTTTTGAACCAGTGGAACTTTCTGAGTGGTCTTTAAAGGTAGTCCCTCATGGAGAGCATTGCAAAAATCTAATCATGTGACAAAGGTCACTGTAGACAGGTGCTCCCACTTCTGTAAGAGCTGCAACTGGTTTACCAGCTGAAGGTGGACAAAGGCTCTCCTGAGTATGGCCTCTGCTTGTCCATCTAGTAGTAGTCATGAATCCAAGAAGACTCCAGAAAATCTGCTGCCTGAGAAGCAGTACTATTTCTTTGAGAAATAACACTGAAGCTATCAGAAAACTGGAATGAGCAAACAGAAACTCAATCTTCACAGGATTTGATTTCAGCCTGTTTTGTACAAGCCAGAGCCCAACAGTCCAGGACCTAGGGGACATTTTGATAGGCCTGGGACAAGACTCCAAAAGTCTTTCTGAAACGGTGAAGTTTTTAAAAAGGTAGCCAAAGTTGAATATCCTCAGGATGTTCATGTATACCCCAAACTGCTGAATAATTTTCCCCCCATTGCTTCATATAAGGATCCCAAGAAACAGAATGCTGGGCCAATGTCTTCCTCATCATTCTATTCATTGCCACTTCCTTCCACAAAAGTAGAAGCAGAACCATTATAACTCAGTGCATCTGATTCCCAGTGCTGAGGTGCTCCAGGAAGATATTATAGTGAATGATGTCAAAAGCAGAGAAGTTCCCTGAGGATCCCTCTGAGGATGGACTCCAGCACATGTCCGAAAGCTCAGAATACAAAACCTCTGGTCCCAGTGCCCGACCCAGATTGGATCCTGCAATATCTTGGGACAGGCATATTCACTTTCATTTGTGATATCAAAAACTGCCAACAGATCTAATAGCATCAAGATGGATGTACTTCTTGAAGTCTAACAAAGTTCACTCAATAGAGTGACTAGTCAAGCTGCTGGTATCACAATTCCATAATGAATTATCAAAAGCCTTTATCACATCCTCCCTTCCTCCATGTAACAGCTAGAGGGGCATGTGTCAAACCTTTAAATGTCGGGTTGTACTGGAGAGTGCCCCATCCACTTAGATCCACAGCCCATAAGAATCCCAGCTACTAAAGTGGGACAGATCCTGCTATCAGACTGCCTAGCAAAGTCAAGACTGGCCAGTCCAAGTAACTTTCTTGGCAAATAAATGAGCAAAATAGTCACAACTAACATATGAGATATGTTTCCCAATAGCCATTCCAAAGAGGGAGTTTATTATTCTAAACAAGGCTGATAGCATGTTAATGTAATAAGGGAGAAGTAACAACGCTTCTCCTGTCATGCCAGAACTGTGATTGAGTGGTCAATCACATTCATTTTTGGATTTCCTGTAGTGGTGCTCCATGGTTGTTTCTGGCACTTCATCCAAACATTTTCAAAAAAGAAGAAAGAAAAGAAAGAAAGAAAAAAGAAAAGAAAAAAAACACCACAGACAAGCTGTGGGATTAATGAACAGAAAGAGTCCACTCAGAGACAATTTCATTTCATCAAGACCCTAAGTCACCTCTGGCAATGAGAAGTTAACCAGGCAATCAGCAGAACTGCTTGTCAGATGGTGGGAAACTTCCTCAAGCTCCTTTCAGAAATTCCCTAAATCCACTAAGATGAACCCTCTTAATAGTCCCACCAAGCAGAGTTCCTGGATGGCAGTTAATCTTATTTGGACCAGGAAGTAATCTAATTATGTCAGTAAAGTCACAGGAGCACCACTCAATTACTTTGAGGTGAACATAAGGTTGAATATATGATCACCTGTATGTATCTCAAGCTAGAGTTACTTGGGACAAGCTTATAATCATCCTTGAAGTCAATGTGCTGAGAAGCTTTTCCTAATCCAGCTCCCAAGCATGGAAATTGAAAATCACCCAACAGTAAAAGGTGAACAGATACCAACCCAGAGATAAGATCATGGACCCTGGAAAAGAAATCAATTGGTCAGCAGGATTGTCAGTATATCATTAGACATTCAGCTTGTTCTATCAGCTTAATTTAACATGCAACCACTCAGATGTGACCATTTCAGGAACAGCAGCCTTGGTCAGCAAGTTATTCTATAAAATAAATATCACCATCCTGTGCCAACCTTGAGCCTATAACTGGTGTAGAAATCTGGACAGATCTTCAACAGAATAATGTCACTGTTCTTACTTAGCCAAATCTTGGTGATACATTCCAGGTCCTCCTGCTCATCTACAACCACATCATAAAATAACATGATCTAATTAAAAATGGACCTAGAATTTACCAGCAAAGGCTTGAGCCAGAAGTCACCAATAATCCAACCACCAGGACCCAGGAGTGGATTAGGTAAAGCAGAAGTGAAGATTCCCTTTCCCCAGAATCATAAGTTTTTCTGAATCAATTAAGTTTTTTTTTAAAAAAAATCATAAGATGCATGCTTAAAATGTAAGTATAAAGAAAAATAAAGATATAAATGTAACAAAAATATAAACAGACATATAAATAGGTGAGGTATCTAAAATAATGTGCATATGGCATTGAGTCCAATTCTTATACATAGATGTTCTCAAGAGATAAAGTTAATATTTTGCTAAAGGTAAAAGCCATTATAATTTTCTTTTATTTTTAGACAACAAACATTTGCAGATGGAAAAAACAAGCAGTTACTAAAAATAAAGGAGCTTTGTTTATTTTTTATTTCTTCCTAACCTTTCATGAGTCATTGTGATAGATGGGGTCTACTTCATTCTGCTCTGTTCATAATTTCTGTAAATAGCCACAGATTTGCCTTGGTGCACTATACAAGGTCATGTCTGGATTTCTTTCCCCTTGTGGAGAACGAAGAAAGTTTTATGTAGAACATTTGCCAGTGGGCTAATAAATCTACATGCAAGTAGAGTTTGGTTAATAATTCTTTTCCGGGTGGAATAGCTGTCAATGGTTTAACATTCTGCTGGATCCCAAGATTTAATAACTGGTTAATGTGTCTTAATAGCAGAAGATTTTTTGCCAAAAGGGCAAATCATGTGCAAGACTGGTATCTGAGATGTCTGGTTAGCAAACTGAGCAGGATAAACTTCAGTCTGGCAGTTTGAATCTAGGGAGGTTTAAATGAAGTACTTTGAAACATAGAATACTCTCCCCCACCCCCAAATCTGCTTCCCTTTAATGCACTGTTGGAAGCCTTTGCTATTCAAACAAGGCTAAATACAACCTCTCATTCTTGGGGAAACAGAATTTGCATAATACTACTGCTGGAACCAACTTTTATTGAAAAGAACCAAGCAACAAAGACACAAATAACACAGTCCTGAAAGAAACCAGAGCACTCCAGCCAGCTGGAAATCAAAGGAAAGGCAGGAATTAGAGTTGTAAGATATGAGAACTTTGAGTAGCCATTAAGAAGATCAGACCTTAGTTTAGGAACCAAGAAGTGGATAATAGCTGATAGATTTAAACTAAAGTACTAGAGGATATAAGGCAGTTTTGTTTATCCAAGAACTTGCTACTAGTAAAACAGGCAGGGAAGAAGAGAAATTAACTAGAAATACCCATGTTTCCCCAAAAATAAGACTGGGTCTTAATTTTTATTTATTTATTTATTTATTGCTTCCAAAAGAGGCACCAGGTCTTATTTTCGGGGGGTGTCTTTTTCACTCACCTCTGGCACCCAGCCAGCCCACTTCTTCTGCGGCCAAAGGAGCAGCTTCCTTCTGCAGCTCAGAATGGAGCTCCGGCCTGCATTTCGCAGTCAGGCCTTTCCAGAAGGCCTCTGCAGCCAATAACCGAGCTATGGATTGAATCAGTGGCCTTCCAGAAAGGCCTGACTGAAATGCAGGCCTGTGGACGCCGGAGAAGAAGTAGGCCGGTGAGGAGAGGCTGGCTGCCAGGTAAGTGGATGTGGGGCACGTGGGGCAGCTCCACCACCCCACTCCTGCCCTAGCTTGATTTTTAGGTGTGTGCCTTGCCCAAAAACTAGGGCTTAATTTTGGGGTAGGGCTTATATTAGGCCCACCCCAAAAAATCAAGCTAGGGCTTATTTTTGAGGTAGGTCTTACTTTCGGGGAAACACGGTATTATAAAAACCAATAAGAGTAAAGTCTATTTGAGTACTGAAATTCTTGCAAATTTTTAAGGAGGTCAGGATCAGAAATAGCCACTGAAAATAGTACAGCACACATTTTTAGTTATAATTGCTGTTGTTTGAATATATTTGCTAGTCTGCATTTTTGAGTTCTAGATAACACATCTTTCCTCCTATCTGGGGCCTTTCAGTGGAACAGGCTCATTATGAAATAGCATTTGAGGCTATTTCAAATATTTAGGACTCTTTCAAGTGTGTAAGACATGCTTGTTATCAAGTTGCAACATGTTTTAAGATCTTTTTGACTGTTGAGGGACAAAATGAAATGTCTTCTTTAAGAAGTTATTTTTTTGGCTACAAGAAAATCATAGCTATCAAAGAAAACAGCCTTTGTCTTGCACTTTGCCTCTAAATGTGCTAAATATTTGGGAAAGCTAAAACTCTTCCCTCTTTCACTGATTCTGTAGAAGCTTCAGAATGCAGTTGTGCTTCCCATTGAATAGAGTGGCATTGCTTGAACTAAAGGGACACAATTCTGTAGAACAAGTCCTGGAATCAGAAATACATATCCAATGACTTTTCTGACATTTTCAGCTCCTTCTTGGTTTACTGTGGGCTAAAATTACACTGATCCAACACATAAAGGGTACTTTGGAGGGTGAGTTACTGCACTAGTCAGTGCCACCTTGAAGAAGTTGTACCTTTTCCTGGGCTCACACAGTAGTGGATGATTCCAAGAAAATATAATTTTGAGCTAAGGAGGTGGTGGAACAATATGATAAAATATTGGCACCCAGCTGCTGCCTCTTTATACCTCCTCCAATGCATTTTTGCTTCAGATCAGAATAGCTCCCCCCTCCCCTCTTTTCATTGTGGACATATCTGGAAAGTGAGTTGCAATTGATCCTTGTCAATCTTCAAAGATGATAGATTTAGGAAGGACTTGTGATCCTCATAAAAACCTGCATTTCTAGTTTATAAAAAGTATGTTTTAATCACCAGGACTTTGCCCTAACTGCTTTTAAGTGTTGCCCATGTTCCTCTGCGGTATATAAGGTATATAAACTTTATATACCTGCATATTTGTTTCTTCCCTATTAAACTGGGAGGTGCAATGTTTGAAAACATTCCTCCTCCCAGTTTACTGAAACTGTCGTTTACAGATGGTCCTTGATTTGCAACCATTCATTTAGTGATTGTTCACAGTTACAACAGCACTGAAAAATGTGGTTTATGCCCGGTCCTTGCATTTACAATTGTCGCAGCATCCCCATAGTCACATGATTAAAATTTAGATGCTTGGCATATATTTAGAACAGTTGCAGCATTAGATTGCTATTGGCAACCAGCCGGCTTCTGACAAGTCACTGTGGGAAGCCAGATTCACTTAATGAACATGTGATTCACTTAACAACTGCTACAATTTGCTTAACAACCATGGCAATAAAGATTGTAAAATTGGGTACAACTCATTTAACAACTGCCTTGCTTACCAATGAAAATTCTGGTCCCAAGTGTGGTTGTACATCAAGAGTTACCTGTACTGCAAAGGAAGATGCAGTAAACAATCCTGAATTTCTGATCGTTCCTGATTTGCTTGCCTGAGGACTGGTAACAGAGGAAGCAAAGGTATTCTTTATCAGGAAAATAACTTAGAGACAGGGGAACAGTGTTTGGATTGGGATAGCAGCAGTGGCAATGCTAACCATCCTCTTTGTCACTGCAAGGTTGCTGCGCTGCTTCTGAGTTTAAACAATAACTGGGGATTTTACTGAGCTGACCCACCAAAAATATGATATGCCAACCCAGTTGTGATAGTAAGCTAGAATATGCTTGGAGAATGTTTAACTGAACTCTGTTGGCATGATGGACAATCATAACAAATACTATAGATTTCTTTATCCCATGCAAAAAGAATAAGAAAGGAATGAGTCAGTGTAGAATTTGTTCAGGAAGGATATCAGCTGCTAGCGAAGTCTCCATGAGACAATCTCCTTTCTAGCGAGGGCCAAGTAGATCATTAGAAGTTCTTGTCACAACAGCAAGCAGCCTCTTGGTATTGGCAGCTCTTATAAGTTTGTGAATGTTAAGGAATTGTTACTTCATATACCTGGACTGAGATAATGATGTAATGAAAGGCAAGACCTTTTCTAGTCTGGTTAGAAAAACATTTCATATAGCAAAAAAAATACCTTGGGTATTCCAAAGGTAGTTGGAAAACACTTTTGTAAATGTGTAAATAAATAGCTAACCATGAATTGCCCTGTACACTTTTAATTTTTAATCGTTCTTGTTAGCCTATTTCCAAGAAGAGCAGCAAGTTATTTCAACACAATCTCCAGAGCAATCAGAAGGGTTAATGTTGTGAGTTTTCTCTTGGTTTTTGATTCTGGTGAAAGGGTCTTTTACTATGGTTTTGCCTGGGAAGCATATCTGCTTGATGTTTCTTAATGACTGTGGTCCTCTCTGGGCAATTCATCTCCATGGCTGAAATCTGAAAAATGCGTGAGAAACATGGTGGGATTGCACATTTGAACATGGGAGCCAAGAAATTTTACATTGATTAGAAAGCAAAGTAGCCTGGCTGTGGAATAAAAGGCTGCTTTATTAATAGATTAGTATTAATAGATTAGTAGATAGTACTGACAGAGATCAGCAGAAGTTCTACAAAATATTCGCAGGCTGTTAATTTTTGCAAATGCATCATAAACAAGATGGTCAGAAATCAGGGAGTAAAGGGAGGGACACTAGCTCTATTTTTGCCAATTGAATCCTTAAAGGGATAGAGAAAACCTCCAGTCATATAAATTGGCTCTCATCAAATTGTGCTGATCTCGCTCCAGTGAATCTCGCTCCTCTCTAAATTTGGTATAGAATAAAACATCTGCTGCGTTACAGGAGTGCACATTTGTTCTATTTGTTTATAGATAATGTTGATTTTCCAAGATTATTTATACAGTATATGCCTTGATTTCTTCTTCAGGGAATAGGAGCATATGAACATTTAAAATACTCTTATCTTGCCTGTTATCTATGCTTTGGTCACGGGAAAGTTTGCTCAATGCAATCATGATTAACAAAAAGTAATTCTTGTACATATGGGAGAATTTTATTGAACACCATGGCATTTCTGTTTGAAGAAATAAATAGAGGCTTACACAGTTAGGGATAACTATGCAGATAAGTAGCCTTCTATTGGAGGAAATTTAAGGAAATAAGTGTCTTGCTGTCAATTTCCTCTTTGTTTCCTCATGAGAAGAGCCAATTTGGAAAGCTTCAGATCAAACATATTGGGCTTCAGCTCCATCACAATATTTTTCTAACTTTTGTCCTGTTGTTAGTGAGTTTCCATGAGATAATTATGACTGGACCACCTTGGCCCCTGTCTTTGTATTTGTCCTCCTTCTGCTTCTTCTGTTTTCATTTTGGACAAATAAAGATATCCAGACTCAGCAGATTGAAAGACATAAAAGAAAAATGGGGGGGGGGGGCAGAAGATATACTTTCTCTCTTCCAACTGAGTATAAGAGTTATTTCATGATTAAGATAACTTGCAAGTTGATAAATAATAAAATAATAAAATATCAGCAGAGGAATGTAAAACAAATGGGGGAAATGACACTCCCATGAATATGGGGGCTCAGGACCTCTTTAGCCCAAACGAAACCACTCTTAAGAGCCATTCCACTTTGGGCCACACAAGGCTCTCAATTTTCAGTTATTTCTTCCATTTCTAAGTCAGTCAGCAATCCAGGGGTCATTTCCAGGTGTCATAGTTTACACTATGAAGCAGGTAAGGTTTGCTGCAATGTTAAAGAGCAAATAGATGATCATGCAACTCATTCCTACATATTCCCAAACACAAAATCTGTAACCTTCTATATCAGCCCTTTGAGGTAGGTCAGGAAAGAGGCTCCACAGGTTTGACTGGTTGTATGTTGTGTTGAGGTTATTGCATATAGGCTATAGCAACAAAATCTTGGAATCCGTTGTCTCCTTCTACTCTAGTCCATTTGAAAGCATCTAGCCTGAGCTTCTTCTGCTTTCTCTTCATGCTTTCTCGTCTCTTGGGCAAGTATGGTTTTGTTTTTGAGATAGTTTCTGCATATTTCTTCCAAAGTACCCTCTGGGGCACTCTACATTTAGGCAATCTCCAGCAATATTTTTGAAGTCACGGGAGCTTCCCAACATTATGCCACCAAAGCCTGATGACAAATTGGGGCAGCATGAATTTTTCAATGCTTAATAAATTAATTTCTATCCTCTCTGTGAAAGTTACCATACTGTTACAATATACTGCACACTAAAAGAGGAGAAGGTTTCTACCCTCTGCTGTAGGCAATGAAATAGTACACTGAATATAAACATTTATATATGTTTAATCATAATTTATTTCTATGGCCTTAAAAGTATTGCTGAAAGGACACCAAATCAAGCATGCCTCCTACATATTACAGCTATAGTAGCATATAATTGATGATGAGTCTGTACATTGGTTCTCCCAAGGCAAGACTTGCCTTATCAAGTATTGCCACATTGGGATGACCATTTTTAAAATTCCCAAGGCCATTCTGGGAACTATCAGCCTAAGCAGGGTTGAGACAACTAAGTTTTTTTGTTGTTTTTTTTAAACTGCTTTACAGCTGCCATCATCTTGACTAAGATTATGCTGGATTTGACACAAGATTATTGTGGTGCAAGAATATTTAGGAAGTCAGAGTTCTACTACTTCAAAATATTGATATATTTTTTACTTCAGTGGATGCAATTGTGATATACTGTATGGAATTCTCGGACAAAGAGGGAAAGAGAATTAGAATACATGATTTAAGTCACAATGCTATATTCACATAGATGCTGTTAACAGGTTTATTATTAAAGTATATTTTACACTGAGTAAGGACATTCTGTGTGACAGAATTACACTTACTTAATCCATGGGTAAATAGATGCTGTTAACAGGTTTATTATTAAAGTATATTTTACACTGAGTAAGGACATTCTGTGTGACAGAATTACACTTACTTAATCCATGGGTAGCATTTGACAATATAAATGAAAAACAAAAATGACAATAATATAGTATGGAGATGGTGAATGTATAAAATTCTACCAAGATTTTTTTTTCAGAATTGCTGGCATCAGTTTACATACAAATCATCTTCTGTAGACAAATTGATGAGGTTATACCCCAGGAGAGACACTTGCAGAATAAATCCATACAATACTAAAAAATAAACAGCTATAAACAATAAAATTGTTCTTTTTCCCCCTCCTGCTGCATATAATTGACAATAATAATGATGCTTCCTGCAAATGAAGGAAGATTTACTCACAAAGAACCACAGCTTCAGTTACAGTCAACGTCCTTATTTGCCTTATTTATTATCAGTTAAGAAATCACTTTATGTTCACAGTAAAAAAATCAAATATTAATTATACTATTTAACTTTATAAGGCAGAGGTCCCCAACGTGGTTTTGTGTGCTGCCTGCATCCCACGGATGGGGCTTTGCTTGTTTGTGTGGCCTGGTTGCTGGCATGCTGCGGCCTAGTTCTAGTCCATGGACCGGGGGTTAGGACTCCTGTTATAGGGGATCTAGAAGATGGTGCCCTGTAATTTGGAAAGCATACAATGTCTTTTAAGCAAATTCATAACTTTTTATCATTATATGTGGCTGAACGATTAGATTTTTAGGGAAATGTCATGATGATTAAACCATTTATCCGTAACTGAATGGGAAAATGCCTGGATATTCTAGATTTACCACCATAAGTTCCATGAAGAAAGATAGGATATAAAAGAAATATAAATACTTGTTCAAATGCAGTTATTTTAAAGCCAATAATCTATGGTGACAAAATAAATGCCCTTAGATTCATTTGCAGGCATTTGTAAGCATTTGCCCATGGACTCTGGGTTTTATTTATAGATGCCATGCAAATTCCTAAGCTGTTCAGTTGGTATCTTTAACATCTTGTTTTTGAAATTTTGTAATTTTAGTTGTATATCGCCTTATTTTTACAAACAACTCAAGACCACAAACATATCCAACACATTTTTCCTCCTCTTTTCCTCACAACAACAACACTATGAGTTGGATTTTTGGCTGAGAAAGAGTGACTGGCCCAATGTCAACCAACTGGCTTTCATGGCTAAGGTAGGACATGAACTCACATCCTCCCACTGTCATGGTTCCGACAGATGAAACTCTTCAAAGAACTTTGAGGCATTATTTACCTTAAAGAATCTTTTATTCGAGAAACATAATATCGGCACTAAATAGTTGAAACCAAAAACTAAATTCCCCTTCCCTGGGTACAATGTAACAAAGCACAATTCCCTCCTCCAATTAACAGTCATAAATCACATTCCCCAATTAGCTTGAAGCGCGGGCTTTCTCCCCAGCTCTCCAGCCCACCAAAATTCTAACAACTCAGGGCCCAATGACCTTGGGTTCCCACGGCTAAGTTATTATTGTTATGACTCATCCACATTTCCCCTCCCAGCATCAACTAACTCTAAAAGCAATAGAGGGAAAATGGCTGCATTTCCATCTGTTGTCAAAGCAAGAACATCCAATGTTAGCAGCGTTGACACCCGTTTCTGGCCTGGTGTCTTAACCAGTGGTGCTGTGTGCAAATGAGGCATTCTTTGGTGGACTACGGATTGAGACATGCAAAAGTGTTCATATCTATGGGTGCCATGCTAAATGTTACAGGAAACTAGGCCAGCTGTGATATGCTGATCATCTTCCATGCTGGACTTTTTTTAGAGGGAACAAGGGAAGCATTCTGGAAAAATATTTTAAACCCAAATGGGATGGAGCCATTACACATTGATTGGGGCAGTCTAATGCTCCCTTCCTCCCTGCAGGGAGATGAAAAAAGACAGGAATATTCTCCAGCTAAAGCAGTCTCATTTTGTGGATAGTTCTGTCTCCTATCTTTGCATCCAGGGTATAGAAAGAGAAATTAAATTCAGCTTAATGCCCATTTTCCCTCCAGGTTCAGATGACATCAAAAGCTATGGCTGAGCTAAGTAAAGACACTGCAAACTATGGGTAAAAATTATGGTTAAAGCTCTCCTTTTCATTGACATTTAAAGCATAATGCATTTTATATATAACTATGGTATAATGATTTATTTACTGGGAAGTAATAAAATACTGCTTTAAATTTTAAAAATAAAACTTTTCTTTCTAGATTTTGAAAAACTATAAATAATTATTGATAGAAGAGCTGAACCATTATGCAATGTATAAAGCTGGATGTTTAACTATAGAATAGTTCATAGCAACTGAATGATATATACTAAGTGAAGAGGCATGGCATGTTTATTACCTAATATGGTAAGTTTGTGGAATAAATCCTAAAAGCAACATTTCAGAAAGTCACAATACAATTTGAAGACATGTAGTATTCTGCAAAAGTCACTGATGCATCCATTTTTCCATCTTGACACACACAGATGCACAGTCTGCAGAAAATCATGGTCAAAATAATACTATTAAATGGTACTAAATGCCATATGCTTCTTCAAGTTAGAAGGAAGGAAGGAAGGAAGGAAGGAAGGAAGGAAGGAAGGAAGGAAGGAAGGAAGGAAGGAAGGAAGGAAGGAAGGAAGGAAAGAAGGAAAGAAGGAAAGAAGGAAGGAAGGAATTGTGGTAAAATGCCATAGATGAAACAATTGTTAAATAGTCATAGTTCTTCAGTTTAAAAATACATTTTAAGTTTTCACTTGGTTGTTTTCAGACATGCTTGTTATTATTTCAGAGGCTCATCATGTGTTGTGGCCAAACACATATCCCTATTACCTTACCTCATAAGAAGCTTCCAAGAAGGTCATAAACACTGCATGAAAACAGTAAAACTGGTCTGATTTCCTCCCCCCTGCCACTGCTATATAGTGGCAACTGCCAATAAATATGGGATTCTACTTTATCCTTTTTTTCCCCATCAGCACCCTTTCTGTGCTCTAACCAAATAAAACTATAAGGATTATCACAAAGAAATGGAAATAGATTTATTGTTGCAGGACAAAACCTGTGGGCTAAAACTACAAGGAAGGAAGTTCAAGCTAGCCAGCAGAAAGATCTTCTTAACTAGGAGCTGTCAGCCAGAACATGCTGTCACATTAATTATTGAGTTCAGCATCAAATAGAAGCTGGATGGTCATATTATGGAGTTGCTGCAGTGGATCCTGACTAAGGCTTGGATTTAACATAACAGAATAATAGAGTTGGAAGGGACCTTGGAGGACTTCTAGGACTTCTAACCCTCTGCTCAAGCAGGAAACTCTACCATTCCAGACAATTGGCTGTCCAATCTCTTCTTTAAAATTTACAGTAATGGAGCTCCCACAACTTCTGGAGGCAAGCCCTTCAAATGATTAATTGTTCTCACTGTCAGGAAATGTATCCTTATTTCTAGATTGGATCTCTCGACAAGTTTCCATTCATTACTTCTTGACCTACCATCAGGTGCTTTGCAGAATAGGTTGACCTCTTCTTTGTGACAGCACCTCAGATATTGGAAGACTGATATAATATCACCCCAGTCCTTCTCTTCATTTTGACTAGACATATCCAGTTCTTGTAATCATTCATCAAGTTTTAGCCTCCAGCCCCCTAATCATCTTTGATGCCCTTCTCTGCGCTCTTTCTAGAATCTTCTTTAGAGGATTTGGTGATTTTCCAATTGTATGATTCTGCAAATGTATTGCCCTCTCTTCACAAAAGGCAATAGTATTGCCATCTTTCAATTTCCTGTAAATTACATAAGAGTTTAGGTATTCTGCAGGGCAATATTGTAACTTTATTATTTCTCCAAATTACCACTGTGGAGAGGAACACGAAGGAGACAGGAGGGAAACTCTGTTAATGTTAACCCTCAAGGCATGTACTGAATTTAAAATTTTTGTAAGCTAAGGTCCCAGGAGCTGCACCTAGTCCAGTCCTAGCAACACCACTGCCCATTACAGTTATGGAGAATAATGCAAAAGGCTTTGTGTTGTTAAGTGGGAGCCTAAATACAGATGCTGTGGAAGGAGGAGGGCAGAGGTGAGGGAGAAATACCAGGAACCAGAGCCTTGGAAGCAATTAAGTATGCTAAACCCAATAAGAAAGGCATCACTGCGCATTTTGCGCTCTTCCTATCTTGCAGGGCTTAGGGCTTTTTCTAGAACTGGAGAATATATCATTGCCCAGCAAGATGCTACTTATGCATCATGATGGTTTCTGACTCCTGATGCTCATCTGGTTTCCTTTTGCAATGGGAAGAAAATCTGTTAATGTGAAAAACAGACTCTTTTTACAATTGCCAGCTCAAGAGAAATGGAACATACATTAGTATTAGTTGTAACGTAGTACTATTATTCTGCCTGTTTTCTTCCATGATGTTCATAGCAGCTAACAGTAAAATAAAAAAGAGAAACTATGAAAAAGAATATATAAGAAGATTTCCCCTCTTATATGTATATATGAGTGGGGGGAACCAATTCAAAAGTCAAGCACAGCAGTTTGAACAGGGATAGTGCAGATAGCAGACAAATCTGATAGACCAAACTATTGTCTAAATAAAAAAAATAGCTGTTTGGCAGTAATGAAAGGACAATACAAAGGGAGCCAAATGCATTTCTGAAGGAAAAGATCTCAAAAGCATTAACAGCTGTTGAAATGTATCTCTCATCTTCCTACCAGATGTGTTTCAGAAATTGGCACAAGAATGATCTTTCTGGAAGATCTATTTGGATCTGTTTATTCAAGAAAACTATCTTGCTTCCAGATGACTTTCCTTCCAGAGAATGGGACACTGACCTAAAAATCTCTACAATAATATAACTCTTTTGTGATTCATTTAGTCTTCTCAGCTTTGAAGGGTGTAAGGTCACAGGACACTGCCAGTTTTTGCACTCAGAAGCAGTTAAAAGATGTTCTGTGAATGTCTTCCCTGTTGACAGGTTGAATGTTGAAAAGCTGCAGCAAAACTCAGTGTAATGCCTTGAGCTCCTGCAGGTCTGCATACAGCCAAAGCCCCCTCTCCTTCCCTCCTTTCTCTCCTCCAAAGAAGTTAAAGAAACAGAACAGTAGCCTGGTGATTTGAGTACCTTGTTTGCTGCAGAAAAATAACAAAGAATTTCCACAAGGGTGTTTTCACAATGGCCCATGATTGGCTTTGACCTTCAGCATGGCTCCCAACCAGCATTCTTCCAGCCAACTATTAAGGAACTCTTTCCCCTCCCATTTTATTTTACCATTTAACTTGCAGCAAATGAAAGAAAAACAACCCTTATTATCAATAGCCCTGGATCTTAGTGAAAGGACACTATGCCACTCCTGAAATACTATAGTCCAAGGGGAGGAGAGAAGCAGGAGATACGCTTTTGCAGAAGCTTTCTCCAATGATATGCTGCTTCTCCAATGGGTCTAGAGTTCAAGTTCTCAAATGGCAAAATAGGCATTTTTCAATCTGAGATTCTAGGCCACTGGGCTGAAAGGAAATTGCCTTGACCGCTCTGGAATTGCTTTAACTTAACAAATAGTGTTGATCTCACTTTTGATTACTTCTCTGGGCTACAGTTCAAGGTTTGATTTTCTTCGGGAAATTTGGCAGAAGGCTTTAACTCTACCCCATCCCAACTTCACAATCTTACATCACAAACTTTAGCTATTCACCTCCTCTATAGAGTACCAAATGATCATTTTAAATTAAAGGAGATATTTTATAGCAAATTTAAATGGAATATTCCAACTATTAATCTAGGAGTTCAAATTGATTAAGCAAAAGTCCTGCATTTGACTAGACTGACTTTAATAGGATTGTGATAGACTGGGTTGTGATTTTGTGATTTTTTTAAGCTGGGCTCAAGAACAAAATCATTTCATAAATCATTTTATCACAGAAGTCAGTGCATTGTTTATTAAATGTTTCACTTATTCTCTCTTCAAAAGTAAGTACAAGCAGTCTAAAGACAGGCCTTTATGTGGAAAAAAGGAGTCTCATCCTTTTTACATGAATGCCCCCAAAATGACTATTTTAATTTCTTTGATGGGTAAACATTCAAGATGTTCTATTCACTATTACTTTCAGTTCATACACCAAGGCAGCCATAATTCATAGACTGAGGAAAATTAATTATAATGCCTAACCTTTTTGCCACTAAACAGCTCTCAAACAACTAAGATAAAAACGATATAATTAAAATACAGTGAAAATCATAATTAAAAATCAAGCAAAACAATCAGCATACTTTTCCACCCAGCTCAGCAGTTGAAATCCACTTTCACATTTTGGGCCTATCTAAACAAAATGTTTTGTTGGCTGGCATAATGATATTTGGTGTAGTGATTAGTGGCATTAGGCCAGAAACTGACTTCTATTCCTCTTTAGGCACAAAGTCAACTGAGTGACTCTGGGCCAGTCACTTTCAGCCTAAGAGAAAGACAATGGCATTACACTTTTAAAAAAAAGCAAGCTGGGATTTGTCCAATCATGACTGTCCTGAAAGCACCAAAACAACAACAGCCACAATCAAAAGGTAATAATAAAATGGAGACCAGTGAGCTAACTTCAAATGTCAAAAAGTCAGCCACTGAGGAGATCCTGACTCATTCTCCATTAGATACAACTCAGAAGGTGAAAGGTTAGAGAAAAGAAGCTTTCCCAAAGAACGTAAAGCCTTTTTCAGCTTGATTCTGGATCACACAGCTGAATTTGCATAACAGGCTATTATTACTACTGTTCATATAAGATGTTATGCCCAGTAAACCATAATTAACATGCTAAAGCTTAAGATAATGGCACTGTTCGCCCAACAGAGTCCCTGCTGAACCTCAAACTACTTGATCCCATTTTAGTCTGACTTAATGAACCCAGTCTTAAAGCCACTTTCAAATCGACCTGACTGAAAGCCAATGAGGTTCTTGTAACAAGCAGGCTGCATACTTCTCTAGCTATGTTGTCAGTAATTCAGCTACAATATGGGACAGGTGGAATATCCAAGCATTTTTAAAGACATGTATGGTGGCAGTTCAACCACCTGTGATATTTTAATGTTGTCAAAACTCATTTATACAGCTACAACACCAGGAATTTCAATTAATAAATTAAGCTGTACCAATAATTGCTAATATGGTGTCTGAATTCACATGCTGTATTAAGTATAGGCTTGTTTTAACCATAGCTTGATAAATATCACAGCAGGTTCTCACATGTTAAGCTATATGCAGCGATGGGCAATCTTTTAGGAAAGAGCTCCATTATTTAATAGCTTTGGAAGGAGCAAGGTCCCTCAGCGGCTCAAGAATGATGTGAAGTAGATGGGTTAAGATGCAAAATGGGCGATACCAAGTTTTGTGTCTGATTTTCTGTTTTAAGGAATATTTGGTGGGTTGTCCTAAGCCTGTTCTGAAACCTTCCAAGCAACTTTATTGTGTTTTTTCTCTTTTAAAAAGCAGGACATTGCATCTGTAAATTTCAACAATTACACCTCTAAATGTTGGTGGCAAAGTTACAGGGATGCAAAAAAGAGGCTACTGGTGATTAAATAATTCAAATATCTTGCTAAGCCAAAATTGAATAAATCACATTATGCCGTTATGTAATATGTAGAACTCAGCTTGTGCCTCAGAATATGTTACAGAGTTTCTCTGGATTGCAGTTTGCAGTACAGAGTTACAAATTCAGTTTCAGGCATTTATCATGTAAACAAGTGTATGTTTCACATTTCAAAGATCTGAAGCATTAACATTTATGAAATGTAAATTCTTGCAAAGCTGAGAAAAGCACTGCACGTACTTGGTTATTTGCACAGATCAGTGTTTGAACAAGGTGAGAAATGGAGCTGGGTTGTGCCTATTGAGTGAGCATACACAAAGTAAAATGAAATAAAATGGAAATGTTTCTATATTCTATACCAGATGTAAATCCATTAAGCAGCAATTCCTACATAAACACATAACTATTATTTGTAACTGGCAAACAGCTTAAAAATAATACATAGGCTTCATTGTTCACCCCATCATCATTCTTCATTTGATACATTTGACAAAGGCTGGAGCCTTCACCATTAAACAATTATGCGATGCCGAGCTACAGATCTATAGCTATTCTAAGCAATATGTAAAATTAATATTGTGCCACTGCTGTTTTGGTGCATTTATTTATTTATTTGATGATAAATGTACAGTGGCTCTGTTTGAACTGCATCTAGCAGGAAGGGAAACTTAATCAATCTTCTTCTCCAGTCTCTTTGTTTATAAAAAGAGAGACAGAAAAGGGTTTGTTTTTCTTCTAAAAACATTTAAAGTTGTTGGTTTTTTTCAAAAAAAAAAATACTCCTCTGGAGTGATGTTTATGCTTCTGGCTGGGCTGTGCAAAGTATTTAAAAGAGGATTTTTGTTAACCCAAACTAGACACCTCTCTAATTGTTAAAGCAGGCATTTTTGGGAAGGCTCATGTGCTGCTTTGTACATTTTCACGGGGGCTACTGGTGAACAAGTCAGGTAAAGAAACTGGGGAGAGCTTTGGAATTAGCTTGCAAGCCTTGCAAAAAGATGGAGCTGCTTTAAGAAATCAAATCAAAGAGAAGTGCTTTGTTCCTACTAAAACCTCTTTTCAAGCTTGCCCAGCTCTTGTTTCTGACCCAATTCAAAAAGGAGACCTGGGGTTTTAAAATTCTGTAGAGAGTTCATATTGATGATCTCAGTGAATACTCTTCTTGCATGCAAAACCTACTCAACCAAATTAATTAGGAGCATCTTAAGAAATGCTGTTCCAGGTTTCTTCTTAATTGGACAATAGGGCTATGAGAAGCAATCAGACCCACAGTTTAAAGCTTTAACATGAC
Organism: Azemiops feae; assembly: GCA_023970755.1. Lineage (NCBI taxonomy): Eukaryota > Metazoa > Chordata > Lepidosauria > Squamata > Viperidae > Azemiops > Azemiops feae. Next base: position 1,235,258 of record JALGBA010003860.1, on the reverse strand, counting down.
CAAAGTGCCCCAAAGGTTTCATAGCGCCACTGCAAGCCTTTTGCCAGCTTCTTGAGCAGGCATGCTTCTTCATTTCAGGAGCAATCCTGTTGGGAGTAATTTTCTGCACGTATGCACAAATTCAGAAAAATGGGTGAGGGGTGTTTAATTATCATGATTAAAAGAAGAAAATATTTTTATTTTTTAATTCTCTCCCAAGAATTTACTGATCTTTAGGCAACAATGATAAATAAGACAATAATACTATTTTGTTTTAACATTAAAGAGCCACACACAATTGATTTTATTAGTAGTGATAGTAATATCGTAGTCTTACTGCCTTAGAACTCTCTTCCTTTTTTTCTTTATTTGCTGCCATCTGATAAATGAATTGTCAGGTTGTTTTTATTGATTCATTGGTAGGTCTGCTTCCTTGTTTTACTTTGTTAATCATAATACTGTTATATGAATAAGTAAACATATTGTATGTGCCTACTGAAATTTGCTCCCCATACACAGTCATATATTTATAAATGAGAATATATGTAGCTAGTAACTAGCACTGATGATATTAACCTAGTTTAGGTAATAAAATGTCTGCAAGAAAACAACCAAGTTCAGAGAGCAGCAAGGACCTTTCACTCATATTTACGACTAAATTAATATCTGTAGATGTTTATATTTTCCTAAACAATTGTAATACCTGTTGCAGCAGAACACTATATTGATACATCTATGCATTTGCTTCTGACTTTGCTCTTTTATAATAGAAAAGTCATGATGAGCCCAAATGGGACCCAGTGAAATCTAGTTTATTCGATTACCTTAACAAAAAGGATTTTCCATTTGCTGTTTGCTGTTCCAAGGCATCACTGTAGAAGATCTCCCTTGAGTGGTCATAAGAAAAGGACACATTCTTGGATGGGCTGCTACCCCAAAGTAAATCATAAAATAAATGTTTTTGAGCTGAATCAGAAGGATTCAAAAGCCACTGGGGGGAAATAACTTCCATTCCAACTGCTCCAAACACAAGGCTGCTTACACAGAAAAAAACAAGTCCGTATGAAAGTATACATACTCAGAAGGCCAGGCAAAAGTAGTTTAACATTGTTATATTAACAATATAACATAATATTGATGTTATATATAAAATATCTAAAAAATGTCAGTGTAATGTTCCAGGGGAGGGCATAGAAGTTAATGCAGCAATTGGTGACAAAATGAACAAAAAGAAATGATAGCCCCCAGTTCTGCATACATCAGTGGACATTGCCTAGGATTACCAGTCTTGGGTTGCAGAACAATGGACAACCAGTAGATGGCAGCACACAGATAAGGGTTTCTGTATCTCATCATCTTAGAATGTTCATGCTGTTCAGGAAACTGCTATCATTCTGATGCTCACTTGGGATCGTATTAGGGCAAAGTAGATCAGTAATTCCAGCACCACAGGGAATGAGGTACTACATCAAACCCTGATTTACTAAATAAGCAAATTAGGTAGATTCATATAATTTGCTAAGCCTAACATCCCATTTATAAACTACAGTTGTGTGAATGCAACATGCTAGAGTGCTTATAAACCCAGCCCAAGAACAGTTTTCTCCAAAACTTTTAGAAAGAGTAAGAAATATTTTGAATTTCTAATTTAGCTCAAATTAACCTTTCTGTCCCCTTTGCCACTTAACTATTATGACTTTTCTTCACAATTTTCTAAGACATTTCTTAACCAAAAAAGTCATTTTGTATTGATCAATCATTGGTAAATTATTTTTATCAATACTCTTCAAAACATAAAACAATTTATTTCATATTGAGTTGTAGTTAACAATATGGCATTAAAGTGCTTACAAAAGTAGATCACATTCATGTCCCAAACCAACTTATTCCTACTACCGTGTTTCCCCGAAAATAAGCCCAGGTCTTATATTTATTTTTGGTCCAAAAGACCCAATAGGGCTTATTTTCAGAGGATGTCTTATTTTTTTCACCACAAGGCCCAGCGCGGCCGACGCCCTGCCCCACCAGGCTACTCAGGATTCCTTCGGTGGGGGAGGAAAACTTTGGAAACTTATCTTTTCATTTACATTCATCATCAATATTGTAATTCGTCACTTTATTTTTCAAAAAAATGATTTGTATTTACCATGATTAGCCTCCTTGATCGCCAATGGGAAGGCGCATGAGCCGCGGAAATATAGACACTCTCACTCTCGTGCTGCTTCCTCGCTTGGGGCGCACCATTTCTTGGCAGGCGCATTCAACTTTGTGGCTCAGCTAAACTCTTCAGCTGCAGAGGCTGCAGTTCCTATCAGCTTCAGGAAGACTGGGCGATGGAAACCTTAGGCCAGGCCCCTCGCAGCTGAAGCAATCCGGCTCGCCCGGGGTCAGGTTGGCCATCGCCAGAGGCGTGGCTCATCCCCATCCTCCAGCTCCACCGTGCGAGCCTCCCGCAATGGCCAACCTGAATCTGAGCGAGCCAAATTGCTTACAGAGAGAGGCTGCGTGTTACAATAGAATGACTGCAAAGGGTGATTTCAAACTACTGTAGTGTAAAATGGCTTTCCTCCAGAAGTTGTGGGTGCTCTACCACTGGAAGTTTTTAAGAAGAGTCTGGACAGTCACTTGTCTGGAATGGTATAGGGTCTCCTGCTGGAGCTGGGAGTTGGACTAGAACAGGACTTTTCAACCCGTGGTATGCATACCACTGGTGGTACATTTTCAACCTGTGGTACGCATACCACTGGTGGTACATCAGCACCTGGCAGGTGGTACGCGTACAGTAGGTTGAAAAGCACTGTAAAAAAAGTGTAAAAGTGTAGGTCTGTGGGAGCGTCAGCTGGAGCTGCGGTGTTGCCAGGGCTCTGCTGAGCGCCCAGCTCGGGGCTCCAGATGATTGGCGCATGGCTCAGGCTGACTGGCGCTTGCGTCTGCCTGCTTCATCCTACAAAGCGGGGCTCATCCGGCGCTCTTGCCCAATGTCATGCCGGCAGCCCCAGTGGGATCAGGAAGCCTCCGAAGGAGGTAGCTGCAGGGGGGAAGGGGAAGGCTCTGAAGGAGGTAGCTGCAGGGGGGAGGGGGAAATCAGGATCCAGCCCCATTGGGATCAGGAAGGCTCCAAAGGAGGTAGTGGCAGGGGGGAGGGGGAAGCAAGATCCAGCCCCGTTGGGATCAGGAAGGCTCTGAAGGAGGTAGTTCTAAAATCAATGGGCTGCTGCTGGGGAGGAGAATCAAAATAGGGCAAAACAAGCATAGTCCATCATGGTTTACTGATTGCCAAGTTTTCCTCTGGTTTTCCTGTCCCTTTCTGGGCTACTAAAATCACACTGGCTAGGCCTGTACTTGACATCTGATGCAAACTAGTCAACTGTATTTGTGCAATCCTAAGCCACATTCTAGAGGTAAGAGGATGTAGTAACAGGAGAGAGCTGCAAAATTGATTCGTTATTTATTCTTGCCTTTAGTAGCAATAACTATGTTCTTTGATGACTGCTAGCAACCTGCAGGCTGTGAACTTTGCTTTCTCCCTTGGAGAAAGAATTCAGAAATGCTAGATTTATTTGTCTTGCTAATTACAGTATACTTTGTGGGGTTTTTAAGGAGCTGTGAGAAAAAGATGTCTGAAAATTAAAGGATGTATGGATTGAGTTATGGGACAGGAAAGGGAAGTACATGGACTTATGCACTTCCAGTTGCTGACAGGTGTGCCACTAATATTCTGACTTGACATCTGCATGCTCTCAGGGCCCAAAGATTATCTTCATTCTTCATAGGCTGATATTGTGCATTAACTAAGTTTTTCTGGGTTCTGATTTTAAGGTGAATATCCTGAGCTACGGAGGCTTTGATCATCTTCTTAAATACATACTAATAAAATAATGAGAACTAAAGGCTCAAAGGGAAGGCAGATTAGAAAGAACGAGACCTTTTGGGGTCTTCAATTCCCTTCCTGTTAAGAGTTCCTTAATAAGGTTTGCTCTTCCTTCCTAACATCAATAAAGGTGATGTCATGGTTCCGATAGATGAAGCCAGTAAAAGAACTTCAAGGCAAGAATTCTTCCCTAAAGAACATTTTATTAGGAAACAAAGTATCGGCACTTACATAGTTGAACCCAAAACTGAGATTCCCTCCCCCCCAGATACAAAGTAACAAGTTGCAATTCCCATCCCACAAACGCTGTCATAAATCACATTCCCCAATTAACGCAAGACGTGGGCTTTTCTCACCGGCCTCTCAGCCCGCCAAAACCTTATCAGACCATGTCCTTGAGTTCCCACACTTCTACATTGTTATGGCTAGCTAAGCCCTCAAGCATTCATCCCATTCCCCCCCCCCTTCTACATCCGAACTCTGAAGAATAGGAAAGGCACGCTAGAAGCAAAAGTAAAAATGGCTGCTGATTCTCAGTTGTCAGAGCGACAACATCCATTGTCACAGCGTTGACAGGTGGTTTTTCCAGAAAATATGTGAAGAGCTGTAATTAGTGATTTAACTATGTTTTCCTTTTGGCTGTGTTTTAATTTATATAATGTATGTTTAATCGAGGAGGGCTTGGAGAGGTAGAAGTAGCCAATGTGGAGGCTGCATCTTGCCCTCCAGATCTACCTCCCCTGCAGATCTCTGGAGAGGAGGACGGGGTGGCAGGGGAGCTATGTGAGGGAAGGTTGCCCCAACAAGCCAGCATCCTTACCACGCACAATTGGAAACGGGAATTCCCTTTCGAGAAGAGCCGTCTCCCTTGTGCAGGACCTGGGAGCACTGCTCCCCTGCCACCTCCTCTTGCTCTCCAGAGATCTGTCAAGGCAGAAGTTGGACTTGAAGGAAATGGCTTCCTGCAAACTTTCTCCTCCATGCTTCCACACACAGCAGCGTCGTCCTCCACCTCCTGCTTTGCCGGGAGAAGGCACCAAACAGGGAAACACCAAAAATGTCTGGGATTGGGAGAAGAATGTCTCCTTTGGAATACTATGTGCACACAAACACAGACAACATTCCAAGCTTGGAGACTTTTATCCACATCTGAGCTAGCAAATTGCCAATCATGCCAGGGCTTGGGGAGAAGGCCCTCTCCTTCCTCTGTGGATGAAAGTCCCCAAACTTGGAATGCGGTGTGTGCGTGCGTGTGTGCGCACGCGCAAGCATTTGGCTGCTAGCAGTTTGGGGAGGTGAGTAGTTTGTGGTGCACCGAGTTGTCCCCACATCAAGTTAGCTGGTGCAACTTGTTCTGACCCAGCTGTCTCGAGTCAGCTGTGTCCAGTGAGTGGCGTCGAGCAGGCCATGCCCACCTGCTAGGCGACTGGTGGTACTCGAATATTGCCATATCCTAAAAGTGGTACAATCTCTGAAAAGGTTGAAAAGCCCTGGACTAGAAGACCTCTAAGATTCCTTCCAACTCTGTTATTCTGTAAATTCTGTAAATTTATATGAAGCTATATTTGCTTATTTAATTTATATCCCACCATTTTGCTAGGAGCTTAATACAATGTATTATATCATTCTTTCCGAAGTTCCCATAATAGGAACAACCCTATGGTTTTACGTTAGTCCAGAAGCCTGATGTGCAGAATCCAGCCATCCAAGTACCGAATGCATTTGAAACTAATATAATATCATCAGCACTAATTACTGATGCAGTTCTCAATACTGTTGAAAATACTTGTTGAACTGCAAAGTCTGTAACTGTTTGAGCTAGAGTTATTTTAAGTCCTACTTTCACTTTTGTTAATTGCACAAAGGCTTATCCTATGTCCTCATCACCAAGACAGTCAGATTAATAAAGACAGTCCTTTGAGTGTAACTCCACATTTTCATTTTCAGCCCCACATTTCCATCGGGGGTTTGCCAGGTAATCCTGTAGTAATTTGCCAGGCTCTAAAGAGATGTCTGATTATATTGGCTTTTCTTTGAGCTATATTTTGGGCTTCTAGTTTAATTATAATCGTTGGCAATTACTGTTTTATCATTTCCTTGTATTCTTCCTTTATGATGATGCACACCATGGCATCACTCTTGAAAGTGATCAAAAATAGTTATAAGTAAGCAGAAATGCAAATAAATCCAACACAGAATCTGTTTGGGATTTACAGGATTTGGTTAGCAATATATATGGGTAATGAGTTGTGATTTGAAAAAGGACACATGGCATGGACATATCCTTTTAGAGAAAGGGGGATGTCCTCAGAATGATTTTCAAATAAGCACCATCTGGTCGTTGTCTACTTTTAGCAATCATATAGATTTTCCTCATGACCTGTCCTTCATGTCTTCCAACAGTGCACTCATTGCTACATTAAATAAGTCTATCCACTGTTCCACTGGTCATCCTCTTCTTCTCTTTCCTTCCGCTTCTCTTTCTCAGCATTAAAGCATTCTTCAGAGAGAGGGCCTTTGCATAATGTGTCTGGAGTAGAATAATTTGAACCCCTCCATTTGTGCCTCATGTGAGAATTCTGGTTTGATTTGTTCAATGATCCATTTGTTTGTTTTCTTATCTGTCCATGGTATTCTGAGGAATCTTCTCCAACACCCAAGTTCAAAAACATCAATATTCTTCCTATTTTGCTTCTTCAAGTTCCAATTTTCATTTACAGAAAGTGTCACAGAGAATATCATGGCTTGCCCAATTCTGATCTTTGTAGGTACGGACACATCCCAGCATCTGAATATCTTTTCCAAGGTCTTTATGCCTACCCTACCAAGTGCTAGTCTGAGGGGCCTTTCTTGACTGCTTCTTCCTTTACTGACAAGGTTTGATCCTAAAAGACGCTACCCACATCTTTTATATTTTCATTGCCAGCTGTAAGGCTGATTGTTTTACCTGTTGTCCTTAATTTGGTTTTCTTTATATTTAACTTAGTCCTATTTTTTCATTGTGTGCTCTTTTACTTTTATCACTAGGTTTGCAGTTCCTTTGCATTTTCAGCTAAAAGTAAAGAAACCTGAGAAGTTAAGATCCTATGATAGAAATCTGAGCTACAAGGGAAAGGGAGATAAAATGAAGGCAAGAAGGCAAGAAAATGAGGGCAAGAGACAGATAAGGGTTAGAAATCCAGCATTCACAGACAGGGTTTCTTCTTTGGGAACAAAACTCTTTGAACTGAAACTTCTGATTAAAAAGACACTAAATCAGAAGACTTTAATTTGGTCATTAGATTTTGTCTTCAGCTATTGAATTAATTACACATAATTGAAGAATTTTATTAATTATATTCTAAGATAGAAATATGCAGCTGGCTAAAGTTAAGAAAGGTACAAGAAATATACATGGAAAGAAGAAACAAAGAAATCAAATGTAAAATATTTCTATAAAGCTCAGGTTTTGCAGTTGTCAGTTTGTATTCTTGTCAGTCCTGAAGAATATGAGAAATTATGCTATAAAATCAATTATTTGTGAAGGAGGAAACAAAAGAGGGTTATTTTATCAGGGATTTTTATTGATTTTCATTAATAGAATAAATAAAATGACACCTGCAGAAATTTGAATTAAAGCAATAAAAAAGATGCAGTGGAAATTTGATGTACTGTAGACTCTTAATGGGACATCTCTCATGCTGTTTCTTGAAGCAGAACTTTTTTAGAAATTGAAAAGAAGGAGAATTGGGAAAGAGTACATATTTTTGAGGAGATGGTTAATGCAAAAAGTTTCAGCAATGCCATTAATTTACAGTGCAAGAATAACAAATCTTTTAGCATTACAGTTCCCCTTCACTGGTAGATAGAATTCAGGCTAAGAGTTTCTTAAAGATCACAACAGATCTAGTCCCTATTTCATTTACCAGACAATTAAAAAAAAAAAAAGAACACTAGTGTAACACTACTTGTTCAACCATTGAAAAGTATGCGTTGAAAATTCTTTTACATAGATAATTTTATATGCATTTGGTGCATGTAAAGATCTCTCGTTTAGGATTATTTAGTCCTAAACTAGAAAGGATTTAGTCTAGGATTATTTAGATTGTTTTAAACATTTTTGATGTGTCTTTTATTCTAAATGCTTGCATACTTTTTCCTTATTATTGTAAACCAATGAAATTATTCCCAATGCGATAAGTATTTGGGGTTAATAAGCAATGAAACTTGGACAAGACATAGAGCATTAGGGTTATTTTAAGTTTTATTAGTAGCATCATCCTAAATGTGTTTGCTCTTTTGTTTCTCCTTTGGTTCAGTGAGATTTACTTTATGTTTCAAATGCAGGCTCGGAATGTGTAGCTCTACTGTTGTTCTTGGTATCCCTTGGTGACATATGGCAAACCCATGGAAAGCATATTAATGTTGTTGTCAAGCTCCTAATAGCAGAGTGTAACCCACAAGGAAAGATTTGCAATGTCTCTCATTAAAGTTGAAAAATCTTATAGGTGGATCTTGAAAACTTTATTCTTGTTATTTTTCTGAATCTTCTGCTTGCAATGCATGTAGAAAAGAGACAGGTGCAGTTTGATGTTTTTGGACCCTCAGTTCTCTTTAGGTGCAATGTCAAGAGGTGAAACTGTGTCAGGAAACCTAGATGGATAAAAAAAATAAGAGTTAACACTTATCTGTGCTAGATCTTCCATGCCATGTTTCAAAGCTTACAAATGGTATTAGTCACTCATTGATCTCTGTCCTTTTGATTTTAAAAATGTTACCTTTTATTACAGGATTCTAAAGTAGAATTACATTTTTATTCCTTGCTCTATTTTATCTATAATTTACTTTGCCAATCTGTGCAAACCAGTAAGTAACACAAAGCTGCTTGCAACATTTTGATATCAAACGTATTTAACAATTGCTACACTCATAGAAGTTTCACCAGTTACATGCTTCAGTTTTTACAGTATATTCAAACTCTCTGCAATCAAATCATTTTGCAACAATAGGAAACAGCAAACAGGAAGGATATTGCATCAGGCAATTTAAACTACATATTTAAAAAATCCATGATTTAGCAGCCAATATAATCATTATCTTCCAAAAATGTTGCCATATTATTAAAAAAAAGCTATACAAAATTAGCATCATGAAGCGTTAATAATGTTGCTAGGCAACAACTCTCTGCATCATTTCCAGGTTGGCCTGCTCATATTAATTCTGTATGACTTTGATTTTCTCCCTTGATTGCCTGTTAACATTAAAGCTTGTAATTGCTTGCCCCTGTCCTCTTTTTCTAAAACAGCTTCATCTTGTCTGAACTTGCCTTGTAACTGGAGGGACAGGATAACAGACAATTTAGATCCATCCACAATTTTGATTCCGTTAAACAGTGTATTGTAGTTCTTTTTAATAGCAATAAAATTATATGTGTGTCAGAATTGCGACAGAACTTTCTTTGTTTATCTTACAATAACTAATGTATCTGGATAAAAGTAAGAAAACTATATATCATATATCTATATATAATAGTTTCTTCCATTGAAAAACAGCCTCCTCTTGAACTAAAACTGTGTACATGTCAGCAAAATCCTAAAAATCAAGATGTGTTGTCATGTTTTTGTTGATTTGTTTCTATGGGATTTACATCTGGTTTTGAACTAATAAATTTATTAAATGTACTGTATTAAAAGGTAGCATTTTCTTAACTATTCTTATTTTCAAGCAGCATTCAAAGAGTCATAAACAGTGAGCTTCAGACATGTTTTTCCTACAATGACCCCTGGCAGGCAGGGCAAAAAGAAAGTGGCTGGCCTATAGCCTCACCATGAGTTTCTGTGCCTAAGATCTGATAACCCAGCTTGAACAAAATTTTGAACCAGAAATTTCTGAGAATAAGCTGATCCCACAATTTTTTTAATGATATAAAATTCTGGGAGAAAGCGATTTGGAAGAATTTTTTTCTTTCACTTTTCTTCCAATGATTGATTTGAGTGTTTCATATTCCCTAGGAGTTCCACACTTGGCATATCTACTAACAACATTTTGGGTACTCTGGAACCCAGTGGTCTCCTCTACTTCTTTCTGAAGAGTTGATTACTACTATTCCTATTGTGAAGAGGGAGAACAGGACCAGGCTAGTGATAAAACATGCTTTTAATGCATACAGTTCCAATTTCAGAATAACAGAGTTGGAATTTCAGTTGAACCTGTTGTGAATATGCAGTTATATTTTATTTTGCTTATATGATTATATTCAGATTCTCTGTCTATGGAGTTCCATTGAAAATATCACAGTCCTTTCCCCAGCTACAGCCACCATTACAGTATTTAAGGCTTTTATCCAACATAGGCAAATTAACACAACAAAAGCATTTTTAAAAATATTTGTTCAGTGGCTGCTTGAGGTGACCTGAGCTCCCTGTGGTCTGGCTTGCACAACATATTAAGCTCTAATATTGTTTGTCTGATTTTTGCCTTAGAATGAACCTTGTCACTGCAAGTTGTAAACCACAGATGACCAACTTCCACAAGATCTCAAGGCAGTTTTCAGTCAGAGACCAATAAAAGCAATAGCCCATTAGCCTACTCTAACTAAATCAAGGTAACTCTTGTATCATCAGTACCTGAACAACCCTTTTCAAGGCATTGTTAAAGGCCAGGAGATTGGTGGTGCTTCTAATCTCAAGAGGCAAATGTTCCAAAAAGCATTGCTAAGAAGCCATGACAAAGCCTCCAATCCTGGTGAGATAAGAAGCCTTGGGATACCTTCCCTCAAAAAGTATGTGAGATATGCTGAATCTGAGTGGGAAAGACAGCCATAGAAGTACCCAAGTACCATGTATGGCATTAAAAAATGTTTAGCTTCAAAAATTAAAAGCACTTAGAATTGGACTCAGTGACTACTGCACAGAGGGTCTACAGTTACAGAAGTGTGGTTACATTTTTAAACCAATGAAATCTTCCAAGTCATCCACAAAGACAGCCCTGAACAGCAGATTAAAATGGTTCTCAAGCCAGAAAGATTGATTCACAATGTGTCCCATTAATTAGGTTTAGTGCTGTGAAAGTTAGGGGTTAATATACAGAATCTTAGAAGTTGAATGAGCCAAAACTGTATTACTCATTTATTGGTGCATCATAAAGGCAGGCTTTGAGAGCCATTGGACCTCTCTTTCTTAAAATGAAAGCTCAAAGGGCTCAAAGAATAGAATAGAATAGAATAGAATAGAATAGAATAGAATAGAATAGAATAGAATAGAATAGAATAGAAGGGACCTTGGAGGTCTTCTAGTTCAGCCCCCTACTCAAGCAGGAGAACCTATACCATCTCAGACAAATGACTGCCTCTTCTTAAAAACCTCCAGTGATGGAGCATCCATGATTTTTGGAAGCAAGCTGTTCCACTGGTTAATTGTCCTGTCAGGAAGTTTCTTCTTAATTCCAGGTTGCTTCTCTCTTTGATCAGTTTCCAGCCATTGTTTCTTGTCCTGCCCTCTGGAGCTTTGGTGAATAACGTGACCCCCTCTTCTTGGTGGCAGCCCCTCAAATACTGGAATACTGCTATCATGTCTCCCCTATTTCTTCTTTACTTTAGACTAGCTAAACCCAAGTCCTGCAGCTTTGTATGTTCTTTGTATGTTTTAGTCTCCAGGCCTTTAATTATCTTAGTTGCTCTTCTCTGAATTTTTTCCAAACTCTCAACATCTTTTTTGTGATATGGTGACCAAAAGTGGCTGCAGTATTCCAGATGTGGTCTTACTACAGTTTTATAAAGCAGTACTAATACCTTGTGTGATCTCGATTCTATGCCTCTGTTTATACAACCCAGGATTTTATTAGCTTTTTTGGCTGCTGCTGCACACTGCTGGCTCATAGTCAAGTGATCGTCCACTAGGACTCCAAGGTCCCGCTCACAGTTAGTTTTTAAGCCAGGTCTCACCCAATCTGTACTTGTACCTTTGATTTTTCCTGCCTAAATGTAAAACTTTGCTTTTCTCCACATTGAAACTCATTGGATAGAGCCCATTGTTCAAGTTTGTCAAGATCTTTTTAGATCCTGAGTTTGTCTTCTGGGGGTGTTGGCTACTCCTGCCAATTTGGTGTCATCTGCAAATTTGATGAGTTCCCCTTCAATTCCCACGATTTCTGGAGGCAAACTGTTCCACTGGTTAATTGTCAGCTCTTTTGAAGTTTAAGATATTAGTTGGATTGTTTTCTATAGTGTTTGCATTATATTAAATTGCAGTATGACGTGGTCACTTTCACCCAAGGTTCTGGCAATTTCAACTCCCTGTATCATTTCTTCTCTATTAGTAAGAATTAAGTCCAGTATAGCTTTATGTCTGGTTCCCTCCTCCACCTGCTTGCTGCAGAGTTTGTCTCCCAGTTGATATCTGGATAGTTGAAGTCTCCCATTACTACTGTGGTATGCTTCCTACAAACATTTGTTAACTGGTTGGCAAAGAGTTCATCTATTTCTTCTGATTGGTTGGGTGGCCTGTAATATGCACCTATGGCAATGTCACTTTTTTCTCTCTTTTATATTGACCCATATACATTCTGGAGAGATTTTATCTTTGATCATGTGCATTTCTGTACATATGTAGTGTTCTCTTACATTTAGTGCAACTCCCCCTCCTCTTTTTGTAGACCTTTTTGTTTTGAACAATTTGTATCCATCCATCAGTCCATTACATTCATGGGTTTCGTCCCACCAGGTTTCTGTAATGCCAACTATGTCATACCCTCCCTCGTGTATTATTGCTTTGAGTATCTGCTTTTCATTAATTATATATTGAGATATTCCTGATTCTATCCCAGCCCCAGTGTTCTCACAGTATGGTTTCCTATGTTGTGGAAATCCAATTAATTGAGATTTTTTTCAGTAAAGCATGGTTCAGAACAATGTGTGAACACACAGTTAAGGCAGCAGTGAAAGGGCTTTGGCCTCAATTTTGCTGAAGTATAACTCAAACAGAATAACAGAATAACAGAGTTGGAAGGGTCCTTGGAGGTTTTCTAGTCCAACCCCCTACTCGGGCAGGAAACCCTGTATCATTTCAGACAAAGGGTTGTCCAATCTTGTCTTAAAAACTTCCAGGGTTCGACCATCCACAACTTCTGGAGGCAAGTCATTCCATTGATTAATTGTTCTAACTCTCAGGAAATTTCTCCTTTATTCTAGGTTGGTTCTCTTCTTGATTAGTTTCCCTCCATTGCTTCTTGTCCTGCCTTCAGGTGCTTTGGAGAATAGGTTGACCCAATCTTCTTTGTGGCAACCCCTTAGATATTGGAACACTGCTATCATGTCACCTTCTTATCATTAAACTAAACATACCCAGTTCCTGCAATCATTATTTATATGCTTTAGCTTCCAGTCCCCTAATCATCTTTGTGATCCTTCTCCACTGGTGAGTTTAGTTAGGGGTCTGGTAATTATGCTTTGGCAATATCTGGAGAAGTCTAGGTTTCTCATCTTGCATAAGAAGTCATAGCCCACCTGCTTCTCAACTTAAGAGCAGAACCATTATAATATCTCATGGCACTGTAATAATTCAGAAATCCAGTCATGAGGGCGTCAGCATAAATTTAATACAAGATTGGTTTTATTACTCTTCTGCACTCCTGAGCCTGAAAAAGAGAATGATTTCCAAAGCTGACTGACTCAATACAAATATTTCAGCTATCCTATGTTTCTACATTAGCTGTTAGACATAATGCATCATGCTGCAGAGGTAATGTTGCTTAGAAACAGTTCTTTTTTTTGCAACAGCTAAGTAACACATTAATACATACTGAACAGCATACTGAAGCAGAAAGCACATTACAGAAATGTGAGGAAATATTTCTTGATTTTCAAATGTTTTTTAATCTTTAATTCAGAATCAAGTGGGAGGAGCATCAACCTGAAATATATAGAGGTTTGGTTTAAAATATATTTCTTAAAAGAATGTTCATGATTTTGTAGCAATAACAGGGATACTGATTAAAGAAAGTGTACCATATTCTTGATATAATGTCAATATTGCAGAAATAAAGTGACATGTTTTTTAAAAAAAACTGTAATGGGCTAACAATGGCAGTTGAGCAGGATTAGTGATTATGGATAAATTTCAACAGGAAAAGAAGAACAAAAGATCAGGCACAGGAAATAAAATAGAACATATTGCAAGAGAGTATGGCTAGTGGCTGGCATTCTGAATAGGGGCACATCACATTCCTTCATTTTCTTCCATATTCTTTTTGTGTACTTCTATTATTAGCTTTCAAAAATACAGTTATGGAACTCTGTGATGATGTTATTTGAAAGTCTTGGTATACAACCCTGAAGCTAAAATTAAAGAATTCCCTTAATAGTCAAAGATAAACCAAGCTAGCATATAACAATTGTAACTTCTTCCTTGTCCTAAGGCAGAATATCTGCAAATAGCCCAAACCTGCAGAGATGAAGTCAGGAAAGCTAAGGCTCAAAATGAACTAAGGAATAACAAAATAACAGAGTTGAAAGAGACCTTGGAGGTCTTCTAGACCAATCCCCTGTTCAAGCAGGAAACCCAATACCATTTCAGCAAATAGTTATCTAGTATCCTCTTAAAATCTTTCAGTGATGGAGCACCCACAACTTCTGAAGGCAAGCTGTTTCACTGATTAATTGTTCTAATTGTCAGAAAAATTCTCTTTATTTCTAGGGTGGTTTTCTCTTTGATTAGTTTCCGTCCATTGCTTCTAGTTCTGCCTTCAGGAGCTTTGGAGAATAGGTTGACCCCCCTCTTCTTTGTGGCAGCTCTTTAGATATTGGAACACTGCTATCATGTCAACCCAGTCTTTCTTTTCATTAAATTAAATAATAATAAGAGATTGGACCACTATTTATCTGAAATGGTATAGGGTTTCCTGCTTGAGCAGGGGTTGGACTAAAAGACCTCCAAAGTCCCTTCCAACTCTGTTGTTCTGTTATTCTGTTGTTCTGTTTTGGTTCCCTTCGCTCTTGATATGTAGAGTTTTGAAACCATGTGGTCTTTCGGATAATCTGTACCTTCTGACTTAATTGTTCTATAGAAACAGAACTTTAATGTTAAATCAAGAGTACAGGAAAAGCAAAAGTAAGTGTCAGTAGCCTAACCTATATCAGTACTCGGGCAACTGAAAATGTCTCCAGTTTAAGTCTTTAAATGCAATCCTAGATAAAACACATTACAGTAATTAGGAATTGATGTCACTCACATAGCTAACAGTAGCAAACCTGTTCAATCAAGGAAGAACAGCAATTGTTTCTAGGAACCACAGTTGTGTCTTGGATTTCTGCAGTTAGTACTGATTTTTTTAAGTAGTGGTAAAACAAGTCATGGCTTATTCTTAGCCCAGAGGTCCCCAACCTTTTGGGCACCAGGGACTGGTGCCACGGAGAAAGGTTTTTCTGCGGACCAGAAGGGGTATGGTTTTGAATACTGCCTGCATCCTGAGGATGGAGCTTTGCTTGTTTGTGCGGCCCGCTTGCTGGCATGCTGCGGACCGGTGCCAGTCCACGGACCGGGGGTTGGGGACCTCTGCCTTAGCCTTTTTTAGATTGTGAGTGCCCCAAGCACTCAGCTCATTTACTTATTCATTGCACTGCATGTCAATGTCAGTCTTTGGTAGATGAATTTCAGAAGCCAGCGGGCAGTAAACATGGAAGGGTCTATTGTAAAAATTTTAAAAACTGAATAATACAAATCATTCTGGAGATAATATATTTGAATGAGAAACACTCCTCTGTCTGACCATTTTAAGTACCAAAGTTTTGTATGGGGAGACTGGCGCTATTGCCCCAGTCTAAAAAACTCCAAGTGTAGCTCAAGATATGCCCTTAGTCTTAATAGAAAGCACATAAAAAAAGTTTTTCTATTTCACGCCTGAGGCTGCCATTTTGATTTTTTGACTGCATCCTGCAAACAACCCTGCTGAGAAAGGATCCCACTTAAGTCTTTCATGTATCCTGACGTAAATAGATGGTTATGTAATAAATCAATGTTTTTAATTGAAAGAGGCTAGGATTTTAGTGGACCATGTCAGGGAAAATTAAGGATTAAACTAAAAATTGTTTGAAAGAACAAACATTAATAAGTTGCTTTAGTTGAACACAAAAAAATCATACATTGTGTACTTGAAAGCCAGCAGAAATATAATGAAGGATTAAATACCTAAAATAAATACAAGCGGGATTAATAAACCACACAATAATCCCTTCTGTGACTTATTTATATTCATATTCTTGCTTTCTTTTCCCCCCAGCTATTTCTCCTAAGGTGCTCATTTGTTAACTTCATGAAAAGCTTAGAGGAACTGTGCCAATAGTTGTCAAGGAGATACTGCAATTACAATTGATGCCAGCACTTCAGGTTATTTTAACAATACGTTTCTGTAGACTGTAGTAAAGGTTAATTATTTCTTTTCCTTTTATTTTGTTCCCCTCTGCCCCCAAAATACCAAAAAGAAATTATGTAAAAGGCTCAGGACACCATCTGTCAGCAGGATAATTCTGTGAAAATTAAACAGAATGGGGCCAAATTTGGTATGGCTGGAGGAGCCAGCAGAAGAATGATCAAATCTCAAAATGGGCTGGATCTGGACCAAGGGCTCCAGAGGAAAAATCCAGAGGGGAAAAAAATCCTCCAAGGATCCTCATGGGAGAAGCAACTTGCCAGCACCTTTGAATGTTGGCTATTGTTCCATTTTAAGTCCACTCTTCTCTTGGTCATGTGACCCAAATATATCTACCTGGGAACTGGGAAGTACATACAACAAACACAAGAATAAGTAAGGCAAGAACAGAAACACACATGGATATACAAACACAAATGCATGCAAGCATGCTAATTAATCTCCGAAGAAAGTGAACACACACACACATACCTAACACATTACATCATTATACAGGAGAAAACACAGGTAGCTCCTACTGTATGTTATCACTGCTAAAGGAATTGAGAAAAATTCCAGAATCCAGGCCATGTTTGATTTCCCTACATTTTTTTCAGGCCTTTAAAGTAGCAGAAGGAATAATAATAATAATAATAATAATAATAATAATAATAATAATAATAATAATAATAATAATAATAATAATAATAATAATAATAATAATAATAATAATAATAATAATAATAAAGTTGGAAGGGATCTTGGAGGTCATCTAGTCCAAACCCCTGCTCAGGCAGGAAACCCTATACCATTTCAGACAAATGGCTGTCCAGTCTCTTCTTAAAAACTTCCAGTGTTGGAGCATTCACCGCTTCTGGAGGCAGGTTGTTCCACTGGTTAATTGTTCTAACTGTCAGGAAGTTTCTCCTTAGTTCTCCTTAGATGATATATCAGTGAATGAAGCAGAGTGGATAGGTAGATAAACCTTTATTACCGTCTTTGACCAACATGAAGCAGAATAGAAATGTCAGACTCTTTGTTAAATAAAGGTCTTTATTGGGTGCCAATTTGGTTCAAATTCAAAGTTTGAGGTCTGAGTTCAGATAAGGTTTGCTTTATCTTAAATGCATCTCCTCATATTCACTTTACCCTGCTTCCTTTCTATTTTGTATGTTTCCTTTCATTCAATAACCTCAAGTCTGGAGTGTGATTTAAGTAACAGAAATAAGATCAAGATAAAGATTCAGTACGCCCATCTCATAGTGCCTTCACTCCTTTCCTTAAAGTAAATTTGATTATGAATATCAAATGTCAAGCATATTTTGATCCTTATCGCTTGTGCAACAGTCTCTATGAATGGAAAAATATAGTCTTTTCCACAGTGACAATTCTCCATGAAATTTCTAGTACAGTGGTCCTTCATAACCTCCTATTAGACTTAAGTCATTAGACTTAAACAAACCATTAACAAGTTCACATTTCAGAAAGCATTTGAGCAGGATATACACTTTTAAATGAGAAATATCACATTCCATTATATTATAATTATGGTTTTCCATTGATCATAGATTTAAGTTATTTATATCCAGCTTATTTTTCTCCAAATGATGAAAGTGAAAGTGAAGAGATTAACAAATTCACATTGAAAGAAAGCTTGCTGGAATTTGGCAGAAGAGATCAAGGAAGAAGAATTTTTGTGTCTCTTTTTCTCCATCTTCTTTCATTCCAGGTTAGCCCTCACCCACAGAGCTCACAACCAGAATAAGCAAATAAGGAAGTTTTGCGTGAATATTTGGCTAGGAGGGTTGGCAGGGAAGACTTTAACCAATAGGATCAGCAAGGGAAGCACTGTGACCTGCGAATATGTGCAGTGTTTGCTTTCCTCTCTGAAGACCAGCCAAACTTCATCTGCTGCAAAAGCAAGTTTGTTTAGTTGGTGGAAGAAAAAGTAAAGTAGGGGGACTTGAGGGAAGAACTGCAACACTAAATCCACCAGGGAAGATTTTTTTTCCACAACAGTAGTGACATCAAGTAGATAGTACTCAACTCCCAGATGTTTCTGTAAACAGGCACAGAATATGGGAAATAAGCCTGGAAAAGCTTGACTTTGGAAGTCAGATATACTTACATGTGCAGATAACCCATTTATGTTTCAAAGGTGCTTTTTCAAGAGGCAACTGGTTTCCTTGAAGATGTTTTGTTTCTCATCCAAGAAGCTTCTTCAGTTCTGGCTGAAGAACTGAGGAAACGTCTTGGATGAGAAGCAAAATGTCTCCAAGAAAAAACAAAGAAAGTCCAGTTGCCTCTTGAAAAAGCACCTTTGGGACAACCATGACCTGGATGACTGAGAATCTCTATAGATATAACCCATTTATCCTCAGTTGTGATGGGGATTGGAGGT
This sequence comes from Azemiops feae, assembly GCA_023970755.1. Classification (NCBI taxonomy): domain Eukaryota; kingdom Metazoa; phylum Chordata; class Lepidosauria; order Squamata; family Viperidae; genus Azemiops; species Azemiops feae. The sequence continues at coordinate 1,216,626 of JALGBA010003860.1, read as the reverse complement.
TGCAAGAATCAGTTGGTCTTTTTCTAAAATTTCCATTTCCCTGGGCTTAACACATTTCAGCATTATTGTTGATTTAGTGGCTTCTGGATGCATTTTGCTGTTAGGGCATCTCAATGGCTCCATAAATTACTAAATCTAATCTGGAACTTTCATACCCTTTGCTTTACTTGGTTCACAGTGGTGATAAAACTGTGTCCTGGGAATGATATGGCTATAGGATGTTCACAGATCCTTCTTAATCAGAGTTTAAGCCCAGGCATGAAATGGTCATGGCTTAGTTGCTTTAGTGAATGATCTCTGTTGGGATAGGTTGGAAGGAATGTGTATCTCCTGGTCCTATTAGATGTCTCAGTAGCATTCAGTACAAGTGGCATGGTATCCCTCTTTCTGCAAGGCTGGGATTTGAGGGCATCATTTTACAGTGGTTCTACTGATTACCTGACTGGGCAATGCTGGCTATGATTGTTCAGTGTTAGATAACACAGGGCCTTCCCCCATACTATTTAACATCTGTACTACATGATATTGCTGGGAGAAATCACCCATTGGTTGCAAGGGTATCATCACGGACATAAATAATTTCCCCATCACCATTTATTCTGAAATCCATGCTATTTAACATTTTTGTGATCTATATGTTGGTAAAATCTAACCAAACTATCACTTATAATCTTATGGCAAGGCAGCCCAAATTGTAAAAATTGTTAACAGTAATAACACATTCCTATGCTTGCTTACGCAAAATTAAGATTCATCATCTTATAAAAGGTATTCCATTTGTTCAGAAGATATGTGCTGTCTTATGTACGATTTAAAAGATGACGTTTTTGAAAAATATGAGGCTCACTGGATCAGCAACATTATCATCGAAATGTTTTCAGTTGTTAGAGTGAACTAGATGCAATACAAAGATAAAATCTGTTAATATTACATATTATTGATCTATGCATGCCCCTGCTATTTGTATAAATAAATACTACATAAGGGCCTACACATTACTATTTAAACACCAGACATACATGGAATAAAATTTTGCTTTAATTTTAAATTTTTATATAGTTTCATCCATCCATTTCCATATAATGTATTCTTTTTTGTTTAATGTATCCAGTCTGAAGTGATTAAGGTGCTGGCCTAGAAACTGAGACTTCACATTCTAGTCTGACCTTAGGCATGAAAGGCAGCTAAGAGACTTTGGGCCAATCTCTCTCTCTCTCAGCCTAATCAGGGTTGTTGATATGGAGAACATTGAAGGAGGAAGGAGTAATAGGTATGTTCACCACCTTGAGTTACTTATAAAGGAATAAAGGTGAGATAAAAATTCAACAAACAAACAAACATATAATTTTACAAAGCTTCCTAACAGTTTTGTAACTTCTGTTTTGATGAATCTAATTAAAATTCTACCTGGGGTGTTATGTGGCAGGTCCTTCTTTGTTTGAATTCTAAAATCCCATAGCACTGTAGCCTTTTCATTTTCTATTACTTAATGTATTTTCTCCCCACCCTCACCTCAGTTCTTGCTTGTAGGCAAATGATATTTCTTGCAGATATTCCACTGCAGCATCGTTGCTATTTTGTCATCCTATTGTTTGTAATCAACTGCTGTAAGATTGCATAAATTAACAAGGTGGTCCACTATTTTTTCAGCTTCTTTGCAGAGATGACATTTGCTTTCTGTTGCTTTTTCTCAATTCTGGCTTAGTGTGCATTTATTCTTGTGCTGCCATAATTAGCCACTCTGACTCTTTGTTTAACTTTCCTGTTCTTAGTTATTGCCAGGTCTTGTTGTTATATGCATTGCCTGTTTTTGTTTTTAATGTACTGGCCATGTAATCCTTTGCATTAGCTTGTCTCTTTTCTATTCTTCATTTGATCTTTCTTGTAAGCCAGTTTGGTCTCTCAAATACTTTAATACAGTAAGCCTTCATGGTATTTAATAGCTTAGATCTATCTTCTTCATTATTCTTCAGATATTCTTCCAATGCCCTTTTTCGTCTTCAGCCATTTGATGAACTTGCAGCAGTCCATGCTTACCTATTTTCCTTGGTAATAGTCTGTCAACTTCACTGTGAGCATGAAAGGCAAGATTCATTATCATTATTTTTCTGGTCTTCTTATTTGGGGCTTTTAGTGCATGAGTCCAGTCCATTATTCCAGCTGTGTATCCAATAACTGGAATTGCTCAGTGTTAATTGCCTTGATGCCATTTCTGCCACACAATTTGGACTTTAAAATCTTGTTCACTCTCGTGAGTTATTAACTTCCAACCTTTCTTCTTGACTTCAGTCTGCTTGATGTCACCTGAAGGACGCTGAAGTAATTGACTGATTGACTTCATCCAGACTCTTGATGTTATTTCTGTAGGATATCTTGATTCTTTCAGTTTTGTTTTTCCCCGTTGATGGTAAGGGTGGCACATTTGTCAAGTCCATTGCAGTATCATGGCTGTATATACAGTGTTGAGCAGTGATGCTACTTTATATGGTATTTTTTCTATACAGCTTCAGATGGTCCCTGTAAAGGAGGTGTGAAAGCCTGACAGATTTTTAAAAAATGTTTGATAGCCATGATCTGACTTGTTCAAAATTGTTGAGATGAAATCAGTGCAATGAAAAACAGTAGTGGTTATAGTGAGTGTCCTTGAAAGATTCTTGTCTTGAGATTAAACTATCCCAGTATATCATAATTGATGAACAACGGTGATATTACTAATGCAGGATGGGAAAATTGAGGCTATTCAAATGTTGAACTATCGTTACCATGCCAGTTCAGGCAGAATGACTCATAGTGAGGGAGCAATAGTAAAACAGCTAAAGCTTCTCTTATTTCTGCTTTAATGAAGCAGTATAAATGCAAATATTATAACAATTAATTTGTTAAACAATTGTTGTTAAACAACTTAATTAACATTAAAATGCAATTGAAGCTTTGAGTTTCCAGTATTTGATATATCCAAACCTTGGTGTTGCCTAATTTTTTTTTGACAGCATTTCATTAGGGTGATGCAGCAGCATTTTTTCATTACTATTTACTTCAAATGTGGTATCTGTACTGATGCCCCAATCTTGTGTTAGTTTACTAGTTAGCATTTTGCTGAACAGTCTACACTAAGGCCTTGTTTGGTCTGAAAAACAGAAGATTGAGTACAGTAGTGTCTCTCAACATCTTTTAGCTCTCTTTGCTTAACTTCCTTAATACAAACAGCTTTCTCATTTGTATTATATAGCCCAATGCTGCTAGAGGGAAAGATTGAGTCAAGGCAAGAGATGAGGATATTTTAAAAACTTTGTGTCCGGTGGATAATTACCGATTCAAATCCACAAATCTCATGAAGTCAATGGGAACAAATTACCCACCCCATTTCAAGAGCCATTGCTTGTTTTTCTGCAATAAGTGTAGGGTTAAAATTCAATTATACACATAGCAATTCTGATAATTAGTTGTTTGAAAACCAAATGCTAGGGATCAACAATGTAAGAAGGCTACACCCTTTCAGTCCATGTTCATGAATTCCCTGAATGCGTCTGGATGTCAACTGTGGGACCCAGAAGGCTGGACAAGACGGGCTCTTGGCCCCATCCAGCAGGGCTCCCTTAAAGATATCTGGAATGGAAAGTAAAATTCTAACTGGCTGCTGCTGCTAAATATTTCTTCAATAATAAACAATCACTTTAAATTCAATAAGCATCTCAAGACTTCTTCTGAAAACATTATCTCTTTCACAAAAAAGTTAAATCGTTTTCAGAACAAAACAATCAGCCCTAGTATTTTCCTATGTAGCATTTCAGAGTCTTTATCCTTTTATTTTTCATCCTATGTTTATCTTGACTACATTAAAGTTTTTGCTGGCTTTGACGAGATCACTTGTTTATTAAATGGCACAATCAGTACTATTAGCTTCCACTACTAGAATTGTAAAATGTACCAGTAGCCATTTATTAGTTTTCTTAATTCAGTGTAAGATTCCAGACTCCACTCAGGGACAACAAACTGAAAATCAGAGAAGCACATGTATCTCAGTATAGATCAATATTTGAATAATACAGAAGAAATTTACTATGGTCTTCTTCTGGAAAGTTATTTTCAACCAGCTAGTCCCTGCAATTTTCTGGTAGTCTCCCATTCAAGTACTAATGAAGTGGAGCATTCCTTAGCTTCTTGGCCAAGGTCAAAAAATCTAACTAGATGTTGCCATTCTAAGTTTTTAGAAAATGCAATTTAATTCTTTTAAAGTTTTATTCCAGGTCTAACAGCATAGACCCCATTTAAGAGGATTATGTAAACAGCCCCCCTTTTCCCCATTGTCAAGCCTGCAGCTTTTCTAAGTTGCTTTTGATTTACAAAAGCCCAAAACATGCCACCTATCATTTCAATTTCTATTTCCATATTTCAAATGCATGTTGGCTCTTTTTTCTGAGTTAAAAAGCAAATAATGTTGCCGATTGATGTTATCACTCTAAAAACCAATAACAGCTTCATCCTGTGTCCTTCACTTCATCATCACAAAGTCAAACAGCATGCAGTTACAATTAATCATCACTAGTGCTGAACAATTCACATCCATTGTTGACCTAGTTTCAATCACTCTTTTAAGACTGTGGGAAGCTAATATAATCAGCATGTCACTTGCCAAGACATAAAGTAACAATTGCACAAAGTTTTATGACAAGAGAAGGACAGAACTTAGATAGGGTTAGGGTATCAATGGGGGCCAGTGTGTTTGGAGATTTGATGCCTGTTAAAATTCTTTACTTGTTCTTGATTTTTTAGAAACAGAAACAGGCATGCTTCATATCAAAATATTGAGATCCCTTCAAACTTTTATTACCAGGAAAGCTTTTGGAATTATGAGATGCTAGAGTTTCATCCTCAAGCATAGCTGAAAAAAAGGGGTAAGTCGGAAGCAGTGAGAAAGGAAAGCTTTATTTATTCTTGTGCAATGCTAAAGTAAGGGATGATGAGAACTGCTATTGAAGACTATCTGGAGAAGCATAGATCACACACTTCTGTTTTGAACCAAAGAGAAGGAATTTCATACTTGGATAAATCAGGTCACATGCAAAGACAGCTATCTTAGGCTGTCCAGAGATTATTCAGAAAACTCCTGGTATCTCCTGCCAGCTGTGTACACCGTTAGAAAGGAAATCATCTGAGTATGCACATAGCAGCTCCCTTAGTGACACAATTCACAGGTTCTTATGAAGATAAAAGGAGAGATTGTTCCATCCATTTCTTCACAAATATCTTCACAAATGAAGAATACAACAATAATTAGCACAGGGTTACAGCTGGGTGTCAGGTATATTGGATTTGTGCAGTGATGGGATTCAAATATGTGAACAACCAGTTCTCTATGTGGATGCCGCTTCCAGAAGTCCATTCTGGGCCTGGGCAACAAAAAATTAGCTACCGGTTCTGCCGAAGTGATGCGAACTGGCTGAATCCCACCACTGGATTTGTGCCTGTATGATTTCTGCAATTTGTATCAGCTCCAGGGTTGGGGAGGGGGAGAATTTAATGGAGAATCAGAGTGGAGGGAAAGTCTTTTTATGAACATATCAATATAAGAAGTCCAGTCTAAAGTAAAAGACTTTTATAGAGGGAAAAAGCCACTGGGAATTCCTAGCCGTAGAAGTCTAGCAAAGTAATTTTAACTGGACTGCGCTCTCATATTTGAGAAAAAGCAAAGGAGATGTAGTTAAGTCAAAGTTTCAAAAATGTTTTTGTGATAGTATTCCTCTATAAAATGTTTGAAACCCAGCTTCAGAAATTCCCTGTATTTTGAATCCTATTTTCTGCTTATAGAAAAACAACAAATTAAAAACTACACCACCAATAATTCCAAGGTGGGTAGCCATTTACTCTTGCAGTAAAAACAATGCAAAAATTTTATGTCACCTAACAAATGTATTATCACAAGCTTGTACTGTGTTCAGCCCATCTCATTTGATGCCCATAAACTCCAAAAGATTGGCTGATAATACAATCATTAGCATTTAAAGTACCATAGACCTTTTACATTTATAGCTATCAACAAGCAAGTTTTCCCTGTTTGTTTTTTATTTTATTTTTGCATTACACATAGCTAGTATATTTTAATAGAATTTAAGGATGACTGTAGATGTCCAGGCCTCCAAAACCCATTCGGAGAGCTGAAATTTAACATCAAATTAGCAAGGCTGACATCCCACCGAGCTTTAGCTGTCAAACAGTTTAAGTAATGAGGAGAGAAAGAATGAAAAATAGAAAGAAAAACCACTGTTAAAAGGTTTACAATGATAAAGCTATTCTACACAATGAATGAGAGAGATACCTGAAAACAAACAAAAAGATTTTAATTATTTGGTCCAACCAGAACTTCTAAGATCCATTTTTGGGCAATGACACAATCTGAAAAGTGATAAATTAGCTCCTAAATATGTTTTTGCTCTAGACTGATAATGTTAAGATTAAAATAATTCATGTTAGTCTGTTCTCTGGCATTGTAGAGTTGGATAAAAATGATTTTTAAAGTTTCATTTCTTTTCTCTGAGACCTGGACCTGGCATGAAGCTGGGGTGGGGGAGATGGGCAGGACAAACAGCAATCATTCCACTGGTGTGAATGATAACATCAGTGCCTTACATGAAGGTCAGAAAATACAGAACTGATTAAAGGGAAAATAATTCAGACTCAAGTTTGCAATTAAGATGATAATAGCCTTGATAAAGAACATTATGAAGGTATTTGGAATTTTTAACAGTTAGTAATAACAAATTTAAACAGAAATATACTTACATCTCTTGTTAAATGAGAGTAATTACATTCACATTATATCTTCAGTGGCAAAATATAAAATGTATTGTTGCCGGAAAAATCAAAATTAGTATCTCTCTGCTTGGAAGTAATGAAAATGCAGGGTCACAATCAGTACTATATGTTAAGATTCCATACAAATTAAAAAACGGTTGAAGGCTACTACACTAAATAAATTTTTAAAAAACCCACTAATATGCACAATTTCAATTTGTTTTTGGGACATACAGAAACTTCCTAAACTGGCCAGTGAAAAACAATAGTTTGGGGACTAGTGGGTTTTGCTTCTAACAGTTCATGTTTTAAACCATATCAGAAGTATAATGTTATAATTTCTTCTCACCCTGGTGCCTTCCCAATGAGTTGGACATTCAACTATTGCAATTTTTTAAAGTTCACAGAGAAATTACCAGTACACCCAGTCATAGTCATCTGGGCTTGCAATTTTTCATTTCACAAATAGTTTGGACCTAGAATTGGGGATGAGTCACATATTCACTTGCATTCAAGACATTTCTCTATGACTGTAGGGAAGTTATATATTCTTTTTTGAGTAATACTAGAAATTATAAAAGAATGTTCAAATAAAACAGCACAAAATATTTACAGGGAAAAATAAAATAAGGTTTTGTAAAGTCACCTTGTAATGGAGATGAGTGGCATAGAAATTAAATACATACATATATACATACATACATGCACGCATAGGTAAAATGAAGAGAGTAGACATTTTGCAACATCATTTTAAAGGGATAATCTTTGAAGTCCCTCTGGCCTATAGGGCCCTAGACGTATCTGCAACATGACAACACTGAGCCAAAATATTTGAGGTTGAAAATTCACTGGTCCCTGCATTAGAATTAAGCAAGACACGATGTACTGTATATAAAATTCTTCCATAAAGAATCAAGTTTAACTTGAATAAACCTCACCTTTACTCAGTTTACCAGTATCAGTAGTGCATTCACTTTGAAGTACAGAATTTACAACATGAGTTGTAATGCATTGATTATATATATATACATTAAACAGCATCAGTACACATTTAATAGGATCACAAATTGAGCATAAACCATGAGTTGGGCGTTCAATGAACTCTGCAGAAATGTGTGTCTTGCTTAAACTGATGTCACCACTTTTGCCTTCAGAAAAACCTGGAATTGGTTTTCATCATCACTTCAACACACCACCAACATTCCAAAAGGAATGTTTTCAGAACTTTACCTGTAGTTTTGGTTCTGAAAAATATGGAAATTTGCTCCAAGACAAAGCTTTTGTTCACTTCAAAGTTTCTCTTCAAATTTTTACTGAAACTATTTTGTTTCATACTCATTTCTACCATGAACTATTTTTAAAAATTGGAACAGAAATACCATTTTTAGAAAAGACAGAAAATGTCATTTGTTAGCTTGTTCCTTTTAAATATCTGCTTTAGAATATTTACATGTTTCTCTATATTTACCACTATATTTCTTACTTTCCTCCACTAAATAAATCAAAAACTAGAAAGATGCAGATGAGAGAGAGCACAGCTGAATGTCTGCTACCAAAATCATTCTGTTTAGGAGTCCTATATCCTGTGTTTGCTTACGCTGTTAATTTAGTTTCTGATGACATGCTAGATAAAATCTGGCTTCTCTTTGCTCAGCAAAATATCAATGGTCAAGGTCATCTTTGGAGAATAAAGAAATGAAACAAGATCTTGGTCAAATTATTTTCTCTCCAAGGACATTTATGCTCTTTCACCATTTCTGAAGGATTCTTCTTGGACAATAGTAGGAATTGATCATATGATTTCCTCCCACGGAATACAAGACACTATATAACAATTTTTCCAAATCTTTATGATACCTCAGTTTAGGCTTGTTGTTGCAGTTACGTTCTCTCAACCTTAATGACTCAATAGTGAGGAAGGTATTACAGAGGGTGGTGAGCACGGCACAAAACATCGTGGGCTGTTCCCTGACACCACTGGATGACATCGCCAGGGCCCGTTGCCTTGGTAGAGTGAGGAAAATTCTCAGGGATGACTCACACCCTGGTTGGTACCTCTTTACTCTCCTACCATCGGGTAGGAGATACAGAAACATAGCCAGCCTTACCAACAGGCTGAAGAACAGCTTTTATCCATGAGCTGTCAGGCTCTTGAATGGGACATAATAATTTCATGCATGACAGACCCGAGAGGCCGGCGTGCTGTGCAATTAGCTCACAGGGTGTAATAAGTTGGGGGTTTGTAGTCACTGTGAGTTGTGGGGGGGGGGCACGGAGGGAGGCTCAGCCAATCTCACTGTATACATTATACTTTGATAATAAAGGTTCATTTGTTCGTGATATTGTTAAGCATGTGGAACAGGCTAATTCTCAGACATGTAAATTATAAACACTGTGTCCAGAAAAAGGAGATTGTGAAATTGCCCACTTGTACTCCAGATAGCTGCTTCTCATGAGTAAACTGCAGGAACCAAAGTTTTTGAGGTTGATTCACAAATTGAGCAAGGGATTCCAACTAAACTCACAGCAGTAATGTGTTTGCCAGACTTCATTTCTTAATCACTTTCAGAAAATGCTTAATTTCTTTTTAGCTATTAGAATCCTTCACAACAGCAAGTTTCAGAGCACTGGATGAGTTTCATTCAATCCTTCTTGAAAGAAGTTTTAAATAAGCTTTAAGGATTAATTTTTTAAAAAAAACTTTTCTAGTGAAATGAACAGCAAAAATGTTCATTTGAGGGTCCAGATGGATTTGAAATTTTGAAATTAAGAATCCTTCCCATGGGAAAATGCTGTTGTTTTGAATTCTCACAAAATGATAGGATAGGACTTTGAAGGCTGAACATTAAAGGAAACCAGGAGGGAATTTACAACAAAAGGACAGGAACACTTACATTAGACTTACTAATACAGAATGGAGCAAAATATTTTAACATTGGATACACTGAAAGATATCTATAAACAATGGACCCAGACATTAATTTTAAAAAATCTCTGCCATTATAGATGGACTGTGTTTAAAAGATGTTTTGGAACAGGAACCAGTTTCACTGAACAAGATTGAAATTGATTTGAAAGTGGATTTAAAGTGACAGGCTACAAGAATGATACAGAAAAAAATGCTATACTGGATATACCAATGAAACTGGCTGATTTCTTAATAATTAAAAGGGATATATACATAATAAACAAAAAAAGTTATTCGGATAACTTTCTGATATTGGATTTACAAAACAATCTTGTTAAAGTTTAGAAGGACTTTGTGAGAAGGGACAAAGAAAAAAATGAAGATTCAAGTTCTAGGACAGTATTTGAAGGGATTAAAGATCAAGATAGTTAAAAGGAAGGAATATAAAGTTGGTTTATTAGATCAAGTTTAAAACAGATATGTTTTTATCTAAGGTAACTCTTGATGAACTTTTGCTGACCAGTATTGATTGGCAAGGCTTTAGAGTTTTGTTACAGATAAGAGCTAAGATATGGAAAGAGAGCATTTTCTTGTAAGATATGAAAAGAGAGCATTTACTGATAAATTACTAAAAATGTTTATACTTGTTATTAATGAGGAAATCATTTCTATATATATTACTATTCTTTTTACTATATTCTTAATTTTTCTTTCTTTTCTATTTTTTCCCCTTTCTTGAATTTTCTGGTTTTTCTATATTATTGCTTTTTAGCTTGTATTAATTCTTAGCTTACAATTGCAATATTTAATGTTTAATTAAATTATTTTAGAAGGCATAAATTGTGTTGAACTGCTTGCTGCATTACACTCATATATATCAAGGAAAAATCAAAAGTATAAATACAGATTGAGAAAGATCTGGCTTAAAAACAGTAACTGTGAGAGGGACCTTGGAGTCCTAGTGGACAATCACTTGACTATGAGCCAGCAGTGTGCAGCAGCAGCCAAAAAAGCTACTATAATCCTGGGTTGTATAAACAGAGGCATAGAATCGAGATCACGTGAGGTATTAGTACCGCTTTATAAAACCCTAGTAAGACTACACCTGGAATACTGCAGCCAATTTTGGTCACCATATCACAAAAAAGATGTTGAGAGTTTGGAAAAAATTCAGAGAAGAGCAACTAAGATGATCAAAGGCCTGGAGACTAAAACATACGAAGAATGGCTGCAGGACTTGAGTTTGGCTAGTCTAGACTAGAGTAAAGAAGAAATAGGGGAGACATGATAGCAGTATTCCAGTATTTGAGGGGCTGCCACCAAAAAGAGGGGGTCACGTTATTCACCAAAGCTCCAGAGGGCAGGACAAGAAACAATGGTTGGAAACTGATCAAAGAGAGAAGCAACCTGGAATCAAGGAGAAATTTCCTGACAGTGAGGACAATTAACCAGTGGCTTGCCTTCAGAAATTGTGGGCACTCCACCACTGGAGGCTTTTAAGAAGAGGATAGTCACTTGTCTGAGATGATACAGGGTCTCCTGCTTGAGCAGGGGGCTGGACTAGGAAACCTCCAAGGTCCCTTCCAGCTCTATTCTATCTATCTATCTATCTATCTATCTATCTATCTATCTATCTATCTATCTATCTATCTATCTATCTATCTATCTATCTATCTATCTTATCTATCTAATCTATCTAATCTATCTATCCATGCACATACATATCCATATACACACACATACATCATTTTAATTCCTCATATATTTTTTGTGTGTGTATATGTCTTTGATAAATTTATATACAGTATATGTCTTTGATAAATTTATATATATATATATATATATATATATATATATATATATATATATGTATGTATGTATATGTGTGTGTTAGCATGTGTTCTCTGTCTAGAAAAGTATATAGTATGCTTAAAAGTTTGTGAACTGTTGAATTTTCAATATCTCTGCATAAACATGACCTGAAATATGTTTTCCATACAAGTGATAAAATTAGATCAAGAGAATTCAATTAAACAAATTAAGCAAATATTTGTTCTTCATTTCTTGAGAAAAATGATTCAAAGCTACATATTTTATCATTTGTCAGTTTCTGAGTTTTCTACGCAAGAGTCCTGACAGTTTGATACCACATTTATTTTTTCTCAAATTTGGTATTTCAACCATTATACAGCTATATTGAAATTTATTTCTATTCAACATGAAAGATCAATGGCCAATCCTATAAGTTCTTGATGTAGTCAAATATGGTGTAACCGTAAACAGATTCCTTCAAAATATGTTTATCCTGATACAAACAATACTGAAACTACATAAACATGACAAAAATTATAATCATGATTTTAATTAAAATACTATTATTTGCAACTACTCAGCTTTCTAACTGACCCAAACTTCTCACTGTACCTTCCTATATAGTCACTTGAAAAAGTAAGTATCATTGAATTTTTAAAACTTTTTCAACATACAAAGATTTGGTTTTAATTTCTATAATACTGCTAGATAGGGAATATAACAATTATAACATAGTTTGAGCCCATGGAACCTGAGGAAGTAAACAAGGCCCTCTCAACTATTAGTTCGGCTACTTGTATATTAGATCCATGTCCTTCCTTGCTTATTAAATCTATGCAGGAGGGAACATGGGATTGGGTCTGAATGGTAGTTAGCTCCTCCTTGAAAGAGTGTCCCATCAGCTCTTAAAAGATCCCCTCCTCAAAGGATCTTGTCTCAACCCAAGTTGGAGTGTTTTTGCCTAGTTTTCCTTCTTAAGCGTTGATCACACTCATGGATGACCTCTGGCGGGAGCAGGATGTAGTAGTGAATCCATCCTGGGCTTTCTTGACCTCTCAGTGGCATTTGATACCATCGGTCATGGTATCCTTTTGGGCTGGCTCCAGGAATTGGGGCTGAGCAGCACTGTGTTGTGCTGGTTCTTCTCCTTCCTCCAGGGTCGATTTCAATCGTTCTTGATAAACAGGAGAGATCCAGGCCACAGCCCCTATTTTGTAGGATGTATGCACAGCACAAGTGTCTCTCTCCCAACTGAATTCCTCCTCACCCATTGCTCAAACTATCAGAAATCGAACCTACACAAGGTCTCTGGCTGGCACAAGAGCCTTCAGGCTAAACTTTCACATTTTAAATGGAGTCCTGGAAAGTGACCATCCAGCTGAATTCACCTACCAATTGTGCTTCAGAATGATTAATAATGACTAGGTACCTACTATTTTTAAACCATATTTAGAGGTTATGTCTAAATTTGATAGCGATAACTTCCTAAGCCTGCTCCAATTAAATCTCTTCACTCAAGAGACATGTACTGAGAGCTGCTATCAATCTTTAATAATTCCAGCAGGAATAACTTACTGTTTATCCAAGTTGACTCTCAGCCTAAATGAAGTGATAATTGAGTTCCTCTCCTTAGATCACCTACAATGCCTTTAATCTGCCCAGACATCAGCTAAGTCACCTGATGCACTCTTAGAGGATTATAACAATCTTGCCCAAGTGCTCCACCAGGATCTAACCTGTAATAATAGTGTCCCGAGTCAACAATTGTACTACTCCAAAGACTGTACTAAAACTAAGAGAGATCTTACCGCCAGTTACTGGGCTTATGTATCCAATAAACCAAAACTTTGGACCTCCTCCAGCATAAGAGATGCTATAAAGAAAGGTGTCATTCTTAACTAAACTTAAAGCATCTAAACAAGAGAATGGTCTTTACCCTGGCACAATATCATGCCCTCCCCTCAACTGTCCTTGAAAGCTAATACAGCAGCGGTCTCCAAACTTTCCGGCTTGGCAACCTTGGGGGGGGGGGGAAGAGAGGAGATGGTTCTGTGTGAATGGCAGGCATGCGTGTGAGTATCCACTGCTCATGCAAGTGGAGTTGTGTATGCATGCTTGTCCACCAGTTGCGCGGCCCAGTTTTGGGGGATCCTTGTAAGGCAGAAAGATTCCTTGCCTAGAGAGACACCGCCCCTGTGATTTTGGAGACACCAAAACAACAGAGCATATGCTTCTCCAATGCCTATGCTACAGAGACATTTGTACTAGCCTCATCTCACTATTACAGCATAACCATCCTGTTGCTTTCAGATACATTCCTGCTATAACATACAATATAGTCAGGTTCTATGCAGTAATGCTGAAAATTCATTGAATGATGATCTGTACTGTAAACAAGATTTAATGAGCACCTACTTCTCTACATTAGAGTTCCTTGTAACTTGATAATAGTCCTCCACATATTAACCTTTTATGTTTCCCTATACCCATCTAACGCTTCTACCATTGCTTTATGTTAGCTTTTTCTTTGTGTGCCTTTGCTGCCAGTATTTTATTCAGGCAAGAACTGCCTGAACAAATTCTTGCAATTGTCTTGGCAAGGTTTTACAGAAGTAATTTGCCATTGCCTGCTTTCTAAGGTTGAAAGACAGCAACTGCCCAAAAGTCATCCAGCTAGGTTTCTGCCTAAGATGGGACTAGAATTCACTGTCTCTTGGTTTCTAGTCTGATGTCTTAACCACTATACCAAACTGGCTTAAATTCTTTTAAGATTCTCCCTTTTTACATATACATTTAGTTTTTAATTCATATATCTCTTTATCTTGTAGTTTTTCCATTTTAAGATTTAGATTTTTATTTTTACTCTTGATGTATCCTTTTTTAATGAGTGTACCTCATCTTTATTATGCTGGTCTATGACCATAATAAAAATTTGATTTAATGTAGCAAAAAGCCTGGGAATGAAAACAGCCTTGTTCCGAGATGGCTTATATTTTTGGATCTTTTGCATAAGAGCATAAGAGTTCTACAACTTCTGAAAGCAACGTTAGGCTGAGTGAAGTAAAACACTGTAAAGATGCAGTAACAGTGGAATAGAAATACAAATTGGCAGGAGGTCCACAGCAGAAATAAATAGTAGAGAAAGCTGAATTTGCACAAATGTGACTTAACACCTTCTGATGTAAATGATATTGTTGAAAACAGTGAGCCAGTGAAGAAGTAGCAGAGCCATCAGAGCAACTGAGTAAAGTGCTTATATCAAACAATTTCAAGACATAAACACAAAATATTTTTAAATGTTCTATATTTCAACAGGGGACAGTATTCCCATTTCCGATTCTTACTTCTCTGAATTTTCAAGACCTTAAACTCAATTTATTTCCTAATATTTTCTGCTGGAAAATCGCAGAAGAGTCTTAGCACTTCCTCAATAAATCCACTAAATAAAATAGAAGAGCACAACATTCTTTTTTTTTTTTTTGCAGAAGTAAAAGCTTATCATTCCACCTCAATGGTATGAAAATAAAACAAGAGAAATCCAGCCCATACCTATGACAAGAAATATTTAAGGAATAAACTATTAAAACTACTAAGTAGGTAATAAACACATACCTGAATAAATCAGGATTGACTGTTCAATATGTGTTCAGAAATCTCAAAGCTCTGTAATGCTCCTACAGTATGAACTGCTCAGTGAAAACCTGTACAATAGGAAACAATAAAACCACACTAAAGAAATGAGAATTACTAATAGATCTCAAGATTGAGTATCATCAGATTACTGTGATCTGTTACCACACTAAATTGATATATTCTTTTATTACTGTGGCTGTGTGTGACTTGTACAATTTAACGGGACATCATCACCACAATCAAGTGGCCCATACTAAATATAAGGTTCAAACTGATGACAAATATGCTGTTCATCACAGGTATAACTGTACGAAGATCTAATAGTAAAAAAATGTTTGCACTACCAAACATTGTAGTTAAACAAACTATGAAGGTTTTCTTCTGAGCATCTTCCAGTCTTCTCACTAAAGTACTTTTTTTAAATTTCCTTACAAAAAGAGCATTTGAATCTAAACACTTGTCAAACATATTCGTATCTTTTGAAACTGGTGCAAAGAAAAATATTCGAAAAACAAGCCAACTTTATAAATTAAGCCACTCAAAGAAAACAGCCAATTTAAAAATAAAGTAATTTATATGTACAAATATGAAGGCTGCAGTTTGCAGCAAGATAACTTACTGTAATATTATAAGAATTTCATGCTTGAATTTAACAGTGAGCTCAATTTTTGTTTAATGTAATACATACCAAAAAATGAACATAATGAAGAATACTGACTGAATCTTAGCATCCAGTCTCTTTATGTATTATTTTACTTCATTTACTGTATTAAAATCCCAAAGTGTTAGTACATAACATATGCATTATATTTGAGAATAAAACCTAAAAAGTTTAACATATTATCCCATCTGCACCTTTCCTAAGTACACATTATATTCCAAGAAATAAACATTTCGAATGTCAAATTATATATTTAATTTACATTAACATCTTATGATTAACTGATTTCAGCAATATTAAGGAAATGTGATCAAACCATGTTCATGCAAATAAATCTTCAAAAGCCTGTGAACAGTTTTTAATGTTTCATACTTCATATAAAATGGTTTAGATATACTCTGCAAAACGATGTCAGTGAAATGTTATCAGTGAAGATAATATCATACATTATGTTTTTATTTTGTAGATATAAAAACTCTAATTTGCACTGCTAAATTCTATGAACCATTGAGGTTACATTGTGTGGGCAATTTTCTAGTCTTCAGAACCACCTCTAGCTAATATTTTTTTTGATTGTTGTTACCCAAAATTATGGGCATAAAAATACAATATAGCTCAAGAACAATAATTACTAGCTAAAAGAGCTACTAGAAAAGCACTTAAGTAGAACAGCTTGATAAACACAAACTGTTTGCCTTTGTCTATTGCTGTGGCTTAAAAAAAAATCAATACAAATTATAATAAAAAAGCTTAGAAAAAAGTTGGTTTTCCTCTAAAAAATATACTTGCAAACATGTTTTCAAATCATGGTATCTTTTCATCTTTTCCCAGGATATATATATTCCCTTGGAATTATAACATAGATGTCTTTGTTAATTTATGACAATGCTCCATTATTCCATGAGATACAACATTAATAAGTTAAAACTTGAATTCCTCACATATACTGCTACTGAACAGGAGGAAATCAGCATAGGAAATCATAAAATGTGCATGGCTAAGCATAAATAGTAACCTATACATTTTGGTTCAAACACAGTTTGGAAAACTGCATACATGACAATGTCTTAAAATAGTTTCTCCTCTATTTTCTGTAATTCTACCCAAGAAACAAAGTTCAATCACTTCAATGTAAAACATATACTGAAATGTCATACAAATTTTTGAATACCCTGACTGAAATATTTTGCAACTGATCATTCAAATGCAAACACATTTCTTATTACTTCAATCTTCCAACTGTCCATGCTTATACCCAAGCACACAAACATAAAAGTATTGGCTAACCAAAAAAAGGTACAATAGACTCTTGGTAAAAGTTTTTCTCATGAGGCAATGTAGCATCTTCTAGATAAGAATTTAAAAATTACATTGCAATTCCATTACATTTCTTTCATAAACATGCAACTTACTGTGATATACAAAACACTTGGCTCTGAAGAAAAAACAGCTTTATAAAGACAGACTGCATCAATAAAATTTTCTGATTTACATGGTAATAAAACCTGTATTTTCACTATAGCTCAGATATTAGGTCTCATATTATAACATAATAATTTGATGAACATAACGTTCAGGAGGGAATATACACATTGACATACTAGACTATTAAAAATTCAGTTACAGAATTTTATTGATACAGCAGATTAACAAAAACTAATAAGGGAAAATATGAGGATCAGCTTTCGTTACATTATTTAATAACACATTTTAAAAATTAAAATAGTAAATTCTTTTAAATGCTCAATGCCACAAGAATTCCAGAGAAATCTGTTATCAATACTGAGGTGCATTAAAAGACTATTCTTTCACACATCTGCAGTTGGATATACTGTTTTATCCCACATTGTTTAAAAGCAATTTGGCACCTCCAAAGACAAGACAACTGCCAAAGGTAAACACTGAATTAGATACATAAAGAGAATGTATTTTCTTTTATTTTCTAACAAATAGTGTCAGAGCAGGTGTCACTATTTTGTCAAAGTGATTTGTTCACAGTTAAATGCCAAGAAAAATAAGAATACAGACACTGACCAATATTGCTTGATACCCATTCTTACTTTTTTTTTTGTCTTTTTTTCCAAATCAATAGCTCTACCAAACAGTCTGGTACTGTTGTGTAAAGCCGTGATAAAAGCTATACAAGCACTTTAAAGTCAGAAATATTTTTTTTTTAAAAAAGGATTATTTACAGACAGGTTTTTTTAGTTCTTTTGTCTATATAGCCAGCATACGTTACATTTCACAAAACCCCATAGTTAATGATATAAACATATGTGTGGATTATGCTCATGACCTAGGAGCTTCAAAAAGCAGGGGCAGGAAATAAAGAGTGATTTAATTTCTTCAGCAATCCCATTGTGAGTATCAACAATTCTCTTCAGCCTAAAAGTTTGCAAATGATAAGAGTGACATCATTTAAAAATGGCAGGAACATGACTCTTCATCGCCTTTCCCTTTTAGATGTTCTCCGACGAACCTGAGAAAGCCAAAAATCAAGAATTAGAAGCCTCAAGTATGGTTTTCTAAGTACATAAGTTCCAAAAACATGACATTGGGTGCAACATCAAGAATTTAAAAATCTGCATAGGGTTGATATTTATCTAGCTGTTTTGCTCTGCTTTCAGTGGAAAATGCATTTCAATCGGCATTAATTGATTCATCAAGGAAATGCATCCATTAACTGGAACATCATTTAGATGAAGCATTCCATGATATGACCAGACAAAAAGGATTAGGCAGAAAAGCTTCCCCCACTAATTGCTAAGTTTAATTGCATTTAGATGCACAGTTGAATTCAATGAGCTTAAGCACAGTCCAGTATATGATGATCGTACTGATGGTTTAAAAATAATTTTCCACTTTCTCTGTATAGGTATCCATCTGGATAAAGGCTAAGATTTAAAATAAGCACAAGTAATGCATGCTTCCCCCCCACACACACACACACAACACACACATTTTGTTATATTATATGAAATGGAATTGCCTATTTCTTCCCAAATGAAAATTGTCTCATTTTAAAACAGGGAACTGACAATTCTGCTTTACTATATTTAGTAATGTCAAAGAACCAGGGCTTTTTTTCTCATAGAACGCTCAGAACAGAGTTCCGGCACCTTTTTTGGATGGAACCTTGTAGGGTAGGCAAGGTGGGTTGTATGACATGTGTGAGTTCCGGCACCTTTTTTTTTTTTTTTTTTTACAAAAAAAGCACTGCAAAAAACAAACTTTAAGTTTCAACAGTATGAAATGCATAGCCATTCAAATGAATCTATGTGCATAAACATATTTACTCTGATTGAGGACACTTCTTCTTCCTCCATTGTTACTTCTTGAGAAATATCGTGAACGGGAGAACTACTTTGAAATACGTCCATCTCTTCGCTAGATTCATTTTCTTTGCTTGCTGTTTGTTTTGATCGTCCAGCTCCTCTAAAATAGCCACAAACCAAGGGATCACTAAAAACATTTCTTAAGTTTAAGCAATGAAGAAAGATTTGGGGAAAGGATTAGACTATCTTAACATCTAAGCAATATTATTTTTTGTGAATCTTATTGTACTCACAGGATCTTCTAAGCTATGGAACATTTTTTAAATTAATTTAAGGAACCCCTTGTTAGATTGATATCACATCATACCCTTTCTTCTGCTGAGTAGGTGGAACTTTTGGTGGTCTTCCTCGTCTTTTTTGTGGTGTAGACTGGTTGGACTCAGCTGTACTTATTTCTGATGATTCAGATCTGTTTTGGAAAGATATGCAACTCAGTCACCTTGTCAATTTAAATTTAAAAATAGCAGACAACTGCACAAAGGACTTACCTTTGTTGTGATTTTTTGGGTGCTTTATACTGTCGACCTTTTGACTTCTGTTCTATGCTGTCTATTTGCCTTTCTTCCTCCTCCTCCTCTTCTTCCTCCTCCTCTTCCTCCTCCTCTATAGGTTTAACTGGTGCAGCTTTTTTTCTCCCTCTTTTAGATGTTTTTACTGTTGATTCTTCTTTTTGTATGCTTCCTGTAGCTGCCTTTGGAGGTCGCCCTCTTCTTCCCTTCTTTGGTGGGCTGTTTTGTTCATCTTCACTTTCTAAGATACTCTCTTTTAGCCTCTTTTCCTCTGACCACTGGGGTTCCTCAGACTCTGAAATAACTGCGGCTCTTTTTCTGCCTCGCTGACTACTTCTAAGCTTTGATTCTTGTCCTAATTTGCTCAGGTCATCCATAACCAACTTTTCTTCAGGATCTGTAATCATTTTCTTTCTACTTCTGGGCTTTTCCAGCTCTGACTGAGGAAGAAAGAGAACACTACTTCATCCATCAAATATGCCTAGATCTTACTTACATAAGAAAATACAAACTCATTCTACAAATAAGCTGAAACCCTCCATATTTCAATACTCAAGAATTGTATTTTTCTTTATGGCATAATAATATAAAAACTGACCAGAAGGGCAGAATAAAAACTTTAAGGAAGTACGTTTTTAAGGCACTCTTCCTAAACCTTGTGCTTTCAGATGAATAATCATCAGGCACATCTCTGATTGCTCACAATTTTTATTATTTTTTAAAAAATAATGTTACAATTAATTGAAAAGCAAAGCTATTAATTCTTACAATTTCAGAATCATCTCTTTTATCATTCTTCTTTCCTGGCAGAGATGACGTCATTGTATAGTCTTCATTTTCACTGTGGTCTAGTTCAGTGCTATCAAGCCTATTATAATTAAAATATGCAAAATTATTAAAAATATATAATTTATAGCTGGTTATATTTTGAAAATTGATAGCTTCAGGGTAAAATACAAAGCAGAAAAATGAAATAATACAATTATATTTTCATCTATATAAATTCTGCCTCAAAAATATCCCTATCATCATGAAAAGAAACAGGGCTGCCAAGGTCAGTGAAGCAACTTTATGTATCCTTACATTGTATTTTCATTGATAAACTATTGTCATTGTGGAGTACTTTTTGTAGCTTGGTTGATTGCTTATAGACATTTCATTACCTGAAAGGGAGCAAAATGATGGGAGGAAACCCCACACTCACTAGCACTGATGTTACTTAGGAGGATAATGAAATGTCTGCAAGCAAACAACCAAGTTCAGAGAGCAGAAGGACTCCACAATTCAACTGAGCTGCAAATATTCTCTCCTATTAGAACTATATTGTTATTATTAAAGTGGTAGTCACTCATCTATAAAAAATAAGGAACTGTGAGATAGTTTGGTGTAGTGGTTAAGGCATCAGACTAGAAACCAGGAGGCCATGAATTCCAATCCTGCCTTTGGCACAAAGCTAGCTGAGTGAGCTTGGTCTAGTCACTTTGTCTCAGCCCTAGGAGGGAGGCAATGGCAAACCATCTTTCAAAACTCTTCTCAAGAAAACTACAGGGCCTTGTCCAGGCAGTCTCTGAGAATTGGACCCAACTGAACAGAAGAAAAGGAAAATGATCACCTTTTACAACCTTCTGACAAGTAACATCAATGGGAAAGCCAGATTCATTTAACAATCATGTTACTAACTTAACAGCTGCAGTGATTCACTTAACAACTGTGGCAAGATAGATCGTAAAATGGGGCAAAATTCACTTAGCAAATGTCTCACTTAGCAACAGAATTTTGGGGCTCAGTTGTAGTCATAAGTCATGGACTACCTGTATTTTATTTCAGCATCAGCTTAACGTAAACTACTGTTATACAGCCAGGCTGGTGTAATCATTATGATACCAGCCTAGAAAATGGGAAATTGAATTCTAGTTCCACTTTAGGCCCAAAGCCAGATGGGTGATTTTGGGCCTGTCACTGTCGCAACCCTAGAAAGGAGGCAATGGCAAACCATTTCCAAAATCTTGCCAAGAAAATTGCAATGACTTGTCCAGGCAGTCACCAGGAGTCAACAACTTCATATTATAGAAAATCTTATTACTACATCACAAAACAGAACAATTATACTTTGTTCCTGAACTGTTCTTAATCTCTTTTAAACATCACAGGAATATTGGATTATCATGTGAATCAATGTGATTTTACAATTTTTTTGTTGTACTGGTTAAGCAAATGCTGCAGTTGTAGAATGAACCAATGGTTCACTATGGTGTAATTCTGCTGAAAACTAGAAGTATTGCTTTCCGGCAAAAATTGTTGTAAAATACAGTAACGTCACAACAGAACACTGCAAATGGCTATAAATGCGACCTGGATGCTGAGTGCCCAAAGTGTGGTCATGTGACTGGGGAATGAGGTCTGACCGTCAGAACTTTGAATCAGGTCACAAGTCCCCCTTTTCAGGCCAGTTCAAATTTCAAATGGTTAAGCAACCATTCGTAACTCAAGGACTATCTGTAAATGAACAACAAACTATTACCTTATAGTATTTAATTAACTAAATGCAAGCCAAATATTGTTAAATGTTTTATTCTTCTACCCAGCAGATTTGGGGCTCATAGAAATGTTGTTGCTGTTTCATATAAATTCTGCTATTTCTTTCTGGATCTAAACAAAATTTTTATACTGTTGCAGTTCATATCCTGGTTAGCTAAAAAAACCAAGCCTGCAATCATAATTTAACAGTTTTAGAGCTAAAAAAATTTCCATTGAAAAGAAAGGCAGAAGAGGAAGAAGTATACAAACCCATTTTGTAATTAACAAAATATGTAATTAGTAAGATGCAATCCAATATCAATTTAAGCTAGTCAAAATACAAAACTATTTTGTATCAATTAATACAGCATTTTTTCCTTCAAAGAACTGTTTTTCATTTAGCAGGTTAATTTGGGAAAAAATAGTTTTCAAGGCAACCTATTGAAGCTTATGGAGAAATAGCTATCTGAATCCATGTAAAATACAATGATATAATGCTATCATTAAAACAAGCTAACTATTCATGCTCTATAATTCTTCAACATGGTTTTCTCAGTGTGAACTAAAGGATATCTGTAACACTAATTCATTCATTCATTTTATTTATTGAACAAATATAGAAATGAAAATCACGTAAGAAACACAGAATTATATAAAAACAACATTCTATCATACTGCAAAGTATACAAATACAGGATGAAGTGTAGGGAGAAAGACAATTAACCACTTGTACTATTTCAGATATCATTTTTTATTTCTTGTTTATCTAAAAGCTATTAGTGACCTTTGTATTACTTGCCTTCCTTTGAGTCTTCCAGGTGAGCTTGGGTTTGAATTGCTACTAGCATTGCTTACAGTTTCCATCCGAGAAGATTTAGACTGAGATTGCTTGCCTGCTGATGAAAGGGGCTTATTAACTGCCCCAAGAACATTGGCTGCTTTGGGCTGTAAAAGGTAACACAAAATAGTTATCCATTTAATCTATATATTCTATATTATGAGTATATTTTCTGAAATAAAGACAAAGCCTCAAAATCTAAGTTTGTAAACTTTTCAGAATATCTTAACATAATTTGAAAAAAGTTTTCAATTACAGTTAGTCAATAGCCTATAAATTAATGTTGGTCAACAAAAGAAGATGAAATAGGGTTCCTCAACCTAAACAAAAGATCAAATCAAATGTTACGTCAGAGTAATTACTTCCTTAAAATTGATTTTTATATTTAAAATTGTACTGTGTGTGTGTGTGTCACACATTTCTAGCTATAAAATTATGAATGTATCAAATTCAATTTTTTTTGCAATTAAGAATGCTTAAGCAAGATATTCCCTTAAAATGCTGATTAGAATGGCTTATTTCTAAGATGGCGGCGCCTGGATCGGCTGTGGCTGCATTGGCTCTCGAAGATGAAACGTTTGGAGGGATATAAGCCACATGATCGGGAAAGTTTTAATGTGTTTGAGCAATGTGGTGGGACTAAGGTAACATACAACTGACAATCTTTGCCGGTATGGCGAGTTTTTAGCTGTTTTGGAACTGATGGTGAGACCGTTAAAAGTCGTTTGAGCTGTTTGAAATTGTTCTTCCAGCAGCAAGATCTGACTGCTGTCACAGCGACGGATTCTATTGCAAATCAGGGCTGTTTCCAAAGGAGGCAGAGGAGGAGAGGTCCTGGGGCTTATGGAGCAAAGGAACTGGATGAGGCTCTCGGCAGGCCCAGAGGAAGAGAGAGAGGCATTTGGAGGAATTGGAGGCGACGGCAGAGTGCTCCAGGGGCGAAAAGGAGAGAGGCCCCTTTAAGGAAAAGGTGGAAGAGACAGAATCAGAAAAAGGAAAGGAGGAGAGGTTGTCGTGCAGGAATACAAGCTAATTTGAGGGCTAATCCACATGGAGCTCCGTTTCCATCTGTCCTGTTTGCCATTGTTCGCTCCCTAGAGATTAAAATGGACGTTCTGAAACTTGAGCTGGCCACGAACAAGGAGTATACATCGGAGGTGGTGACTCGAGAGCTGTATGCAATGAAATTTCATTTTGATGTATGCCAATTGGTGTACATTCAAAGTGACAAGTTGTTGTTGTTGTTGTTATTTCAGAACTCAAATTACATGTGATCCATGGAGCAAACGAGTAGTCAAGAACACCAAGTGTTTCCACATTATTTAAATGTACTTATGTGCATCAACATATACATGTACAGTGTTAGAACATCAGCAGTCCAGCATGACACTACTGAATTTAAGCAGTATATATATTCTGCAATATACAGTACTTTACTGTTAAGAGGCTTTCTTGAAGATCTGGCTAATTTCTTAAATATCTGTTTGATACTAAATAATGCCTTGTAGTTTTAATTCCTGTCAATATCCCCCATATATCATGTATGAAACCAGCTTCAGCTCCACTAGATCTTTACTATGTGGAATACTGCAAATGATCAATCCTGAAGTATACTAATCAGAAAATTAATGGAGTATCCAAAATTCTGTCCTCACTATATCTTGAAAATCAACCTGCTCTTAGGCTCCATCACTTAACGTCCTTCAATTCTTCTATTGTTTGAAGACTTTCCAGCACCTAAAGATTGATGATCTTAATCTCTGCAATGCAGTATATGTGGAACTGCCTTTGAGTTAGTAGCTAAATTAGTAAATGGGATATTAACATAAAACATCAACAATCCTCATTCTAATAAATAATTTCAAAGTAACTTTTTATTTTAAGAATTTTATTTTGGTTAGAATTATTCTGTACAGGTCCTAAAAAATATACAAATGCCCACCTTTCCTGGAGTAAAAAATGATTTCATTTCTGGAGGCAGATAGTTTTTGGTATTACTGAAATTCTGCAAGTAAAGGAAAAATGTAGGTAAGATCCCAGTCTTAAAGATTAAACAGACTGCATAATTGATATGCTGTTGCATAACTGACTATAAAACTAATATGAAATTATGCACAATTAAGGGCAGAATTACACAAATGAAAATTATAAATTGCTTGTGACACTTTTTAAAAATTCTATATCATGAAAACTTTTGTGGATTATAGTTTAATGAGATCCAGTTTGGTGTATAAGTTTGGTGCAAAAAGGAAGCAGGACACCATTATCTCTAGTCCTCCTTCAGGCATAAAAGACAGTTAGGTGATTTTGGGCTAGTAACTCTTTTTCAGCCCAACCCATCTTGTAGGATCTCTGTTGCAGAGAATATAGGAAGTAGAAGCACTGGCTATATATCCTGTTTTGAGTTGACTCCAAAGAAAAGTGGGATAAAAATAAAATAAACCACACAATGCATTTCATAATCCTTTGGGTTACCTGGCTACATTATGCATAATATTTACTTAAAACACATAGTTTTTAACACATAGTTCCAATGAAATTTCTAAGGAAAAAAATCACATTACTTTGTCAGGTTGAGTGAAATATCGAGCAGGTAATACAGGGTCTTTGGGAGATTCCAAACTATATGTTGTGCTCTTTGACATTATGATGTTCATTGCTATGTCACATACTGTATAAAGTTTCTGAAAGAGAAAGTGTGATTTTGTATCATGTCAGAAAACACTACTAATAAAAGACCTGAAAAGGCAAAAGGAATCTACCCTATGTTTGTATAAAAATTCTACAGTAATACCAAATAAAATAAACTTATCAATTTCCTATTTCAGAAGTATGTTATACTATACCAAATAAAAACGCTTTACAGTTGTTTGGAGAATTAAAGTATATATAAACAGTATATAATTACACAGCAATTTAGACAATTTCTACTGGTTATCATAGAATAGAATATAACACCTTTCATAGGAACTATCACAGACATATTATACTAAATTCTGTTTTATATCTTGTATTCTTGGAGAGGACAGATTATGCAGAAGCCCAAATTTTTGAATGCAAGAGAACTGATTATTTATATGCAGCCAATTTCAATGACCTAGATAAAGATTCACTATGTCTATAAAGACATTAGCAATACTCAATACAACTTACTTCATTCATTTTTGTGTCTTCAGGTCCTTGAGCATCTTTAGTCTGTTTAATATTCTCTACCATTTTTCTGATAAATGCATGACTATTATTTTCATTTTTAGCCATTAATATTTCCAGTATGAACCACAGACATCTGAAGAAACATAAAATATAGTTGTCAAATAACCAGTTGATTTTCCTGGAGAATAAATTAGGTACTGAATCTTGAAGAAACATTATCATAGTTGTGCTGAATTTTTAATAAAAATATAGATCAGTATGTTAATATACACTGACATATTTCATTTTAAATACATTCTTACTCTTTAATATCTTTTAATTGTTCAATGTCTTGGATTTTGACATAATCAGGATCATGTGCCAGAAGATGGATAGTATATGGAACAACATACTCTGGTAGAAGTGACAAAAGTTTCTCTGAAAGTGTAAATTGAAGAAAAAATTGTAACATTTGGATGTATTATTATAACAGTAATCAAAGAAATGAAATGTTTACATTAAATATATATTAGATTATAAATTATTTTCAACTGCATAAAATAAAGAGACAAGTCATTTAAAGTTCAAGAAAAAATAGTCTGATGGATATATAGTTTCAATGCACAATCAACATGTACTGAAATTTACATGTTTTAATTTAAATAATTTCTTGGTTTGAAATTCTTTGCCATGAATTTTCTAGAAGGATGGATGAATTTATTTAAGCCACTCAATTGCAATCAACTGAATCCGATGCAAAAAGCTTGAAAACAAGCTACAGAAAATAAAATTGTAATGTATCAGACACCAAGGTTCTATGAATTTGTCTTAGGCAAATCTGCAATATATATTTTTTAATGTGACTAGGCTTACAACACGCTTAGGCATTAAGAGAAGCAAGCCTTAGAGCAGGGCAGAAAGCATGCTCACATTACTAAACAAACATATTTGACCTCAGAACTACTTAATATCAAAGATATTGTTTTTACAGTTACTGAATAGTAGAAGAAAACCATTTTAAGTAAAACTATAGATAGGAGACAGGAGAGGTCTGCACTGATTGTGGGAAGTTGCATTAAGAAATGAAATGGTGGAGTAGACATGCATATATGCTGTTAAAAGGCATAGAATGCACAGTCATGGTGAGAACTAAATTTAAAATAATGCAATTCGTGTTTATTCATAAAATGTATTTTTTTCCTAAATCAAGGCGCGCAGCAGCATAATTTTAATGTAAAAACAAAATATTTAAATAAGAAATCACTGTTATAGTTACAGCACCAAAACAAGAACAAAGATCAAATAGCAGCAAGATCACAATAAACAAAAAACTAGACAGAATATTCAAAGTTGTTTGGCGCTGCTTGCTATCTGATATCACACAATAGCTTTGATCATTTTTCATAAATGCAGAATCATAATCCAGGTGCTTCTCACCGATAAGGCTGTGCTTTATGCATCTTACAAGATAATGGTATGCAGAAAAGAACAGAATGCTACTACTAATTCTAGGAATGTTCATGGAAGAGAAGACTGCTATCATAAACCTAAAGAAAGCTTAGCTTTAAAATAATCAGCAGTGTGAGAATTGGGTTTAGAAGCAAATCAAGACTCAATGCAATCAGTATAATCTTGCTTTTTCATAACCACATTCTTCCACTTCAGAAAAAATGAATTTAAATACCATGAGGACATGGTGTTAATGTTGCACTTTAAATTATTCTGCTAGTGTTCCAAGATTTCTTACCACTAACCGCTGCGTGCTGCTTCAGATATTCTCTTCTCACATTTATGTTTTTTACTAGGCACTGTCTGGCATGAGCTCTTCTCTCCTTTACTGGGTCTTTTGCACACAATGCGCAAATAGCCATATATTCCAGTGGTAACCTGAGCCTTGATAGACCTTTATGAAGTTTCTGAGCAAATGCTTGTCTAACTTGGTAACACTCATCCTAAAAAGAAGAAAAGAAATTTTATATAACAATGAATCTTCAATATCTCTTTAGGAAATATAAAGCCAAACTGTTCGCCACAGAAATTTGAAATGTATATATAATAAGCATATAGAGCTAATGCTAATTAACACCCATTCCTTCAATTTTCTTACATTGATGGCTAATGCACAAAGTTGGTACTGTTCTAATGTGATGATTTCATGATAACAAGGTTCCTGTGCCAGTTTGACAATAGCACTAGCAGCAGCTAGCCTTAGACGAGACATATCAGGTTTGCTGAAAAATAAATAGAAAACATGGACTAGTTAGTATATGGATAATTTATTGAAGGCATTTTTGCTTATTTTTTTGTTGCCATCACAAAGTACACTGAAGATAGTGATCGTTTCTATCTTTGAGCATACATAATATTTAAGATGGTAATGAGTTTAGAAGATATCTCATCTTGTTTAACTGAAATACGCACAATGGTTTTGCCTATCCATCTTCTCTGCATTTACTAAGATGAATCAAAAAGTTTCCCATCAATCACAATATCTAGTTTCATCTCCTTTAAAATAAATTGCTTTTAGGTTATGATGGCAATTAAGAGTAGAATTTCCATTGTTAAGCAATGATTGTAAAGTGTGACATCATGTGATTGCATCACTTAGCAACAGCAATCCCAGCAGTCATCGTAACCTGCCATTGTAACCTCAAAATCACACAGGTAGTTAAGTGAGGAACTAATGTGACCACCACATGGGAAGAAGTGAGAATCCCAGGCAAGCAGGCCAATCTGTAAGAGCTGTAGGTAGGCAGGCAGGTGTCATGGGGCAGGTTCTATGGAATGCAGGCAAGTGGGTGCCATAGATGGGCAGGCACAAAGTTGCATGAGTGGATATGTGCTATGGAAAGGGGATAGATGCTCCAGGCTGATGCTACAGATCATGGGTGGGTACTATGAGCGCACATTATAGAGCACAGGGGGTGCCATGGATGGGCACTATGGAGCATGAGCAGGCCGGCAAAAAAGTGATGGGAGTGGGAATGATTCCCATTGACTTTTGTTTGTGGGAAGACGGCAGGGTAAGTTGCAAATAGTGATTATATGATGGGATGTTCCAATTGTCGTAACAGTGAGCTAGATGCCACATGCCTGAATTGCAATCTTATGGCCTTGGGAACACTGTGACAGCCATAACTTCAAGGACTGGTCATAAGTCACCCTCATCCAGCACTACTGTAATTGAACAATCTCTGGTCATAATTCAAGGACTACTTGTACTTACATATTAAAGCTACCACATTCTGTGGGAAATATTCTCATTTTCTTCCTTTATTTACTACTATTTCTAAAGCAGCAAGACTTTCTGCTGAAACTGGAAGCTAGAGTTACTAGATTCATCAATATAAGGCAGAGTATTCTGCTCAGAATGGCTCAGAAATATATTTTCATTTCCTGTATTATTTGAATTTTTTTTTGTAATATTGCTTTAAAAGTATTGTTTATATACCTAATTTTCCCCTGTTCAGTTAGATCTCCATCACTGTGCAAGATTGTTGTTAACAGTCTTAATGTAGATGTTCCTGATTTACTGTGGTTATTCTTCATTCCTAGTAACCATCGAACCATCATTTTAATTGCCTGGATCTGAAATAAATGTTAACAAATAATCAAGCCAAATTTTATCACGCTTAGTAGATCATTATAACATCTCAAGAAATTTCATCTTGAACAGAGATTTTCCCCCCCAAAAGCATTATAAGAAAAATATAACTTGGCAAGTGAGAAAGTTTCAAATTTATATTTTCTTTAAACCAAATTAGAAATTCATGCACATTGTTCTCCTTTAAAGGAACTGTTAACATTGTACAGGGAGGGTGCTCTACTTTATCACTGGAGAAAGATCCTCATCATCAGGGAAAGACCTGGAGAAAGATCCTCATCATCAGGGAAAGACCTGGAGAGCCTTAAAGACCTGGTTCTTCCCCTGTCTTTGCACTGTTGGGTGTATGATATTTATTTTATGATCAGTTTTGTCATCTGTTTGCCATTTTATGTAGATTGTTATTTTTTTATATTGGCTTTTATTGTGAACCACCCATTCAGTCTTCAGTAGGGTAACACCTAAATTGAATAAATAAATGAAATTTATGAATTTTAATTATTTATTTGGTGTTATTACCAATGCAGCAAGTATTGCTGTTATCTTCAAAATACAACACAAGTTTGAAAAAAACAGAATACAGTGACTCTGTTGTAGTATCTGTCTTTACCAGAAGGGCTATGCAATTGGTTCTATTTAATTTGGAAGAGTGTTACAGGTTCACTTTTAAAAAATTTTTGGGAACTTAAATGAAATTTCAAATTGTATAATAACTATAATATTTGGCACTTTTGTAAATAAGGCAGAGTTGTAGTATTATTTCATAAACTGCTAGTGAGAACAATTGTAGTTTTCTGTACCTGCAAATTCCATTGTATTATAAGAATCTGCAGATTAAGGCTAAGGCAGTTCACAACTACAGGACAAAAATTACATTACTCCATATTATACTTCTAGACCTACACTTTTAAGTGTTAGCCATCTAACTGTAAAAGGGATAATGTCTAGAATTGTTCTCCTTAACAATAACTATATAAAAATAAAATAGAAGATTACTGCAATGATTAAATTAGAAACTCATGCAAATATCAAATTAATATCTCAACAGACTATCAATAATATGTAATTTTATCAATATTTTATATTATATTTTATTATAGCCCAAAAAGTAAATGAAAATGTGCTGTAGGTACAGCGTGTTTTGAAAATAAGATTAAAAACAGCACTTTGGATAGGTAAAATCACAGTAATTATGAAAATGTAAGTTTTTAAGTGGTGTACCTTTACAAGAGTCTCAGGAGAAACTTCTTCATCTGGCACCCATAGCTTAGTTGTTTTTTTTCCTGGCATCTGAAACAAATTATATCCGTTGTTACTTTAGTATCATAAATAATATTTATACATTCTCCCTTGAAAAATGCATAGCAAATTTTAAAGATAATTCAAGCTTTTTTCAAAGCCTAAGAACTGTTCAAACATCTCCATAATATGTAAGCAGTCTCAAGCAAAGCTGTTTTAGAAGGTGGGTATTTTAAGGTCAAAAAATTCTACTTTCTTCAGCTGTTTTGACAGTCCTACTGTTACAGCTCGTAGACCTACAATAATTGTTATTGATTATAATTAATAATCATTATTAATTGTTTTGCAGTACTGCAGTATTATTCTCTATTTCATCTTGTAACACAGCTTTAATATTGATACATTATGGTCTCTAATATAGACAGAAATGAAAGTGTTAAGGTATTTGGTATGAATATCTGCCCTTAAGCAGCTTAGCTTTTTGGTTGGAGCAAAACAGTAAATACTTTAAAGCAGGGGTGACAAACTCACAACATCACGTGACGTGCCGCGATATATCATAACTTTTTTGCCATTGCCAGCAATGGGGTGGGCGCGGTTTCGCTATGATGCATCTGGTCCGCGGGCCGGCAGTTTGACACCCCTGCTTTAAAGACACTGAAACCTTGCTAGGCTTTTTACTTTGATTATGAAAATGAGGTTTATTTTATGAAATTAAAGATATTTGCATTTGATTTTTTTTTGAATACATTTTGAATAGATTAATCTTTAAAAGGCTAATCCTCACTTCCTCCTAAAGTCACAGAAGCAGCCGAATATTAGTTCCATATTATGTTTTATAAGAAAACAGTGGATGGTGAAGAGATGGCGCTTGCTGAGATGGAGAAACTCACAACTTTAATTAAAGAAAAGACACTGACTGATTTTAATGCTAACTGGAAACCCCTTTTGTACTTTTTGCATGAAATAGAAAAAATGAAATTATGATATATGATTTTGATGATTAGAAAAAAAAGAAAAAATGAAAGTTGTGTGGTCACCTTAGAATAAGAGGGCAGTTTGAATTTATACTTATAACTGATGTAAAAAAATCATAAGTCATTTCTTTATATTTCTTTTTAACTGCACTTCTGGTTTTGTTCTTTGTTTCTTTACTTTTTCTCTTTCTGTAATTATTAGTTACTGTTAGTTTTTATCTTGTTTAAACAATTAATAAAGTTATCATAAAAAATAAGAATACAGTATGTGAGATAATATTCAGAGAATTTTAACCAATCTTTGCCCTTCAGATAGCCTACAAGGGATAACAGACATGGCCAAAAGAATTGGTACTCCTCTATTTCTAACCAAAGAATTCAAATTTGTCATGGTATAAGTTGAAAGTAACACAAGTAAATGGCATCTACCATACTTTATTCCACAGTTCATACAGCAAGCTTTTGATATATGACTAGATATATTCTTAAAAATTGAGGCAATAATTGCAAGCAGGCACTTTCTGAAGCTCTGAATAAGATTTATACACTTCTCAATCAACAATATGTTCCATTCTTGTCCCACCTGTAAACTGTTCCTATTGTCTTAGATTTGATGGCTCCTCTCAATTGTGAGTTTCAGCTCTTTCCAAGCACATTCAGATCAGGACTCATAGCAGGACACTTTAGAACACTCCAATGTCTACTTTTCAACTTCTTGGATTGTATTACATGTATATTTTGGGTCAGAATTCTGTTGCAAACATAGCTTACCAACACTGGGCATTATGTTTCACTCCAAAATGCAGTGATAATCTTCATTGTACCCTGAAGATTCAAGGCACCCGGTGCTGGAGGCAGTAAAGCAACTGATAACATTATGGAGCTTCCTCCAAATTTCACAGTAGGGATGGTATTCTTTTCTTTAAAACCATTGTTTTTCCTTCTATGAATATAAAGTTGCTGTGGCTTAAAAACACTAATTTTGTTTGATCTGTCCAAAGGACATCATTCTAGGACCGTGGGTTGTCAACATCATTTTAACGAATTCCAGTCTGGAGTGGGGTTTAAAAGTGGGGCTTTCCCGGGTCTGCTATCATGGAAGCATGTTCATTTAGATAGTGATGGTTGTTGTAACTTGCTGCATAGTTCTTGATCTTAGAGGTGAATAGCTTCTGTTCTGAAGTTTTCCTTTGTTCTTATTCCATCATTCAAACTACCCTTCTGTTCTATTGGGGAACAATTTTCTTCTGATGGCCATATCTAAAAAGGCAGATTACTATCTAAACCTCTTAATAACATTAATACCTGTGGTCAAAGGAACAAGGAAGCTCTTTGAAAACAGTTTTGTACTTTACTATGCTTACTATTACCTTCTTCCTTTCCTCCTCAGATAACTCTGTGTTTTTTTCTCTTGTTCATGTTCACTGTGCTGCACACAATGACAAAAAATATCTGAGTACTTTTCCCCATTCAAACAGGCTGAGTGACTGATTATGAGATTGAAGATATCCATGACTGTAATTAAAGAGTCTGCGAAGATATCATTAAAACCCAATAAAGTCTTTTAATTTAATAATAAAGTGCCAATAATTTAATCATGTTCATTTTATTTTCATTTATTATTTCCAATAATATGTTACGTTTTATATCCAAAACAAGATGTACACTCAATGGCATAGGAAATTGGGATTCTTTGGGGGAAAGTGGAAGGTACTGATATTTTTGGCCACGTCTGTATGTGAATCCAAAACAACATGAAGAAACCAGGTGGGGGACAGCTAGATTACAATAGATACTATTATGAGTTCACATTATTTAATAGAGTTCGTATACAAAATGTGTACATCTATTTTTCTAGAAAAAGGAAAGAAATTGAATAAACAGGAGGAAAAATTCAATTTGATATTTCTCAAGGAATTTATTACATTCTTGGTTTGCCTTCATTATTCTTCATAAGTTTACATTTTATGATTATTCAGCTCAGTATGCTGGGCTTACTAAGAACTGTACAGCTATTTTCTCTTCTTAAATGAACACAATATAATGTACAATATACTATTGTACATTACTATTTTTCTCTTTGATTTTTTTTTACTGCAAAAAGCAAAACATTCTTACCCTGTCACTCATTAACAAATCTTTAACTATAAATGTAGCCACCAAAGATTTCAGCGGGGCAGCAAACTGATCAGGTGCCAACAAGGCTATGTGGCCAATGGAAACCAGTGGTGTAATCAGATGTTCCAGATTACTTGGATCGAGACTCTTATGTAGCGGCTAAAATATATAAATGATGATAAATGTTAACATCAATATGCCCTTAAAGAGTAGTTAGCTGCAATCATTTAAAAGTATTTTAACCTTTTCAAAATTAAATTCTTCAGAATTTTCTATTAATGCACTATAAATATAAAATTAAAAAATACCTCAAATATCTGTGCAAATTGTGTTTCTTTACTGGAGAATATTGCATGGATGCAGTGAATGGCATATTTGGCCTGTTGAGGAGGACCTTTTTTAGCTTTATGTTGCAAAACTGGAAGCAAAGCTCTAGAGTAAAAAATATATATAGTATATATATAAATGTAATCACATCACATGTTATGTTTGCCATGGCCGAATCTATTAA
The DNA here is from genome assembly GCA_023970755.1 of Azemiops feae. Taxonomy (NCBI): domain Eukaryota; kingdom Metazoa; phylum Chordata; class Lepidosauria; order Squamata; family Viperidae; genus Azemiops; species Azemiops feae. The sequence continues at coordinate 1,182,040 of JALGBA010003860.1, read as the reverse complement.
ACATGTAGTAATTTCCAAATGTTTTAAGACAATAGGATGACAGCCATACACAAAGATTTAAGTTTCATTTTCATTTCAGTACAGGTAGTCCTTGGTTTAAGAATGAGTTCAATTCCCAAAGCCTGCCCTGAAATCAAATTTGTACATAAGCTGGAACAGTATTATTGTATAATACTGTATAGGTAATTTTGTTTAATGAACTTGAACCATTGTATATTTAACTTTAATCCTTGTTTATTTAATTAGACTTTTGCTATATTTAACTTTAATCCTTGTGTATTTAATTAGACTTTTGCTACGATAGGCTCTGTTCCTAACTATGGGTCTTCCTTAAATGGGTGCATTCTTAACCTGGGACTTGCCATCTTCGTGACCCACCATGCAAACCAAAACTTCAAAAATCATCCCATGATTTATATACATATGTAATATAATTCGCTTCAGTTTATATGCCTTTCCAATCTCAATGACTCTGAATCCAATATTGTACTTGCACATGGGCAGCACCTCTTTTCCTGATTCAGTGCAAGCCATATCAAAGATGTGGCTACTTTAACAAACGTGAGGTGCTCAGGATCCAAACTTTTTCTTGTAAATCATTTTTGAACCATCCACAATCCTAGTCTATAAAAAGCTTGTATATGCATCAATGCGCTAACTTTTTAGTACAATTTCTAAAATCTGTGACAATATATCTAATTCCTAAAGATAACTTCATACACACAGAGGGAAAGATTTCATTCTTTTTAATCATTATCGTTCCTCAGCATTAAAGACAATGTAAATTCCAGTAACAGAAGCCTCAAGGGAAGCAGCTAAAAATATAACAGTAAAGTGAAATCTTTAGGGCACTGATCTTGCTACACAAACATACAGGAATGCTACTGAAATATATATAAGTATACTTTAAATATACTTATTTGCTTAGCCTTCATCTAGGGGGTAATGTGCTGGCCTAAAAAACAGGAACCCGCTGTAGTCTAGTCCCCTGCCTTAGGCATGAAAGTCTGCTGGGTGACCTTGGGCCAGTCAATCTCTCTCAGCCAACCCACCTCACAGGGTAGTTGTTGTAGGGAAAATAGGAAGGAAAATATCATGTATGTTCACTGCCCTGAGTTATTTATAAAAAAATAAATAAGATTGGGTGAAATTCTAATAAATAGAATATAGAATTAACTCACGATCGTATGTGTAGAAAATTCTCCTCAATTCTGCTTCCTGTGTTCTTAAAAATCTGTAATGCAGCTTCAGCTACTTTTTCATCATCCATTTTTAAACAGGCCAGGAGTGATTCAAATGTTTCAGCTGAATGGAATGAGATAGGGTGGGTAAACGAAAGAACCTGCAAGAGTAAGGATTAAAGGGGATTTTTAAATCATTCTTATGTTAACCTAGACTCATGATTCCTGCAAAAGGCCTTTGTACAGCTTCAGCTTGTATACCAGTTGCGCCCATTCCTTGATCAGTAGGCCTTGCCACAGTTACTCATGCCCTAGTCATCTCCAAATTGGACTACTGCAATGTACTCTATATGGAGCTACCCTTGAACAATATCTGGAAGCTTCAGAGATACACAGTGCAATAGCATGGGCAGTTATATGCGTTCTAAGAACAGCATGTTACATCTCCATGAGCTGCACTGGTACCAGGGTTTTTTTTGAGTCAAATTCAGGGTCCTGATTTTGACCTATAAAAAGCTTCACGACATGAGACTATCTGAGGGTTTGCCTCTCACCAATTACATCAGAATGATATATTAGATCTGCCAGAGAACGCATGCTGTGGGTACTAGTTTGCTAGTTCTGCTGAAGATACCATCAGCTGGGGATCTACATTTGGTGGTTCCCAGAAGAAGCCTCACAGCTCAGAGATGCTTCATGGCCACACTATTCATGGCTAGTAGATTTTTACTAATGTTTGATAACATTCAATTTTGTACAAATTTGTATTCTATCACCTTGTTATTGTATCACCTCCAATTCTTCAGAAAAAATGAGACCATCAAGCACTGCTGACCATACGAATTAGAAAAATCTTAAATTGAGAAAATAATATGGATTTCTAAATATTATGGGGCAGGTAATACTAATAAGTGCCTATGGCTCCAACAAAGGATAGAGGTGATTGCAAAGTTAGAGATCAGTCTATGAGAAGAGATTAATTTCAGAATTACTTCCTTTCCTTGTCCACTATTTCATGAAAGTCACTCATTATTATATTTAAGAGCATTCTTAATTTTTTTTTCTAAAAGTAAAAAAAAAATTGTAACAAAAAAATTATTACAATAGTGTTTTCTAAACAGGAAAATTTACCTTAAGCAATTCAAGACCTGCTCTAATTGCCTGGTCAGTAGGGACACCTTCATCTTCATCATCTGCTGTTCCATCTATGGATTTGTTCACTTGTTTAATAAGGGCACTAATAAAGGAAAAGATAAGAATCATGCTGGACATTCTATTTAAAAAATGATCATTTGTATAATTGAGCAAGAAACATTTTTCCTTCAATAGAGCAATGGCACATATTTAAGATATACATTTTTCTTTTCATTAATATTTTTGTTGTAACCATTCAGTAATGTCCGACACTTTGTGACTTTACAGGCAAGTGCTCTCCACGCAACCCTGTTAAGCACAGCTTCTTTCAGTTGTTGGGTGTTCAACTTTGAACCAATATATTGATCTTTTTGATATTCATGTGCCTTTTCCATCATCATCATCATCATCATCATCATCATCATTTTAGCCATTGTCTATCCACTGCAGGTTGAAGGCTCTTCTGCATGTTTCCAACCAATATGGTCCTGAGCTTTCTTTTGCCAACTGGGCCTTGCTGATGTCGTCAATGTATCTTGTTTTAGGTCTCTTTTGTGGATGCTTTTTATCAAGTGGGATCCATTCTATGACTGCCTTGGTTCACCTGCATCAGTTCTTCTTGCTATGAGAACAGCCCTTTTCTATTTCAATTCTTTAACTCTCTAGATGACATCATATACTTTTTTTTTGTTTTTTTCCATAATCCATCTAATATTGGCAATGTGATCTCGAGTGCCACCTCCCTTTCTAAAACCAGCTTGTATATCAGTGGTAACTCTTGATTGATGATATTCTGTAGCCTCTGTTTAATTATTTTTAACAAAATCTTGCTTGCATGAGAAATCAATGCAATCATGCAATAGTTGGAGCAGTCTATGGCATTGCCTTTCTTTACTAATGGGATAAAAATGTATCTTTTTCAGTCCTGAAGCCACTGACATGTAGTCCTTATCTCTTGACATAGGGCAGTGATGATGTAAACTGGAACTGGTCTTAGTAATCCCTTTCCAGTTTGGCAATTTCTCTGTGGCTCATTCTACTTCTTTCAAGATGTTTGGTTCTTTATTAATTGGGCTTTCATTGTTGTCATCTTGATAGTAAGTCAAACTGCTATAGAGTCCCTCTGTATATTCTTTCCACCTGTTCTTGATCTTCTGCTGGTCACTTAGTAAATTCCACTGCAGTCTTTAACGGTTCCTTGCTGTGCTGAAAAATTGGATCACATCATTTTCACTATGGCAAACATGACCTTAGTATGTCCCTTCCTGTTAGCTTCTTCTAGATGTTGACACTGTTCCTCCCGCTGCCTATTTTTGTCTTTTTTGGCTTCATGTTGGAAATTGCATTCAGCTTTTTAACTTCGTCTTTATTACCTTTGGTTTTGGCTGCCCTTCACTGATCAGCTATTTTGATGATATCATCAGATAGTCACTTGTTTGTTCTCTTTGGTTTTGACGAAAAAAATATTGTAATACTGTATGTGTACATAATTAAGTAGTTCTGACACTCAATTGATGGTTTTATTATTTTATTTGGCTCAGATTGAAGTCAGAATCCAAAAGCTCTAGGTTCAACTCCACATTCATCTATGGAAATTAATTGGGAAATTTTGGGCCAAGTAGTATTTTCTAACCAATCCACCTTGCAGAGCTGCTGCTGTATAGAATAAATTTGGTAGGAGAAATGTATTGTATATTGCTCTGAGAAGTGAAGGAAATCAGGATATAAATCAAATCAAAGATAATAACTGGCTGTTTAGTCTGTCTGAAAGACGTGTTCAGTTCATGTAACACTGGCTAGTCCTACTGGACTTCTTTATCACTTTATGATTTACTTCTTTAATGATCACTATGATTAACATATGCTCTTTGTTATGTTCAGATTTTTAGTTCATATATAATACTTCAATTGTTTAAAATCAGTTATATCCCCCTTACCAATAGTTGAATTTGGAAGTTGAATTTGAAATCTGTTGATCCAAACCAATTTCACAACATTTGAAAAGTGTACTTAATAAGACTGTGAGTGATAGCATCTGTTTTAATTTTCTTGTCTGGTATGAAATAACGTGTCTGTCAACTCTACAAATGAGCATGGCTGCAGCCATTTTCCTTCTCATTCTAGGTTGCCACATAGAACGGAGGGAGGGGGTTGCCCAGGTGCTTCACTAGTCAAAATAATCTTTTGTCCCGTGGGAACCAAGGTCATCAGCTGCTCCCGAGACTAGGGACGTTGCATAAAAAGCCCGCCAAGTAATCATATTGGGGAACGTAGCTGCTTATATAGTTTTTGTGGGTGGGACATTTAACTTTGTATTGGGGAATTGTTGCTTGTGTATCCAGACTTGGTTTCACTTTTGACCGTACCGATAGTTTGTAACTAATATACATATTCTTTGAGGAATTTTCAAGCCTTGGAGTTCTGCTTTATTCGTCTCTATCTGTCGGAACCATGACAGTGTCATTGCAAGCAAAGTTATCGTTATAATTCCTCCATTGTCAAATCCTAACTTCTTTCCATAGTAAATACAGTCTATCATGCAGCAACCAAATGTTTTTCTCTTTCTTGACTAAGCTATTCCCTCCCCTTCTCACTTTGACAAAAAATGAAATAAGGTTAGGAAAGGAAGTTAATGAATCATAAGCCTTCAATCAGTATCAAAAATAAGTTTGGTTTTACCCCCCAAATTTCCCCAATTATTTCTTTCTCTAATTACTTAGATTACTTTTTGCCCCACCCTATAAGACATATTACAACATAAGATTCAATAGGGAGAACACTACAGCATGTTAACTTAAAGAACTTTTATAGAATTTGTTTTCTCAATTTCATTTAACTTCAACATAAGTGAAAAAAAATACCTGATGGATTCGGTATCAATGTGCACAGGAGCTATCCTCTCTAAAAGGAACTTTACCATTTCCAGAAAAGGGTTTGTAGGTTGCTTGGGATTGCCTAACTTCTTTGTAATTTCACGCTGCAATAGTAATTAGAAGCACATTAGACGACAGACAATTTAATAGCTCCAAATAAGTTATATTTTAACATCTATTCTTACCACACATCCTTCAGCTTGTTTGCATGAACAATTTGGGCTAACAAGCATTTCCAACTGGTGTTTTATTTTGTCGTCATCTTCCAGAACTTGAGTGAATTTCTTCATGAAATCCTGTGCTTTGCCAGGATCTGGCAAATTTCCTTTATGGAAATAAAACAAGATTAAGTTCAACAGAAAGCTAACGATTAAACAAAGCTTTTCTACTATCAGTGGCATTCTTTACTGATAGAGTACAACATAAAAGTAAATCAATAGAAGGAACAAGGGACAAATATGTATGTAACTATATCTTAATAAATTTAGCTATTTCATAAAGTGAAATGTAAAGAATTTCATATAGTTGTAAAACAAAACAAAGGTTCTGGTGCTTTTAAAGCTTTTGCCATATAGCAAGCCAAAAAGAAAAACTTTCATGCTTTGAATTGTATGTGACTGAAGCAGCATGAAGGACTAAATAAAAAGATGTAAGATGAGAATGGATTATACAAACAGAAAATATATTTCGTTAGATTATACATAATCCCAGAGGCTTGTGGGCAGGTGGGGCAAGCTATCAAAACATTGAAAAGATGTTAAAATATTGTTTCCTAGCAGGATTTACCTAACATATTGCTATCCAGTATTTATCTGCCATTGTTAAAAAAAAATCCCCCAACTTGGAATATTTAGTACAATAGATCTATAGCCTAGATCCGTGGTGGCGAACCTATGGCACGCGTGCCACAGGTGGCACACAGAGCCCTCTCTGTGGGCACGTGCGCCGTCGCCCCAGTCCGAGGCCTTCAGCTGGGTTTTATAAAACCTTTTCGCATTAGGCCTCCACCGCCATGTGCAAAAAAAAAAAAAAAGATTCAATCAATCAATCAATCAATTTCAACTTCTTGCAGGAAAAAAAAAGGTCTCGCAAAGTTAGAATTGATTGATTGAACTTTTTAGTCCCACCCAGTCTGACATTACCACTGCAGCCACGCCCACCCAATGGGCCACACCCACCCAATGGGCCACGCCCACCCGGCACCCTACGATACATAAGTGGGTTTTGGGTTGCAGTTTGGGCACTCGGTCTCTAAAAGGTTCACCATCACTGGCCTAGATAATATTATTAGAAATTTTAATCATAATATTCAAACCTGAACACAATGTTGAATATCTTTAATAATTCCACACAAAATATTCAAAGGAGGCAAATTTTCAACTAAATCAATAAAAAAAATTAATCCTATTAATGCTTTGATATATTAATTGTATTAGGTCACAAGATAACAAGTTTTATACAACTTGCTTTAATCAACTTCAAAAGTCACTTACTCAAAGTTAGGAAAAAATGGAATGATTGAAAGTATCAATACAGAAGTAATATTTTCTCAAAATTTAAACTTAAAATATAGAAAAAAACTTACTTGTTATTACCATCACTTTGGAAAATATAGCTTTACTGCTGGCATCTGACTGGAAATTTAAAAAAGGTCTTCAATGACAGGCTTTATAATAAAATTTAACACTTTACACTCATTCAGTAATAAGTAAGATAATTCCCTTACATTAATAATTATACAGAACTAGAAGTGTGTCATAATTTAGTTTGCTCTATTGTACATTTTTCAAGTGAACCAGACAATTGTGCATTTGTAACTCATACAATTATCTTTATTGCAATTTTGCAAAACAGTTCTTTGCTCAAAAAATAGCAGACAATATCTAATGTATTCATTAATAATTTTTGCATCCTTTCCACAGAAACCACCAGGCTAGTCTACAACTTATTAAAAAAACATAACAAAAGCCAACAATAAAACATGTATTTATTTAAAGCAGGATGCATATGTTTCATATACAATACTGAAAAATAAACCAAAAAAAAATCCTGAACTAAAGTTTGACTTTTAATAAGTATAACCATGTGGTTTACTTGGCATCATTATGGGAGTAGTTTGCCCATGACTTTTTCTGAATGCTACCCTATAGCCTTGGAGTTCTAAGACGGTTTCCCCATCTAATCCTGCTTAGTTTCTGAGATTAGCAAAGGTCAGCTAGATGCTGCCACCTATTGAATCAAAGGATTTTAAAAATGCTGGAAAAAATGCTGAAAACCATGGTAAAATTTCATTTTTATTTTACATCACTGATGGGAAACATGATGGAGCAGACATAGGAAGAAATATGTAAAAAATATATGGATCAGATGGATTTATCATACAAAGTGAACCCAAATAAAATTAGAATTTTGACAAAAAGAAAAGCCGTACTCCCTAAGCAGCGATTCTCAATTTTCCAATTCTGGGATTTGAAGTCTACATATCTTAAAAGTTGCCAAGTTTGAGAAACACTGCCATAAAGCATGCTAATGCACTTCAAACCACTGAAGATCTACAGCTAGTTAAAAAATTCTGATTGGCAGGATTCAGGAAGAGAGTCTTCACTGTTGTTGTCCCACCCTGTGGAATATTCTTCCCCCAGAAGTGAGGCTGGCTTCCATTCTCCTAGCCTTCTGAAAAGGAGTCAAAATATGGCTCTGCAGACTAGCATGGGGAGCCCAGAAATGCCCAGAGCCGTGGGGATGTCTGGTGCCTGAGTGCCCCCCCCCTTTGTTTTTTAACTAATTTTAACAGTGTTTAATCATCATCCTTTTCTATGGAGAGTCTCAGTCATCCAGGTCATGGTTGTCCCAAAGATGCCTTTTCAAGAAGCAACTGGACTTCGTTTTTCCTTGAAGACATTTCACTTCGCATCTAAGAAGCCGAAGAAGCTTCTTGGTGAGAAGCAAAACGTCTTCAAGGAAAAACAAGGAAAGTCCAGTTGCCTCTTTAAAAAGCACCTGTGGGACAATCATTATCCTGTCTCCTTACATAATTTTATTTTTTTATATACTGTTTTTACATTTTAATATTTTATTGTACACCACCCAGAGCCTCTCTCTGAGAGAGATCGGCAGTTCGTGAATGTGGAAAATCAATAAGTGCAGTGAGGGGGGGAAAGTATTTGATCCCCTGCTGATTTTGTATGTTTGCCCACTGACAGAGAAATGATCAGTCTATAATTTTAATGGTAGGTTTATTTTAACAGTGAGAGACAGAATAACAAAAAAAAAAAAAAATCCAGAAAAATGCATTTCAAAAAAGTTATAAATTGATTTGCATTTTAATGAGTGAAATAAGTATTTAACCCCTACGCAAAACATGACTTAGTACTTGTTGGCAAAACCCTTGTTGGCAATCACATAGGTTAGACTTTTCTTGTAGTTGCCATCAGGTTTGCACACATCTCAGGAGGGATTTTGTCCCACTCCTCTTTGCAGATCCTCTCCAAGTCATTAAAGTTTCGAGGCTGACATTTGGCAGCTCGAACCTTCGGCTCACTCCAGAGATTTTCTATGGGATTAAGGTCTGGAGACTGGCTAGGCCACTCCAGGACCTTAATGTGCTTCTTCTTGAGCCACTCCTTTGTTGCCTTGGCCGTGTTTTTTGGGTCATTGTCATGTTGGAATACCCATCCACAACCCATTTTCAATGCCCTGGCTGAGGGAAGGAGCTTCTCATCCAAGGTTTGACGATACATGGCTCCATCCATCGTCCCTTTGATGTGGTGAAGCTGTCCTGTCCCCTTTGCAGAAAAACACCCCCAAAGCATAATGTTTCCACCTCCATATTTGACTGTAGGGATGGTGTTCTTGGGGTCATAGGCAGCATTCCTCCTTCTGCTAACAGGGCGAGTTAAGTTGATGCCAAAGAGCTCGATTTTGGTCTCAAGTGTTGTTTTGACCACAACACTTTCATCCAGTTCTCCTCTGAATCATTCAGATGTTCATTGGCAAACTTCAGACAGGCCTGTACATGTACTTTCTTGAGCAGGGGGACCTTGCGGGCTCTGCAGTATTTCAGTCCTTCACAGCGTAGTGTGTTACCAATTGTTTTCTTGGTGACTATGGTCCCAGCTGCCTTGAGATCATTGACAAGATCCTCCCGTGTAGTTCTGGGCTGATTCTTCATCATTCTCATGATCATTGAAACTCCATAAGGTGAGATCTTGCATGGAGCCCCAAACCGAGGGAGATTGACAGTTATTTTGTGTTTCTTCCATTTGCGAATAATTGCACCAACTGTTATCACCTTCTCACCAAGCTGCTTGGCGATAGTCTTGTAGCCCATTCCAGCCTTGTGTAGGTCTACAATCTTGTCCTTGACATCCTTGGACAGCTCTTTGGTCTTGGCCATGGTGGAGAGTTTGGAATCTGATTGACTGCTTGCTTCTGTGGACAGGTGCCTTTTATACAGCACCCTTTAAGAGAGTGCTCCTAATCTCAGCTCGTTACCTGTATAAAAGACGCCTGGGAACCAGAAATCTTGCTGACTGACAGGGGATCAAATGCTTATTTCACTTATTAAAATGCAAATCAATTTATAACTTTTTTGAAATGCATTTTTCTGGATTTTTTGTTGTTATTCTGTCTCTCACTGTTAAAATAAACCTACCATTAAAATTATATTCTGATCATTTCTTGTCGGTGGCCTGACAAAATCAGCAGGGCATCAAATAATTTTTCCCCCTATTGTAAATAGATAAATAAATAAACAAATACTGAAAGATACCCAGCATTATTGAAAAAACATTAAAACACAAAAATTTGAATTGAAACCTGTTTTTCCTATAAATATTTCTAGAATAAATAAGCATAACAATTTATTATTTATTTACATATATTTATTTATCACATAATTTATATACTGATCCATCTCACAGTCATGACTGTGGGCAGCGTACTGTAAAACAATACATTAGAAGAAATGTAAACAACAATTAAAAACAATCTAAACATAAATATAAATAAAACTGTGAGGGAATGGACTAACATCTACAGTGTAATAATCACACCAAGCTCCCTATAATTCTTGGATCTCCAAGCCTGTTGGAAGAACCATGTTTTGAGGAATTTCCTAAATGTCAATAGCATAACATATATGCTAAACGCCATGAGGACAACTGTGGCCCCCAAAGAAAAAATATATGGACATTATCAAACCTGGAAATCAAACTTTCAAACATGCAACAATAGGAAAATTAATAATATATATACAGAACAATAGTTTAACTAAATTTAAGCAAGAATGACTTCCCTCACTTGGCACATAACAAGTCAAACTTACTGAAAGTATGGTTTTAAGTAGGAAATGTCTGATGTAAAGGTAATAACTAGAAGCATTTTAATATTTATAAATAAGTTGATGAAATCACTGATCAAAACAATGGGAGGAGATAGAGGAAATATAGGGTGAGGGATACATCTATGTCTATTGTCATAAATGAACTATAGTGATAAAGTAATGTAAATATGAAAAGAAGAAATCAAATTCAGTATACTTTGAGTAGTATATTAAGATACTTCATAGTAAATCAATTTTCATTTTAGTAAATGAATAAAAGTTCCAGAGTTAAAAATAACTTGGAAATCTGCATTAAATGTTCTTTTTAGCTGTGTATCATACTACAAAAGCTTAAGTATTTTTTTTTCTCTAGAAAAATGGATGGTTATGTAATTATGATTGAAACTGTCTCCTTGATTAACTGGGGATGCTGGGAACATGCTATTAGGTTAGTATACTGTACAGCGATCAATGTAAATTTTAGCTGATATGATCAGTAGCAGAAAGCTGATGGGATTTCTTGTTATAATATCTTGCCTAACCAGACTGATATTAAATTTCTCAAAATATTAAAATTTAAATATACTGAGTAAGGTACTCTGTTCTCATATTTTCTGCTAGTGGCAAAAGAGGAAAGAGACAATATTTCTAGTTGCAATTTTTAATGTTTTGAGACCATGAGCCAACCTGCAGAACTGTCTAACAATGCAGACCATTGTAAAAAGCTTATAAATCCTGAACTTGAAATAGAAAAGGATATTTCTACAAAGTCTTCAGGGGATTAAACATAAATGAGGTAGTTTCTTGGAATTAAATTCTATTCCTTATCAGAAAAGAACAGACAAAATAAAGCATGATTACCTGTCAGAATTCTGCATGATCTGCTTTAAAGACTTTCAGAGATAATTTAGGTACACTACTTCATGGATTCTGCTGCTTTAACAGGCTGAAGGACATCAAATATTTTTGACATTTCTATAGCCCTTGATAGTTTCAGGAACATGATAAATGTGAAAATATTCCACATATTACTTTTGATCTTTGAATTCATAACAAATTCCCTTAATGTGAGCTAAGCAATGTATTTCAACATGTCAATGATTCACTGACCAATGTATAAACATACAAATGCATATATGTGCTTTCACATGTTAAAAATATCCTACTATGATTTGACATCACCTGACTATAAATATTCTTAATACAGAAATAATACATATCGAATTCAATAAGAGGAAATAATATGGATAAGGACAGTTTTATATTATTGCTAACATGTAGATGAAATATATTAGTATTACACTGAAACTAATCCAAGATCTGTTTCAAATAAGAACTCCAAAAGGCAGACATATTCTCAAAACCTTTTATTGAAAATCCTTGTTTAATATGTAGTTCTTTATGGAAATTCTGAAGAGACTCTCTACTGGATCATGTTAAAGTTCTAATATACCATCCCAATTATTATTATAGCTATAAACCCGAACCCTGGTAGTCTTCAAGTTATAACGGTAATTGAGACTAGAATTTCTGTTGCTAAGCAATGCGGTTCCACAGCATAATGTCACATAACTGCATTGCTTAGTTATGGCAATCCCAGCAGTCCCTACTATTAGGTGAAGACCCAACATGATCCAAGTCATTACCAGGCTCGAGCCTCAGTAAAGCAAGGTCTGCCTCCTCTTCAACTCTTCCTATCCGCCTGTATTTTTCACATATTAAAAATATCCTTAGCACTCCTCAGCTGTGACACTGGGACGGAAGTAGAGGCCAGGGCTGTCAGCAGTCTCAGCCAGCTGCCTCTGCCCAAAGGCCTCTACTTCAATCCCAGCACAGCCACCACCAAGGAGCATTACCTCAACTCCCACACCACAGTCACCCAAGCATCACAGTGGAAAGTTCTAGTCATCCTGTGCTCTGCAGGCCCTGTCATGCTCAGCTGACTTTCATTGTCATTTTTCTGCTGCTGACAAGGAACACCTGACCTGGACCTGTGTGAAGCAGCTGTTGGTCATGCCAAACCATCTTTCCGAGATAGTTTGCACTGTTCTCCAAATAGCACAGGCCATTCTTGTAATGTTTTGTCAGGATTTTGAGGCCTTCTGAAACCTCACAAGAAGGCTGCATCTGCCTTTCTCCAAATTGCCAATGCTGTTCTTGTGATGCTTCAGAAAGCCTTTGAAAACTTCTGAGGCCTGAAAAATTAGAAGAATGGCATCCATGATTTGGAGAATGGCAGGTCCAGACATCTCCTGAAATTTCAAAAGGCCTCAAAATCTTACAAAGCAGGCAATTTGCCAAGGGCTGCCATTGTGACCAAAAGGGCAGAGATGGGGGAAAATAGGTGAATGGGGGAGTTGAAGTGCCTCTGTGGTTTTAAGTGTGGGCAGGCTTTGATTACATGACCACAGGTATGCTGCAATGACTGTAACTTCAGAGACCAGGTATAAGTGCCATTCATTCAGCATCACTGTAACTTTAAATGGTCATGGAATGAATGGTCATTACGTAAGACTAACTGTAACAAAGTATGAAGATAGTAGTCTGTTCCTGTATGATGTTTCAACCTATTACTTTGTGTCCCAGAGTTTCCATGGACATATAGCAGAAAACACATCTATAAAAATATCTCTTCTTTTAAAGTAGCCTATCGGGCAGCTATTCTTTTTCCCATTCTAAAAAATGGATGGATATCACAATTTTCCACTAATCTTCTTGTCTTAATTGGCTAGGGTAACCACATAATTGGTCCTGGAAATTTTCAGCACTATAGTCCCAGGAGATATTCAAACTGGATGAGGGGATAGAGGGGGAATTCATAAAATTTGCAGACGACACCATGCTGGCAGGAATAGCCAAGACAGGCTTAAGATATAGAAGGATCTTGACAGACTTGAACACTGGGCGCTATCTAACAAAATGAAATTCAATGGGGAAATAGTAAGGTTCTACATTTAGGCAAGAAAAACCAAATGTACAGGTATAGTATAAGTGGTTCCTTGCTCAATAGTAGTAACTGTGAAAGGGATCTCAGAGTCCTAGTGGACAATCACTTAAATATGAGCCAGCAGTGTGTTGCAGCTGCCAAAAAAGCCAACACAGTGGTAGGCTGCATTAACAGAGGGATAGAATCATGATTGCGTTAATACCACTTTATAATGCCTTGGTAATGCCACACTTGGAATACTGCATCCAGTTTTGGTCATCACGATGTAAAAAATATGTTGAGACTCTAGAGAGAGTACAGAGAAGAGCAACAAAGATGATTAGGGGGCTGCAGGCTAAAACATATAAGGAACGGTTGCTGGAATTGGGTATGTCTAGTTTAATGAAGAGAAGGATGAGGGGGGACATGATAGCAGTGTTCCAATATTAGTTTCCAACGGATGGAAACTAATCAAGGAGAGAAGCAACCTAGAACTAAGGAGAAACTTCCTGACAGTTAGAACAATTAACCAGTGGAACAACCTGCCTCCAGAAGCTGTGAATGCTCCAACACTGGAAGTTTTTAAGAAGAGATTGGACAGCCATTTGTCCGAAATGGTGTAGGGTTTCCTGCCTGAGCAGAGGTTGGACTAGATGACCTCCAAGGTCCCTTCCAACTTTATTATTATTATTAAATATTCACCAACAATCAATATATCTGAAGTGGCTCTAAACTTCACCGCTCATCAAATATTCTTACCACCATTTTAATGCTCCAATGCATTAAAATAACAGATCTTGCCACAAATGCTTTAGCATATTTTAACACTATTCTCTAAGAAAATTAGAGAATGCAACACTTCTTCATAGATAGTTTTTTATGGACTTTAAAGGTATCCTTCCGATTTTTTAGTGGCAAAATGGAAATCAGATGAAAGTTGTAGTAACAATAGTCCAACTAGATGTGAAGGAAGGAAGGGGGTACTCCCATAAAAAAATAAAATGTATATGTTGGCTAAGCCAATATCTGCTTTCTTTTGATAAGTTCTGTCTAGTAGTTTAGGCATCAGGTTTCCCTGCCATGGGTGGGAAGGGAAATGACAGTCTAGCAGAATATCTGGTTAGGTTTAATTATTACTGTGGTCGAAGCAGAGAGAAAGCTTGAAAACTGGTACAGATTTTCTTAAGCTGGCATTATTTCCAGCCCTTTACACATGAGAGACAAGCAACTGAAGGCTGGAGTATACAAAAACCCATCTTATTGAGAATTTGAATCTCTGTCTTCTTGGTCCTATATAAAAGGTTTTTTAAATATAGGTTTACTATTTGAAAATAATTCTTAAGAGAATTTCAAAGATCAGGCTATACCAAGCGAAAGAAAAATGGAACGCTCCAATATTCATTGAAACATAATGTATTGGGGAAAAGTTTGCAATTCCCTAACTGTGCATGCCCTATTATGCAGTATCTCTTTATTTTATAGCACAAGTTGGGCATGCTTACAAAATGTCTGCGATAGAAGCCTTATTTATTCACAAAATGGCTTCCATGGAGAGAATATCTTTTATCAGAAAGTAATTATTCCCTAGGATGCTCTTGCTACTGCAGTGGATCTTATATTGGTATGAAAGTCATTGCTGAAGGTAGATATAACATTGGAGGTAGATGTGTTGCTTTACATCTTTTTATGTAATTTTCAGGGCAAGGACATTAAAGAGACTTTGGTTGCAAGTTGCTGCCTGTATTTTTACCTGTTTATTTATTCATCTATAGACTGCCTTGAGGATGGAAAAACAGGATATTAAACTAAGTAAGTCAATAAAATAAAATAGGCTTAAAACAGTTTCCAACAAAATTAAGTACACTAAAATTATTTCAAGTATTTAGGATAGAAAACATTGGCATATAGCAAGGTTTCACTTTCATATTATCATTTTTAAAAGAAATCCAGAAAGTATTCCATCAGTGAAACAAAATTCAAGCTGAAGTCTTGAAAATATTGGTTACATATAAAATTTCAGAAGGAAATGAGCTTACCTTTGTCTGCTTGATTAAATCGACCAAATCTTTTACTTGATGCCTCAGTAAATTTTGACATTTCCACATTTCATTCAGTGCCCTAATCATAAAAATAACAAAGTAAAAAATAAGTGATGTAACAATCATCCTTGCAACTGACTAGACCTTATAAATTCGGTAAGTGAGAAAGTCCTAAAAAGCAATTTAGACAATTATGGAACCAAATCTTTCCTATTGCATGGTTCTTTGTAAGAAATACAAATAATCCTCACTTAAGCACTCATTCAGTGATTGTTTGAAGTTATAGTGGTGTTAGACAAATGGTGCTTATGCCCAATCCCCAAAGTTATGGCTGTTGCAACAACCCTACAGTCCCATGATCAAAATTTAGGTGCTGTGGAACTCCTTGGTGGTGGCAGTAGGGCTGAAGAAGGGGCCCGGAGTTGGTGACAGCCGACTGCAACTTGTGAAGGTCATGGGCTTCTGCTTGAGCCCCAGTGCTGCCACCGCCATGGAGTACCACTGAGCAGGCAGCCAAAGTGGCAGAGATCACCTAATGACCGATGATATTCAGTTAATGACAACAATAGAGACTGCCAGGATTGTTGTTGCTAAGCAATGTGGGTCATATGACATCACGCTTTACAACTAGATTGCAGAGCGATGGAAATTCCAGTCCAAGTTCTTAGCATAACTCGAGGACTACATGTACTACAGATACTAGTCTCTAATTCATTCACTATCAAACTCTTTTTAAAAGCTGTCTGGTAGATTCAACATATGTTGAATTGATGCTCCCATAATAGTGTAGCTAGTGATACAAAACCATGTACGAGAAGTATTATCAGGTCAGAGGATTCTACTGTCAAATAATAAATATTATCATCTTTTGGGGCTTATAAATTTAATTAGACAAGAAAAATAATTCAGAGCTTTAGGTCAGGCATGTCAAACTCGTGACGTCACGTAACGTTGCGCGACATTATCGTGACTTTTTCCCCACTGCCGGCAATGGGGTGGGCGCGGTTTCGGCATGACGCATCCGGCCTGCGGGCCAGGAGTTTGACATGCCTGCTTTAGGGTTTTGTTTTGTTTTTTTAGTTATAGGCAGATATGATACCTAGAACCAACTGAAGGTTTTGGAACAATGTGGTGCCTAACTGAGGACTACCTATAAGACACTTGTGTGGAGATATCTCCATCTTTAGAATTATAATCCATTAAAGAAACAATATTCGAGTTACAGATTAAAAAATAATGAATGGTCCTATTTTAATTACATAAAAGAATTAAGTTGAAACGAAGAAGTGGGCTATATGCAAGTACATGTATTCGTTGTTGCAACATTGGCAAAAACAGATTTTCCATCTATCACAGTTCTCTACCATCTGCCTCCTTACAAATCTATATATAAAACTAGTAAGGTTGAATAGAAAATTAAAGAGGTGGAAAGAGATTTTTTTAAAACTGCAGAAAGATATGTGCAAGATGAGTATATATCATACTTTTAACAAGGCATTTTATTTACTAATAAGAACTAAAAAATTAGTTCCAAATAGAAAATATTTGTTTTATGAAAAACAAAATAAACGCCTTTATAAAATTGACTTTAACCTATATTCCTCTTAATCAAAATTATCAATTACATTTGCAATGAAAATATTTCATAGCTCCATATTTGTTATTGGATACATACTTAACAGCATTAGAATCAAGTGTTGCGTAAAGGTAGTATAAGCATTTCATTCTTTCATTTGTTTCCAAATTATGTGGAACCATATACTGAGCAAAGATGCGTTCTACCAGCAATCTAAAAAGAGATTACCAATAACAAGTTTCAGAAAAATATCAAAATTAATATTAAAGTCAAAACATAGGCCATAATCAACTGTAGTGGGGGAATAGCACAATGGAGGTGGTTGATCAATAAAGATCCCACCTTTCCCCACTCAGCCCCTTCCTTCTGTATATGTAACTGTAAGCCACCCAGAATTACCCTATGGGCAGCCAATAAATTAAATAAATAAATAAAATCAATTTGATCAATCATTTTCTCTATAGAAGAATGGATATGATTCAATTAAGACTTAATTGAATTATATTCACTCTTCTATAAAGAAAATAATCAAAATTTACAAAACTTGAAGCAGCTATATCTCACTAAATTATTTGCATGCAATAAATGAATGAATGAATTTTAATTTCCATAAGTTTTGTTATAAACACATATCATAGCTACGGTAATCCAGTATAGTTCGATACCTAGTTCAGACATAAGGGAAATTGCATTAACTTGTAGAATTTGCTTGTACAAGTTATAGCAATTATCAATTTGAATAGCATGAGAAAGGATTGGATAAAAGCAAAGGATACCAGTGACCAATGGTTATTATATTCCAACAATAGGACTCTAGTCCTAATGCCTCATGAGCCCTCATTTTTCCCCTACTTTAACTCAATAACTAAATCAAAATTTTACTTTTCTAAATTAGCTATACTTCTCAAAGATTTGAGGAGTGAATAAATTGCTTTTTTTAAAAAGCTATAGTTAAAAAGAACAAGTCATTGTCAAAAAATGATTTTATTGAATTTCAAATTCTGACTTATTTCAACATTATTTCAACAGAGTCAATAAATTATAGAGTTCCTTCAAACGCAATGGGGGAAAAAAGTTAATATAAGCTTATAACCCTGATATTATAGCACACAAGCTCAGAGGTTGGACAATCTAGTTCATACAGTTGGAAACCTTAAGAATTCTACGGTATAGTTCAGATTACTGATTTTAAAAAAAGATTGTACATAGATTTAAAACAGCATTATAATATCTAATAACATGTCATGAGTCCAGAGACTTACTTTAATAAAGAGTTCTAAAATAGGCAATCATGGAATTTTCAGAATGTTGTTCAAAAATAAATGAAATCCGTATGAATTAAATGACCTCCTGAACAATTTCACTAGTATATTTTTTCTTGCATTATGTCTCACTTTTTCCTTTTGCTGTTGTTGTCATTATTATTCCAAAAGTAAACTTTAGGACAGAAGTGTCTTTTTAATTTAAAAAACTGAAGATAACTTACCGATCATCAATACTGTTCTGGTAATATATATGCAACAATTTGTCCTTAATCCAAGCAATTTGTTTAGCAGCTTCTTTTCCAGCTTCTGACTGTAAAGAATATTTCTTGTATATCTGTGCAAGTCCCATCATAGCTTCTTTTCTCACCCTCCACTAAAATAATAATACATAATGAGAGCCCCCAAACATTTTTAAACAGGCTACTATAAACATTGAAAACATACAGCAATATTTTTACCATATGCATAAAAAAAACCATGCAAAATGGCCGGTTTCAAAGTTCACTCAGAATTGTTCATTTCAAGGTCAGAGCATCTGTTTTGAACTTTTTTGCACATCTTTGGTAAACAATTACTTTCAAATTTACCATAGCAGGGGTTTCAGAAGAAATCTTTAATACAGGGAATGCAACAGTATGGTAAGAGTAAAAAAAAAAAAAAAAAAAAGGTGATAACTTTTATTATTGATGCTCTAAGAGAATGTACAAATCACAACTTAAAAAGTGATACACAAGTTAATAATACAACATGGTCAATGTCAATTCAAGTAAGATTTATACATATAAAATAATATCTCGCTACTTGCTATATATGGTGAAGGATATAATTGTAAAGATTCAGGAACAGAAGATATAATGTCACTGAAAAAAGTGACTTATGACCGTTTTTCACATTCCTCTAGTCATGTGATCAAAATTTGGATGCTTGGCAACTGGCATGTATTTATGACAGTTGCAGTATGCCAGGGTCATGTGATTGCCTTTTGTGTCCTTCTGACAAGCAAAGTCAATGGGGAAGCCAGATTCACTTAACAACCATGTTATTAATTTAGCAACTGCAGTGATTCACTTTCTGTGGCAAGAAAGGTGTAAAATGGGGCAAAACTCACAACTGTCTTGCTTATCAATAGAAATTTTGGGCTCAACTGTGATCATAAGACGAGGACTGACTACAAAAAGTATCCATGCAGAGTAGATAATCAAAGTATATGAACATGCTATTGAAGGTGTTAATAAAGGATTTTTAAAAACCAAATTTAATGAACTGATTAACAGTCTGTAATTAACCAACAAACTTACCCGTTTGTCAAGTGTTCGTTCTCTCACAAAATTAAGCAGATGATCATTCACAAGTAGGAGATCTTTCTTAGCAGCAGTAACTATTGATACAATAACATCATGCCTAATAGCTTCTTCAGGGTCATGAGATCTCACTTTAAGATATTCTGTACATAATACATAAAATATATATTGTACATAAAATACACTTTAATTGAAATGTTATATCATTAAGTTGAATACTTGCAACTTATGCACTTATGAAGATAATTATTCTAAAAACAGAGTCATATATTATAAAATATGCCATCATAGCCATTTTCTTTTTCCTCTAAGTAAAATCAAACTTAGTTATTGAATTATTATGAACAACGTCACTAACGGGGAAAATAAATTAAGCCACTTGGAAGGAATTTTCATTCTCTCCCTAACAGTTTATAAGAACAAGGACCTATTAAAGGATTTGTGTTGCATGGTAATTTCCATCACAAAGAAAACTAATAAAGCAAAGCACCATATTAAACTTTTCTTTCTCCTCTCTCTGATAAATGTTTAGATTTATAGCTCCATAATTTATAGCTTAAGACATGTTTTTTCATGGGATTTTAAAAAATGTATCATTGTGGTATTATGATCTCCTGTCCTATTACATTTTTCAAACAGGGAAAACTCTGCTTATTATTGATTAAGATTTAATTCTC
Organism: Azemiops feae; assembly: GCA_023970755.1. Taxonomy (NCBI): domain Eukaryota; kingdom Metazoa; phylum Chordata; class Lepidosauria; order Squamata; family Viperidae; genus Azemiops; species Azemiops feae. The sequence goes on along the minus strand of JALGBA010003860.1, from coordinate 1,161,745 downwards.
CCTCACCAGAAATTTGAAACATCTGTATTTGTATTTGCAGAACCTAATATTTCAAAGTATAGGAGGGTATTCATGCTTATATGTCTCAATGTAATATCAGCAGCTTATTTAGATATGACATTGACAAAGATAGTTTATGCTAACAGTTATGTTTCTGTGATTCAAAGGAATATAGTAATCCATATATGTTTCTCTGTTAAACATTGTTAGGCAGAAACAATCTATCTCTGTCCTAAAATATCATTTGAATATTACATTATTTTTCTTTCTTGCACAAAATAATTTGTCACAGCACTATTTTGCTAAAATAATGCTATTCAAGAGAATCGAAATATGAACTAAAACTGCATCCAATTAAACATTTGTTTGTGTCATTAACTGTATTTAAATTTAGTTCTACATTTTAATTGTTTTACAGCTAGTCCTTTGTTAATGACCTCTCATCCAGCAACTGTCTGAAGTTATGACTGCTCTGGACACTTACAGCTTGCCCTCAAAGTTGCAGTTGTTGCAGCATCTCCAGTTACATGATCATGATTTGGGTGCTTGGCAACAACCTGCAATTACAACAGTTACAGTATTCTGCAGTTGCATGATCACTATTTGAAGATCACAAGCAAAGTCAAAGGAGAATCTGGCAGGAGATGGTGATCACATGACATTGGGCTTAACGTCCATACAGGATTCACGTAGTGATTGCAACTGGAACTGCCATCGTAAGTCAGCATGGTCACATAACATTGTTTTTTATAACCATATCACTTAGTGACAGTTGCCAGTCCCAATTACCATCGTTAACCAAGGACTATCTGTATACACTTTCACTGTAATTTGACTGGATAAAATAACTGAACTGAAGACAGAGAATTAACTAGTTTATTTTTTAATAAAGAAATTTACATTTTTTTTTGTTTGCAAATGCATGTATATTTATAAAGTAATGATGTCATATTCCCTAATACATATTAGTTGGATTATTAGAAACATAGAAAACTGGCAGCAGAAAAAGACCTAATGGTCCATCAAGTCTGCCCACTGAGTTTGTTTTTTAATTAATTAATTAATTAATTTTATTGTATTAAGTTTTGTACTTAAAGGGCTAAAGTGTATTATGTCATAAACTGACATGTTTTAATCTTAAAAAATATCAAATAATACTTTTTAACAACTCTGTGGTAAGATCTATGTAATAAAATTGTACTTCTATTGGATGGATGGATGGATGGATGGATGGATGGATGGATGGATGGATGGATGGATGTAGACAGACAACAGACAGCAACAATGATAGAGAGATAATGTACTTACATGCTCATATTAAAACTATGTCAAACTTGAACATCTGACAGACTCGAAGGGAGCAATAAAACTCGCAGAGGTCACTAAATAGTATGACTTGAAGCACACTTTTTACAAAGATACCACTAATATTTAAGTATTTTTATATTTTAAAAGTATAGTGTTTTATCATATAATTAAAAATAGAAGAAAAAGGAAAAAATTCCTTTACTCTGAAGTTGATTGATACCTGTTAGATCTTTCGCTAGATCCGGATGGTTCATAAGGCAGTGACTGGCAAATTTCACACATTCAAGACGGATAGGTACATGTATATCATTAAATCTGTTTTTAAAAAAAATGTAATAACCATGTTGTCTTATTTCAATTTTCACCAAAATATTGCATCCAAAGCGCAACCAAAAGATGATATATAGAGAATATTTGAGCAAAGATTAGGTACAATTTTGCAAAAAAAAGGACCCAGAAAAAACTTATCTCTTAAGTTATGTGCAAGAGAATACATAATTCACTGATACTACTTTTGCTTAATTGAATTTTATTTTTTTCTCATCCAAGGAATGGATAAAACACCAGACTACAGGTGTTTTAGAGAGCCTGATTCTTCATCCAAGCCTTCAGTTAGAGTGGTTGAAGCCTATTCGGGTTAATGTATGTTTTCTGTTGTTGCAGTTTGTGCTCTCTGAACTTGGTTGTTTTCTTGCAGGCGTTTCATTATCAAACTAGGTAACATCATTGGTGCTAGAAGGCAGTGGTTTTTGCTCTTACTAGTGGCCTACTCTTGTCAATGTTGATGGGAGTCATCTTGGTGGTTCTTTGATTAGGCTGTTGTTTACCATTAGCTTGTTTCTCTGCACTGGTAGTTCCTTGATTGGGGTATTGTTTACTTCTTGATTGTTGTTCTAGTACAGTGGTGGCGAACCTATGGCACATGTGCCAGAGGCGGCACTCGGAGCCCTCTCTGTGGGTACGCGTGCCGTCGCCCCAGCCCCGCCTCCCCCCACAGCCCCACTAGCAGCCCCCCTGGGGGAGAGTCACCCCCGGGTGCGGCCCGCACGGAACAGTGCAGTCAAGGACATAGCCGGGCAACAGGGACAAGACTCCGCCCTCGCACCCCATAGCGTGCAGATGATGCTGCGGGGTGTGGGCGGAGGGCGTGGCTGCCATGGCGCTGCAGGGCTGCCTGGGCAATCTGCTGCGGCGGGCCATGGAGGCGGTGCGTGGCCCTGCGGGCGGGTGGGGCAGGCGGGGGCAGAGCAGGCAGGGTGGGAGGCGGAGTGGGGGGCAGTTTTTCGGCACTCAGTCTCTAAAAGGTTCGCCATCACTGTTCTAGTATAAAATTGATGTTAATCTCTGCTTATCTGGTGTTGAGTTTTTGCTATATTCTGTTCCTCTCTTATTGTGATATTATTTTTCTGTGCTTTTAATTTGTGAAACGCCCAAAATTGCTGGGAGTTGGACAGTGTAAAAATAAAACATAAAATAAAATAAAATAAAATAATAAAATCTGTGCTTTTTTTTAGCCTGGATTTCTTTAAAAATTGTGAACTACAGTATGAATCCAGTTGTCATTTTAACCAAAAGAAAAACATAATGGAAAAGACATATATATGTGTATTTCTTTGCATTATTTTTATTGTGAAATGTATTTGTAACATATTTGCAATTCTACTAGTTAGTTTCTAATGTTATCTTTGAAAGGATAGTAGTATTAATGAAGTACAATATATCAACTGAATTATACAATGTTTTGATATTTAGAATAGAATAGAATAGAATAGAATAGAATAGAATAGAATAGAATAGAATAGAATAGAATAGAATAGAATAGAATAGAATAATAACTTTATTGTCACTTTGAATGTACACTAATCGGCATACATTAAAATGAAATTTCGTTGCATACAGCTCTCAAAGGGTCACAAAAATAAATAAATAAATAAATACAGAATTATGCATCTACCCACATATATATTTATTATTATTTAATTCTGTTGATAAAGAACTACATTATTCAACATAACTCAGTAAATTGAAAGACACTTGCTAGGTTTATATATTTTGCTGAGCTTCACCTTTGTACCAAACATAGATGCCTGAACAGGCAGTAACAATGCAGAATCAATAAATGAACTAAATAATCATTGTTTGTTTTATCCATTTCTTGCTTTCTTTTCCTTTTTTCTGGCATTGTGCCCTGTAAGGAATGCTCAGTACCTCAAAGCATAAAAAAATCAGGAAACCACAAAGCCCACTAAGTCACAAATGCAAAAAGAAAACAAATGATTTATGCTAAAATCAGTGATTTCTTCACTGATTCCATTATTATATTACCCAAAACCAAGCAAAGCAAACCACATGATAGTTTAGTAAAATATAGAAGCCCAAAGTTTACAGTCTAAAAACTAATATAAATAAGCTGATCATAATGGTCTGTGAAAATACAAATGCAGGTTAAACCTTTCCTAGGATACTTAAAAGTAAGCAGCATAATAGGCAATACTTAAATTTACAGTTCATACTAATATTTAAAAATATATTAAATGTTGAATAATTACAATATGTTAAGACTAAATTACAATTTAGTGAGAAACAAAGTAAAACAAAACATACCTTCCCAAGTAGCATTGCCAAAGGGGTTTGTTCTGAGATGCCAGCTCTGAATCTTTTGCTCCAAACATTTTTGCAAGAAGTTTTACAACCTGAAGTCGTTCCTCGTTGTCATTGCTCTAGAAAATAATATTTTTTTAAGAAAGTATATAAACCTACACAAATAAGCTTTGGAAAACTGTTTCTTCATACAGTAAAAGAAAGAAAATAGCAAAGAACTAAACTAAAATCAGAGACATGCATGTAGAACAGAAATTGTCCCGTAAAATAAAACCAATGTCAGATGTACCATTAAACATAGAATAAATCACTCCATGTGCAAATTAAATGTGATCAACAACAAATACAAATTTACAACAGCTTTCCTATACTATTTTGTCCTTCTACTCTAAGGATCTTTGTGATGGAAATGCACCATTCTGTTGATTTAAGTTAGAGCTACCAGATCTGGATTGTAAATAAATTTGTTTTTTGTATCTGTTTGCTGGTAGTTCTGAGGAAGGACAGCCACTTACACTGGAAATTAGAGAATTAAAAATATATTATTTTTATTGTTATTCAGTGATAGTTGAAAAGAGAAGTGCATTAGCATGCACTGAGATATTAAAACATATTTAAAATTTACAGTGAGGGATGTTCATCAGAAAAAGGATTGAAAAGAGAGGCATTCCCTAAAGCAGAATTAAAGTTCTTATTGAAAAATGGTGCATCATCCATGCCCACTACACATTAATCTTCAATTAATGGCAGTGATACAATAGACTTACCTTAAGTTTAAACTCAAGCTGTGGCAAAACTGAGAGTAAAAGATGGCTGTCAATATTATATAGCTCCAAAATTAAATCAAAAACATGCTCTGAGAGATCACTGATGGATGTTTTTCCTAGCATAAGCACTTGATTAAAGAACTGTGAAAAAAAATCAAAATATGAACAGGACATAGAAACCATAACCTTTTATTTTTTTTAGAACAATTCTAATTTTCTAACAGAACCAAGATTCCCTATTAAAAATTGTTATTTTCACAATCACATTTAATCCCATAACACTTCATTCATTAAATTGGAAGCTAACTTTTCATCTACTTTGTCTATGCAATTAAATTCATTACAGGAAAATTAAAATATTAATGCTAATAGATATCCATGTTTAGAAAGCTAGTGCCAACTGTATTCTGTACGTACTAAATTCACAATTTACATCAAAGAATCTGACATTTAAATATCTAGAAATAACTGTATAAATGTATAAAGATTCCTAATGTGAGCTGTTAATGGATCATCAAAATTGAGATACAATTTGAAATAAAATGTAATACATTCCTGTATGGATGGATCAAGAATATAAATGTGTTATCTATGTTGAAAGTTTATATACATATTACATTTTGAAAATCAATCCTTAAAATGATTACTGATGTTATTAAAATAAGTATTTCCTTAGTTCAGAAGACATGTAAGCCTTTGTAAATTGTAATGTCTGTTACGGTAAAAACTAGGTACTAGACAGTACTTCACTTAGCATAACACAGATCTATTCTATTATTATTTTGAAATACTTTAGTTTTCCTAGACCAATTCCAAACTGCATGAAGAAAGAGTAGGAGAAAATTCTATCTCTATGCCTCTTTCAAAAGATCATCTCCATATATACATTTCACGTGATCAGAATAAAATATGAAAAGTAATTGGTACTTTTTGTGACTGGAATTACTTGGAAAAGCTCAGCTGCAACTATAGAGATGACTGCTAGATACTGCTTTTATCATCCAGTTTGTAAGATCATATCTTCCAGCAGATGCTGGAAAATAACTTTCTTTTGTGGGGGGAAAAAATTTTTTGTGTGGAAAAAATATACTGGATGAATATTTCTTATATAATTTAAAACGTTCAGTGGAGTTTATTCTCAAATAATCATGTACAGTATTGTAACTGTATGCACTGGTTGCAGATTCAAACAGATGCCAATCAACTCAGTGGTATTCTATTATTAACTTTTTAATTATTGCTATTATTTTACATTTTATCGTGTGTCTTGCCTGCATGTCTTTCATTGGACTGAGAAAGCACACTGGCTCAAAGTCACACAGCTGGCTTTCACTCCAAAGGGTGGCCTAGAACTCAGTCTCCTGGTTTGCAGGCCAGCACCTTAACCACTATAGCAAAATGGCTCTCAATACTAATTGAATATTGATTATCAAGAACTGAACATCTAATTTCATGCTTCAAAGCTATCAGTTATAGAAGGAAAGTCAACAGAAACATAGCATAACATACTCAATGCATCTAACAATTGATGTAATTAACTGCTGTTAACTTGATTTATGAATGTTGCAAGTTCTAAATAAGAATACAGTCAACTGTGATTTGATTGTAGGAAAGTCCTAAACTATTCAATGTGCAATATAAAGTATATTAACACTAATGTTATCTTATTCATTTTTGTCTGCATGGTCATTTTAAATTATCACTTACATTAGTAATGTATGGTTCAATAGCCTGGGCTGTTCTCTTCAATAAAGCCTTTGCCAAGTCATATGCTTGTTTGTTTAAATTCTGAAAAGTATATTTGACACAAAATTATAGGTTTATTCTAAAAAATTTATACTCAATACAAATAAATAAATCAACATAATTGGCTTTTTTCAAAATTTTAAAGAACAGGATAAGAAACATTGGTTAAATATATTACAACTAGAAGCATTCCAATCACTATAGTTTGAGTACATAAAAATAAATACGTACATTAAAGTTAATATTGTATACAACTTTAAAAACAGCAGCATTCAGGCTCCATATCTCACATGTCATCTACTACTTCAGGACACCCCAGAGGACAGCAGGATGTACATCAGATTAAGATGTACAGGATTCCACTATCAATCATGTAGTTTGATTTTTATCCCTCCTCCTCTTCCTCCTGTACTATAGTCTAGGGCCAAATTTTTATCTTCCATCTCACAATCTAATCATTTGAATTCATTCATTTTAGAATTTGTTATATCTAATGACAATATTCTACAAAGTTATTTTCATACACACATAATACATATGGTATATTCAAAATTCAGACTGTCATTTTTTTCTTATTTTAATTATAGTAAGCACCTCTAAATTAACTTGGCTTAAAATAAAACCTATAATGCAAATTAACTAAAATGTTTCCAGATTCACTGTTGTCATGCCTCCTCACTCCTCTCCCACTTACTGCTATGGCAATGACAATATATTTCAGATTTTAGTAAGGCAAACTTTAATAATAATAAAAATAATAACTATTTGATAGCGAAAGAAAAAGACTGCAAGTATGAATATAATTTACATAATGATCCTCTTCATTAAACTTAGATCAACATAACATTCTTTTATTGCATGCTTTAGAGCAGGGATGTCAAACTGCCGGCCTGCAGGCCGGTTGCATCATGCGGAGGCTGCGCCCACCCCAGCTCCGGCAATGCAAAAAAAGTTGCGATACGTTGCAACATGTCACGTGACGCAGCACGTTTGACACCCTTGCTTTAGAGCAGAGGTGTCAAACTGCCGGCCTGTGGGCCGGATGCATCATAGCAAAACCGCGCCCACCCCATTGCCGGCAACGGCAAAAAAAAGTCGCGATACGTCACATGACGTTGCAGGTTTGACACCCCTACTTTAGAGACTCTCTAAGAAATAGGATAAAATATTGGCTAATTTCACTGTTTCAAATAATCAATCTACTCTTCGTGTTATAAACTCATGAATAAAAAGTATATTTTGTCAAATATACTATGTAACAATTTGCAATATTTTTACATTAAAATGTTAATTCTTACCTTATGTGCAGGGACTAGATTAACCAAAACTGTATCCAAAAGTTCTTGAGATACTGTATCACCTTCACAAATGATAGAACTCATCAAATCTACCATATGCATATGAACCTTCTGGTTATGACCATTGCTAAAATGAGAACAGTGTCAGCTCAGCAACATAATGTAAGTTATTATGGCCCATCTTAAATTAGAATTTGGATAATGAACCGTTTCTTTGACAGTGCAAAACCATAATTCTTATCTGGCCCTCAAGAAGTTTCCTACTTGTCATTCTCCTCTTTTCATTGCTGCTTCCTACATCTGCCATGGTGAAATAGGCGCATGTGCCATCTTTTCCATTCTGACCAAACCTTCAATAATCTGTCCCAAGCATAATGAACATCAAGCTCACTGAGAACACAACATAACATAACCTCCTCCAAGTCCATCAGTAATCCTAACAAGATTATTTCTACCTTGCTGCTAGTAATAGTCATTTCAACTGTATTTAAGTTACTGGCCAGAAGAGGTCTTAACTTATACCCTAGAAAACCCCACTTAGTCAAGATTGCAAGGAAAATATTCTGTGGGGTTAAAAATGTTACTCATCCATGCAATTTTTTTCACCTCCATGCTTACACAGTTTAAGCCTACTCCTAACAATTGAAACAATCTTTCAGTCCCACCACATAGCAAAATTGCTGTTAAATATATACTCACTTGATCACAGAAAATAATGTTCTGTACAGTTGCGTAAAAATTTCATTGCTATCTTCTAGTTCAAAGCATATGTTGTAAGATTTAACCCATGCAATATTCTATTTAGGAGAAAAAGATAGTAACTATAATTTAATAAAGAATTGGTAAAGTCAGTACTGAATATCTTTGCACCTTAAATACAGATCTGTTTCAGATATACTTAAAATGCTATTGTATTTTACGCAGAATAGATATTTGACTGACTAAAACTTTGATCAAAGTAAGATGAATATGAATGAAAATTATTTACATTTACCTCTAATAAATAAAAATATCTGTTGAATTGTGGGCTTTTTGTATCTTCTAATCCTTTCAGTTGTCTTGTGATGAACATAAATATATCCTGGGGAGAAAATATAGTATATGCTTGTCATCTAAAGTAAATACTTTAGTAAGTATCTAAAATAAACACTTCCTGCATAATCATTTAGTTCATTTAGCTCAACTGGAAAAAATTGTCACTATACTAGTGAGCATTTAATATATTTTAATTAACCTTTTCCTTTTACAATCCAATGGTAGGAACATCATTCAGGATATTGCAGCATCAATTTCCACCCTCATTTATTGATTTTATTTTAGCAGAATATTATATTTTGAGTTTCCCAAATCTGTTACAGAAGATATTGATAAAAGTAGCTCCTGGCCATTCCTCCCCCCCACACACACACACATTAATGTATTCCAAATAACAACCATATAAACATGAGGCATTTAATATGATCTTATGTTGGATATATTAAACATATAACATTGTTCATGGGTTTTATAAATAACCACGGTGGACATATAAGCACTGTTTCCAATATGTTTCAATACTACAACAAAAAGCACTGTCTGAGAGAGTAGAAACTGCAATTCAACCAAAAAACTAGCTTGGAAAATGATTCAATGGTTACTTTGGAAAGGTTTCTTGAAATTGTTAAGAGGGACTTTGGGAGCAAGCAGCTCTTCTGAGTCCCATAGCTTTCATTTCTTCCCTCAACTATGGGGGGAAGGGAGGGAATATATGATTAAAACCAAATGAATCAATCTCAGGTCACTTAAATTAGTTCATGTTTAAGGTAACTGGAATTCTTCAAATAATTCCCAAAAATATCCGAATTACATTCAGTGAAAGACATTTGTATTTGTTTCAACATATCTTGAGCCGATAAAGTAATCAGTAGCCAAGAAAATTCATAGCCAACTATTCTTAAGATTCATCCATTAATACGTTTGGTTTAATTTTTAAAAATTCAATTAATTTGTTACCAACAGTTATATTCACCTTTATTTATCTATATTATATTCTTAATAAATATTTGAATGCATATCAGTTAATTTACAAGTGTATAATTTTTGTTACGTTTCTTTTATTTCATATTTTAATTTTGTTATTCATATTTCTCAGAAAATCAAAAGCTATTATTATTGCTACTAAAGTAGCATTACTATAGTATACTGGTTACCATCTAACCAGTCCTCTGGCATATACTATGCTCATTAATCATTTTTAGAATATACAGGTGTGTGACTTCTACCCCATCTTCATCAAATATTGCATAATGAACAGACAAAAATAGTTCTATAATAATAATGTATAATAATGTATAATAAATATATATAACTGAAAAAGCATATGTAGACATATGATAATATACTTGTAAAATGAAAATATTAATCATAAAAAGCAGCAATGATCAGGTGTTTACTTGATGGTACTAACAAATAAAAAGGTAACCAAAGTAACCATTGTTTTTCTTTTGTGGAAAATAAAATATATAAATTCTAACGTTATCACTAATATAAATACTAATACTAATTTTATTCCTACAATTCCTATATATAAATACTAATTTACAGTGTCAACAAAAAAGAGCTAAAAAGATCAAAGTCACTGATCTGTTAACCTGTTAGACAAATTAGACATTGTATCATATACCAAAGAATAATTGGAATAGTTTATGAAAAAATGCATAAAATACACTGTATTTATGAATCTACAGAAAACAAAATGATAATAAAATTTCCCATTATCACATTTCTTTAAAATTCACAAGGAAGATTTCTTAAATCAACATTTTCCAAACACCACCACTAGGCGGCTTTATTTCAAAACCCTTGTTCATCCAAGCATACCATAGAAGTCAGTATTATAAATCAAGAGAAGAAAGCAAGAATTAAGGGAATAAGAAACAAGAAAGAACTAAGAAAGAAATGGAACAATAAATGAATATATGGATAAGAAATGAAAGACTCATCATACTATACACATGGTATCATTCTACAAATTGTACACTATTTTGATGAACATTATATGAAGCATTCTTTTGAAACTCCTTTGTACATCAATTCTATTCCTCTTTTTCTAAAAAAAAAAAAAAAAAAGTTTCTGAGGTCTCTAGCAATTCCAATAACCATACTTACAATTCTATAAATGTGCATGAATGTGCAGAAATCTTTTCTAATGAGAATCAAGGCTGGAGGGTGAAACAAAGTGTTTCAATCAAGCACACTTTCTTTAGACTTTTGGTAAGACCCTAACTGTTGTGGGAAAACAATAATTGCCTGAAAGTAATCACATTGTCTTAATGTAATGGCAAATCACTGTTTCATTTACTAAATTACAATTTATTTGAATATCTGAACTTACTCATATTGATCAACCACAAAAATTTTAAACAGGTTCAAAAATATTTGCAAATTTAAATTAGTGCTATCTGCACTTAGTCACGTTTGTGTTTTTTACAGTTTCTTTCACCAATCCATTCTTCTTGCCTACCTGGTTAAGAGGCAAAAAGAAACAATGGCTTAAAAATGAAACTAAGTTGCAGCTAAATAACTCTTACTAGTATACTTCCTTCTCCCTTCTTTTTCAGTCTACCTCCCTATTAATAAATGTTCCTTCTCCAGTTCTGTTTCCTACTACTTTAGTGAAACTTTATAAGGAAAGGGAAATCAATTTAAAATAGGCAGTACTATCAGTCAGAACTAAAGCTTTCGTTGGCTGCTTTCTCCTTTTTTGAAAAATCAAATGTTTCTCTCTGTATGTCTCTCTCTCACACACACACATGCACACAACCAGAAACACCGGAAAAATAAGAGCTTAATTTAAAGCTTAATTTAAAGGGAGAACTCTGATTTTCATTTTTCATTTTATAGTTTCCCTGCTGAGGGAGGGTTTGAACACCCATTATTTAAAATTAATATTAGGAATCTGGCACTCTATTTTGCTGTAAGTAGCATATAAATAAAATCAGATAATAAAGAAAGCAATATGTACAGGACTGAGATACACTCCTTATAATATCAGATATGCTAAATACTATGCAAAAATCTACCAAATTGAAAAGGGAAGACATTTATTATTTAATTCACATTAGTTGCAATGCACATCATAAAACATACAATACAGAGTTTCATATGCAATTGAAAACTATGATCTACTAGGCAATTGGCTTTTAGTTGTTTAGAAATAAATATAAAGTAGCATTGTTACACACCCAGATTCCAAGAAGTTAAGGAAATCACACAACGTTACCTTAAGTTTATCAGGTGAAGTATATGGTGCTTCAGGAGCATATATTCTAAAAATATCAGCAAGACAACATGCAACAAGCAAGCGTACATCTTTGTCAGGATGCTTAAGAAAAAAATCAGAAGCAAGATGTAAAGCAAGATTTAGATACAACTCTTTTTCCTCTTCAGAGTCCTGGTCCATATCCATAAAGGTTTTTACAACCATCTGCCAAAATAATGTTCAAAAGTTAGCAATAATTATAAATAAGACATTTCGTATACATACATACATACATACATACATACATACATACATGTTGTTGTTTTAACCAGTCATGTCCAATTCTTGGCGACTTTATAGGCAAGTACACTCCATGCTACCCTCTCAAGCACAGCTTCTTTCAATTGTTGGATGTTTATCTTGTATCAGATTTGATATTATCAAGCCAGCAAATTCTTTGCTTGCCACTTCTTGATCCACTAACCATTTCTAGCATCACTGACTTCTCCAATGAATTTGCATGCATGACATGGCCAAAGTAAATCAGACGTAATCTTGTGATTTTGGCTTCTGGCTTCTGACGTATCTGGTTTTATATGTTTTAACACGTCTGTTAGTTACTCTGTTCATAGTATATGCAATAATTTACACCAGCATCACAATTCAAAGATGTCAATTCTTCAGTCAGAATATGTACCTCTTAATAAGGAACTATAAAATGATATATAACTAAAAAAGTATTGAAGGCATTGATGTATAAGTATTTTTGAGAGGTAATTGATATACGCATCTGCAATGAAAATATAGTTTATGACCTGAAGATAAAAATAAATGTGAATAGTGAAGTGCACTGGTGCTATAAAAATCATGTTTGTTATTTTTTATGATGCTATAAGTGTCAGAAGTCCCTGCCACATCCCTGGCTCTAGCAAGAAACAAGCCGTCGAGTTCACAGGTGGTTGGTTTATTCACGGAACGCGCTGGCATGCGGTATCCAAAGAAACAGCAAACAATGCTGAAAGACTGAAATCATTGTTTTTAACAAACAAAACTAAAATGCATCAGAAAGTATTAATAAGGATTTGTTTTCAGAAGACAATTTTCTTTTTAATACCCATATTTATTATATTTCTTCTGAGCATAGTATGAAAGGTATTAATGTATTCCACTTTAGTCTAATAGCAACTATCATATTAAAAAACTCTAGGTTGGTCATCTTACTACAACCCTGAAAGACAGCAGTGAGATTCAGTTTCAATCCAAATTTTAAAAAGCAGCCCAATTTGATGGAATCTAAACTTTCATGTCTATCAAACAAACTCAGTAAAGGGTTTTAACATTTTGGTTTGCTTCTTTGTCAAATTTGGAGATTCTTTTAATCAATGGGGTGGAGGAAGAATCCAAAATATTGTCACATTCAATTTCGGAAAAGTGATACTTTTATTTAAGATTTATATTCCTCCAGAAACTTAGCATGGCATAAACAGCGCTCTCAGCATCGCAGAAATAGTACTCTCACTTCAGTTTTTCCCCATAATAAGCTCTATAATAGGGGTTGGACTGAGAATAGTGACTAGTCCAGTGGTGGGATTCAGCCGGTTCGCACCACTTCGGTAGCTAATGTTTTGTTTCCCAGGTCCAGAATGGACTTCCGGAAGCGGCATTCACATAGAGAACCGGTCATTCACATATTTGAATCCCACCATTGGACTAGCTCCCTCCCCCCAACAATAATAACCAATAACTCTGAATGGCTGAGGCTGGAAGTGTCCTTCCAGTCCTAGGCTAATATCTATAGTACTAAAGATATTTACTACATTGAAATCAAATGCTGTCCATAGTCAACATATCCAATATTGTCCTGATAATTCATAATGTCACTGACAAATCAATTTCCTTAGAATATTATGGTTATTATTATGTATTTAAAAATATAATTACTGAACATCTCTTAACATTTATGCAAATATTCACACTTTATTAAAAAAAACAATTTATTATATCAAACAACTCCACAACAGAACAAAAATCACAGCCACACACATACTGCCCCATACAGAAATCCACTAGTACAAATCCCTGATAGATGGCCCCTTCAGCCTGTTTAAATACTTCCTAAAACAGTGTTTCACTGCTGAACAGCTCTATTTGAAAATGGTTTTTTTCCTGATGTCGAACCATATTTTAGTATCAATTGAGAAGGAAATAAAATCATGTCTTTAAATCATAACTTTCCTAGTATCTGCAATTATTGTTCTATTGTTTTCCTGGTTCCTTACCTAGAATTATATTTTATAATTGTCAAAATACCGCCACCATCCAAAAAAAACAAAAACAAAAACCAGCAGAGATGGGAAGTATACTATTCCTTCCTTCTCCAACAGAAGACTTCTCTTTCACAAGAACCACTGTAGCTATGACATTTTGTGTTTATTTAAGTAACCCTACTTTTAGGATCTATATAATAATATAATTGATTTCTCCTCTCTTATCTAAGTAAAAACATCAAGGAATCAAACATATTTACTTAGAAATATTGAACAAAACAAACATTAAAATAGAGAGCATGAGACAGTTTAAAAGTTGTCGGAATCAAAAGACATGCTCTGCTTATTTTAGGCAGGAAAATGGTTATCACAATTCAATTTAACAAGCAACTAAAAAAGAGATTCTTATAAGGAATTTTGTTTCATTGAATTAGTTCTGCTCATCAGAAAAACTTCAACAACTTACTGTTATTTACATCATTAACCTTTCTGTTTGAAGATAAACAATTTCACACACATCCAATTTTGAGCTGTCCAAATAAACTTCACAATATACAATACACTACCCACTCACTTTTAATCTTCGTACCATCTCTTCTTTTGAAATTTTGTCAGATATTTCTTTAACTCCTGGAGGATATGTAATTTTTCCATCATTGGCTCTTGTCTTTGAATGAGCCATAGTGCTATTTTAAACCTAGTAAAGAAAAAATTAGATATCGATCACAAAAATATCAAAAAAAATTAAAACACAGATCAAACAGCCAATAGGCTGTATAAGAAGTTGGATATGTGTAGCATAGATTCATAATTTGGCTTTAAGATACCTTGCTCCAGGTAGAATCCACCTAGTCTAATAAGTTTGCAGGCAGGCAATTTCAGCATCCCACATCTACAGGAATGCAAGGGGACCCCATTCCTTAAGCAGTCTTTTTCCGTTATTGCCCCCATATTATGAAACACTTTGAGCAAGAGAATAACCTGGCTCCTTCCTTATTAGCTTTTGGCAAGATGTTCAAGACTGTTTATTTATGCAAGTATTCTAGGATTAAATACTGGCAGCTGATTATGTGAGCATCTATCTTTTCCTATAGCTGGAAGTATATTATGTTGATTTTATGTTGACTTTGCATTTTACATAAACCACCAGGACTGAGTTTAACCTGGGTATATAGAAATACCTTATATAAATAAATCCAATAATTATTTGCAAATTATTCTACAGGAATTTTGTAATCAACTGCATTGCTGGAATACAATTTTTAACATATCCATTAGACAATCTTCTACTGAACAATTATCTGCTTAATAAGGTTATCTTAGAAAAGATGTAACCAAAGGTTTACATCTCAGCAAGAGTATCTATTTTTCCCCAAAGGAGATGCAGAAAAACTAAAATACATCATAATTATTCTAATGCTAGACTCATTCACTCACTTTGCTCGCAAAAGCCTCCCGCTCTCTCTTGCTCTTTCACTCACTACACTTTGCTCGCAAAAGCCCCTCGCTTCCTCTCTCGCTCTTTCACTCATACTTTGCTCGCAAAAGCCTCACTCGCTCTCGCTTTCACTCACTCACTTTGCTTGCAAAAGCCTCCCACTCCCCCTTTCGCTCACTCACTTTGCTTGCAAAAGCCTCCCACTCCCCCTTTCACTCACTCACACGTTGCTTGCAAAAGCCTCCCGCTCCCTCTCGCTCTTTCACTCTTTGCTCATAAAATCCCCTCGCTCACTCTCTCGCTCTTTCACTCTTTGCTCGCAAAAGCCTCACTTGCTTTCACTCACTTTGCTCGCAAAAGCCTCACTTGCTTTCATTCACTCACTTTGCTCGCAAAAGCCTCACTTGCTTTCACTCAATCACACTTTGCTCGCAAAAGCCTCTCCCTCTCTCGCTTTCACTCACTCACTTTGCTCGCAAAAGCCCCTCACCGCTTCACTAACAAAAACCTCTCTTCCATTTCTCCGTGTGTTTTTTTCTCTCTCCCGCCAAAACCTGCTCCTTTTATTGCTTCTCCTCTCTCAGCCCTCCTCCTCCTCCTCTTCCGAGTACACCGAAAGTTCCAATCAGCAGGCAGCTGCATGCACAGATCCTGGGGCTTCTGCCGAGCCCTGCAGCTCCAGCTGATCTCCTCCAAACCTGCGCGGCGCCGCTTTAGCTCGTTCCTTCCCCCGTTACACTTGGCTAGGGGCCATGTACCACCTTCCAGGTGCAAAAGTACTATTGGTGGTACACGTACCACCGGTGGTACTTTGGCAGCTGGTATGCGACTGTCCTAGAGAAGTGGTAGCTGGGGGGGGGAGAGGAATGAACTGAAGCGGTGGCAGCACCACACAAGCCTGAGGGAGAGACAGCTGGAGTTGCAGGGCTGTCAGGGCTTGGCAGAGGCCCCAGGATCAGCGCCGGGCTCCAGCTGATCGGCGCTTCAGGAAGCTGGAGGTGCCCTGAAGAGAAAAGGAGGGGTAGAGAGGAGAGGATATAAAAGGAGGTTTTGGCGGGAAAGGGCCAGCGAAGGGCTGCCCTCACCCCGCCTCCTGTGCACGCGAAGAGGCAGCAAGCGCCCAGCATCCCCGCTGACCGTCTCTGCTGACCACTGAGAAAGAAAAAAGGCAAGAGAAGTGCTTCCCTTTCCCCCACGTTCTCTGTGCATCCCCAGGGGGCGGGGCAGAGATGGCAGGGGGACTCGCTGGCTCCAGGGTTGCCCCGTGGATCTAAGGCTGAGCATGTTCCAGCTTTGATGGCCCCCACCAGTAGATCAGCGCCATGCCCGCTCGCTGACCTAGCCTCGCAGCCACCAGGCTTCCCTTTCACCGGGACCACCTGTTCTAACTTGACTCCCCGAACATAACAGACGCACCAACAAATCTCTAACATTCCTTTTATTCAGGAACACCAGCAGCTTCACCTGGCTGACCGTTAAAATCTTTAGTTGCCTCCAAACAATGGAGCTCAGTCCCTTTTCCCCTGCAGGGGTCTCCCAAAACCCAGAGTTAATTTCAATCTCTCACCACACTTGCAGCAAGAGTCCTTCAGGCAAGCTGGCTATTTTCCAACATGCACACGCTCAGAAGGCGCTCCGACTCCCAGCGCCACAGGATCTGAGGAAAACTCTGGCAAGTTTACAAACCAGAGTCAGGAATTCCAAATAGAAGTGGCTGACCAGCAGGGAGACGAATAGTTGTCTGCCACACCTATTCGTCTCCACCCCTGCCTTTTATCCACAGCTGAGGGTGGGGCTCTGTCAACAGCAGTGACTCTTCCCTGAAGACCGGCACATAGCCTCTCGCTATTCTCTTCTCAGCCTCCGCCGTATCCGCGCATCAATTACTGGCCCCATGTGATCCTCCTCTCCTGAATCACTTGCCTCAAGGCATGGAGGTCTCAGCCTTTCCATCTGGGGGCTGGCGGACGGCTCAGCCTCCGCCTCTGTCCCTGGCTGCTCCATTCCTTCGTACCCATCGGAGCTTTCAGATGGCCCTGATGCTGGGACCGACGCTTACTCCTGTGCTTCCTCTCTGAGTCGGCCGCAGAGTCCTCCAGCGGCCGACAAACCACAACACCACCCCTGCCTGCGTGGGACAGCTATGGCCAGCGGCAGTATGGCCACCGGCAGCGCTGGCAATCTCTCCCCCTCCCATCATCCCTTCCTGAGCATGGAGGAAGGAAAGAGAAGCAGGGGAGGGAGGGAGGGAGGAAGGAAGGTTATAATGAGAGGGAAGGTCTGAGGAAAGTCCTGCCTTTGCACTTGGCCAAGACCAGCTGTGCTGCTTTTGCCATCCCCTTGTCCCCTCCTCCTGACTCTCCTGGTGGTCTCCCATCCTATTGCTGAGGATGCTTTGGTTACAAAGCTGGGTCTCCTCACATGGAGAGGGAGTGGGCCTCCCTCTGACCCACACATTTTGCCCTCCCGCACACACCATGAGCAACCTGGCCAAGGAGAGCAAGCCAAGCAGCAGCAGCCTCAAGGAGAAGGTAAGCCCAGCCAGGCAACCCCTTGGGGAATGCTGGGCTGAGCTGGGCGCTTGCCCTCCATTGCCCAGGGCTCTGGGCAGCAAAGGAACCGCTAACGAAGAAATTAAAACTGGTACTTTTTTCCTTTTTTTTTTTTTTTTTACTGTTTTTAACATTTTATTAGATTATGGAATAAAATACAAAAGCAAATAGTAGGACACAGTGGGGAGGAAGAAGGGAAAAAATGAAGGGGAGAAGGAGAAAAGAAAAGGCATTGACTTCCGACTTCCTCTGTTGCAGTAGAATGAAGCATTAACATTGAACCTCAACTTTTTACTTTTCCATAATAGCATAAACTAGCCATTTCTATAACAAATGAATCTAACCAGTAAAATCCCGCCCCCCTTTTTTTTCAGTCATCAAGTTTTTGACACCTTGCTAAGCACTGGTGGTACTCAAATATTGTCATGTCCTAAAAGTGGTACAATCTGTGAAAAGGTTGAAAAGCCCTGTACTAGACCATACATGCTACAATAAATTATAGTCTGCACATGAAAAGTCATTCCTAATATTGCATCTCCCAAAATTTCAACAGCCATTAAAGTCTTCCGTAACATAACAAATCAAGTTTATTATCCTTTGTGGGGTGTTGTGGGAATCAACACTCTCCCTGCTCTATTTAACATCTACATAAAGCTACTAAATAAGGTAATTTGACAGCCCAGGATGAGATATAATCAGCATGCAGATGATACTCACCTATACATCTGCACATTGGGCTGACCAAGTGATACCATGGAGGTCCTGTGCCTGATGCCTGAAAACTATGGAGAACTAGCTGGAGAGGAACAGTTTTCAGTTCAATCCTAGCAAGACTGACTGTCTATGGGTTTTGGGGCCATTCAGATCTTTTAAGGTTCCACCTTTAGTTCAAGATATGGTTGCACCACTTCTGACTAAACCAGTATTTATTTAATCTGTATCCTGCCTTTATTATTTTTACAAATAACTCAAGGCAGCGAACATATCCAACACATCTTCCTCTTCTCCACACCTGTGAGGTGGCTTGGGTTGAAAGAAAGTGATTGATCCAAAGTCACTCAGCTGACTTATATACTGATATATATAATATCAGTATACAATTTGGGAGCTCCTCCTGGATTCATAGTTCCTATTTGAAGAGTAGGTAAAAGCTGTGGCTGGGAGACTTTTGCAGGTTTGCATTTTGTTCACCATTCATCCAACCATCATTTTGTACTCTAGGAAAGTACACCTTTCCTAGAACACAAGACACTACATATGACCATTCATCTTTGGTTAACTCTTCAATGAACTACTGCAATGTGCTGTACATGAGGCTGCCACTGACAATTATGGGTATTTCTCAATTTCTCAATGTTACATTTTTTATAAACGAGCTTCACTCATTTCCTATAGGTTTTCAGTTGCTATTCAAAGTGCTGATTGTCACCTATAAAGGCCTTCATGACATCAGGTTGGGATACTTGAAGAACCTGAAGGTACTTGAAGAAGAGACTACTTTATTCAGAAGTCTCTATCCATCCTATTTGTTTCAGAGGCATATTTTGGATCTTATCAACTGAAGAATGGCATCTTGCTATCTAACCCTTTTGAGTCATGGTTTGTTTCTGGAACAACTCATTGAGATTACATTCAGCCCTCACCCTGCTGGCCTTCCAGAAAGTGCTGGAGATGTGGATATTTGCCAAGTCATGGAGATCAAAAAGTTAGTGAACCTCAAGTGGTTTGATATAGGCAGGCCTTGAGTTATGACCACTCGTTCAGCAACTGTTCAAAATTACAATGGAGCTGAATAAGGAGGACTTACAACTGGTTTGTGAAGCTGTGGCTATCACAATGTCCCCACAATCACCTGATTAGAGATCTCAATGATATTCTACTCCACAGAACCTTCTGCCTACCTGCACTCCACAACATGTGCGCAGGCACCCAGAACAATTCCTGCTCGTGTTCCTCAGCACCCATCAAAGGCCCTCACCTAGGTTTCCGGTGAGGTCGCTGCAAGATGGGCACTGGGGAATGAAGCTCTGTTCTCCAAGCCCGATTTCTACCAGCTGGGGAGTCCAATAGGACTGAAAGTCGCCCTATAGAGGCGACTGGCCAAAGGGTGAAACTTTGCAGATTGCTGGCCCGCTTGATCCAAAGGAGCCCTCGGGACCGGCAGGAAGAAAGGCTGACCGCACTGATCGTCGGAGACAACGACAAATTTTGGTATATAATTTTTTTTCCTTTTTGCTCTTTTTTACAACTCACTATTTTTATTATTTATCTCTCCTATTTGTTAGGAGCCTGTTGGATTATAAATTTTGATTTACTTGGTGGATTATAAAGTATGATTAAAAGATAAAGATGAGCGTCCCTAATCTATCTAGAGTTGGAAAAAAAGGATCTTCTGCTCCCTCTTCTGCTTCTGCAAGTCCAGTCTATCAGAGATCAATTGATACAATACTCCAACAAGAAAAGGCTACTAACTTCCAAAAGGAAACTCAAACGACTCTACAAGCAATTCAAGAGGCAATGGCTACATATATGGTGGCTACAACGAAAAATCATGAGGAGATGAGAAGTGATTTTGATAAAATGAATCAAAAATTTAACAACATGGATTCTCAATTTGAAAATTTTAAACAGATGATTACAGATAATCAACAAAGAATCCAAAAGTAGAAGATAAATCAACCGAGGTTGATCAGAAATTAGAAATCTTAAAAGATGAAAATCAGAAATTGATGCAAATAAATGGAGAACTAGAAGACTTGATAGCTGGGATGGAGATGGAAAGAGCCTCATACATTTTAAGATTTCAAAATATAATGGAAGATAAGGAAGAGGATCTCTTAAACTTGATAATGGAATTATTGGCAGATGCATTAGGAATTGGGAAACAGCAAATGGAAGGAGAATTAGATCAGATCTATTGAGTCAACTCAAACTATGCTAGAAGAAATAAAGTCCCCAGGGAAGTACATGTTAGATTTCTCAAAAGATCTTTAAGATTCTGAGAAGAGTAAGAGATGAACCTTTGAAATACAAAGAAAAAGAAATTGTAGTCCTTAAACAAATTCCTAGGAGAATAAGAGAATCCTGAAGAGAATATCAGTTTCTAACTAAGAAATTAATTGCAAAAGGAGTGAATTTCAGATGGCTGATTTCAGAAGGGATTTTAATCTATTGGAATACGAAAAGAAGAACAATTTTACCAAAAATTACATTAAAAAATATTAGATTTAAACTATCAAAATCTTTGTATAATGGGAGACTTTAATGCAATAATAGATGGAACTTTGGACTATAAAAGCGCTAAACAAGGGAGGAAAGGAGGAAATACATTACCTAAAGTATTTTTAAAAATGGCAGAAGAACTTTGTATCCAAGATATATGGAGAGGAAAAAATCCAAAAATGTTACAATATACATTTTACTCAAATAGACATAAATCATGGTCTAGAATTGATATGATATGGACATCTTTGGAACTTAACACGATGATACAAGAAATTGAGATAGAAACTAATGTTTGAGCAGATTATAACCCAATAAAGATGACTTGGAGAGGAAGTAACAAAAAATTAAGATGGTCCTTGAATAAATCTATACTGAAAAAAAGAATTTATACAACTAGCGACAAAGGAAATGGATTTTTTCTTCAAAATAAATATGATATAAGAAATTGAGATAGAAACTAATGTTTGAGCAGATTATAACCCAATAAAGATGACTTGGAGAGGAAGTAACAAAAAATTAAGATGGTCCTTGAATAAATCTATACTGAAAGAAAAGAATTTATACAACTAGCGACAAAGGAAATGGATTTTTTCTTCAAAATAAATAAGAAAGAAGAAATGAGTGGGATACAGCTAAAGCATATTTCAGAGGGTTGGCTATAACCTATACTGCTAAAAAGAATAAAGAAAAGAAACAACAACAGTTAAAGTTGAAGGAAGAATTCAGAAAGTTAGAATCAGAATTACAAATAGACCCACAAAAGAAAATACTTAAGAAACAAATCGAGATAATAAAACATAAATTAAATTTAGCCGAGACGGAAATGATGGCTCAATAGATAAAAAGGGCTAAACAGAACTTCTTTGAAATTGCCAACAAACCGGGGAGATGATTACCATATAGATTAAAAAAAGAAAAAACTGATAAACAAGCTGCAAGATACAAGAGGTGAATTACAGTTTCAAAATGATACAATGAAAAAAATTATCAAAAATTATTATGAGTTACTTTACAAAGCAGAGGAAATTCCAAAAGAAAAAATACAGCAGTATTAAAAAAAAAAGCAGATTTACCAAAAATCTCAGAGACTATTCAAAATATACTAAATGGAAAAATATCAATGATGGAGATTATAGAAGCTATAAAAAGGCAAAAAAATGATAAGACTCCAGGTCCAGATGGATTACCTGCAGAGCTTTATAAATCATTACAAGATGTATTAAGTCCTACTTTGAAAGAACTGTGTAATGAAATACTCCTGGAGGCTAAAATACCAAATACATGGACTGAAGCCAACATTACTTTAATACCCAAAGAAGACTCTGATCTAACGCAAATAAAAAACTATACACCAATATCGCTATTAAATGTAGTGTTGTAGTCTGAAGTAGGAAGCATTCCAAGAAAACTGAGACATTATTTTCCCTTTTAGTTGCTTTATTTTGCATTCCTTGCCAGGAGTTTTGCTACAATACATCGGTACATTACAAAGCGGATGCCACAATCTGGATTTCTCTGGCTTGCGTCTGTCTTATCTTGCTAAACTCCTCCCTTACTTTACTGTCATGATTTACGTCTTCCAATTAGGCTGGAGGCCAAAGATTCCCTTCCCTTCCCAGTCTCCCGCTTTCTTCATGAATCTCCTCCCTTTGCATGTCATCTGATTTAACTCCAAAAATACCAGACAGTTCTGCATATCTTGTCAATGCAATAATATGCTATATTAACAGCGTTGACATCCGGCCCCCCTTACAAAAAGGACAGATCCTGTAATGTAAACAAAAGCATATGTTAATGACTAGTCTTCGGTTTGTTGGGGTATTTCGTATGAAACCTTTTGACGAGCCTGTCAGCTTTCACCTCACTGGATTTCATCCAAGTGGCTTCAGACATCGGGTATCCCTTCCATTGTACTAGGTCAGGGGTCGGCCACCTGAAACATTGAACGAGCCGCACGGACCCGTTTCCCAAAAAAAAAAAAACCCCTGGGAGCCGCACCCGCCCATGCATGCGCACCCCGCATGCGCACCCGTCCGCGCATGCGCACCCGTCCGCGCATGCGCACCCGTCCGCGCATGCGCACCCGTCCGCGCATACACACCCGTCCGCGCATGCGCACCCATCCGCGCATGCGCACGCGCACACCGTCCCTGCGCGCGCACCCATCCGCACATGCGTGCATGCACTCCCCCAAATGGCGGAGGAGGCTCCGGAGCCGCAGGTGATGGCTCAAAGAGCCGCATGCGGCTCCGGAGCCGCGGGTTGCCGACCTGTGTACTAGGTACTGCAATTTCCCTTTAAAAATTCTAGAATCAAGAATATGTTTCACTTCATAATGGGTCTGCCCTGCAACTACGAGGGGCCCAGGTGCTTTCTTCGGGGGAGGTTTTAAAGTGGAGCCCCGATAAGGTTTTAACAAGCTACTGTGGAAGACAGGGTGAATTTTACCCAAAAGTCTAGGGAGTTTCAATTTTACAGTGACTGGATTGATGACCTTTACAATAGGAAAAGGCCCTAAGAATTTTGGTCCTAACTTCTTGCTGGGTAATTTGAGGCGTAAATATTTGGTTGACAAATAAACCTTTTCCCCAACTTGGAACGTTCTTTGGGGAGCCCTCTTTTTGTCAGCTTGTTTTTTATAGGTTTCAAAAGTCTTTTTTAAAGCAGTTTTTGTGTTTCTCCAAACTTCCTCCCATCCCCTCACCCATTGGTCAAGTGTCTGGGAAGCGGTTGGCACTTGGGGATATTCAGGAATTGGACTGAACTCTTTGCCTGTGGTATTCTGAAAGGTGTGTAGCCGGTGCTGCTGTGCACAGAATTGTTATACGCCACCTCTGTGAAAGGGAGGAGGTCAGTCCAGTTCGTCTGTTGATAAGACATGTAGCATCTGAGATATTGCTCCACCATTTTGTTAGCGGCTTCTGCAGCTCCGTTGGTGGCCGGATGAAAAGCAGATGACAAGCCTTGAGATGATCCAATTAATTTAAGAAAACTCCTCCAGAACATTGCTATGAACTGCACCCCTGTCTGAGATTATTCGCTTAGGGGCGCCGTGCAGTCGGTAGATATGTTTCAGGAACAATTTAGTCAGTCGTTGAGCGGGTGGGAGTCCTTTGCAGGCGATGAAATGAACCTGCTTCGAAAACAGGTCTATTACAGTCCAGATGACAGTATTTCCTCTACTCTCAGGTAGGTCTACAATAAAGTCCATGGCTATTTCTTCCCAGGGTTGGGAAGGGTCTGCCACCAGCTGCAGTAATCCAGGGGTTTTCCCCGGTATTCTTTTCATTGTAGCACATACGGTACAACTCTTCACATAGTTTTCTACATCTCGTTTCAGTCCCGGCCACCAAAATTGCCGGCGGGTGAGATGTAGTGTTTTTAGATATCCAAAGTGTCCAGCCTGCTTTACATCATGGCTGTGTTTGAGAGCATTGAGACGGAGGGATTCGGGCAAATACAGTTTCCCCCCTTTGTAAGCCAAATCATCCCGGCCCGTCAAGGAGGTTTGGTTATCTTTGAACCATTGATCGGTGAGGAGCTCTCATTTTATTTTCTTTGCTCCAGGGTCATCCGGATTTGGGACCCTGCGAGGCGTGATTTGTGCAACAGGTTGTGGATTGGAGATAATCGCTTTGTTGACTTCTTTACGTTCGCTTTTGTATTGGGGCAATCTCGATAGCGCATCAGCTAGGAAGTTTTTTTCCCCTGGTATGTACTTTAGAGTAAAGTTGAAGCGGTTAAAGTACTGTGCCCATCGTACTTGCTTTGGGGACAATTTGCGAGGAGTTTTCAGTGCCTCTAGGTTTTTGTGATCTGTCCATACTTCGAATGGCACCTTACTCCCCTCCAGGTAGTGTCGCCAGTTTAACAGCCCCCATCTAATTGCGAAGGCCTCCTTCTCCCATATTGCCCATCTCCATTCACTTTCCGTAAATTTTTTGGAGGTGTAGGCGCAGGGTTGCAGGACTCCCTTTTTGTCGCTGGTTCCGGACTGCTCTGCAGTTGGGGGTAGCAGACCGGACAGTTTGCTGCTCGATGTCCCTTCTTTCCGCACCGGAAACACTTTATTGACGCGCTTGCAGGTGGCCCGGTTCTTCCAGTCATCGTGGTAGCCGTAGGTTCTCGTGGGGGTGATTGTTGTTCGGATTGTTCTGGCTGCTGCTCAGATTCAGTTGGGGAAGGCTTTTTATAGCAGGCGAGCTGAACATCTAGCTTCACCGTTGTCTAGTACCACTCGTGCAGTCGGTCAGGTACTGCTCGAATAATGCAGGCCTGGGAGAGGTGATCATCTAATCCCTCAATGAAGTGATGGATTAGGGACTGCTCTGACCACCCCTGTATCCGACCTGCTATCTTGCGAAACTCTCACATGTACTCCAGGGCAGGCCTGCCGGGTTGTTTTATTTTGTGGATTTGTTCTCTTGCTTTTAAGTCAAGGGATGGGTCCTCAAATCTTTCTTTCAGACCCAGGAGGAAGAGGTGGGGGTCTTCCAATTCTGGGGCTTGCTCATTATATAAATTGTTCAGCCATTCGGATGCTTCTCCCTCTAGGCCGGACGCAATCACATCAACCATAGCCCCTGGGTCTGGGTAGAGATAAGCCCAGCGATTCAAGTGAGAGAGTACTTGGTTGAGGAAAAAAATCAGTTTCTCTGGGTCCCCATCGAAGGTTGCTCTGAATGGTGGAGAATGGGGCCCCCACTGTGGCTGTTGCTGCTGCTGGCCCCATCCTGGTTGCTGGTTTATGCCCAGGGGTTGCACGTTCGGGGGCTGGGCCCTATCTCCTTGTTGTGGCCGTCCTCCCTCTAGCAGCTGATCTCCTGGGCCCTGCACCATCCCAATCTGTTGCAAGGTCTCTATCAGCTGTGGTGAGCTCAAAAGTTGTCTGCTCCCTGCCTGCTTCGAATGCCATACTCCCCATTGTTGCAGAGGCCTCAGACATGGATTCCCTCTCTCTTCAGGGCTGGGGTCCCTGATAGAGGAAGACAGGGTCTGAAAGGCTGTCTGATACGAATTGGAGGGGCTTTAGGCTTCTTTTTGCAGGAGTGGGTCTCTGCCTTTCTCCCCTGGGGTTTGAGATATTTCCAGTAACTCACCCAGGCCTTGAATGGCAGTTTGCCCAGTGTCTGTCCACCGGTTCTCATTCGTCTACCAAAATTCATTTTCCCACAGCATGCTGTCTGTTACTTCCCCCTCTGGGATATCAGTCACTGCCGGGTTGTATTCAACAAACTCCCGTTTCATGATAGATTGGCCTGCTCCTGAATTCTGTCATTCTCACTCCAGGCTAGGAGACAGAGGTGGGGTAACGCACCTCCAGTTGTTTGAAAAGTTTTTAGATTCTGGCATGATGTTGTAGTCCGAAGTAGGAAGCATTTCAAGAAAACTGAGACATTATTTTCCCTTTTAGTTTCTTTATTTTGCATTCCTTGCCAGGAGTTTTGCTACAATACTTCGGTACATTACAAAGCGGATGCCACAATCTGGATTTCTCTGGCTTGCGTCTGTCTTATCTTGCTAAACTCCTCCCTTACTTTACTGTCATGATTTACGTCTTCCAATTAGGCTGGAGGCCAAAGATTCCCTTCCCTTCCCAGTCTCCCGCTTTCTTCATGAATCTCCTCCCTTTGCATGTCATCTGATTTAACTCCAAAAATACCAGACAGTTCTGCATATCTTGTCAATGCAATAATATGCTATATTAACAGCGCTGACATGTAGACTATAAAATTTTCATCTCAGTAATAGCAGAAAAACTAAAGAAATTTTTGATTGAATTTATACATATAGACCAAAATAGTCAGATAAAAATAATGATTCTTGATGTGTTAGAGTACTATGAAATTCATCCAGAGAAACAAATGGCTTTAATATTCCTTGATGCACAGAAAGCGTTTGGCAATGTAAACTGGCAATTCATGTTTCAGCAACTTGCGGAAATGGACTTTGGAGAAAACTTTATAAATGTAATTAAAACAATTTATCGTAAACAAACAGCCAAAATAATTGTAAATGGAGATTTCATAGAAAATTTTAACATTAAAAAAGGCACAAGACAGGGATGCCCACTATCTCCATTACTATTTATACTCTGGAAGTATTGAATAGAAACATCAGATTATACTACCAAGCATCTATGTAAACATGGCTTAAAGAATGGATAATGCTTAGAGATAAAAGACTATTATACCTAGAGGGGCATGACTTACAAATTGGTTGGTATGCCTTTCTGTGGTATGGGAAGAATAAAACACATAGATACTTTCAAAACCACTTTATAAGAAATGCACTTCTTTTAGAATGGGAAAAAATAAACAAAAATGTATATTAAGGTACCTGGATGGCTTTCAACAATGGAAGCTTTCGCTTATCCAAATTTAATTAATTACAACAAAGTTGTGACTTATAAAGATATATTGGACAATGAAGGAAAATTGAAAGACAGACAAGACCTACAAGAACAAGGTATTGATCTACCATGGTGGCCATCTGCAAATTCAAACGAGATATAAAAAAGATGTTAAAACAATGGGAATCTATAAGGAACAGACAGAATTTGATCAGATACTGTTAAAAACAGATGAAAAGCTGATTAAGAAACTAAATTTCTGTTAAATTTAAAGATGGAGGAAGAACAAGTTAAAGAAACGATGATAATATGGGCAAAGAACTTTGGATATAATATAGAATTAGAAGACTGGCAAAAGTTATGGGAAAGAAATGTAAAATTAACTAAAGCAGTGACATATAAAGAAAACTTATATAAAATGTTTTACAGATGGCATGATACCAGTGAGATTAGCAAAAATGTTTAAAAATACTTCAAACAAGTGCTGGAAATGCAAACAAAGCAAAAATGTTTAAAAATACTTCAAACAAGTGCTGGAAATGCAAACAAAGACTAGGTACTTACTATCTTATCTGGTGGACATGCCCAAAAGCAAAAAGATTTTGGGTAAAAATACGTTTATGGTTGGAGAAAATGACTAAAAAACAAATAGACTTTAAACCAGAATTATTTTTGTTAGGAATAATAGCAGCAAATTATGAGAAAGATTGTATATATTTAATTTTACATGTACTAACTGCAGCAAGAATTGTATTTGCCCAACATTGGAAAAATGAAAATTTACCAACTGAAGAAGTATTAATTAAGAAAATTTTAGAGTGTGCGGAAATGGACAGATTGACTTTAAAGATAAAAGAGAAAGAAGACTCAGTGTATTTTAGAACATGGGATAATTTCTATCAATGGCTAGAAACATGAGTTAGAGAGAAAAGAATGTGATATGTAACCTTGAATATATATTAGTAAGAAGAAGACTATCGAGCGATTAATTAACATATTGTTTATGATAATTAACTATTATCTATTATTTCTTGTTAAATATATGAACCCAGACATTATGCTGTTTATTAAATATTGAGAATGTTATTTGGAAAAACCCTAACCCCAACCCCAACCCTAATCCTAACCCGAACCCAAATCCCGATCCCACCTCATCCCTAACCCTATAAAAACTAATAAAATTTATACCAAAAAAAGAGGCCCTCACCTAGACTTACTGTATTATCATGTTTTGTTTTAAAATGTATTCTTTGCACAGACTTGCTGTGGTGAGATAGGATAGGAAACTAGATCAATATACAAAAATAAATAATTATTCTACAGTTGCAGAACCCTCTAGAAACCTGAGTTAGAATATCCTTAGAGAGGAACGCTGAGTGTTTGTACTTTGCTTATCTTTTATACAGTTTTCACAATCACATGTAAACAGTGATCAACAGCAAATGAAAGAAAATGACTCAAAATGGTTGTAGGTATCATAACAATCATAAAACTATTATGAACACTTCTTTAATCTCTCTAAAAGTAGAAATAGCTATGGAGAAAAGCAAATTATTAATGAGTTTAGAATTATTTATTTATATTAAATTTAAGGTGGAAAATAAGTAAAGAGGAAAACTAGTTTTTATCTAGACCAAAAGGAAACATTTTGGCTTGAAAGAAAAGCATTACGTTTGGCAAAAGGCAAACACTGAATTGTTATAATTCCTTGTTCATGTCACAATACTCAACCATACTGGTGGAAACTGGAACATTACTAGTATGGGAAAACCACATTATTGAAATGATGACAGAAGCAGCCACAATGCAGCGCTTTTTATTCAAGTTACAAATAGGTCTTGATCAGTGCAGAATGAATCCCATGAAAAGGTAACATAATCCAAATTCATACTATTCAAAGTTATATGAAAAATAAGGAATTGGTTCCAACTTCATTGAAATAGGCAATGAAAAAATTAAACATGATTTTATATGTACATTAATGAAATATAAAAGTAAAGAATAAAAATATTTTAATTTAAATTTATGATTAAGAAAGTCACAAAGTAGTATAAAAAGCAAAACATAAAAATCTATTGTAGATTCAGGCATTGCAACAACTCGTCTTATTTTACCATTGCTATGATCATGTTCACGTTCAATTACATCAAGTTTTTCCTCCCATGTAATGATGACTTCTTTTTTAAACTTGTACTATTTCCCTCTGAATCTTTCTCGCCTTCATTTGCACACATGGAGATTAGTAGCATCTAAAATCCTAACCACAATTGTGCATGCACTAGTCTCAATTGTATACACATTACTCTTGCATTAACTGAATTTTGGATCGCATTAAATGTGAGCTGGTATCAATTTACAATTTGCATTAAACTGAGTATTGCATTAAACTGAGTATTGCATTATGCAAATTCACACAATTTGAAACCTACCTATATAACATACAATGGGCACATACAATTTTTTAACAGACCATAGAAACCATGTTAGCACTATGCCCTGTCCCATTTATCCTTCTTTAGAGAGTACGTAATTGTGCAATACTTTATTATAAAACATTTATATAGTTTTGTTTCTGTAGATTTACCTTTTGCAACCTAAACATCTCAAAAATTCCAGAATTAATTTTATCTTTCAAATATTCCTAAATTCCTTAGAATCAATTCAATTCAATTCAATTATATTAATTTCTCAAACTAGAACCTTAACATCAAACAAATTTCCAAATTTGTTTTACAAAAATCTGTTATATAGTTTTATGCTTACAGATCAAAACTAAGATAAACACTTGTGCTGAGTGTATGTTCTGAATTTTAAAGAAATTATTTTTATTTCATTGGTTAATGCTCCCTTGCCTTCAGGCAGTCACAGGGAAAATTGTGAAGTATTCTCATTAGCAATTGCACTGGCTGCAAAAGTTGTGGCTGCCTTAAGGGAAAAAAAACCTGTAAAAGACTGATATAAAATGTAGTTCAGAGTAATGTTGATGATTAACAGATACATTAAAATGTTTTATAAGGCATTCCCTTTTCCCCTAACAAGGTACACAGGGGAGATCCAAGAAATTATAGGTTAGTCAGCTTAACATCTGTTCTAAGCAGAAATGGTAATCAAAAAAATAATAATGAGGTACACAGAACAGGCCTCACCAAAACAAAATCAGCATGGATTCTCACCAACCTTCTGAAAAACTTTGTTAAGGATCAACAGGAGCACAGATAAAGGTAATCTCCTACTGACATTATATATTTGGATTTTAAAAAATAATACTGATTCAATTCCTCCTGAATCAAAGCCTCCTGAATATACTTGACAGTCATGGAATAAGAGATCCTTCCTTTTATGGATTACTAAATTCTGTTTAAAAAACAGAAAGCAAATAGGACTAAATGAGCAGTTTCAGCTCTTCTCAAAGGAAGGAAGGAATAGAGCTCCTCAAGGTTTTGCACTGAGACTAGTGGTTTTAAACTTGTTCTTTCATGATCTTGATTCAGAACAAGTTCACAAATCTACTTCAGCATCAGGGCCATCCCACATTCTTCTTCTTCTCTACTTCTTGGATCTTGGATCTTGCCAACTCCAGGCAGGGGAATTTATTGCTCCACCCCACCAAGGCAGTTAGTAGACCTGTCACTAAAAAGGCAACCTGAAGATGCAGTAAGCACTCCTGAGCAGCAAAACAAATGGCTGCTATGTCCCTTTCTCTCACTGACCAGGTGGATATATATTTTTATGGGCTGGATGAATTTGGGTGGTGGCCCAGGTATGGCCCACACACCACAGATTGCCAGCCTTTCTTCTAAACTGGCAAAGATTGCAAATCCTATAAATTATTCAAGGTGATGAAAACCACAGAAGAATCCCAATTAACTGGAAAGAAATAGCCAAAGAAATAGAAAATGCAGTTAAATTTAAATTTAAAGTGATGCACTTTGGAGGGAAATCCTAATTTTACACACACACACATCCTTGTAAGGGTTATAACTTATTAAATATATATATATATATTTGACTCGCAGAAGATAGTTCAATAAAGATTCCAAGTACGTGTGCAAATTCTATACACAAGTTCATTAAAAATTTAAGGCTTTTATATAAATAAAAATGCATCCATATCTGAATATTGTATATAGTTGTATTTGCTAATTGAAAAAGTATGTAACAGAATTGGGAAAAGTACTAAAGAATGCAGCCAAAATGATGAGGAACTTGAGCACCTTCCATGCAAGAAAACACTGCAAAATATAAGCATTTTAAGCTTGGGAGGGGGGGGGGAATCAACACAGAGAGGACATAATGAAGGTGTATACAATAATGCATATCATGAAATTAGGCAGATGCTTTTTTCCCCTGCCTCAAAACCCTAGAACCAGGAGTCATCCAGTGAAGCTGAATGGTAGATTCAGAACAATCAAAGAATTTCTTCCATGAAACTTATTTTTATAAAATATGAAAATGGACACTAACGTGGACTGAATAAATACAAGACGCACCACATGTTAATTTTGTGACTGGGGAGCAAAATGCTGCCAAACACCGATTATAGAACAACTGCAGCAGGTGGAGGTAAAGTATGTGTCTACATCCTGCTTGTGAGCAGAGTAAAGGCATTTAGCTGGCCAATGAGAGAAACAAAATGGTGGATTAATATAAGCTTTCTACAATCCAAGAGGGCTATTCTAATATTCTTACATCTCCAAGAAATAGCTGTCCTCTAACAGTGCTAGTCTGTAGCATTTGGCACACTGGTATGCTGCTGTCAAAAACAGGACTTCAATTTAATTATCACTGCTGAGGAATAAGCTAAATGTACATGGAAACAAGAAACAAGAATTATTTTGCACCTTGATCTGTTGGAAATGAGCTGCAGTAACATATATTCTATTTCTCCCTGCTAGTCTGCTTACTAATCACTGCCACTAGTTCTACCAGCCAGGATTTTTTAAAGTTAGCAATTTGCTCTTCAAAATTTGGCTTTGCTATATAGTTAACCAGCATATCTCTTGCTAGAGTTTCTGCTCATTTTATCTTTGTCATTTGGTAGTGCTTTATTTGAAAAGCCTTTAAGCAAGACATAATATCTTTTCCAGCCTACTTGACTTCATTATTGATCATTTTAGGAAAACATCTGCTCTAACTATAAATGAACTTTCTTGATAATTTTCCAGTCAATTAAATGTTCACTGGTGTTATGGTCACTGTTTCTAAGCAGTCTGATTTTATCTTACATCAAATCCTGGACATAATTTAGGATTAAATAATGTCTCTTGTTAGATCTAATCTACATATATTTATTGTGCCTCTGTAAAATTTTATGACTATATTGCCATTACATTTCTCAGGTAATTTTATAGGGTCAGTTTCTTACTTTTCTAATTTCATCCATCTCCTTTAGCACTTCTGTTTTACTAAATTGTATTTGTATCATAGAGACAATAACATTAACACAACCCTATTCAATTCTTAAGAGTTTATCGTTTGTATAATCCCAATAGACAACCTATGACCCATTGGGTCATCTTTTGAGAGAAGGGGCGTTGTCTTACCTGAACGCCTTTTCTCAGCATGATGAATGGAGAATCCACCAATAGGTTAATTCTGACCTCCTGCCCAAGTAGACCAAGTCAGTCAAAGCTGCCACGCCCGTCTGGCTGAGGACACCGTCCCCAGTTTCTAAGAGGGCGAAGCCAATGACTGTATGACGTGTTGGCTCCCAGATCCCTAACGCTGGACCAGACTGCGCATAAGGGATGGGTGTGGATTCTCCATTCATCATGCTGAGAAAAGGCGTTCAGGTAAGACAACCTGCAACCTTCTCCAGCATGAAGAATGGAGAATCCACCAATGGGACATACCAAAGCCCTTCTGTCCCTATGGGGGGGAAGCAGACTGGGCCAGTGTCCCTGCCGCCGGCACGACCTGTTGCAGTACCCTGCGGCCAAAAGAGGCCTCCGCCGAGGCAAACTTATCAAGTCTATAAAGGCGCACAAAAGGGGAAGGGGAAGACCACGTTGCCGCCCTGCAAATGTCATCTATGGTGGCCTGTGTAGCCCATGCTGCAGAGGTAGCAGCACTGCGAGTGGAATGTGCCATCAAATGACCCGGAATCGCTAAGGAGGATGCCTGATAGGCCTCCGAAATATAGGTCCTAATCCACCTGCCAATGGTAGAAGACACTTTCTGATCCTTGGAAGCCGGGTGGAAGGAAACAAAAAGGGCTTCAGACCTGCGAAAAGGCGCCGTCCGCTTGATGTAATAGCGTAACGCCCTGCGGACATCGAGAGTGTGCCATTGCCGTTCCAGGGCATGAGACGGGTTAGAGCAAAAGTCCGGTAACACGATCTCTTGTGCCCTGTGAAATAAGGTGTTAACATTGGGAATGAATGAGGGGTCCAAACGCAGGACCACTCTGTCCGTGTGAAAAACACACAAGTCCTCCCTGACAGAAAGAGCTGTCAGTTTCGAGATACGCCTAGCCGAGGTAATTGCAACCAAGAAGGCAACCTTTAGAGACAAGGACCTAAGGTTGCAGGTCCTAACAGGTTCAAAGGGTGACTTGGTAAGGGCCTACAAAACCCGTGACAACTCCCAAGTGGGATACCTATGTATCACGGGTGGTTTACTGTTGGTGACCCCTTTGATGAAGGAGCGGACCATGAGGTGTTGAGCCAGTGGTTCCGAATTGCCATAGGTAAACACCGTGGCCAGAGCCGCGACCTGTCGGTGTATAGTGTTGGGCGCCAATCCTTTATCAACACCCTCCAACAGATAGTCCAAGAGCCGTGGAATAGTCACCTCTGAGAGCGCCAAGTGGTTGCTGTCGCACCAACAGCAGAAATTCCTCCATGTGGAGTCATAAATGCGATTGGTCGCCGGCCTTCGGGAGGCTTGAATCATGGAGCTCACTCCCGATGAGTAGGATTCTCTGGTTAAGATCCGGCGTTCAAGTGCCAAGCGGTTAACTGGAGCCACTGAGGCTCCGGGTGTTGTATGACTCCCTGTATGAGCCTTATCCGATCCGGAGGGATCCTCCACGGAGGGGCCACAGAGAGACTCACGAGGTCGGCAAACCACGGTCGCCTCGGCCAGTGCGGAGCAATGAATATGAGCTCTGCCCGTTCCTGCAGTGCTTTTCTGATGACTGCCGGGATCAGAGGGAGAGGCGGAAAGGCGTACATCAGGCCCCTTGGCCATGGGCTGCGAAGGGCGTCCGCCCTCTCCGCCCCCGGAGAGGGGAACCGGGAAAAGAATCTTGGAAGCTGGGAGTTCGCCGATGAGGCGAACAAGTCCAGAACCGGTTGCCCGAACCTCTCCGATATCTCCCTGAAAAGATCCAGGTGTAGACTCATTTTGAATGGTCTACTGTCGCCCGGTTTAAGTAATCCGCCTGCCGATTTGCCTCTCCCGAGATGTGCTCGGCCTTCAGGGAGAGGAGATTGTTTTCTGCCCAGGATCCCAATAACTTGGCCTCGGCCATGAGAGACCGGGATCGGGTACCGCCTTGACGGTTCACATGGGCTTTTGCCGCCACGTTGTCCATGAGGACCAGCACGTGTTGCCTCACAATCTTGTTGCGGAAGTGGCGGAGGGCCAGATGAATAGCTCTGATATTGATATTGTGCTTCAGGTCTGCCTGGGACCACCGGCCCTGAGCCAATTGAGACTGGAAGTGCGCTCCCCAGCCAAACAGACTGGCGTCTATGGTCAGGGTTAGCCTGCTGGGGTCCTTGAACAGTGACCCCCTGGCTACCGCTGGGGAGGTCCACCACAGAAGGGATTCTAGGGTCTGGAATGGGACCCGTACCCTTTGTTTGGAAGAGCTTGTGCCCAGCCTTTGGAATGGGAGCAAGAACCATTGAAGGTTTCTGCAGTGTAGTCTGGCCCAAGGCACTATCTCTATGCATGATATCATCTTTCCCAGTAGTTGGGAGAGTATAGCCAGTGCCACTACACGCTCCCTGCGGACTTTGAGGACCATGTCTCGAATGCTGTTTTGACGTTCCTGAGACAGGTAGACCCGGCAAAGGTCTGTGTCTATCACCGCGCCCAAGTGTAGAAGGCGGGTTGAGGGAATCAGCTGACTCTTTTGAAAGTTGACTGAAAAACCATGGTCCTGAAGTGTCCTTATAGTGAGGGCCAGCTCCGCCTGGGCGGCCAGAGCAGAGGACGACTGGATGAGGATGTCGTCCAGGTAACATTGGATGCGCAACGGCACCAACCGTAGGTGAGCGGTGAGTACCGCCAAGATCTTGGTGAAAACCCTGGGAGCCGACGAGGGGCTGAACGGCAGCGCTTTGTATTGATAGTGGCTGTTGGAATAGCAAAACCTGAGATATTGTCGCTGGTTTGGATGTATGGGGATGTGGAGGTACGCCTCCGTAAGATCTATGGACGTCATGAAGTCCCCTCGTCTGACGCTGGCCAAGATGGACTGGAGTGTCTGCATCTTGAACTTTCGGTACGACAGGTGGGAGTTTAGGCCCTTGAGGTCGAGTATCGCCCTCCATCCCCCTGAGGCCTTCGGGACAACGAATAGGATGGAGTAAAAACCTTGTCTTAGTTGGTCGGATGGCACCCTTTCTATGGCTCATATGTGTAACAGATGTTGAATGGCCTCCCTCAGAAGGCTCTTCTTGACTGGGTTCCGTAGAGGGGGACAGGAAATAAAGCGTTGAGGTGGCCTGGTCACGAACTCCAGAGACAGACCGTCCCTGATGGTGCTTAGCACCCAAGAGTCCGTGGTCGTGGTCTCCCATTGGTGGAGAAAGTAAGTTAGTCTGCCACCTATGGGAGAGTCCTTCCCTGAGTCACTTGGATTTACGAAAGGGACGGCCTCCCCTGCCTCGAAAGGACCGCTTACCCTGAGCCTGTTGTCTGCATCTGTCTCTGTAGCCAGACCGATCAAAAGAACGGTCCGGACCTGCAGGAAATGGCCAGGAGACTTGTGCTGAGGCCGAATCTGATCCGGGCCGAAATGGCTGCCGGCGGGTGTACGGGGAGAACCGTCGGCTCGGCCTCCTGGAAAGGTGGTAAAGGACCCTCCGTTTCTCCCTGTTCTCAATTAAATAGGGAGCTAGGGCCTCCCCAAAAAGGCGGGTGCCACGGTACGGGACGGAAGCCACATGCCATTTGTGTTTAACCTCGGCCTTCCAATTCCTGAGCCATAGCAACCGGCGTGCAGTGACGTTGGATGCTATGGCACGGGCCGAGAATCTGGCGGCCTGCAGAGACACGTCTGCCATGTACTGTGATGCCGCCATTGATTTCGTTAAGTCCTGATGGACTCTTGCCTCCTCTGGGGGAATTCTGGCCTGTAATTGACGGAGCCAGATAAGAGAGACCCTTGCGAAGAATGAGGTTGAGGTGGACGCTCTTATTGCCCATGCCAAAGCATGGTGTGTCCTGCGGAGAGAAGCCTCGGATTTCTTATCCTCGGGCTTCAACGCCTCCGCCATATCCCCTGGCACCTTGGAATCAGAAAATAAAGGGTTTAAGGACTCATCCACCTCAGGCACTTCCAGCACCTCATTCAAGACCAGCACCGTGTCAATCAACTTACGGTCGATTCCCCCTATTGAGGGAAAAGCACCTGGGGACTCCCATTGCCCCTGAATGGATTTCAAGAACATGGGGGGGGCAAGGGATTTGTTTGTGTATCACAACCGGTTCAGAAAACAACGGGTCTGTGTCCTGGCTAGGAGCCTGTTCAGGTACCTGTTCAGGTACCGATGGCTGAACCGGATTTATCTTACCGGTCGCACAGGCCTTGCGGAGCAGGGACGGAAAGAGCGTGGGATTAAACAAGCCTATGAGAGGAGGAGGTTCCTGAGGAGGTTCCTCATTGTCCGACCACTGCCCCTCTGCGTGGCTATACTCCACGTATTCCGAGACACCGCTGGCAAAGGAGTGAGGTGGTGAATCTGATTCTGGGTATTGGAGAGCGCCGGACCTCGAGAGGTCTGATGCCGTGGAGACCATGGGAGCAGAGGCCATGAGCAACTGCCTCGGAAATCATAGCCTGTAGATGAGCTTTGAAGAATGGGTCCTCCAGATCGCGAAGCCCCGTTGCTGTGGGGGTAAAAGTGGCAGTTGGAACCTACACTTGGCCCGCGAAGGATGATCCCTCAAGAGGTCGAAGCCCCGCTGCAGTTGGAGTAAATGTGGCTTCTGGTGCCTTAGGATCCTGAGGCCCCTGTTCCTCTTCAAAGAGGGAAAAGTGCTCCTGATAATGGCCAGTTGAAAAAGCCCCTTCGGAGTCCCGTTCTGGGGACCATACGGGTGCGGGGGGCTCAGGGTGAGAGCCACAAGGCAGTGTCGCCATTGTGATAGGGGGCGGATTGACTGTCTCCCCTACAGCCAGTTTTTGTGCACGGGAGAACTGTTTCTCCGGCACGATGCCTGTGGCTGGCCTGTTCGTCGGCCGCCTTGGAGGCTCGCTTGTTTGAGCCGGCCTTAGTTTTGGCCTTGATTTTTGCAGCTGCCTCCTGACTAGAGGACTTACGCTTTGTGTGTCCACCTGAAGTGGAAGCCTGTGGCTCGGTGTTATCTGCCATTGTAAAGCGAGAGTTTTCAGTGGGGTGCTGAAGCATCTCAGTCTGCAAGAGATGCGGCTGTTAACCACCAAGGTGGGACCGGCCTGCACATGGATCTGTGATAGTCCGGCCGACCGGCAAGAACGGAGTCACACTTAGCGACGGATGTCGCACGTCACTTAGCGATGATGAAACTGAGCGTGGGAGACCTATCATTGAGGTCAAGTTCTCGTTTAGTGATGGGATCACACGTGTCTCACTTAGTGACGGCAAACTCAGTATTGACTGTTCACTAGATGCAGACTATGGCAACAGGCTATAACTGGCAAGGCCCAAATAAGCGTTGAGTGATGATTGTTAGAAGAGAGCAACTGACGCTGGGTCCAATTTTGTTAGGCCTGGTGTGTACAAATACAGGGGACCACAGTATCCGTGCTGCAATATAGGGTCAAGCAGAGCCCTCGTGGCCAGCAGCAAGTAAGGCCTAAAATGGCAAGCAACCAAAGGCCTGATTAGAATCAAAATCCCGACACACACTGAATAATGATTCCAACAGGAGGAATGCAAATGAGTGGCCTTTTAGATTACTCCCTCCCCTGCTCCGTACGGAATTCAAGGCCTTGACTGCATGCTGCAGACTAAAATGGCGGACGCCAGCAATCCGGACCAGGGGGAAATGAAAGTAAGCTGATTTAGTCGCTTTGTCCAGGAAAAGACAGTTTTCCTTGAATCCTGGTTAAATTAAGAGCTGCCAAGCTTCCCTTTTGGTCTTCTGAAGAGAATAAATCAAAGGAGAAATGGGCCGTTCGCCACGCGGCGCCGACGATTGGCTAAATAATTTCAAGGCCCAAGGCAGCCTAGATAACAGGGAGCACTCCCTTTCCCCAAACTGCTC
Source organism: Azemiops feae (assembly GCA_023970755.1). Classification (NCBI taxonomy): domain Eukaryota; kingdom Metazoa; phylum Chordata; class Lepidosauria; order Squamata; family Viperidae; genus Azemiops; species Azemiops feae. The sequence goes on along the minus strand of JALGBA010003860.1, from coordinate 1,122,527 downwards.
TCTTTAAAAGATAAATCAGTAATTATGAGTAATGACTATAAGGAGTCGGATCGGCCAAGTAATTTTCAAGGCCTGAAGAACGGGGAACACTCTTTTTCCCCCAAAAGGTTCACTATAAGCAAGAAATCAGTACTGACAATAACGAAATAGAGAGAGAGGGGGAGAGGCACGAAAATCAACAAAAAACACTGGAAGAATCCACGGATGGAATAAACTTAATAAAACTTGCTGTTCTCAAGTAGCTGGGAGCCAAATCTACCACGTCTGTCTGGGCTGAAGACCAAATCAAAACTGGGGGCGTGTCCTCAGCCAGATGGGCGTGGCAGCTTTGACTGACTTGGTCTACTTGGGCAGGAGGTCAGAATTAACCCATTGGTGGATTCTCCATTCTTCATGCTGGAGAAAGGTAGTACATCTGATGTGACCAAAATGAACATTAAATTTTCCCATCCAATTCTTGTTCTCTCTTCTCCTGTTTTCCCCACAATATTTGGTGTCGTCTTTTGATCATGACATCCCCCCTATCTTTCCACATTACATAATTAGACTGATCATATTTTTACCCCAATGCTGGACATTCCTGTCATCATTGCAGAAGAGTAACTATATTATACAACTAGGCAGATGCCATAGTGAGAAGGTGGAAATTTCTATTTAACAAGAGTAATGGTTCCCAGATTTTTTCCTCATTCTTTAAATTAGTACATCAGACAGAAGAGTTTTAATAGTATATAATGTGTTATTTCAGCTTCAGGAGTCCTTATTTTCCTATTCTGACTTTTACCACTCAGGATTTAGAAACCTATTCCTTTCTAAACATAAGTATCCCTGTAATTTTGATTTCAGACCATAACACCTATATATACTTATACGGGATTAAGTCCAAATGAAGTTAATGGGACTAACTTTAGAGTAGATATAAATAGAATCCTAAATTCACTGTGCTTCTCAATCTTAGACTTGCTATCAGTTTCTCAGAACTGCTACTTCTATTTATCTAGCCCAGTGATGGCGAACCTTTTAGAGACTGAGTGCCCAAACTGCAACCCAAAACCCCACTTATGCATCGTCGAGTGCCGGGTGGGTGTGGCCCATTGGGTGGGCGTGGCTGCGGTGGTAACGGCAGACTGGGTGGGATTAAAAAGTTCAATCAATTCCAACTTTGCAAGATTTTTTTTTCCCCGCAAGAAGTTGAAATTGACTGATTGAACCTTTTTTTTTTTTTTGCACACGGCGGCGGAGGCCTAAAGCGAAAAGGTTTTATAAAACCCAGCTGAAGGCCTAGGACTGGGGCGACGGCGCGCGGGCCCACAGAGAGGGCTCCGAGTGCCGCCTCTGGCACCCGTGCCATAGGTTCACCACCACTGATCTAGCCTTATTCAAAGCAAATTTAATGTCCTTCAAATATGTATTTTTTTTCTAACTGGATGTTCTTCAACTCTAATAATTTCCACCAAGTCAAGTTACAAGTTGCTTTATAATTTTTTTATTTCAAGTCGAAGGTATCATTAAAATCCATAATAGTTGATACTTTATAAAACATTTTGATTTCTTAATCAATACCATTTTTTCCTCTCTCATCACTTTCCGACAACACATCATTATGGATCCAATACATTATTTGTGTGTGTCTATGCATGCATGCTTACCTTCAGGCTTTTTTTTTAATACTGTAATGATGTTTTTCCAAACTCTATCACAAAGACCAATTCCACTGCAATAAGACTGGGGAATCTGCAATTCTTCAGATGTTGCTGAATTCCATGTCTCAGTGTTAGTGGGGAACAGCAACATCTAGAAAACTACAGATTTCCCAATCATAACTATTGGCTTTCTTTAATCAAATTCAGTAGCATATACATCTCATAATGCTGCTATACACCTTCATAGATAAGTCTATAATTAATGCAATCTATAATTAATCTTAATATAATTAAATGGATGTTCCACTTTGAGGCTCATTATCAGTCATTACAAGGACTCACTAATTATCAGAAAAATTATAGTCACAGTCAAATCTAACATTTATTATATTTTTTCTATTCTTTATAATTAGATAAATTTAAAACAAACAAGCACAAGGCTATGCTATATAATTTTAAGTTTCAGCAAGCAACATTTTCAAAAGAAAAATCCATAAGCTGACAGCAATACAGGTGGTCCTTGACTTACAATTCATTTAATAACCTTTTGAAGTTACAATGGTACTTTAAAAAGTGACTTATGACCATTTTTCACTTATGACCATTGCAGCATCCTCATGGTCATGTGACTAAGATTCAGATGCTTAGCAACTGACTCAAGTGTATGACCATTGCAGTCTCAGGGTCATGTGATCTTCTGGCAAGCAAAGTCAATGGAAGCCAGATTCACTTAACTTTGTTACTAACTTCATAACTGCAGTGATTCACTTAACCACAGTGGCAAGAAAGGTCGTAAAATGGGGTAAAACTCACTTAACAACTGTCTTGTTTAGCAACAGAAATTTTGGGCTAATTGTGATCATAAGTTGAGGACTACCTGTATAGAGGAAGTACAATGAAAATGAAAAAAGCAAGAATTTGGTACTGTATACTAAAAAGTGTTTTCAAATATAATTTAAAAAAAAACATTCTCTTTGCACTATGTTTAAATTTGGAAATGTTCTTTTATCTGTGACTGCCATAAAAGTCAGTACAGGATGGTGGCTGTGGCAAAGACTATATTGCACTATTAAATAAGAGCAGTGGTGGCGAACCTATGGCACGCGTACCAGAGGCGGCACTCAGAGCCCTCTCTGTGGGTACGCGCGCCATTGCCCCAGCAGAGTTCACCAGAGTAGCGAGCACGTGGCGTTTGGAAGTGATGGGGCAGGAAGTGAGCGAGCAAGCGGCATTGGCCCCCCGGGGATGCCCTGGAGATGGCGAGGGACTGGCCCCGGCCACACTCACCCAGTCTGCCGTGACCACTGCAGCCATGCCCACCCAGTGGGCCATGCCCCCGTCCCCCCTGAGGGCACCACAATGCTGATGCAGCCCTGGCACTTTGCGATAAATAAGTGGGTTTTGGGTTGCAGTTTGGGCACTCGGTCTCTAAAAGGTTCGCCATCACTGAAATAGAGTATACTAGCTGTATCTCTTCCTGAGTTGCTTGGATTTGGCAACAGTTATCCAGGTTTAAGTTGCAATCTGTCTCAACTACTGAAACTTGTTATATTTGGAGCTACCCTTGAAAAGAATTTGGACCTTGCTGTTAGTACAAAATCTGACAGCTAGTCCACTAATTAGTGATGATACTAAGGACATAGTTTTCTGGTTATGTTGACACCAATGCATTATAATATCTCATGGCTGCTACTTGTATGCAATTTCTTTTTTGCAGGTTTTAATTGTTAATTGTTTTTACGATTGTTCACCGCCCAGAGTTATTCAGATGGGCAGCTATACAAACTGAGTAAAAATAAATATGTACTGATAATGTACTGATCAAATAGACAGGCTGATAATACTTTACTAGACCCAATTTAAGTTACTGGAATTAACCATTATCACTCTAAACTGTTTAGAGATTATTTAACAGAACACTTCCTTTCTTACAAATCTGTCTGCTTATTAAGATCTCCAGGAGTTCCTTTGGTAACACCTCTATTGCAAAGTGTCTGTTTTTCTGACATGCATTGCTCCTACTCTCAGATTTGATCTTCATTCTTTCAGAATTTAGAAGATATAAATATGCATCTCTTTTACCAGGTTTTCAATTATATTACTTTAGTATTTATTTTTAAAATTAGTGTTAATTATGTTTTTATTTTTTACATTATGTCTTTAAATTACTTTAGCTGCCTGGAATGCTTGCAAAAGGAGGAAGGAATGGCATAACAAATACATCTGACCAGAAAAAAAGTATCATCTTAAAGTTTATATCTGTTTAATAGAATATAATAAAATGCATTATGGGTAAATTCTCTACAACACTATACACTTACAAATTTAAATACTTGCATACAGTCACATTTTGTTTTCACATGTAAACAACATTTCAACCAATATCACTTGATATTTTTACTCAAAATATGAAAATGCCAAATTATTCCATTCTTATTAGATACTAACAGAAAAAGAAACCGGAAAAACTTAATTGAATTTGGTAACTTAATTAGATTTCTTTAGTGCAGTTCAAGCAAGTAACATTAATTTATGAGAAAAAAAGCAAGTAATATTTATAAATAACGGAGTTAGAAATAATTACAAAACAACAACCAGACTATACCTCTATATTCAGAAAGGAAACTATTATATTGCTAGCTTCAAGGCTTTAGCAAAAACATTTTTTAAGTTTTCCTGTTTTTCAAAATAAAATACAGTACATAATAATACTTCAATAAAATACAGGTTAACAGCAAAAGGTAAGACTGGACAACTCAAATCTAATCCTATCAGCAATTAAAAATACATTACAATTTCCTGGAAAGTCTTGGAAAGTAAATGCCATACAACCACTACCAAAAAGCCTTCTTTCTTGTTGCAAGAGAGAGAAACTGCAGTTTCAATTCTTTTGTGTTTTCTCTGCCAAGCAGATACAACAATCCTTACTATAATCATATTTGCTCACATATGTATCAACTAACAATAGAAAGGAAGAAAATCATAAGAAGCAATATTCCCCTTCAAGGAAATGAGTATGCATGCATGTACAGTCCATTCTGTAAAGATTTCTATACAACTTAAAAGATTACAAAATATTTTGGAAGCTTTCCAAATAAAAAAAATAATTATCCTAACTTCTGAGGAGTTTTGAAATCATGCATTAATTTATAGTTTTCACTATAAATTATTACTATGTAATTAGCATAAAAGACTACACTGAATACAGGGAGATTAAACTCCCAAAGATCACATTTCTTCTTCAAAGACTGCAGATACATAACATACAGGCAGTCCTTGACTTACAACCACAACTGAGCCCAAAATTTCTGTTGTTAAGCAAGACATTTGTTAAGTGAGTTTTGCCCCATTTTATAACCTTTTGCATAATTGTTAAGTGAATCACTGCAGTTGTTAAGTTAGTAACACAGTTGTTAAGTGAACCTGGCTTCTCCATTGATTTTGCTTGTCAGAAGATCACAAAAGGTGATCATATGATTCCAGGACACTGCAGCTGTCATAAATATAAGTTAGTTGCCAAGTGCCTGAATTTTGATCACATGGCCACAGGGATGCTGCAACAGTTTAAGTGCGAAACAGTCATAAGTCACTTTTTAAAGTGCCATTGTAATTTCGAACAATCACTAAATGAACTGAGGTAAATCAACACCATCTGTATAGGTCCAATAACATGTACACAGGTTACACACATACTATGGACAGAAAGAAAACACACACCACAATCTCAACTTCCATTCAATTTATCATGTAGGTAACTACCCTCATGCGTTCATAATGAAACTGTAAATATAATGAACATATGGTTTCAACAATTATAGGAACTATCTAAGCACAATAGAACAGCAAAGTACACAGTAAAATGCACTAACTTTGTGTTAATAACTTGTAACTCTATATTATACCTCACTGAATACTTCCTAGATCCCCACAAGCTCCAAATTCTTCAAACTGTGAATTGCATTCATTTTAACAGCAGATCCACAGCCTACATCGGCACCACTAATTTTACATTGGAAGCTTAGTAAGCCACCAATTTGCTTCTCTCCATAAACAATGAAAAGGGATCCTGAAAGACTCAGGTTAAAAAAAAAAATCTTCCTCTTTCAAAGAAAAGCCCGCTAGAAGGCTTTTGTCCTAATGTTTAAAATGCCCGCCCCCTCCCCCCAAAAAAGTGTGGAGGCCTTGTTTAATAATTGAGCCAACTCCCAAACTGCTACATTAAATCCAGGAGAAAGATTGGGGTGTGTTATGTTCCAGGCTGTCTGCAGCCACTTTCCCCGCCCCCCCCCCTCCCGCCCCGCTGCTGCTTCCTCCGCGCGTAGAAAAGAGATGCCTCCAATGCTTTGGCAAGTTGAGAGTATAAAACGGGGACGGGGGAGCGGCTAAGTTGAGAGCCCCCTTTTCCTCCCTCATCTCCAACAGGCCCCAGCCAATGGCAGCGGGCAAGGGGTTGAGCTGGGGCAGGGTCCCTGGGCGAGGAACTAGGCCAACTGGGACGGGCAAGACTCCAGGGCTCTCCGAGCCATTCAAGTCTTTGCAGAAAAAGCGGCTCCGAGGGCGGGTGGAAAGAAGGAAGGCCGATTGCAGTAGCGCCACATTTGAGGGAAGGAAGCGTCTGCCGCCTCCTGTCGCGGCCACTGCTCCACCTCCTCCTCCGCCTCCGCCTGTCTTCCCTTAGGAGGCTTCAAACGGAGACCCCGAGCACCAAGATACAGCGCCCGCGGGCAGAGAGGGACCCCTGCATTTTCTGAAGGAAAAGGAGGCGCTTCAGACAAGGTCACCCCCGTTACTTCTCGCCCGCCGCCGCTCAGAACAACCCGCACACAAATACCCACAATCTCACCGCGGAGGAAAGGGCGGCAAGTTCAACATGCTCATTACGGTTGAGCGAGGCAGGGATGGCGGCATAGAAAGAAACGGCGTGTGGGAAAATCGGGAGGTGAAGAGGAAAAGCACTCGGGCCACAATCCGCCTCGCTTTCCGGATGCCTGAACAACCGAGAAGCAAAGAGGGAGGCGGAGACGTGCAGGGGGCTCCTGCCCAAAGAAGCTCTTCGCCCCTCCACTCTTACCTTTCCGTGGCTGACTGCCGCCGTCGCCGTTTCTGCTTCTTCCACCAGCAGAGACAAGGCAGAGCGAGCCCGTACGCTCCTCTCCGGCCCGCCGCGTTAGGCTAGGCTAGGCTGGAGCAGCAGCCGCTACCGCCGTCGCTCGCCAACGCAGCCAATCGCCTTCCGCAGCTCACCGCGGTCCCCCCCTTTCCGTCAGCTTCAAAATGGCGGCAACGAGTCCTCCGTTCCGCGAGACCCCGCCAGCGAGCGGCGGGGAGAGGCCATCCTCAAAGTAAGGTAGCAGCGACCCCTGCAGGATCCGAGGAAAAATTAAAAGGCGCAAAAGAGCGGGGAGATGAAAGGATGCATCCGATCCGCTCGCCACAAGCCGCCTCAGCAGCCGCCATAAAATAGCGGGAGACCGTTTTTCTTTCCTCCTTCCGAGTGAGAGTAAATAGTGCTGCAAAGTAGTATTACACAATACCGGTAGTAGTTTGTAGTACATGGAAAACTTTGGGGCTGTGATTGTTGCCCCGCAGAATAGGGTCAGAGTTAATAGGGAGTGGACAAGGAAGAAGAAACCGGGGTATCAAACTTTTAGGACATTCCGTATCGTCATCTGGTTTTCAGTAATCTGACTTGGAAACTAATCTTGTTCCTTATAATGCAGATTACTGCCAAAGGCATAAGACTGCAGTTCTATAGGTGTGTTTCCTTACGAATAAAAATGTTTAATATAATATGTTTAACATAATACCTGAATAGATATCACTCGGAGGAAGGAAAAGACCTGTTCTTTACTCTGAAAATGCAGGGCACAAAATAATAATTTTAAGTTAATTTATCAGTGGAACCAACTTTCTAGGAAGGTGGAAGTTCAGATGGAGGCTGGACAGGTACCTGTCAAAGATGTTTTAATTTGAATTCTTGCAGGAGTAGAAGATTAGACAAAAGGCTTCATGGTGTCTTGACTGTTATCATTCTAAGGAGGAGTGTATTAAATACTTGTTGAATAATCACAGTAACTATGTTTAAATTAATTTCAATTAAATTTATTATAAATGAAATATTTGTAAACCACGCAGAGTTGTTGGGAATTGGGAGGCATATAAATTTAATAATGACAACAACCTCCAAATACAAGTGGAAGGTGGTACCAATAGTAACAGGAGCCTTGGGTGCAATCCCAAAACATCTGGAGCTCCACTTGAATACCATCTGCATTGATAAAATCACATTCAGTCAATTGCAAAAGATACCTTTATTAGGAACAGCTTCCAATACCTTTAACACCATCAAACAGCAACATTAGTCTATCCCAGATCCTTCTTAAAAAACACCATACATGGATCACCGTAAGTGCTTAAAGACTACATGTGAATTGGAAAAAGATTAGATAGAGGTAATTTATTTAAAATATTTGTATGGCTGCACATATAAAAAAACAACTCTCTCAGTAGTTCACAAAAACAATAAAATCCAGAACTATTAAAACTATACAAAACCCAGCATCTCAGCCATCTCTTTGGGATGCCAGCAACCAACATCAGATACTTTCAAACATGGCAAAAGCCCAATTGACATGTATACAATGTTCATTCATAGGCAATTTTCAGTGTTCTGGAAATTGATGTCAGAATGGCTTGTCTAAGGTTTTTGGAATGTTTTATAATAGAGCATTTTAAACATCCCTAGAGCTCAAAAAGTATAAGTGTACCTTGTACACTGACAAAACTTGAGAGTACAGGCCAACCTAAAGGAGATGAGTAACTTGAGTTCTTGATAGTTTGTCTTATAAAAGACTAAGGAAATAAGTGCATGCTTGTGACATTCTATTATTACCTACACTATAGGTATGTATGATAAATTTCTAGCTGGAATATATAGCTATTAGGATGAAAACAGTTAACAAAAATATATAAAAAGAAGGATGCTGGGTTAGGCTAATTGTGCATCATGAGTTTGCCTGGATATCCCATGAACAAGTTCAACTACTTCAATTTACTTCTCAGAAATTAATGACAGGAGAGAAACTTTTTGTTCTCATACAGGTATGATTACAAGAACTGTGCAGCACTTCAGATTTGACATGCCCAAGCTGCTTTCGAGCATGCTCAAGAAGAAATATCATACCTGTTGGCAACATATTAAAGTTGCAATTACCTAATCTGGGAAAAGAGGCCACTGCTTTTAAGAGATTGTCCTCGGGGGTTGCTGGTAGTCCTTGACTTACAAATAGTTGTTTAACAACTGTTCGAAGTTACAATGGCCTCAGAAAGTGCTTTATGGGCCATAAAGCACTTCTAGCCATTGTAAAATGTTGTGCCTCCCCCCCCCCCAGTCATATGCTAGCATTTTGGATTCTTGGCAACCATCTTCTATTTTTGGCTGGTTGTAGCATCCATGACTGATATTCACAGTGTTTTGACTAAATGCCCATTCAAGGGAACTGATTTGATTAACAACCATGTGATTCCTTTAATGACTGCCATAAAAACACTAAAAATATTGGATCCGGTTAGGTTGACTTATGATGACAATTCTGGTCTGAATCTTGTAACTCTGAACTACCTGTTCTCACATTTGCATTTGAAATACTGAATCTGAAGCACTGGTCAGCCGTAATAACTGTATCAGAGTACAGGTAGCCTCATTTAGCGGCCACCCATTTAGCAAATGTTCAATGTTGTAGGAGGACAGCACCCCCCCAAAGAAAGAAATATTTTGGGGAATATTAAAAAGCAGAATATTATATTTCCCAAAGGAATATAGTAACGGAGAAAGAAAATCTTAAAAAGACAGAAACCAGCCCTCAGAAACCAGCCCCAGCCCCTCTTCCCCAGGCAGAGGCCAGGTCTGTAGAAATGCAGATTTGATAATTCTATTCAGAAAGGTTGGAGCAGGAAGCTAGAAACTGATGAGATTAGAAAGATAAAGACCCCCAAAATCTACATACCCCACCCAAACTCAAGACACGACCTTTAGGACATAATAGGATTAACCCACCACCTTCAAAATACCAAAAGGACATACTCAAAAGCTCAGGTCAAAGTTCATGCCACAGGAACAGGAAACAACCTCAAACACAAAAGCCCAAGAAGGTATAAAAATCCACCACTCCCAGCCACATGTGGTCAGTTTTCCCAGAGCCACATTTCTGTCTGGCTCTGCTCTTCAATAAACTACAACCTTCTTTCTAAAGCAGTCTCCATTTTGTTTATTCCATTTTGTTTATTCCTGGCTTGGACTGGACACTGATGAAGATTTTTCTTTCAACAATTTTATGGCAGCACTGAACAAGGACTATCAGTCCTCAAAGTTCTGACCATCCCAGCAGCCCTGCGGTCATGAAATTGCAATTGGAGCATTTGGTAACTGGCTCACATTTACAATAGTTCACATACTCAGATGTTCATTATTTTTATCACACAAAAAAAATATTTCATGATTGTACATGATTTTTACATTGGTAGTACTAGAAACCTTCAATTTGTAAGTGCCTTACTCTAGGCACACTTCTCCAGGCAAACATAGGCATGATGGAAATGAGAATTCAATGTATGTAGTCATGTCTAAATCTGCAGAGGGTCAGACTGGGAAGAATTCAATTATGTAAAAAACAAAATCCTACACACTAAACTTTAAAAAAAATGGTAAATGAGGAAAAGACATAATAAAAATAGGGAAATGTGTACTTTGAAATTAAAGAACTATTATGTTTAATACTGTACAGTTCATATTTCAAAATGACAGTATATATGATAATAGTTTGCTATCATCTTTTAAAAACATTTTGGATCAAAGTAAGAATAAATTGCTTATATCCATCTAAAACTACATGTCTCACATTTTTTATAAAGTTACTTATTTGGGAAAAGCTTGACCTCCAATATTTATATAACAATTTGTGAAAATGTATTTTACCAATTTCTGTTCTGAAATTTTGGTCAGTGAGTTTTCTAAGTTTCACAAGTGAGTAACTCATATAGGTCCTACATGTTCCTTGTTTATTTAAACTCTTTAATTGTATATATTGTAGGATCCACATGTAGCTTGGAAAACATTCCATGCCAAAAATATGTGGAATTTATAAAATCCAAATTAAGTTGAATGCATATTTTAGGTAATTGCATAAATCTGATTTGGGTATATCTTCTGCTAGACAAATTGTATTATTGCATTTCTTTAGGATCAGGATATCTAACTTTATTGTATGTTTTATTCTACATATATATTTGCAATGTAATTCTTTATGATTGCAAGCATCTTGGCATTTCATTCTAATTTACACCCTAAACGTTAATTTATTTTCTTGGGAGCAAAAAACCTTTAGTTTGGGGATGTTTGCTCCCAAGAAAGATGATATGCATAAAGTACTATAGTTTGATTTAGGACATCTTACAAGAGCACTTGTTGTTTTTAATGCCTTGAAAATAATGTTGTTTGTTTCCAAGTGAGTTAAATCCAAATAAAATATATTGAGTTTAATGGCACATTCCTCAATAAATGTACACAAAATGATGTGGGGCTGATATTCCCTCCTGAAAGCGCCATCTTTTACAGATGATAGGACTGTAATTCATGGGGATTCATGGAATTACAGACCCAGCACATCTGGAGGATACCAAGTTGGAGAAAGCTACTGTAATGACATTAAAAGATTATTAAAGGAACTGGTATAAAAATGAGAAAGCTATGGGCATCAGTGGAATAATATAACATTCAGTGAATGTTTCTGTATAGTAGTTGTGATACTATTTATAATATGCCTTTCCTTCCGTACTTAGCAAACAGGCATTCATCCTGTTCTGTGAAAAATTAACCTCTAGGAAATGAAAATAAGTCAAATTTCACTAGCACAGTTTAGTCCTCCTAATTAAAGGAGGTCACTAATTAAAGCTTTTTAAATTGGATAAGAATGTTACTCTATAGGAGACTGTGCCTGATTATCAGCAACCATTCTACTTTAGGTTTTGATATTTTGAAAAGAAATTCATTTCTGCTCTAAAAGAAGTGTCTCCATAGTCTTTCTCTTATTTTTATATAATATTATGCCTTTCTATTTTAGAGCTGAGAATTCAATCACATACTGGCCTATTGGTTTAAATCCTACATTTTCCCAGTGAAGCAGAATGACAGTGCTTGTACCTACTGTATGTGTGGAAATAGCCAGGAGCAGCTGCTGAAGCAGCTACCAGTTTGGGAAAGGACATGCTTCATATTTCTTCCTATAGTTCCAAAGCCCTTATTTGAAAGAGTATTTATAGCCCTATTGCACACCAGTAACATCTGACTAATAATTGAATAAAATGGTGTCACTAAAATAATATTTTGATTTTTACTAATATGAGAACTAAATTCTCATAGTTACATGGGAGAGCTTATCTAATGTCTACAAATAAATAACTGGCAAGAGATTATTGATGAACCTGGTCTCCATCTCTTGCAGTGTTAGAATTCTAGATCAGGGGTCCCCAACCCCCAGTCCCTGGACCGGTACCGGGCCACGGCATGCCAGCAACCGGTCTGCACAAACAAGCAGAGCCCCATCTGTGGGATGCAGGCAGACACAAAACCATGCCCCCTCCGGTCCGCGGAAAAACCTCTCTCCATGGAACCGGTCCCTGGTGCCCAAAAGGTTGGGGACCTCTGTTCTAGACAATCCTATGAAATTAAAATTTGATTGATTTGGGCAGGGGAATGTACAGCAAATTTCAATAATTCCATAATAATAATAATATCAATATGCAAATGTCATCATTATTTACATCCCAACATCTTACATGGTATTTTTCATGATATCATCTTACATACAGTATATTGTCATTTCCCCCTTCCCATGCATAGCCATATATATTTTGATTCTAAACATAATTAAAGGAAAAAGCAAATTCAACCTCTATGAACCATTAGTGAGCAACAGTAGAAGAATGATCACCATCACACTGCTTGTGAATTTGCTGAATACATGCTAGACTAGGGAGGCTTTTGGCCTATGATAAATTTATGTTACAGGTAGTCCTTGACTTACAGGGAATGTTGCAAATGGCAATGGGGTGCTGCAACCATCATAAGTGCAAGCCAGTTGCCAAGTGCCTGAATCATGATCAACAGAGGTGGTGCAATGTCCAGAATGTCAAGGGCTGGTATAAGTACTACTTGTTTAGCACCGTCACAACTTCAAATGGTTGTTGAACAAGTGGTCAATAAGTGAGAAATTCCTGTATGTTCTTATGATATAGAACTATATATAAAAACAATACAAAGCATATTTGGCCAATTAATTTATTTGGGACTTGTTTTAATTAGATTCTAAATTATTATGTAGCGCTACCCCCAAAAGAGCCGCTGCAGTTCGGGTTCTCCTGGCCCTCTTGGGCTGGCAGCCGGTCCACAGCGGTCCCTCACTTAGGCACTTCTGCTTGGCTGGAACACATGATGAGGTGGTGTCAGTCTCTCTCGGCAGACAGGTCATGTGATGGGGTGATGGTCAGTCTCTCTCTCTCAGCAGACAGGTCATGTGATGGGCTGGTGTTCAGTCTCTCTTGGCAGACAGGTCATGTGATGGGGTGATGGTCAGTCTCTCTTAGCAGGCAGGTCACGTGCAGGGAAAGTGTTCAGGTGGCTGGTCAGCTCTTCTCTCTCTCTCTCTCTCTCTCTCTCTCTCTCAGGTTTGCCCCAGAGAAGCCTCTCCTATCCTATCCCTTTCTCTCCCCCAGGCTTGCCCCACAGAAGCCTCTCCTATCCCCTTCTCCCCCCCCAGGCTTGCCCCACAGAAGCTCCCTATCCTATCCCTTCTCTCCCTCAGGCTTGCCCACAGAGCCTCTCATATCCTATATCTCCTTCTCTCTCAGGCTTGCCCCACAGAAGCCTCTAATCCTATCCCCTTCTCTCCCTCAGGCTTGCCCCACAGAAGCCTCCCATATCCTATATCCCTTTCTCTCCCTCAGGCTTGCCCCACAGAAGCCTCCCATATCCTATTCCCTTCTCCCTCAGGCTTACCTCCTATAAGCCTCTCCCATTCTCCCCTATTGTCTCCTCTCCCAGGCTTATCCTCTCCAACCTTGGCCTCAGCAGACTCAACGCCTCCCTGCCCTCTCCTGACTCCTCCTCCCCCCGGCATCTCCCCATACTGTCTCTTCAGCTCACCCTACCCCCGCTATAATTATTTATATTTATATAAATATAACAGAGATTGTAGGTACTGCCATCGTAAATTGGTGCAATCGTGTTACCACACCTTACGACCATATTGTTTAGCCCTGAAGTTTCCAGTCCCAGTCACCATTGATGAGAAATACTGTAAATATATAGTCAGCAGCCAAAATGAAAGTATAAACAAACATCCAAAATCCAACATCAACATAACCATCTCATAGACTCTGGCCAACATTCTGATCCCCATACCCAATGACACAGCCACATCATTAAAGTCTTATGAAAGGCCAGCAGGGTTGGGGGTAGTCTTATCTCTGGGAAAATGATGCTCCAAAAGGAAGATATAAACAGAAAAGGCTCTCCTCCTGGGCCCCACCAGAGGGCACTCTGCAATGGAGAAGGCCCATAGCCTGCCTCTCCTGGAACTGATGGGATGACTATATAAAATAGGGCAGAAACTATCCCTCAGATAACCCAGTCCCATGCCATGAAGGGCTTTTTACATTTTTTAAAACTTGTAGCTAACAAAGTAAAGAGTAGCTTACATTTGACTGCCAATTTTGATTCCAGTTGCTATTTTTTTCAAATCCTCTTAGTATATGTGTTATATAAATTATAGATATGGTGAAAATATTTGTCTTGTAGGGTAGTCCACTCCTTAGTCTGCAGTATTTGATTGATTTCATTGCAGCAAATAGAGATGATCCTAAAAGGAAAGTAAATATCCTTCACTAACCAAAACGATCACAACTTATAGAATATGATAAGTTTCCTTTCTAATCTTTTCAACAATGTTTAGAATTATTATACTGAGTAATTATATATAAATACGCAGTATACTGATTGAATTGCATGTCACTTCCAACAGAGGAGATTTGAATACAGTACTCTAGAAGTTATTTCTTTGACATAACAGCAAGGTTTTTATTTTCGAGGGGGCTCTTACCACAGCAATTAATTTAAACAATGGAGTACACTGGATAATGTAGATTTGAATGTATACGTAATAAATTAAAAGACTGCTTATTTTTCAAGCACAAGACAGCTTTCAATTATGCCTATTGTGGAAATGCAACAATGGGAAAAGAATTTCTACTTGCTGCATATGGAAGGAATTGTAGGCAAAAAGGCTAGAGTAGAAATAACAACGGCACATTTAGAAACACAGTAAAAAATGTGTAAAATAAACGAATTCATGTGAAACACAGCGAACGCTCCATACAGCATAGGGCACCCTATTAGGATTAAGTTCAACTGAGTTCTATGGTATTTACTTCTATGTGACCTCCTGTGTATGTGGAACCTTCTAAAGTGGGTTCGGAAGCTGCCTGGGAATTAAGCCGTTTGTAATGGAGCTTTGTGCCTCGTTGCTGCCAATTAGTGACCATCCGAATTTTTGTAAGCGATAAATGGTAGGTAGCACTAGACTAGGTGGTATGGTAACACATGCGAAGGACTCTCCGGGGACGGCTTTATTTACTGCGTCCTGGATAGCAATCAAAAGATTTATTTTAAAGATCTTTCGAACTTATGGCCGTTATACCTGCTACACAAGGTACGATAAAATTCGATAAATTATTTTATTTTTTCACTTATTATTTTAATAAATTTGCCCCACGACAATAGCTTTTTAGCATTTTCATGAATCGCACTCCCACAGGATCCGCT
The DNA here is from genome assembly GCA_023970755.1 of Azemiops feae. Classification (NCBI taxonomy): domain Eukaryota; kingdom Metazoa; phylum Chordata; class Lepidosauria; order Squamata; family Viperidae; genus Azemiops; species Azemiops feae. Next base: position 1,107,008 of record JALGBA010003860.1, on the reverse strand, counting down.
CTTCACTTTTCTTCTTCTATGATGTCATACTAACGCTCTAGGAATGTCGGGAAATGTAGTTTGTCCTTGTGTAGACCGTGAGAACTACAAAAACGCATGCGCGAAGCTAAGGAAACCACCATTTTGGAAGGAGGCGGTTTGAAGTTGTATTGGGTTCGGATTTGTTTTAGTGGGGGAGCGAGCCGTCCCCGCTTGAGCTCCGGAATGCTTGGCGAGCGAGTAGCCGACTTGTTTTGAGGTTAGTCTGCAGATGCGGATAGAAAGTTTCTTTCGGAAGAGCTATGCGAAGTAGTAGTGCTGAGGAAGCCTCTGAATTGCGCAACTTGAGGGCGAACTGGAATGGGCAGGTGCTGTTTTCTGTGTGACGTGTGTTTACGGAGAATAAATCCGCCGGCCTTGGCCTGTCTGGTCCTTTTGGACTACAGCTCTCATTGCTCTCATTCGCTTTGCCGTGGGTGGTGAAACTTGTAGTCCAGAATCTATGAGTGGGAGAAAGTGGATACAGAGGGGCTCTGCTTTTCTATCTGAGTTGTCACTCGTTGAATAAGGCTATTGAGGTGTAGGATTGACATGCCCAATGATGTTGGAGCACCTGATGCATAAAAACAAGGGGAAGCATAGATAGCATGCCCACTGCTATCATGGGCAGATCCTTTGTAGGGGCTGCCATCCCAAAATCCGGATCATGAGTCTTAGGTAGCACATGGGACCTTTAAGAAAAGGGCAAGGCTAAAGCGATATGACTTGGGATGTTAATTCTGAAGTGGCAAGGGCTTACTTTATTTTGAAGATTGCTGTGTTTTCAAAATAAGCTTGAACCATTTTGTTGTTGTTTGACCTCAATTTATTGACAGTTTTGTTTTTTCCAAAGCAATTGAAAGTTAAAATAGGTAGCAAATGTGTAATAGTGTATGCTGTCACTGAAATATAAAAACACCTTCATGCCAAAAACATTTTGTAAACTGAAGAATGTTTTACCCTTAGGCTCCTTTTCACAATCTCACTAATTTTACCATAACATTCTTTTATTACTTAGAAAGCATATTAGAAAAAAATAGGTTGATTTCAATGGTTATATCCTCAGTTCAGCATGCTTAGCTTCAATCATTGCATGAGTAATATGTGGTCAAAACATGAAACATATTTGATATAATACTTTAAATATATTTTATTGTTTTCAAGATGCTTCATGCTGTGTGTAAGCCAAGATACTTGGAAAATCTGGATGTCTCAGTAGCCGAGCCCTCTTCTAAAAGGATGAAATCTACAGAAGAGCCTTATGGTAAATCCTATGATGGATTACAAACACTTCATGAGGAAATACATATTAAAAAAACCCATTCTGGCTTTATTCCATTGTCGCTATCTGATGATGATGAAGAGGAGGAGGAAAAAGAGAGAGAGAGAAATGCAGAAGTGTTAAACTCATTTAACCAAGTACCTCCTGGTCAAACACCAAGTTCCACAGAATGTTCAAGTTTAATAAACAAAACTGAAATTAAAGGAAATAATTATTCTTTTGTTACTGACAACAGCAATGTAACTCATAATGGAGATAACAATTTCATTAATGAACATAAGAATAAAGGGGAGAAGGAATTGTACAGCACAAGCAAAGCATTTATTGGGCCCATTTATAGAAATGAAAGTAATTGTGAACATAAACAAAAGCAAAAGTATATTGAAAACAACTGCTCAAAGAGATCAAATACTTTTACTGGTAGAAATTCTCAGAAAAAAATAGTGCAAGCTATATTCTGTGATATGCCAAAAATAGAAGATGAATTGTCACAGTTCTACAGGGAAATTGATCAGCTGGAAAGTAATGAAAGTTGTCTGGATACTCATTTACAGGGGACAGAAGCAAATTCAACTCATCCACCTCTGGACTGTAGTAAATCAAATCAAGTAATTTATTTAAAGTCTCAAGAATTATCTCATAAGACATTACTTAAGAGTAATGAGGGACATTGTTTTTATAATGAATTAAGTGGTTATAAAACTGGCAAAGACCAATACATTTGTAATGATGCAAGTGGTCACAGAATTGGCATGGAACAAAGTGAACATGGAAGAAATGCATGGGAAACCAAACAACCATGTAATAAACAAGATTCTAGATTCTGGAATGATTTTGTACCTCAGTTTAGGCATAGTGGGCCACAGACCCATCCATTTATAATACCTTACAATCCACCACATCAATTTACTGCTCACTTTAATTTTCATGGCTCTAATTTTTCATCACTTTGTTCAGATGGTTTCAATTCTTCAAATACAGAATTTAAAAAAATTAACATGAACAGTTCAGAATTTGATCAATATAATCCATACAGTAATCATTCCAATATTCATAGTATGCATACAATCAGAAATGAATGTAATGTACCTGATGGATATATGTTTAATGGTTTCTGTGAAACTCAAGCAAATTGGAAAAACACTAAAGCTCACAATTTTGAGGAGTCAAATAATGTTCCCCAACAGCATCCTCAGGACAAATATGTGTTTAAAAAGCGGCTTTTAATATTAAGAGGACTTCCAGGCTCTGGAAAGACAACGTTATCTCAGTAAGTGAAACATGAATTTATTTTAAGAATAAAATACAAGTAATTTATATCATATACTTCCTTTTCTATAATGCTGCTTCCTATTAATCTCTTCCCCATCTACTTATTCCCTCTTATCTCCAGATCTTTGGTGTTAGTATTAGGTTTACATAACTTTTAACTTCTAGCTAAGAAAATGGGCCTTTGGACATACAATGACTGGATTCCACAAAAGGTGTTTCTGAATCTTATCTGTAAATCATGATTTCTTATCAGACTAATTTTAATGATTATTTCTTTCATTAATTAGAATATTCTGTAAAATTTGGGAATAATCTGAATTAAGATAGCTATAAATATGTTTTAATGTAATTAGCATACATTCTTTTAATGGTATGTTTAGGGAAACAGGTCAAAGCATTTTGGTTGAAATACAAGTAACTCAGCTAGTTGGTTTCTAAAAGTGTTTTAGAAATAAGACCATTTTTGAGGGCTTGTTAGAAATGTTTATATTAATAATTTTAATATCACAGTATTTTAGCTTATTCTGTATGAGATGTATTTACCTGAATTTAAACTATTAATGTATGTACATTGGCTGTTTATTGGTTATCTTTATGCAGCCTAAATTTAAAAAAAAATTGATGGATGGATGAAAGGATCCTTCTGAATAATGCTGATTGGTACATTTTAAAGTAATTTTGCTCTTAAAATCAACATAAATGATACCTGTTAGTTTAGCAACAGTAGAAAATAATTATTAGTATTCTTTGGGATAGCTTTTTTCCATCACATGAAACCGAAAGATCGATAAGACAGCATAAATATATAATCAAGTAATTAAGTTATCTGATATGGAAATCTGATATAGATTCTTCTTGTGAAATATCATTTATGAATGGCTTATTTTTCAGGAAAAAAATAGGAAAGGTAGTAAAAATTAGATTTGGGAACTGTCATAGTCTTAAGGTGTCTGCCAAAAATGTATTGGAAATGTTTTACTAAAATTTCAGTATAAGATTTTCTGTTTTTCAAAACCAACATTTGGTTATGTAGTAATATACTTCCTTTTTATTCCTTTGACAGCATTCTCCTTGGTCAGAGTTGTAATGGCACTGTATTCAGTACTGATGATTACTTCCATCAGATCAATGGATGTTGGACCTATAATGTTTCTCAGCTTGGTGCTGCTCATGAGTGGAATCAAAATCGAGGTGTGAAAATATTTATATTAATGTAGAAACATTTACAATGAAATATGCACTTAAATTGGTAATATAAATTATGAGAGTTTGTGACAGATTCATTGGTATATACAATAATATCCCCATAAATAGGGAATTTGAATTTTTAGCATGGTTCCTTACTATTTTTCTTTTTTATGGGAAGTTTTGGTAAATGGAAACTGCCTTGTGCCTGTCTTCTCTATAAGTACAGACAAATCTAAGATATTAAGAGTAAAGGCAAACCAAGTTAAACTTACTACTTTTTCTTGCAGATTGTACTTTCTGAACATGATCTATAATTTTCTGTATGAACAATCACTTGACCATTCATATATAAATGCAGATTTGGGGCATCTTTGGATATTAATGGGAAGGATGAGACAATGTAGATGATAACATTATACAGGAAATGTAATGGCTATCAAAATATTTTGCTAGATCTTATGAAATTAGAAAATGTTTATGATACTAATTATAGTCTTCAGAACTTAAGACGAGCTAAATTAAGCCAGTGACTAGTCTAATCTAGCATTCTGTGCCAGTGCATAATCAACAGATATATATTCAAACAAGAACAGGGAGATGATAGGCCTCTTCAACCTTTTTTTTTTTTTTTTTGGTAACAAGTTTTATTAATTTTCAAGTTTACATCAAAGTGTTTAGGAAGCAGCGTGGTGATTGGGTAATCAATAGTCCAATAACAAAATCTTTCGTGCATATCTCAGGTTGCGTCATTAACAGTTTCCTCTCTATTTCCCTTAATTATTGTATTACATTCAGGTTAATACATTTCTATTTATACCTCAATCAATCAATACATTTGTCAATATAATTTTACTTATACATATCCAAGTCCTGTTTTTAAGTTTTACCTAATTTCAATTGCTGTGTTCCAATTTAGCCTTTAATAACCATAATATTTAAATTTCAGGTAACCCAAATTTTCTTAATTTCATTACAGAATAATTATCACATATCAGATATTCATATTGTTCAGATAGTTACAGTCTTACTTTATTTCATAAATATATTCTCTTTCTAGTCCTAGTACCTCTTCATTTAGTAGTAAAATATCTTTCATTGTCACAAACCCAGTTCCATGTTACAATTCAAAACTATAATCTAATGACTAATTTTCATTTCCTTTATAATAAGTCCTAAATATTAAAAATCAATATCTTTAAAAATCTCCTTAACCCATTAGATAACATTTTAAGCTGTTCCATCATCAGTCAGGAAGAAAAAGGAAAAGGAGAAGAAAAAAGTCCCATTTTTAAATCTAACTCTGGCTTTCTTTTTGTGCCAAACACGCTTCCATGCCAGTGCCTTTAAATCCTCAGATAGGTCTCCCTTCATTCCTACCCATATTGTTTGAATCAGGAAAGAGGATCCAATCATCAATTTTTCAAAGGAACTGGCCCCTTTGTAGTCATTAGATTGTTGCCCTAATAGTTCAAATCTCCATGTTTGATTTAAAATGTTTATCATCAATTCAGTCTGGTCTTCTTCTTCTTCCTCTTCAGTTTCTGTTGTTTTTTGGGTTACAGGTACTTTAATTGAAATCAAGATTTGACTATCAAAATTCTCAGTGAATTGTATTTATTGTTGTGTAGAATCCTCTTTAATGTTAAATTGTTCTTCTGTTGTTTTTTGGATTATAAATTCCATCAGTTGGAGTCTGGGCTTCAGTTTATAATTTTAAGGTGACATCTCTGCCTTTCATTCTGGAGTTCATTAGTTCAGTGACTTCAAGAATTTTTTCAAGTATAAGTTTGTAGTTCAGTTGTGGTAGGATTCCTCCATTTGTACTTTTTGTTGTGTAAGATCCTCTTTAACGTTAAATTGTTCCTCTTCTGTTGTTTTTTGGATTATAAATTCGTCAGTTGAAGTCAGCGCCGCGATCCGGAACCGGAAGCCTAGGCCTCTTCAACTTTTATTCTCTTAGGAGGTTTTCAAAATATTTGCAATTTATCTAATTGAATTCTTTGTATTGCAGCAAAAGAAGCAATGGATCTAGGAAGATCCCCAATTATTATAGACAACACAAATACACAAGCCTGGGAAATGAAGCCTTATGTAAAAGCGGTAAATAAAGCAGCCACTTTTAATGGAGATTCACTTTTCTGTCTTAATATATAAATCTAATTTCTGTAAATGTATTAAACATTTTTGTCATACATTTCATCATGTGTTACCTATGTCTTATGATCTATATAAATCTCAATAAAACTTAAAACTTTTACTGTTAAATGTGCTGACATTGAAGTACAATCTTATACATGTCTTCTTAAAATAAATCCCATTATACACAATACGACTTATTTCCAAGTTAGTATATAGAGGATTGCAGACAAGATCAGGAAAAGCTATTTCATGTTCCTTTTGTAACTGTAGTTCTTGTTTGTTTAGGCTCTAGAAAGAGGCTACCATGTGGAATTCCATGAACCAGATACATGGTGGAAGTTTAATCCCGAAGAACTAGAAAAGTAAGACTTAAATTATATTTCACTCATTTGAAAAAAAATGTATGAGACTTCCATCTAATACTTCACTCATTTCCATTATTGTCCTTAAATATGCAACTTGAAACTTTTGAAAAATTTTGTATAAACTTAAAATTATCTTTGTCCCTGCTCCAAGACTAATTTCTTTTCTAGGCTTTGTGAAATAGAACCACACGTGCTTTCACTTGGATATTTTATTAATTTTTAATTATGCTGATGCTTGTAATTAAGTAAGGTGGATGAGTTTGATTACAATGACAATGGGTGCACCTTTGGAAGTTAGGATCAGATCATGGTAGAGAAAATTTGTCTATGTAGTCTAAGAGACAACACCAACTTCTTGGTATACAATCACTCTTACAATTACAGTTTCCTTTTACACTTACAGAGTTTCATTCACAATCTCCTTTTGTTATTCAGTTGTCCTGATCCACAAATTCTCTAGGACTTGCAGGCTACATACAAATCTTATCAGTAACTTCCTCCAGAGGTTCATTCAAGTACTATAAATCCAATATATCAGCGGTATCCTGTGCCAAGATACTTGGTAGCAGTTAAACAAAGGAAATGAAGAAATATATCAGTGAGGAAGGAAGGAAGGAAGAAGGGAAAGGAAAGGAAAGAAGGAGAAAAGAAAGAAAAGAATCAAAATGTTCAAGAAACTGAAGCAGCAACCTCCAACAAAAAATACTAATTTATGCCCCTCTTGATCTCTTCATTTTATCTACTTAAAAAAAATCCTTGTTGGTACCTGCCTATTTGTTTCTTAGGATATTTATAAATACATAGGAAATTGGGAGGTTTTAATACATTTGTTTTATATGAAAAACATCCACAATTCATATTTTGAGGCAGACAAAATGCTACTTTTTTGAACATCTTTTATGTAAAAAAATCACTGCTCAATTGCTATTTTTCCACTTAAGTATATATTGGTCCTTGCAATCTTTTTTTGAAGAACACAGACTGAAGGCATTCTGATAGGTACTCCAAGATGATCAGACTTTTATCTGTTTAAATTTTTTTTGTTTTATAGGAGGAATAAACATGGGGTCAGTCGTGAGAAGATTGTGCAAATGCTGGAAAGATATGAATATCAAATCTCGATACCCATTGTCATGAATTCAGTGCTTCCTTTTCATAAAACTTCACAAAGACCATATTTACAAAGAAGACAGAGGTGGGGAGACTGTTCAGTCTCTTGGAATACTTTTAATGTATCACATAAACAAGGATATATTTAAGGTCAATTTTCTTTATCAATAATAGGTTGCAATATACACAATTAGTAGAGTTAAATCTATTGAAAAGACGTAATTCCTTGTTGATCTGTTTTAAATATTCAGTTAATTTCTTTTGTGACTAAAATAGGTTTAATGCAGATTAAATATCTTGGAATTATTTATAAAAATGTAAATGTTTAATATTAAAATGTTAAATACTTTCACATTTTATATTTGTACTAATCTTGATTTTACTGAAACTTGCGATAATGCAGATACATTAATCACTGATTTTTAGTGCAACATTTTACTTATACCGCAAACTGCTAAGCAGTTTCTTTTTCTCAATAGAATATCATGAATTTTTAATAAACAAATAACAGTAGGGTAACTTTTAATATAGGAATTACATTTGAACTATTCTTTTTTCTGCTTTTAGTAGCATTTCAAGTTCTGCATATCTATTGATAACAGATGTAATTATGAAGCTTATTAATCAAACATTGACATTCAGCTGAAGTTCTTATGTTTCCATTTTCTGATCTGTACAGAATTTTATCTGTGCAAGTTGTAAGTTGCAAAAGTGATAGCAAAACTCTGCAGTTAAAATCTGTGACTTTGAATATCAGCATGCAGCATGTGATTTGTATTCTTACAAATTGGTTTTCACATAAAATTATCAAATTCTAAATCCACACTATTATGGTATGTTAAATGTGCCTTTTGATATGGGTGCATAGTTTTCTTACAAAAGAATGAATACATTCAAATAGTTGAAAATGTGAAACTGACATTAGTTACAACATATTACATTTGGCTAGGGTTGTAATATATACAATATCCAGTTCATGATATGTTTGTGGCTGAATTCACAAAAGGTCTTTGTGCTAATGCCAGGTAATAAATTGGATGCCTCTTTTCTTTTTGCATGGTTTTGTACTACTGCTTCAGCAATCCAGTCACAGTGAAATTGAGTATTACACCAGGCTCCATTTCTTCATGGGAACCTTTGGAAGTTAAAGAGTAGCATGCCCTGTAGAAAAAGTTCCTATAAGTTATTAAGAACTATTGGTAGAAATAATTTGGCCTTCATGACTAGGTTTTTTTAAAAAAATAAACTTATGCAGTGCCTAATAGCCATGCTCATTGATGAAATCTGAAAAAGTAAAGACATTTATTAAAGCAGCAGCCTGAAATACAATTTAAAAACACTCTTCCATACTATTTCTAGATAATCAGATTATTAATAGAAACATTTACTTCGTCTCTCATGTCTAGGCCGACATGTTGTTTATGAATCTACTGAATCTTATAGAAAACTTTACATATTATATAATTTTTTGTGAAACCTTCAGCATTCACCAGGATATCCACATGATGGAATAGTGGTTCCATTATACTTTGCCCTTTTAACAGTGAATTCAAATGTAGGGTAGGTAGATCATTCTACATCTACAGAACTCTTATGACAACTTCACCCTCAGGTCACCCTCACCCTCAACTTCCAAATGTTCACCAAGGACCGTGTTAGCTGGGAAGGGAAATGAAATCAACACATCTGTAGGGCACCCAGATTGAGGAAAGTTACCTCATAATGTGGATGGAATATTTACTAGTCAATACTGTAGCTAAATGATTTTTTTTTCAACCGTCATATTCGAGAACCCCAAATCTCTTTAACTACACGGTAATATCTGGCAATATTATCTACTGAAGTGCAGTTTTGATTATCCTTTTTTTCTACAACTCTACTTTTTCTATTTTTTTATTATTTATTATAAGTTTATACAAACATAGTTTTCTGTGTCATGTGTTTCTTTTTCTTTTAAAAGATAAACACATAGAGGATTGAAGCATCATGCAAATGAGACTCAAAGTCCAGATTGAATTCTGGATATTTATTAATTTGTGTGTGTCCTAATCTTTAATGTATTGCAAAATATGCATGTAAATACTACTAAATAGAAATAATTAAAAGATATTTTGGATAATTTACTGTTTAATTCGTTTGCGCCATTGGCATTTCCTTTTTTTAAGTAGAAGAGGTTCTTATAAAAATTAAGTTCAGTAAGTTTAATATATTAAACTTTGCATTTAACGATGTGTGCTTATAACTATTAATTGGTATTTTGTAAGTTAACAATACATATTTTGTCATTAATAATATGAGAATATTGCCTTTGTTCATCTCAGCATAATTATGTAGCTGATCATGATATACAGAAACCTAGGGAGATAACTTTGAGGCAAAGATTCAGGAACGATTACCTAAACAAAAAGGGCAAAAGCATTCCTTATGGCTAAAAAGGTAATATTAAGAAGAAACTCAGGTTGGCTCCTTCCTGACTTACTGGGGAGCAAGGGGAGGAGACACACTTATCAAATTTGCAAGATTCTGTTGCTATACTCGTATCTCAATAAAATATAGCTCTAGTATTATGTACTGTGTTTTCTGATCTGGTCTACCACAAATGCCTGATAGGATATGCAGGTGGCTTTTCCTTTCAGGAGTAGACATTATTTGTCCCCAATTAATTTGTACTTGTTCCTTTTAGCAGACAACAAGCTCCATTTTTTCTATTTTTGTATTGATCATCATCTTGTTCCCACAAAAGTGAAACAAGCATACGAACAAGCAAGGCAAGTCTTTATGTCCGTTTGAACGGATTGGATTCCAGCTTTAAAAAAAAAAGTGTATATCCCAGTGCATATGAGGGAGTTGGGTTGGGGAAGCTCACAAGGCACAGTTTGGTTCTCAATACTATTTAACAATACTACCTGTGGATATTAAGTGTTTGGGGACTGGGTATCGTCAATATGTTGATAACATTTGAGTTCTTCTCTGTAACCTCAGAAACAGAAGAAACTGAGTTGTGATTTGAAACTGGTATCTGAGTGCATTTAGGAAATAGATGAGGGCCAATAAATTGAGGTTGACTCTTGCAAGACCTTGTGGGGGGTTACCAAATATGGGAGTTAAGAACTTACCTGTGGGTTTGCCTTCATTTAAGAAGCAGATAGCTTGGAAGTCTTTCTAGGGTCATGGTCATCAGTTACGGCACAATAATTTATGTCATCTGGGGAGCTTGTAACTTTAATTATACATCAGATCCTGCTCCCTTTCCAGCATAGGTTAGTTTGGCCTCAATTGTTTACACTCTGGTGGATTACTGTAATATTCTATGTATGGTACTATCACTGATTTTATTCCAGAAGTAATCACTAGTTTATTCAGTGGGATAATTTACAGTGCTCTCCAATTAGTTATTGAGATAGGTTAAAGGTTTTGCTTTTGTCATAAGCTATTTGGAAGCACATATCTGACGGACTTAGTGAAGGAAGATCTTCCTGCATGTACTAAAAACAAACATTCTCTTACAGTTATTTTACAGGTGGCCCTTCCCTGCAAATTTGTAAGGACCTACTGTTACACCTTTTTTATACCTGTTGATAACTTGGCTTTTCTTCCAATATTTCACTGACTGAATGTTGTATTAATGTATTATTTTTGTTTTCCTTCTTTTTATAATTAATGTTACTTTTATATTGTTTTAGTTCTGTGGCTGTATTATGGAATCCAAATTGTTTTATTGTAAATTGCTTTTAAGATTTACAGTAAGGAAAAACAATATATACATATTTTTAATATTATGCACTTAATTTATTTCTAGTATTTATACCCTAATCCTACAGGTAACAATAATACATATATTTGCAAATTGAAATACTTAATAATATAATGCAATTAAAGTTTAATGTATTTTAAAGTTAAACTTTAGTTTATTTTAATCTTGCCTATCTAAAATATGGTGTATACAGGTATACACCATATTTCTTGAAATAATGGAGCTTGGCCATTATGTTTTCATGTGACAATGGCCTTGTGAAGCATCTTATTTAATGATCCTCCCATACCTGCTCTCCCCAATGAATCATTAAACAAATGTGTGGGTCATTAAGTGAAGCATGGGGTGCCTTAGAGCAGAGTTCCCCAACCTTTCCGGCTTGGCGGCCCGGAAGGAAAGGGAGCAGCAGGGAAATCTGCACATATGCGGCCGTGTGCAACAGGCTGCGGCCCGGTACCGAGCCGTGGATCATAGGTTGGGGACCCCTGCCTTAAGTGAGGGAGGCCCTGGGTGGCCTAGCACGGGCACCTGCCTGCCTTGTCCGGCTCTCCGAAGGCCACCCCACCCCATGAGACACCCCTTGCACCGCTTCCCGCACCTTGGATCCCCAAAGGCCTTTTCCCAGTCCCACCAGGTCCCTGTTGCTCTTAGGTGGGGAAGAAAGTGCCTCAGTGACCCCCCTCTTCCCCCCCTCCCCATAAAACTTCACAAAATGAACCAGATGGCCAGCATTTCCAATACCATCTGGTGCCCCAGCAGCGAAGAAGGAGTGATGGCATATATGAAGTTTGTGACTTCTATGGATAAAAAAAGGGGAGTCCCGAATGTGCATTGGGAAAGTTGAGGTGCACAAAAAGGATGGGAGGAAAGGCAACAGGGAAGAAACATGAGTAGCTCCTATTGGCTTCCTGCACGGTCAAGCTATTTGTAAATTGAAGGTGTGCATGCGTGCATCCAATTACATTTTTTGTAAAAGCAGATGCATACTAATGTTTCTAGGAAAGATTTTGGGAATGGTGAGTTTTGCCGGAAAGATCAAGGTTATGCCACCTGTACTATGCCACACTGGAGCAGGCCTAAAAATGCAGCACTTTAATTTGCAGCACTATGACCAGCAGGGAGCTGTTGGGGGAGGGAAAGGCCTCCAGGGACCTGATGGGGGGGAGATAAGAAAGATGGTCCTGCAATGTCCCTGTGGTCAATCGTAAGGACGAATGACCACAGGGGTGCTGCAGCAGTCGTAACTTCAGGACCGGCTCTGCTTTTTGCCATAATTTTGAACAGTTATTAAGTGACCCATCATAATTCAAGGACTACCTGTAATTTAGAAATTAAATAGTGTAAAAACTTTAAAAAGGAAACATTAAAAAGGAAATAAAACAAAGCAATAGATAAAATAACTAATTGTACGAGAATCAATACATATTTTTAAAAATGGAATTGTGGCAGATCTAAGGCAGGAAGAAGCCACTTTTAATTTTTATTTGTTTATTCATTTTGTTGGGGGAGGGCACTTTGTCTTCTTTAAAAATTCTGCTTCTAGGAGATGGTTGTGGAAGTGGTCCTGATGATCTGAAAAATAGACAGTGCCAAGTTACACTACTCATTTAGGAAGCAGAAATCAAATGCAAAGGTTTAGCATGCAGCTTAATAATACTACCTATGAAAAATATATTGGAAAAGATTGTTACAGACTGGTTATGAGAGAACAGTGAAATATGACTGCAAAAGACAAACATAATTTTAGGAAACATAGTTCCCAAATCACAGGAATGGTAATTCCAGTTTATTCTGTTTTAGTCAGACCCTGCCTTGAGTATACATCCAGTTCTGGGCTCCACACTTTTAAGAAACGATATTAAGTAACTTCCTCCAATCTCCAACCTTTGTTTTTAGGGAAGGTTAGGCGCTCAGCTTCAAAGTAGCCTGGATTAAGTGATCTGGATCTGGATCTTTTTCAGTCAGGATTCAGATTGTCTTACAGCATTGAGAAGGCATTGGTGGCACTGGTAAATGATCTGTGAAGAATTTGGAAATGGATGGGGCATCCATTCTGACTTTCCTGTACCTCCCACCAGCTTTTGATACTATTGACCATGGTATCCTTCTGTACTGGTTCTAGAAGCTGGGAGTGGGAGGCACTGTTGGGAGTGGTTCTCTTTCCTCTGTAACCAGTTTCTGTCAGTGTTGGTGGGGCAGCATGGGTTGAGTGCTAGTACCCTGTAATAAGGGGAACCTCAGTGCTTAAGTCTCTTACCCCACCTTATAAGAGTCTGGGAGATGTTATCCAGTAGCACAGGGTGCGGTATCAATATACTGATGATACCTAGCTATACATCTCCACCCCTGATTGGTCAAATATTATCCAGTGTTGGTCCAATACCTGACGGCTGTAAGGATTTGGATCAGGAGGACCTGATTTTGCCTCAACCCTAGCAAGAGACTTTATGTTTTTGGTCCTCTTTGACATTTGGTGGGGTAGCCCCCACTTGAACAGATGCACAGCTACGGGATCCTCCTAGTTTGTGGCTCCTGCTTGAGCAGGTGGCAACTATGGCTGGGAGGGCTTTTGCACAGATCCATTTTGTATGCCAATTGCACCATACATGGATCAGGAGTCCTTGTTCACTGGTAACTTCCTAGTGGATTTCCATGATTACAGATGGCTGCCTTTGAAGACAATTTGGAACTTATAACTAGTTCAGAATTGGCACAGCATGCAGTTCTGGGTGCTCTATGACGGGTCCCCAACCCCCGGTCTGTGAACCAGTACCGGGCCGCAGCATGCCAGCAACCGGGCCGCACAAACAAGCAAAGCCCCATCCGCGGGATGCAGGCAGCACACAAAACCACGCACCCTCCGGTCCGTGAAAAAACCTCTCTCCATTGAACCGGTCCCTGATGCCCAAAAGGTTGGAGACCTCTGCTCTATGATATGTTCACATTACACCACTGTTTTGTGAGCAGCACTAGCTTCCACTTTCTGGTTATCGTGCCAGAAATGGCACGTGTCATGGCACGAGACCAGGTTATTTGTGAGACCACTTTTCATCTACCCTCTGAATAGCCATGAAGAGCTGATTCTTTTCAAGAGCATTGGAGTAGCATGAGGTTGGATCCCAGCAGCGTTGCTTCTTCATGTGTGGGAGAGAGTTGTCCAAGGTCATTTTGAGTTTTACTGAGTTTTTGTTTAGTTCTGATTGTTTGGGTTTGGGGGAGGATGTTTTTACTGATTTGTGAGCTGACCAGGGTTGTGATTGTGGATGTTTTAGTTTGGATTCCTATTCAGTAAATCATGGTAAAATAATCAAATAGTGATGGGACACATTTCACTCAACCATAGTCAAAATTTGAATTTTTGGGGTTTTGCACTAGACCACGTACTTGATTTTTACATTGGTTTGTTAAGAATGTAAAATTAAGCTGCCTGAGAGAACAGTCGGGTCTTGTAAGACTCTCAGGAACATAATCAGGATGGGAGTTAAGGATAACTAAGTAGATAAGTTTAAAGGTGTTAGACATTCATCTTTTCAAATAACACAAACATTTTTCAATTTAGCTTTCAAAAATCTCAGTTGCCTTTTCCTTGAACCAATATTGCATCTCTTGTATTTATGTATGTATGTATTTATTAAATTTGTATGCTGGCCGTCTCACTAAGAGGTGACCCTAGGCAGCTCAAGTAAAAAGAGATAAAACACTAAAATAATAAATATCAATGTTAAATTACCTATTAATATTACGTAGAAGGGAACAAAATAATTTTTAATTTAAGATTTTTTTCTTTTGAGGATATATACTATGACCTATATATACTGTACATATGACAGTAAATAAAACAAACCTAAGTGATTGTAGATAATAAATAATTTATATAACAATGATTAATATGATCAAGGTATGTCCCCTACCAATAAGTATGATTTTTAGTCACAGTGATTAATAATGCAGTCCTATATATGTTCATTCAGAACTCAGTCCCATGGTATTTATTAAGAGGAGGTTAATCTCTCTATAAATTTACAACATAAATATTAGGCTTTAATATTGCCAATACTCACCACGTGTGATATGGTGTTTTGGATTTTGAGCAGAGTGAGAGAAAATGCAGTTAACATATGTGGCAGAATAAGATGCTAAGAACTGCCCCTCTTCCTGCTACCATTATAAATAGAAAATGCTAGTTTTGAATTACTCCCTACACACAAAGAAAAAAAAAAGGTAGATAGGGAAGAACAGTTCTAAATTTATTTCCAACCAGACAACCCCATTGGGTCATCATTTCAGAGATACTTGCTTACCTAAACAGAGAAACAGAATGACCAAGGGTGGGCAAAGAAGCAACGGGAGCAGGAGCGACTTCTGACTTCCTGCTGGCTTTCCATTGAGTTTCCTTGAGGGAATCTGGCAGGAAGCATCAGAGATCTTCCCTTCCCTATCCTACCCTACCCAACAAGCAGGTAAGTGGCTGTTGTTTGGTGGGGGAGTGGGTGATTGCAAGACAGAATGTTGAAAACAAAGATCAAGTAACCACAGCAGCAGCCCAACAGTGCAACAGCCGCAAGTAGCATTGAAGCAGCCACAACTTTTAAAAATTTCATTCCCTCGGCAGTCATGGGTCCCAGATTTTGGACACATTCTGCAAATTAGCCCATTTTAAGTCTCTTGGTTCAAAAATTGTTGATACGCTGTTTCATCTAGTTTAAAGTCATGATAGACAGTTTTAGTAATACATAAATTTTACCCTCTTCTATTGTATGTTTGGATCTATCCTTGGTATATATTTTCATATGACTGCAAATAGACTTGTGGGTTCTGTTCATATGATAGAGCTGAGCAGCTGATCAAAATCTTGATTTTGCTTTTCCCCAGAAAGACTATATACACAGAGACACAAACCCAGCCATCAACACTGTGTGTGTGATAGTTTAGCATACAGTATGTACTGTAGCTTTTTATAGTGTACAATAATTCTCTATTCTGACAAATTTGCAATCAAAAATCTGTCACAGGAAATCAAGTAGAAAAGTGAAAGTGGGAATACAGAATTTACACTTAATTGACTGACGAACAGAAGAAGAGCCATGCTAGATGAGATCTAATCCCAATTTGTTTCAACATTTCTGTTCCCATAATGTCCATGCATAAGTTCAGTTATGGAATTCTGTATGAATGGATGCATAAATTAGCAAGTTGATGTCAGTTAACATATTTTATGTGCTTCATTTAGGGATTACCCATAAACAATTTGAGAATAAGATGAGGTGAGGTCAAATATTATTAATAAAAACATTATATCATGTTAGAGGATGAAAATGATGACCACCCTTTCAGTTTTAAAACCAACTTGATTATATCCTCCCAATTTAGGTATGTTATGTATCTTTTCAGGGCAAAACATCATTTCAAAATGGCACATGAGTAAAACTAGGAAATGAGCTAAACAATGTAAATTAACAATTTTTTTCTCCAGATAGAAATCCACTTTAATGTAAATGATATTCTATGGATTTTACTAGAGTTTAAAGATATGGATGAGTACCATACTGTATTTCAGTTAAAAGCAGATTGGAGCAGTTTGGTCTTTGATACCAATTTTAAAAATACCCATCTTACACACTACATCTTACACACATCTTGTAAGAGTACCATGATTAAATCATAATCAGAGAGGATGTTTTTCTTTTGCCTTCCATAACTAGAAAAAAGTCATGAATTCTATATAATTAAGTTACAACTTGAATACATCTTTTGTACTAATGTTATTTTTCTGGTTAAAAATGCCTTCTCATGTAACAAAAAAATTATGATAGGAATGTTTCATGCTGGTGAACTGTATGCATATCATGCCAGCACAACAACCTAAGCTTGATTATCAGTACATTCTGCTCTTGTTATCTAAGATTTAAGTACAAAATATTTTCTGTGGAACTTCTGAATATTTAGAAAAATGCTGTGAATCTGTTATTTGACATGATTAAAGTTGGATCACTCCATAGCTGTCTTAAAGAGAATGCTCCATGGGTTATATAATTAGTCGTTAAATGTATGCCTGCATTAAGAGCATTCTTAATAATCTTTTCATATTTAGTTCTTTATTCTATTTAGGGAACTGGTTGTAAAGAGGAAACACAGATTACACAAGATAAAACAAAAAAAGAAACGAAGGAAGAACAAAACAATGAAAAATGCTGTTATTACATCAGTGGACACAAAATCAGATGGACACTTAACTCCAAGTGATGGGGATTTATCACGAAGTGAGCAAGAAAATTCAGAAGACAATGGACAATCAGAATTAGTGACTGGCCGTCTAAATGAAGCTAAAATTGATAGTGAGAATGGCTCAACGAAGTATAATCATTTACAGCTTTCTGAATTACAAAAAAAGGAAATCCTTGATTCTGTTGTGGTAAATCCAGTGTCTTTAAAGAAGTCACTAAAAGCAGATATTACTGAAGATGTGTCAATATCAATTACTCTAAATGAAAATATAGCTGGCCAATTATCCAACTGTCATTTATCAAATCGGATCAAAAACATATCGCTTGCAGAATGTGACAGTAATACTTTAAATCATAATCAAAATTCATTTCAACAATCAGATCAAAATGATGCAAGAAAAAATACTGTATTGACTGATAAAGAAAACAAAAATACATCTGCTGAATATACATATGACTTGGTCCAAGGAAACCAAATGTTAAGCAATGAAGAGGAAACAACTCTTCCACATCCACATGGGACTTCAAAAAATAATGAACTTAAGTCCTGGGCTTTCTTTTCCTTTGATTTGGCTGATGAACAATTTCAGACCAAGACAGAGAAAAATGAATCCTGTTTGGCTTGGCCTGAGGATGTATCTAAAATGTTTGAGCAAAGACCAAAAAAGATCAAAAGACCTAAGAAGATGCTTTCAGAAGCAACAACAGAAACAACTGATTATAATTCTAGTAAAGCATTAGTGAAAGAAAGCAGTGAAAGACTCCTGCATGAAAATAACAATACAACAATTACCTCTTTGTCATTATTGCTGATGGAAAATAAGATATGTGATAATTCTAGTGAATTTGTCAGAGAAGGTGGAAGAAATAACAGTTTCACAACTGATGAATGTATATTAGCTTTACCAAAGAAAAAAGAGAAATACAAAAGGATTTTCAAATTGGCCCCAAACTTTGATTTACCAAGGCATATTTCTCCTAAAAAGAATCAGAAAGTGCTAAACAATATATATGCAGTAACAACGAAAGAAGACATTTCAAATGAAGAAATTATAGAAAAGAACAAGCAATTCTGTGAACTTCGAGCATCTAATTACAATGCAGTAGTTGAATTTTCTGATTTTGATGTGGAACTTCCCTTACACAATGGTTCTAATCAACTTCCAGACGAATCTGTGAATATTTCAACAAAAGAACCTGATATTCCAATTCATATATGTACTTTTGCTTCATGTAAACCTCACTCACCAAATGAACAAGAATTTTTTGAATTTGATGAAACAATAGAAATTAAAGAAAAGAAAAAGATATCTCCAGATATTTCAACTACCCAGCCAGATATTTTGCATTCAGTTAAACTAATTACTGAATGCCTTACAAACACCATGGCTGAATCATTTGAAAATATGGAAGCGATTAATGAAAGTGAACAAACAGTGAATTCTCAGATCAAAGATGTACAAGATTCCCCATATACAAAATACAATTTGGAACTTCCTTTATCGCTAAGATTTGTACTTCAACTAGTAGAACTTTTTGGTTTTCCAGGAGTTCCATTAGGTAATTATTAGCTAAAATAAAGTTGAGAAAAATGTAGAATTTCATATAGTTGAATTTTTAAAAAGAATTTAGTAGTTTAAACTTTAGCATGCATTTTTAGCATCCATTGCCTTTTTATACAGAAATTAATTTTATTGCTTACTTTGGGGGTAAAAATGCCAGGTTCAAAAAACTGAAAATCCCATTTTGATGTTAATGATTAGGCTACCCCTTCATGAACTAAGAGTAATCTCATAAAAATCATGTGATTAATTTTTAGATTTCAGGCCTGCCAATTTTCAATTATTTTCTGTGTATTTAATTATTTTGCATGTTTCTTATCATGCCCAGTAAATGGGCACATATGTTCCACATTTGCTTAAGCAACCAGTTTTTGGTTCTCAAACATTTAGTTCAAGTGAGAAGATTGATATTTTAAAAATAGTCCAGCCCTCAATGATTTTTCTCTTCGGAGAATGTTTTATAGGTGTGTTGTTGTTAGTTGCGAAGTCGTGTCCGACCCATCGCGACCCCATGGACAACTTTCCTCCAGGCCTTCTTGTCCTCTACCATCTTCTGGAGTCCATTTAAGCTCATGCCTACTGCTTCAGTGACTCCATCCAGCCACCTCATTCTCTGTCGTCCCCTTCTTCTACTGCCCTCAATCTTTCCCAGCATTAGGCTCTTCTCCAGTGAGTCCTTCCTTCTCATTAGGTGGCCAAAGTACTTGAGTTTCAACTTCAGTATCTGGCCTTCTAAGGAGCAGTCAGGGTTGATCTCCTCTAGGACTGACCGGTTTGATCGCCTTGCAGTCCAAGGGACTCGCAGGAGTCTTCTCCAGCACCATAGTTCAAAGGCCTCAATTCTTTTGCGTTCAGCCTTTCTTATGGTCCAACTTTCACAGCCATACATTGCAACTGGGAAAACCATGGCCTTGACTATACGTACTTTTGTTGGCAGGGTGATGTCTCTGCTTTTTAGTATGCTGTCTAAATTTGCCATAGCTTTCCTCCCAGGAGCAGCGTCTTTTAATTTCTTGGCTGCAGTCCCCATCTGTGGTGATCTTAGAGCCCAGGAAGATAAAATCTGTCACTACCTCCATTTCTTCCCATCTATTTGCCAGGAATTGAGAGGGCCGGATGCCATGATTTGGTTTTCTTAATGTTGAGTTTCAAGCCAACTTTTGCACTCTCCTTCTTCACCCGCATCAAGAGGCTCTTTAGTTCCTCTTCACTTTCTGCCATTAGAGTGGTATCATCTGCATATCTTAGGTTGTTGATATTTCTCCGGCAATCTTAATTCCAACTTTGATTCATCTAGCCCTGCCTTTCTCATGATGTGCTCTGCATAAGTTAAATAGGCAGGGCGACAGAATACAGCCTTGCCGGACTCCTTTCCCAATTTTGAACCAATCAGTGGTTCCGTGTCCAGTTCTCACTGTTGCTTCTTGACCCGCATATAGGTTTCTCAAGAGACAAATAAGATGGTCTGGTACTCCCATCTCTTTAAGAACTTGCCACAATTTGTTGTGATCCACACAATCAAAGGCTTTAGCATAGTCAATGAAGCAGAAGTAGATGTTTTTCTGGAACTCCCTAGCTTTCTCCATGATCCAGCGTATGTTGGCAATTTGATCTCTAGTTCCTCTGCCTCTTCGAAATCCTGCCTGTACTTCTGGAAGTTCTCGATCCACATACTGCTGGAGTCTAGCTTGTAGGATTTTAAGCATAACTTTACTTGCATGTGAAATGAGTGCAATGGTGCGATAGTTTGAACATTCTTTGGCATTGCCTTTCTTTGGAATTGGAATGTAAACTGACCTTTTCCAATCCTGTGGCCACTGTTGAGTTTTCCAAATTTGCTGGCAAATTGAGTGTAGCACTTTTACTGCATCGTCTTTTAAGATTTTGAATAGCTCAGCTGGAATACTGTCACCTCCACTAGCTTTGTTGTTGCTCAGCTTTCCTAAGGCCCATTTCACTTCACATTCTAGGATGTCTGGCTCGAGGTCAGTGACCACCCATCGTGGTTATCAGGGATGCTAAGCTCGTTCTTGTATAGTTCTTCTGTGTAATTTTGCCACCTCTTCTTAATCTCTTCTGCCTCTGTTAGGTCCCTGCCATTTTGGTCCTTTATCATGCCCATCTTTGCATGAAACGTTCCCTTCATATCTCCAATTTTCTTGAAGAGATCTCTGGTTCTCCCTATTCTATAGGGAGAACTAGGTAGGTAGGACTAATAGGTAGGTAGGACTTATAGGTAGGACTAATCAAACTATTCTGGGTGTGTTTTGCTTATAGGAATAATGTCAGAAAATCACTACAACAAATAGTTTTCATAGTTTTGTTTACAGATATTCCTTATTTTGGTCATATGATTGTACTATTCAAATTGTCACCATATTGACAACAGATTAATTTTGTCAGTTAGCAATGCTGGAATTTTTAAATGAGACTTAAGATTTTTCCCCATGTAGCTTTACAAAGGATAGTACACAATATCACCTCTAAATAAATATAATATATAAATTATAAATAAATATAATATAAATATAATAAATGTAAATACTATAACCCACCTCATGTCATGTTGCTACAACATATAGACTGTGAAAATTAACCCATTGTATTGAATCAATCTTTGGCTTCTACTATAAAATCCAACTTACTACAGTTGGATCAACTGCTCCTTGGCTGAAAAGATGAGGGTGAAAATACCTGCTACCACTGAGATGCCATCTTGCAGTTGCCTAACTCAACTTTCTTGGCCCAGTGAGCAGCAACATTCAAAGTCACAACTGAACTCTGATCTAGCTGCAGGCCATTTTCTCTGACAATAATCCCCATTTTAAATCTTAAAAAACAGTTTCCAAATGAGTTCATCATTTCATCCAAAGTGGAATGGCAATAGCAGCAATTGGTCTATAAAAGCAACTGAGCCAAGTTCATGATCACCATTAATGTAACACTATTCTTGCTATTGAGGTGAATTGTGGTTGTTTGTTCTTTCCAATCCATTACCTAAGACGAAAGGGCTCGCAGAGCCTTAAAAACCAATTATCTCTATCCAAAGGAAACTGCCAGAATGGAATATGTTTTAGAATGGAATATGCTGCCCACTTCCAAATGGTTCTGGTGGCTTAAAAAAAAACCTTAAACATAAAAAAAAAAAAAATCACACACACAATTGGCCAGTTACTATTCCCAGCCCAAGTGTGAAAGACCCTCGTGAAGAATGCATCTTTTTTCACCCTCTCCTTGCCTAAATCTACCAATAACTGCTTGTTAAATTTAGATCTACCTCACTCATTCACTCATCTTTCCCCTATTGTTTTGTAAAATCCATTTAGATATTATGGCTCCCAATTGTTCATATTTTTTGTATTTTTCCCCCCTTAATTACACCTTTTCCTTACTGCATCATATCTGTTGCAGTAAATTTAGTATGTGGTGATGATGTGATAAAGGAGTTCAGAGACTGGATCAGTCTGTTTTGAGTGAATCTTTGTCTCTGGCTATATAGAAAGGCTTCTTCCATTTGGAGGGCTGCTGCTGATGGAGTAGGGGTATGATCTGGATAAGCCATCCCAGATGTTTTTAAAGAATAGAGAATATTTCCTGCCCTGTTTTATCAGAGGTAGTCCTTGACTTACGACCGTACTTGAGCCCAACATTTCTGTTGTTAAGTGAGACATTTATTGAGTTTTGCCCCATTTTACAACTTTTCTTGCCACAGTTGTTAAGTGAATCACTGCAGTGGATAAGTTAGCAACCTGGTTGTTAAGTGAATCTGGCTTCCCCAATGACTTTCCTTTTCAGAAGATTGCAAAAGGTGATCACATGACCCCGGGACACTGCAACGGTCATAAATATGAACCAGTTGCCAAACATCTGAATTTTGATCATGTGACCATGGGGATGCTGCAAAGGTCGTAACTATGAAAAATGGTCATAAGTCATATTTTTCAGTGCCATTTTAACTTTGAATGGTCCCTAAATGAACTGTTCGTAAGTCGAGGACTACGTGTATTTCATATTTGACTGCTGCAATTATATTGTGACAAAAGTTTTATATCCTGGATTACATACCTTCATTTATGCAGTTGTTCCAACGGGTCTGGTATATAAACTAATGACCAATTTCAATAAACAATAAATCAAGTCACTCTGCATATTTTATTTACATTGCTACCAATATAATATCTCAAATAATTTTTAAAAAATGTTTTAGCTTTCATTTCATTCAGCACCAGACCCAATTTTAAGTCAATAAGCCTTAATTAAAAAAGTGATATGTGCAAGTATGAATCAAGCATTAATAGCTCAGTTATCTTGCACATTCAATGTATGCCATTAATTCTAGCATCATAATTAAATAACTAATGTGCTCTTAGGCTAGTGCCACCTGCAATCAAATGACCGTCACACCTGTTTAATGTAAACTTTCAAACCTATGGGCAGATTAAAGATACTTTGTGTGATCTTGTTTTGTAGATACTTTATTACCAGATGATTATGTAGTTCCTCTTGACTGGGTGATATCAAAGGAGATTTATCTACAGTGGAAGACATCTGTGGAGGTATGGCCATTACTCCCCTGTATATTATACAAAATAATTGATGGATGTTAGTCATCTGTAAATTATACCTAGTAATTTATGCAATGATAGATACACAGTAGTTGTTAGACAATAGCAATAGCAATAGCACTTAGACCAGGGGTAGGCAACCTTGGCTCTTTTATGACTCGTGGACTTCAACTCCCAGAATTCCTGAGCCAGCCATAGCTGGCTCAGGAATTCCGGGAGTTGAAGTCCACGAGTCATAAAAGAGCCAAGGTTGCCCACCCCTGACTTAGACTAATATACCGCTTCACAGTGCTTTACAGCCCTTTCCAAGCAGTTTACAGAGTTAGCATATTGCCCCCAACAATCTGGATCCTCATTTTATTGACTTCAGAAGGATGAAAGGCTGGGTCAACCTTCAGCTGGTCAGGATTGAAGGGAGTGAACTGGCAATGTGAGCAAAGTTAGTCTACAATACTGCATTCTAACCACTGTGCCACCACAGCTCACGACAAAATGGATGTGATGTTGGAGAAAGCATTGCTTGTTCCTTCTGTCAGATCCTACCTTGCTAAAGAATGGTTTTTTTTCCCCTGTGGACAGAAGAAATTTACGATACATATAGCATTTTTCTTTATATGTTATTGCAGAAGAAACAGGAAAATAACTTCTTGAAAGAGAATTCCTTGCTTGGTGAGTACAATTTTGTGACTTTTTATCTGATTTGTAACCAGCAAAAAAATATTTGTCATTATACAACATCGTAATAAGGTAAAAGTGGCGATACTGCACGAATGTGTAGAGCCAAGTAAGCATGCAACCATAGATCGATGCTGGGAACTGGGAAACCTGTCCTGCTCCTTCTGGTGAAAGATCCCGACCAGCGCAGAAACAAAGGCATGTAAAATCCTTACGCTGTTTTATATTGTCTCTTTATCTGTAGTTGCTGCAGCTGCTCTCCAGAATTCCAATAAGGATGGTCAAGAAAGAAAATCTTCAGAAATAAACTCAAAGATGCATTTGGAAGAACCATCATAACTCTGAAAAAACGTTTCAAGCTACATAATCCAAGCAATAATGCTAGCCTTTCTGAAATTTTATTTTAAAAAATCAACTTTTTTTTGCAGAAAGGTAATTTCTTCCTGTGTTTCGATTCTGTTAGCTCAAAGCTTTGACCCATTCTGAATATGAAATTCATAGACTGAACCCCCATACAGTGAACATGGTTGCTTCTGGTTTTGCTATAGTCTGTTGTTGAGGTGAACTTTGCATTGTAGAAGAAATGAGGGGGGATAAAGCAATGGAAAAGGAATGGAACGGAATGGTTTGTTTTAGAAAAAAAGTGGCTTTACCAAGAGAAGATTAATATTATTACTGTGGCAATAGCAGGCTCCTATATTTTTTAAAAGCCATAATTGCTGAAGATGTGTACTATTTAATATTGATGAATACCCATAGTTGAGTGTGAAAATCCTCTAGCCTCTTACCACTCTGTTAAAGAGGACCATTGTATTGCCTTAGTTTTTGATTCTTCCATCCCATTTGTCCTCTGTAGGCTATTTCTAACAAAATTGTGCCTCAACTCCCTTTACAACAGCATTGTGCAATCTTTTCCAGGACAAGGGCACCTCTAACTTATCAGTGGCATATCAGAGGCTGTATGTGAAAAGTAGGTAGTATGAAAAAGAGTAGGTGAATCTGGCATGGAATCTAAATTGGATTAATTTAATTTACATTTTCTTGTAATTTAAATTAATTATATTCCGTTAATAGGGTTATTCCCTATGTATTTACTTTCCCTCTTCCATCCCATTTTAAAAATGCAGTTTTTAGAAACTACCCCAAACAAAATTTTAAACTGTCCAAAACTAGGGAGGTTTAGGCAGTCATGCCCCAAACTTTCAAGGACCATATGCAATGTGGGGCCTGAAGTGGTGTACCTTTATAGCAAAACAAAAATGCAGTAATTCTTAACTGTCTCCTGAACAAAAAGTACTGTTTCTGCTACCTCCTTCAAATTTCTTTCTTCAGATTCTTGGTTTAACTCCTCATATTTATCCAAATTTTGCTGAGATAATTGGTTACCTTTCTGGTTCTTTGATCCCGCCTTAGACAACTGCAATAGTTGTTAGTGTCCTTCAAAATCTCACACAGATGTCTTTCCTTACCTTCAAATTCCTCCATGACCATCCTTTTCATCTCTTTATTCATACAGGTAATCCTCACTTAATAGTTGCTTAATGACCATTCAAATTTAAGACAGACACACCCCCCCTCAAAAGGCACTGACGACCCAGGTTCAAATTCTAACAGTCGCCTCCCCTGGTCACATGATTGCATTTTTGGCACTTGGCAACTGGCCCACATTTATGACATCCTATGGTCATGTGACCAAAATCTATGAAGCTTTTTGCCAGAAACTGGCATTTACTTGCAGTTTCTGGCAAAAAACACACTGTGAACAATAGGTTCCCTTTAAAACACACAAAAAATGTCATAAAATCGGGTTGGTCATGTGATGGCCTGTTTAACAATCGGCACAACTTACTACCGTAATTCTGGACTCAGTTGAGGACTACCTGTATCGGGTTGCATCCCTATCCACCGTCCTCCATTGACAGGACCTCGTTCCCTCAGATTCTGTTTTTGTTACCCTGTATGTTTGGAACTTCTTGGAATACTGCCATGATGATACCTCTTTTATTTTCTATTTCAGAACCAATCTTTTCATTAAACCATAATTGTCATGTGATACTCTATCTAAACCTCAGCTTGTGACACTGAAACAACCACATTTTTGTTTCTCCCTGACACCTGTTTTCTTTGTGTTGAATTTTTAGTTGTAAGTTCTTGCATAACTTTAAAATGCCTTATTAACACTCTCTAAATATTTTTATTTGTGATCAGAGCATAATATTTGGCTATTAGTTAAGCTATTCTGTGCAAAGCAGATGCAAGAAAGGTAATCATCCAGAGGGAAAGGTTATTTAACAAAACTACCATTATAATAATGTGGAGAAATGCATTAATTGATAAGTTAAAAATAACTAAATTTTTGTTTGCAACTGAAACATAAATTATACATAAGCCCTAATAAAATGAGATGTCAATTTTATTTAATTGTTAATATATGAATTATCGTTTGGGTGGATGAGATAGTTGTAATACTTAGGTTTGATCTTTTGCTAGTTTTTATATTATTATTGTTATTATTATTATATTATTATTATTATTATTATATTACAGAATGTGCTTGCTTTTTGGCTTTCCCTTGGGTGATCTCAAATTAACAACCATCTATAATAAAAATAAACCACAAGAATCAGCAAAAGTATAAAGCATCAAACTTTTTGAATCCATATCTGAGTCATCTGCTGCTTTTGAATTTCATGTTCAAATAAAATTGTGAAGAGTGATTGTCATTGTTAAATGGACAAAGTTAAATAAAGTGGCTTCAGCTGTTTAAGTCATGTATTTATGAACCCCCAAAATTAAGCGATATAATATCATAGACTTGGAAAGCGCACGCAGGCCCTCAAGTCCATCCTCCAGATGAGAGTCATATCTGGCCTAAGGTCTCTATCCAGCCTCTTCCTGAACATATCCAGTGAGAGAAATTCCTCCCTATGAATTACTGTGTAACGCCTCATACCATTAGAATTTTTTTGCTAACATTTAACTGGAATCCATTTGCCATTATAGTAAAATCATTATTCTATGTCCTGCACACTGGAACAAGAAAACAAATTATAATTGTCTTCTATGTGACATCCCTTTAGTGCTAGAAGGCTATCCTATGCCCTTTAATAAGCATTTCACAAAGCTAAACAGACATGTCCTCATATACCTTAGTTTCTAATCCCGCAATTATCCTTATTGCTTTTCTTTCTATCTCTTGATTTCTCTGAATCTTTCTTAAAATGTGCTATACAGAACTGGACATCATACCAAAGGTAGGACAGAGCTGAATTGTTTATTTCTATTCTTTCTAAACTATATTCCCATTATTTTAATCTATCAGTATGACAAGTGGTACAATAAAACACGACACCCATGTACACAGACAAATAGAACTGCAACTTGATGGGCATTTAGTTGCTTTCAGGTTAAATAGTGCATAGCGTATTGTTCTGGTACAATGCAAGTATATAAAGAGATAACTGGCTACTTCATTATAAGAACAATAATAGAACTCTAAGGAAACGGAGAGGAAGAGAGGGGAAGAGGAGAAGGGGGAGAGGTAGTCGTAGCTGTAGTAGTTAAATAATACTGGGCAACCAATAATATTTAACAACTGGAAAAGAAAAGTAAAATAACCAATGTAGTACAGAAAAATAAAAAAAGACTGGCAAACTAAACAATACTATAAATAAATGCAGAAATGTGTTGATGTGTCTATTTAAAAATAACATATTTTCTGTTCATACATTGTAATTGTTTAATTGTTCATAATCAAGTAGTTATTTGAATAAATGCGAAGCAAAATACAATAAACCCTTGTGTCTAAAATATTCTACTGTCAAGAAAAGAGCCAATATGAGAACATATAACTAATATCTAAAATTCTGATATTTATCATTTGGATAATATTTTAAAGAACTTTTCATCTTTAAAATAATTAGAAGAAATTACCAATTCTGCAGAAGGATCTACTTAGAATAGAAGGGACCTTGGAGGTCTTCTAGTCCAGCCCCCTGCTCGAGCAGGAGAACCTATACCATTTCAGACAGGTGGCTATCCAGTCTCTTCTTAAAAACCTCCAGTAATGGAGCACCCACAATTTCTAAAGGCAAGCTGTTCCACTGGTTAACTGTCCTCACTGTCAGGAAGTTTCTCCTTAATTCCAGGTTGTTTCTCTCTTTGGTCAGTTTCTAACCATTGTTTCTTGTCCTGCCCTCTGGTGCTTTGGAGAATAGTTTGACGCCCTCTTCTTTGTGGCAGCCCCTCAAATACTGGAATACTGCTATCATGTCGCCCCTATTTCTTTTCTTTAGACTAGCCAAACCCAAGTCCTGCAGCTGTTCTTCATATGTTTTAGTCTCCAGGCCTTTGATCATTTTAGTTACTCTTCTCTGAACTTTTTCCAAGGTCTCAACATCTCTTTTGTAGTATAGTGACTGAAATTGGTTGCAGTATTCCAGGTGTGATCTATGCCCGTTTATACAACCCAGGATTGTATTAGCCTTTTTGGCTGCTGCTGCGCACTGCTGGCTCATAGTCAAGTGATCGTCCACTAGGACTCCAAGGTCCTTCTCACAGTTACTATTTTTGAGCCAGGTCTCACCTAGTCTGTACTTGTACCTTTGATTTTTCCTGCCTAAATGTAAAACTTTGCTTTTCTCCACATTAAAATTCATTTTGTTGGATAGAGCCCATTGTTCAAGTTTGTGAAGATCTTTTTGGATCCTGAGCTTGACTTCTGGGGTGTTGGCTATTCCTGCCAATTTAGTGTCATCTGCAAATTTGATGAGTTCCCCTTCTATTCCCTCATCTAAGTCATTAATGAAAATATTAAAAAGTACTGGGACTAAGACAGAGCCTTGTGGTACCCCACTGCTTACTTCTCTCCATGTGGATGTAGTACCATTGAGGACTACTCCCTGAGTACGGTTTGTCAACCAGCTACAGATCCATCTGATGGTGTTGTTGTCTATCCCACCTTTTTCTAGCTTACTAAGCAGCAGGTTGTGGTCTACTTTGTCAAATGCCTTACTGAAATCTAAGTATACTATGTCCACAGCGTTTCACTGGTCTGCTAATTTAGTCACTTTATCAAAGAATGAAATAAGATTGGTTTGGCATGATCTGTTTTTAATAAACCCATGCTGGCTGCTAGTTATAACTTTGTTTGCTTCCAGTTGCTCGCAGATCTGTTTTTTGATCTTTTCCAGGATCTTCCCAGGTATTGATGTTAGACTGATTGGTCTAGTTTCTTGGGTCTGTTTTTTTCCCTTTCTTGAAGATGGGAACCACATCAGCCCTTTTCCAATCCTCAGGTACTTCCTTGGTGCTCCAGGATTTTTGAAAGATGTGGTGCAATGGTTCTGAGATAACATCTGCCAGCTTCTTCAGAACTCTGGGATGTAATCTGTCCGGTCCCGGTGAATTCTGGCTAAATGAGTATGATTTTGTTACAGCACCAACTATATTTGTTTACTATAATATAACAAAAAGTTTTAAATAAGTTCACTAGTCCTGAGTAATAGGAAACCCTTTGTTTGTTTTTCCATCCACTCACTCAAAATGATCCAATTCCAAATACTTGATAGAGATAAGTAACTAAGCTCATCAATTGCAAAATAACCAGTGGATGTTTTAAAATATTGTATTTACATACAGTGTGTAAGATTTTTGGAGGTAAGATTTTTGGACGTAAAAAACTAATTGATCGGCATGGGAAAAAATAAACTCTTAAGATTGAATGACACAAATTACATACAGATTAGTTCTAAAAGCTGAAATGTACAGTATACAGAGACAATCCGGTTGACTTTTTGTAATAATTACCAATAACACATTCAAAACTAGTTAGCGAATGATACTGGCAGCTGTCCGATGGCAGAGTGTGTGACAAATGGATACTGTACGCATTTTAGTGATATTGTTCAGCGCTTGCCAATATGGCTACGCTCTTCGGTGGCTCCTTAACAGTTCACCCAGGCTCCGGAGGGGGCCTTCACTCCGCAGAAAGAAAAAACTCTTTGCCACGTAATTGTTGCCCGGATTTCTGCAGCCAGAGTTGGCGGCTCTAACGTCCTACTATCGTTGGCTACAATCCTATCCACCCGTTTTGCCCAACCTATCGCAAGCCAACCGCTGCCTGGTTGCTGGATTAATAGCTTGGGGGGGGGCGCCCCAAGCCCACTCAACTGCGTGATCCCAGTGACCGAGCTGACTTCGCAGGAGCCTCCATCGGATTGGACCGATTGAGCTCAGTTTAGGCAGGGCCCTCCTTAGCGTGGGGTTCACACGTTATTTAGCGGGGCTGACTCTAGTTCTCAGGCAAAGGTGCCGCGCTCCGTCCTTCCTCCAAAGCGCCATCCACGGAGGAGGCGTCCAAGGCACCACTTTCGCTTTCAGCCGGCTCCTTTGGCGCGGCCCCAACTCTGCTCCGGGGAAACGAGGGCGGGGCGGGACGGGGCGGCGCTGCCTATCTCAGTCACGCGGACGAAGGGCCATGTAAACACCACCAGATGGCTCCGCAGCCGCCGCCGCCGCCGCAGATGAGCAGGCTGTTGCTCCCGCGGTCGCCGTCCCGCCGCTATGGAAGATAGCTTGGTCCGCGCCTTCGGGGGCCTCAGCCTCCAGCAGCCCCGCCGTGCCCGAGGCAGGCCCCCCGCTCGCCGCTTCAGCAAAAGCCTCTATTTGCTCCGCGGCCTGCCCGGGTCGGGCAAAAGTACTCTGGCCAGGTAAGCGTGCCCCGGCTGCAGCCATTCCCGCTTCCTTTGATAGGTCGAGCCGGGGTGGGGTGGGGAGATCCGCGGGAGGAAGCCAGCGCGGCTCGGTGGAGGGGCCGCCGGGCAACGCGGAAGCCAACTTCGAGGGTCGCCAGGAGCGATCTGAAGTCTGGCGGCGAAGACAGCGGCGGCTTTGCAGGAAGCGCCGTCTCAGCCGAAGCCGCCTGGCTCGAGTTGATAACGAGGCAAGCGGCTTGTTGCTGGGCGGGGTGCGAGAAGGAAGAAGCTGTAGTTCCGCTTTTTGGGGTTTCACCTCCCCCATCTTAAATCTAGTGGAGAGTTATTTTAAAGGAACACGAATGTTGGGGGTGGGGAGGGCCATTAATGGTGGCCCAGAGAGAACTGGGAGCCAATCGGGGAAAACAGAATAATGCGGAGAGTGGGGGTAGGCGGGAAGGGTACTTTGACCTCCCGGACCCGTCCTTGTATTCTTGAGTCCACCTTAACGCCTGCAGTGATAAGCATCAACAGAAAGCCTAAACGTGACGGGGTGAGGAGTAGTAAATGTAAGGAAGCAGCCATAGCTAGGTGGGTCAATGAGAACACCATCTTTTTAGCTGAAATTTGTGTGCCACCCATTCTTCAAACTTTGGAACTTATTTAGCAAAGTTGCACTGCTATGTTTGGGTTGCCCTAAGGTGGTGAGTGACTTTTCTCCAGACTATGCAACTATTGGAAGGGGCAATTCCCACCCACCTGTATCTTTGATAGAAATTATGCCTGTTTTGCCTGCTGTGGTTTGGAGAAGTGATTAGGTTGTGAGAATGCACTGTGAAAATGGAATATTTATTCTTTCCATTATATACAATACTTTAGCATTGAGCCCAGTGAAATTAGTTAATATATTTTTTTCATAGAACTTAAATTTTAGATTGGCAGTTGAGCCCGGTCAGAGCCACTCTTTCTATACATAGCAGCTACTTTATAACTTCAATAAATATTTCACACAATGCATATCAAAAGGTCACTGCTTGTATACAAGGAAGTGTACATTTTGTCATGCGCTAATAATTTCAGACAATGTTTATTTTTTAATTCTGGAAAGTGAAGTCCAGACTGCATATGCCAGGGATAAAAATTAGATATCAAAAGAATTTTGTTCAAGTTCTGTGCATAATTTACTACTAATGTTCTAATGGTTTCAGCTGTGTAAAAGTTCCATAACTAACAGTTTTAATTCTTATTTACTAATTTGAAGAAGTATAACAAGCAGCAGATTTAAGATGAGCAATAGAATAGGAGTGTGATAAGAGTGCATTTGGAGAATTGTAATTTGTAATTTACCTTAACACTGGCTCTATTTAAAAAAAAATAGTCCTCAAAAATTATTTTGCTTTACTGACTGAACAAAATCTATAATTTTGATAACAAAATAATGCTATAAACAAAACCAAAAAGCACATACCAAACTGATCTTTCAATATTATGCAAATATTCACAAATCAACCTAAGTCAACAACTAACAGTATAAAGCAATCCATATATGTGATGAATTGAAATAAATAAAAGGGAGATAAAAAGAGTGGGAGAAGAAAATGCCTGGAAATGCATAGCATAAAAGTAACTCCCCTAAATTTAACAAATTGAAAGAGCTGCTATGTTCCCTTTGACCATATATTTCATTGCTGCAATTCGGGTGTACTAATCTTCAGGATTTGAATGTAAAAGAAGGCCTGGATTTCAGTTCTGTTTAGCAGTTATAAAGACAGAGCAGGTCCTAAATTTAATTTTCATTTTCTATTCTGTGCCAAAATGGAATGCATTTTGGAAGGGTATTTCTGAAAAGACCGAGCATGTGGATAATTGAATGTAAGTATTGGGTCCTCTATCGCAAATCCCTAGTGGAAAAGAGCATTGAAGAAAAGCTGAACTTTAAGGCATCATGAAAAGAAAGCTATGCTATCTTTATAAAATACGTACTACTGTTTAAGAAAGGAAATTTTATACTTAGCCAACAAAAACCAAATGCACAGGTATAGAATAGGTAGGTAGTGTGCTGCAGCTGCCAAAAGGCCAACCCAGCCCTAGACTGCATCAACAGAGGGATAGTATAAAGGTCATGTGAAGTGTTGCAGGAGAAGAAGTAATGGATAGAAATGAATCAAGGAGGGAACCAACCTAGAATTAAAGAGAAATTTCCTGACAGTGAGAACAATGAATCAGTGAAACAGCTTGCCCCCAGAAGTTGTGGGTGCTCCATCACTGGAGGTTTTTAAGAAGAGATTGGACAGCCATTTGTCTGGAATGGTATAGGGTAGGGGTAGGCAACCTTGGCTCTTTTATGACTCGTGGACTTCAACTCCCAGAATTCCTGAGCCAGTATGGCTGGCTCAGGAATTCTGGGAGTTGAAGTCCACGAGTCATAAAAGAGCCAAAGTTGCCTACCCCTGGATAGGGTCTCCTGCTTGATCAAAGGATTGGCCTAGAAGATCTCCAAGGTCCTTTCTAACTCTGTTAAATAAATGTTATCGTGATGTGTTCTTGTCAAGCAAGACATTATGGAATTTTATCTAATCAAATTTAGCTGAATTTAGTGGACTAATCAATATTATTTTCACTGAATTTAAGTTCAAATTTAATCTGGATTCAATCAGATTATTGAACTTTTTGGGGAGGAGAGAATTGTCCTTAACTATTTCCCTTTAAAGATGGAAATAGTTATCGCCTATCCATGGACTAACCTAGCTTTTTTGATATCAGCCAAGGTCAGTAGTGCTTTATCTGCTGTGTCATAGATGAAGACAATATACCAGTCTTACAAGACCTTGTGAATAGGAGAAAATTTCAACTGGCATTGTATCCTTCAAATACAGGGTGAAACATGCCTCAGAAATCCAACAGAATCAACATCCTGACCTGGGTGTACTAAACCATTGTTTAAGAATCATTTATTAACTAAACCGCAGTTATCTGAGTTCACAAATATATGCCCAGAACAGATAACACTTTAACTTAGCATAATGTGTGAACTCAACCGCTATGTGTTGGTATTCCTAATATTGTATATGTTGGGCTATTATTTTCATCTCCCCATGCTGATTATTTAATCTAGTATTGTGACTTAGGAATTGTGAGATTTCAGTCTTCCAACTTGATGCTTTTCAGAAGTGTTTGATTTCAATTCAGTTTCTGGGTAGACTTTTAAAGATCATATTGCACAACCTTTTGGACTTCCAGAAAGGAATTACATACGAAGTATAGTTGTTTTGAATGGATATTTGTGCAGAAATGAGGGAACATCTGGTTTTGTCAGCTTAGTTTGCAAATGTACTGTATTTTGCTTTCCACTGTTTCTGGATATGCCAGGAATCATGGCAACATTATACCCTTATGCGGTATATATCTCCAATGTACTGAGTTTATGTTCTTTATGTTGCTTTATATGTGAATGAAGTGACTTCCTTTGTTTAATTTGGAACTGTTGCTTCTTAGAAATAGGCTACTGACTTTTTTATGAACAAAAATCAGTGATAAGGACTACCTTTAAAGTGCTGTGTATCGGGTCCCCAACCCCCAGACCGTGGACTAGTACCGGGCCGCGGCATACTAGCAACTGGTCTGCACAAATAAGCAAAGCCCCATCCGTGGGATGCAGACAGCACACAAAACCACGCACCCTCTCTCCATGGAACTGGTCCCTGGTGCCCAAAAGGTTGGTGACCTCTGTTTTAGAACATAATCATCCAAGTTATTTTTATTGTTACTTTGCACAGAACAAATACACAGTGATTCAGAAATTTATTTATGCATCAAATTCACTGAATATCCCACCACAATCCCAAGGACTCTCGGTGCCTCACAAAAACGAGCACACGTCATAACAATACAGAAACATAAGATGATTAAAACACCCAAATAATTCATGGCATCAGGGTTGAAAAGCTCCATCTTCCACTTTGTCCAGAACGCAAACCCTTGAATGATTTCCACACTTTTTCACAGTAATAATCAGGCAGCAAATTGGACGACCTCTGATGGCAACATGAAGACTTTGGGAGAGACCCTTCAGATTGTACACCTCTGCCCTGCTATAATGTAGCTGTAGTTAATTATAAAAATGCATTTGCTTGCTCAAGTAATTGCAAAAATGAAAGTATTGCATTTGACACTTACACCAAATGGCATTTTCAAAGTGGTAGAAGTTTTTCTCTTGTGGCATCACGTTGTTGGATTCAGTGGTGATAACCAATCAGCACTTTGTTCTTTCTTGTTTGCTTGTCAGGCAACTGAAACGTGAATTTCCTAATGCAGTCATTTTTAGTACCGACGAGTACTTCATCACGGAAGATGGCACCTATGAGTTTAATCCTGATTGTTTGAGAGATGCACATAAGTGGAATCAGGAAAGAGGCATGTATGACTGATTCTCCTTAACATTCCTCTTTATCTAC
This sequence comes from Azemiops feae, assembly GCA_023970755.1. Taxonomy (NCBI): domain Eukaryota; kingdom Metazoa; phylum Chordata; class Lepidosauria; order Squamata; family Viperidae; genus Azemiops; species Azemiops feae. The sequence goes on along the minus strand of JALGBA010003860.1, from coordinate 1,071,705 downwards.
TTTTATCAAAGTGGCTTTCTAAAAGTTGATTAGAACAAAGCATCACATAATAGAATTAAGAACAGAATAATTCTAATTCTAAAATGAAAATTGATATGCTTAACTGTTTAAAGACTTTCTGATATGGAAGCTAAAAACTACATTGCATTATGATGTTTGGCATGGCTCTGGGAAATTGATTTCCTCTGCCAATTCTATGATAACTTCCAATTGGCTTCTAGGAGGATATTGAAAAATGGGTAGAAGTAAATGAAAAATAACTTGGGCCCCTCCCCCTTCCCAAACATTTTGATAAATTGTAGGACAGAAATGGCCATTTGGAAACATGAGCCTAGAACAGATATAAAAAATATACTAGGGTTTGAAGGGTTACTACCTGAGTCTAAAGATCTGCTTTGACCTTAATTTTTCTTAGTTCATTTCATTTCTACTTTGACTGCCAGTATACATTATCTTTGCACTATTTTCTTTTTAATATAATGCAGTTAATCCAGGTACTTTACAGTTAACAATACAAACATCTCCTGCTACATCCTAGGAAAGCAACTGTGATCTGTATGGAGTTAAGGAGCTTCTTAGATGTATTTTTGTAGAACCATTGATTTAAATTGCGGTGAAATCTAGATTCCACATGTTGAAGTGAAAAAAGATGCAAAAAGATGTAACATATTATTTTGGTATCATAAACCCTCTTCCTGATCAAAATTTGTCTAATATATTCCTACCCCAACTACAAAAATACTGCCTATATGTTATACCCTAAACATGAAGCTTGCCAGAACAGGAATTAACTGATTTCTTATATCAGCAATTAATGTATTTGCTGATTTTAAATGTAATGAGAAAGGTTTTCTAGAAATTGCAGATGATGAAAAAGCTTCTGGATTAATTACAGCAAGCTGAAAAGTGAGGATAATAGCAATGTGAGAATAAAAAATATGAACATAATGCTAGTATTCTTCATTAGTTTATATATAAATAGTTATATATAGTTTAAATTTAATCACTTCTTGAAGAAAAATGTATGAAGAGTATTTTTACTTTTATCATTTTTGTACACGGGAATGCATATTTCTATTGCACATGTCTTGAATAGGATATGGAAGCATTACTACCAAGCACATTTAATTTTTTTTTAAAGTAACAGTTTAACTGGTCTTTCATCCATAAGAGTTTCCAAGTGAATATACTTAGCATTAAAACTAATATATCATTACAAAATTACAACAGGTAGAAAAATAAAAATTATTAATCATAGTAAAAAGCCTAATATTAGTGGTGATCAAAGTCACCCACATTTTCAAAATGTTTTTTGTTTAAATTTATTTAATTTATATCCCACTTTTGTTATTTTTATAAACAACTCAAGGTGGTGAACATATCTAATGCCACTTCTTCTTCCTGTTTTCCCTACAACAACCTTGTGAGGCGAATTGGGTTCAGAGAGAGTGGCCCAAGGTTACTTAACGAGTTTTCATCAATAAGGCAGGACATGAACTCACAGATTCCCGGGTTTCTAGCCTGGTGTCTTAACCATGAGACCAAATGGACAAATAGAAGTATTTTAATATAGATCAGAACAGGAAAAAAACAGTGCCAATTATATTTCCCTGAAGAGGCCTCATAATTTGGAAATATCATCACTGCTCAGTGGCAGCACTAGTATAATGGACCCTGGGGACCCCGCTTTGCTATGTGGGTTAAACGTCAGGTCCGTTGCTAAGTGCCTGGAAGCTGGTTTATTAGATTGGCCTTCCACTTTTGTCTAATATCATAGGGCAACTTTAAGAGGTTGGGAATTTTTGAGTTGCAAATATAGTTCTTGTCCCTGCAGCTCTCAATAGAGTAACCGGTGAGATTTATTTATTATTATTCATTATGACAGTTGACTTTTCTTCTGTTTCTTCTATTAAGAAATCTCAATTTAGCTTTTCTGTACTACAATAATATTATTATATCCAGTTTTAATGCGTTCTTTCTTTTCTGGTTTAATCTGAAGATATAATGTCAACAAATATGAAATATGCCTCTTGAAAGTCCTTTGCAAATTATATCTCATACTTATTTCTAATGTAAATAGCCAATACTTCTGTTGCAGTCAAGCCCCCCAAACAGGTTCTCCTAGCTGTGATTTGCAACTGTGGTACAGGACCTGGAAATCTCAAGTTCTTTTGTTATCTGAAGGATTTAATATAATTATCTAGATAACTAAAAGCCTGTACCTTATTATGTTACAGCACGTAAAGCTATGAAGAATGGGAAATCACCAGTTATAATTGATAACACCAACATCCACGCTTGGGAAATGAAGCCATATGTGATAATGGTATGGAATATTGTGACCTCTTTGTAATTCTTAATAAGTGTGGGCTCAAAAGAAGCCTCTAACTGTGGTGATGAATTCTTAATTATTCTGTGTAAAGAAGTACTTCTTTTTAACTGTTTAGTGATATTGGTGACTATTAAAAATTAGATGCTGCCTGGCACATCAAATAGAATCTCTGCCCCTCTTAGTAATAAAAATCACTTATAAATGTGAGTCTCAAAAAAAAGTAAATCAATCTGCTAATTCCAATTTCCACTCATTTTTTTAATATAGTTCTGACAGCACCTACAGTATCAACAGGTAATTGTTTCAATATTCCTAGCTCACAATTGTCTGTTTTGAGAGCAACTTACAGATAACTGCATGTCTAACCAGCTTTGCTTCTTTTCTTGAGAAGCAATATTTTTAAGCCCTTGATATAACTCATAGCAATATTGGATTGCTATTTTGCTAAGTTATTTATAATGCATTGATGATGAAAAGTCATATAATTAATGGTGAGTAGTTAGCAAAATCATGAAAAATCATACTGAAATTTACTGAAAAAAACATTAGAAAAAGTATGAATAATATAGTTGTGCTTGAATAAATAATTCTGAGAAATAGAATAAGAGGAGATGTGTGTGGATTACAAAACATATTTTGCTTAAGTTTCCAACAAAACAATCCCGCTTTGTTTGGCAGAATATAATTTGTTGTATTTTAATAAAATGTTTCAAGTATTCTAGTCATTGAAAACAGTGGGAACTTCTCTTGTTTTTCATCCCAGGAATACAAGGTTAGATGGGATGCTACTCTACAATAATACACAAAAAGAAAAATCCAACCTACAAAAGAATTGGACAGATTATTTTATTGTTCTTTTCAAAACATTAAAATTAAGTCTCTTAAGAAGTCATGGAAAGAATTATTCATTGTAGTTGTTTTTGATAGATTACCACTCCACTGTTAAGCAAATTAAAGCAAAAAGGATTTTTTTAAAGTCAGTCTTCCATTCAGGTTGCTTTTTGCAGGACCTCTTGTCTGCACTGTCTCTATTATGTTGTTGTAAAAAATGCTGCTGCTTAACTCTTGCATGAAGAGTAACATTGACATGGGACAATAAACAACAAAAACTTAATAAAATCTGCACATAATTGTATCCTGAAGCTCGACTCAATTCAATCTCACTCAAAAAAACACACAGAATATCCGTATCCATTGAAGTACATTCAAACATACGCCAAAATTCCCACTATGGCATTCATAGTGATCTCTGTATTTACAGCCTAAGCTCCCAGCAACATTGGAAGTTAATCAGCTGTAGTATGCCTTGTTCTGCAGCCGAGTTTGTCATGAGTCTGCAATCCTGAACAATGTGCTTAAGTAACAGCAGATTTGATTTGGCACTCCTAACGTCAGTCTATCCAGTCAAAGCCAATAGCAGTAGGTATATGACTAGATTAGTAAACCTGCTAACTTTACTAGCCTGGAAACGAATCCTGATTTATAAGCCACCAAGATCTAGTTTCTATGCTTGGAACAGCTATAACGCATGAGGCAATGCCTCTTGCAACTAACAACTTTTGTGAGAATGCCCATTTCATTTAGAACTTAGTACTCTCAAAATTATTATTTCATGGATTGTCCTTTCAGGAAATGCTGGGTGAAGGAATTCAACTTGAATTAATCATTCCAAGAAAAAGAATTAGGAGCCTTTCTGTATGCTCTGGATTCATGCCAAATAAAGTCTTTTTAGGCGGCTTATAAAAGGTGGGAAGGGTACCATCACTCTTTTTTGATAGTTAAATTTTGGATAGTGCAGATTAACATGCTTGAGAAGCAAGTACAACCTACTTAACCAGGTCTGGTGGAGCTGTATGAGCTACTTTCACATAACATGCTGTTTTTAACTTTTATTTAGTTTTTGGTGGCTTAGTGTGTGGTATGCAGTTGATTATTCAGCGTATTGGGTTTATTCAGTAATCGGGTTAAATGTGTTATGCAAGTCAAACCTTTGGTATTTTTTTCTCCCTCATGGTAGAGAAAAATATGAAAAATGCTGCTTAATAGATTAAAACATAATAGTATTTTCTAAAATTGTAGCATGATAACAATTTGTTTTTCTTTAATCAGGCACGTGAAAACAGATACGAAGTTATATTTCGGGAGCCAGATACACGTTGGAAGTTCCATGTTCGGGAATTAGCTCGGTATATTTTACAACCAAATTTAGAAAAACCAGGCAGACCATTGTAATCATCGATTGATTTGAATACTGATTTTAGGCAAGAGCTGGGAGGCTGGTCCTGAGAAACAGCATATAGGAAAGTTGGCTTCTACTAGTCTAGTTGGAGACATCTAAATATTCATCCTGCTTATGTAGCATAGTAGTGTAGTTTCTTGGATATATTGCAAAAATTGTGACCTTGAAACTAAGATTGCTACGTCACTATTATATCTCACGTGTCAGAAATGGAATATATATCCCATTTTAAACATAATTTTCAGTGTTTGAAATCTTGTAAATATAGCAATCTACAAATATTTGTATTTTAAAATAAACCTGCAGCAATAATTAATAAAACATATAATGAGATTTGAATAGTAAGAAATCTGGGAAAAACTAAATGTTATTTTTGAATTGGTAATTATTTGGCATGATTTCTGATGAAGTATGATCTTATTAATGTTAATCTCTATTAGTCTCCTAACAGTGAGAAAGTTAGGAGCAAAAGCTTCAATTGAGAAAGCATGATTTTTTTTTCTTCTGTGTGAAATATTATCTCACACAAAGCATATCCAGAGATTTATATTCATAGATTTGGAAGGGACTATTTAGGCCACCGAGTTCAACCCACTGCTCAGGGCAGGAATCTAAATTAAAACATTACAATCTGAGGATTTCTATCTACTGAAGCAAATCACATCACTTCCCTTGGCAATTGGTTCCATTGCTGAACCAATTTTATTACCGAGAATTTTTGCCCAAGATTCATCTGGAATTGCCTTTGTATAATTTAAACCCATTATTTATCTTTTATCCCATAAAATGATTGAGAATGGGTCTATTTTTCTCTAATACGTTTTTAATTTGGGGTTCTTTCCTCTAGCCAATTATCACTTGATGTGTTCATGTTTTTTTTCTTAAAATAACAAAACTGTTAAAGTTCATACAGATAGTCAGATAACTCTTCCTTTCTTTAGTAGATCAATTTTGGTTCTGCTTGTACTGAACATATTAAATTGCCTAAGGGCTTGCTGTAACAACTAGTTCTTTTTTTTCGCTCTAGTCAGTATCCCATTCTTACTAAAAATACAATTGAGTTTTTAATTTGGAGCTTTTTTCTTTCTTCTGTGATTCTGGGGAGTCCTCTGCTAAAAAGCACCCTGTTCTCTTGCTTCTCTATGGTCAGTTTGATCACATAGGTGTTGGATATAGTTGAATTCAATATTAGAGGGAGTGATTCTATTGATCTCTTAATCAGCATATAATCATATAATCTCAACCATACCCATATACACATTTAATGGACTAATTCCTATGATTGTACATACAGGAAATTTGCCTTCTGAATCTATGTATCAGATTCTATTTTTTTCAAAACCACGTACAAGGAAAATTGTAATGCATGGATCGGGGCAATTAATATTCTAATCTTTTTCCTTGACATATTTTCTATTTTCTAGACGTAATCATCATGGTGTTCCATTTGAGAAAATACAATGGATGAAAGACGAATATGAGCATGATGTTACCTTCCATACAGTGCTTCATTCTGAAGAACCAGCCAGATACTGCAATTCTGGACGTTATTCTCATCTGAATTCAGCTTTTTCCAACAAGAGAATGAATAGGTCATGAAATTGAAGGATTTTAAGAGGGAGATTTTAGTGGGATTTTATAGATTTTATCAATTGGTATATTGTTTTAGATTCTTAGCAATTTTCTATTTTTCTACTGAACTAAACTAGGTCTTAACCCATTTAAGCTTGATGTTCCAGAATTCTTGCAGATTTTTAAGAAAATTATAGAAGAAATAATTTAAACATGAACCATAATCTCACTGTTGTTTTTTTTCACATTTTTAGTTAATTCTTTTCTGCAATCATTTTAAAACTAGGCTTTATATTCACACACAAAAATTAGAGGGTGGCACCTATTTAGGTCTACACATGTCAGCCAAATACCATGTTGACTGTTGGCATTAAAATGCTAACTTTCCAAGTCCTCATACATTAACAAGAGCAATTCTGTGGTAGCAGCAGCCATGAATGTGTTGTATTTCTCACTAAGGCCAAAAATAGGACTCCAATCAAATGGCAGAAACCTTTTCTATTTGCGCTTTACCAGTGTCCAAGTCTGACTGTGTTCAGTGTACCAGAAGGCTGAGCCTTCAAGAGAACCAGAACCAAACATTTTATGAATGGGTGCGGGTGAAGCTTTTGAGCTGCAGGATAAGGAAACCGTGAAGCTGCTCCCAAAACCAGCACCAATTTGTGAAATCCCCAGAAGTAGTACAGATAAATTGTAATAGTTGTTAAGTAGTATATGTCATAAGATCTTGTTTCTTAAGTCCTATAGATTGTGTTCCAGATTCTGTTTTTAAAATGTGTATCCATGGTATGTAGCTTCTTTTACTTTTCTGCTTTTTGATTTTCCCTTTAAAAAATCCTATTCAGTGCACTTTATTGTTCAAAGAGATGAGGTGCTTCATTAGATCTCTAATTTTGAATTCCTGGTTCTGATGGATTTTATATATCTGGTAGTAATTTGCTAACATAAAAACAGTACAGAGCAAAAGCACAACCTCAGTTGTTTATTTTTATTCTACAGAAATGGTAATTTTGTAGACTTTGGTCTTTGTGAAACCAAAAGATGCAGCTCAACTTTCCTATTAAGTAATAAATACTTAGATGTGAATCAGAAACCAGCATAAATGTTAAAATCTAGATGGTGGCTAAAACCAAAATATTGAAACTATTACCACTGTTATTAATATTTATTGAAAGAATAAGTTTTTTCTCCTTTTTAAAACTTTTTCACTTTATATCATAAACTGGATTCTTTTTCTCTTGATCTGGTTTCTATTAATTCTTTAAAAATTAGCCAGAACATTCTATTATTTTTTTAAATGTTCATTATACTTTAGGGAGACTATTCTACCAACAGGTTCCAATTTTAGGCACCCCAAGCCCAATGAAATTTGTGAAGCATATCAAACAAGTAAGATGATATAATTAAATATGATAGGAATTCAACATATCATTTTGCAATGCATTTAACTTTTATCATGGATATTACGTTTTATTATGAAATTTTGGCTACTTTATGCGAACATAAATATATACAGATGATGATCATTGTATTCATACTTGGAAACTGCTTACTATAATAGTTTTGTACTAGTTTATAAAGATAGTTTAGTATTCAGGGACATATTTGTCATTAGTGGAAGGATCCCTGAAAATATTTCTGAAATAAGTTACAGATCAGGTGATATCATCCTCATTTGTAAATATTAAAGGATTAGGGATCATTTTCTTTTCCCCCCTTCTTTAGGGAAGAGGATAATTTGATGCTATTTTAATAGTCAAATTGATAAAACAACATGGGCCTGTTCGCATAATTTTGGGCATTAGTCCCTTCGACAATCTCTGATACATATAACACTGTTTAGAATAACTGTTTATAGAGCATCTTTACAGATGAAAGAAAAACAAGAAAAATCCATTTCTGCAACATTTATCTATTCTTGTGTTAAGCCATTTGTGCAAAAGCTAACTTTGACATAAGATGCATTGAATATTTGGAAAACTTTAAATTTGAGATAAAAATTTGAAACTAATAACTTCTGATCCAGAAATATACCTATGGCTTACATATCAGGAATTTGCAACAGTTGTTCTTACTGAAGTGTCTTAAAATGCTTGTTTTGAGCTAAAATGTGTAATAAACAAATCTAAACAAACATTTACAACGTTCAGTTTTAAAAGGTAATTCACACATTAAATACAAACTATATTAACAGTGACATTATTTTTTTTGCCTCTAACATTTCCTTTGCAATAATGAACTGTTAGTTTTGTTTTCCTTTGTAGGAATTAATTTTCTTTGGTATTACCCTGATGCATGTGTGTGTGTTTTTTTATTAGTGGGCTGGACAGAGTGATCAGCCTATAAAAAAACTGCAGCATCATGTACTGGATATCACATGTATAGTTTTACCCACTCCTTGCTCTTCTGAAAAATTACTTAAGAGGGCTTGGGTATTTATCATTGCAAGTTCCTCATCAGCAACAAAATTGCTTTCAGGAGCAAAATCAGTCCCATTTAACTTTACCGGTGGATGTTTGTTATTCTTACTTTCAGTTTTTTTAACTGATGTTTTGGTCTGGGTACAAGTGCTTCGAGGGGGCTGAAATGCTTTTTTTAGAGATGGTGAAATAAATGCAGAGATTGGTTTCACAGGTGGAGGGGAAGGTACTCGACTGAGCAGGTCCATTGCTTTTCGTTTCTTATAGTTCTTTGGAGTTTCTTGAAGATCTAGTGTCACTTTTGCAGATCCAAGAGAAAAGGATGGTTTTATGTCTGACTTTCCAATGGTCAAAGGACTTTGATGTCTTAGTTCACTGTTGGGAATTGTAATCTTAAAAAGACAACAAAAAATGGAGTTGTTTAAGCTACTTTTACTCACTAAAAACATTTGAACTAAATAATGCCTTTCTCTTTAGATACGTATGCTTTTAAAATAACTCCCTTCAAAGCAATCTTGTCTCTACCAAATATTTAAATGAGGAGTATAAGACAGCAGTCCTGGTCTATATGCCCTGGAGATGTGTTTCCTAGAATTCTCAGCAGTGACTATGTAGGATGATGAAATGCCCTAAAACATTTTAATTGAAATTCTTGATAGGAAGTCCAATTAACATAGAATAATTTACTTTTGAACAGCATTTATAAAATTGTTCGTTTGATAAACTTACTGCTTGTTTATTTCCTGCATCAGATTTCCAGGGAGGATCCAAGCCACATTCTTTGGATAAATTGAGTAATTGCAAGGGATCTGATTTTAGCAAATTCATGATTTTGTATTCTGCATCTTTGCTAAAGCACCCATTGTTCTACAAGACAAAAACAATATTTTTCTATTATAATAACTATATTCTGGTAAAGTATGGATAATATATTTAATTATTATTTAATTCTATATGGCTATCCAATTGACATACAACTCTGGGGAGTGAACAACAACTTAAAAACAAAACAACAAAAAATGAAATAACACATATTTCAGGTCATATCAATACATGTTTTATGAAATTATTTGAAGTATGCAACTAATACCTTATTTTTGAATGTCAGAGGAGTTGCAAAAAACATGATTTTTTTTTATAATGAAATATATACAGGTAATCCTCAATAATGGCAATTGGGACTAGAATTTCTGTTGCTAAATGCCGTGACTTTAGAGCACCTTAGCATGTGACCTCATTGCTTAGTGACACAATTTTCAGCACTTAGAATTGCTATTATTAATCAAATCGTCATGGCCTTTTAAGTGAGGACCTCACACGGTCACTATTTGCGAACTCCTGATGGCTTTCCCATAGTTTTTACTTGTGAAAAACTGACAAGAAGGTTGCAATTGGTGATCAGGTGACTGGGACACTGCAACATTGATATTGTGAGCTGGGCATCAAGCACCTAGATGTGACCACAGGCAAACTGCAACCAACAAATACAAGGATCAGTCATAACTACCACTTGTTCAGCACTGTCATAAGTTTAAACAGTTGCTGAACAAGTGGTTGTTAAATGAAGACTTATCTGTAAGACTGTGCAGCATTTAGATTCATTTCCACAAAGGGGTTTTGGGAATGAGGAAGGTTGTAGAAAAGAAAAGAAAAAATGATGTGGACACTTACTGAATCAATTGTGGAATGCTGTTTTAATCTGCATCACAAAAGTAATGGTGCACTGTATGCACTGAATGTACTTAACTGCTCTTTAGAAGTAAGTAACTTTACCTCAATGGTATTTTTAAATTCTTTAAATATTTCTTGGAGATGGTTTTCCTTTGGGTTTGAAGAAAATGCAGAAAGCTCTCCAGCAAATAGGGTGGGAATATCTGATTTAAATTCAGGTCGCCACTGAAGATTGGTTGCAGAGATGAATGCAGATGGAATGATTATATCTTCAATAGCAAGCTGCTTGAGATCTGTACAAATCTGGATTGCTATTATATTATGATGTTCATCTGACAAATATACCAATGTAGGAAAACCTATGTAAAAAATGAAACATATAACTTATTGGATTTAACATTAAATTTTTCATGCTGGCCATCTTGAAGTTCAAAATAAAAAAAATCCTCTACTCCCAGCTACCACTGATAGAAAATTATAATCTATTCGCAGCAGGAATGCAAAGGAAAAAAGAGTAATCAACAAGTCCTTTGATGCCAACTCTTCCCCTACACTGCATTCTGCCATCACCACCCAGTAATCCTGCGGACCTGCCCTTTAACTCAGCTGTTCGTTAAGGCTCACCTGGTTTGTTTACGAATGGACTGAAGAAGCAAATTGTTTCTGCCAAATCCATCAAATTAGTATTTTTAAATTTCTACAAAATGGAAAACTCAATACCACAATTCCCACTAAAGAAAAGCAAATACAATTTAAACAAAAACCATTGTGAAAAGCAACACAATAACAAACATCATAAATTTAAAAAGTAACCCCACTCTTTTTTTAATGCATAATCCTACTGTGCTTAAATTTTCAGACATTATGAAACCCAATTTAAAGAAAGTAAACACAGGTTCATGGAATATCAGAAGCTTGGTACAGTGAAAGAAGGGGAAATACTAAAAAATACTAAAAACTAGCCCTTTCCTGATACACCATTAAAATATTAGGATTTGTAGATGGATATCCTTGGTTTATATTGATGCAGGTCCATGATCATTTAATGGATTGGTTTATATGGTTTCTTTATGATTTCTGTTTTTAACTAGATCTAGACAGTTTTAATTTGCAATAAATATATATTGCAATTAATTTAAAACTTTAAAAGCCCAGTGAATGTATCCATTCTACCCAGGTCATGGGGTGAGTTATTTTATCACTTTTGTAAAACTTCAAAGAAATTTTACAACTTCTACATTTCAGTTTGGGAGGAAAAAAATGACTTTAAAGATACCAATTTGAAACTTATATATAATTACTTATATATGTAATAAGTGTGATTACAATATGTAACATACCTGCTCTTTTTGTCAAGCAAACTATATATCCCACCAAATCGACTTCAGAAGAAGCTGGTCGGAAGGAGGGCTCTAGTAGTTTACCATATGCCAGACATTCCCTTGGTCTGTAAACTTGTAATAGACTTTCTTGAGAAACCTAATAGCATTATGGATAATAATATTATGAAAATTACGTAAAATTTGTAACTTAAGTAGCTCACTTTAAGTCTTACTTAAAGAACACTTACTGGCAATTGTAGATACTGGGTTTTCTTGGTAGCTGTTAACTGTATATTGTTGGTTTTCAACTTGCCTTTCGAGTGAGATGCAGATAAATATAAAATTCTATATCGGCCTCCTTCCTTTAAGAGGTTACAAACATCTGAGGATGGACGCCAGATGTTCAGTATAACTTCTAAGATTAGAATTAAAAATACAGATTGTATTTTGACAACAATATGGTGCATCTTTTTAAAAATATCCTTGCTGGTCATTGTCCATACAGGTAGTCCGTAACTTAAAACCATTTGTTTAGCAACCATTATGTTGGTTATGATGGCACTGAAAAATGACTTGCCCAACTATTAGTGTCTTCATGGTCACGTGATCAAAATTTGAGTACTTGACAACTGGCATATATTTATGATAGCTGAAGCATCCCAGAGTCACACAATCTCCATTTGTGACTTTCTTAGCTGGCTTCCGACAAGCAAAGTCATTGGGAAAAGCCAAATTTGTTCAATGACCATATGATTCATTAAACAACTGTGGCAAAAGTCATAAAATCAAGTGTGTCTTGTGTAGTAATGGAAGTTCTGGTCCCAATTGAGGTCGTAAGTTGAGGCCTACTTGTATTTCATTGTTAAACAGAAACTACACGTATCGATTCATATCCATGCTACAGAAGAACTTAATTAAATTTACTTTTAGAAATGTTACTATTTGAATAGTCTACAATTAATGCATCAAGGGATGGCATACAATGAATTCAAATAAACAGGTTATATGAATAAAGCATTGCTTAGATACTATACTACATATATTTACGGTATGCCTTTCAGAGTGGATTAGGATCTTATTTACCTTTTGAGTTTTCTTTTGTCCCATAATCTACAATTTGTAGTTTGATTATGGTGGATACATCCCTTCTGCAGGGGCTGTTTTTCTCTTGCTCAGCAGATTCCACAGCTTTCCTGAATTCTGCTTCTATCTGGGCTTGCCTTTTATCATTGACCATCTGTCTGTGACTATTCAAGGCTTTTAATTGCTCTTCATTGAAAAAACCCTGCAATAAACAGTGGTAAAACTGAAACAGCTACATATATCTTAAGAAAAAGGAAACAGAAAATAAACCTCATTTCCATTATAACATGGAATATTAAATATATGAACATGCTTGGCTATCAAATGTATTTTTTTCCAGTTAAATCATTTACATGTCTATTTAGATATAAGTAGAATCAGAATCAAAAACAGCTATTTGCCCATCAGTTTCAATTTCCTATTCAGTGAAAGAATCCAAATTAAAGTATCCTTGGGAGTAATAATAATTATTACTTTCACTGTCATTGTGCATGGGCAACACTAAAATGTTCAATAAGCACTTTCTATTCTCATAATTAAAAAGTAGTTTTTCAAATAGCCCTCTTGATGTGGAAAAGAGACTATTTTTTTATTTCTTTTCCAATTAACTTGCCTTTCTAGTTTTTCACCTTCCTATTGTAACCAGTTCATGTTAATCTCCTGTTTCTAAAAACACCAATCAAAGAATAAAGTGGTCATGCTATAAATTGTTAAAATTTTATGTTTTATAATGTTTGTATACAGATATTGAACTTTTTTTGTAGAAAATGTCATACATAATCTTGATTTAAACACACATCACATTTTTAATTCTACTTGGTCTACCAGCCCTATATTCTTGAACAGGGCGGGACAGGGACAGGCAAAGAGCCAGATATGGCCCACTGGACATAAAATACCGAGGTCTACTCTTGAAGTAAGACTGATTTACACAAATGGAATGATTTGCAAAAACTATTGCTGCTACTGCATCACTTACTTATTAAACTAATTATATTGCCAGCTATTGAAGTCTCTTGTTAGATTAGTATGAAACCATACAAACAGAATGATAGCCACAAATATTAAAACCCAAATCATCAAAACATAGTAGCCTGTTTAGAAAACCATAATTTGGAGACATTTTAAAAACCCAACAAGGAGATAAATTACCTCAACTCAGTAAGCAGTACATTCTAAAACCAGGAGTAGCTAGAGAGAAAAATCAAGCCCAAGTCACTGTGATATGTGATCCAAAGCCTACGAAAGTTTAAAGATAATACCAATATTTCGTACTGAATTTAATGGATCATTTTAATTGTTACTGAACAACCTACTATACTTGGGTTCAGTTGTGGCATTCAACCATAAATCATGGTTCATAAACTATGTTAGGAGTCAAAGAATACAAATCATTAATAGCAAAGGTTTAGGGGGGAAATGTAATAAGGGAGTTCTTGATTTTAAAGGAAAGTGATCTATTTTGGACCTGGACTTTAAAAAAACATTAAGAAATTCAGAGCAATGGTGAAAGTGGGATCTCTTAGGAGGAGTTCAAGAGGAGAGTTCCTAAAGGGGATATTGAAAGCACAAACAAGACCAGTCAGTCTGACATCAGTATATAGGATATGTTAATATCTGAGATGCTTTAGTGTGGATGTCTGCACTAAGCAGGGGGTTGAACTTAAATGGCTGCTTCAAACTATGAATCTAAGCCCCCAAACATTTTGGTGTAGCTAATGAACTTAGTTATACACTTGTCCTCATTAAATTTCCCAATATTTGTAAGAATGGTCGGAATGAAGCTCCTTTAAAATATTAAGTGAAATTTCTTTTTTGGGTGAGGGGGAGGGTTCATTCTGTCTTCCTGCTTCTCCCCACCTGTGCCGCCTTTGTTTTATCCCGTTTACTTACTGTGCTTTTTTTTTTTTTAAACTGGAGCCCTCTGGCAAAAAGGCAAAGATTTGTAGAATGACTATTTCTAGCATTGTTTTTTAAAAAACTTACCTCCATATAAGATGGATCAGCAGAATTAATAATTGCTTCATAAAGCTCTTCACCATCTTGTAGAGCACGTATCTGTTGCCTTGTTAGAGCATGAGATCGCAGTATTCTTTTGCCTTTATCTGTTTTTAAAAATTAACATGTCTCAAATAACTACCGCTGTGAATGCCTAGTTAACAGTAATCAAATAGAACAACTGAGCGTAAGTTGACTAGTAAGCTTTTGAAAGGAAATTGTAACAAATCATAATAGATTACAAGGAGGTACCAGCAATTAATTTAAAATTACCATTCCAAATAACACTTTTGTTGTTTCTAAAAACAATAAAAATATATTTAGTGTCTTGTGTTTATAACATCGTTTAAAAAGATACCCAAAGAAGAACCAAACAGGATGACCCTATTTTTAAAAAAACCATTTAAATATCAAGAATTGGCAGCAGGCGTTCCAATTTTGAATATAGCAACACTATATTCTCTCCACTGTCTTTTAGATTTTCTGTAACCATTGTCTGTAACTCTTGATATCAATTCAGCCAAAACAACAAGCTATCTTTTTTGGCAAGTGGCTAAGTGCTCAAACAAGGAAGAAGTCAGACAGCCCAGTCCAAACTCAAGTGTTCACTCCATTTGTGGCTCACTCTTTCTCCCTGCAAAAACAAAGTCTGACTTCCTAATTTGTATCCTATAAACCTGCGTTACTTAGTACTTCAACTCATCAGAAGACTGATAACATATTTCTGCATCAAAATCAATTTAGAACTTCAGTGGCACAGTTTTCAATCTAATTTGAAATAACAACACCGTGGTGGCAGATTACTGTGTTCATAAACACAGTAGTAAACCCTATCAAACACAGCAGTTAGCTTTATGTATGGAAGCTTGGTTTGAACACTGCATACAGCAGAAACAAAGATGGTTTGCTTTAGTAGGCTTAAATAGAAAATAAATGATTCCTTATGATATTGCCTCATATTTCACTATAGATAGGGCTATCTGTAGATTATTTATTGAATATATGAGGGTGATTCTTATTTAAACGACTAAGTATATAGGATGTGATCTGCCAATGTTCTAAACTAGGCATAAATTACTTAATGTAATGAATTGTAAGTCTGGTTTATAGTTAAGACAGAATTATTATTTTGGAGTGAGAAGTACCCAGAGGAAACAATTTCTAAAGGAGAAATTATAACTTTAAGAATTACTTTCTTAAAATCTGATACTTTTTAAACTGTTATTAGTATCATTTAAACATTATTACATGAGTCAAGTAATATTGCTTTATAATATTCAGGCATATAGTAAGGATGAATACAAAGTAATTGTTCTAGAAACTACATTCCAAGATATTTCTATACTTAAGAAAATATGCAAATTTTTCAAAGCCTAAAAATTTCACAGTAACTCAATCCTGTTTATAGGGCTGGAATCTATAGAGAAGAAAAAAGATATCAGTACAGTTTTCTAAATAGTTCTGTGACGCACAAAAGTTAAACAAAGAACAGATATTTCTCTATAAATAGACATTTTTCTTTTATATGCAAAATAACATTCTAAAAACAAAAATATAGATGTCTATTTTACCATCATTCTTTTCAAATTTCTCTTGTACTTTTGCCAACAATGCTTCTAATGTTTTCTGTCGATTTGCAGCAAATTTTGTAGCTTCTCTTTGTTCTGCTCGATTGTTACGAAACACACAGGACCCTTTTGATACTTTTTCCATCCACTGAAATAAATATTGGTTGAAAATTAGGCCACACATTTGAATTAAGATTTACTTCTCAAATCCCAGTGATTATGTATATATTGAAGACTAATATACTAAATTACCTGTATAGGGTAAATCCTTTGAACAATGACATCAATGCAACCAACAGTCCCACCATCGCTAAACAATGAGGATAAAGGCAAAGAGAACGGCCGAGGATCACAATGATATCCTAATTTGGCATACCATCGAGCACGTCGAGTACTGTTAGCTGCAATCTAAAATAAAACAAATATATATTTCAGAATATATTCTTGTAATGTAGCCTGGTAGTCATGTAGATGTTTAAATATCTAGTTATAGAGCAAATGATAACTTCAGAGGAAGGAAAAAAATTATATCCAACAATTGTAAGTGCAGTAAAAGTGGCCTATACCACTCATTTTTAAATTGTGTACATTTTATTTATTTACTTAATGTCTACAGCTGCCTTTCTCAACAAGTGAATCTGATTTTGCTGAAGATACTCAGGGAGGTGGCTATGTGAACTGGACAGAGGATGTTGCCATCTGTCCCTTGTAATGGACAGATCCCTATCTAGTGACCCTGGAATTGACCCCTTCTTTGCAAGGAAGTAGCCTTATTGGATCAAGCTGGTCCAGGTAGGGTGCATGTAGGTGGATCCAAGTGGTGATAAAAATGTCTCTTTAAGAGAGGTGATTCTGCAAGTTCTGAAAGATGGAGGTGCACCTGCTATTCAAGAGACCATTCTCTTGAACCTGTCCAACCTGGACAACTTTCATCCAGTCTCCAATCTTCAGAGAAGGTTCCTAAGGTGGTGTTCAGCCTCCAGTTTCAGAGGACCCTGGAGGAAGCATATCTGGACTCTTGGGATTTAGAACTGGGTAAAATCTGGGTAAAAAAAACTGGGTAAAATCGCGGAGGCGATTTTTATTGTACTGGTCTATTATCTAGGCAAATTCAGGATGGGGTAGTGCATTCATCCTGGCTCTCCTTAATGTCTTATGAGTCTTCAGTACATTAACTATGATATCCTTCTGAGCCAGCTTAGAGAACTGGGATTGTGGGACCAATTCTAGACAGTATTGTGGGAAGGAGAATGGTTGAGTCCTCAATCTGTTTTGCAGGGTGCTTTGGGACTCTTCCTGTATGAGGATATCTATTGGTATGGATGAAGTATCATCAATATAAGCCGATGACACACAATTTACATTTCAGCCTCTGGCTGTCCAAGTGAAGCTGTCAAGATTCTGTCCCAGCTGCTGGAGGCTGTGAAGTTCTGGATGGGGAAGAACAGGTTGCAACTCAGTCAGCCATGACTGAATGGCAATGTGTTTTGTATCTCCTGGATTTGGGAAGCATAATGTTTTCATCTTTGGTTCAGGTCATTCAGGTCGTCATTCAGACTAGTTTCACAGTTCCCTGTTCAATTCTTTCTTGTGCATCAGCTTCATCCATTCCTAGAAGGAGGGCTTGCTTATGATTACTGACACTTTGGTCACTTCCCAACTGGATTGCTTGAATGTACTCTACATGGAGCTGTCCCGAAGACCATCCTGAAGCTTTAGTTGGTTTAGAATGCAGCAACATAGGTAACTCATAATGTCCATGTGACATAACTGGTACTAGTGCCTAATAGACCTTTCAGTGCAATACAAGATACTAGTTATTGCCTTTAAAGATCTACATAACAAAAGACCTGGTTACTTTCTGGACCATTTTCTTCCAAGAACATCTGTCTGCTCCATATATTCCCATAGGGAGGACATGCTCCAGTTTACCTTCAAATATTACCATCTTATGGCACCTAGATAGTATGCCTTCTCAATGGCTGTCTCTGGAATGACTTTCCCCGACACAGAAATGCTCCCAACTCTGTTTGCATTTCAAAAAGCTAGTGGTTAAAATATATTATTGCAGGCTAATTTTGCCAACTGTCAGCAGTTCAATCCTGACTGGCTCAAGGTTGAGTCAGCCTTCCATCCTTGAAAGGTCAGTAAAATGAGGACCCAAATTGTTGGGGGCAATATGCTGATTCTGCTGAGAGAGGGCTGTAAAGCACTATGAAGTAGTACATAAGTCTAAGCGCTATTGCTATTTTACTCCCTTAGACCATGGGTCGGCAGAGAGAGACAGAGACAGAGAGAGGCACTTGCACTTCCCCTCTCTGTCTCTCTCTCTCTCTCATGCGGACTTGCCCCATAGCAGGGCTCCTGATTGGCCCTGCACCCGGGTGCCCCGCCCCCTGGGAGAAGGGCAGCCAGGAAGTCCCTTTCCCGGGCTGGCCCCGTCCGAGGCGCATGTGGCTGGGGAGCCGCGCGGGGAAGCTCCGGGATCCCTGGGCAGCCGAGCCGGCCGCGTGTCTCCCCGGGCCAGGCGGCAGTGTCGGCGGCCGGTGGGGGCATCGCTTCCCGGGCCAAGCCGGCCCCGTTTCCCCGGGCTGGGCGGCAGTGTTGGCTGCGGCGGCGGGAGCATCGCTTCCCGGGCTGCTGAGCCGGCCCCACGTTTCCCCGGGCTGGGCGGCAGTGTCGGCAGCAGCAGGCGGGGGCATCGCTTCCCGGGCCAAGCCGGCCCCGTTTCCCCGGGCCGGGCGGCAGTGTCGGCTGGGGCGGCGGCAGGCGGGAGCATCGCTTCCAGGGCTGCTGAGCCGGCCCCGCGTTTCCCCGGGCCGGGCGGCAGTGTCGGCTGGGGCGGCAGCAGGCGGGAGCATCGCTTTCCGGGCTGCCGAGCCAGCCTGCATTTCCCCGAGCCGGGCGGCAGTGTCGGCTGGGGCGGCGGAAGGCGGGAGCATCGCTTCCCGGGCTGCCGAGCCAGCCACGTGTTTCCCCGGGCCGGGCGGCAGTGTCGGCGCTTCCTGGGCCGCCGAGCCGGCCACATGTTTCCCCGGGCCGGGCGGCAGTCGTGGCGGGGGCATCGCTTCCTGGGCCGTCCCCGGGCCGCCGAGCCGGCCACGTGTCTCCCCGGGCCGGTCAGTGGTGTCCCAGGCGCCTTTCAGCACCTTCTGCTGCCTCCTGCCCCCCTCCCTGCCCCTTCGGCGCTGTCTGCCTTTCGTTCTCTCTCTGTCTCCTCATCTGGAGAGAGGGGGGGAGGGAGAGGAAAGAGAGACAGAGAAAGAGAGAGAGAGGGCCACTTGTTCTGGCAAAGAACCAGTGGGGGGCAAGGCGAGGTAAATCAAAAGACGTGGAACTTTCGTGCTAACATCTCCCGAACCCTTGTTATCCCTGCCACAGACTCGGGTCATCCGCCCTCACTCTCTCCTCTTCTCTCTCTACGGACGAGGCTGCTTGCTTCAAATGATTGGCTACCGAGGCCCGGGAGCCAGGCAGGTGGGCAAGTCTCGACCGCAGCATTTTGTTGCTGTTGTTTTGCGCGCACGGCGCTGGCTGGGAACAGAGCCAAGCAAACTCTGTGGTTGGAAGTCCCGGCGTCTTGGGAGCCAGGATCTTCCCCCTCTCAGTCCCAAATCCCAAGCAGGATTCACCACATTGGGATTGGAAGTGAGCGGTGAGGAGATGGTCTGTCTCTCTTCCTCCCTTTCTCCCCGGCTACTAAGGCTCCCTGCTAGGCGCAGTCGGCCTGAAGCGGAGGAGGATCAGGGGCCTTTCAAAGTGTGACATTGCAACGGGTGGGAGAGCCTTTCAGGAGGGTGCGGATGAACTGTAGCTCTCCAGATATTGCTAATATACAGCGTTTGCCGGCAGCAGGATCGATGCTGAGTGAGAGGTGCTGGCATTTCTCTTTGTCAGAATGTGGTGAATCCCCGATTGCCCATCTCTAAGGGAGGAAGTTAAACGATTTGGTAGGTGAACTGGTTCTGTTAGTAAAGGGGGGGGAAGGTGAAGAAAAAAAGAGAAAGAGAGGGAGAGGGAGAGAAAGAGAGGAAAGAGGGGGGAAGCGCAAGTGCCTCTCTCTCTCTCTCTCACACACACACACACACTGAGTGGGGGAAGAGGACTGGCAGACCAAGGGCAGAAAGAGGGAGAGGGAGGGAGGGACAGAGAAAGAGAGAGAGAGACCCTTTTGACACTGCATATATCCTTTTATATATATATATATATATATATATAATAAAGGTAGAAAAGGATATATGCAGTGTTATCTTCATTTTAGATGTCAAAAGGGTTTTGCGGCTCCCAGTGTTTTGTTTTCGGTGGGAAACGGGTCCAAGTGGCTCTTTGAGTGTTTTGGGTTGCCTACCCCTGCCTTAGACATTTGGGTCTAGTCAAATGAGTTCTCTTTGGGTGTTGATTTATCATGTTTGGTTGACATTTTATATATTGGGTTGTTTTTTAACACTATATAGTTCCCCCCTTGATTGCTTTTATTCTGCACAATTAACATTTTTGAATTAAATGGCCCTATATATAATTAAGTAAATAAAAGGAGAGAGAGAGAGAGAGAGTGTTGGGATTCCTCGTCAGCCAGTGGATCCGGCAGCTGAGTCTGAGGAATCAGATGAGGAGGAGGAATGACATTAGAGTCAAGAGGAAGGCTCTGAGGAGCTCCAAGACTTACGGTCGGACGAGGAGCCTGGCCCCTCTACTCGCGCTCAGGCTGAGACATAGCTGTGCTGGGAGCCTGAGTTGGACAGTGATGAACAACTGGGACAAATCCCGATGCACGAATGCGCAGGCAAGAGAAGCGAGTAGGACAGAGGAATGCAATGGGGCGGCTCCAAAGGCAAAGGAGAAGGCATTAGGAAGCCACGCCTTGGCTGAATTATAAAAGGGAAGGTGTGGTTGCTGAAGGCAACCATTCATGTTGAGGATCGAGTTTCTGTGGACTGTGTTTGTTTGCCTTGGACACTGACTCAGGTCTGTGAGAATAAAAGAGGTTGGTTTTTTCTTGCGGTTCCTGCCTGTTTCTTGGAAGAGGGGTTTTTCCTTGTGAGCATAATAAGGACTCATGTAGGCTGGGACAGAACAGAGAGGGAGCTACCTGACCCGGAGACCTACAACTCTGAAAGGAAAATACACAAAGAAGAGACAACTATGCAGAAATGTTTATCACTGCCCATTTCTATAACAATATATAAAGTCATCTTGAAATACAATCATAGCACATGTTATAAATGTACCTTTAGCATCAGAGATTCTGGTGCTTCTAAAGGGGTGCTTGCATCCTGAGATCCCACAAGTTCTGCTCCATGTACAACAATTTTCTGGCCAACTGACAGTTTCTGCTTAGATAACAGTGATTGAAGAGGTGGATCCAAGACAGCCCTAATTCCATACCAACCATCTGTAACTTCAATGATTGCCACTTCTTTTTTATTGTCCTCAGTGGTGCTTTTACTGTCAGCAATGGGAGGCATGTTTGTGCTAAATGATATAATTTTAGAGATGCATAGTATGATTGTTTTTCCAGCAACATCATCTCTTTCTGTTATTTTTTTGATGGCTGATCGTTGACTTTTATCGACTTCTATATCATACCTTTAAAAAAATTGAACAAATATTTCAAACTGAATTTGGATGTTTTTGAGAAGCAATTGATTTGCTAAGTAGTAGCACTTAATTTAATGAGCAAACAACAGAGTCATTTGAAAGCAGAGTGGTAATTAAAGGCTGTACAGACACAGGTAAAATTCAGAAAAGTCATTTTGCCAAATCTTAATCTTTACCTGTACTTTAGCTGAAGAAGTACTCCTTCTGGTGTCAAACATTTACTGGCAAAAGCTTGTGGAAATGCAACCTCCATAGCTGCCAATTTCCATATAATCCACTTATAATGGTTATACACCCAAGCTTTGGAAATTAGATTGGGATCTACACCTGGCGTGTCACACAAAGCCCTGCACAAAATTATCAGAAAATTTATCAACCTATTAAGAAGATAAAGCCTGAGTTTTGACATGGAAAAGACAACAATAACTATCATAATTCAACTTTTTAAATGTGTGTTTTGAAAAAAGTGATAAATAAAAGCATAGCCTAGACCAGGGCTTTTCAACATTTTCACCGATTGTACCACTTTGAGGATATGGCAATATTCGAGTACCACCTAGCAAGGTGTCAAAAACTTGATGACCAAAAAAAAAAAAAAAAACCTGTTAAAAGTTGCAATTGCACTGAAACGACTTATGACCATTTTTCACACTTATGACCATTGCAGCATGCCCAGGGTCATGTGATTTATATTTGGATGCTTGGCAACTGATTCATATTTACAGTGTCACAGTGTCCCAGGGTCATATGATCCCCTTTTGCAACCTTTTGACAAGCAAAGTCAATGGCAGGGCTGCTGGTGGCCAAGTGCTAAGGTGGGACTTCCTTCCCTCCCTCCTTCCCTGCCTCCCTCTTTCTCATTCCCATCTCCTTCTGAAGGAAGAATTTGAAAACCCCCCCCCCATATTTTCCCTCTTCCATATATTCATCAAACAAGGAAAAGCCTCCAGAGACAGAAAAGACAAGACGCATTCCCCTTTAGAATTAGCTACTGGCTAGAAAGGAAAGTTAAGCAGCAGGCAGCCGGCACTTAAGGAAGAAAAAAAAAATGTAGTAAGTACTGGCTGCCGGCTAAGGCAGCCTCCCCAAATTGCTCCATTCATAAGTAAAGGAATGCTACAGGCAAAATCCATTCAGGAGAAAAATACTTCAAAATCCCTTGCAGCAAAACTTACAGCTAACAATAGCAGAGCAATAGAATCTAACACAAGACATCAGCCATCAGCCAAATAGAAATTGCCAAACACTCCTTAAGAACACAAAGCCCACATTGCACAAATCCCAGAACTTCAAAGTCACAAAAGCACATAAGAATCCTTCCACTCTCCCGGTTTGTTGTTCAGCTGAAACGGCACTTCGCTTCTGCCATTAAATGTCTCCTCTCGAGCAGCCGGAGGTTTGTTTCCTTTGGTTTATTTTTTCTTTTCTCTTAAAAGGTATAATAGCCTCCCAGCTGGAAAGCAAACCCCGGGCTTTTCCTTCCAACACTCCCTCCCTCCTG
The DNA here is from genome assembly GCA_023970755.1 of Azemiops feae. Taxonomy (NCBI): domain Eukaryota; kingdom Metazoa; phylum Chordata; class Lepidosauria; order Squamata; family Viperidae; genus Azemiops; species Azemiops feae. The sequence continues at coordinate 1,048,401 of JALGBA010003860.1, read as the reverse complement.
CTCCTACCTCCCTCTTTCTCATTGCCATCTCCCTCCCTCCGTGCTCATCTCCAGCCGATGCTGCCTTTCTTCATTCCTCGTGGAGGGCGACCCCTCCCCTGCTGTGTTTCTTGCCTGTTTGTCGCTGCCAACACAGATGGCTGTCACAGAAGTTGTAGATCGGCTCATGGCCGGTCTGCTTGATTTCCACTCCCCCCTCCTCCTCCTTTCCCTTCGGTGCAGCTACAGCTGACTCCGCCTCCTCCCAAGACTGTGTCTGTTTCTCTCTCTCGCCCAAACTGCCTCCTTTTATAGCCTCTCCTGTCTCCGCCCCCTCCTCCTCCTTTATCTTCCGAGTGAGCCAGAAGTGAGCCTGGGGCCTTTGCCTCGCCCCAGCCACTCTCTCACAGTAAGTCCTGCACTGCGCTGGCTCGTTCCCTCCCCCACTACTCTTGGCTAGGCAGGGCCGCGTACCACCTGCCACGTGCTAATGTACCACAGGTGGTACGTGTACCACCAGTTGAAAAGCCCTGGCCTAGACTCCTGGTAGTATAGAAGCTAAGGAATGTCCTGTGGAGATACTTTGTGTTACCTCCTGCATTAATACTTTTCACATTTAAGTTCTAAATCACTACAGGCAACTACACATATTTATCTTATAAAATTCTATATTTTAGTCAAAACACATGAGGTTCCTGGTATTACCTCTTTCACATGACTAAGATTTTTGCTTTTAACCAGGACTTTCTGTAGAAATGTTAATTAGCTGTTGTTTCTGGATTTATTATTAAATGTAAACAGTGTCTTAAATCTTATAGTTTTTCAGAGAATAACAAAAAACACATTTTTAATTTTAAGCAAATAGTTTCTGCATTGCCAGGTACTGAGAAATATAAATCATTTTCTAGCATTAAAAGCATTAGTAATTCTAACATTTAATAACATATTACATACTCATAGATAAATATCCTGAACACCATACCAAAAGAATTCTTCTTTTCCGGCTTTTCCCTCATCATTAGGAATAATATATCCTCCATCAGCCAACTGTATTCCATGGTCTTCTAGAAAATATTTTCTACTGAAAAAATCCTGGATGAGAAATTGAAAATCTTCTGCATTTGTGCTATTAATTTTTATGCTTTGCCTGGAAACACCAAAAGCATACAACTGCAAGGATAAAAGGCAAGTAGAATATTTTAGTGTTATTAAATGCATATATGCTCAATATATATTAAACAAATTATGAATATTTCTCAGCATGTTTTTCAAAACCAGAAATTCCAACTATAAGTTCCAACTATTTAGTATCTGTAGTACCATAATATTGATTTTTAGAGACAAAACTTTATAATCTATTTGGCTATTTTAAAGTCATGTTAAAAAGGCAAAGTACAAAATAATCAGAAAACAAAAATTCAAAAAAATCAGATCTGTGGAATATAAGTAGTTTTGACTTTTAGGTAGGATCTTTTAGAGGATTTAGATGCATCTCAGAAACCTAATAGTAGTCATTCTCATCTTATGAAAGAATAGAAAATGACAAAAAAATCCAGTTGAAGCATTATGTTGATGGGTAAATAGTACTAAAGCATTTATTTTCATGCATAGAAAATGTCCTAGTCATATATGATAAATTATGTATTATTCATATAGGAACAAACTGCAGTTAGCCTTGGTTCATTCATTTTACCTTCTGTTTCTCTGCCAAGACAGGGAATTTAGAAACTTTTATTCAAGTTCAGCATAATTGAATTTAATAGTTAAATCTGAATCAGGACAAAGCTGTAGTTAATATTTGAAATCTCCAAGTTCAGAACAAAATATATTATCATTAACAATAATTAATCCAGATTAATCAAAATTAGAAGCAAAAAATAATCTCCTCAGGGCTGTAAACAAAAAAGTTATTATTTGAAATTATCTAAGTTCAGAACAAAATATATGATGACCATATTGTCATTAACAATAATTAATCCAGATTAATCAAAATTAAAAGCAAATAGTGATCTCCTCAGGACTGTGGATAAAAAAAGGAAGGGAAACATACATCTGAAGCTTGGGCATGTAACATTCTATAGTTGTTAATATTATGTCAAAACCAGATCAATATGCCACTGGATATATTAGGAATGTTAATAAATGAAGAGGGAAAGAGAGGAGAAAAAATGATGGAGATAGGGAAATTGGTTACAAACATATATACTGTATGATGTCAACGCTGTTAATATAGGATATTATTGCATTGACAAGATATGCAGTACTGTCTGGTATTTTTAGAGTTAACTCAGATGACATAGAAAGGGAGGAGATTTATGAGGAAAGTGCGGGAAAGGAACGGAAGTGAATCTTTGGCCTCCAGCCTAATTGGAAGGGTGACTCATGACTGTAAAGTAAGGGAGGAGTTTAGCAAGATAAGATAGACGCAAGCCAGAGAAATTCAGATTCTGGCATCCGCTTTGTATGTACCGAAGCTATGTTGCAAAATAAAGATTCTTAAAGGAAAACAAAGCCTCAGGTTTCTTTGAAAAGCATCTTCCTTCGGAACCATAACATATATACTGTAAGTCTTATGTTTTGAAAACATTAAAAATAAGAAATTGAAAGATGTTAATCAAAGATTAAGGGAGAAAATAATGGAAATATATACCATCTATGGCAATTAATTGATCAATGGCTCTAATAAGTATTATGTAAAAGTTTTATTCTTGCTTTTTGTGCAAATAACCAATCAAACTGTAAAGTCCCCTATCTGACTGGACAAAATGAGCAAGTTTTGTTTTTCAGCTTCAGCACACAATAACTTATTACAGTGTACCACTTTTAAACCATGAAAAAGCTTGCATTTTCTAAAACAAGTTCCCAGAGTTTCTAGACAAGATGTAACTTTGGTAACTATAAACTTTGGTTTATAGATTTAATGTCTTAAGATTCCAAAGAGGTTGTGTATACACAGACAAGATAATTTTTAATAATAAGTCTCTTAATAGATAGTGTGCTTACTTGTTCACTGGAATAAAAGTCAGGCAATTTCTCTTTGACTGCAGCTTTGAAAGGAATTCTGCAAAGACCAGAAGACCTTTTCACAAGGTACAGGCTGCCTGGTTGTGGATGAATTATTTGATCTTGTTTCTTTGAAATTCTCATTTGTTGTAGATTTCTGGCATACTGAAGATATGGTGTCATTTTTGTTATGTCTGCCAAAGTATTAATAAAATCATGGCTATTTTGATTTAAAACAGAAATTACAAACTTGCCTAAGAAAACAACCCTGAATTCTAAATAGTGCAGATCACATATGGACTATCTATGAACAATTATAAGAGATATATTGCCCTTTTTTCAGCATTAGTGCACCAACAAAACCAGTGTTGTTAGTGACTATAGGATGTGTAACCTAGCCCAATAATAGTTTTCAAACATTCTGAATATCAATATGCTATTTCTGTAATTTTTACTTATCAGAGTTACTTTGGTAAAAGTAACTCTAGTTATCATGGTAAAAAGATCTTTAATAATTAATAGGAGAGATATCTTTGACTAGTATTATAAAATTTCAAAAAGAGTACATAAAATTGTATATAACTGAAATTCCCCAGTCTAGAGATGGCATTATATAAAAAGTAGGAAAGGAAATGGTAAGATTATCAAGTCATAACAAATTATAACATTTGTGAATTTGATATCTATAACTTCTGTGTATTTCCATAACTGGAAGTATAATTGTTATTTTGCATATGTGTTCTTTCTATGTTTGCTTCTTAAATGGCATTTTTTGTCGTAAGAGTTTTAAGACAATAACTCTGGACTTGGCAATAACTAATAAGAAGTAGGAAAAAATGAAATTGTTCAGGCTAAACACTGGTCTTTTTTGAAAAAGAAATTAAAATATTTGATGTTAAAAGTTATGATTGTAATATTACATACATGCCAAAATAAAAACAAGAATGAAGTATCCAATGTACCTTGAACTATTTTACTACGTCCTGAATCCAAAGCTGATATTTGTGCACAATTATCTTCTTCTGATTCAATGAAGGTTTTGTTAATTTCTTTTGGGTTATATTCTTCCATTCCATTGATACTTTTGCAACTGAATGAGGGATGGTCTTTGACATTGCTTATTTCACCTTCTGAAGTTCTTGATTTTATTTTAAAAGGAGGCACAAAGATCTTGGTAGTTTTTCCCCCTGAATGATGATTTTGTGGTTTGTTTTCCTCAGTTAAGATCATTCCAAACTGAGCCAATGACTTAATTGAAGACCGCTCTGAAAAACCACCAGACTTAGATCCTTTCATAACTTGTTGTGGAACACTAAAATTTGGATTCAGTATTTCTTGTCGTTCATTTGCGGAACTGAAGAAATAAAAACATTTTTATAAGAATGTGAATGGAAGACTAACAAGAATTCCTTTTTATGTTCCCTCTCTTTGACTAGGAAATTCACACAATTAAGCTGCCATGTATTGCACACATACTTTACTGGTAATTAACTTATATTAATACTGAATAAGAAACTAGTAGTTTCAAAATAATGTTACAAAGATTATCCAATGCATTTTTAAAAAATAATACCTATTGCTGTGCACTGCCCAGTTTCCTGAATTGAGATGAGTGGCTACATAAATTTGATTAATAAATTAAATGAAATAAAAACCAAATATATATATTATGTGACTTCATTATATCGTTTTGATAGTTTATAAATTACATATTATACAATTAGAATAAAATTCAATAAATCAAATAGAACTATACCTCCTTGAATCACTTTTTCTTAATACTTTAGTACACTGGTTTTGCTACTATGATCTAGAAAATTCAATCTAATCAGCCAAGATTTTTCACATCCATCATGTATTCTACTGCTTTAGACCTTTGGGCAAAGTTTTGGACAAAGTAAAAGAACTTGTGTTAAGGAAAAATTAAACCTAAAATGAAACGACAATCTACTCTTACCTAAATGCTCCACAGATTGCTGGTTTTAAAGAGATCTTGTTGGACATTTTTTTCCTGTCATTTATTATACCTAAATAAAAATAAGTTCTATGAATCAAATGACATTTAAAACAATATGTTTATGATAAATATTAGTTTTACTTGAGTTTTAAAAAAATTGTCTCATGAACATTTTTGGGAGAATTAGTTAAATTTATACTAATTTGAATACCGTTTGTCAAACTTGTATAACTTAATCACCACTATGCCTGCTGTAAATAACTGGAAGGTATTAGGATGTAGAATTGCTTTCATCAGCTTCCATTTATTGAGAGAAGCTTTTAGATAGGTGAGGATAGATGGAAAACAATTATGGGCTGTTATTCTGCAAGCAAGATCCTTGGGGTGCCTAAGATATGTTATTCTATGTCTGACATTAAAAAAAACCTGTCCCACTTTTGGACGAGTGAAAAAGCAAGCAGAATTTGGGACATGGTTGTATTTTTTTCTATTATGCTCTCCCTGGCACAATTTTAAAATTAATCTGAAATACTGCTCGCATATCTATATTAAAGATTGTACTTACTACTACGGGAATATGGCTTTTCTCAGAGTTCTGGAACATAACTTGTTTTTAAAGACACAAGTTTAAGAAGAGATTGGACAACCATTTGTCTGAAATGGTGTAGGGTTTCCTGCCTAAGCAGGGGGTTGGACTAGAAGACCTCCAAGGTCCCTTCCAACTCTGTTATTCTATTCTATTCTATTCTATTCTATTCTATTCTATTCTATTCTATTCTATTCTATTCTATTCTATTCTATTCTACTCTACTCTATTCTATTCTAAATGCAAAGGATAGTCCTACATTTGATCACTAAAGAAATTTTTCATCTGCCAAAGCTCTGCGAAGCTATAAAATATAATACGGCAATACTATTACTACCACAAAGATCACTCGATTTTGAGCCAGTTGAAGTTCTGAATGGACTTCAAAGGCTGTCCCATGCAAAGTGAATTACAGTAATCAAGCTGATAGGCGACAAAAGCATAAATATCTGTATCAGTATATCCTGTGCCAAAAAAGGTCACAAGTTGTACCAGCCAGAACTAGACAAAGTCCTCTTGGCCATGTCTTACACCTGCTCTTCAAGCAGTAGAAAGACCCTCAGATTGCACATTATTTCTCTCTGGGAGACCACAATCCCATCAACATTGAAATTCCTAATGAAATAAGTGGTTCAAAAGAATTTATCTTTAAATATTACTGATCAGATATTCTGATAACTACACTGCATTGATTATTGCAGATTACAGAACATATTATCAAGCAACAACTCCAAGCCTTGGGGGTGGAGTGGTCAGTTATGTGGAAACTCTAGCAGCCTTTAGTTCTCCACTGTTAATCAGAGGTGAGATCCTGTTTCTGAAGTTGGGCTTTGGGAAATAGTTTGACTGTTGCAATTGTACTAACTTCTCTTCTCCATAGCAGTTTCCCTAACTTGTTATTGCTCAAATTATGAGGCGACTTGGGATTTCACAGCCACCATGACAACCATAATCCTTGGCCTAATTCATTCCATAGTGGTCACACATTGAATATGTTTAATCTTAGGGCATTTGTGATGTTATGTGAAGGATATTAACATTTGTCACCTGCTACAGTAAGATCACTCTCAGGTTGGCCTGCAATTTTCTAGTACTGTTCCCTCCCCTCTGAATAGTCTGCCCATATGCCTGATGGACTGTTAGTTTTCAGAGCATGTTTGGGGTTTAGAGTTCTGATGGAAAGTTAAACTAAGGCTTCAGTCACCACTTGGAATGAGCAGGTAACAACAACCCTGGACCAATCTCTTCACTTTTTACACTGTAGTTCCTCACATGTCAATCTCCAAAACAAGAAAAATATGCAGGCACTATAAAACAAGCAAGAAAAGAAAAGGAGTGCCAATGAAAACAAAATGAATACATCTTTGAGATGACTATATAGACTGAAAAACAAAAAATACCATATGGAGAACTTCTTGAAGATTTGAAAGATGATCTATTGGATTTTTCGGATTGATCAAATTCAGGCAGCAGCTTTCTTTTAATAGGAGGTTGTCCTGAAAAAGTTGAACATTTCAAAAATGCATATTCAATAAATACAAATTTCTATGGAATATCTATTTAACTGATTTATTAAATCATGTTTATGTAGATAGCAGTGCTTTCTTTTGAAAATATGAGGCTTATTCTATTAATATTTTGGATTGATACTATGTATTTCTGTACTAGACAGATAAACATTACTTTTCAAAATATTTGTAAATAAAATATTTACAAGTAAACCCAACTTCTAATTAAGCTCAGTTCCTGATGATTACACAAATACAACCTTCCATGTTTTTTCAGACATAGAGGAGTGATTTGCCACTGTATTTTTTAAAAAAATGTTTTTCAGTTTCCCAGCCTGGTTTACAATCTTGGCATTTGCTATCAAAAATTCCAGACTGGGAAATCAAAAAACCAGAAAGCAATAGAGGTGAAAAAAAAATCAATACAATTGTTAAAAATTGTATGGTGTAGATGACTACATAGATGTAGTCATCTGAACCTGAATTATGGAGGAATGTGAAAATTTTACATTACACATTCACAATTCTTCACATGAACATTTCTCATTATCCAAGAAAAATGTAGAATGACTAAACAAAAAGGGTTTGTTTAGTGCAGGGGACAGCTGGAGGAGACAATACTATAACTGCCAACTTATCAGCATATTTTTCCTCTCAACATGAACCTTGCTTATAGGATAAAACCTGAAGAATATTTATAAGAGCAGCTATTACTGCTATTACTCTACTCTTCCATCAATCTTCACTAAAACTCATGCGAATGCTACACTGCCAACCCTTGGGCAACAGAAATCTGAGACGTTGTGTTTTTTGAAATAAGATTTTTATTCACTGAAGTCAATACTTATGTAGAACATCAATCTGAGTTATTGGCAGTGTTCACTATTCAGTACCTTAAATGAATTTTAAGGTTGAAGAAAGCAAAAAAGTACTTACCAAATGTGTTTTCTTTTTCCATATGTCTTTTCCCACTTCTTGTACGTAACAGAGAATTATTAGCTGTCAAGATAGACTTTTGAATATTTCTTTGTACTTCTGAATCAGTGAAATCGTCATCTTCTATGAAAGCTTTTGCACTTTCTGAGGCTTCTACATCTGAGTAATTATCTGGAGTCTGGGAATAAGCAGGACAAAGAAAATCCAGATTCCTTTCTGTTCCATATTTAGTATTGACTCTGCTTTGGCATGGTCGGGTTATCTTCAAAGGTTCAATTACTTCTTTTGAACATGAAAAGCTTCTTTTGAATTTTGCTGGTTGCTTGCATTTCTCAATAGAAGTGATGCACATAGGTATTTCAATATTTAGCAAGGATTTTGAAGTTTCGTTTTCATTCAGATTCTCTCTGGTATTACATTTCTTCTTTGGTTTAGATGAATTAGCTTCATGCTCCTGTTTAATTTTTGTAATGGGAGTTTTTATTGGAGAATTATGAGTTTGCTTTAAATTTTCATCAACAAAGAAATCACGTGCACTGATACCCATATCATCAAATTCTTTTAAAAGTCCCATACCATTTTGGAGAGCCTTCTGAGAAATCTTTACCTGTTTTCCACGTGCTGTCTTAAAATCACATGGAATGCCTGAATGTACTTCTATGTTTGGATTTTTTTCTCTTTGGGATATATGTAATCTATTTTCTCTGGGAAATACGTTTTTTGGTATAGAATTGACTGTGTTGTAATCATAACTGCAATCTGGGACAAAATTCTGATAACCAGATAAATCAGATTCAATTTCAGAAAAAAGTAGGCTTGCTTTCTTTAGTGATTCTTTAGATAACTGAACAGGCTTACCACTTGCTGTGCTAAAAAACCCACAGTTGTCAATAGAAAAATCTGATTTGCAATTCTTTTTGTTGGAAGTTTGGATATCAGAACACAGGTGCATTTCAATAAAGTCACCTGAATTTTTACAACTTAATTCAGGCACAGATTCCATTGATTTGGGTACAACACATGATAATGCTTGGGCACTTTCACAGAATTTTTTGGTTATAGGAAACTGGGACAGGCCTGAATATTCAGCTGGAATCTTCTCTACACTCAAATAGCTGGAACCAATACACTCCTTGCTATGAAAAGCATCAGAAGAACTTCCAAAGGTATTACCTTTATTTGCTTCAGACTGAGATTCTAATTTATTGAGATTTTTATGAAGAAAGTGTTGGGCATTTTTTAATGCTTCCTGAGAAACTTTATCAGTTTTACCACTCGCTGTTTTGAAACTGAATGCAACTGGTCTAGCTTTCAACTGTTTTGAAGGGGAGTCTTTTTCTCCATTAGTTGAGGGTTTTTCTAAGGTGCTAATATCCAAGAAAAGCAAGCTATGCTTTGGTGTCATCCAATTTTCATTTCTACAGGTTTCTCCAGATATGTTGACATTAGTTTCTGCATTAACATCTGACTCAGTTGCATTCATGTTCTTCACTGTATGTATCTCATTACAGCTGAAATTGTGATCTGATAAATTAGGTTCAATTTCAGAAAAAAGTTGTCTCGCTTTATTCAATGATTCTTTAGATAACTGAACAGGCTTACCACTCGCTGTGCTAAAAAACATGTATTTATCGGTAGACAAATCTGATATACAGTTCCCTTTGGTGGAAACCCTGGTGTTAAAACACGTGCCCATTTCAAAACTTTCATCTGAAGTTTCACAATTTGATTCAGAGACAGTGTCCACTAACATGGGCATAGCACATGGTAATGTTTGGGCAGTTCTACACAATTCTTTGGTTACAGGAAACTGGGATACATCTGAATATCCCATCGGCATCTTCTCTACATTCAAGTAACCAGAAGTAATGCAGTTTTTACTGCCAAAAGCATCCAAAGAATTTCCTAATGTATTACATTTATTTGTTTCAGAGTGAGATTCCAAGTTACTGTAGTTTTTATGAAGAAATTGTTGGGCATTTTTTAATGCCTGTGGAGAAACTTTAACAGCTTTACCACTTGCTGTTTTGAAACTGAATGCAGCTGGTCTAACTTTCAGTTGTTTTGAAGTTGAGGTTCTCTCTTCATTAGTTGGATATTTCTGTAAGGTGCCAGTATCCACTAAATGTAAATCACATTTTGAATCTTGATTTTTACATGCTTCTTCCAAAATACTGATTTTTTCCCCTCCATTAAAATATGATTCAGATGCATTTATATCCAAGGCCATTCCTTTAAAGGTCAGTCCATTCTTTAAGCCCTGTTTAACCGTATTTGACAGCACACCCAAAGAATCTTCAAAATTATCTTTAGAATGTCCAATTTCTCTACATTTTTCAGCTCCTTCTCCAAATTTAAATTTTTTTTTAACTGAATCTTCAACACTAGGTTTTATAAGATTACCAATATTATTCATATTTCCAAAAAAGAGAGCTTCTTCTGAAAGAAGATGCCTTGCTTTAAGTAAAGATTTGTCAGTAAATGTAATTTGCTTACCACTAGCTGTATGAAAGCCATTAGTTTGTTTTTCCCTGTTTTCAGAGACATTCTCATGGTTGCATCCAAAAAAGATTTCAGTCCGATTTAATTCTGTACTCTCTTTCACAGAAGGGATAACTTCTTTATGGCTAGCATTTGTCTTCCTTTTGCAGTATGACATATTATTTATCTCTTCCTGTATATCAGAGCCAATCAACAAATTAAGTCTCTTACTTTTTTCTGCAAATATGTTCCCATCAGTAACAGTGTGAATGCTCTGTAGAAAATATTCCCCCCCCGGCTTATTTACTTTTTCCTCTTGTTTTGAAATAAAGCTTTCTTTTGCACCTGCATCACTCCAAGTATTTTTTTCAGTTTTAGCAACTTCAACTAAGCATGTTAGATCAGACAAAGTTTCTGGGCAATTATTGTTACAGCAAGTTTTCCCACAATTTACAAAATGATGTACGGGTAAAGCATTTTGATTTTTAGTGGATAACAATTCATTTTCTGATACATGTACAGAATATTTTTGAATAATTTTCAAGTTAACTTCTGTGGTGCTAGTAATCTGGACAACGCTATCTTTATGGCAGTCCACATCTTTTAACCTATTTTCTGTGTCTTCTTTTACAAAAGCAATTGTATCTTTTGTGGTACCTTGTATTATATATCCAGCGGTTCCTTTTTTGGTTTTCTGAGGCCAATCAATATCTATTTCTTTCACAGGCATATGCCAGCTATTGCATTTGTTTGAACCATCAGTTTCTATTTTATAGGAGTTCAATATTTCATCCATTCCGTTCACATTGCTGGCTAATTCTGTACCTCTTCTTGTAATCTCATCTTTGTTCTTAACTGAACTATGATTTCCCAGATCAGACTGTAAGGGATCTGAAATAACTTGGACAAAACATTTATTTTCTTTTCTGTTTGATTTCAGCAATATAACCTGCTCATTGCTTTGTCTATCAACATTACATTCACCAGTATCTATATGCTTAAAGGAGGACTGATTATCACCTGGATTCTTTTGCACAAAATCGTCCACAAATCCTTTATCTTTCCAATTCTTAGAATTTAAACATTTTTTATCAAAACATCTAGTTTCGTTAGTGTTATTGTACATCTTAGTCTTGTGTTTTCTAAACTGAGTAAATTCAAATTGACTGTCTGTTTCTTCCAATATATTAGAAAGTTCAGTAATTTCAGCTACTTGGCTTGCTGTTAAATTTTGTTTTTCTTCAGGGTGCTGTTTTTTAAGTACATTTTGAACAGACTTATTGTCATATTCAGGAAAACAAATTTTCGTATCATTTGAGTGAATAGAATTCACCACAGAATCAGAAACAGGTAAAAAGTTACATGCATGTTTATTTAGTTCATTTTGTCCAACTGAAAAATTCTCAGTATTTTCCTGTTTATTTTTACTTGAAATAGCACCTTTTTCTTCATTCTGAAAGTCTTCAGGAAGTTGATCTTCTATATCCTTGAACAATAATTTGCCTTTTCTGATTTTATCAGCAGATAGCACTATCTGTTTATCAGATGCAGTCTTAAAACTTTTGAATTTCTGGATTTTCCTATGACAAAGACATCCTAATTCTCTCTGCTTATTACCATTTAACCTTAGTAATGGAGACAGTTTTGTATCCATTCCTTTCTCCAATACCATAGTTTTAGATTTTGTTGCTTTTGTTGAATGAATACCACTGTCCAAAAATTGTGCAGTTAATTCCAAGGCTACTTGTTTATTTTCTGTTTCTGATACTTGCATTGGCACGTTACATTCTTCAATAAATGCTTCTTGTGATGAACTATAATTTGGAAAATCAGTCTTTCTGTCCACACAAGTATTACTGTCACAGATTTCATGGAGTCCTTTTTCAGCTACCTCTGTTTGATAATTAGCAGCAATATCTCTAGAAAACATTACAGTTTCTTTCTTCATATTATTTTTTAGAAGTAGTGCTGAACTATCAGTAGTGTTATGTTCGATATTTGACTTTTTACTACCTGGAGTTTCATATAACATGTTAGCAGATGTATAGCATTTTTCAGAATCTATTTGCTTGCTTGCTTTTGTGGAATGATTATCAGCACTTTTAATTTGTCCTGTAAGAAGTTGAATTATAACAGGGATGTTAATTAAAATGATATCAATAGAAACATATCTTAAATTTCTGTAGTATAATATTGTACTAAAGCCATTTTTTCAGGATGTCAGCTGAGAAGCCACAATTTTTGCTTATTATATCTGAATTACAGATTTTTATTCTATATCTGAAAAACCTCAGATATTAAAGCATTTGTATGCATTTATATTTATAGATTAAACAGAACAGATTTGTCTTTAGCAAAGAAACAGCTTTCTCTGAGATATTTAAATCTTTTTCAGTCATACCTATCTGAACAAGATGCATGTTTTTTATTTTGATTTCCCCAATAGAACATTCTGATAGAGTTGATTTTTTAAAAATAAAATGTGTATCTTTTCAACATACAATAAATAATTGGAATACAGTAGCATGTTCTTAGCAAAATCAAGTACTTTTTTCTAGAAATATTTGAAATTACACTCTACTTTTGGAATGGTATATTCAATCTACCTTCCTCTTCATTAGTTCTTAGAGAAACCTTTCTCCATCCAGAGGTGGAAGAAAGGAGGGAGATTCCTTTATTTTTAAGGTGTTATTTTTACAGATATTGATCAGCAAGAGGCAGTATATGATCAGTTTCATTCTATCTGAAACTAGTCAATTGTCAATTACTAAGACCCCAAAGCTCTGTGGGCTATGTATACCTGATAAGCCTCAAATAGAACAAAACAGGCCTCCTGATAGTCAGTATCTGAAATTCCACTATTTTTTTTGTTCTTACAATTAACCATACTTTCTTATTTTATCTACCTGAAAATGACTTCAGCAATATTAACATATATACAGTATATTTTAGTAAACTTTTTCAATGCAGTAAACAGAAATCACAACGAGACATATACGGAATTTTCAGATTTAAGTTTTAGAAGTCAAAACACAAAGGAATATAAATATTGTACCTTCATTCTTGATTAGGATTTCAGAAAGTTCAGAGATACCAGTTTCTAAATTTGTACACACTGGCACAAAACAAGTAAGAGATCCATCTCTCTGTGTAGTTCCTTCTTCCTGCTGAACTAGAGAATTGTTTAGAGCATAAATGAATTTTTGGGGCCGCCTTTTCAAACTGGAAAGTGAGCTAATATTTTTCAACCTTGACTTTGTGTGTTGTCTGTCATCACTAGAAGCTTGATTTGAAATATTACCTAGAAGATGGCCGGAAGAACTTTTATCCTTTCTTGAGAAATCAGAGCAACTACTTTGGACTTCTGAGAATTCTGTTAAAGTTCTGCTCTTTAAGAAATAATTATTCTCTGAAAAATTTACAAAAGAAAACTCCTCATCCTCAGCATGTTTCAATGACATTGAATCATTCTTAATTAATAAAGGGGAGTTTTTGGAAACTAATAACTTTTTCGGAGAATTCATCTTACTATCTTGTATTAGACATGTTGAGTTCAACATATATGATTTTACTATTTTAGGACTACTGCATTCTTTTTCAACAGATGATGGACTACTAGGAGAACTTTTCTTGACTTGTAAGGTAGAAGATGAACTAATGCCCTTCATGAATTTTTTTTCAAGCTGCGTTATTTCAAGACCAGACAAGTCCAACTGAGACCATGGACAAAGCAAAGATGATGGCATATTCTTCTTTCTATTCACTGCATTCTGTATTTCTGGGACATTTATATTCAGGTTACATTTAGAAGATTTTAACTTTTTTTCATATTTTATTTCATTACTACTTTCATTAAAAGCCTTAATCATTTCATATTCTCCTTCAAGTTCATCATGATTCTTTTCATAAAAAAGAGCTTTTTTATTCTCCTCAACTGAGTTTATTTGTTTAAGAAAAACTCTGCTGTTGGCAATATTCAGAGAAAAATCATTTGTTCCATCATGATTATCTTCATCCTTTGATACATTTGATGGCTTTTGGTATCCATGTAACTCAACAGGAAATGCATTCTTATCAAAAGACTCATTTAAAAAACTTTCAAGATCTGTAAATAATTGCAAAGCAACAGCATCAGAAGTAAAATCCCACTATAGAAATTTGGTAACAAAAAGTTATATGAGAATTCAATCATAAAATCTAAGTAAAGGCTTGTGAAATATTAATGTAGTTATTTGTACATGGAAATCTAATATCTGTTTGAAACTAATTATCTGTAATGGTATATGGGAATAACCTTGGGAAACAGGGCAAGGAGAAACAGCCAAGGAACAGGAAAATAAATTACCTTGCAGCAGGAATGTGGGTTCAGAAGTACTTTCAGATTTGCAAGAGTTTGTTAATGTAACTTTGCAACAAAGTAGAATTAGTTCATATGGTCATGTTGTCTATCTGGTCTACCTATTAAGGCTAACACTATCCAAAATATTATCAATTATGGTTCATTTATTAGACAAAAATAAACAAATACCATATCCTAAACACATATTCTAATATTTAATAAATAAAAATCTTAAAGAAAAAGAAGCAAATCAAGAGATAGGAACTGCTAATAAAGGACAAATGCTTACTGTGGATTTTGCTGTCCATTTCTGCATGTGAAATTTCAATACCTGATGAAGATTGCCTATTAATATTATTGCTCTTCAGACTTTTCTCATATTTGGAAAAAATACCATACATGATCTAAAAATCAAAGCAATGAAAAATTAATTGATAAACCTACATAAAAAAATTCTAATACAAAAAAAATGCTCATTCTTTACTTACAGTATCAATTATTTCATTATGGATCTTTGTTCCACAAATGGAATCATTTCTTCTTTCTACAATTCAAACGACAATACATATTATTTGTAGTTATTTTGTGACTCATTGGTGGAAATCAATGTTTTATGTCAAGCTTTCTGAGGATTTTATTCCAAAATTCAGAACATATTTAATAAAATAAATTGAACAATGAAATACTCTAATAAAACTATTGGCACTTATATTAAGCTTGAGCAATGCAACCACTTGCAATGATTGCAATGAATTATGTGTAAATATAGATCCAACCGTATTTATCTCTTTTAGTTATCTTTCCTCAGATAGTCATTGATTTACGATCGGTCATTTAGTGACTGTTTGAAGTTATGACAAATCCCCCACACAACCCATAGCCACATAATTGCATTTTTGGAGCTTGGCAACTGGCTCACTGCACATGATTATTTGCAGCATCCCACAGTCATATGATCACAATTTTTTGATGTTTTTTGCCAGTTTTCCAGTATTTAAGTCCTGTTTCCAGGAAAAACCACCAATTGGGTAAAATGGATTCACTTAAAGACTTCTGCAAAAAATACTGAAAAATTGGTCACATGATACTTTAACCTCCGACCACGGTGACTTATGACTATAAGTCTGGGGTCAATTATAGTCATAAGACAAGGACTACTTGTAGTAGACCTGTAATTATTCAATTTAACCAAACTTTTAAGAATACATTTGATTTCATATTTATTTATACTCAGTCTTTCATTCAGGGACTCAACTCACTATAATTCCTCCTATTTCTTCCTATAACAGATTAGTAAAGTATGGTGGACTGAGAGACAGCAGCTGGCTCCAAGTTAACCAGGAAGCAGTGGCTGATGATGTACTCAAATTGCATTTTCTCACTTATTGTCCATCATAGTAACCAGTACACCACACCGATTCTATTTCTACTTCTTTAACAATATTGAAAATGAAATAAGTATATGACTAATAATTATCAACTGATTTCAAAAGAACAATAAATTCAATAACAATCTATAAATTATATTAATTACAATTGCAAAATGTCCCTTGTAGCTACTCTGTATTTACTGTTCTTTATCCTCACAGCTTTGTCATAACCATGTTATTTTCATTACCTATTATGACAGTTGGAGAAAGTGTAGGAGGTGTTGCTAATGAACTTGACCAAGTCATATCAGGATCTGCCTCTGCTCCCAAGCTCTCAGAGATACATTTCTGTGTCTGAACCTAAAATATAGTGAACAACTATTTACACACACACACACACAAACATATGGTATTCTCATAATTAAAATATTTTAGAATAAAATTACCTCAAAAATCTTGGGTGTTTGTAATAAACTTTCATTTAGTACTGAAAATATAAAAGAAGGTATCAGTTCTTAGAATGAGCATATATTTATAAACTAATACAACTTTCAGTGCAATAGATAAAGACATTAATATTTACCATAATTATTATTTTGTTTTTCTTGTACAAGCGTACTGAAATATAAAGAAAAAAGTTATTTAAATCAAAAGCATCCTTAAACACAATTTTAATTTCTATAACTTAAAATATAATGAACAATGTCCATACATCCAGCTCATCCAAAGTCATATTTTAAAGTCAATATGAATAATCTGAGAGCTTCTGATTCTATAGCACTAATGAGACCAAGTAGTCCTTTATTAGTCACTTTAATTTCTCCAAAAGGCAACAATAACTTATTATATAATGAGACTTTATATCATAGTTTGAAAGTAATTATTTTCTTATCTCTCTGCAGAAGTATATTTAGCTATCAGAATTTATCTTTAGGAAAATATACATATCATAAGTACCACAGGGGTATGTCATTGCAGCATATATACTTCTTAGTTGGTGGAATATAGGCAACAGTATACTGGCTTGCACCGAAATCTGTGCAGCACCTACACTAGAGTAATAGCGGGGTAATATTAGGCTTTGATTGCATTTATTTTGATCAGAATGTGTCCAAACTGATTAACACTGTTCTTAAAAGATAATGGTAAATGTGACATGGCCATGATTAAAATTAGTTACTTAGTGTATTTCTTTCCCATTCTACCATACTGGTAGGTGAAAGCCTCAACTGTTCAAATCTATGTTCTACAAAAGATGGGTCCATCTGTTGACAGCCATGGCATATGAAGAAAAATGTATGTATAAGTGGTTCATAGGTTGAAATGAGATAATCTGAATGAAGGTGAGCTGATCTTGTAGAGTTGATAAATACATGTAGGGAAATGTAAATTTAACTATAAATGAAATAGCTAAAATGTTGTGACAAGGTATGGATCCATGTCATCTAAAGTGTTGTTGGTGTACATGAAAATAGAAATTCAGTGATAGCTGTTACTGTTCAACACATTGTAATAAAAAATGAGCAGGGATGAGTTTGGGCATAATTGTGGAACATTCTCACTGAAAACCTGTTTGGTAACGTGAAATATAGATAGGATAGGGCAGATAGGAACATGGAAAATAAAGAAAAAGTGACTGGACCGTTCAGAGATCCAAAAATTAATGAAAATAATAATTTGTATATTTTTGAATATTTGCTTGGAAAATGTTGTTTCAGATTTATGGTTTAAGCATGTGTATGTGTGCATGTGTATGTATACATACACACCTCCAATTTAATTGAAAAGCTTAATTGATTTGTTTTTATACGATTAAAGACCAATACTGTTAATAAAAGATACAAGAATGACAAGAGGTTCTGAATGAGGGATATACAACAACTTGGAACTATCAAGAAAGATCTTATGCAACCTTAGAAGGAAAAATGTAAAAAAAAAAAAAAGAGAGAGAGAGAAGACTGAATTACTGCAGGAAAATAAAGCATAAGACTATGAATCTTTGTAGTAGTGATGGAAAATCAATTGATCTTCCAACAGAATGAATGGAAAGTAGACATAATGAAAGTGCATGTGAAAGTTGTTTGGAACAGTGAAAAAAAGTATGCTACAAATGCTTCAGAAATGTATGGAGTAATGCTAAGGGAGAGTATGAAAAAAGATGCCTAGTAGAATAATGAAGTGAAAGCTGCAAGATAGGTGCATATAGGAAGATGATTGTTAAAAAATTTAGGAAATATGTTGTATTAAGAGAAATAGGTAGTCAGAAAAATATATATTTAAAGAAGAGGTAAAATTAAAATTAAAATTAAAATAAGTAGAAAAAATGCAGAATGATTTTGCTGGAAACATTTTTAATAAGTGAAAAACACTAAACAAGATCCTCCAGCAGAATGAAAACTATTAAAAATAAAAGTATTGAAATTATTTGGGATAATAGTGGAATATAAGAATGTGTTTCTGCCCTTTTTGTTGGGTGGGGAGAAAAAAGCAGAAAATTGTGTTGATGGAGTTGATGAGATTCTTAGAAATGGAGAACAAAAGTATTGCATGAAAAAGCCAGAGCAAGGATGTTTTGCAACAGCAAAAAGGTACAGAGAAATATATACTGAAAGAAATAAATGTTAACTAGATATAGCTACATTGTTTTTTACACATTGTGCCCTAATTTGCTTCGCTATTTCTTATGCCTCCAGAAAACGTATCCACACCAATGTCACTACACTCATTTCAATATACCAAATAATTAAACAGCTAAATTCTGAGGCACTTGTTGCCATGTAGAATCAATCTGGTGTAGCAGTGAGCCAATTTGCTAGTTTGGTTGGTTAAAGGCATCAGGCTAGAAACCAAGAGACTGAATTCTAGTCTTTCCTCAGATGCAAAGCCAGCTGAGTGATTTTAGCCAGTCACTCTTTGTCAACCATAAAAGGCAATAGCAAATAACTTCTGAAAAAATAATGCCAAGAAATCATGGATATGCCCAAGCACTGTGATATTACCTTGATTCAAAAGGTAAATTTAGCTGTAATAATGGAATTTTTTGTGTTATTATAGACAAGATCTATATTTGCATCAGCACCACAGATAAATAAATGAGATGCACCTTGCAATGACACAGGAACTAGAAAGATTCATTCCTTCATTTGATTCATCCACTTGTGTCCTCAGTCTAGGCATTTCACAGAAAGTTTTACCTGTATCAAAGAAATGTAAGCAAAAAAAACTCTCTTTCACTGATAGTTCAATTTTTTTCTACATTTGTCTAATTTAATCTTGAAGGCTATAGGAAGTAAGTTTGTTACTTAACCATTTTTTAACCATTTAAACCATTTCTAGCCTCACAATTCCATTGCCCTCTTTGCTTATGCTCACTTTCCCCCTTTTAAGTTAAACCAGTTTAAATAAAATCTAGTAATCCAGGATCTAGTTCAGCCAAAAATGGAAGAGCTTTCCTTCCCCTTAAGGGCTTTAGGGATTTTAGCTATGTAAATTAATAGCCTTCTTGAGAATTAAAATTGCTTATAGCAGGGGTGTCAAACTGCTGGCCCATGGGCCGGATGCGTCATGGCGAAACGGCGCCCACCCCATTGCCGGCAATGGAAAAAAAGTCATGATACGTTGCAGCACGTCACGTGATGTGAGTTTGACACCCCTGGCTTTATAGAAATGAGACTAATATTACTAATATTATGTGTATGTCATAATTTTTTAGTCTTTGACTATAAAATTAAATTTATAGAAATGAGACTAATATCACTAATATTATGTGTATGTCATAATTTATTAGTCTTTGACTATAAAATTAAATTTTTCCCAGAAATAGCAAAACCATTTGATTAACTAAAACTTACAAATTTATGAGAAAGGATACTGAAGTTAAATATTTGGTAGTAGTAATTACTAGATTTATTTACCTCAACTTATTTACCTCACCCTACCTCAACTTAATCTCCATCTAGATTCTATTTTTCCTTTAAGATCTCAAAATGGCAAACATTAGGATCTCTATTCTTTTTATTTATCCTTCAAAACCCACTCTTATGGGTTAAGTTCACTTGAGCAATAGTAATTGAATGAGTTAGTGAATTCCACAGAGGGAATGGGATTTAAATATGGGTCTTCCCTTTCAGTACCAGTTGCACATTGGCTTGGTTACTCTGAATCTGCTGACAATTTCTTCTTATTGGTGGGTATTACCATTTTGGAAACTTAAAGAATGATATTCAAAGAACATAAGAGATTAAATCTATAAAACAGTTTACAGAGATTTTACAAATCTATATTTTAAATAAAGTGAGTGAATATAAAAGATAAAGATTTTCCTGTCCAGTCGTGTCTGAAGTTAAGATACGATGCTTATCTCTGTTTCTTGGCCGAAGGGTTTTGTCCTAAGACATTTTCTGTGGTTATAGGGCCAGCATGGCTATATGCCAAAGGTGCACAGAATGCGGTTACCTTCCCACCGAAGTGATACCTATTAATCTACTTGCATTTGCATGCTTTCGAACTGCTAGATGGGCAGGAGCTAGGGCAGGAATGGGAGCTCACCCTGTCGTGTGGCGCTCGGGTCTTGAACCTGGACTGTCAGCTTTCAAGCTCAATGTTTTTAACCCCTGAGCCATTGCGCCCTGAGTAAATAGTAATGATCAATAAAACATATGAAGCCCCAAGAATATTCTAAAGATACAGATGTTAAATATAATTTTAACAAAACATTACAATGTTGAAAATGCTTCAGAAATTAGAGTACTAATTAAGATTATGGAACATTTAGTGATTCAGAAATGAATTTCAGAGAATTCCATTTTCTCCCGACTATGCCATTCCAAGCACAATTGCAACTTACAGAAGTCCTTTGAACCATTGCTCCAAATATGGTATTCTAGAGAATCTGGATGATCCCTTTCCTATTGTGCTTCATGGGCAGACTACCCTTGAAATACCTCAACTCTTCCTAGCTCAAAAGATTTTTGAAACTGATCTAACACTGTAGAAAGAGAAAGGTTTTGAAGGAAACAAAATGCTCTGTTCCTAGATCAATGAATGTTGCCTTCAAGATGCAAGCAAAAAGTTGAAATATAGTAGATTACCTACTACATACTAGACAATATATATCCAGGATGAAATCTGGTCTATACACTTTCAGTTTATACCCAGAAATGGTTGAAATTGTCTTCTATTGTTTCATTCTTTTATGGAGATAGGGCAAAAACTGTTGTTTTATAATTACCAACCCAACATTCCAGCTTTATACGAACCACAATGTTTGAGCTGACATCTAATATCCTCCAAATTAGTCACTTTTCTACTTGTGGACCTTTATGTAGCCAGAAAAGTACAATTTCCACAGAAGAGGTATCTGCATTGTAACATTTCATTTTCATACTACATCCATTTTGTAAATGCTACACATACAAAAATGTTTACAATTTTGGTTACATATTATTTCTTACCTTACCTGTTTCTTCACTGGACTGAGCTGATTTTTCTATAGGAGAAGTAAATGTTTTTAAATTTTTATTCCGGTCTTTAAAAATCATGGGAGTTGATACTGATGAGTTATTTATAGACAACTTCCCTTTTGGGGTTTTGAAAGTATTTTGATCCATAGTTTTGTGTAAGGGGTCTTCTGTTTTTTTCGCATCATAAGGTGGAGCTTCTGAACTGAGTTCTTCAAACCAATTGAGACTTATTGGTCCTAGGTCTAAGAAAAGCAGTTGATACATTATTTAATGTATGTTTCAAGTTATAATTTAATGATTATTACTAGATTAATAATTGTTTCCACTAAATTCTACATAAAGTAACTAACAACTAACTGCAAGCTTCTCTGTTATCAGCAGAAAGATTCACCTCCATGCCAAATCACTGGAAGGCTTTTAGAAAGAGAAACAAAGTCTCCAGCTAATGTATATGTTAATGCCAATTGGGAAACAGCTCAATTGCTGGAGCTGTTGTAATCCCACCTTTTCTTTCTCAATATATTTGCTAATATATAATAATATATTAATAAAATAATTATGGTTTATCACGCATTAATTATATTATTTATAATCACAGACAATAACAGAAAAAGGTGAAAAAACATGAGAACCCTGGCAGTAGCTACAATTAAGTGTGCAGTTTCATCTTAATTGTATACCAATCTTCCTAAGTTTTCTCTAACTCTTTTTCTAACTTGGTCATTCTGAAACTGGGGAAGCAGCTATCCCCTCTCAGACCAAGGAATATCAAAATAATTTCAATCTTGTCTCCAGAACAAGTAGGAAATAATATCTACTATAAGATACATTGTATCACCTATAGAAAATGAACTTGCAATGTACTATTTACAAAGGTAATTTTGCAAATCATATTTCAAGGAAAAAGTTTCATATAGGCTGTCCTCGACTTACAATTTCTTCAGCGACTGTTCAGAGCACAATGGTACTGAATTAAGGGACTTACAATCTGTTCCAATATTAGGTCAAAATTTGGACTCTTGGCACTCTATCCACACTTGCAACCACAAGGGCGCTACAACTACGACCTGCCTATTTATGCTCTTTTGATTCTCTGCTGTCTCCCCATCGACTTTTGCTGCTGTTTTCTTCCGCCCACTATTGTTGAGGCATACCTGGCCTGGCTGCTGTGCTGTATGGTGCTGGCTTCATGCAAAGAAAAAAGGATTCCCTTCCCGCCCACCCACCCCCAGCCAAAAGCAGCTTGAATTGAAATAGTACCTGATTCGATGTATTGTGTTTTGAATATTTCAAACAAAGATGGTTTCTTTGCAGATGTATCAACATTTTTCTTATCCATCACACTGCTGATACAATTAAGAAAGTCTGCAAAATAAAGAGTTCTCAAAATTATATTAATTTATCATATTCGACAGAAATTCTATTCCTTTTTCTTCTACATTGTTTTGTCATCATATACCCTCCCCACAAGAAATGCAAACATTTATGGTCACAGCACTAACATCATGAATGAACCAATAAGATAAAATAAAGCTGTATAATTTATAGCTTATATAAAAATACCAGGTGAATTTATTTTGACAAATTATGAGGGCTGGTTCAGACATAGATCTAGAAGTCTCTTAAATAGAATCAAAAGACTAAAAACAGACTATAAGATTTTGTAATGTCTAATTCCGTTAATTGATTGGCAAGAGAGTCAAGACAAAATATAATCAATGAAAACTGCCGGCAGTCTTTGTTGTGTAATGTCTATAGTAGTTGATCTTTAAGGGAAATTAGATCAGACTTTTAAATTGGTATTTTGTTTCAAAATGGATGGTTTATTTATAAGACTCATTATTCCTATGCAGAATTGTAACATGTTTTTAAGTATGTATCTTCTACTTATAAGTATTGCCACAACAAATCCCAAAATATAGGGGGGGAAATCCAGCAACTGCAAGTGTTTTATAGAAACAAACTGCTTGAAACTGAAAGTAATGATATTATAGGAATAAGCTACATCCTACAATACCGTAGGACAATACCGTACTTTTTCAGAAACTGAATGATAGGATCGTATTTGTATACAGTCAAGACTTCCTCATATTTGTTAAACTAGTAACAAATTGCCAGGAATTAACATATGATGTTTAAAACCTGCGAACCCTCTTGAATTTTTAATATTTCCGCATAAATATGACCTAAAATGTGATCTGTTGTCCACACAAATTCTAAAACTAGATAACAAATCAATTAAGGAAATGTGTCAAAAACATATCTGTTCATTTATTGAGGAAAATGATACAAAGCTACATATTTCTATATGGCAAGAGTATATGAACCTCTGGGATTATCAGTTCATTTGAAGGGGAAACTAGCATCATGTGTTTCAATTAGTGGGATGATAACCAGGTATGAAGGTGGGAGGTCCCGTCTTATTTTAAGAATGAAAATGTAGGATCTTTGCAACACAAGCATGGAAGAAGTGTGTCATGGCTTGAACAAAAGAGACTTCTGATGACCTCTGGAAAAGAATTAATCGAGGCACATTGGCTGGAAAAGAGTTACAAACTACTTCTAAATAGTTTAGATTCTACCAGTCTGTCAGGTGCCAGGAAGATTGTGTATAAATGGAGACAACTTAACCCTATTATTATTTTCCCCAGAAGTGATCAACAGACCAAGAGCATACCAAGGGCAAGATGCATAATGCTCTGGGAGAACCTCAGGATAATGTCAAAGAAACCAAAGGCCTATCTTGAATTGGTGAATGTCAGGATTCATGAGACCACCATTAGGAGAATACTGAACAATGGTAGAATAGAATATAGAATAGAAATGTTATTGTCACTTTAAATGCACACTAATCAGCATACATTAAAATGAAATTTCACTGCATTCAGCTCTCAAAAAATACCATTATGCATATAACCACATACACACACGACACAGAAAAACATCACAGTCTAATTCAAATGTATATATATATACATGGCGGAAAAAAAGAATCCTGTGAATTTACAAGACGGATGGCATAAGGAACAAAGCTGTTACAGAATCTAGTAGTTCTGCTATAAATACTTCGAAACCTCCTCCCAGAGGGGAGCAACAGAAACAGACTGTGCAGTGGGTGTGTGGGGTCTCTAACAAAGCTTTGAGCTCTAAGCACATAGCATTTATAAGCAGTATGCTGAATAATGGGAAGCGAGCTTCCTATAATCTTCTCAGCTGTCCTTACCCTCTCTGTATGGACCTTCTATCTGAGGCACTGCTATCACCAAACCAAACAGTGATGCAGTTTATTAAAACACTTTCAGTCGTGCCTCTGTAAAAAGTGGCCAGGACTAAAGGAGAAAGATATGCTCTCATTTGACACAGGAAAGGCAAACACTAGTTTGCACGCTTCACTAAAGATAACGTGTGAAGAGACCAAGTCAGATTGTTGCCATAGTTATCTGCACTCCCAGGTACTTAATACTATTGACCATCTCCACAACTGCAGCCTTGATACAAAGTGGAGTATGAGGACTGCAAAGAGAAAGTCACTACTCAAAAAAAAAATTGTTGCCCAGTGCCCATCTATAGTTTGTGAAATACCACATGGATAGGCCAAAAGGCTATTAGAGGAAAGTTCTGTGGATGGATGAGACTAAAAGAGAACTTTTGGCTTAAATAAAAAGATGGTGAAAAGCAACACTGCATTCCAGCATAAGAACTTTATCATATCTGTGAAACATGGTGGTAATAGTACAGGTAGTCCTTGACTTACAACAGTTAGTTTAGTGACCATTCAAAGTTACAATGGCATTGAAAAAAGTGACTTATGACCAGTTTTCATATGGCCGTTGTAGCATCCCCATGGTCATGTGATCAAAATTCATATACTTGGCAATTGACTCATATATTTTGATGGTTGCAATGCCCCAGGGTCCCGTGATCCCCTTTTGCTATATTCTGACAAGCAAAGTCAATGTTGAAGCCGGATTCACCAGTAACAGTTTGACTAATTTAACAACCACTGTGATTCATTTAACCGTGGAAAGAAAGGTCATAAAATGCAGGCAAACTCACTTAACAAATATTTCACTTAGCAACAGAATTTTTGGGCTCAATTGTGGTCGTACGTAGAGGTCTACCTGTAATATGATTTAGGCCTCCTGATCACAAGAGCTTGCTATCTTTGATGGAACTATGAATTCTGAATTGTACTAGCAAATTCTATATGAAAATATCAGGGTATATGTCTATGAACTGAAGCTCAAAAAAAAAAAGCTTTTCGAATGGGCAAGTCAAAATCTTTACATTAAGTGTAGAAAAATGTTAAAGGATATAAGCAAGCAGTTCGTGAGAGGAAGCCCACCAACATCACTGAGTTAAACCTGTTCTCTGAGGAGGAATGGGCTGATTTTTTTCCAGTTTGTTTGCAGACTTGATCAACAGTTACTGGAAATGTTTAATTGGTTATTGCTTCCCAAAGAGGGCATACGTTACTAAAAGCAAAGTTTCACATTTTCCACATATACAAATATGTAGGTCTGGAATTTTCTCATGTTTTAGGTTTATATTTATGCAGAAACATTGAAAATTCAAAAGGTTTCACAAACGTAGGAATTGCTGTAAATCCCAACAGATTAAGACAAAATTCTAAAAATAACATTTATGAGAAATAACTTGGCTGTTTATAACTGGAAATTTGTTAGATTTTTATCTCAGCATTGTTACTTTATAGGTATCTCAAAGCAACAAACACACCTAATATTCCCTCTTCCTGTGAGGAGTGTTGGGTTGAGTGTGTGACTGACCCAAAGTCTCCCAGGTGGTTTATGTACCTAAGGCAGGATTAGAACTCAATCTCCTGGTTTATAGGCCAGCACCTTAACCACTACATCAAACCTGATATTGGAAATAGCGTAGCTAAACCCAGAAAAAATGACATTAAAATTATCAAGTTTAATGTCCAATTACATTGTGGTGGAGGGATCTGTACTATCTACATACCCACTGAAATTTACAAAGTGTAAAAAACAGTGGCAATTGGCAAAAAAGCTTGGAGTTGGAAAAAATGTTTCAAGTAGCCTTTTTGATATACTGACACTTATATTCTAATAGAGTACAAAAAATCCCATTCTATGGAAGCTTTGTATTTTCTGAAATCAGAATCAATGTTCCATCACTGTATTTCATCATTCCCTGTAAAAAGCTATTATGGAGAATGAAGCTGAAGTCTACCCCTTTCCCACCTCCACATCTGCTAACTAGGTTCTAAGAACATAAGTCTGTACAAAATAGGGGGAGCTGAATCCAATTGGACAAATTTGCAAGCCTATTCAATAGTCTTTGCCTCTGTTTGCAGGAAATTACACTTGAATGCCTATTTAGTCCATCAATCCTATCATTGTCATCCTAATATACATACCTGGAAGTAAATGTTTCTATTTACATAATATCTACAAGTAAAAAAGTATCCAATGGGGCTTGCCACAACTACACAAGTTTTGCAGAACTGGGCTGGTTTGATGAAATACCCCAATCAGCTGTGCTAGCACAACACACTGAGTACTAATTTTACTATATGACCAGCTGGCATAGCATATAGCCATAGAAGTATTTTAGTTTAAGTCTGCATTTGACCTCCAGGAAGGTTATGATCCAATATTTTTCTATCTCTACACACTTAGTTGGGAATGTTTAATTCATGTACTAATTTAATGTAATCTGAGTAGCAGGCAGAAGTATTAGGTATGTTCACCACCTTAAGTTAACTATCCAGTATAGGGGAAATGAAAATATAATCATAATCATCTTAGAGCTAGTTTGGTCTAAGGTTGGTTAAGGCATCAAGCTAGAAACCAGAAGTGTGCAAATTTTAGCCCTACATTCAGCATGGACCCAGCTGGGCGATTTTAGGCCAGTCACTCAGTCTTAGAAAGCAGGCAACAGCAAATCACTCTTGAAAAATCTTGCCAAGAAAACTGCAGGGACTTGTCCAGTCGGCAGGAGTAAAAAAAAAAAAAAAAACCTCAGTAGGAGGCACAAAATCTTTAATGCTCATCATTCTATTTAAGATCTCGCAACGATCAAATTAATCATTCAACGGGGTGCACCGTCCCTTTCCCTCAGACCGCACCATCCCAGATATAGAGAAGGCGCCAAGGCTTTATGGCAGGGGTTTTCAAACTTGGCCCTTTTATGACTTGTGGACTTCAACTCCCAGAATTCCTCAGCCAGCGTGCCTGGCTGAGGAATTCTGGGAGTTGAAGTCCACAAGTCATAAAAGGGCCAAGTTTGAAGACCCCTGCTTTACGGAGTCTCTCCGTCTCAAGCCCTGGAAGAAAACTCGACTTGTCTTCCACTCACCCGTTTCACCTCAGTGCCTCTCTTCATGGGTCAGCGAGTTTCTGAGCAAGAGAGCCCGCTAAGCAGAACCTCCGAAGAGCAGCCCCGCTGAAAAGTAGTTGAGAGCAAAAAAATCAACGGGCGAAGGAAGGTTCCTCGTAGCCAAGCGATGAAGCCCCGGTACCTCCGGGCTCCAAATCATCACAGCAACAACTTTCTCTGAAAGACAAATGAAGGCGCCAAAATCCGCCAACGCATGCGCAGTTTCAGAATGGGGAGGGCGGTCATTTCCTCACAGCTGATCCACTCTCGTAATCCGGAGGTTTTTCGTAGATATCAATAACAGTACGAGCGGAAATCAAATGGTTTCCCGCTGGGAACGGTGGAGCCCAGCTTTTGCCTCCGCTTTTCACTGGAAATGGAGTGAACCCCCGAAACTAAGAGAAGAGCCAGCGGGTAGACTGTAATGGTTTAATCCTGCCGCACTCAAAGGATCATGGAACTTGTGGTTTTTTTCTTCTTAAAAAGGCCCGTTCTAAAACACGAGTTTAAGTAGGTTTATATACAATACTTGAAGTACGCCTCGAACCACGGAATTCTGATAGTTCAGAGACAGGCACATAATTTCATTTTTCTCTCGGGAGATGTTAAGATCCTCTCCCCCTCCTTTTTCAAAAAGCTGCAAATATCCCATTGAAATATACTCACTTTTAGTTACCTTATATTAACTGCAACAATGAGAATCTGATCCTGCAAATCTCTTGTGAAAAAAGTTTACATTTTACAGAATTAACTGATTTGCTATATATATTCTGCCTTTCTTCCAGGAATTCAAGGAGACATAGAGTACTCACTTCTCTAGTTTCTCCCCACAGCAACACTCTTAAGTTGGTTGCCTCAAAGGTGGTTTTCCAAAAGGCAACAGAACTTTAATTTTTTTTCTTAAAAGTTTCACTTCAGTTCTGAAGAAGCTTCTTGGATGAGACGCCAAACATTTTCAAGGGGAAAAACCCCAAGAAAGTCCAGTTGCCTTTGGGAAAAGCATTTTTGGGACAACCACGACCTGGATGATTGAGAAACTCTAGATACTCTGAAGTTGGTTGTACTGTGAATGACTAGGTCAAAGTCACTGGTATACTTTTGGGATTGAATCTGGATGAGTTTGGATGCTAAGCCACAATATGATTTTATTTTACATACTGTGTAAAGTCTGAAGTCATTACACATATTAAAACTTAAGATTCTGCACCATAAACTTAGTTAACAAATTGCAATGTTTAAGCCAAAACCAAACATCACATTAAGAGTTGTGTGTTGCATGAACAATGAGCCATTAAGTGGTTTATTCTGGGTTAGTACATTATATTAACATAGTTAATTGTGACTTCAGTAAAACCTGGAGTTGAGACCTATATCTTCAACATGATGGCTTCCACAATATGCCTCATTGTATGTTTTTAAAGTTTATAATTTACACAGTTAAATGTAAAGTTAACATATTACTAAGCAATATGTCAATCATAAAATTCCACAAAGCCTTTTAGAGCATGCATATATTCCACCCAAAGTGTTAAAAATACACATGAAAGAAAACAAGCCAATGCTAGTTGAAATATGCTCACTTGTTTAAAAGACTAACAGAACCATCCAGGTTCTGAACAATCTGGCCAGGTTGCTTTCTGACAAATGGGGGATTGGTTACATTCAGGCAAACAAAGGGCCCATAGTTTTACTTTATTGAGTCAAATTGCCTGGATTCACAGAGCAAATTAAATAATTTAACTCTTACTGTTTGGATTTCCACAGCACACTAAATCACATTTTGACCAAAAGAACCAATGCTATTTGGATAACTAGGTTTGTGAAGAACAGGTTTTTATACTGCAACTGGGCCAATATTAGATGTTTATCAGATTGCATCTCCAAAATTCAGTTGATATCAATGTACTATCTTGGAATAAATGTTTCCACTCCCTAATAATTTGGTACGACTTAATTTTCGGTAAAGTAACCCTTTTTCTTCAAAGGAGCTGCTGAATCAAGTTGTAGTTTCATCTTTCCATTTACAGCCAACTGAATCCAAAACCTATCCGATTCATCATGAATGGTTCTTGGTTGCATTTAGTGGAAGCGCTTTATGGCGCGAATGCACCTTATTGTTTGTGGGTTCAAACCTGTAGACTCCCCACAACTCCGGCGCGTAAATTTCAAACGTACTTTACGAGCGTAGTCAGTACAACTGTTCCTTGATTAACGAAGAGCGTTTATTGTTTCTCGCCACTAGTAATGAGCACTAATTGCAACCGGCACTCCTGGGGGCGATAAAAGAGAGGGCAGGCAGGAAGCCTCCCCTTAAACCAGGCTCCCTGTCCCGGCATGGAGCGTTTCGTTTATCCGCCTTACAGCGTTTATCAAAGTTATGGGAGCAGCTTTACCCCAAGCCACAACGTGGCCTCGAGGCTACCGCCCAAACAGAAGCAGCCGAGCTGGAAGCAAAGCAAGAGTAGCGGCATCTCTAATCCCTACCGAGGGGTGCTGACTGCCCCTTCCTCGACTCCTCCGGTGTCTTCGCCGGATTATTTGGACACTTACAAGCGAGCGCAGCTAAAGGCGCTGCTGTCGCACGTCAGCCCGGGCCTCACCCCGAGGCTCCGTAAAGCCAACACCAAAGAAGTGGGCATTCAGGTGAACCCGCGGGCGGACGCCGCGGTGCAATGCTCGCTCGGATCCCGGCCGCTCCAGGCCGTCCGACCTCAAAGCCCCTCTGGCCGGCTCAGCCGGGAGCCACCGCTCCCAGGCTTCTACTCGCCCGTGCTCGGTCGCCGCCTTTTCACCTTGCCCGAAACGGCGGAGAAACCGAAGGTGCCGACTGAAGGGCCGGCCTCGCCACAGTTCAACCAGGAGTCCGAGGAAAAGGGAACGTCCGTCGAGGAGAAGGGAGACGGAGGCGCCGAAGAAAAGGCGGGAGCCGAGGACTGGCTGCCGGGCCACGCTGTCGGATACTCTGCCCAGCAGCTGATCGGAAAAGGAGGCGAGGCTGGGCAAGGCGGGGGTTGCCTCGCCGAAGAGGGCAAACGAACCACCTTCCAGGTGAGCGGCTCGGTGGTTTTCCGCTGGACGCTGCGCTTTTGGTTAGAAATCCCTCCGCTTTGATGAAAGGCGGAAGCGGGAAGGGGGAGTTTTTCAAAACGCCGTGGAAGAACTTGTGTGTTAACTGCACCCTGGCTGCCTGTCTTTGCCTAGAGCAGTGTTTCCCAACCTCAGCGTCTTTAGGATGTGGGGACTTCAACTCCCAGAATTCCCCAGCCAGTTGGGAGTTAAAGTAGCTGAGGTTGAGAAACACTGCACTAGTGTCTTGGGCCAAGGCCTGACATTTAAACGAACCAATCAACGAGTACCGTGAACATGCGAATACAACCAGGATATAATGTTTGTTTGTCACGTCTCTTGAGTCCCCATCCCACCCCAAACACAGGCATGGAATTTAACAGTATATTCGCAAGAGATGTTGGGATTAAGAATTATATAGACCGCTTTTTATAGTCCTGTACTTTTTGAATTTAGTACTGCTAGTAGCCTTTCTCTCTGGGGTAGTACTGTAATTGTTATGTGGGGTAACTTCACCCCTGAATGAGAAATAGGTATGAAGTTCTTGAAGATGTCAAAATAGAATAGCATTTGGCTGTGGCAGTAGAACAAAAGTGTATTTGGCCAGAAATAACTCTATCTTAATATTTGGAGAATGCTTTTTTTCATGCTTACAGAACAAGGTAAATATATGATGAATAGGATTTTTTTCTCAAATTCTGCATTTAAAAAGTGTGCTTTAAATGTTAATGGATTAAAGTAAATGTTTATGATTTAAGAATCTTACAAAGCAAATTTAGTAATTTACTGTTCATGAACAACTTTCAATTGCAGTTCTTAGAACAGAAATATGGCTATTTCCACTGCAAGGACTGCAAGACCAGATGGGAAAGTGCCTATGTATGGTGCATTTCTGGAACCAGTAAGGTATGTTTAAGGAAACATTAGAAAAGTTGCTTCTATTTAAGGTGTAAATTTCAGAAAAGGATTCAATGTCTGGACTGCATGTTAGAAAATGTAACTGCATCTCAAACTTGCAGAATCTTTTTAGGCTCAGTTTTGATTGAATGAGAGGAGTAAACTGGAAGTGATGTTTTTGTGCAATTTTTACCTGTTAGCTATAGCAGTGACCAACTGCAAATGCTGGAAGGCAGCATGTTGTTGGTTCACAGTTCATGATATTCTTGTTCACTTTCTCTGAACATAAATTATAGTTACATTTTAATACACTGAATCAGGTTTTTTGCTTTGGGTTAAATCATATACAATGTTAAATGAATGGGAAATCATAAAATGAGCTGAATAAGACCTTTTAATGTCTGTTTGGCACAATGAGTTTTGGTTCAGTTGTGCTGCAATGTATAATTTTT
Organism: Azemiops feae; assembly: GCA_023970755.1. Lineage (NCBI taxonomy): Eukaryota > Metazoa > Chordata > Lepidosauria > Squamata > Viperidae > Azemiops > Azemiops feae. The sequence continues at coordinate 1,016,002 of JALGBA010003860.1, read as the reverse complement.
TGCTGCTACATTTTAAAGATCCTCTGATCCGAGACTTCTCCCCTCAAATGTAGCACTTTCATTTTTAGGTATACTTTAAGCAGCTTTGTCGCAAGTGCCAGAAGAGCTTTAATCCTTATAAAGTAGAAGCGATTCAGTGCCATGTAAGTAAGACTTGATATTCAGCAACACACATTAACACATTAAAGAAGTATAAAAAGAAAAACTTGGATTTTTTTTCTGGCTTACAAATTGCAATGTATTAAAAGAAACTGTTTGAATCATCATATTGTAATATACAATACAATTCTCTGAGACAAATTGACTTCCATAAGTTGTCTTCTCCACCTCAACAAATAACAGCAATAAATGTGGCACTTTGAAACTTCTCATAGAAAGGCTATCATTTCGCACACTTTGGATACAATAGGCAGAATGTCAGGTCAGTCAGCCCATGGAATTGGAAGTTTGCTGCATCTGAACTGTAAGGCACTTACATTTATAGTAAATTATATCATTTGTATGTAATGTAATCATTTTTGTCAAATGATACTTTTGGACTTATTATTGGAAGAATTAATGAACTCTCTTCCTTTGATGACTGTTAAGTCTTACTGTTCATCAATAAGTATGGATAATTCAGATGCTTCATTTCCTTGTTCTTAATAACCAAAACTACCCCAGGAATTGATTAGAGAACTTCAGAGGATGGTTGTTAACTACACAATTAAAAATATAGGGTATGGCCATTTTTAAAATTTTTCTTAATCCTGGTTCAACATGGGTGTAGGGTGCTTATCCTTATGAAAGTATATCTTTGTTTAATGTTATTTGTGCAATAGGATTAACTTGTACCTTAGTTAATAGAATATTTTTCATCATTTATATTTGAAAAGTTTCTAGAAGATCACTAAGTATAATCACAACAAAAATAAACTTTGAAATAGGTTTTGATTTCTTCTACTAATTAAAGTTTGTTATCCTAAGATCTGTTCAAAGACTCGTTGCTCCTGTCCCCAGAAAAAAAGGCACATTGATCTCAAGAGACCCCACCGGCAAGAGCTATGTGGCCGCTGTAAAGGCAAAAGATTATCTTGCGACAACACCTACAGCTTCAAATACATTGTTTGATCTGTGCAGTTTGTATGCTGAGGTTGCATTTAGCTATGCACTTTGTTTCATAATATGGATTTGACTTTAGGATTCTGACCTGGCAATGGATAATGGACTAAAGATGTTTGCAATGCTAAGATATATTTGTAATTTATCACTGTACAGCCTAATTAATAAAACTTAAATTCTAATTAAATTGTATTTCCCTTGATGAGCATTAAAGAGAGATGGGAAAGCTGACATTCTTAATTAGAAGTAGGTGGAAAACTTACAGGGATTTTACATGCCAGATTAAAGCTTGCAAACAATACATTATATTCCTGCAATCTTTTTGTAGAAACAGTGATATATTTTCAGGATTCTGAATATAATTGAAATTATTGAAGTTTGATAAAGATTGAGCAGTATACTTTCATATTCACTGCGGCATTCTATACATGAAATTAAGTCTTAAATCACTGAAGGAAAATGGACTATGTAATAGATTTATATGATAGGGGTAACAATCATTAAATGGAATAAAAAGCACAGTAGTCTTCCTGAGTATCAGATGGCCTGTCTGTCTTGTTGAAATTACACATGAAAAAATACCTGAGCATACTAGTTTACTTAGGTATTTTGTATTGATAATATAAGACAATATCAGATTGCTAATATAGTTTGAATTTTGTGGCTCGTGTTAAATTATTTATATGTTAGCACTTTTGTTCTAGGAGGGACATTACTTTCAAAACTAATTTGCAAAAAAAATATATGATTAGGCCTATATTAGAAGAGATGCATACTGATTTTCATAGCACTATAGATTAAATATGCAATTTCAAACCAATGTAAAAACAGGAAAAATTTGATAAGATTTGGCCACTCTTCATAAACAATTGAGATTTTCATATCTATTTCATACACTAATGCAAAAAAAAAAATGTAATTTGAGTAGTTGCATGTGCAATGAGTTTGTACCCATTTCTGCTGCATTTTAGCAAGGAGATGTGGAAATAGATGGTTAAATGAAGCTTCCATGTTATTTTCAGTGGTTTTCAGATGATAAAAATAGTAGCAAAATTATACTGAAATCAACACAGGTTCTAAAGTTGCAAACACAGTTCAATTATGCATGATTGATAGTTCTTAGATATATGTACATAGGTTGACATTTCATTTAAAAAAATGATGGTGTTGGTTTAAACCTGGGTTATACACGAGCTGATAAGTAGCGCAATGAAGAAGAAACATGAACTTCATCTGTTCAATTATATTAGGTTTACTAACACTCAGAAACATTTGTTAATCTCTTACAAAGCATTCCTCTAAGAGAATAGTAACTAAGTGAGTAGGGCAGCACTCGAGTCACACAGTGAAAGAGGCACTTCATGTTAGCTTTCATGAGGGTTAGCTGACACGGACTTGCCACACAAGATTATAAGCAATAAAAATAATTTTATATCCCATTAATACTCCCCAAATCCATCTGATTATGGTAGTAGGCCTTAGTCACTAAGCATAAAGCTTGTCTCTCTTCCAACTCAATAGGGAGAAGAAACCAAGATAAATACCTAGCAAATGACATGTTGATTTTATAATTTGAGAGATACACTATTTTAATTCCTGTTTGAATCACTTTTAGGAAACGAAATTTTAAATTGGCTTCTATAATAAAGGTGGCACAATCCAGCAGGAAGAGGTTCACACCTATAGAGCCCATTCTGCTCAATCGTGGTGTTACGGAATAAGTACACTTACATTTTGCATAACATAATATGTATTTAACAGCTTGACTTTTCCATTACAATTCAAACTAATACTTTGCTTCTCTTATATATGTTCAAATTACTGTTTTGAGGAAGGGAGAACAATTTTCATATATTTGCAGAAGCCCTTTCAGCCTGGTTCCTTTCCCACTTGTTTGGACTGTTAAGTCCCAGAATTCCAGTATATTCTCTAGTTAGAAATTCTGGTATTAGTGGTCCCAACATCTCTGGAAGACGCCAGATTGACAAAGCTTAGCTAGAGAGAACCAGTTGAGCAAGAATACATTAATTTTAAGGGATTTTGTTAAATTTATATCAATTTGTGCAGGTTAATGTTTGGATGCATAGTGAGCACATAAAAGTTGGACTAATTTACATGTTGATTCAAGCCCAACTAAAAAAGAACCTGATTTCAAAATATTCTTACAGAATTGTTTCCATATATCTTATAGCATAAACTCATTACAATTTAGTACATTTACACACTAATGTGTATGTATATAGATATATGTATGTATGCATGTACATACACACACACATATATAGATTTTTATATTTGAGATCTAATGGTCAAAATATTAAAAGGAAATGCACAAAAACCTTTAAATGTATTTACAGGGTGAATAAGTGACACACACAATGTTGGAATAAAAGCGTTTCAAATGTGCAAATAACTTACATGCACTTATTTTAACTCTTTACAGCAGTAAGTGCAAAAATTTTTTGCCAGAAAACAGGAACATATATTACTAATAAGCAACCCCCCACTTGAAAATAGAAAGTAAATCTGATCTGTACTTAATAATTTCAGTGTTATATTCCAAATGTACATTAAAATTAAAAGATGCATGTACCAGTTCAAAAGAATTTAAATCAGACATTTTTCTACAAAATGACAACTTATGCCAGACCAGCATTCTTAATATAAATATACATAAAAGCAACTCTCTAGTAAAAAGCAGCCAAAATCTTTTTTTAAAAAAATCTTAGTCCATTCATAGGTACTTGGGTCTTAATAACAGACCTCGTGAAATAGGATCTAGTACCTTCCAAGACAGTAGCCTAGCAACATCAACAAATGTACTTCATAGCAGCTTATTTTTTCCCTATTTAGAAGATACACTAATCATATTTAAATTACAGTGCACATCTGTAGTCCTTTACAACAATTTTCATATGCAGAGGCTCTCAGCTTTCGCAGTGACAGTCTTTCAGTATCCTGTCGCTAGCTTCATTCTGCCTGTTTTTAATAACTTGGTCAAAGGAATAAATGTACAAAACTAAAAAAAAATCCTAAAGTGAAGGAGAGATTGCACTTTTGAGATCTAAAACTATTTTCTAGAAAGGAAGTCTTGCTCAGTGTAGTAGTCTTTGGTATGTAAGGAAGTCACTTCTTCAGTAGTGAATTGCAGTTGCCCTGTGAAAGTCATTTGGGTGTGTAGTTCAGGACAAAGGATTTGATGCTACCTTTCTCCTTATATTATGACTGCACTCTGAAAACACTGCCCAACTTTTCTTGGAAAATATTGTAAAAGTAACAAGATTGACTATGACTTGACCAACTCTTTCTAAAGCTGAAAATGCACTGAACCATCTCATCCCAGCATGGAAGCAATCCCAACCTGAAAGAGGTAGGGGGCACAAGTCTTTTGTCAGAGACTCGTGCCAGAGACACTGGAATCTGGAAGAAAAGAATTGATCACTCGGTAGCTTTGAGCTCGCCGGATCATGTCCCGGATTTCTATGTTCAGCTCCATCAGTTTCGTACAGATTTCGGTCAGGCTTTGGTTAGAGCCTACCAATGCATAAGTGCCAGATTGCCCTAGTGTTTGGTGCCGGAAGTAAATATTCAATAGAGTCTGGACTTCATCATCAGAACTGCTTCCAAAAATGTCATTCGGCCATAAATTCCTGCAATGAAACAAAAGTACAGAATATGCTACTGAAATGCTGTTTAACGCAAATGAAATCCCATTTCTTTATTTCTGTGCCTAACATGTAAAAAAGTTAAAAAACACACACCAGTGTTATAGATATCACAAAAAGAATGGAAAATACAAAGGCATTAATTACAATATGCAACACATTTAAGAAGATTCCTCTTGAATATTTCTCTCTCTCTTTTGAGGGAAGAGGAAGAAACTTCATTATTACCTAGTAAAGTAACTTTAAAACTCCTGGCTTTTTGTATAAAGCAGGTTCTCTTTTTTTATTTGCTTGAACCCATTGGGTTTTACAAGATAATGTAAAACAAACCAAACAAAACAGATATGCTGGTTTTTTGGGGGGAGGGGGGGGGCTTTTGACTTTTGGTACTATCTCATGTATATATTCCATGCAAAAGAAGCTTGAAAACCAAGACATAGATAGTTTAGTGGACAAAACCAGTAGATATACATGAGTATGTTCACCACTAAGTTGGCATAACATACTAGAACTTTGTTCCTTTCAACATGCAAAATTTAATTTGTGATCAAGACAAGTTTTTTTTTCATTTCAATACAGAACCTTCATTTCTCTAAGCGAGGGAAAGTGATAATAGACTGTGTTCCAAAGTTATAACATTTTTTGAACATGTAGAGAAACCTGATGAACAAAGGGAGCAAAGAACTTTTTAATTATTTCTCAATTATTAGATTGAAATGAGTCCCTTTAATCTGGAACCATCTATATAAATTCAGCAATAATATTCAGTATTATTCAGTAAAAACATACAGTATTTGATAGTTGTTCTTCAGAGAAAATAGGAAAATATGATACATTAGTCATATATTCTAATGTACCTGCATTCTCTTATTTGGTGTAGAGCTTTTCCAAGTTCATTGTTTTTCAGACACTCTAGCATAAATTGAATAGCTATTTCTGTAGAAGTGAACATGGGTTCAGAGGTACCACTTTCTATAATCGATGGATCAACTGCAATGGCAGCACTAGCTTCCTTAAGGTTTTTCTTTAACTCACTCAGGTCTCTTGACATATTTAGCAGCTGTGGAAGAAGAAAAATCATTTTCAGCAATGTACATTTTTCCCTTCCATATAAAAGATGCAAAATTCAAGGACAGATGAATTATTTAAATTAGGAGGAACAATATCCACATGAAAATTAATTTAAGAATATGCAGTGAAGTATATATTTGATACATCTTGTCCTGATTTTAAAACCTGGGGAGGAATATAGGGAGTTTTACAAGTTAAAGAATATATATTGTAAATTCATTCTTACTTTTAAAAAATGTAGTAGATATTAAGTAAAATAAAATTTTATTTACCCTATTAAGCTCAAATATTTGGATATGAATCCAACTTTATGGATTTATTAAGATTTTTTTAAACTAAAATCAATGCTCTAAGATCTATATATTCCACAGTGCTTCATGCTATCTTATTATTTCTTTTTAGCCTCGGTCTAGCTTGGTTAAAGAGTCTACTTCATTTGTGCTATATTTGCCCAGTTTACAAGATCAATGCATGATGTGAGAAGGGTTTTGTTCTTCAGTTGGCTTGTTGCAAACCCTTAGACTGTGTTATGTCATTGTTTGGCGGCTGTGAGAAAATGACTGACTCAAGGTTATCCAATTGGTTTACACGCCTGAGAAAGAACCTGCAGCTCCTTGATTTTAGTCTAGCATCTTAACAACTAAACCACACTGCCTTTCATTTGCATGTTTGTATTTTGTGAGACTGGAATAAATGGATTGTGAATCTCATTAAACATGGCATCCCTTATCAAAATAAAACACATTCTTTTCCAGTGGTTTTGTTTCTACTTTTGGGAGTGGCTTCATGGGGTGGACTCTGCTTAGCTCCATGACTTCTGGGTCATGAATCCCAGAATATACAGTATTGTTACCCTTGTATTTTTAACCTCCTTTATACAGTCTACTCTCTATAAATTGAGGTGGGAAAAACTGTGTCAATAATTTTTAAAAATCTGAAAGATCTCATAAGATGAGGCTGTTAAAGTGACATCAAACTTTACTTTCCCTTGTTTTTAAAATCAGGTGGGATACCGCAGGTGTTGGCTTCTGACTTCATGAAAACCAATTATAACAATATGTTATTGCAGACTGCAGCTTACAGCTATATATAATTTGGGTCCACTGATACCAGTACTATTAAATTTAAAAGGCTGTATTGAGATTATTTCAATTTAAACATCAATTCCTTGAGGTCTGAAGTCAAGGCACCTCATCAGCAATTCTACCTGCAGGTTACACTTTACACATTTAGATGGCTAGGTTCTGCTTCATTTTGGACAAAAATAGGGCAAGAATACTAATTCCAAGGAAAAGTAGATTCTACCATTTCATAATTCCATGATTAATGTTGGATTATAACTTGAAGAATAAATATATAGCATTTAGATGAGCTATGCTTTTTAAAAACCATGCCACAAACCTATTTAAGAGTAGCCTACTATATGCTACATGCAGCTTACTGTAATACTACAGTTTCAGTATTAAAATTAGGGTAGGGAAGTCTTTACTCAGCCATTAAATTCAACCGAGGGATATTACATTAGTCACTTTTTGCCAATATTTTATTCAACATTCCCGTGAGAAAAAAATGGGGTGTAGAGAATGATGTGCATACCGACTTTAGCTCTCTCTCTGTATAAAGGAGAAGCAAAATGTATATGTAAAAAAATATTGAAACTTTTTTAAATGGGACCAATTTACATAAAATCAACAAAATGCTCTAAAGTTTTCTACATTTATAATTTTAAAAGAGAGTGCTTAATAGACAATCTGCAGACCATAATGTGTTCGGGGCCCAATAAAAATATAGGAGTGTGATTGGCACCAGAGTTTCCCCATGATTCTGTAATAGGAAATGTGGGGGGACTGTTACATAGGCATTACACAGTTAAAAAACAGGGGGAGGGGAGGAAAAAAGAATATTTAATTCCACTCTTATTCATTTTTCTTAATTATTCTTTCCATTAGAATACTTGTCCACCAAAATTTAAATGTTCATTACTGATCACTTAAAATTCACCTGGTATGGTGAAAGAAATAAACAATCAAAAGAATATAGCAATTATTCCAGCAAAAAGATGCTTCTGTCTTTTTTTTTCTTGCTACATACCTCTGGCATTGTACTAACTTCATGCACCTGTCCGATGAGTTTACAGTATGACTGAAAAAGCAACAACAACTGGAAGTGCAGCTTATATAATCTCTGACACAGTTCCAATTGCTAAAAAAAAAAATAGTAGAAGAGAGAATTACTATTAAAAGATGACAGCTTGGATTTTTCCATAATGTGCTTTGCAACAGAAACTCAGAGATTACAAAACAATATGAAGCTATTATGAGTATTGTATGCTATTTCTACATCATTTGTTTTAATGTTTCTTTAGGCTGATGATGAATTAAAGCAGCAGAGCTGCTAAAATATAAGCCTCTATATCAGTTATCCCTGATATAATTTTTTCCTCGGCCATGAACACAGTTGCAAGCCATTCTTTCTTACTCCCATGCAATATAAAGTTAATAATGATGATCTATCTTGTAGGACTTGAAATGCTGAGTCTTATTAAACTTTATGATGTAGTCTCTTCTTACATCATTTCTTTTTATTAAGCTAACATTACCAGAATGACTTTAACATTTCATCTATTTCATCTCAATACAATGTGCATTACTTTTATAAGTTTATGACATGAAATTTAAGAACCGACAAGCTGTGCTTTTACTTCAAGTAGTATCAGAAATTACATTCTGGTATCATAAACTGTAATTTATTGTGATAGGCCTCTGTATCTCCCTTTTCTTCTCCTATATGGCCATGAGAAGAAATTTCAAAGCCTTTTTTCCATTTTATTAATTTTATTTTACTGTTTTGTCTTCTGTCAAAATAATTTGGCTAATCTTATCTATGTTTTGATAAAACAATAGAATTTTAAAGCATGAGTTATGAAACTATTATAAAGATTCTTATGAAAAAATATAGTTTAGACATAATTGAATTTTTCAGTTTCCCAGTTGCAGGGCTCATAGCTGATTTCATTGCAAAACCCATGGCTCATTTTGAAATAGCACAATGAATTCTGTGATTGTAACTCATTCCTATTTTCATGGAATGACTGACCCTTTGAATAAATTACATTATTTGCTAAAACAAGTGTATGTTATTGACTCAGATATTGAGAATAGGTAAATAATTTTTATGGGAACTATTGCTTAAATTGAGCCAGATAAATTAAAATTAAAAGTTTTACTCTAAACTATATTTGCTACCTGGTTTACTTATGTTTATGATAATTCCCTAAGTTTAAAAATTATAGCAGCTGTTCCTTAAACTTTTCATTTATCTGGAACATTTTATTTTCATTGAAAGGCATAAACCATAAACCAGAAACTGTGGAACTGTAATATTATATTAGAATTATTACTGTTGTTGTTTCACTAGCATTCCCTCTTGAAATCTTATGAACTTGCTGTAAAGTCAAAACCTTGTGAGAATTTGATGCTATTGTATCATTTGGACCCAATTTTATTTTGATTCTACTCCAGGAAGGACCTATATTATTTTAATAGGTTAAAGTAATAGGTTACTTTAATGATTTGCTGAGTACAGATTCAGAATTATTGCCCTATAGCTTTTGTAAGTGACTGCAAATGACTACTGTAAATTCTGAAACTCAATTACTTAGTGTCATAACAATTCATGTGGTGATAGATTATCATTTGTTACAAGATCATAACTCATTATATAGTAGCCACTTAGAAGCAGTTGAATTCCTCTCCTGCATCATGAGCATATGTAGTGAATATGTAATTGTTAACTAGATATCTGGTCCTCGAGAGAAATGACCAATTCAGGCTACAAATAACAGTCCTCTCATATGAAATAGTAATGTAGCTAGTTTGCTGCAGTGATGGCTGATGTGATCAGGAAACAAGTCACTTTCTTTAATAAAATATTGTATTAGTTTGATTTATTCAGAAGAGCAGCAACTGAGTGCCCTGATAATTAAAGAAGGCTAATATACTTTCAAATAAAATTCATATAATAATTGGAATTAAATGTGACATGGTCAGAATGTATAAACAAAGAAAGCTCCATTCAAGGGATGGAGCCTTGGAAACTGTACAGTAAAATAAAATAAAAATAAATTATTTAATAACAATGATTGTACGCTGAATAAATAAGAAAGTGAAAAGGGAGAAACATGCTAAGAGTTAAAAACAGTGTTATTAGTCCATATTTTAATGGACAAAGAATATGAAAAGAATGTTTAACTTACTGCAAGAGATTCCATTTGCTACACAGCAAGCATGGCACAGGAAAAAGGAAAGGAAAGAAAGTAAAGTGTCAGTGTAATGCATGCAACTGGAAAAGCACAGCCATTCCTACTATTCTCTTACTACAATTAGCAGAGCTTATTTTGAGTTGCTAAAGTGATTCAGGATGTATCAACTACACAACATGCATGGCTCGGAAATCTTAATAATAATTGTAAAATCAATAGCCGCAATTCTCTTATAGACCAGAGTGATCTGAAAGGAAAAAAATCAAATCCCATAATAAGTATGTATTAGAACTGGCCAAATAATATACTAGCTTGTGATTTCCAACATCTTCACCAGCAAGATGCAACAGACTGGAAGGAAAAGGTTACAAAAAAGGACATAATGTTGGAATTATGAAGCCTGTGTTTTCATAATCTTAAAATTTCCATTTTAAGAAATTTTAAAAAGCTGTGGATGCAAATTGATTAGGCTCTTTTAGTATCATGCAGGTTTCAAACAATATCTAGGCGGTAAGCAAACATATAATGCAGGATTGCCCCATTTTTGAAACAGGAGGTCAGGCCCAACTTATTTGCAGGATATTTCACTGTCAGCTCTTCAATAGAGCATGTTTTGCCACATACTTATTATAGTTTAGGAGATTTAAAGCCTCGTGTTTTTAGATTTTTTTAAAAAAGATGGTGATTATATGATTTTAATAGGTTTTCTGTATGTTGTAATCCATTTGGAGCAATGAGAATATGCAGCATATACCTTTCTAAAAATAAAATAAAAAATAAAATAATATGATTCATTTAAAAAAAATGCCAGCCCCACCTCAACCTCATCTGTGTTGTGCTTAAAAGCATCTGTTTATGCACAATTTGGTACTTGCTGATTCTGATAAAAAAAAGCCTCATGTGTACCATAGATGTTAACTATAGTTAATCTATTTCTGAAAGCCATTTGTAAATTAAGCTATCATTCTTAAGGTATTGATATCTTTAAAATGTAACTTAAGATAATGTAGAGGAATATTTATTTAGGATAGCTGAGAAATTAAACTGCCCACAGCATTCAAACTGCTGACAAACCATCTGTATTTGCATTAGGACATGCTATACCCAACCAGAATATGAAAGATGATGGTTCTGTGAATCATGAGCCTGTATAATATTTTTTTCCTAATAAAATAGCACCAGTCACCTATTTCAAGAAAGCTCTTTCTCAAACATCTATTCAGCTGTCAATAAGTAATACAGTATGTGGGAACAATCTACTCTGGGGCCATCTTTCCTAGATCAGTGATTCTAATTTCCAACAACTTCTTGATCATCATATAGGACCAGTGTTCCATCACTGTAAGAAATGGAGAAAGAGAGCAAACATTTCTGAAGCTTTGTAAAAAATCCTAAGGAAATGAAAGATGATTCCTCCTCCAAAAATCTACTGCTTCAACAGTGATAAACCAATGATTTTATCTTGCTATATATGCAGTTCATTTTTGAAAAAAATCATAAACAACTTGCCATGGAAAGTAAGATTAAGAAATGCAGCGTTTACACCTATACAATCTAGCTAAAACTGAAGTATTTGGATATATTTTGATGATAATAATGATAACTGGACATAAATCCTAAAATGTATGAGTTTATATACCCAGAAGTACAAAAACATTTTTTTAATTAGATTGTTATTTTTATTATTACTTTTATCTCACTTTTTCATATATAACTAAGGCAGTGAACTTACCTAATTATTATGACTATAATAGCTATTATGTTTAGTAATATTATACTAAATTATGATGATGATACTTGAACCTTCAGAAATAATTTAAAACTGTTATTTTTCACTTAAGCATTAGTATGCCATTTTATAAATATGTTGTATTACAAATATAATATAAAATTTCTACCACTGCCTACATGCTTCATTGGATAAAAACAATGAATTTTTGGCATTTAAAAGTTTTGTCTTAGCAGGATCTCCAGTTCTGCCACATACGGGTAACCCTTGACTTACAACCATTCATTTAGCAGCCGTTCAAAGTTACAATGGCACTTAAAAAAGCAACTTATGACCATTTTTCACACTTACAACTGTTGCAGTATACCTTGGTCATATGATCAAAATTCAACTGCCATGTATTTAAGGCGGTTGTAGTGTCCTGAGGTCATGTGATCACTTTTGCAACCTTCTGACAAGCAAAGTCAATGGGGATACCAGATTCACTTAATGACCATGCCACTTAACAACTGCAGTGATTCACTTAACAACTATGGCAAGAAAGGTTGTAAAATCGGTCAAAACTCACTTAGCGACTATCTTGCTTAGCAACAGAAATTTTGGGCTCAATTGCGGTCATAAGTTGAGGACTACCTGTACAAATTTGTGTTAAATTTGTACCTCATACCTTCAAGATTTGACTATTTTTCCTTACTTAGCCTTTTCTTTATGACCACCCTGTTTCCTTAGCCGGAATGAAATCAATACTGTTTGCTGTGCAGCATGAGAAAATGAATAAAACAATAACATTGATTTTAAATTCCTCAGCAGTATCCTGAAATACCCTAATGCTGCATATTTGACTGAAAGTTGCCTTGCTGTACAATATTATACAAAGGCACAGGTTAGCACCAGACAAAGTTGTTAGCTGTAATCAACTACAGACAGTTATTGGTGGATTAATCCTAACTTAATATAAGAAACACTACAGTTTTAAGGATTTATTGCTTTAGTTGATACCTATAAAATTTTATCCTGTAAAATGTCATTTAACTAGTTCAGTCTGGTTTGGTGAACTAAATATGAAGTCAGATAGAAAGGGATGAGAGATCTGACAGATCTTTGTCAGAGCTTGTCTTATAGCCAACATCTCAACTTTCTGCATGATTTGAGGTACTCTCTGAATACTTAATTTAACTAATATAAAAACAATAATCAGGCAACATATCATCTTCTTTGAATTACTCAATGTAAATGAATGAGCACATTCTAATAATGTAAACTTGTGTCCAGAGGAGACACAAAATACGGCACTGGAATGCTGCTTTGGTCTGTGAATTAAAATATATTGTCATTTGGATGAGAAAAGGCAGGAGAAATTCAGTTTTAATTACATTAGTTAGATTTGGTTAGTTTTGAAAAAACCCTAATTTGTGGCAAACGGCCTTGGTCACTTGACCAGGCTATATAAAACTTATGGCATGCCAGGACAAACTAACAGATCATTAATAAATGCTTTTTCACTAAATAATTATCACAGGCTAAATCCTATGAGGCTTAGAAACTACAAACCTCATTATCCCAGAAAGGTAGACATGCCAATGGGAAGTTAAAGCTGAATATTCTCTAATTCCACATACAAAAATAAGGAAAAAGGTTTAGTTTCTCTTGTTATTATTTTATGCATGTGGCCAAAAATAGTGGGAGGAGAGCCAGTGCAAAGAGAGGAAACTGATTATGTGGGAAATTAAAAGCAAATATTTTTAGCAGTGACTAGACCAATAGCACAGTTAAATTATGACAGAAGGGAAGTTGAAAGAGTAATGTGCAAATAAATCAAGAAAGCAAAAGCTATCAACAGTCTTCAAAACTTTACAGGGGAAAAAATACATTGAAGCCACATGTTGATATTTGTAACATTACTTGCACTCTACAGATCCTAGAAATCAGCTATTTTTTTCAGTTATGGCAGATATGCTGCTTTCATTCATATTTCTTCCTGATTCTATTGTTTCAGAAAAACTACTGTGAAATTCATCTCCAAGCAAGGAAACTATTCTGTGTTGACCAGGAGTGCAATAGGCCATAAGTACTCAGTACTGCTTTACTTTCCACACATTGTAAAGAAATATGTAAATGCATATATTGTTCACCACTTGACTCTGAACATGCTATGGACAGTGTATTATTCAGCACTGGATTTATACCAAGACATTAGAATTAACAGTCCATTAATATTACAATATGTCTTCAATGCTGGTTTATTCCTTGAGCTTCTTAAACAGAAATATATATTAATAAGACAGAAAAAAAGAGGATATTATACTCTATTCAAAGTGGAACAAGTTAAAGCAACTGATTTGCATCATAGAATCACAGGGTTGGACAGGATCTTTGTACACTAGGTATGTCAGGAATGATGAAATCCTTGGTTTATTATTCACATCTATTTATGTGATAAGTCAGCAGGCATGACCAGAGTAGTATTCACCACTTAATATGTTATGTATGGTAATCTTAAATGATTAGAACATTTTTTTATGTTGATGTAGTTATTTTGAAACTAATAGTATGATTTTAATCCCAGCTAGGGGATTAAACTGCTCAGAGTTGGAAGATTGGCCTATAAGCCCTCAAACATAATACATACATACCTATATAAATCTGGCCATTTATTCCACCTCTTTCCCAAAGAGAAATTTAAGCCAAGCTTCTAGATTACTGGGGGAATCCCTTTCATGCTTCTTCAAGAAGTATTTTCGAGTTGAAGGCAAAAAGATGCTTTTGCGGTAAATGAATGATCCTGGAAAAGGCATAGCTGCTTTAAGGCGCTACAGACAAATGCTACTACATTCACGTGCTTCAAAGTACTTTTTTGCCTTCTGGTCCAAAGTGAGACATAAGCCTATTCACCAATATATGTCTACTTTCTGATTAGATAGTAATGAGTGCAAAATAGTCAAGAGGTTGTTTGCAAAGTCATTAATGTTGAGGCAGCTGTATCTGTTGAATGGTCTTTCCTGTGTCACCTCTGAATGCAAGAGCAGGCACACACCCTTTGCTGCTAATCTCTGTCTTATATATGCACATGAATAACCCGAAAAAGTCTTTGAGACAGCTGGAGGATGGCTGTTGAAAGACGTATGAGGCTGGTCCATTTGAAGATTCCCTTTAAATTCATCAGAGGCATTCTCCCTAGAAAGAAGCTGGCAACCCTAGAAAAGGAAACTATTGTTTCTTTCCCCATTATTGGCATTTGGTTGAGATGGGTGGCCATAGCAATTAAATTAATACATTTCCATGAGGTATTTACATATACTTTGACTTACTGATGGGAATTTGAAGGAAGGAGGGATTTTTCAATGTTCAAAAAAAATATATATGGCAGTACCTTCCCTCAGCATGTGTGAGAATAATTCAGAATCTGCTTATATTAAGTTTCATAGTTGCTATGGTATTAGACTGAAATTGAAACCAACACAAGGCACACAAAAACCTTCTTCCAGAAACAATACCATATAACCAGAATTTTTATTACCTTTTCTTCTGAATCTCCTGGCTGACAGGTGATAACCCCATCTCTTGAACCCCCTGAAAAAGTTGCCTTGCAGTTTGCCAGCCACTGTTTGTAAAAAACAATATATATGTATATATGTGTGTACATACATACATACACATCCACACCCACACATATTTATTATAGGCATTAGCACAAAAGACATAATCTTTCCATGTTTTGAAAATCATACTTTTGAGATAATATACATTTTACTGAATTTCTAAATATTTTCTGGAATAAATCTAAGAATTGATGCATTACTGTGCTGAATATAAAATTCTTGAATGAAAATGCAGTAGATACTACATTATAACCTAATCAAATTTAATCACGTTATGATGACTCCAATCCCTAAAAACATTTATAGATCTTGTTTACTTCCTAAAATGTGATAAAGTTTTTAAAGTTAAAATCTTTAAGATACGTAGAGTATATTCTGAAAGTAATGAATATACAACATCAGTGCAACTAGCTCTAAGTTTTTTTTAAAAAAATGGCTTACTGATGAACTAATCCCCTTCCAGATTTTAGATTTAAAAATAAGACAAAATCAACATAAGACAAAACATAACAATCATGCTTACAGAAAGTGTTGCTTCTTTTCTGTTATTATATGTATCCAAGTATTCTTGCAGTTCTAAGACACTAAACTTTAATTTCTCTAGAAGCCCACAAGAGAGAAGCTGGAAAAAAATAAAGATGCTTCAATGAACATTGTTTCTTTCAAACACTGGTAAAAATGCTCTCATTGAGTAATGAAAATCAATAGGAACAATCCTATAAGAGTTAAACTCTGGAATAGTCATGCATAAGTGGCTTTGTCTGAGGCACACTGCTTCATATGAGATCAGATGTTGCAGAGAAACACTCTGGTCTAGCTGATGAAGATTCTCAGTCATCCTGGTAAAGTTATCTTAAGGCTGAGTCATGGAAACTAGACTTATTTTCTTGTTGGTTTGAAATGTTTCACTGCTCAGCCAAGCAATTTCATCAGTCAGAGTAAATTTGTTAGGCAGAGATCATAAAACGTATAAAGAACGGTTGCTGGAATTGGGTATGTCTAGTTTAATGAATTGGGTATGTCTAGTTTAATGAAAAAAACTAGGGGTGACATGATAGCAGTATTCCAATATCTCAGGGGTTGCCACAAAGAAGAGGGAGTCAAGCTATTCTCCAAAACACCTGAAGGCAGGACAAGAAGCAATGGATGGAAACTAATCAAGGAGAGAAGCAACCTAGAACTAAGGAGAAATTTCCTGACAGTTAGAACAATTAATCAGTGAAACGACTGGCTTCCAGACGTTGTGAATGCTCCAACACTGGAAGTTTTTAAGAAGTGATTGAACAACTATTTGTCTGAAATGGTATAGGGTTTCCTGCCTGAGCAGGGGGTTGGACTAGAAGACCTGCAAGGTCCCTTTCAACTCTATCATTCTATTCCATTCCATTCCATTCCATTCCACTCCACTCCACTCCATTCTATTATTATGAATTGTTGGAATGTACTAACTCCTCCTGCACTAACCTCTCCTCCTAACCAACTTACTCTGATTGGTGAAGCTGCTTGGATGAGCAGTGAAACATCTCAAAAATCAAGAAAATAGGTCTAGTTGTCATGACTCAATCAACAACTTTACCTGGATGACTGAAAATCTGCATTGACATATTACAATGAACTTTGGGGAAGAAATGCAGAAGGAATCGGTACATTCCAAGGACTCTGCCTAACTAACTTGCTCTGACTGATGAAGCTGCTTGGGTGACCAGCAAAATGTCCCAAACTAACAAGAAAATAGGTGCCATGACTCAACCTTCAGACTCTAGTTTAGCCTTCTTCATGAAGAAAATGGTTTGGAATTTGAATGGTAGCACTTTGGTGATGTAAGTTTATAGTCTGACATGGTAATTCATACAAAAACAGATTTTGGTGATTAAGGCATTTGGCTAGAAAGCAGGAGTCAGTTCAAGTCCTGCCTTAGGCATGAAAGTCCGTGGGGTGACTTTGGGCCAGTTACTCACTCTCAATCCAACCTACCTCACAGGTTTGTTGTTGTGGGGAAAATGGAGAAGGAAGGTGTATTGGATATGTTTGCCATCTTGAGTTAATTATAAAAATAATAATAAAATGGGATAAATAAAATAAAAATAAATAAAATATAATTGTGCATTAAAGGCTGTATTGTATGCTCCATAATATGCAATGTATCTCTCATTATCCAGTGAACAGATATTCAGAAGAACTGACATGCTGATCATGAAAAGATATGATGAAATTATACATCCATGTAATTCTAATAAACATGCTGCTTTAGTGTGATTGCTTATGTAAATATACTCACGGTTTCAGCATCTACAAAAAGTGTAGGACATTCTGAACATGAAGTCAGCATCTGGGATGAGCTAACAAACTTTGAGCCAATTCCTCGCAGATTGTCACCAAGATAGCTGGCAGCATCACAAGTTAGAAAGCAGAATCTTTTCTGAATATTCTGAAAAGCAGAATTATGCCCATTATATTTGCTGTAGAATTTAATACATCTTTTAGTTTCATACAAAGGTAGTTCTTGAGTTACGACCATAATGGAGCTTGCCCATTAAGATTGCAAGTGGTGACGACACTCGTCCTCTGCTCTCCCTGATGTAGTTGTGGAAACAAACATATGGGTTGTTAAGCAGGTACAGGGTTCCTCAGGGGTGAGGGAGGCCCTGGGAGGCCTACTGTAGGCCCAGGCTTGCCTTCCCTGGGCTTCCTCCACCCTGAGGCATCCCATACGCTACTTCTCGCCCCTTGGGTCTTCCTAGTCCTTCAGCTTCCTTCCCACCCAGCGACCTGGGAGAGATCAAGCTTGCTGGAGTGTGCCAGCCTCCAGCAAGCAAGGAGAGATCAGGCTGGATGCACTACAGCCAATCTGATCTCTCTCGGGTGAATGAGTGGCTGCAGGGACTTAGCAGGGTGGGATGGGTGAGTGCTGCAGCATTCCTGTGGTCGATCATAAGGGCAAATAACTGTAGAGGTGCTGCAGCTACCATCAATTTGAAACTGAGTCGTAAGTAGCTTTCAAGGAGTCTGTCTTAACTTAGAACAGTCGCTAAGGAATCAGTGGTAAGTCAAGGAGTATCTGTAATGTCTTTGTTTTTTGTATGATTCAAGATGAAATATGTAACATAAGTGGGGTGTATATTTATATACTTAAGGATATATGTATATCTGTAATGGTTTAATTATGCACTATTAACTTTCTGTATAGTACTGGTATTCATGAATGTGCTGTGCCAGTCTCCTTCCTACCTGTCCCACTTAGTGATTGTTACAATTGTATGTTGTAGATGACATCTGGTGTTTTTTTTCTGGAGCTACTGGGTCTTTTGATTTAGTTAAGATGTGTTGGAAACCTTTGCTTGGTTGTGTGCTATGGTAATGCCATGTGGTTGTATTAGTTTGTGGTTGTTTCTGAGATTTTTTGATGTATGACAGTGTTATCTTTTTCATAGTTTCTGTTGGCTGTACTGTAGTGGGTTGATAAAGTTATTGTGTGGGTGTCCATTTTATTGGAAGATGCTTATAGGTTGCCTGTTTCCTTTTTCTGGTGTTCTGGGTTGCTGCAGTGTGTTTGTGCTTATCTGAATAATGTTCTTACACAGCTCTTCTTAAGAGAGGTTGCATTGCTTTTTTGCTACATTTAATTGTTTCTATTTTTCTTTCTATATTATTTTTTCTTTTTCTGCACTTTCTACTTTTCTTTTTACTGTTTGTAGTTAAGATAAAGTAGTTTTTATCTGTTTAACTATAATGTTTGATAAAATCATTATTAAAAAAAAATCACAGGAGAGGCTTCTCTGTGTTTGGGTACTACTTGAAAAAATTCTTACACAATGAAGTTCAGCTGGAAACTATGAAAGTAGAATTTCTTTTTTCATTTTTCTTGATTGAGATTATTTTCCCTTAAGAAACACTCTGTTATAACTGGAAACAGCTAATAATAACTTTGGTTTATCATTTAAAAAACATGGTGGGAAATTTTTGTGTTGGATATTAAAGCAGAGTTATCAGGGTGTATTATTACCAGACAAGTATATTAATATAAAATAGAACAGCTAAACGGATGTGAGATTTTCATGACCTGCTAAACAAGTAAAAGACTATGTCCAGGCATGACTCTTTTTCTCAGTAGAGGATTGTCTTTCAGTTTCTTCTTGCATGAATAATTTAATTTTAGTGTTCACTAACATTCAACTCTATTTAAGTGTTTTATTATAAAGGACACTGTATACTGTACTGTTCAAAACACTGTATAAGATGTGTTTGAACATCTACAAATTTGTCCTACCAACCTCAACTCTCTTCCTTCCCAAAGTGGTTAAGTGTAATACAGGTGCCTCTAATGTCTATTGCAAGTATGCTTTAAAATCCCAGAATGATAATTCTGCCATATTTTCAACAAACCTTGCTGAGTTTTCTTGAAAAAATGCAAATAGTCCCGTTTCAAAACAGTGCAATTAATTTTAAACAACAGGATTCATGGAAGTGATTTGCCACTACCTTTCCCCCCCAAGATTCATTTTACTTCCTGAAATACTCTACAATACTAGTGGTACCAACTGTTTTGACCCATATAAACATAAAATATTATTTTCTTTATAAAGTTATGAAAGAGCAAAAGATAGAAGAAAGAAGAGATTGCAGAGCCAGTTCCCAAATGTGAAATTTGACTGTTTTAAAGTTCTGTCACTTTAAAGTATGAAAACTCTTCCCATAGAATTGAGGTATCTAGAAAAGTGAATAGGAAAAATCTGAAAGAAGTAAACAACTATAACTATGACTAGCTGAAGTAGGCCACACTCATAAAACCTATAGGAACAATCCATCTTCACAAATATACATTTCTCTTCTGAATCTATCTACTTAAACCAGAATAAAGGAAGAGAAAACATGGCTTGAGAATAATTAGGTTGTCTGGATGCAGCAAGAAATTACTGTAATGAACTATATTCGTTTACAATGTCCATGTGAAAGGTTTGAGCACAAGAGTTAGGAAAGCAGAATTTCTATATACATTATCTAGGAATTTAAAGAGTGACACATAAGACAATTCTCTTCTAGACACTTCTACTACAAATTATAAGCTTTTTATATTTACCCAGGATTAACCATACAGGATTCTAGAACTATTTCCTTACCTTAAACAAGGAGGAAAACACATGGAAAGTATAAACAGCACAGGAGCCATCTGAGTCACACATAAGCTGGTTTATATGACTACGCCAAGCTTCTTCTGCAGCATCACAGGCAGTAGGTTGAAATGCAGCCAGGATAGCAGAAAAGAATGGGGAAGGTGGGGGTGAAGCAATGCGGTCACCTTCACCAAAACTGTAACAAAGGAAACTTCACAATGTTAGATAAGGACAGATAATGTGTCTAAAACTCCTTGGTTTTCCTACATGTACAATCTTAATGAGTGTAATGATTTGACACAAACTGTTTCTTATACGCTATGGTGTAAATTTTTTCAAGTTTTCAATTCATCCTTGGCATACCTATAATTAAACCTCTTGAAGTTTATATTGCATTTTTAAACATTTGCTCTTAGTTTTATTTTAGGAAATAGCTTTCATTTATTTGAACCATTTTACTATTTTGCTATGCTGTGAATTTTGTTGTCTGCACTTTTATTCATTAAAAAGAAGTATAGATAAAACTGCTCTCATACATAAATATATGCATAAAGAAACACAACCCTAAATGTATGACCGCTGCCTCAAAGGAAAACAAGGTAATAAAAACAAAAATGTCACCATGACTGTATCTAAGAAGATATTTTCCTTTCAAGTAAATACTGTATGAAGAATATATATGTGCATATGGAAAGAACTAATCCAAAGTCTGGGGTAAAACATAACTGGTCTGGAGCAGCTGCAAAGGTGCTGGACTAAGAGCAGGAAGGCTGCGTTCAGTTCCACCAACGGCCACAGAATTTCAATGGGCAACTATGGACCACTCACGCTCACAGCCTTAGAGGGAGGTTGTTGTTGGGAACAATAGACAAGAGTGCTATGTATATTGCCTTGAACAGGAAGGAAGGAAGGGAGGGAGGGAGGGAGGGAGGGAGGGAGGAAGGAAGGAAGGAAGGAAGGAAGGAAGGAAGGAAGGAAGGAAGGAAGGAAGGAAGGAAGGAAGGAAGGAAGGAAGGAAGGAAGGAACCTACCTGGTAAGTGCATATTGGTCTAGAAGTCGGTCACCTTTTTCTTCAGCTTCAGTCATATCTAGACTAAAACTATCACTGTATTCAAATGCTGCTGGGAGTTCATTGGTAGATCCGGACAGATCATCCTCCTGAACTGAGGTATCTTCTTCTTCTTGGGCACCTTCCACCTAAAGGAATCAGTTATAATTATAAATAGTGCAATCTGTAGTACAATTTGAGCTGGATTTTGTTTCAGATGACTTAATGAATGCGTCCCCATGCTACTCCTAGAAACAATACAGTGGATTGCTCTTGCTTTGTTCCAGAATGATTTTTCTTTTAAAGTTCTGAGTCTAGCCTACAACTCTGGTAGCTAAGACAAGTTCTGATTACTTCCAAGCAAAGACAAGGTCACTTAGGGGTGCTTGTAAAGTCAAATAATATTGATAATATTGATACAGCCAAATAAAAGTTTCTTTATCAAATATGGTCATATGATATGATGTATTTGTTATACAGCTGCACAGAACTAAAATTATTCATTTGCATGAAAATTCCAAACATGAGCAATCAAAATAAATAATTTATTATGATGAATCAATTCTTTTCAGTTAGAGCAAAGGAAGGCAAAAAAAACATGACAGAGGTATATAAAATTAGGGAAGAAAATACCAATTTTTCAACTGAAAAAACATCCTATCTTTTTGAGTTACAAAATTTACTGAACATTTTTAAAAGAAAGCATTTCCAAGAAAAGAAAACAGAAATCACAAGCACAACCAAGGCAAATCTACTAAGCCCTTATTAACTTTTACTAACTTTTCATAGTTGTGTCAATAATACGCTTTGTTTCAGGCATTTGAGACTTACAAAACTCTGCATACTGTAATCGGCAATCTCAAAGTAGTCCAGACAAACAAAAATGGAATTCACTACACTCAGTAGCACAATACTCCCACATTTAGGGGATGGAATAGAATTCATGTTAACTCCCACAGGCCACTTAAGTGCACTAATCTATTAAAGCTGTAAAAGTGTAATGCCAACATTTTCCAGTGTAACTTGAGAAGCTTATATATTTAATTTGGTGCACAAATACATCTGACTTTGTTATACAGAACTGTAAAGTGTTATTTTGCAGACCTAAAACTCTTGTCTTTTAGCAAATATGTACCCCAAACTCGCCATTCCAGCCACTGTTTCTTAAATTTTAAATTAATTCACCTTTGACTCTTCAGAGACCTGGAGATTATTCATTTCTGGCAAAGATGTGTTAAAACTAGAAGTTCTTGAACTGAAAGGAGGTGGACCGGCTGCTGCTGCCTCACATGGCGTGGAAAGGGCATCAATGTGATTTGTGTCTTCAGAAGGGGAAAGTGTCATGATCTGTTAAAAAAGAGAGAAAGGGCACATTCCTCTGGGAGATGCTTCTGCTTAGGCCAAAGCACTGAGTGAGTACTGCCCAAAGATTGCGCCTTTATCCATCCCATACAAGTCTGAATAAGTGGGAGAGAGCTGACATCATTTTCCCACAATCAGTCTTCCTGAAACTATTTATGATTCTTTTCTGGAGAAAATAATACACTTAATAAATGTATTAATTTCATAATCACATCTTTAAAACTAAATGCTGATTCCTTGTGAAGTTTTCTCTCTTTTTCTTGTAATATTCTACTAAAAAGAGTGAGATGAACAATTCAATCAAATGTGACATGTAACGTGTCGCAGAAAACAGTACCTCTTATCAAATATGAGAGTATCTGGCAACTTCTGAAAATTGGGCATTTTGTTTCATATTTGTTGACTCTCAAAAGGTGAAGCAATTCAGAACATACTCACTTACAAGGTTATGACATCCAATTTCATTTGAAATGAATTCAAATATCTATCTTTCCTCATTTTTAAATGTAGTTTACTTTCTAGCAGCTTAACTTTAAGTGCTTACAAGTTCTGATTGTTCCAAGATTTGGCTTGTTGTAAGGTCCTCCTCTTCCGATGATTCATCAGAATCTTCATGGTTGATTTTGTTTAGGCTGGGAATACTTCCTGAAAGCTGGCTTTCTTCCAGAAGCTGCATATCACACTTGTCCAGACTGTCAAGAGAACGCCTACGAACTCCCCAGTTGAAATTGTCCATGCTTTCACCCTGCAATCATAGCAATGGTTTATTTTCTCTGCTACTATACAACAAATATATATATTTGTGATATTTGTTTTATATATATATATAAAACAAATATTTATTCATTTATTTATTTATTTTCATATGAGACTGACAATGAAGACTAAAATTTTAAAATTATGAGACACCCTTACACTGTACACTGTTAGTAAGAGCAATGTCTATTATGAGGGATTTCTATATATATGAAATTATTTTTTCATGCAGTTGAAAAAAGTATTTTGAATATCAGTTTATCTATCTGTCTGTCTGTCTGTCTATCTATCTACAATGTTGAAGATCAGAAATAAAATAAAATGTTACACTCTCAATTTAGCATGCATAATGCAAGATTCCAAAATCAAAAGAGCCTTTATTTTTAATCCTGATTTTCTGGGGGGAAAAAACTCCTAAAAATTATTTTATGTGTAAAAAACAGACAAGCATTTATTTAATAATAGTTTAGTTTTTTAAAAAATGTGTTTAATGTTTACATTTTAAATCTAGTTAATATTGTACAGTGCAATCTTACACTTGCTTCCATAGAAACAAGTCTTACAGGATATAATTGGGCTGAACTGCTAATAGATTATTTTTTTTCAGTCATTAATGTGTTGACAGGTTTGCTTACTTTTAGAAATGAAACATGGGTCTGTATCACTGAAAACACTGAAGAACTTTACAGTTAGCTTAAAACATGAATGAATTTGATTAATGGCATGTACTCTAATTCTCCTTGCACTTTTTCCATTTGTGGCACAGTCTAACATTAATAGACAGCTATATGTGGTCGCTAGGAGTCAAAAACAACTTGATGTCACATAATCTCATTATTTGTGCAAGTGAACTTAAGATTTACTTTTTGGGGGAGCCCCTATTGTAAAGCAACATTTTATAAGATTGTAAACTGTGCAAATCTAACAGTGTGGAATTTCTTATAGCATTCATTACAATAATAAAAGAAAAATGAAAATGAAAAGGTTATATTTAGCTAGCTTATTGCTATAAATATTTTCCTCCCGCCAAATATTTGACAATATATCACAAAATATATTCCTTCTCTTGGTATTCTCAGAATTTCTATCACAGGAATAACATTTGACAGGATCTCCTAGGCAATTGTGCAAAACTCCCAAGGATCCCTGAAGTGCGGAGACAGTTCTGGAAAATGCAAACACTACCTTTCCTACCACCTCTCATAATAATTATGCAAGAATTAAGCTATACATAATTTATTGTTTTACAAATATCCTGTCATATTTAAACCATAACCAGAATGTACAAATAAGTAGGCTAAATTTGATCTTGTCAAACTCATGATTTGTAGACTGCATAATGGATGAGAACTGTAGTCTTATTGTGGATATTACAGAAAACGTGAAACATTTTCCTTTGAATTCTAAAACATTTCTAAACCCGTGCATAAGTATAAAACTTTCATACATGTAAACTAACATACACATACTGAAACAGCAGTTCAGTAAATATTATAGGATACAAACAATGCATTACATTTACTAGCACATGAGTTCAAATAGCATTATCTTACCTGAAGTTCCTGAATAGCAGATATAACAAATAGGAAACAAATAAAGAAAAGCTTGTGTAAACATATTTGATTTAAATATACTTACAGTCATTACTGCAGCTGACCAATTTATTCCTGCATTTCATTTTTAAAAGCTTAAAATACTGTAACAGTAGTTTCAAAAACAAAATACTAAGTCACTTTTCTCTTAGCCCAACTAAACTAAATTCATATTCACATAAAATTAAGCTAAAAAAGTGGAAAGAAAATCTAGAACAGGTTTAATTTGCTGACATTAATTCATTTCTATACCTTGTAAAATCAGATCTACTAAAGCTACAATAAAAAAATGAGCCAAATTCTATACACTAACCAGAGAGGAAGACCTAACGCAGTCAGAGGGACATGAAGGAGATATGCATAGGATTTTCTTGAAAATCAAAACACAATTACCTGAGCCAGAATCTGCTTTTTATTTTTTATTTGTTAAGGGCAAAGAAGTTAAGAGTCAATAACAGGAAACATATTACAACACCACCTAGCAACATTGCTGTTGTTACAGGAACATGTTTTCCATTATACATACATTCCACTTTGTATCCTGACAGCTACGGTCCCCAGTTGAACTATAAGCCCAATATTTAGACTATCTAATTATCAATATATCAATATCTCATATCGACAACTGTTGGAAAGAAATGTAGAATTTCAGGAATTATTCAGCAGATTTGGCTCTGCGTTTTGCTATCGAAAGAAGAAAAGCTGTACCATAATTCCTATTCTAATTCCAGATAAATTCTTTTCAACTTCTTGCATTTATTTTACCTACAAAACGTTATTGTTACTCCAGCAAATTTATTTTCTTTAAAATGCTTTGTTTAAATGTTCCAAATTTAAACATAGCACAGGGCAAAAGTTTATTTTTATTTCAATGGAATTTATTTCCAGTTCAGCTCATCAAGCTGAAGAATGTAATTCAAAGTCAAACAGCTTGATAGTGATGGATGTGCTTCAGGTCCTGCTAAGTAGCTAGTATTAGATGCTCCCTTTTTAGCAAAGCACCCTCTCATCATAGACATTAACAATCCTGCTGAACAAGTTTGTGAACAGATCAAGATGCCAAATTGTTACTACTATTTATCTTGTCTCTCACCAGCCTCTTCAGGACAGCCAAAATCTGACCTGTTATATAGGGGATATTTATCTTTAATGTGGCAAGAGGATTTATTTACAGGATTGAGGTGAGGCTCACAAGTGATAATGACCTTCCCTAAATTATTCCTTATTTTATGAATCTCCTCCATTTCCTACATTCACTGCCTGTTTTTCTTTGCAGAAGGGAATGGGGCAAGATATTGTCAGAACACTAAGCAGCATTTTTAGCACCCAATGCTGATCTTTACTCTAGTTAACCAGAAACAATTATTTCTAGAGGGAAGGGATCCATATTAACTATAAAAATATTATTTAGAAACAAAATTAAACACAAACAAGACCATGCAGATTAAATTTTGCAAGCAATCTGCTAGCAGGCCTTTTGAGCAACTTCAGTTAAAAACAGACAGGCTTTTACCTGCTAAGACATAATTACAGGCCCTCAAGCTCCTGTTTTTCTTCTACAGAACACCAGGTTTTCTAAGTGCACTATCTTAAGGCAATGGAAGCATTAAAGATTTACACAGAGAAAGCTTTAGCTTTAGCTTTCTGGAAAGTCATCGATGAAATTGCCTGCTTTTTAAATTGTTGTGCAATGGATTTATGAGGCATGTATTCAGATCATCAATCAGCATGTCAGGCAGATGGTTAAGAATGGTTAAAGTATTGTGTTTTATTTTAATGTATGGAAAACAAACTTTTAGCTTTAATTTTAGTATTAGAGTAGTACATTAAGCTCTAACTTTATGCTAAGATTTCCATGCAGGGCAGCAAAAGATCATGGCCCTTAAATATATTTGGCATGGTAACCTGCTGAGTGTTATGTCCTTTTACTCCTACTGTGAAAAACGTTCTGAAAATGTTCATGCAAAATCAAGAATTATAGCTACTCAGTTATACGCTTGCTAAAATATAAACAGAACATTATTACTGCTATGAAGGGCAAATATGGGGCTTAATCTATGATAGGAGTAAAGATTTGTCAAAAAGAATGTACCGTACCTCACCATCTTCTAATTCCACATCTAGGAAATCAAAATCTCTAAAGACTCGGAACTGTTGCTCACTGTTGGAATCATCCATATTCTCTTGTTCACGTTGTCCGTCTTCTGAAGCTACTAAACTAGTTTGGTGCTCAATCAGATCCAAATCACCACAGGAAGAAAAAATGACCTAAACATTGAAAAGGAATGACTTTCTTTTAAAAACTCTTCTATGGTTCCTTCCACTACCCTTAAAACTAATGGACTAATCAGAAACAGTATTTTCAGTATACACCTAATTCCTTCAGAGGATATTTTTAGAAGACTCTTTTTTATTATTTATGTTGGATAGGTGCCTTCAGATTAAATCTGAACAAAGATACAACTCTGAACTGTAGAAACCCATCCAATTACTTCCTAATGGCTGCAGACCAATGCGGCCTTAGTTTATCCAAGCATTTATGGAAAAAAGATGCAACTGCAAAAATAGGCATTCAAGGAGCTTCATAAAATCCACCACTCCCCACGGTTGTTCAAGTTAAAACATTTGGATTACTTAGAAAGCATTTAAATTTTGCTGACCTAGTTTTTAAATTTAATTTTATTTGCAGAAAAATGCAGAGTTGTTTCTTGGTAGATTGATCATAAACTATCAGCAAATAAGCCAATTGAAAAAAATAGGTATGCACTACCTATTATTTTACTAAAGTGTAACTAGTCTAGATGCTGATACTGGACATTCCCTCCGGCAGGAATTTTCAGATAATACAATCTCACTACTGTATAATTCCTGAAACAAAAAATAAACCCCAGCTCAAAAACTGGGCAATCCCAATATTTCAGAACTTTTCATTTTTACTATTTCATTTACTAGAAATAATATAGATTTGCATTTTAAAAATAAATGGCATATAGAGATCTCAAAGGAAGTGTCAGTATAAAGTATCATCCTCAACACTGCTGTTATATGACTAGAGCATTTCTCGTCTGCTGGCATGTAAAATATGTTACAGTCCACATAAAGTGCATTATTATTCTAGTGGTGATGATGGCATAAGTCTCCACTCTCACAGCCTTCCATTATAGATAAGCTCACAACTGGCACCTTAGCCAAAGCTTGTCAAAAGCCAACTTGTCCTCCACTTGCAAATCCAGCAGGAGCCATGAATTCAGGAGGACTATGTCAGACAAATGAAAGACAGTATCTGAAACTGAAGATATAAATTAATTGTGCATAAATGGTATAAGAAGAAATATGAAACTTACTGAGGGGTTTTTGCTCAGACCAACCTCTTGACCACAAAGACTAAGAACATGCACCAACTTTTCTTTTGTTCTTTTCTTTAAAAAAATAAAGGTGAAAGAAAAGGAGACGTTTTAAAAATAACAACGATACACATATGAATTTTTAATAAGAGAAGAAATAGGAATGTTTGTAAAGAAATCCATAACTTCAGCTCTAATCTTCATAATTTTCATTAATTAATTATCATAATTTAATCTGGCAAAATATTGCCTTGGTATTATTTGGACCCTCTATATTTCAATACTTGTTAAACAATATTTCTATATTTCTGAACAACAATAATTAAACCTAAATTAATGGAACAAACCACCATTACAGAAAATCAGTAAGAATTTTACCTGAGAATACTGAGGTCTCTTCCAACTAACAGGCACAAGGACATTGGAGTTAGACCCAGAAGATGTTGAAGATGTGCTACGTGTGACAGGCATTATTCTATGTTTTCCATCACGACCCGAAGAAGTCTGCAGCTCATCATATCGCTTGCCAATAATTGGTGTCTTAAAGTAAAACATCAATAAAAGTTTAAAATTTATATATATTATCCCCACAGTGCATATAGCAACTCTGACTAGTTGATGGTTTTCAAATTCAGAAATTCTGTTCTTTGAAATTCTTGATTTCAACAACTGAATAAATAGTATGAGGCAGTAGATTAATTTCATATGTATAGCATATGGTTTATCTTTGATCTGCGCATGATCATATTCATTAAACTTTGGCTAAATGGCCTATTCTGCTTAAACCATTAATTTGTAATATTAGTTTGTAATAGGAAGACTGGTAGTGCAGTGGTTAAAGTGCAGCATTGCAGGCAAACTCAGCTCATAGCCCTCAGCCAGGAGTTCGATCCTGACAGGGCTCAAGGTTGACGCAGTCTTCCATCCTTCCAAGGTTGGTAAAATGAGGACAGAGATTGTTAGGGGCAATATGCAAATAATGCTTACATTGTAAACCTCCCAGAGAAAGCTATAAAGAGCTGTGGGGCAGTATATAACCCTAAATGCTATTGCTATTGCTATCGTAATTATGGTAAATACAGTACCTCGGAAATATCAAACTGGAACTCTAAAGTTTTTCCAGGCAATTCCTTGGATGCATTATTCCAGATACAATGTATTTCCATTTTTGAAATATCACTATGCTGATAAGAGGGTAGAACGAGGCTTGCTGAGCGTGCAACCACCAATTTAAGTATATTGAGGGCTTCTCGCCAGTGAATGCTCTGTAAATAAATATTGCACAAACATTCACATACAATCATACACATTGAACAAAAATATATTTGTAACATTAAACACATCAGAGATTGATTGTACTGAACAATATAGCAAATCTGAGTACTCTGTAATAATATTTTGAAATATTGCATGTTAAAAACCATATACTAAATACAAGAAGAAAATGTTAGTAATATTACAAAATATTATTAAGGCTTCTTATTACGCTTCTACTTGGCACAGAATTTGACATCTTGGCATCTTTTACGTTTTCTAAACACAATTAGTACTTTAAAAGAAAGCAAGATAATATCGGATGTTTTGAAAAGATTCCAGATTTACTTTATTTTCTAAAACAATAAAAATAGTAAATGTTCTATTGTATATTAATTATTGATTAGAGTTTATTATTTTTGTACAATAACAAGGTTAAAATAGCCAATTGAGTGTAGTGATGTCTTTGCCCATTGGTTCTATTTTCTGTTTCCCTTTATTTTATCATTATTTACCTATATCAGACATTTTTACCAGGCCAATTTAACATATTTATTTACTGGAAACTTTGCTTTTAACAATTCCTGAATAAAGTAACTATAATAAAAAACAACATCATTTTACTAAGCCATCACACAGAGATTAATATGGTACTTGCCTATAATTAATACCTGTCATCTACTGTACAATTTATTGCCATAGTTGCCCATTCTTTTGTTCTTAACCTGCTTGCAGCTTGTACAAACCACAACTTGCTACATTGCAAAGTTATCAGACTCTGCTAGCAGGAAACAAATTTTGCTTTGTGAAGTTTAATTACCCTTCTGCAGAGGAACAATTTAATTGGTGCAGAATTTTGTATTGAGTCCCACAATGTACCTGCAGATTTGATTACAGTGTGATAACTTCTGACAAACATTGCAATACCAAGAAAGAAGTTGGGAAAAGTGCTAATCCACTGTTTATTTAACAATGTGAAGAACTGTGGTAGGTCTTTGAGATTCAGACATGGGAAGATATGAGTGAATTAATACTGGTTTCTACACAAGTACTATGAGCAAAATCTCATACTCACCTGTACATATTTTTCTATGGTCTTTAGTACTTCCATGTTAAACTGTTTAACAGGTAAGCTTGATAAATCCATATAACTAAGAAGACTATAGATTATTTGTAAAAGTGATTGTTGCATGTTAGGAAGCCCCTTTTCCAGTAGCTGTGAAAAAAAATAGAGAAACTCATAATCCTTAAAAAACCATAACAATTATTATAGACAGCTAAAGATTAGAATTTTATACTGTAACTGAAAACAGATTAATGTAGCAAAAATATGTGGACATCTGATATATTAATTAGAAAACATAGATGTTAGGACTGCACAATGTTTCCAATTAATTTCAAAAGGTTCTTCAGAATGAAGAATGAATATATGAATGAATGCAGCATCTGTCTACAAGTCTTTAAAGGAGTCCTGTCTTTTTCCCAGATTGCGTAGTGGCTCTAAAGCTGCATTTATATTGGTCACCACTTTGATACTTTTTTGCAAGGCCCTGAAGACCTGGTTTTGCCAATGGGTCTGAAGAACCCAAGTGGGATTGAACCCATCAAGTGGCTTGTTTCATTGATTGTTGTCACCGGGAAGGGGTGTGTGTGTTGTTTTTTATTGTTTGTATATTGGATTTTTATTTTTGGAAGCCACCCAGCATCACTGAGATTGAATGGGCAGCCATACAAATTTTCTTAAATACATTTTAAACTGCTCCTGCTCCAAGGAACCTGGAGCAGTGCACAGCCTTATTGGCTATAATCATCACCACCTTTTTAATGTCATAAATATTATACATTTTCTCAAAATAATTTCTGTAATATGTATTTAGACTCAATCTTGTTCTAAATCTTTCAGGAAATCATTGTTAGAACTATTAGAAGAAGGGATAATTAACTAAAACATACCTCAGCAAGATAAGTAATCATATTCAGAGTAATGTCAGCAAATGCTTCATGAAGATAACGGCAAACAACATTCACCCAAGTTGCACAATCTCTTGTATAGCTGTGTGTTTTATAGAGAGTCATGACATGTGCAAGATTTGACAACTTTGGGTTCTTTTCTTCTAGACAGACCTAACAAGTGAACAACATACATTAAAAACAAAAAGAAAAAAAAGGCAGCCCTGGATTTAATAAGATCCACATAATATTAAACATAGAGTACCTGAGCAATCCTCTCTGCTATATCCTTGCAGAGCTGATTTGGGCCATCAAAGTGCTGAATTAAATGAGGCAGAAGGCATAAAACATTCAATGGAAATCCTGACATTAAAAAATAGAAATAAACATAGATGTGAAGCTGTAATGTATTATATGATAATAAATGAAACTGACTGAAAACATACATTACGTACCAAAAATACAATCCATATCTCTTTTCTTAATTCTGATTGTGAAAATAATAATTGGGTACTTTCAGTTGTTTGTCGTTTCAGTAATATGCAAAATGTAATTGCTATTAATTATTGAATATAATAATATAAATGTATATTAATTATACACATAAGATTTAATATGGAATAGAAGGTGTAGTTTGTAGGTTTTTATGCATGGGGGGTAACAGTGATAAAATAGTAGCTATACTTTCATTCTCTTAAGGCAGGGGTGTCAAACTGCTGGCCTGCGGGCCGGATGCGTCACGCCAAAACCGCGCCCACCCCATTGCCGGCAATGGGAAAAAAGTCACGATACATCGTGACACATCACGTGACGTCGCGAGTTTGACACCCGTGTCCTAAGGTAAAGGGTTAACTGGCCATCTTCTTACATAGAGGTAAGAAGGAATGTCACAATAACATGGACAGAAAGCTAAAGGTAAGAAAAGAAGAGCAGTTTCCCTATTCTTTAAATTTTAAATTAGCACCCACTTCATTAATAGAAGAAAGTAGAGACTGAAGTAGAGAAAGAATTGGGAAACTTGAAATATGACACAATATGCATTATTTTCATTATAATTTACCAGGAAGCGGAGACAGTAACCCTATGACCTCCTAATATGTAATCGCTTAGCCTGTTTCCAAGATTTTTGTAATTAGCTATTTATATAAATACATACTGTATTACCAAATCCAAGTTTAGCTTTCAGTATTTGATGTTCATTTTATTTCTGATAAAGAATAAAGAAAACATGTATGAGATGTACCTATAGCCTGAGAGGAATCGACCATGGATACACGTGATACTGGAGTCAGCAAACTGAAGAGCTGGAGTGTAAGATCAGTAGTTGTTAGAGAAGTAAAACCTTTAAGCAGAAGTTGTTGGAGCCCTGAGAAATCTGTCCATTTTAGTTGTCCTTGTAGCTTTTCTAATTTTTCCCTGTTTTCTACTTTATCTAGTGGCAGATGAACGAGTAGCTTACTGAGCAGTCTTAGTGCCATTAGATACTCAAATTCAAAATCAGATTCCATCAAAGCCACTGCTCCCCAGAAAATGGTAGCCAGCAGGTTAGTTGGATTGTTAATATTGGTAGGATCTGAAAGACTGTCCTTCAAAGAAGTGGAGCTCCTAGTTTTGGAGGAAAGGCCTTGCTGTGTGCAAGCCTGAATCCTATCCAGAGTGGCACTGCGAGGGGGATCAGAAGTTCTATCCACAACCCCAAACTTTTTAGGCACTGAAAAACTCCTCTGATGTCTGCTACGCTCAGCAGTGCCCGTACTGCCACTGACAGCTCCTGAATTCACATTAAGTTGTCCTGTGCTCTTCCGATTGGCTGTCAGTTTTGCACTTGATGTCAAGTCTGGTGAGGATGAACTAAGAGAAAACAATCACATGAATAAATTACCAATTTAATTGCAGCTGTAATACCAAGCAGAAATATCATCAAGGAGAAATTAAAAAACAAAGCTATTCCTTCCATAGATTTTCTGCTCATTGAACTCAATAGATCATGTCATGTGGAAAAATGGTGTGTCGCGTTCATTATGATAACTATTACAAATAGAAATTCATTTTCTGCCAACAAAATTCAAGAGAATTGCTGTTTGAATACACATGACTACGGTTAAATAGCACCTATTATTTGGATTACAAGTATTTGTTTATTTAATTTGGTGCTCCCCCCAACTCTAGTGTGATTCTGGACAATTCACAATATAATAAGTAAAAGAAAAATACTATAATTTGGAGAAATGTACACCAAATGAAAAATTAGAAAAGAAGGAAAAGATCAAGACGGCAAATCAAGAAGTCTACATAACCCATCAACATCTAACATTGATCATCCGCTACACGAGGGAGATAATTTCATTGTCCTACACACTATTTTGTGCCTTTGGATAAAAGAATAAATTATGAAAAATAAGAATATGTGCAATATCTAATTGATAAAACTGGCAAAACACTTGTCAAAAGGACATCTTTTCCTCAAATAGAAATATTATTTTTTAAAAAACATACAAAGAATAAGAATGTCCTTACAATTTTATAATAGTAAGATGAGCAACTTAGAGGCAAATAATACAAATGCAAATTATAGACAATAGGCAAGCTGATTTATAGGAAAAATCTTTCAGAGTGGTCAGTGGGCAAAACTACAAAGGATATAAATAGGGACATTTTGCTAGCAAAATGGTCTTGAAAATAGTTCTATCTTCAGGTTCTGGTTAAATCAAACTAGGACTGCTAAGTGCCTTTCCAACTATTAAATAAGAAGATGAAGCTTTTAGCTAACACTAAACAACCCATGACATGTTCTTTCGATGTATAGTATAGGCTTGTGCTGCTTCCCTCCCCTCAATACCCTCAGAAGAGCCTGCTGAAGCTTCCTCCTCTTCCTCGACTGATCCATGGAACTGCTTGCCACTTTGCTGGGGGGAGGGGGAACAGAAGGAGCCATGGATCACTAGGAAAAGTGCACTCTCACTCCCCATTCTGGCACATCCCTAAGCGCCCTCTCCTGCAAGGAGGAAGAAGGCTCACCCACTAGACCCATATTATTTTTCACATTATCCTAAAAGGTCATTTGAATAGCAAATTATATCCTCCATGAAAAGTCTCCCCTTATGGGGAGAGAAGACTTAGCTAATATCAAGTATGTAAAGCAGGAGTCCCCAACCCCCAGTATGTGGATCAGCACAGGGCCGCAACATGCCAGAAACCAGGCCGTGCAAACAAGCGAAGCCCCATCTGCAAGATGCAGACAGCACACAAAACCACACTCCTTCCAGTCTGCGGAAAAACCTCTCTACATGGAACCAGTCCCTGGTGCCCAAAAGGTTGGGGGCTGATGATGTAAAGGGTAATCTGCCCTCCTAATTAAGACCTTCAGACTCTTTTCTGAAACACTAGTGACCTCCAAGATTGTGTCCTGATTTCTTGCCAGATTTCAAGGAAAATAAATTATTGTGCTAAACCTCCCACAAGTGCACTATGTAAGCCATCTTTGTCCTCTATGTTTTAAGAAAACTTTTTTAGAGAGCAGAGAGTAAAATTATAATGGAATGTATGAAAGATTTAAATGCATACAATACAGCACTGAGTCAAAGAAAGGAAAAGAATCCCTGTGGACTTTACTCTGCTAGTCGTTGCTGACTATAGGGGGCAGCACTCATCCCTGTTTCAAGGCTGTTGAGCCAGCACTGTCTGTAGTCATGTGGCCAGCATGATATTGTGGAGTACTGTTTCCTCCCCACTGAAGTGGTACCTATTTATCTACTTGCATTTGCATACTTTTGAACTGCTAGGCGAGCAGGAGCTAGGCGAAGACAGGCGCTCACCCTGTTGTGTGACGCTCGGGTATTGAACCCAGGTTGTTGGCTTCATTTTTCATGCACCATTCAGAAGAGTATTTCCTTTTCTGTTTCTCTTTTTTCTCTTTATTCATGCATCATTCTACTCTACCAACAAACTAGTAACTTGACATGACAGGGGACAACATAAAGGTGAAGGTAATACTTGTTCATCTCTAAAAGGGTTCAGATTTTATTATGCTTCACTGCTGGGAAACAAGGAAACTACTAGCATTTCAATATCAAATGTTTTGTAATCACTCACAAATGTCAATATATTCAAATCATTGCAAAATGTAACATAACTGAGGTGGGAAGCTTGTGACACAAGAGGTGACTTTGCCTCAAGCCATGCCAATTTTAGTAGATGCTTTATTTCAGTTTTTAAAATTCTAATAATTTCTTTGACAGGGGAAATAAATGACGCATTTGCAGCTGTTATCACAGCTGAAATCCAGACGAAAGACTTCCATATGGACATAGAAAACTAAATACTGTATGCTTATCTAATGAAACAGGAATATGTGAGCCTTTATAAATAATGGCACTCATTTTTGAGTCTCCGAACTAGTCCAGGCAGTTGCATTCTGAATTCTATAGCCAAAAATTTATTAAAAATGTTATATTTAATTGAATAGAAAAACTCATTACCGTGATAAAACTGTCAAAAGGTCACTGTTCTTCAGACAATCATACAGAGTATCCACAGTGGCTTCTAATGTAAGAAGGGCTTCCATAACATAACCCTGCCAAAGATACAGAAATATGATCATTTCAGTATATTTATTTTACTTATTTACTTATTTTACTTATTTCTATGGCGACCCATTTTAAGCAACTCTGGGCAGTTCCAACAATAATATAATCATTCCATTACTACCAGTAATGTGAATCATAAATGTCTACTGTCTAATCTTAGTTTTCATTAAATATTCAAATGCACTTTTTCATTAAATATTCAAATACACTCTAGTATGACTTTTGGAATTAATAGAGAAAGAGATACTGTTTATGATATGTGGTGCATACATTTGATAATCCTAAACTAAAGTTAAGAAAAAAAGTAGCAAAGAAACTGCTAGTCCTTGTGAAAAACACTATAATAATAATAATAATAAAGTTGGAAGGGACCTTGGAGGTCATCGAGTCACTGAGCTAGATTGTCCAACAATGAAAGGCAACTTTTTGTGTTTCTACAAAGACAAGATAGGATTGTATTTATACCTGAATTTCTTCTCCATGTTCTCCTATAACTTCCACTAATCTTGAAAGCAGATCGGACAATGCATGTGCCGAAAGTGGCTGTTTTAGAGCCCGAAATATCTGAAAAGAGCGGCCAGCATAATGTCTTGAGGAACTAGAAAGAGCTGTTTGCAATGCAATTTCACTAAGATGTTGCTCCAAATGAAAGCCTGATGAGAAAACCAAACCAAACCAGGATCAATGTCATATTATCTCATAGATAATACATGAATTTGAAATATATATTGCAAATTTTCATTTTTGAGGCAACAAAAATATGAAGAAAGGTATTATCAGGAACTCTTAAATTTTTAATCATAGGGAGGAAGCAAATGCAGGCTAATGTGAAAATGATTATCTGAAGCATTTATTTATTTATCTATCAAATTTCTACATTAGCCATCTTATTTACGTGATTCTGGGCGATTTACCATAAAAACATAAAAAGTGGCATAAAACCATAAATACAACAAAGTTAACAGACTTAAGGACAAAGCTGAAACTAAGTTATTACATATTAAAAAAAGATGGAGGGAGCACTCTCACCTCACCAGTCACTCCTGAGGTCGATATCACCCGTCAACTTCCATGCCAATTGGCAGAGCCAGGTCTTAACATTCTTTTGCAAAGACAGAAGAATGGGGTCTCACCTCACCTCTGGGAGTAAGATGTTGCAAAGATGACCCACCAGTCAAAATTCTTTAACCAATGGGATCTGCAATATATCCTCCCTGTCTGATCAGGTGGGATGGGACAATGTAATTGGGATGAGACAGTTCCTCAGGAAGGCTGGTCCCATGCCACAAAAAATGATAATCTCAAATTGGACTCGGAAGCAAACCGGTACCCAATGCAGCTTGCATAGCAGAGGTGTTACATGTCTGAGGGTCTCTCAGAACTGTTCATGCCACTGCATTCTGCACCAGTTGCAACTTCTTCAAGAATAGTGCCATATAGAGTGCATTGTAGTATTCCATATAGGAAATGATTAGGTCATGAGTGACTGAAAAAAAGGCTTCTTGATCCAGGAAAGGGCAAAACTGGTATACAACATGAAGTTGAGCAAAGGCCCTCCTAGCCACAACTGCCACCTGCTTCTCGAGCAGAAGTTGTGTCCAGGAAGAACCTACAACTATACAGTGGGTCCATCTGAGGCAGTGCAACCCCATCCAGGATGAATGATGTAAGCTCCCAGTTACAGAGAAACCTATGCATAGCACTCCATCTTACCAGGGTTCAGTTGCAGCCTGTTTGTACCCCATCCAGATCCCCACAGCCTCTAGGCACCATGAAAGATGGTTCATAGCATCCCTTAATTCACCCAGGATGGAGATATACACCTGCAATATACCCTCCTGTCTGATTAGGTGGGATGGGACCTCAGTATACTGGGTATCATCAGCATACTGAATGTAGCTGCTCTTGTGGTGATGGATGATCTCACCCAGAAGTTTCATGTAGATGTTAAAAAGGAGACAAGAGAGCAATGAACCCTGCAGTACCCCACAAATCAAGGACTGCAGCTGCACCTCTCTTTCCTGATCAACAGCAATTGGGACCAGTCCCATAGGAAAGAAGTAAACCACCATAAAACTGTGCCCTCCATCCCAACTCCTAAAGTCAATCAAAAGGATACCATAGTTGATGAACTCTACCAAGAGGTCAAGAAGAGCCAGGATGGATGTACTACCTCCATCCCGCTCCTGCCAGAGGTCATCCAAAAGTGTGACCAATGCTGTTTCATCCCATATCCAGATCTGAAACATGAGTGGAAGGGCCCTGATAATCCTTTAGAGCTGCAGCACAACCACTACTTAACATCTTCCCTAAAAAGGAGAGATGGGAGACTGGATAAAAATTAATCAAGAATGATAAAGTCCAAGAATGAAAAGGGGATGTACAAAAGTCTCTTTAAATGGTGCCAAGAATATCATTTTCTATCAAGAATGAATAATCTGTCTCTAGATTATGTCATTTCCGAGGTGCCTCAATCAACCAGAAGGGGCATGGATATGAATCACAGGTGGCCATGCTTATAGACCAAAGACTCTGTCCCTTTCCTCAGGTCCAACAGAATCAATCTGATCCCAAATAAGACTGTTTCCCAGGCATCTCCAATGTACCATGCTTTATGAATTGAAGAAATGCCTTTAAACTCTTTAGAGCTTCATGCACTCTTTAGAGAATAATTCAATGGACATTTGTCAAGATATTAAATAGTATTTCAAATTTTGTCTTTGAATCACTAAGGAATGCTGGAAAAATCCCTCACCTGAATCCTGAGAAAAATCAGATTCCCTTCAATTTGGTCTGCCTCTGTTATAAACCATAGCCAAATGGGAGATCAATAAAGCAATACAAGTAAAATCAGTTTTTTATTCCCCTAATTTATGGCAATACTCAAATCATAAAAACAAATCTATATGCCATGATTTATTTTATTTTTACTAGTGATCATGAGCAACAATTATTCTGAAAACTAGGATTTTGTCCAGCAAAATAAAATTTGAAAAAGCTGCTTGTTAAGTAAAGATGTTATAAAATCAATTGGTTTAGTACCTGATTTAGAATCTTTAAAGACAGACACAACATGCCGCAAGAAATTGGTAAGCTGCTCTGCACTTTTTGTATTCTGGTTTTTGGGTGTGATATCTTCATGGCACCAGAGCGGACCAAATGCCCTTAAAAATCAGAAAATTGATTTATTTTATTTTGAGATTAAAATAAATTATTTTAAATAGCACAACACAATAGCACAGTTCACATAAATCCTCCTTCAGATGAAGACTGTAGGCAAATGGTTTACAGTATAGACAAGCTGTAACGTTGTATAAAGTAAGTCAACCCAGGAGTTGAGGTTCCAATAGTTCTAGAGACACCATTTTGGGGAAGGCTAAATTATTTGATACCGTTATTAAGAGCAAATGATCATATGAAATGTTCTGAATTATGTTACCCTCATACTAAATAGATAAGAAGGAAGAGCTTCACGGTCATTATATGGCCACCATAGAAAGCAGAAGAATGCCCTCTTAAGATGATGTTCTTTCATTGAACTATGGCTCTTTCCTTGCTCATTCTCACTAAAGCTTGTTGTATTGTCAGGACAGTTAGGTAAGCCTTGTAATTATTCTAAGAGACCGTTGATGTGCACAATGTATGAATATGTTTATCACTTTTTAAAAAGTCTAAGAAAAGATGGAGAAGACAGTTTTAGTCTCTGATGCAGAAAATATTTCCCATTTCAGCTAACTATGAAAAATAGAAACAAAGATTAATTCAAGAGTCTGCTCTGAACTTCAATGGGGAATGAAATATTTGAGTGACAGTGCAATCTTTATTTCATAGAGTGATGCTATATTTCAGTGGTGGCGAACCTTTTAGAGACCGAGTGCCCAAACTGCAACCCAAAACCCACTTATGC
The DNA here is from genome assembly GCA_023970755.1 of Azemiops feae. Taxonomy (NCBI): domain Eukaryota; kingdom Metazoa; phylum Chordata; class Lepidosauria; order Squamata; family Viperidae; genus Azemiops; species Azemiops feae. The sequence goes on along the minus strand of JALGBA010003860.1, from coordinate 975,665 downwards.
ATCGCCGGGTGCCGGGTGGGCGTGGCCACTGAGTGGGTGTGGCCACCGAGCTGTCGGCTTGTGCTTGCTCGCTCGCTGTCCACTCCGACTTGTGCTCGCTCTCTCGCTGTCTGCAGCAAATGCTGTTTCCGCAGAAAGTTGCTCCTTTTATAGCCTCTCGCCTATTCCCAGACTGCGCATGTGCAGAGAGGAGGAGGAAGCAGCTCGGCCCAGCAATGGCTCGCGTGCCACCAGAGACGGCTCCGCGTGCCGCCTGTGGCACGCGTGCCATAGGTTCGCCACCACGGCTATATTTTTTAAGAAGCAATCTGCCAGCCAAAAAAGAATTATTGTATTATACTCTTCTCCCCACAACTTGAAATAAATTGCTCCAAGCAAGTCAAGTGCCTTTTTACATCTGTTTCCTACACCTGTTTTATACTAACATTTACTTCTGGCTAAGATTAGAAAGAGGGAATCTCAGTGGCATTTGCAAAAACTGTCTCTTACTTGTAAAGCAGAAAATGAGGACATGCTGTTATACCCAAGAAACCTATTAGTGAAGGGTACGTTTTTCAATGAATTATGAATTAATACAAATTCTTTTAAAAGCAGACATAATGCTTTTAAGAATTAAAATGGGATATTTATTCTGCCTTAGTTACCTGGTGGTTAGAAACTCTATTAGTTTGTTTGCCTTTTCATTTGTCTCCAAAGTTGGGTCAATGTCTTCTATCTCCTGGGTGATTTGTGGGAGATTTCCACTGCTCCCTCCAAGGCTGATGCTGGAAGAGGTGGAACTAGAGCTGAGCCCAGAGTCTGGCACAGGGGAAGACTGATACTCCCGCAGAAAGTCAAAGCCACCTAACAAAAATGTGGAAAAAAATCTATATAAACATAGAGGTCATAATTTTGCTACATTACATTCACTGTGAGATAGATCACATACATACAAACATACATATTTTATTAAGAAACATAGGAAAATATGCCTTTGAAGAAAAATCTGTTATAGATAGATCCAATCAGAACATAGTACTAAAACAGAATTCTGCAGAAAAGGAATCTTTGTTATGTCTTTCATTCTTTTCTATGTTGAGCACCATAGAATTATGAAAGTGATGACAGCCAAGTGAAACAAAATTGAAATAAAGCCCAGGAACTGGTTTTTCATTACCTGTATAGAAGAATTCAGGCAAATGCATAGGCTGGACTGTAAGCGTCTTGGTTTCATTCATCTCTCTAGTCTGAAGAAGCATTGAGGCTATGGCTTGAAAATTGCTGTTGCATGACAACACAATTAGCAGATGGAGTAACAGCTTCTTGCTATGCTCAAAGACTTCTGGACGATAATGATCAAGGCCTAAAGAAAACAATCAGGATGTCTGATTAATTAAGAAGCACAAAAAGTTCATATGCTAGAAAAAGTAAAAAGTATTTGAATAGCCTTTTATTTGGGAAAACCAAAAATATAATTTTATTCTTGTTTATAAGTTTGCATGATTTTTGTATGTTCTAAAAATAAAGCTGTAACATTAATCTTATTAATAGATTAATCTATTGATGGATTGATGGATGAATGCATCATTGGGAAACCTGATTGGTTAGGTTGGAGACAAGTCACTCTGGAGGTTTTATTTGACTGATTGCTAAGAGCTGACATTAAATTGGCACATAATTAAAAAGTTAATTAGACTAGAGCTGCAATATTTAATTGTATTAATCAATTTTAATAATTGTTTGTAAAAGTATTAACACAGCTGAATAAATCTTGACTCCTGTTGATATATGTACATGGACACAGTCATAACTAAATTATATAGTAGTAATTTGTCATGCATTCTTCTGGGATTTTTTAAGATCTAGTTTACAGCCCTGAAATTCCATGGACATCTCCCATTAAGATATTGTAGCAGGCATTAGAGGAATTCCATCTCTAACACTCATGTCTTTGAAGACAGTACTTCACATGACCCATCATCCTAGCAACAACCATTTAACTAAAACAATAAACGTTATACTATCTAAGACTACAATTCTAAACATTAGGGGGAAAAAATAATTGAATCCAGTGGTCGGTAAACATAAAAAAATCTCATAGGACAATCGGTTAATCCAGAGGTTCTCAAACTGTGGATTACAACAACGATGGGGTTGTGACCAAATTTGAGGGGTTTACACTTACTCTGCTCTGCCTGGATGTAGATGACCTTTGCTAAGCTGCTGGCATTAAGCTTGCTAAGTTTTCTTTAATAACCTTTGCACTTGGAGTAACAGTTCCTATTATATCCCCAACCTGTTCTGTGGGGTCATTCAAGGCCATCATTGTGGTGTTCTTGCCTAATCTCATTGTCCCTGTCTTCCAAGGATGGCTGTTTGGGATTTCTTCCTGGAAGGCATCATGCTGAGTTTTGGTACTGAACATAGATACATGCTCCAAGCAGCCCGAGTGCTTTGTCTTCTCTATTTTTTCAGAAGCATGAGGCCTCATGACAGGAAGTTTACAACACTGTCAAAATGTAGTCTGCCAATTTTATTCTCTGAGAAATGTTATTCAAATTCATGTATTATTTTAGTGATTCATATCACTTTCAAAGTCTGAAAATCCCAAGAACCAGTTAATAGTCCTAATAGTATTTCAAGTTCTAAATGTGACCATTTAATAACTTCCCACCGATAGTAAAATGTGACTGATGCCATTTTAGAATTAAAGTGTAAAGTAAAAGTACCATAACGAAAATTTAGAGAAACTACTACATTGTTTATTTTTTTCCATATAGAATGTATGGTTTCTGATTCTATAAGGACATTATTGTGGGAATTTCTGCCAAGATCATCTGTCATAATTTATTGCCATTTTTTCATAGAATGTAATATTTTATTTGAGGGAAAAGATACTCTATTAGGTGATATGAGAGGATTGGTAGGAATAATACAAACGAGTACAAAAAAAATGGGCCAAGAATGAATGAAAATAATAATTGTTTAGTGAGGAGATGCATAAAAAAGTTTTGTTATGAATATGTGGTTCAAGTGTAAGTTGATCTATTTGTATACATGCATACATTCACAAATATGTACAAGAAAAATAAATGAATAAAAATACATAAATAATTTGGTTATAATGAAAGGATTGAGCTGCAAATGGTGTAACTGGAGAAATATAAAAAAAATATGAATGTTGTCTGTGACTTGATGTTAACATGATGTTTTGAACTTTGTCTGCGGCCTAAAAATTCTTTGGTAGATGGCCAAATGAAAAAAATGAATGAACAAATAATAAATGAATGTGAAAAATGTATCTGTTCCTGACAATTAGAGGAATATCTAATCAGCAAAGTAGTATATGGCAATGCAGAAGTCATAGTGAATTAATTTGTTAAGTGTGCTTACAAAGGAGATAATCAGCAAAAAGTGAGATTTGGAATATAGCTTTATACCAAGAATGAAGTATGTTGACCAAATTTTGACCCTACTAAATTTGTGTTCGATAATGTCATAGTATTATGGAATCATATACTATCCTAAGATATAATAATGTTTGGTTCCAGTTTGTCATATTCCACAAACTCAGATATTATGGTTTATAAATCACAATTTATATGTTTATATATTGCACAAAACATGGTTTATAGATTAAATTATGATTTAAAATTTAAATCTCATTGTGATATGTAAATAACTCCATAGTGTAAAAGGGGAAAAAAAAACGCAGGAATGGAGTGACAGAAGAGTAACATAAACAAACTCAATTTTCACTTAAATTTTTGTTTAGTTATTATTTCTTACCTAAAAACAGAGCATGCAACAGTAATGGTAGATGAAGAGCCCAGTCTTCTCTTACACTATGATCTACTACCATTTCAGTCATGAAGATAACAGCAATATTGCACCTAATAAGAAAAATAAAATCAATCAGTTCAAACATTGCAATGAGAAATAAGAAAAAAGAAGAAAACATGAAGAGGTTGATCACAAAATACCAAGAATAGCTCAGGTATGTGGCAATTTCTAAGCTATAGTAAAAGTAAAGGAAATAGAAGGGTGGTTAATATGAGGAAAGGCATTGATAATTATATATTCTGTATTAAATGCATGTCAGTGATTCTGTCTGCAGTTTATTAAGAACATAATCTCTCCATATTTGGTCCCTCACAATTGTCCACATCTGAAAGGTTAGATAACTTCCTGGAATAAATTTTGTAGAAGTACAAGAGGTTAAATGGGAAAAGGAGGAAGTCAAAATGCGATGGCAAAATAAAAGTACTCTTTTGCAGGATCTGATTCAAAATATTTTTTGGCATTTCAGGACTCATCATGGGAGAAACATTGAGATGTGTATATATTGAAATTCCATACACCAATCACTACAAGTATAATTTACGACGTGATTGATTTGTCAAAACCTCACAAAGGTCTGTTTTAAGTACAATATCACAATATGCTACCTATATATAAGCCAACTCAAATAATGTTTTCATCTTTATCACAAATATAATTTGTAGAAAGAAGTAATAATCCTGCTATTGGAAGAGAAGAGCAAGAAGAAGTTGGGTACTTTATTATATATCTTCAATTGTTTTTAATTTATTGCCCAAGCCAGGTACAAATCTGGCCTGCTGGATGGTATTTGTAAAGGAATTGAATACTGTGCTGAACTTGAAGGAATGGGTTTTGTTTTATTCTAATGCTGGTTAAACAATTTTCAAACAAAAGGTAGATCAAAACAACACAAGAAACAATAACTAAAGTGGAAGAGATTTTAAATGATCATTCTGTTTATACTAAGATGATACAACAGTTATAGGTGTTCTGTTTAAATTGTATGAATAAATAACTGGAATACATAGCCTCTGCCCTATTCATATAATTTCTAGCATATTATAAAAAAATCCCAACATTTGCTGACACCCATTCTATGGATGTCAGGAGGTCACTGACCATGGCTTTTATGGCTTCCAAGCAGAGGCCAAAATCATAATGCAGCCCCCAGATTAAAAAAATATTGTCCAGCTCCATAGTCCTACAGACTATGTCAGACAAGTTTTAGAACTCTTAAGATAGAATGAACAATTAGAAGATGGACCAGTTGAAATATTTTAGGAAACTGGGGGTTTCTTTATATTGTGCTTACCTATGGAGGGGTCCCCGTGGTGTAATCGTTTCTGGAAGGTAGTCAACAAGTGGTGCCCAGCACCCTCCATTAAATGGCATTGGCAAAGGTTGTGGCTGTTTCATTTCCACAATATTCAGCAGCCAACTTGTATATGGAGAAATAGGATCATCTGTGCAGAAACATTTATTACATTTCTACATTGTCAAATAGCCAACCTTCTTGGAGCAGTGTTCAGGTAAATTAAGATCAGAGAAACAATGCAGTGCAAATATCAAATCTCAGTATCTTATATGACAGCTAAAAGACAAGAATATATGCCTTTGAATGGATATTCATTCATTCATTCATTCAACTTATATGCTGCCTATTTTGCCTGGAGGTAACTATAAGTGGCTTACAATAATTAAAAACCAATACAGATATTAAAACAATAAGCAATAAATAGTAATATTAAATTAGTTAAAATTAACAAAAATAGGAAGGGTGGAAGCAAGATGAATATGAGGGGAGGTAGGATCTTATCTTAGTCTGTTAACCACCTCCAGAATGATGTGTCCCCATTGGGGCTCTTCTCCTGGATCCTGCCAACTGGAATTTTTTGACTGACTGAGTCCGCAGCATATAGATATTCCAAAATATAGATATTCCAATATTGGGGTGCTATCTTTAAAAAGGTCCTGTTTCCTGTAGACCCCTAGGGTCTCAGATGATGCCCAGAATAGGTGGTCAGCAAGCCATGTAGAGTTTTAAAGCAGCACTTTAAACTAAATCTAGATAAAGGCAGTGCAGATAGAAGGTATTGGCACAATGGGATCACTAATGCCATTAACAACATTGCCATTACTAGACTATTAGATTAAGCTAGGGGTTCCCAACCAGGGGTGCGAGACGATATTCCAGGGGGTGCGAAAACTTGGTGTTTTCAAAATTATAGTGTATATGCATAATTCATTGCCGTTATTTCGAACTTTTGTGAGGGGTGCGAGAATATATCAGAAGCGTTCTAGGGATGCAGGGTATAGAAAAGGTTGGGAACCACTGGATTAAGCTAATACAAAATGTTCAAAACCATCAAGGTAATAGTGAGCGTGGACCAAGAAGTTTTGGTTGAGCAGTGTCAGGACTAAAATATGTACTTTGTCCAGGCACAGCCCCTAAACACATGTAATTTGAGCAGAGGCATTTTGAGGTAAGGAAAGACAGACAAAGGAAAGGCCATTGGCAACAGTACCTGGCAGTGGCTAGAGAGGTAGGGAAAGAAAGGCACCCAAAAGTGAAGGCAGGCCACCCACTTTGACATGGTGTGCTTGAATTTAAGGTAAGAGGACACTAAGGTAGTGGAAGGTGGTATGGGGCTAGAGAGCAGAGAAGTTTGTTTCTCTGATACCTGAACCATCTGTTTGCTGTGGTATATGCTGCTGATTGCTTTCTGTTTGACAATTTAATAAATAGGGAGTCTGATATTGCCACCATTACAAACCAGTCAATGCACACTGTGAAAACCTGATGCATTTTTTTTACATACAGGTATTTAAATAAGACAAAAGGACATGTACCGCTAATATATTTATGTTGATATTTTTGTTAATTTGCTACATTTTAAATATGAACATTCACATAAAATATATACATAAAACCTATGTGGAAATATATAAATGACTATAACAAATGAATACTAATCAGAGGCTAATATTAATGCATAACTAAAACTTTGAGTATTAAAAAAACTTAAATTCAACTAACTGAAAGGTTTAAATGAGATCGAAGCAGATATTTAATATTTTCTATTGAAATGGATGGTTCAAATACACTGTCCAAATCATGTCTGGCTAGTATTAGCGAATAACACCATTCACAAAAATTAATATTAACCAAATATCAAGACATACTTTTATCATCGTCGTAAGATCCTCCAGAGCTATTGCTGTATCTTGATTCTAATCGATTATGTGCTCTGATCACATTACTAAACCTTGTAAATAGGAAAAAACACAAAAAAACCCTATTTAAAATCTTAATACATACTCAATTCATAATAGTATTATATATCCCAATGGATGGATAAAAATGTAAAAATTCTTGTTTTAACTTTATTTCTCAATTTTTTTCACGTCTATCCATTAGGCCTGTGCTCATATTAGTTTAGTTTTTTTCCAAATTTGGTAGCATTTTTATCTAAAAGTTCTGCCTCCATATTCAGTCTAGAAAGTTCAATCATTTCCAATAGGATATAACTCCCCTGTGAAATTACTGAATTTCAAAAATGAAAAAAGCTTAGTTTATTAGCGGAAAGCAGAACTTCTAAAAATAGAGAATAGATATTAACGAAATAAGTCTTTCTGTAAGCCATGTCTAAATATAATACAATGAGATATTTACAGGTAAACCTTTTTTTAAAAGTTAAAACCTATTTTCTAGAATTGTAAGATCCAAAGAGTAACAATAGCTCTATTAGGGAAATTTATAGCCTTGAAACAATAACAACAGAAGTCTAGGTTTTTTCTCTTTCTCCCATGAATGCTTCCACACCCTTTCTGCCATAATGTTTGTCTGCACCAAATATCTGTATTTGCTCCTCCTCCTCACTCCGTCCTTGCTGGGTCAACCTGATCCAAAATTCTCTCTGGCTTCCTTTCAGCAACTAACTTTTTTCTTTGGAGCAACACAATCAGCTATTGGTGGAGGAAGGGATCACGTCTTTTACACTCAATAAAAGAGCTTCTCGATTGTCCCACTGAATGCTAGTGCTATTCATAAAGGGCTTGTGGCTTGCTCCAATTGTAGTTAGTAGTTTGTGGGCATCATCAGCTGAATGAAGAGGCTACACTGGAAGTTAGCAGTTCCTGCCAAACTCTTGTAGTCACTGTTGTGAGCAGTAAATGCTGTGAGAATTCCCTAGTTGTCTGAGAGCAATACCAATGTCCAGTAATGCCACTGAGCAATTGCCATGGGCTGTCTCAAAGAGCATCTAATATTCTGCAATGCAGTCAAGAGGTCCTGGATATTAGCATTGCCTGCACACTGCTCACAATGATCTGAGTGAGTTGCAAGCAGTCTACAGGCAAATTAGTGTCCAATGTTGCTATCTAGAGCTCTCAACAAACTGTCTCACATAAGATGTCTCACCTGGCATCCAACAGACCAAATGAGACCCTGATGGATGCTAGTGCTGCCTGCACATTACTTGCGGCAATCTACAGACTATTTGCTCTTTGTTTTGATCACCATAAACTAGAGAAACATTAATGACTACCTCTCCAATGAGATCTTGAAGGATCTCTGAGGACGTGAAATCAGCATAACCTTGTGTTAGAGAAGAGCAACCCCTTCCTTCCACAGACAAATGGGTTGCTCTGAACAAGACTAGCTACCGGGACAAAGATAGAGAGACTTCAACCAGGCTTACTCAGTGAGATTGGTTGAAATCTCATGATGAGAAGTAGGCGCAAATACAGATAGTCCTCAAGTTATGAGTGTGCCTGCCCAATCCCCTTTTAACTCAAAAACTCGTGGGAATGAATCTCATACCTCGAATGAGATCACTCCCTTGCTCGTTAAGACACACGTGGCTCGTTAAGTGAACATGAGGTATTTTAGGGTGAGGAAGCCATAGAGGGCCTAGTGATGGAACAGGCCCCCAAGGCCTCCCCAACCCACTAAGCTACCTTCAAAAGATCTGTCTCCTCTCTGCCGCAATTCCTGCTGCCACCCAGATCTGAGGCTGGGGGACGCGTCCGCGTTCCTTCAGAGGCTGGATCGAGTCGCCGGAGGCCTTTTCCAGGCTGCTGCCACCCAAATTCCATGGTGTTTTGGCTGCCCGATCCAGGTGCTGGAGGCCTTTTCCATTCTGCTGCCGGGCGGCAGCAGCCTAGAAAAGGCCCCAGACATCCCTATCCAGCCTCCAGAGGCACATGGAAGCGTCCCCAGCTTCAGTTCCGTTCTCTGTTGCAGAGAACAGAGGCCTAAAGTACCATGAGATCACCTGAGATTAGTAGCATGAGATCTCGCCCCAGTGATCTTGCATGATCTTGCATTACTTTAGGCCTCCATTCTCTGTGAACTCCCTGAAGGCCTGGAGCAGCCAAGAAAGCGAAGGATCTCGATCTTCGCAAGGTGAAGGCCTGGTGCCTAGGGAGACCTGGGGCGGGGGTGAGGAGGGAGGGAATAATCAGGGTGAATGTTGCAGAGCCTCTGCAGTAACTCGTAAGGGCGAACAACTGCCATGGTGTTGCAATATTCGTAATTTCGGGACGTTCTCGTAAGCACTAGGGGGCGCTTATCATTTAACTTTGAACGAGCGTTAAGTGAACGCTCGTAACTCGGGGATTACCTGTACAATATAGACAATCAACCTGAATGTTAGAAAATATACTGTACTTTACCCTTATTTAAAGCCCATCCAGTTTTAAATATGAACAAAAAAACAGTTCCAAGCTGTAAATATATAAAAATCAAATTGATGTATATTCGAAGGCAGGGGTCCCCAACCACCGGTCCATGGACCAGTACCAGTCCGTGGCATGTCAGCACAAATAAGCAAAGCCCCATCCGCGGGATGCAGGCAACACACAAAACCACGTACTCTCTGGTCCACGGAAAACCTTTCTCCACGGAACCGGTCCCTGGTGCCCAAAAGGTTGGGGACCTCTGTTCCAAGGTCTAGTCTTTAATTGTTAATCCCAAAAACAAAACGACAGATCATAAGATTGTGATTAATGATGGTTACCAGTACTCAAACTGGAGCATTTCTAATCCAGAAAGAGGGAGAAAAAGTCTGAGATGTTTACTACAAACCTCTCATCTGTCTCTTTTAAAATTCTATTGTCTTCAATGTCTGCAAAACTATCTTGGCCAGCTACAACAGTGTTACTGCTTGATGTAGTTCCTATACATGTAAAACCAAAAGTATTATTAAAAATAATCATTTTGAAACTACACAAATACACACACACATCCAATACAATGCATAACTCAACAATCACCAAACTATATTTGTTGGCTTCTCTGAGTCATGTTATAAATTAATATTTATGTACGGTAAGTAAAAAAAACATTTATATTGCAGCTTATTACTTTCCTTCTCTCTTATATATGCAACGATTTGCAAATTATGAGTTGTTGGAATAGAATAGCAGATCAGAGAAAGTTTCTTTTGAGCCCCATTTCTAAATTACTTCCATATTTTGCCCTATCATAGGTTCCTATTTATGATTATGATGATGGTGATATGATGATTATATCATTTTTATGCATGCAGTATATGGTTAAAACTTATGTATTTCAGAGTTCAACTCAGGCTGAACATACATGAATAGCCATGCATACTGTATATAATGTTATTATATTTGGTTATATTTGAACTACAACACTAATTTTGCAATCCAGATCAAACATCTGTACTGCATGAACTTTCCAGAAACTTCGAACAGGATCTGAAGGGATGGCATAATGGCAAAATGCAGTGTGAATAAACTTAGCTGAAAGCATTTGTCTATAGTTACAATAGATCTGGGACTAGCTCATGAATGTAACTATCCTAAAACTATCCTAAAAAACAGGTCTTCAGTCAGTAAAAACATGCCTTTTATTCTTAGAAACACCTAATCCTACAGCAAATATAAATACATCTACAGATACATTCTTTGTTCTGCAGATATTAAAATGTTGGATTCAAGCTTATTTAGAGTAGGCCCACTGTGAGCAAGAATATTTAACTAAATTGTGGTTACTTGATTTCAAAGACTGTACTTTAATCTACTGTAACTGTGAGGACTATACCTATACATTTATGTCTTGATGAAATATTTCAGTCTGAAAAGCACCAAGGAAGATATGACAGAGGTTCAATGTTAACACATGCAACTCTGTTCTGAAAAGTTGATAATTCCTTCAAATATAGTATCTCTAATAAAAGTAGAAAGCTTTAATTCTTACCAGAAGCAACAACTGAAGCTTTGTTGCTGGCAGTAAAACGATAAAATGGTGGATTGTCACAATGCTGAACTATGGGATTCACGGGATCTGTTTGCTGGAGCTCAAATAGAAGTTCTTCCATTGTTTGAATAGTATTGTTCCGACACATATAAATGGCAACTTTTTTGATCTGAAAAAAAGTAGCATTTAACAGCTTTTATCTACAAAAAAGGTAATGTAAGAATGTGCAGACACATAGATGACATGTTTAAAGTTATAATAATATAAAATAACCTTCTTCATATTACTGGCTGCCAGATGGCAGAATTATCTGGGAATTATAGACATAACACATCTGGAGAGTACAGTACCTGGATAGGGATATATCATTATGCCCCAAAACTAATGGGCCTAACAGCTATCAGGATTAGTCCCAAAACATGAAAGCATGCAGAAACTGCTTACAGAAAGATTCTGTTATAGAGAAATAAAGGAATCACAACTACTTTGTAATATAATACCATCATGCCACTGAACAACTTCTCATTACATAAGGTAGAAATGAGCAATAAGTTTTGTGATCTGCAAAGGGTTATAATTTTTTAAAGCTGATCTGCAAGGATTTCAGAGTACATATTGATTTTAATTAATGGGATAGAGCTATATTTTAGATTAATTTTGGAGTGGTCAGAGAATTCTCAAAAATGTTCATTACGGTTAAACAAAGGCATAGTTTCCTTCAATTTGACAGTGAGATGGGAGCATATAAATTTAATAAATAAGAAGATAAATAACATTTGAATTTAATTCTTGATGAGTTCATGGGTACATTCATATTGGCAACAAGATTCCACCCTACTTAGCTTGAGATCAATCAAATTCTGCTAGGTGCTATCCACAAGTTCAGCACACTGAAATTTACCAGAGCTTTTAATCTGTTTTACAGCTGTCTTTGTTTAAACTATAGTATAATCAAAAAATAGTAATCTGTGATCAAATGTGGACAATTTAGTTTCTGGGGTGCTACACTTGCTAAGCTTTGGGTTCCACATTTCATATGAAAATAAAGAGATATCCTTTATAAAGTCTACTGAATACTTGGTATCTTTTCTTCTATGTAGGGGCAAATTTATTAATAACTTCAGTAGAATAAACTCATAAAATTATTCCTGATACATTATTTTGAATACATATTGTTTTGTTCTATAAGAATAATACAACTTTTTTTTTTTTTTTAAAACCACTTACATAAGGTAAAAGAATTGTATCACTGCTAACCCCACATAAGCTTATCAGAAACTGCAGAGTTATTCTCAGGTTGTTGCTCCATTTTTCATTATTAGCTAAAGCATTCCAGACATTCTCCATTTCTGGTCCAGGAACTTCATCTCCATACTAAACAGAAATATGTATGAAAAATGAATGTGATCAGAATACAGAGAGTGATTGCTAAAGTAAATGAAATATAAGACAAACTGAAAAGTAATCTGAGTTAAAGAGACAAAGGAGAAAGATCTTTTAAGTGCACAGAATCCATTTGAATTATAAAGGTCAAGCTACATTAAGTCCTGGCTGGTATAAAATTGAAGAAAAGTACTGACAAATATGTACTGACTGATAATAATAATCAGACCTTTCCAATATATCATTATGTAACATTGTGCAGATAAAAAAGAGGGAGAATTATTTATGCAACTTTCAATCCTGGTCTAATATTATGGCACTACATTTCATATTTTATAGACCACTTAGTATTTTCTTGCTTACTTTGGCTGTCATATACATCAGATTATTAAGCACCAATGAGGTGGCTTCTGGTGAGCCCCAGCCATTTCCTTTCAAGCCACATGGAACAGTTACTTCTCCATCTTTATCCTTTATTTCATCTTCAGGGGTGGTAGGACTTGAACCTGGGAGAAGAAGTCTGCTGTCTACTAGTTCAATGTTATGAAGCCATGGTAGCAAGTAGGTGAGCATGATCTGGCGCCCATTTGGATGAGTTGTTGGAAATCGTTGACTTACTTCTAAAATCAATTGGAGAAAAAAGACAATGAAGCATTTAGTTCAACAATAAATTCTGTCAAATACATTTCTTCTGATAAAATGTCAAGAAGGTGAGTTCAATTTTTTTTTATTATAAAGACAGAAATATATTTCATTTCCAGCAACTGACAGAGAAGCAGAGTCACTGTGGAACAGTGATTAGATGTTGGACTAAGAGCGGGAAGATCCACATTAGGAAGGAAGATGTTGGACTACGAGTAGGAAGATCTATCTGCTCACTGGAAAGCTCACTGGGTGAGTTTGGGCCAGTCTCTCAACTGAATCAAGTTTACTGTTTATTTACTTTTCTTTATTCAGCCCATTATTAAACTTAGATTATATTCCAGGCACAACTTCCTGGTAGTTGGATAATAAGGAGCAATGTAGCTGGATGTCATCAACATCCTGTTGTCCACCCATTTCAAATCCATAAATGAATTTCCCCAGCAGCTTCATGTAGGAGCTGCACAAAGTACTGAACAAGATGAAGCATTGTAGGAAACCATAAATCAAGAGATCATCTGCATAGTTGTTGAAGAGCATTTTTTTTTAACATGGCTCAAAGTTGTAAGGACCAGAACACTGCAAAGTTATCTGAGGGATCGCCTATCCCGATTAGCTACATCCATCTCAACATTCCACAAGTCCCTTGTTATCAGATCTGGGACTCCCAGGGAACTAGGGAGATTTTGCAATGGATCCCTTACTGTGCTTAGTAGCATCTGTTCCTGTTTTGTATGTCATTTTTATAGAATTTGTAATTGTGATTTTTTAATATACATTTATTGGTTTTTAATTTAGTGCTATACTCTGCCCAGAGTCACTGTCTTGTGAGATGAGCAGCTATACAAATATAATAAAATAAAATAAATAAATAACCCCAAGGCCCATTAGACACTGTGGTTATTGATCTTATGAAATCTGCCAATAGATCTAGGAGAACTGCACTCTCACATCCAGTTGTTAATGATCAAAGCAATGTCAGTGTCTCCCAAATCTTAACAGAGCTGGATTCAGTACTAAATTGTGAACAACTTGGAAAGACTTTTGTCACAAGCATAGAATTGCCATCAACCATTCTTATTGGAGAATTATTGATTAATAATCCAATATAACCAGGGCACCAATCATCAGCCTTTTTAAATCCAAGATACTATCCAATAGACCAGAACAAAGCAACAACAAAAGGAAATGGCAATAACAAAGATGAAAAAAAAACCGGTTTTGCGCCTTTGCTAATTTAATGAGATTCTGGCTATTTTGCCATAAGATATCCTTCAAAATCATGCAGAAGCCTTTTGGTCACTTGTAATATTTGTTACTTGACAAATATCTGACTCGAAGGGACCATAGTTTAAAGAAACAACAGATAACTCATGGGAAAATAAATAAATAAAGCATTCTAATTTAAAATTCTACTCAGCCTTCAAAAAATATGTTGTCTTCACCATGGTAAGATGACATTAGCCCAAAATTTGCAAAAAGAAAAAGTAGCATCTAAAGATAAATGCATTAAGTGGAAAACATGAGCTTTTAAATAGTAACTCAAAATGTCAAATATGTATGGTAACTACAATGAGATAAAATAAGGTAATAAAATGCTTTTTGTTATTCAAGTAGTATAAGAAAATTGGAATCATATCTTTAGATCAGGCATGTCCAACCTGCAGCCTATGGACTGCATATGGCCCTTGACCGCTAGTAATGCGGCCCCACAAGATCATAAAACATTATGTGATTTATATACATTAACTATATTATAGATTTTATAGGCGGCCCAAGACAATTCCTCTCAATGAGGTCCAGGCAAGCCAAAAGGTTGGACACCCATGCTTTAGATCAGGGGTCTTCAAACTTGGCCCTTCTATGACTTGTGGACGTCAACTCCAGAATTCCTCAGCCAGCGTGCCTGGCTGAGGAATTCTGGGAGTTGAAGTCCACAAGTCATAAAAGGGCCAAGTTTGAAGACCCCTGCTTTAGATGCTTATTTAGTTCTACAGTACTGTTTTTGGAAAAAAACCCCGAAAAGATTCAAAATCATGTCCTGTAGCTCTAAGAGTTTACACATATGATATGTTCACAGATTCATAGGAGGATATATGAGATAATAGATCATCTTTCCGCTACTAAGGCTGAAGACATAAATAGAAACTTATACCTGAAAACAATGGAAGTGTCAGCTCAGGGTACATTCTTGCTAGTTCGTAGGACAGATGAGCTAATGAGACACTGTAAAGTGGTGGCAAAGGACCATGAGTCCCATAAAGAATGCTGCCAGGTCTTCGCTCAGCTATTTTCTTGGAATAAACAAAAAGCTTTGTTTCCAAAATCTGTTGGAAGATTAAAAAGAAACAGAAATGATATAGATGATAAATGAATGATGGGAGTATTATTGAAAATAAATTTTAATGGATTACTCATGATTAGCAGTTTCTGCCTATGCTACAAGGGCTAAAAGTATTGGTACGTGGGTTACCATTGATTTTGTCCTCCTTCCCTTCTCCTCCCATAAGGAAAATAAAAGAATATTCAACTCAGTCACAATAAAGATATCAAAGTGAAATTGAAAAAAATAGAAAATGTTTCCTTATCATTTTCTCTGTAAAAGATATATTATTGTTTCTTACTATTATTTTGTTTACTGTTATTCTTTGATGTTAAGCCAATAATTTTAGAGCTGACAATCTCTAAATATCATAATTAGTAAATAAATCTCATAAATATTGATACCAAGCCTTTATTTCCCCAAATTATTTTTTAAAATGTTTAAAGGAAAGATTTTAAAGAGATGAAAGACAAGCTATAAGGCACAACTCTCAAATTACAGGTTAAGAAAGAAAGTGCACTGACATTTATTTTCAAGAAAAGGGTGGGCCCAGGTCTCATCCTCACATATCTCTAACTCTGCCATCAATGTGCCTTGGTTACAATTACATTCCTATAATGCAACTTCCTCATGACATACAGTAATGTTGAACATACTTCAATCTCACAGCTGTGGCAGCTTCAACTCATCTTTAGCTGTTCCAGACCAAACAATTTTTGCCATGGATTCAATCTAGTAAGCCTGATGGATGATGTGGTTGCTTCACAATCAGAGAAGCTGTCCAGTTCTGGCTGGCTACATGAAGCTATTACAGAAACTAGACTCTCTCCTCTATGCTGGAAACAGCTCTCTATGGCAATTTGGGCAAAAATTGCAGGAGACACTAGTTGTCTGATTTCTGCAGAAACATCTATCTTTGTAATGCCTGATTGTACTTTTCAGTAATGCTTGCTGGTCTAAAGCAGAGTTCTTAGAAACATGAGTTTAGCGAAACCACACTAGAAGTGAATTTAAAAAACAGAGAGAACAACTGGCGGCTGTTTTTCCATTAACTGATAATATTTGGGAGATGAAATGAAGCCAAGGAAATCCACCAGTGGTTTTCCTTTATTTGTTCCATTCAACAATATGTAATGTGCTGTTGAATGTAAAGCAAACTGTATAATTGTTTACTCTTCCTTATAGTTTATAAGATTTTAAAAAAAAAATTTCATACATGCCTGCATGAGTTGCATGGAAATTTCATAAATCTCTCTGCTGGTGTCAGATGCTTTAAACAAGACTAGATTTAAAAGAGTCACAATGTCAAAAGGGTAGTTCCTGAAATAGCAAACAAAGATTGAGATTGTTTGAGATTTTTAAGTTTAAATGAACATTCTCAATTGCTTTACACAAAATAATACACCCAAGGCAACAAGCTCAATAACCTAACAGTTACTGAAAACAATGAATTATATCAAACATAATGACAATGAATTCTCTTTTTCCAAAAGACAAGTGTATAGCAATAGCACTTAGACTTATATACCGCTTCAAAGTGCACTCTGAGCATTTTACAATGTCAACATATTACCCCAACAATCTGGGTCCTCATTTTACCAACCTTGGAAGGATGGAAGACTGAGTCAATCTTGAGATGGTCAGGATCAAACTCCAGGCTATGGTCAGAGTTAGCCTGCAATACTGCATTCTAACCACTGCACCACCACGTATAAGACAAATAATATCCAGTTATAAGTAAATAACATATTTATCACTATGTGTGTAAGTGTATTTATGTACATACACACATAAGAGGTTTCCAAACATTCTTGATTCATGCCTCTTAGTATTGTAGTGATTTGTTTCCATGACATCCTAAAAAAGTACTTTGTGCTGTCCAACAGATGTTGTGTTTTCCACAAAAAGTTAAAATATACCATAGCCCCTTTGCAAGTTTACTGCAGCATTCTGGGACAACATGGCATATAATTTGGGAACCTTGGCATATACTGTACCTAAATTAGTAATACTGCTACTTATAATGCCACATCTTCTGTGCTTGAGTCAGGATCTTAAGAATATACATAACAGTTTGCTCTCCTCTAACATTAGATTAAAACAAATCAATCAAGTCATTCATTATAATAAATAAGTGACAGACTAGGTACCCAACAACTGGTGTTCCCTTTTTATATTTTTTTAACCTAAACAAGCTGATGCAGAACAAATCCAAAGAATGCTAAAAACCCTGCAGACAGAGCTGAAGATAAATATGGGAAAATGCTTTGCTTTCAAAACTGCATTGCTATAATAATTAAAATTGCTTCTTAATATTAGTGATATTCTTGGGAATTTATTTTTTAAGTGTATATAACAAGACAAATAATCCATTGGAAACATTTAACATTTCCATTGGTAACTTTAAGGAGTCAGATTGTGGAACCAAAGAAATCATAAATCCAGATCCCTTGAAAATTATTGTATTTGTTTAAATGATATGTCTATTCTTGAGTGGGTGTCACTATACTACTTACCAAGTTGGTCAGTGCAAACAACAGTGCACTTGCAAGGTATTTATTATCCATCCATCCATCCATCCATCCATCCATCCATCCATCCATCCATCCATTTTATTGGCCACTCATCTTTCCGCAGAATCACTCCAGGTTAGATTTCTTGGTTTGCACAGAGTGCAAATGTGAGTGTGCTTCAAATGAAACTCAAAAGGGAATCACATGACCCCAGGACACTGCAACCGTCATAAATACATGCCAAATGTCAAGCATCTGAATTTTGATCATATGATCATGGGTATGCTGCAGCGGTTGTAAGTGTGAAAAATGGTCATAAGTCACTTTTTTCAATGCCATTGTAACTTCAAACAGTCACTAAATGAATGGTTGTAAGTCAAGAACTACCTGCATATGGTAATACAAGACATAAAGTCAATAATAAGTGGAGCTGAATGAATGTGAGTTGAATATAAAAGTGTGTGTGACCAGCATGAAAGAAATATATTGAGGTATGGTCACACCGATTGAACAAGGATTAAAATGGAAAATGGACATATGAAGTAAGAGTGAAGGAATCAAAAAGAAGGGGGAGACTGAGTAAGTCATAGTTGGATGCAGGTGATGATTCTTTGAAGAAGAGAGACGAAAAGTTTAAGAGGAAAAGAAGGTGATATATAGATATGGGGAAACAAGGACAGGAAAATACAATATAGAAAGATACATTGTGAATGGTAGTGCTAATTAGTTTTAGCTATGTTACCTTTTCTTTTTATTATCTCTTGACTTTTATTTCTTTGTTTCTGTATAATATTGCTTAGGCTAAAAGGGACTATTTTAATGGTCATGCATGTATGCAGTCCGATCAAAACAGGAACATATAATTTAAGTCTATCCTTTTCAAAAGTCCTAGGGTAATTTATTTTTAATTTTTACATGGATCCTGATTCATTTGCAAGGATCATTTTTTTTGCTTTGCTTATTGTTGATACCTGCTTCCACACACAGTTGCAATGGCTATGAAGCATCCTGAAGCAAGCTGATGGGATCCAGTATAACATCGATCTATAGCCCAGTTAAAGAGATTGATTTGGTCAGGATTCAACTCCAACAACAAGACAACAACTTCACAGCCAAGCTGATGAACCTGAAAACGCAGAGAATGGTAAGGGGTTTTAAAACAACAGTAAGAGTGTTTTATATCAACAACTGACAAAAGTTCATTGAGATCAATATTCTGCTTTGCGTGTTTGCCAAATGTAGGGTGCTGATAAACATGACATTAAGAGGCAAGATTAAGTAACTCAGAGACAATGCATGATGTCTGCTTGGCCATTTTGTAGCTCCTCCATTGTTATCGAAATTTGAATGCTCACAATTTAAGAGTGTTATTTTTTTTAACATTGTTTTGTTAAAATGTTTCCTTTAATTCTTTGCAGTTTTTGTGATTATATTTGTTTAGATTGCTCCCTCTTAACCTCCCCAACTTATCTAATTTGGCACTTATCTAATTTGGCACTATCCCTATCCAGCCCTTCAATGCCATTTCTTTTTTTTAAAGCAAACTTCTTCACTTGGAGAAGAAATGAGGCAGTTACCAAAACATTAAGGATCCCAGGGAAATAAGAAATAAGTTAGAAAGAAACTTATTTTACTTGCTTGTTTGTGTAAAATATTTGAATAGCTGCTCATTTTATGTAGCATAATCCTGGGCGGCTCACAAAAAATATTTTTTTAATAAAAGTGACTCTGCCTTGACTCTCTGGAATAAGAGGAAGGGAAGGGAAAACTCAGAGGCTTCAAGATTCTGTTACTCTATCCAGTATCAATAAATAGAATTCCAGTATTTCTTTTGGAGTCTGTTTCTTGACTTGGGCTACCTCAATGAGCTAACTGATGAAATATAGTCTGGATTCCCAGGTAGGAGGGAATACATTCCAGAGGAGTAAGTGACAACTCAGTTCAGATTATTTATCTGAAAGAAAGAGGTTAAAGACAACTCCTCCTTAATAGTTCCTTTATGAGGGTGGTAGTTTGCTTTAGTTCGGCAAGATTCTGTCCACAGGTGAGGAACAATAAAGAAATCTGCTTGGAAGAATCACAATGTATCTTTCTTGGTTTTTGGAGCCTGACATAAGCAAAAAAAACCAAGTACTACCTGTAGTCACTGGTATACAAGACTTCTTACCCTCCTGATATTCTTATGTACATATATTTAATTGGGGACATTTTAAAGCAATTTTGTATAATAACCATTGCATCCTCATTAACTGCAATATCCAAAGTTGTAATGGCTTGCATCTTTGCTTCCCGTGAACTTTCTAATTTTTTTAAATTCACTGAACTAGTTGAATTTTCCTTTTGTGAAGATTAAGGCAAAAATATTTTTTCAGGTCAGAAATTATTGCCAGTCCATGTGGTTCACAGTACACACTATATTAAGAGGTGGTAATTTTCTATAACTATTTTGTTCATGCTCTAAAATATTTTATAAATCTCTTGGATTAGTACTCCCTCCCCCGTGCATCCGTCCATTTACTTGCCCACCCATCTACTCACTTAGTCCCTATTATTATTTGGAAAGAACATCTAGTTCTAGTCTCGCCTTAGCCATGAATACAAGCTGGGCAAGTCATTCTCACCCCAACTCACTCCAGTGTTGTTGTGGGGAAAAAAAGGAGGGAAAGGTATGTTGGATATGTTCACTGCCTTCAGTTATTTGTAAAAATAATAAATAAATATCTTTCTTATGTCTCCTTAATTTGGTGCTAATTCCTACTGAACTGTTATTTGCTTTTTATATATAGTTTTAGCATGTCCTTTTAATACATATTTTCTAATCTTACATTACTCTGTTTTTTGAATGGGGAAATGCGGCACTATACAAAATATTTTAAATGTAGTAATACCATTTCCTAAGGTAATTTCTATTCACATGTTCTTAAAAATAAAAATAATTGTAAGTCAAAGGTCCCATGTGGCCTGACGCGATTTTAAAGTGATTGTTAAGCTAATCATGTGGCTGTAAGTCTAAACCCATTCTTCCAAATATTTGGTTTTTTGCCGGAAACTAGCAAAAAACAACTGAAAAAAAGCCCCATATATAGAATAGAGTAGAATTGGAAGGGACCTTGGAGGCCTTCTAGTCCAGCCCCCTGCTCAAGCAGGAGAACCTATACCAGGGGTAGGCAACCTCGGCTCTTTTATGACTCATGGATTTCAACTCCCAGAATTCCTGAGTCAGCTATGCTGACTCAGGAATTCTGGGAGTTGAAGTCCATGAATCATAAAAGAGCCAAGGTTGCCTACCACTGACCTATACTATCCCAGACAAGTGACTGTCTAGTCTCTTCTTAAAAATCTCCAGTGATGGATTGCCCATGATTTCTGGAGGCAAGCTGTTCCACTGGTTAATTGACCTCACTGTCAAGAAGTTTCTCCTTAATTCCAGGTTGCTTCTCTCTTTGATCAGTTTCCAACCATTGTTTATCGTCCTTCCCTCTGGTGCTTTGGAGAATAACGTGACCCCCTCTTCCTTGTGGCAGCCCCTCAGATACTGGAATACTGCTATCATGTCTCCCCTATTTCTTCTTTTCTTTAGACTAGCCAAACCCAAGTCCCGCAGCCGTTCTTCGTATGTTATAGTCTCCAGGCCTTTAATCATCTTGGTTGCTTTTCTCTGAATTTTCTGCAAACTCTCAACATCTTTTTTGTGATATGGTGACCAAAATTGGCCGCAGTATTCCAGGTGTGGTCTTACTAGGGTTTTATAAAGCGGTACTAATACTTCGCATGATCTTGATTCTCGGTCATGATATCTCAGTCATGTGACTATGAGATTAATTTCTTAATTTGTTTGCCACCCATTTCGCTGTGTAAGGGATGCTGCAATTAGTCATAAATGTGAACTGTTTGTCAAGCACCTGAAATGTGACCACAGCGGGATGAGGGGGTAACATTTTTCGATGACCAGAAGTGCTTTAAGGGCTGCAAACCACACTTTCTGAGGTTATCATAACTTTGAATGATCATTAAACGACCAGTCATAAATCAAGGACAACCTGTATTTCTTAAGACTACTGCCACTATTAACCGTCCTCTGAATACCAACCCGTTCAATTGATATGATTCATAAGCAGCCATCATAAGCAGTAAGATGGTCCTTTTCCATTTGCCTCTCAAAGTGCCTGCAATCTGATGGATGGTATGTAGTATTTTCAAACAAAAATGCAAACAAATTGATATCATGCTGATCTTGTTGATCACTAAAATACCTGGAGTCTTTCAAAACAGTAATTCAGATTAATAAATCACACCAAATTATGTATCTTGCAAAGGAAACAGATGATTTCCTTATTGCAGTAATGGACTGATGGCAGTAGATCATTTTGAACTGCTATAAGAAAGATGCATAACACGAATCTTTGGGAGTTCAGGATGCCCTGCTTCTCCCAAATTGAATTTAGTTCTTGACTTATCATACCTTGATCCCTAACATAGTTCACAGAGTATGGC
Organism: Azemiops feae; assembly: GCA_023970755.1. Lineage (NCBI taxonomy): Eukaryota > Metazoa > Chordata > Lepidosauria > Squamata > Viperidae > Azemiops > Azemiops feae. Next base: position 953,281 of record JALGBA010003860.1, on the reverse strand, counting down.
CCTCTGATAAAACACAAATTACCCTATTTGCACCACAGTACAGATACTAAACAGATTCTACTTGAATCACAATGATTTCAGCCACAGAGTAGACCATGTGCAATAAAAATAAAATGTAATACATTTAAAAGTGAGACTCATTGTTGAGTTACTTACCCGTAAATCTTGGCAAGCTAGAATATTATCAAGCCATTTATAAAGATAGCCATCAGGGGAAAGACCCACATTGTCAAACACAGGGCCACAGCACAGCACTGCTGACATGGCCTAATTAAAAAAAAAGAGGATATGATACTGTTTATTGCAAGGTTATCAGTTTCAAATTCTAAATGAAAGGCAACAAATCAAACAATGTAGTAATGAAGATTAATCATGTAGACTCCGTGCTGTCAGTCGTGTCTGCAGAAAACATATTTCCAAATACTACAATGGCCCAATCATACATTGCTTTCCTGAGAATGTATAGCGATGCCATTCCTGCAAGTCCTCTTCTGATACAAGTGTTCCTGAGAAACCAAGTATTTCCTGGACAAAGCATGTAGATATTCTGTGTTCCCCAAATTGTGTTTTCTCATCCAGTTAGCATGCTTGCATGCTGCCAGAACTACCAATAAGGAAAGATGACTGTGTAGTGGATGACTGGATTACATTGGGTTAAGTGTCTTGTGGCATGAAGTTAATGTAATTCTTGAATGACTAGGTAGTTCTGGGTTTAATTTAATACTCCAGGAACACTTTTTGGTATTCTCTCCTCTTATTATCACTCTTCCTCCTGAGCCAATTAAGTATGAATTAACATGGTCAATTTTGTAATTCTAAGTTAACCTTAATTGAAATATTTAAAATATTTATTAATAATTTTTCAAATGATACATTCAAGATTCAGAAAAAGAACAGACCACAAAGATACACCAAATAATCGGTTATTTGGGGGAAATTATTTCAGCTTTAATTTGTCTTACTACATTTCTAAATTTAAAATAATTTAATTTGATAAAGATTTCTATGCAATGGAAGGAATCATGATGTACCTTTAAAGCACAATACTGGTATCTTGTAATCTGATGATTTCTATCACTATAACGATCCAGAGGTGTAAACATGATACTGAAAGGTCCAGCCCATTGACTAAACAGGATGAAGAGGTGGTGCCTCAAGCTTTGCTGAGGGAAAAGAAATCTCCTATGATGAACTGGGTGAATAAAAAAATAAAATAAAATTATCTGTATTGATTAATTAATCAAAACTCAAACATAAATCTGATGCAAAACTGTGTAGCTAAGGAATTATTCCTAAAACACATTAATAGTATTTGTCAAGTATATATTTAATGGAAAGGAAAGAGCCTTGAATTTAAGATTATCCCATATAAAAAAAAAGTAATTTATTTTTAGGTAAATAAATATACATAATACAAAGAATGTGGTGTGGTGAGAGAGAGAGATTTGCTTAGAAACAAAGATGGATTTCTCAAGATTCTCAATAAGGAAAACTACATGGCTATCCCTTTTGTACCAGATTGACACTAACACCAATTAAATAAACAATTAAACAATTAAATTTGTTTTATGCATGGGGCAGCCACACAAATTCATTTACCATTTCAAGAGATCACAGTATGGCAAAATTTGAGAACCTTTGAGATAATGCATCTGAAGAGTTTTGAATCTCTAGAATTTTGAAATTCTAAATATCTTTGAATGGCTGTATTTATATCACAAATCAAATACTCTTCAATTTTCAGATGCACACAAGAGTATGGATGGGACCAATGCATGCTATATATTATGCATGTAGGTCCTTCATCCCAAACTGAAATGCTACATGGAAATGCCAAACAGAGTGAAAACATGTATTCTGAGATGTTTATTAGGTTATCCAAATCCCTTAATGTTCAGTTTTACAATAGAGCTATGGATATTCTAAATATTACGCTAAATTAAAAAACTCAAGAGCTATTTTAATCTCTCCTGCTTGCTCCCATCCTCTCCCGCTTTATATATATAATTTTGTAATGAATGAAAACAGAAAATCCTTTGTTAGTACTAAGAAAATTCCATTCATTGAGCATTTGGCACAGCTGGATTTAATGCTTTCAAAGCAGAAGACTGATCTAATGGAAATTTTCAGAGAAAAGAGAAGTTTTCAGATGCCCTGATTAAACTACAGACCTTCAGGCTGATTTAAGAAATGAAATATACTCAGCCTTCAAAGAAATCTTTCAACATATATAACCTTAAATAAATTGAGTTTCTGCTTTAAGGAAAATTTATGATCACTCTACTTTATGGATGCTAGTTTTCTGTAGATGAAAGCTAATAGTTCCTTGGCTATTCCTACAATAACCACAATCATTACTGAGTTTCAACTACAAAAATACAATCAAAGGAACCCTTTATTTCAAGTTCCCTATGCAAATTAGAAATCAATATGAATAGGTATCAAATGATAACGTCACTGATTGTTTGTCAATGCATCCACAACACTAAAATGTACACATATATATTAAACATATTTGACAGTGTTTTTTTAAAAACCAAAAACTGTGAAGTAGACTTTCAAGTTCATTCACTGAAAAAAGACCAAACTCAAAAGCAAATAATTGGACGCATGTAGCCCAGACTATACTGACTTATAACAGTGATCATATATTCTAGAGTACTAAATCCATAATCCTTATGGTATATGTCCACAATATCATTAGGATGAGAAACACAAAAAATAATTTGACAGATAAGGCATGTTTCATAGGATTGCATGTGCTCCACCTTTTCTTCATTATTTGCTATTTATTTTTTGCATTTTTTCCTTATCCATTTATTAGTAAGCATTATGATAAAGATGTATGCATTTAATATAGCACATGTTATCAGTTCAGTTCAGAAACTGGACTTCAATATGGAAAATCCACACATTAAGGTGCCTGGGTGATTTGGAGCTGGTTAGATTGTTTCAGCCCAACCAACTTCATAAGGTTGTGTTTTGCATCCCTATGTGCATTCTGTTCGGTTCCCAGAGGAAAGATAGGATACGATAGATTGATATTAAATAATTAAAACATTTATCTCAAGTAGTTAACACAATATAGATACATAAAAGGGATGCGTTGTCACTGGAAATCAGATAGAAATGAAATGAACAAAATACTGACAGTGATAATTACACAGTGACCAACTCACAAACTATCCTGTTGATAAATAAGGGACTCAAGATAACATTTCTTACATCAGATATAATTCATGGAATTTGTGCCATAATAAATTCAAAAGCTATTACTTTTGCCATAATTTCTTACATGATTACAACTCTAGAAATTGTTCAATTTAGATTTATATAAATGGTACTTCTACTTAGTGCCTTCTTTTCCCCTCTCCCCACCAACTACAGGTAGTCCTAGACATACAATAGTTCATTTAGTGACCGTTGAAAGTTAAAATGGCACTGAAAAAATTGACTTATGACAGTTTTTTAAATTACCACCATTGCAGCATCACCATGGTCACATGATCAAAATTCAGACACTTGGAAACTGACTCGTATTAATGATAGCTGCCATGTCCTGGGGTTATGTGATCACCTTTTGTGACCTTCTGACAATCAAAGTCAATAGGGAAGCCATATTCACTTTGCAACCGTATTACTAACTTAACAAGTGCAGTGATTCACTTAACAACTATGGCCAGAAAGATTGTAACATGGGGCAAAATTCACTTAACAACTGTCTCACTTAACAACTGAAAATTTAGGCTCAATTGTGGTCATATGTCGAGGACTACCTGCATATGGAACATTTATTCTTTCTTTACCCAGCAGTCCTTATCATGCTTTTGTCAACCACTAACCTCTTTTTTCAACTTAATGATTCTGTACTTTATATAATTATTGCATTAACCATACCTGGAACACATTGAATCAAGTTAGCAAGCATTGCACTAAAATGGGCTCTCATGTCCTTGAGAATCTCAACTTCTTTATCATTTTCAGCTTCCAATAACATGCGCGTTAGGTCGACATATTCTAAGAACAAGGCTCCCAGTGCTAGGGTATCTCGCTCCAAGGCACCATTTGTACTGTAACAAAGGAAAACAGTATGGATTAAGGAATCATCCAGAGGAAACCACAAGTGTGCATGACAGACTAGAATTTACAATATAACAGTCAAAATTGTTATCAAGAATTAAAAAGAAAACTGTATAGCAACTACATAGGAAAAAGCTATTTTAACAAGATTCAAGAAATGACTGTGATCAGACAAATAATTGGCACCATCACAGGGTTTTCTTCTATTTGAAAAGCAGTATCTTACCTATCACTTATCACACCAGCATCAGCAAGTAATTCAAAAATTCGCAACAGCTGTAATCGTAAGAGATCTCTGCGCTCACGACGTTTCTTATTCTGTATTGCAGAAAAATAGGGCAATATTAGTTATATCTACTCTCTGCATGTTGGTCTTAAAAAAAAACCTAGCTAAGTAGGAGTTCACAATCTTTTTTAAAGCTATCCAGCAATTTTTAAATGGTCTGAACTTTTTAATATTGAAGATAGTTCTCCAAAGAACTAGCAGTGGCACACCAATTGGAGAGCTTCTATAAAAACTATCTTTCTGGCTACTAAACAAATTTATGTAGATTTACACAACAGGAAATAGTGTCAGTTATGGTCCAGCAGAGAAAGCACTAATGTAGAAACTGTTAATGTCCTAAGTGGTTGCTCCTAGGAGGCTACTGATGCCTTTCAATGGGCTGTGATAGGCCTTTGAGCTGTTTTTAGATGCCAGCATCTGAACTATTTGCCAACAGCTAAGCCATTCAAAAGGCCTAGTCAATGTTTTCTCAGGTATCCTGCAGCAGCTGCTGCTCGCTGTATCTGCCAAGGTTTTGCCTGCTTTTTCAGTATCCTTCTTTTCCCTTTCTCTTTCTGACTTCTATGCTGCCACACATAGTGCTAAAGCTAAACTCTATAAAGAGTTGGTTTGTACAGTTTTAAGGAAGAGGGATAAAGGGACAGGAGATATGTGGGCATTCCAACCACTGCATATCTTCACACATACTTTCTGTTGTCAAATAATTGAAAATCAGACATCCTAAGAGTCAACAGATCTCCCAGCACTGTCTGATCACTACAGATTTCTAAATTTCAAATCAGTAATATTTTTCAGATATTATTTCTTTCTTCTTTGTAGCTACACTTCCATTGTGACAAATTAAATGTTTTATGTTGCAAATATTCTGTTTTTTACTGATTACTACCCACATAATTTTTTTATCTTTAAAATATGAAATTTTATAAATATCAATTTATTTAATACTATTTGTCCAAAATAGATTAATTAACTTCAATCCTATTTACCATCTGTTAAATATTTACAACTTAAGTATATTACTAACCTCTGGTCTTCTCTCTAATGCTTCCTTCATTAGAGGGTGAAGTTCTTCCACTAATTCCCTAAATTAAAAACAAAATATTTTTCAAATGAACTACAGCTGTAATATGTATGAGTGTATATGTGCCTTCTTCAAATGTATGTTTAATTTTTTGGTGAATGGTCAGAAGAGACAGTGAATTCTTGAATATTTCCACAAAAACAGATTAATAATCTTGTAATGGTATATATATTGAAGGCATATCAAAATGATTTAAGATCTTAAAAACAGGAATACTCTGCTTTAGTTGGAGAGTGGAATTTCTGATACAGATCTCCTGCAAGAGCAATTATAGTGGTGAAAATTGAAACATCTAATAGATGAGGCCAACAAACTCCAGTTAAACACTGTCATTGAGGAATCTGAGCCTATAAATTAAAGTTTATAGTTGCAACTAAGGCAAAGAATAATAGAAACTGAAAAGAAAAATACTGCAGAAAAGAAAGAAAAAAGAGAAATAGAAAAAGAAAGAAAAATCAGAATATAATAAAGAAAAAGAAAAGAAATATATAAAGAAGTGACTTTCCCTTTATCACAAAAAGAAACAATTTTAATAACTTATTACTTTCTCCTAAAATATAACAAATTATCTTCTTCCCATACCCTATCTCTTATTCTCGAAACAAATTCATGAAGCTTCATCATTCAGTCCTAATATCAGCATAAGTCCATCAAGTGTTACCAGAGATAACAACAGATCTAATTTTACCTTGCTCAAATAAACCCATATATTCACTGTATATTCCTTCATTTTCTTTAATTCACTCAAATAATGTAGATTTATTTTAATTTTTTCTTTGTTCATTCTCACAAAATTCCTCAAAATATTAACAAGTGTCTTTTGTAAATCCAATATAGAAAAGTTATCCAGATCACCCTTTTCCATGTCATTCTTGAAATTCAGCTACCCTCCTATAGTTTGAAATATTTGAAGCTACTGCAAAAATATAATAAATGGCAAAATAGCTAAGAAAAAGTAATGGAAATATTAATTATATTTGTTTTTCTTTTTATGACCCTGTAGTCCCTTAATTCAGGGTAGAGTCGGGGTGACTGGGTGGAGCTGAGTGTTTACTGGCCGGATGCCCTTCCTGATGCCTACACGGAGTTCGCAGCAGATAAAGCAATTTTACTTTTTTTAATGTTCTGCATATTATAGGTTATTTAGTAAATAAAATGCCTCATGTGTTAATGTTTCAAAATTTATTATCAAGATGGTTACACAGTTCAAAGCTGTCTTCTATTTAATTCAGTGTTCCAATTATAGTATATTTTATTACATTTAACACTAAAACAAATCTGGACCATGAACAACTCAAGCCATACAAATACCTGAAAACAAGAGCATTAGTTCTTCCAAAGCCTAGCACAAGTGATTCAGTGATTTCTATGCTTTCAAGTCTCATCAAAGGCACTAGCTGTTTTAATAACACACCAACAGATGGAGTTCCTATAGCCTAAAATAAAATGAAAATAATTTTAATGGATATGGTCATTAAAAATATTAAAAATTAAGGCTAACAAAGTATGCATAGTTATAACTGCTGCTAACGAATTTTTAAAAGGCACATTTTGCAAGGGAGGATTATGTTCAAAATAGCCAAGAAAATAAAATAAGCAATATAAATGGCATGTTTAAAGCAATGTTTAAAGGTAGTTCAGCAGCAAAACTGTAACATGTACTTTTCTCTTTAACATATATGATCTGATTTACTCTTCTTTAATATCACTGTATCTTTGCAAGAATGAGATTGCAAAGACATTTCTGAATGGTATGTGGAACTTGGTATAATATAGTTTTGGAATAGGGTCATTCTCAGTTGAAAACAAGATTTTGGTAACTCATCCTCATGCGTCATCTATGGAGTTTGGACATTTATTCTGAAGATAGAAGAGAGCAGAGATAACACTATGCAAAGGACTCAATTTTATTTTCCTCAAGACTACTGAATGTTTTTGCTTTAATCTCTTAATTTATAAATCCCCAATACAGAAAATACATTTCTGGATCCCCTCTATTCCCTGCAACTACATTCTTTATTATCTGCTGAAAAGGGGGAGAATAAACATTGTGTGAATTGGTGGCAAAACAAGAACTTCTAATAGAAATGCCTGCACACTTGGGCATATTTAAAGTTTTTTACCCCAATATAACAATGGAGACATTCCAAAACCCCACTCCTTATTTCAGAAATGATTATCAGAGATTTATCTCTTTCATTATCTCTCACTTGACCTCAAATATTTACTCTGAAAAGAAAGCATGCCACTTTGACCAAAGGTCAAGCATCTAAAACTAGTGCATTCCAGGGACAGAAATCTAATTGGGGAAAATGTAATCCTAAAAGCAAATGGAATTATATTTTCATACTTCTCTCCTGCCAGCAAAATGGCTTACAAAGCACTAGGAAGTTAAACAGGGAAAGACCAGCCCATTCATTCTTTGTTTGTTTTCCAATTTTAATATCCTGCACCAATCCTGAGCTGGTAACAATAGACTGAAACAGAATTCCAAAACTGAATAGATAGATAAAAACAATACATTGGCCAAGGAAATAATGATGAACTAAGCAAAATATTTGAAGGTACGTGAGAAGGATCGTGGGTATTAACATGACTTGTGCTTTATTGCTGGGAACAGTTGTGAGTCCATTCAGATCTGTTACACTCTTTCTTCCCATAATATAACACTATCCAAGCATTTTAGAGCAGCAGCAACAAAAATAAACACAAGAAACCCTTTGCATTTATCTTTGTGACCATGATACCAGAATAAAAAATGTCTATATTAGCACAATTTTGTTGGCAATGCTACTGGAATAGTGAGCTTCTAGCTACAACACAAAGCTAATAATATTTAAAACTTTATGATAGTTTTTACTTAGACCATGAAGCTAAAGGATTACCCACTCGAAATAAAGCAAAAGGATTATTACCACTCAAAATAAAAAGGAATACCAACATGGTTACCTGAATCTTTTACATTAACAATCAGTTAGATAAAGACCAATCAATATACATTTTATGATACCCATACTGCCATAGTATAAGAACAACACAACCTGGGGCTATTTATTTTGAAGAAAGAAATGATCAAAACCGGATGACAAAAGTGACTTTTGACTCCCGCCCTACAAGGGTTCCACAAATCTTTGAAAGCCTGGCTTTGCTCCCAAACCTAGTTAGGTTGTTTGTTGAGCCACAAATATTTTTTTTAATACAGTAATTTATACTGTAATGAGTGATCTTGTCCAGGCATCATTTGGGGGATGAGTGGCTTTCCAAATCTAATAAAATAAAAATCAAACTATGTTCTGCTGAGGGCAACTCTAACTGGCAAGACATCTGTAGCTGTCTTCTTCAATTCCTCTTTTTCAAAACTATATCCTAACAACAGATTAGTAGTTACAAATTTACTTTGTACATTAATTGCAACACCTCTTTAAAATCTACAGGTAACAGCATATTATAAGAACTCTTTGGGGGCATTTTGCAAAATTGTATACTATAAATTGTATATACTATAAACTGTATACTATAAACATTTTAGTCACATTGTAAATTCATTTACTGAAATATGGAATTACCTTATTATCATAGCTAATGGTACCATCAGGCGTAGTAGCCATGATCTCTGGTGTCGAAACACGCAGATGTCCAGGACTCATAATGCTGGGTTTAGCTACTCCAAAGCAGAGAATCAGATAGTTTCTCCACAAAGTTACATAATGATCCCCAGTACTGGGTGTACTTGTTTTCTTTGCATTCATGGGACTACTAGAAATATTATTTAAAATAAATATTTCTTAAAATCAAATATTAAATATAATTTTGCTCTATAGTTATTACAATACCAATAAGATTAAGAAAAAGAGAAGGAAATTAAGACTTTGAGTTCAACCCAGTTATAAAACGAAATTCATTTAAAAGATTGAATCAACAGCAAACTAGATGTTTCATTCTGAAATCTTAGAGAGTAACAGCTGGTTAATAGTAAACAAGATAGACAGATCATCTAACTCAGTAACTAGCTTCATATCACTGAGCCACACTTTATTGAATGAGCCATAACACACTAAGCATAACACAAAACAAATAACTTGGCTTAGCATTTTATATAGACCTGATCTATAAAAGACATTTTTCAAAGTACATAATAGTGGGTACAGCAACAGAACATTCTTCAGTTTGTTTTTTTAAATTGTTAATTTTAAATTTGTAACTCGATCTATGACACGTCAATACTAGAATTCACCTACAGGTAAAACCAAAAGATTAAGAGACCAGGGGAGGCAAAGAATATTAAAACAAGTGCTTGAAGTCCAGCTATAATACTTTAAATAGATCATGCAGACTCCTTAAAATATAATTAATGTTTACAAATACGTAATTCTCATATATACTTGACTTGTTAGATTTATTCTTTAAAAAGTAATCAAACATATCTAACAAAGTAACTTCTCTGAGAGAAATAGGCAGTTCAAAAATGTGAAAAATAAATAAATCTAAGTTTGAAAACAGGTTAGCAATGTAACATTAATAAAACTTACTTTGGATCAACCAAAGGCATCACTAGCTGTAGCCTTGTAAATGCATAAGGCCAAGCATAGCTAAGAGCTGTAGGACAATGCTTCGGTAAGTTCTCTTGCCTAAGAAAACTGAAAAGGCAGAGAACCCAAGGATCTTTGACTGACTGTGCAAATATCCAGACATGGGAAGGGCTTTTTACATCATAATGGCTATTAACAAGTACTGCATTCCATTCTACCAGCCATTGCAAATCCACATTATGTGTTAATGGTAACGTTGTCTGTGAAAAAAAAATGAAAAGAATGATATCTCAGAAAATCATCTATGTTTCATATTTTCTTTGGTACAAAGCTCTGCCAGATATCCAGGCCTCATGTTTGATGACAAGGCTCTTCTCTACTGGGATGGATTCTCTAACTTATATAGAATTGACACTACATTTTGCTGATTCAGCATTCCATTCCTGATTTATTTACATATTTTTTTATTTAAGCAACCAAATGTTCTGTTTATTGCATCTGTTTGTTCAACATTCACATGCAGAACAGTTTGTCTTTATCAAAATCCATTCGAGGAATGTGTCTTAGTTCATTTAACTTGGTTAACTTACTCAAGGTCTGTTCATTTATATTAAATCCAACGAGCAGAAAGTCTGTTCTAATGGGAAGATGAAGTGCATTAAATTAGCAGGATAAACCTAGTAGATAATGGAGCTGAATCTGGTTCTATGGAAATCTCTGGATGGGCTGATACAGATAACCCTCGACTTACGACCACAATGGAGCCTGGAATTTTGGTCATAAGTTGTGGTCATAAGTCGATGCACCATATGACTGGACTTGATTTTACAAAATGTTTAATGGTCATAGCAAATCATCATTGCTGTTAAATGAATCATGTGGTCATTAAGTGAATCCAGCATGTTCAATGGTGTTTGGTTTTTTTGCCAGAAAACAGGAAAAAGTCCCATCATAGCCAAAGCACTGGTTATAATTGCAAACCAGTTGCCAAGAGCTTAAAATGTAATCAGAGATTGCAGAGGTGGTGGTGCAATAGTCATAACTTCAAGAATCAGTTGAAAATGGCTTATTTCAAATCATAAAATGATCATTAAACAACTGATTGTAAATCAAGAAATACCTGTAGTTAAAATCGCTATTAGATGTTTGATTTTCTGCTAAAATTGAAAAATCTATACAATAATAATTGCAGGCTACAATATTTATTTGGCGCATATATATTGTTAATGATGAGAAATTACTTACTGAGTCAGAAACTGCCACGTGAATAAAACTTTCTAGAATAGAAGAACTTAGCTGGTCCATAACATCAATCATAGGTCTATCATCATCCTGTACACATGAAGGTAGCAATAATTAATTGTGTGGAAATTATGAATTCTCTCTCTCTCTCCCTCTGATGTGGAAACACCCACACCCACATATACTCGATGGGGGGTATTTTGTAAGGTAAAAGATGAATAATCTTAATCTCATACAGAAAAAAGGTGACACAAATTATATTAATAAGAATCATCAAATTATCAAAAGTAAACATTTTAGGGCAAAACACTATCACTTTATTTACAGTTTTAGCAAGCACATACTTATATTTAGGCATGTATTCTCTAGAAAGAATGCAGTAGTGAAGTTTATCTCTACTTTCCCAGAGCATTTGGAATTACATTATGAGCAGCTACAAAACATTCCTTTGGCAGAAACTGAAGCTTTTCCTTATGAATTCCAGCTATTCCAGTAATGCTGGGAAGGAAAGAAATAAACTGCCCTACCTTGTTTGTTGAATTTTATTCATGTCTCTGCAAGTGATAAAAGTAAAAGAGATACCATAGCCAGTAATTACATACTAAATCTCATGTGATGTGATGTCTTAATCAAATCTGTTAAAATACTCTCTTTCAGAAGTTTCAAGTTATATAAATATGGCACCAATTAATACCATAATCACAGCAATGTGATATTCCGTGTTTACCAGAAAATTCTATATGACTTAAGTCAATATAACCTAATGGTCTGAAAAAGTAAATTACTTTTTTCTAAGACACTCCAATGGCATGAAGGCAGACTATTTTGAGCCTTTTTTAACAATTAATGTAGGGTAACAAACTAGGAATACAATCTCTATGATCTTATAGTTGACCAATAGGAATTAGTAACCTCTATTCTGGTGTTTCTCAACCTTGGCAACTTTAGAATAGTTTGAGTTCAACTGTCATGATTCCCCAGCCAGTGGCAGTTGAAGTTCCTGTAGCTTAGATTGCAAAAGTTGAGAAATACTGCTCTACTGTATTAAGACCACACTGCCACTGGGTTTTCCTGATGTCATATGTTATAAAAATATTAACTGTGATGTATGAAGAAATAATTTTTTTGCAGCATCTCATATGGGAAGGGACAGTTGGTGGCTTGGTGTTAATATAAGTAAACTGTCTTAATACCAATGCCTCTTCCCCCAAACCAACTCAGTTCAAAAATAGACAATGAGAAGCAGGAGATATGACTTCAAGCAGTGAGCAAATCACCTTTAAACTTGTGTAGTCCCTTATTAAGATTGAAAAAGGCCTTCTCATGTAAGGAATAAAATCTATTCGAAAGCCTGCAGTATAGTTTTGGTATTTTCACTGTTCAAAGGTAGCTTTAATAACATCTCTGCAAAAATAGACTCTGCTCCAACTTATAAAAACAAACAAAAACAACCCCTCCTGTATGTTGCCTCTTCTTCACAATAGCAAGTTGACCTAACAGCCCATCTCCTAACTCATTTTCTTGCAACTCAGAAGGTTTCTTAACTGACAGATATTTCTGGAAAATTTATAATATTTCTTGCTATTATTCTTGTTATCAGATACTCATCTTAGTTTGGAAACCTCAATACTTTAATGTTAAGAGTTCAGGAAATTTCTTGGTGTTTATAATAGGTTTTAACGTTCTCTGATGTGCTATTCAATATGTTTTCTTCTTTAATCATAAATTAAATGATCAAAATTTAACTAACTTAAAATGCAATATTCAGATTCCCCATGGAATTGATATCCATATGGTCCCTGCACATTTTCCCTGCTGGGGTTAAATAGCAGCTTTTAAGAAATGAATCTTGATCAGAAATATGATGCATGTAGAAATAACTAACCTTCTTGCCCTGCCAGGTGGTCCTAATCTGAACCTTCTATAGCTATAATTTATACTTTTAGAACTCTAAATATAAATCACGTATCTTTTGCTGTCATAGCTGATTTGGCACTCAGCTCACTAACTCTCACATCCACAACAGAGGAATGAAAACTAGAGGAACCTAAAAGCAAAATTTATTGGTTATCGATCTTGGTAGGGATTAACTTTTAAGCAAACTTGAATTAAACTTCAGTCCAAACTGATAAAGCAAAATTACATTGTTGGGGAAAATCAAAGTCATGACACAGGAAAGAAAGCCATACCTCTGCTTGTCCTAGTGCATGAAATAAAGCACGGACCTCTCTGAGAATCAAAACTGCCAGTTTACGTGTGGCAACTTGGAAACTGCAGAGTAATACCAGTGCAAAACCTTCAACAGCATGCAGTACATTTGAATAAGAACTTCGTTCAGTCTGGGTCCTTTGACTGGATCCATTTGCTATCAGCTGCAATATAAAGCATTTATTAACTCATCCAAATATGTTTCAAGTTTTAGTCTTTAGACTGTTCTAATATAGAAAAATATATAATTTGAACTGTAAAATTTGAAATAGAAACAAAAAGGCATTGACTTGTATATCTCCCTATTCACTGAAATAATAACTACTTTTCATTCTTATTCTTCAAAAGCATTACCCTCTGTTATGCTGGTTTTTGACTGTAATAAAGATTTTGATTTGATTACCCTGTGGTGCACAGTATGTGTAAGTAACATTAACTGTCTGACATTTGATTTCAGCCATAATTGGATTTTCAAAAAAAAAAAAAAAAAAAAAAGGTATCTGTTTCCTGCTACTATTTAAAATTACAATTAGCACAAAAAGAGAATCTCAGACATCTTTAAAGCAAGTCTATGACATGGGAAAATACTCAATATTCAAAGCCCATCATCCATACTTCTTAAATTTTAATATAAGTTTGAATTACATAAATGGCCAAATCATGTACTTCATCTAATCTGGCTAATTCTTCTTCTGCAAAATAATTACTATTATAGAGATGCTATCCAACGAAATCAATTTCAGAATATGTAGAATAATCTATCACAGTGGGACAGATTTGAAAGAAGCAAAATTCAAACAACAAATAATGCAAACACTCAGTAAGAAACCTCCTCTGAAAACACCTAGTCGTGTTTCCTTTCCCTATTGGTTGAACAAAGCAGGGTTGGGACAAATATATATAATTGCAGAAGGAATTAACTGGAAGAAAACAAGGTCAATTTATAGGGTATTTGAGGGTACTAGCTTGTAATCTATTTATAAAACATTTATTTATAATCTATTTATGAAATATTTTACTGTTTTTCCCACTCTTAAACTTATTTGTGGTAACATTATAGAAATTCCAAGGAAATGCTCTTCTCTCATTGTAGGCCCGTTCTTGTTCTATTTATACACAATACAGGCCTTCTGTAGTTATCTGTGATGAACAATGCATGGGAAGCAAGAGGTTCATAAATTATATTTAATTATATTAAAATATTTAATTATTAAATATAAATATGATACAGTCCTTCATGTGTGTATCATAGTATCATTATAACAATGTATGTGGAATAGATATTTCCTCCATGTTAGATATATATGATATCAAGCATTTTTCTGTTTTCTTTAGCTGTTAGTAGGACTTGAGCATATCTTAGTTTGGACACAAACTGGCTGCTTCAAGCACCTTTCCTGTCCTTTGTATGTAGTGATGAAATTTGTAGACATTCTTCTCAGGGAGGTTGGAATTCTACATGAAATTTTTGTAGACTTCCTCCCTAGAAAGTATGTATGTAGGAGGCTACCATGCTTGTTGAAAAAAACAGGTCTATCAAATTCAGAATGGTATTCCTATTCCGTAAAGTGAAGGAACATGTTAAGAAGACAGCGTTATCTTTACTTTTAGAATCTTACCTCTGAAGATCTGACTTTTGTCTGTTCACTGGTCTTCCCAGAAGTGTGTATTGTAAGCTTCCATTGTGTTAGCAACTGTAACAATAATTTTAAAGACGTGTCCAGGAGACTATTATGCACATCATTCACTTCACGCAACAAAAAATTTGTGAAACCAAAAAGAACGTCCTCTCTCCAATCCACAAAATCAACTAGTAGGCCTTGAAGTGAATTTTGAGCAATGTGCCGAAGTTCATCATCCATATGTATAGAAAGCCTATGTAAAAAAAAAAAGTGAAATGACAAATTATGGGCAACTTCTATAGCAAAAATAATCATAGTAGCTATTTGTAATAGATAGTCATATAGATCTACTAACCATTAATGTTATAAATTTCTTCTCAGTCAACATAGTTTTAGTATCTCTAATAATAACAATATATAATGGAATTTGTTTCTGAGCAGATTTGAGTAAGTTTATATGTTAAACGTTTCTTGAAATAACATATCAGAAAGTAATTAATTTTGAAGTAAAATACAATGCAAATAATATCGTAAAATTAATCTTATTTTAATTCAAGTATAGTTAAGATAGATAGATATTTTTATTTTCAGAATAAAACAGTATAGTAACACTCAAGACACGTACAATATTTTTAATATTCTGATTTCAAAATTACCAAGTTAGTTATAACCAAGTTAGGTTACTAATTCATCCTCATAACAAGCAGGCTTTCAAGAAAGCTACCATTCAAACTTGGTTTTAAAAAGTATTAATATTTGCTCCATTTTTTACATTCTGTTACAACTAAGTTCTGGTTAGTTTTGAAACTTTAATTTTACAAAGATATCTAAACTATCTAAACTATAATTTTCTCCCCTAATCTCCAGTATGAAATGAATAGGAGGGTACAAAGTAGTATTTTTAACTTTTAATTTGTTTTAACTTTTGAATATAGACAACATGATGCCTGTCATATGTTTTCTACTCTAATTCATACAGTTCCTTGCTTTTTGGCCATTCTGGTGATCAGAGTTAAAATTCAGGATATCTGGAAAGTACTAGATAAACTGTTCTGTATTAGGAGATTACAATACTGTAGACTGAAAAGCCAGGAAACATTTCACTTCTAGCTCCAAACGTAACAAGGATGATATCCTTAATTTCTTTAAAAATGGCTTACTAACTTATATATATATATATATATATATATATTAAGGTGACCAACTTTTTTACAATGAGAAGGAGGACACAAATATTTTGAAGAAAAAAAAATCGTAAATAAAAGAAACATTTTATTCATTGCAACAATAATACAGAATACACTATAATATGATAAATGCATAATAAAAAACATTTGTAACAATAACATTTTATATTGTAATTATGCTTACATGCCTATTAATTATTATTTAAATGAGTACTTTTCCATTGAATGAATATTTTTTGTCAATGTATCATCTTCTAACAATATATTGGAAATATCTGAACAAGAAATATCCTTCATATTGAATTTTACGGCAAGTGCTGCAGCTAGAGTATCAACATTCAATCTCGATTTCTCACTTTTCCAAAAATCATTAGCAATTGAAAAAACCCTTTCAACTGCTGCATTAGTTCCAGAGACAACGTAAATTGAATAAGAATAAATTTTCACATGGAATATGTTCATTTTTGAAATGGCTGAATATTTCCACCCATCTTTTAGCAATTTCAACGTGTTTATTTTCCCATTGTATTAATTTTTCAGAATTTAAAAATACATTCAGGCTTCTAATTTCTTCAAAGAGACAATTGTCGTCTATTTTAATGTCTGGCATTTCTTTAGATAAAAACTCAACACAAGATTCAATATCTGTCCAATATACTTGCGATGAAGTCAAAAAACACCATTGAAAACTGTTATTTCCTGTGATGTTTGTTTCAGACCATTCTTCGATATATTGAAAACATGTTTGGTAAAAATTCTGCGCTTCTTTGATAAACTTTTCCGTTATGCCCAGATCTGATTCCTCTAAGTCTGACAATTTTCTTTTTATAACTAAAGGAAGAAATTTTTCTTCAAATCAAGTTTTATATTGAAGGATAAAGTCATTCAAAATAAGACTAACTTCTGTAGCTGAAATGTGTTCACCTTCAATCTTTTGAATCGTTTTGTGAAAAATAGATGCTTGATTATGTACAAAATACATTAATATCTCAGATATTTCATTATTGAAAAACGATTCCAGGATTTTAGGACATTTGTCTAAACTTAAAAAATATGAACGGAGAGGCTCAAATAACAGGTGTTAGAGCAAGCCATCTAACTTTTGAATATCCTAAAAGTTTTTTGTATTGAACATTCGCTTCTTCACAAAATTGTTTTAAAGTAGCCACACGAATGGTAAAACGACTAAAATACAAATAAATTGTAGTTATTATTACTTCTACATCAATTGGCATGGCACATGACGCCGTGTTGATTGCATTTGACAAAATATGTGCATTACAACCTATTCCTAGTATTTTCTTTTGGAGTAAATCTTGTAATTTTACATACACATTATTCACCCCTTTGCGTCTTCGCCCACCAAAATTTGTGTTGTATTATCAGCTGTTAGAGCAATAACTTTGGATTTCAAATTGTTTTCATTTATTACTCTGTATAGATGGTTTGACAAAATTTCAGTAGTTTCGCTCTCAATGGATTCTAAATTTAAAATTTTTACTTGAATGCCCTTGGTAACATTAAAATATCTTACTAGTATTGGATACAATTTAGTTTCATTATGATTGGATGCATCAGATAAAACCGTTACAAATGCTGCAGTTTCCAAGTCTTCTGTAAGTATTTTGTCACAGTAATTTTTAAATACTGATTTAATAATAGCCTCGCATTTTGTCCTGGCACATGAAAATTTAGCATCGTGAAACTTTTTCAATAATTTAGTTGTACAATCCATACTACGAAAACTTTGTTTGTGAATTATGGTATGAAATGCAAATGTTCCCTCCATTGCAGTTAACTGTTTTTCATCTTCAGAATAATTTGGAGTTTTAAAAAAACTTGTTACTTTACAACTGGAAGCAGATGCATCTGATGATTGCTTATGTTTCTTGGTGCTCAAGTGTTTCGTAATAGCTGCTCTGCCCCCAACTGCAATACAAAATTCTCCGCTGGAAATATTGCAGAAAACAATGTTATCCTTCTTTGATATGAGGAATGGAAATTCCTTATTCAATTTATCGTTGAAATGGCATTTCCTCTTTTTTTATTTTTCCATCCCTAAATGAAATTTAAAATTAAAAATAAAATATAGAGCTACACGAACGATGCAAGCACATTCATTATGAATAAATAAAATTAATATTATTAAAACTGAAACAATAACATAAGCGAATAAACTTGTAAATAAAATTATACATATTTGGAAATTATTAAATAATGAATTAATAAAAACGTGAATTATTGTGCTCACCTGTGTATGATTGAATATTCACTGAGAAAGAAGTGAGTCTAATGCGTGCGTGTGTGCCGTGTCGTGTTTCGGTAAGAAGTAAACAAAGCCACTTGCGAGCGGCGCACTCTTGCGTGCGGCGCACTCTCTCAAAACAATTCTCCTGTGCGGAGCGCATGCGTCTCATAATCGTGTCTTGCCGCAATGTACCGAGCCTTGACGAATCGTCATGTCAAATACAAATACGTCACATCACACGCAATGGATCGGATCGGCATCGATCGAATACGGAGATTTACAGATTAGTCTTCAAATATCGAAAAGGAGGACATGTAGGAGGACACTTTTTGAGAGAGGACAGAACTTACAAAAGAAGGACTGTCCTCCCTAAAGGAGGACGATTGGTCACTTTATATATATATATATTGTGGCTTATTTATCATAGTATTCACAATTCTTTCCTTTGGTAATTTAATTTAATTTAATTGAAATGAAATTGGATACTGACTCTACCAGCTCATACCTAGTACTCTTTTTATAATATCATATACCAAAACTGTCACAGAGTGTCTGAATGCAGACATACAACTGCACGACATTTGACACTTATGAAATAGAAACAAACCAGAGCGTCCCAATTCTAGAAAAAGGAAGCAAGATGCATGTGAAAGCAGATACTGGAAGAAGACTAGTAAAAAAAAACTGAATTTGTATACTAGCTTTATTTTACTCAAATAAACTAAATGAGGTTGATACAAAATGAGTTAGGAAGAGAAATTCTGAATAGCAATGGTTGGTAGTTTGTATATAAACAATAATGGCAATATTTGTTATCTGGTTCATAGTTCAAGTTTATTCCAGCAAGAATATTTAAAAGAAAGAATAGTGTTTGTTTCTTGTCCTGTAGCTCTGTAATGTGATATCACAATGAGAATTTGGAATGAACTGGAGTAACTGATTTGACATTTAACACATGCCTTAGACTTTTCTTCAGCTGTTTATATACAAAGGGGATGGCAAATTATGACACATACATACTGACATCCATTTTTGTACCTGAGTCACATGCAACAACGCAGAGGGTGGCACTCGCATCATGACACCCATTATGTCATTCTGAGTGTTGTATATGTACAAATTCCTTTCTGAGGAATTTCAAAAGGTGCAGATACTATATATAGGGCGTTTAATATTTAACTGTGACTAGCACTATAAAATCTCTATTGAAATGCTAATTTTTGAGGTACAAAAAAGGATAGTAGGAAGTCAACATCACAATGTTCAACAGGAACGCAGTTTATTCTTAAGCAAACATCTTAATTTAACAATGTTTTAAAAAACCAGCACACTGAAGTTATTCAAAACGTATACAATAATAGCAATAAATAGGTATGCATTTCAGCTGACCTTCAAAACTAAGGCAAATGCAGCCCACCATCAATCCTGGGGCCTGCTAGATTCTTGACATTATTTGCAATTATTACTTTCCAAGCCCAAAGCAAAGAAGAAAATCAGGGAATGGTGACACAGATAGATAAGAGGGTGATCTAAACCTTAAACTGGCAGATTTATATGGGTAGATGTTTGAAATCTGTTTGATGACTTCAATTCTATGTGTTAAATTTAGCAGTAATTTTGCTTGGCTACCACAAGCCATGTACATTGAGTAATATTAAAATCTCGGGTTTAAACCAATTATTGTTATGCTTGTAGGGTCACTACAGGCCCTACTGATTGTAGATTACTCAGTAAGGATGAATAAAAAAAATTATTGCAAGATTGTGTGTTTTGTTATTTTCATACAGAAGCCTAAACTGATTGCTCACTGTTCATAATCCCTTAGAGCAGGGCTTTTCAACCTTTTTACTGATTGTACCACTTTTAGGATATGGCAATATTCTAGTACCACCTAGCAAGGTGTCAAAAACTTGGTGACAAAAAAAAAACCTGTTCAAAGTTGCAATTGCACTGAAATGACTTATGACCATTTTTCACACTTATGACCATTGCAGCAACAGAGTCATGTGATTTATATTTGGATGCTTGGCAACTGATTCATATTTATGATGGTCACAGTGTCCCAGGGTCATGTGATCCCCTTCTGCAAACTTTTGACAAGCAAAGTCAATGGCAGAGCTGCTGGTGGCCAACTGCTAAGGCGGGACTTCCTTCCCTCCCTCCCTTCCCTGCCTCCCTTTTTCTCATTCCCATCTCTTCTGAAGGAAGAATTTGAACCCCCCCATATTTTCCCTCTTCCATATATTGATCAAACAAGGAAAGGCCTCCAGAGACAGAAAAGACAAGCTGCTGAGTGAACTAGCTTAAAAAGGCACTTCCCCTTTAAGAATTAGCTACTGGCTAGAAAGGAAAGGAGCCCAGCTGGCACTTAAGGAAGAAAAAAAAATGTAAGTACTAAGGCAGCCTCCCCAAATGGCTCCATTCATAAGTAAAATCTGCAGCTCCAGAGGACTCTCTCACTGTAAGTCTTTGCCTGTGCTGGCTCTTTCCCTTCCCCACTACACTTGGCTAGGCATGGCTGCGTACCACCTGCCACTCATTAATGTACCACAAGTGGTACGCGTACCACAGGTTGAAAAGCCCTGCCTTAGAGCAGCTGCATCTTTTCTCAGGAAGGCAAGGTTGGCTTCAGCAGTTACAGTGAGATCCAAAATAAAGTCATTTATGGAATTGCTAGCAGGTCCTTGATGCACACAAAACATGTTCCAATGCTTCTTCCATGATGCTACAGAATTCTATTATAGTTTCACAAATTGATCAGCAATGACATTTTTCCCTTTAAAAATTCTTTAATATGTACACACTTTACCTTGATAGCAAGTCAATCAGCTCTAATTTAGACATCCCATCAGGAAGGAGTCGTGGAATAGCAGCAACACAAGTCCTGAAAAGATCAATTTTTGGTTTTCTTTCACCTCTGTAAAGAATATGAAATTTATTAATCACTTTTTAATACCAGACAGAAGAAACAAATATATAAATAATAGCAAAATGATATACATTTATCTTATTAAGCATTCTCCCAAAAATTAAGCTAATTATTTATAAATCAATACAGCCTTACACAGCATAAGCATTGTGGTACTTTTCTATTGCTAAGGTCTAACTTGGGAAGATCTTATGCAAAATAAGAGCTATGATGAAAAAAAATAATTTTGTGGGATCACAAAGGAGATGCTAACTCCATATTGTTTTTAAAGGATTGTAAAGAAAGGCTATGATTAACCACAATTCTGGAATTTATTGTCTACACCAGTGTTTCTCAAACTTGGTAACTTGAAGATGTGTGGACTTCAACTCCCAGAGGTCACCCTTTATAGATAAGGATTTGCTTTTTAAAAAGAATTCGCTATTATAAATCCAGTTCAATAATCAATTATCATTTAAGACTTACGTGATCATATCTTCAGGTTCTTTGTTTAACATTTGTATATTTGTGAGCATCATGCACCGCCCAACTTCTTTATCAAGATGTCGCAGTATGTTGTCTACAGCTTTTCTTACTTGAGAATAATACATTGACATGCCTAGAAAAACATACAATGGAAGATCCCTTAAAATGTAAATCTAAAATTTCAGAAAAAAATGTGAACATGTACATTTTAGGTGTTATAATTATTTTGGACTGTGATAAAGGATGTTCTGCCTCACAACTTACTTTAGACTTGAATATTAATGAACCAAGTAAAGAAAATATAAATTAAAAAAACATTCGCTCACAGATAAGTGAAATGCAGAAAAGGAACTTACATGCAGATTATGACCTCAGTATCTGGTGACATTATATTAATGGAGATCAGAGCTAGGAAGGATCATAAAATGAGAGTGCTAAGCAATAGATTCTTTGTGTGATTCTTAGGCAGACTAAAAAGTGACAGTAAAGCTTTTTTTTTTTTTTTGGCACTGAATATTCCAGGTACTGGGAGTACGATTTTGCTTACTTAAATCTACCTCATGAATTCCCTGATAAAATTATTTGAGATAAGAATAAATCCCAGAAAATGCTGAATTGCATTGGGCCAGCTGAATCCAAGAGTTCTGGTAGAAAAATGAGAATTTCAGGTGTCGCCAGATTTTTCGCAAACTATGGCATTTAGGATAGAACCAATACCATTAACTTATAAGCTAAACACATCGTGACATAGTGGCAGATGTTTAAATTTAGAACAAACAGTTGTTAATCTCTTATAAGCATTTTTTAAATAAAACTCAGAATAAAATCATATAAGATTTTTAGAGAAACATTGCTTTGCTTTGTATTATATGAATCAGCATAGGACTTTTGAGGGCTTTTAGGACTAGTTGTCTCAACTGATTGTTCAATCAACTCTAAATAGGGAAACATTTTTATCAGCAGTATTGAATCAAACTTATGAGTTGATCCAGGATCATCTCTTTAATAATGCCATATCCCTAAAACTCTGGAATTTTTACCAGCATGCTCTAATGAGATAATAGATTTACAACTACAAGACATATACAAGCAAAGGACTGACATTACAACTAGTCTAACAAATGTCCATTGAGAAATCTTTCTTTTATAACATTGCTTTATTTTTTTCCAGTAGTTATAACTTAATATTAATCATGTGAATATCACATTATTAACAGTTATTCCATGTGATTTCTATTTTGATTATATAGATTAATAATTACTAGTCCTATTCTGCCAGAGTTAAATTCTGGAAAAATTTAATACAAAAAAATAAACAGTACACCATAATAAATGGGTTATACAACATTTGCATAATTTTTAGTTGCTACTGGCAACTAGAAATTGTCCCCAGGCAACCAAACTGTGATTCAACTTCCTTCAAGCTGCATTCTCCAAAAGAAGCATTTGGATATACTCAGTTCAACAGTGAAATGAACTCTTAGGGCTAGCAATGTGGGTGAAATTTGGGTCAAGCTGTCATACACATTTGTGAACATGCGGAAGACATGTCTGATACTTGCCTATCATTTTAGCTTCCTCCTCTGTGAGAGTTTTGCTCAAGTAAATTTTCTTCACTCGTAGTGTGTTTCCTGAAGGCAGTACGGCTCCAGTAACAGGCATTGGAGGTTCTCCATCTTTTTGCTGCAAACTATCCGCAATAACCAAGAAAGCTCTCAGACCAATATTCATTCTCTGCAAATTTGATGGATGGATGATGAAAGCAAAATAACAATTATGTGGTTAGCACTGATGCATTCTTTACTCTCACCTGACCTGAAGAGATTACACTGAAAATAGCTGGAGATCAATGCAGTATTTCCAGAACTTTCCAAAGAACATGTTCCGTACATGAATTTAGATTGCAGTGGGAATTAAAGAGTACTGATAAGAGTACAGTAACATGGAAAACGTTTTGTGAAATAGTGGGGTGTCAAGTCAGTAATTTTAGGTTTCCAACTAGCTAATCAAGAAAGTAGAAGTATAATAGATATAGAATATTTGTATAATATTTAAACATATGCTACAATTAGCAAATAGGCCAAAGTGTTGCTTTTTCCCTATTTCTTTCCCTTACCTTCCTTACTTTTCTCAACACAACTATGGAACAGTCTCTCATGGACAGCCCCAATCCTGTTTGTTTTCTGGAAGATTGCAAAAACCTGGCCGCTCCCTTAGGTATTAGGGTTGAGGAGATATCAAACACACATAGGCAAGTATGTAATTAAGAATAATGTGTGAAATTCCTCAGCTTTTGTATTTTGTTATTTATTATATCTACTTTTAATTGTATTTTAATTGTTTTTATTGGTGTGTGTTGTTAGCCATCCAAAATTATCTGTTTATGATGGGGAGCCATATAAATTTCATAAATAAATTTCTACAAATTAAATGGAATTGTTCCACGTATATAGAGCACTGTAAAAACATATGCTTAGGTAATGTGAAAGAGCAATTAAGGACCTGATGAATGATACAGATGAGAGTTGATCCCTTATGCCAGAACAAAGAGCACTAGATAACACTGACCCACTTTCTTTGCTTTTCTCTTAAAGACATATTATACTTTTTTAAATCTGAAAAAATATATTAATAATGATACCTTACCTCTGGATTTAGACTAAATGCTTTTGCTGGCTTTCCAACATAAAGAAAATCAAAAATGATTTCTTTCATTGCAAAATCCAAACGTTCCTGTAGCAAAATATATATTGCACGTGAAAATATAATAACATTTGTTGCATCTCTAGTGTAAATCTAAGTGAATCATCAGAATTCTAAATCAACATAGAACTCCAACTTATTTTAACAAGACCTCATTTATAACAAGACTTTCTACATAAACAATGAATGGAGATTACTGTTTATCTAGGAAATTGTAAAGCAGAAGAACACATAACTGTATCCCATATAGAACTTAAATACCTCATCCTGACAGATATGAGATGGTATAATTGAGACGTATTCAATCCATTACCAGAATTTAGTGTAGTTTTCAGTGTGAGAATATTCTATAATACTTCCAACTGAAAGTTGAAACTGACTATTTAAGCATGTTATAACTAAAGAGGCAAAACTCAGACATGAAAAGTAGAGGAAACACAATGTAAAACTTATCAATAAAACATTCCATTGCTTAAAAAACAAATAAAAGTTTTTCAAACCTGTGCAATAAACTGTATAATTTTCACAAAAATGTTCAGAGGCATGTCTCGTGGTACCACACCTCGGGAACCTTTTGGAAAAAGGGTTGTGATGATTGTTATAAGCCGACTGTAAAATTAAAAAAAAAACATTGTGACAAGTTCATTTCTTGCAATATAGCTTTATGCTACCTTAATCAAACTTTTGAAAATAGTTTAGAAAAATCCTACAGGAAAAATACTAATAATGGATAAAAAATTTTGTTCCAGATTAAAAGACAGCATATCATTCTGCATTCTAAGATAAGTTAAAATTGAGAGAAAAAGAGACTCTCTGTGTCAGGAATATACTGTAATACTGACAGCACAGGAAATGTGGTTAAATGAAAGGATAATTCCATAATGTAAATGTATATTTATCAAACTATAATCTACAAATATGCTGAGGATATATATCAAAATGTAACTCAGATATTTTATCTCTTCCTTTGCACTATATGGCACTAATTATACCCCTGGATTACTGAAGGTAGCTTTAGTGATTTGCTCACTATATGAGAAAAATTACATTGAAATTAAATATGAATAGATAACTATACCTTTGGGTAGTTGTATTGCTTTCACATTTAATTCTAATCATATAAACCCATAACAGTCTGTAGAGAGATTCCAGTGCAACTCGAGCCATTTTTGGATCTTTGTTCTAAAAAACAACAACATGAATATACTGTAATCTTGGTTTATATTTCATATGGCTGCTAAATCTTAAGAAACCTACATTTTTATTCATGGAACCTAAAAAAGGGTATTTTATTTGTAATGGATATATGACAACTATTAAGACTGACAAATCTACAAAATATGGATTATGGCCTTGTTTGGGTTGCTGCAAGAAAAGGAAAAAAATTACATAGCAGACTTTATGCCAAGTATGATAGGAGAGGCAAAGTATTTGGGCTATGTTCTCATGGCATGAACAATATGAGCTAAGTAATGATATTACAGAGAGAGAATTAGATACAGCATGCCGCATTTTTGTGGAATTGAGAAAATGAGAAGTATGTAACAGATCTGAATGAAGTAATTTTATGGAGTGCAGATGAGGAAGATACATGCAGGAAAGAAAAGGTGAAGATAATGAATTAAAGCATCAAAATGTATGGTACAGAATGAAGGGATTATATATATATATATATATGTATATGTATATAATATCATAATATATATTATATAATATGAATGAAATCTTGAAAACTAAACTGAAGTTAATGCTGTAAATGTTTGAGTACAAGGAGAAACATAATGAAAAAAAAGTAATATTATGAATGCTGACAAATTATAAGGCTGCACCCTATAAATGGTAAACTTGGAGAACTGCTAAAATTTGGATGATAAGTAAAGTAATGCTATTATCATTCCCCTACACAGAGGGAAAGATAGTAATACAACATAGAAAATAAACAAATGTGCTACTTTCATATCAATTAGATTTGATAAAAGTAATGCATGGAGATCTGTCTCTGTAAGAGAGTGAAATAGAGGACAAACATTTAATATATTTAAAATTATGATGTTTCTAGCTTGAAATATGTATGCTTGAGAAAGAACACTATTTTTTCACTGTAGCAATGGGTAAGTTGAACATGTCTTAAAAGTGCAGAAGACTTCTCAGCCTTTGGAATCAGAAATATTCTTATTGGTGATGACTTTTAAGTTTTGAATGGATAGCTATGTCTTCAGCTTTGTTTTGTTATCAAAGTCTAGCATCTACTGTAACTCTAAAGTGTGACAGAAGCCAAATAATCTGCTACACAAACACAACATTTTCATCTGGAGTGTCCTTTTAAAGCCAGATGAGCAAATTGACTTTAAGACAGATTTTTTTTAAAAAAATATGGCAAGATGTGAATATTTCATATCTCAAGCATATAACTGGTATATGACTTTTACATAAAAGTTAATGTTAACATTCAAAACATCACTTTAAAATGACAGGTAAAAGAAACTATTATTTACTGCATATTTAATTGAAATGCTTTTAACAAAGAAAATGGGACCTACCTTTTGCAAAGTAATTTATTCAATCTGTCAGCTTTTATATATTTATGTTTTATAATATTTTTATATACAGTTTTATAACATTAACTAGAGGGCGCACATTACAAAATGCAGATCTCAATGGTCATGAAATATGAGACAGTGTACTGTCAATAAGCCAACAAAAAATAACTTGAGCTTGAGAATTACATAGGCTGGGTTTATTAAACTTGCTAAATCATAATGAAATGTGTTTGTTTTTGTTTTAGCATATGATCTATGAACCTAGCATTTGTTATTTGTAAACCAAGGTTTATAGCCTAATGTATTGTATGAACTCAGATAATTGCATTTCAGTGAACCATATGATTTAGTAAAATGCATAAGAGAATCATATATTGCAGTATATTAAGATCTGTATCCTTTTCCTATTATATTATGATACTATTATATGCAACTATGATAGATGGATTAATCAGACTTCACCCCAAGTGTGCCCAGATAACTTACTTGAAAAAGGAGAAACTGGAAAAGGTTTGGAGAAGGGCAAGGGACAAAGTTTTATGATGAAAGATGAAGGAACTGAGCAAGTTTAATTTTCAGAAGAGAAGTTGGAAAAGTAATATACTAGTAAAATACTGGTTGAAATACAAGGTCAAAACATGTTCTTGCTCTTTCATGGATGCTCTAGAATGCTCTTTCATGGATGCAGGAGAGAATATGGATTCCATTTCAGAGAAGGTTTTATTGCAGTTATGTTTAACCAGTTATCCTGAATCTGGGTTCTCCTTCACTGGATGTATTTAAGCAGATGATATAAAACCATCTGTTGGGGATGCTTTCATTTGGATTCCTGCATTGAGCAGGAACTGGAACTGAGACTTAAACAGTTCTTTAACTCTGTGATTCAATACATATTCTATGACACCATAGAAGTTCTGCTAAGGATCTGTTAGGTTGCTTGATTGTCTCCTTTACATTTTGCTAATTAAAAAAAAATGTAACTATTTAGCTTTGTAACCAACCATCCTTTGTAGAAATACCATAGAAATGCTCAGATTGAATCTAAGCAAAACGAGTCAACTTTTCAATAAATAGTTTTTTAAATATAATTCAGATAGTATTTGTGCAATAGGACACAAAAGAATTGGGAGCAAGGTTTCAAAATAGGAAAAAGTTATTATTTAAAGCAACTGACAGTTTTTAAGCAATGGTGTTTTATCCAGCTGAGCATAAAAAGAAATAAACCTGGCTGTTAAAGTTTGGTTCTCACCAATCATAAGTCTATTTGTCATTAAAAACCGTATTTCAGTTAATACAGCTGGAAAACTTAGCTATCCAAACAGCATATAAATATTTATGACATAAAAGGAAGAGTGAGTTAAAAACTCACCAGTCACCTTATATGACCTTTTCTGTTTTCAAATATACCAGTAGTGATGTTTATAGTGGTTTTAGAGCTAAAATAGTGATTCTGAAAAACAAGAGGTAGTATCGGCAGGCAAGTTTTCATAAAACTAGAAGAAAATCTTTGTTTAAAGAAGACTAATCTGGGGATATGTTTAGGACTATGCAAAACTCAGCATGGATTGGAGAGACAATCAATGAAGTTTATTCAAATAACATATTCCCAGCTGAGAGGAAGAAGACACAAGAAAATTTACATTGCAACATCTTTTGTAGATCCCACTTGTCTTTTTTATCTTTCAAAGTACAAAGATTGTCATCCCTTTATTTTTAACAATTATGTTAAGTATTTTTCACAACTATGTTAAGTAGATGTTAAAGAAAATAATTATATTTTCTTTTTAATAACTACATCTTTAGTCTGGACTGCCTAAAGCAGGCATGTCAAACTGCTGGCCCACGGGCTAGATGCGTCACGCCGAAACCGCACCCACCCATTGCTGGCAATGGGGAAAAAGTCCCGATACGTTGCGCAACGTCACGTGACGTCGCGAGTTTGACAAGCCTGGCCTAAAGGGTTATATGTTTTAAACTCTTTTTATTGTTTTGTATTTGTAAGCAGTCCAGAGTCTACTGGAGAGGGCAGCTATAATCAATTCTTCTTCATCGTCATCGTGTTAAATGTAAGATGTGGAGTAATCATCTTCTTATATTTACAAATGTACTTATAAGCACTAGTTCTATTTTAATGTACTCTAAGTTTAAAGGTACTTAATTATGACTGAGGTTCTATATCATATAAATGCATCCTGACTGAATCAGTATGCTACGTGCCCTTTATAATTAGTAGAGATATGGGCAACCATGTATTGATTTGCAAGGAAACCTCTAAATTAAGAATCCAAGATTGCACATGTAGTATTGGCAGATTCATGATACATATACCCAGAGCTAACTATAGAGCAAACAAAAAAATGATATACTAACTTTGAGATTGGACAGGCAATTGTTGAGAAAAACATGCCATCTATTTAGAAAGAACTGTTTTTGACTGACACAAAGCAGGCATGTTACAAGAGGATATAAAGCCTAAATAAGAGACAAAAGAAATACAAGATTATTTGAATGACAACGAAGGAGAAATATAATTTATTAACAGATCCACAGTAAACATTAGAGCATTAGATCCACACTAAACTTCAGAGCTCTATCTCCCTTCTGGCTTATATTAAATGCATCAGCCAATATAAAAACAGAAAAAAAAAGTTTAACTCTTACAATTTTTAAAAGCTTAATTATTATGATTTTTTTGTGATTATTCCATATGAATGTAGGAATATGTTTACAATTAAATAATAAAATACTTCTATCTAGCGCTATCCAGAACACTTGAAATGCAGCCCAACATTATGCAGCAACAGAGTGCAGAATAATGTAACATTCCAAGGACAAATTGTAGTAAACTGTAAATTATTGTACCAGTTAGATTTGTTGAATGTTAAGAATCTGCTGTCATGAAGCTATTAGATTAACAAATACATTCATGATAGTGACAAAAAAGCAGTTTGAGTTCTTCTTCAAATAACTGGTATTTTTTTCACCCTATTTTATATAATAATGATCCACTAAATAAATGTTTTTTCTTAGAACTGTATTTTATTTGGCTCTATTACTGGAAAAAGCTTAGCAAAATGGCTTGTCCCTTATAAGGTCACATAAATTTCTAACTTTCCTACAACACTTCAACTATATTATTTTCAGTTAAAAATATTCTTAAAGTTTCCTTTTCAATTAAAATATTGTAATAAAAAATAAAAGATTTCACAATTCGCAGGTCAAGTGCAAAGGGGAAAGCTAAATGATCCAAAATGCTTATTTGGGTAGTTTTTTGTCCAACTTTTTGTCCTCTTCCAAATGTTCTACCTTGCACTTTGTTTAATGGGTTTTTTTTCCCCTTTCCCCTTTTTGTTTTGCTTAAAAGCTAGAAAAGCAAAGTATGATTTATATGTATTCTGGAGAATGTCCACTACATTCAGTAAGATTTTAACACTCTCAATATTAAAAGAACTATTTAAATCACAATCTTTCATCATTATTATCAAGATAAAATCAAATATGTTATTACAATCATTGATTAGAAAGTAAACACAGGGTCAGTCATAAAGGACTCAAATGTCTATATACCAATGCACAGAGTATGAACAGCAAACAGGGTGAATTAGAAATTCAGGCTAATGAGGGCAGATATGATATTGTTGCCATTACAGAAACATGGTGGGATGAAACCCACAAATGGAACACAAGGCTAGAGGGATTTAAATTATTTAAAAGAAACAGACCAAATAAAAGAGGAGGTGGAGTTGCTCTATATGTAAGAAATAACTACATCTCTACAGAACTAGAGCACAACAATGATGAAAACTGTCTTGAATGCATTTGGGTCAATATAAAGGGGGGGGAAATGACATTGCCATAGGTGTATACTACAGGCCACCCAACCAAACAGAGGAAATAGATGAACTTTTTGCTAGTCAGCTAACTAAGGTATGTGGAAGCACATCACAATATAATGGGGGACTTAACTACCCTGACATCAACTGGGACAAACTCTGCACCAAGTGGAAGATCAAACAGATTCCTTGCAAACCTAGCAGACAACTTTGTCTCCAAAAAGTAGAGAAGGGAACTAGGGATTAGCCATTTTGGATCTAATTCCACTAAACAGGGATGAAATGATAGAAGGTGTTGAAGCCACGGAACCTTGGGAGGAAGTGATCATGCAAATATTGGAATTCAACATTATGAAGCACAAGCAATAGAACACGTCAAACTAGAGTCTTGGACTTAAGAGAGCTAATTTCAATAAACTTAGAGAGGTTTGGGAAGGATTCCATGGATGAGAATCCTCAAGGGGAAAACAACTCAAGAAGCTTGGGAAATTTTGAAAAGTGAGATAATAAAAGCCCAGTCTAGCACAATACCAACAAAGAGGAAAAATTACAGCTCTCAAAAAACCAGCATGGCTGCATAAAGAACTCTCTGATAAATTGAAAGATAAAAGGGACAATATAGAAAGTGGAAAGAGGGGCACATAACTAAGACAGAATATCAGCAAATAGCCCGAGCCTGCAAAGATGAAGTGAGGAAAGCTAAGGCTCATAATGAACTAAGGCTTGCGACCAAAGTCAAAATAACAAAAAAAGCTTCTTTCAACATGTAAAAAACAAGAAAAAAGTGAAGGAAATGATTGGTCCACTAGTGGGTGAAAGTGGCAAAAAGGTGACAAGCAACAGGGAGAAAGCAGAACTATTTAACTCTTTTTTGCATCTGTCTTTACACAAAGGGAAAAAACAGACCAACCTACCAAAAATAGTGCCATAAAAAACAGAATAGAAATGCAAGTTAAGATAGGCAAGAAAAACGGTAAGTGAGCACCTGTCCAGCCTAGACGAGTTCAAATCACCAGGACCAGATGGATTACACCCCAGGTTTCAAGGAACTGGCAGATGTGATCTCAGAACCACTGAACTATATTTTTCAAAGATCCTGGAGCACTGGGGAACTACCAGAGGACTGGAAAAGAGCTGATGTAGTTCCCATCTTCAAAAAAGGGAAAAAAATGGACCCAGGAAATTACAGACCTATCAGCCTGACCTCAATACCTGGGAAGATTCTGGAAAAGATAATCAAACAACGAATCAGCGAACACCTAGAGGCAAACAAAATCACTACTAAAAGCCAACATGGGTTTGTCAAAAAACAGATCATGCCAGACAAACCTTATTGCATTCTTTGACCAAGTGACAAAATTAGTGGATCAGAGGAATGCTGTGGATATAATTTACTTGGACTTCAGTAAGGCATTTGATAAAGTAGATCACAACCTACTACTTGATAAGATAGAAAAATGTGGGTTAGACAGCATCACCACCAGATGGATTCGTAGCTGGCTGACCGGCCGTACTCAGCGTGTGGTCCTCAATGGAACCGCATCTACATGGAGGGAAGTGTGCAGTGGGGTGCCCCAGGGCTCTGTCTGGGGCCAGTGCTCTTCAACATCTTCATCAACGATTTGGACGAGGGGATAGATGGGGAACTCATCAAATTTGCGGATGACACCAAGCTGGCAGGAATAGCCAACACTCCAGAAGACAGGCTTAAGATACAGGAGGACCTGGACAGACTTGAACATTGGGCGCTATCTAACAAAATGAAATTCAATGGTGAAAAAAGTAAGGTTCTACATTTAGGCAAGAAAAACCAAATGTACAGGTATAGTATAGGGGGTACCTTGCTCAATAGTAGTAACTGTGAGAGGGATCTCGGAGTCCTAGTGGACAATCACTTAAATATGAGCCAGCAGTGTGCTGCAGCTGCCAAAAAAGCCAACACAGTGCTGGGCTGCATTAACAGAGGGATAGAATCAAGATCACGTGAAGTATTAATACCACTTTACAATGCCTTGGTAAGGCCACACTTGGAATACTGCATCCAGTTTTGGTCACCACGATGTAAAAAAGATGTTGAGACTCTAGAAAGAGTGCAGAGAAGGGCAACAAAGATGATTAGGGGACTGGAGGCTAAAGCATATCAAGAACGTTTGCTGGAATTGGGTATGTCTAGTTTAATGAAAAGAAGGACTAGGGGTGACATGATAGCAGTATTCCAATATCTCAGGGGGCTGCCACAAAGAAGAGGGAGTCAAGCTATTCTCCAAGGCGCCTGAGGGCAGGACAAGAAGTAATGGATGGAAACTAGTCAAGGAAAGAAGCAACCTGGAACTGAGGAGAAACTCCTGACAGTTAGAACAATTAACCAGTGGAACAACCTGCCTCCAGAAGTGGTGAATGCTCCAACACTGGAAGTTTTTAAGAAGAGACTGGACAGCCATTTGTCTGAAATGGTATAGGGTTTCCTGCCTGAGCAGGGGGTTGGACTCGATGACCTCCAAGGTCCCTTCCAACTTTATTATTATTATTATTATTATCAGAAAAAAGTTTAAAATATAAATTACAGAACAAAAATAAAATTAGTTGAGGTCATTTGATGTCGTGTCTTCACTACCACCCAATAACAGAGGGCAATTACCTTTGTTATGCCTTGGTTAGTGTCTCATAATAATAATTTAGTATAAAACATTTCTGCTTTGCCTGGAAATCACTGGAAGATTGGTGCTCTATGGTACTTATAATTATTATCTTGTGTTCCTCTGATTCTGACGTAAATTGTAAGACTAAATCTACTTCCTTCAACTTAAACTGTAATTTTAAATATTACAAAACACCTTTGATTTTCTTAAAGTCCCATTCACTTTCAATTGATCTAGCCAATGGACATGATCTAGTTAGAGAACCACATCTTATTTCAAGAGTTAAACATGTGTCTAAATCTTTCCAAATGACCTCAGTTAGACTTAAAAGTGATTACTTTCTTCACATTCAGCATAATTATTTTCTTACACTGACCAAAACTCATACTATATTCACATTTGCAACTGTTTAGCAAATTGAAGACTTAATCTTATCAATATAAATAAAATTGGAACAGTGCTAAGATTTACCATTGCCGCCCAATATTTATTGAGCCATTAATGAATGCAGAAGCTTCTCTCCATCCCTAACCAGGTCCTGTATTCAGGATATTGAAAGTGTTTGTAGAAACCCAAGGCTTGGGAATAATTAACCCACAAAAGTAATATAATTGAATGAAAGAAGGAAATGCTAAGATCCGGTGCATCATATTTTTATCTCTGCTATATCTTTTCAAAATGAAATGTCTATGCTGCTATTAAGTTCATACAAAGTATACTTAGAGACAAGAAAGAAAATTATTGTTTTAAAAGAAGTCATATTGATACCGATTATTTATTAACAAAACTTCATTACTTTGCACTGTTTAGTAACACACCCGTTCTTCCTAGCCTTATGATACTCACCGGACATATCTCATGTAGACATGAAATAATGGTATGCTTTTTTTAATAGCCAGAAATCCACAATGACTAAATATGACTGAAATATTGTACATAAAAATAGTTTATGCATATATTGACAGAGAGACACATTAAAAATGACCTTCCAACAAATTATAATGAATCTAATGAGGAACAGAGATATAATTTTGGAAACATTTCAGAAAGCATTTTAAGAAAAACATACTGCCTAAAAGATACTTTCATAAAAGATATTAACCTCAACATTACTAACCAGTGAATGCTTCTTTCGTGAAGATAGTTCGAGTGTTGTATCATAGAGGCTTTCAACAAAGTTCCTCAGACAGGGAACATTCACTTCATTTTTAACAGCCTGGAGAGAGAGATAAAGATAAAATTAAGTTTTACTTCAGATTTTCTAATACGTACAGCTTGGATACTCATAGAAGAGAATGCTGCCTACAAAGAATCATCAGCTGAACAAGGGAAAACAAACTTAAATAGAATCCAGGGAAGGCACTGTGGGGGATCATAATTCTAGCAACTCTGATAGATCTATCTGTCCAAGACGGGATAGAAAGAATAAACACAGCATGCAGCTTGGGAGTTCTTGATCTGAATTTTGCCCTGAACCCTGAAGTGAAATCTGTAGCCAAAAACTATCAGCCTCAGTAAGAGGATCAGCGGACACCTCTTACCTTCATCATATCTTAAATAATAATAATCTAACACAATTGTAGATATACTTTTAGCCCAACCTTCATTTTTGTTTTGGATCCTTTCTTTGGCTACCCTTGTGTTTTATTCAGAAAATTCCATTGGTACAAAACATTGCTGCTGGGACAGAGCACACTGCGCTAATTTTGAAGTTTTAACACAGGTTTTCTGGATACAGTGAATCATGTAATTTACTACTTTTAAAGTTCTAAATAGCTTGGGCCCAGGACACTGACAGAATATTTCTTATTGCAAAATTCCCATCATTTATTAACATAAACCACCAGAAGCCCATTTTCAGTGGAAGCTGATCTGCCTATTTGCTATTTGGGGTCAAACTTTCTCTGTGGAAGCCCCAAGTCGCAATTCCCAGTGCAATACAAGAACTGCTGTCCATGCTGGCCCTTAAGATGGCTTTAAAACACAAATCTTTTAATTAGCTTACAATTGAAATGGTTTGTTTTTAACTTTTGTTATTAATTTAACTTTGGTAAAATGTTACTTTAATTCTACTTTAACATCAGACTATAGTTGTAAAGTTGTATGTATTTTAACTTATTACTAGCTGTTGGATCCTTTGTGTACTAACCAGGGACTTTGGTGATGGGTTAGTAATCAAACAAGAACTTACAGCAGCTACTGGGACAAGAATTTCAACAAACAAGCCTGCTAATGCATGTTTGATATCTTTGTCTTTAACTTCAAGAAAATAATGTGCACATTCCTGGAATAAACAAAAATAGAAAAGAAAGTTTCATAAATAAACAAGAATATTTGTATTTTTGACAAAGCTACTACTTCCTTTAAATATGCAACATTTTGCCTTCATCTTACTTGACAGTTTTATTTAAAAGGCAGTGCAAATTTATGCATGTTTAATCAAAGGAGCTCCCACTGTATTCGAGGATCTTACTCCAAATTATGTACAACAAAATAACAGAGAATAATAATCTGCCAAATACAAAAATATAAGCTAACATTATGAGTAATCAAATGAAAATAGTTTTTCAGTCATTATGATGATAGGCATATCTTATTCTCCAGTTTTTATTACTATGTTCCTGAAATTCACATGTTCCTGAAATTAGTTACTAAAGAAGCATTATGAAGCACTGAGGTTTCTTTGTATAAGAAAAGGACAGCTTTCTCCTGAAATGGAACTTTCCTACCTGCATGAACTGAAGGGAAGCTTCAAAATCTTCTACAGGGTACATTTTAATACGGAAGAATTTCATCCCCATGATTAGACTGATAATGCTTTGAACCATGTAAGGATTCTGCTCCTTATGCCGCAGCTCTTTTAATTCTGCCATAAATTTCTTCTTCACAGCTGGAAATCTAAAAACAAGCAAAACGAAAATAAATTATGGTGATGCTTATTTCAAAGTAGATATTTGACAGCAAGACGAATATTTATATTTTTTACTATGAATTATATTTTATACATTTGTTTTAAATTGTGAGCCACCCAGAATGGCCTTGGAGTCAGATAGCATCTAAATTTAAATAAATAAAACCAATTACACAAAGTGAAATTTTTGTAATACCCAAGAGTTTTTCCTCTACAACTCCTACAAAACCTACGAAATATATTATGGCAAGTGGAAAAGTCACCATCATACACATAGAAAATGAAGTCTCCAATGTTACATCCTAAATCAAATGTACACAATGCAATGTAACAAGTTCTAAATCTCCCGTGGCTATGAAACCCAAATATAAAGTTTTCCTTTTCAAAATGTAGCTTTGTAATGAAAAAGAGATAACATTAGAACATAGGTTGTGTATAGTAATTCTCACTACCAATATCTTAGGGGGAAAACAGGGTGGCAAATTACCTGTAGCATTAAGATATCATTAATTATAGTAATTATTAAATTAAGGATTAGATCATTAATATTCCCAAAAAACCATATAGACTTATTTAATCAAGGACAATCAATAAGTAAACAGTGTTGTCACAACATATTTCTCTTTTCAGCTTCCATTTCAATTATCCTGGGGGAAAAAGGAGGGGAAAAATGGAAAGAAGAAAAAGTAAAAGTAAAGAAAAAGTAGTAATGGTGGGGAGGGGAAACCTTCCAAAGAATTAGTTCATCTCTCTGGTTAGATCAGCCTACTTCTCCCTTGCAATCCATAAGATAGAATGTGCATTATTAAGGACATTTAAGAAACCTGGAGGTGACTTCACATCAATTGTGATTCTGGCACTCCTGGAATATTATTCTGAGGAAACACTGTACTTAATTCCTGCGCTTGAGCTTCCAAAGATAATATCAATGGAAGAAGATTGTAACTTTTAAAATTGTCTAACTACTCAGAAACTACTTTCTGAGATCAGATAATTCTCTATATCAAAACCTAGTTTGATAAAACAAAGCCTTTGTGAAGGGAAAGGATCTATTCCTACAAAGGTTGAAAATGAGCATGTACTCATGCATATACACACAGAAAACTTCTCACTGAAGAATCTGGCTTTGTGAGTGAAAGGTATCTAATATTTTGATTATTTAAATATACTTACTTTGCTTGTGCTAGTACCCCTATTACCTCAG
Source organism: Azemiops feae (assembly GCA_023970755.1). Lineage (NCBI taxonomy): Eukaryota > Metazoa > Chordata > Lepidosauria > Squamata > Viperidae > Azemiops > Azemiops feae. Next base: position 915,574 of record JALGBA010003860.1, on the reverse strand, counting down.
CATAGAGATCTGCAACAATGTGCATATTTCCAGTGTTGGGACCTAGGTACCTATTAAAAGTTAAGAAAATACAGAATTTTAAAACATTCATAAATACATTACACAGTAGGTTTAGCTTCATATGACCAATATTTTTTAGGTATTCCTATCATTTCTGAATGGACACACACACACACACACACACACACTTAAGCTCAGTTTCCATATACTGGGTTTTGATTTTGTGTAGTTGAGTACCCAAATGTAGTGGCTTATGGCTTAGCTGTATGTGTGAACCTGGCTTAGTATATAAAGAGCATTATCTCCATAGTGTTGAAACCTGGCTTAGTATATAAAGAGTAGTAACTCTATAAAAATCTAATTTTACATGTCATATGAATAAAATCAATCTTTATTATGGTCATGTACCAGCACAGGGTGTAAGAAAGATATAGAGTCAGTAATAGAAATGAAATATTTGATTTGCCAGACAAATCTTGTTAAGATTCACCACTATACTAGTAAAAGAGTAAGACTTCCCTATGATAAAGACTGATTAACTGGAAATAGGGGAAATGGTATGCCTGCATTATAGAATTAAATAGGAATTGTCTATTTATCTGGGACTTACACAAATAGTAAATTTATGAAGGGGCTCTTAAGCCTCAATATCAAACTTCCCTAAAGGAAGGTAGAACAGTTACTGATTAAGAAAGTGACTTCTAAAAGGAGGTCCTTACTCCCAAAATTTAGACTCCCACATTCCTACCTCATAACAAGGTCATGTTCTATACTGCCAGAGGTTAACTACTAAACCTAAGTAACTATTGATGTCAGTGTAGTCTAAATCTGTGAGATTTCATAGAAAAGAAGGAACAAGTCTTACCCTTCTTTGTATTTAAAGTGCTTGAAAGCCAAATTAATAACATCATGTACCAAACCATCAATTACAGGATGAAGCTGAATCTGAAAAACAAATGAACAACCAGTTAACAAAATTCATACTTGAGGATGACTAATGGCAAGTATAACCAACCACTACATGTTTCTACTTTCTCCTCCAAAAGATAATACTCCTTAATTCTGACACACATGCACTATGTTGAGTTTTCAAAATTATTGTCCAAGTGCTTATAAATGTGAAATAGGAAACACAGCAACAAACTGTAAACTACCAAATAGAAGTAATTTAATTAATTTGTTTTACCTATTGCTCTCCCACATTTAAAAGTACATTTTGCTAAAATTATGAAGGTTTCCTTCTAGAAAATATATTTAGAATTAAGATATAATTCTTTCTTCCCATTACTTATATAGGAAAAACAGAAATGTCTTTCTATGACTCAACCTCCTTTAGAAAATGAAGCCTAATCTAGCAGATAAGAGATGAAGAAAAGTGGAAGAACAGAATGAAAGGACACCCTAAACAGTAACTTGCTTTCATTCTCTGCTGAGTACATCAGAGAACATTATTTCACATTCTTCTAGTCGATACACACACACACACACACACACACACACAGAGAGAGAGAGAGAGAGAGAGAGAGAGAGAGAGAGAGAGAGAGAGAGAGAGAGAGAGAGAGAGAGAGAGAGAGAGAGAGAATGATTTGTAACTAAAGTGTGAATCCCAGAATCTTAAGATGCTATTTACAAAGTAATAAACCTTCAAAATTAATGTTTTCCAATTTATGTGGAAACCCATAGCCATTTATATACATTCTTTCTTTATTTGAAAGGCTTACATACCTCTCCCTAGAAGAGTGACAAACATATGCCATTAAAATTAAATATTAAAAATTTCAAAATGACATACCTGTTTCAATACTTCTATTAATACTAAAGAAAAAATAAAATCAATAGCAAGATCTCTTCTTTCCATTAAATAGTCTCGTTGCTGCTCATCACTTTAAAAATGAGAAAACATAATTAAAGTTATCTTGTCATGCACAACAAAATATAAACTTAAACAGTTTTTAATTGGTCTATTTTAGGGTAAGGAGGTCAAAAATTCATCTGACAAGCTTTTAAGGCTGTTTCAATACAGGATTTACTCCTTTCATTTCCTATATCATTCCCCAATTTAAGAAATTTAGTTTCTGTTGGTTGGTTCTCCCTCAAATTCACTTCCTCATTAAACTATTTCTAAATCCTCACTATTTCTATACATCTCATATAAAAATACAACCAGTAAGGCAATTGACATAAAACATAGACATCAATATTTACCAGTAGATAAAATGCAGTGACAATTGCATTTATGTAAGGACGCATTTCACTAACAGGCTACCATAGCCCAGGATTCAGATAATACCTCTGAAACAAGCAGTTCTAATGGTGCCAAACATAGCATAATGATTTAGCCTGTAGTATCTATGGTTGGATTTACATTTCCTTCTATAGCTTATTTCTTTGACTAGGAAGAGTCTCAGAGTGCAGGCCGCTGATTTCCAACTTCTGCACTCTTTTTTGCACCCTTCTAAGGAAGCATTGATTGCCTCTGTCTATTCTCTGTCTATTCTCAACAGGAGTGAAGAGAATTCAACAGGAATTTAAATTCAACAGGAGTAAAGAGAATTCCACAAGAATTGCAAAGAATTCCAATTCTTCATTATGCTTTGACAGGATTGGAGAATGAAAGCCCTCAAACTATTGTCTGAAGCAAATCTTTTAACACACCCACAAATATTGTCTGAAGCAAATCCTTTAAAGCTAAATTCTATATAGAAGCAGGGTTGTGTTTTTTTTACAAAAAACCCACAAAACATAAGTAGCAATCATAAAAGTTTTCCAGGTGCATACCTTTTGGATTTTGTGCTTGTTCTTGGTCTGTATTCATGAGATTCATCTTCAATGCCATTTTGTCTTTTATACCAATCAAACAAAGTGCGCAGCATAGAAGGTAGACAATACTCTGAAAGAGAGCTCATTGAACTAATTACCTATTGGAAAATGCATAAAAATAAAAACATATTTAGGTACAGTCTACTAAAAATATACTGTAATCTTTAATCAATTCTCTTTGAGATGGGTTGAGAGAGCGTGACTGTTACCCAACAGGCTTTCATAGTTAAAGCAGAAATTAAACTCAGGATTTCCAGCTTTCTAGCCTGGTGCCACTAGACCTAACCACTAGACGAAACTGGCTGGTTTAGTAATATTTTGTTTTGACTGGGACATGGCATGCCTTTAAAATCTGCATGGTGAGAGCTAAAGTTTAAGATTTATCTAAGACATGACTGCCCCAAATCAGCCCTGATTATTTAATGAAGTATTCACACAATTGACTCTGGTATTCCCTTTTTTAACTAACTGAACTGGAGATGGGTTAATTGTTCATACTAGCACATCACATGTTGGATGACTTTATGAAATAAATGAACAAAATGATGTACATGAAGTTGTAAAGATTTGCTTTACAAATCTGATACTGAAATGCTTTTTTAAACAGAACTATAATCTCTAGAAGAATGTACAAACTTTTAACAACTGAATTATATTAACAAATCTGGAAAGTTCAAACCAAAACTATAAAAGGTCAAATCAGACCATATAATTAAATATTCCCACTTGCAAATTTCACTTACAGCAACTAGTGGTCTAAAGCCAGCCATTAAAAAATATTTGGTCATACAGTATGTCCAATAAACACAGAATATTAGAATAAATAAATACATAATAAACATGTTGCCTTAATTTAATTTAGACTATATTCATTTATATTATTTATTTAGTACATATTCTCCTTTCTTCCAGGAGCTCAAAGTAGATATATTTCATTTCCATGATGAAATAAATTGTAAAGTAGGTATAGTTGAGAGAAAGCAAGAAAGCTTAGTTAACCAGTAATAAAACCAAATCTTTTTTATGGTCAAAAATAAAAAGGAGGATAGCATAAGGAGGGTAGGATACAATTTTTTTAAAAAAGCATCAGAATAAAAAAAACATCAAAAAATTAGATATCAATGTTAAATGTAAAACTAAAAATATTTTTAAAAATCTAAAAAGAATCTAAGAGGAAGAATAGGAAGAGTAGATCAGCATAGAGGAACATGGCAAGATAAATCTATCACAATACAGAACACTCTAGAATTGCAAACAAAGTGCTCATTAAAACTGGTTTATGGCGCAGGTTATCTTCTGACAGATTTTAAGTATCTGGCAACATTATATGTTGTTGCAGGATTGGTATCTGCAAGCAGCAGGGAAGTATAAAATTATCCTGTGTGTACTCTGGGTATTTATGAAATAATGGTGAGTGAGGCTAGTATGAATGTTTCTGTAGTAGAAAGAAGCACTGAGAAGCATATGTCCTGTTGTTTCCAGAGTCCCAGGGGCATTGTCTCTCCAGGTATGGAATCTTCCTGAATCTATATCGAGGACATCTAAGGGAAGGGAAGTTAGCCAATAAGCTGACATAAAATTTGAATATGGATTTCCTGATTCCTAGTTCCACACCTTAACCAATGTCTTATTGAAATGAATTTCCTGGAATTTCTGTTTTCTTCTATCCCCCTTTCCCTTCAAATGGATGATAAATGCAGTGCTGGATGTTTCCTCATGCAATTTTTCCTAATCAAAATATCTCCAATAGCTAATTCTCCCATAATAGGAAAAATGTATTTAAGTTTTTCTTCAAATGAAGGTAAATCAATGAAGGAAACAAAATATTGGGATTCCATCTTGGGTTTTTATTGCATCTGAATTTGGCAATAGCTGCTCTCACAATTTTAATCAGTAGAGTTTTTTTCAGCTGCATAAACAAGTCAGTGTCGAATGAACAAGATAAAATAAAAATGAAGATTGCCAAAATCAATGCCCTTTGGAAGACAGAAAATAAAATGGTATGTCCTTCAATCTTAAGCTATATCTAAAGCTTTAATGAAACTGAAATAGTAATTGTAGTCCCCTTTCTTTTTCTTAAACCTTATCCCAACCTCACATTACAAATTTCTTTCCATTTCCTGTGCATTTGCTGATCCTTGGTAATGGAATTTTGCAAGTACTGAGATTTTTCTTGATAAGTGAAGAATGACCATTTCTTTCTCTGAATGCCTCACCTCTCTCTCATTTGTTCCTGCTTTTCTCAATTGGCAGATCTACAATGTCAACTGCCTGTTGGCTGTACTTTCAGTAAAATTCTGAGTGGATATAGATTTTCACCTGATGATTATGGTGATAACCCATAGAGCCCTTCTACAAGGGAGATGGGCAGTTATGAAGTCTAATATATAAACAAATTAACTTTTGCCACATGATTTTTCATCAATATTCTCCTATTTTCATCACTGGGTATGTAGTCCCAATGGTCTATTAGGAAGATAATTGTTATAAATATATTATTGATTTGAACAAGCAGCTGCATGGGTCTCAGCTTGGTTTATTAAGCATAGTATGTATAACTTACAGGTATGCAGCTTCACCTATTAATGCCCAATTTATTGAACAGTGCTGCCCAATGTAATGTAAACTAAATACATATAGGCTGTATGTACTTTAGAATATTACCACAGTGTCTCCTTAGCTTTTTAATTTTTTTGGTCATTGGTCTTATAAGGCAGGAAGGAAGGGTGGAATTTACAGAGACCGACTCTTAGAATACAGGAAGGGAGGAACGTCTATGTCAGCATGCTGGTTACTCAACCCCTCCATTTATTGGAATCACAGCCAGTATGAGAAGAATTCTAGCTCTGTGTTACTACTGAAAGGGAGTGTGCAGATGTACAAATGGGTCCTTGTTATACAAGATGATCATGTTCTTCCAACCTGAATGAACTACAGAGCATGCAGCTTGAGATACCCACCCTACACAAGCAAACGCCCTGCTAGCAGGGCATTGAAAACAGTCTATACAAATATACTTTTCATAATTATTTTGAAAGAATTTGAAAAATAAGTCACCTAAAGTATTTTTGCTCTGACGTAAGTAATAATAAAAAAGTTATTGATCTGTCAAATCAGAATATAAATTACTATATATCTTTATTAATTTTATTATTAGTAAGGATAGGCAATTCATTTGCACAGGTATAGTATAGGTGTACCTTGCTCAATAGTAGTAACTGTGAGAGGGATCTCAGAGTCCTAGTGGACAATCACTTAAATATGAGCCAGCAATGTGCTGCAGCTGCCAAAAAAAACAACACAGTGCTAGGCTGCATTAATAGAGGGATAGAATCAAGATCCACGTGAAGTGTTAATACCACTTTACAATGCCTTGGTAAAGCCACACTTGGAATACTACATCTAGTTTTGGTCACCACAATGTAAAAAAGATGTTGAGACTCTAGAAAGAGTACAGAGAAGAGCAACAAAGATGATTAGGGGACTGGAGACTAAAACATATAAGGAACAGTTGCTGGAATTGAGTATGTCTAGTTTAATGAAGAGAAGGATGAGGGGTGACATGATAAGAGTGTTCCAATATCTCAGGAGTTGCCACAAAGAAGAGGGAGTCAAGCTATTCTCCAAAGCACCTGAATGCAAGACAAGAAGCAATGGATGGAAAGTAACCAAAGGGAGAAGCAACCTAGAACTAAGGAGAAATTTCCTGACAAAACAATTAATCAGTGGAACAACCTGCCTCCAGAAGCTGTGAATGCTCCAACACTGGAAGTTTTTAAGAAGAGACTGGACAGCCATTTGTCTGAAATGGTATAGGGTTTCCTGCCTGAGCAGGGGTTGGACTAGATGACCTCCAAGGTCCTTTCCAACTGTTTTTATGTTTTTTTATTATTATTAATTATTATTATTATTATTATTGTTGTTGTTGTTGTTGTTGTTATTATTATTTGGAGACCTTCTTCACACAGTGATGGAAGTACACCTCTGAACCATTTCTCAAAACAAAGGGCACCACATTGTTTCTAATTGCTCCATCTTCGCAATAATTTCAAAAGTACTCAGACAATATGGTGCATCCTTTATCTATCTGTTGAGCTTGCAATGGGATGTAGTAACTCAACACTTTGCGAAGCACTCCTCCAGATGGTTTGCACATGCCTAAGATGGCAAGCACAGGTCTTAGGCAACTGCAAGATCTTGCTCCTTTTGTAGGCAACACTGCAAACTTTGTCCACAGTATGTGACCACAGACTTCATGCACAAACCTGTAGGGCTCGCACCACCATGCATCATGATGCTGCTTTTGTCACTGTGGCATGCTTGCTCCCAAAAGAAATATCCACTGCACAGCACAATTGTTTCTTTACTGGTACAACTTTGTCAGCAACAACTGTCTTACATTTTAATGAGACAGGAAAACTTTGATAGTCACTGAACTGTTGCTAAGGTTGTTATAAAACTAATAATGAATTAATTCCCTTAAACAAGTTGAATAAGATTTGAATATAAAGTTGCTTTTAACCAACATCTGGAATAAAAGTGTGCATCTTTATAGAGACAGAGAGAGAAAAGGAAGAAGAAACCAAAAATAAATAAAAGAAGTCCAGAACATTTATGAAATCAATTTTAAACTCAGCACCACTGAAAAACCTCAGTCACAGAGGCCAAATCAAAGAATAGCTCAGATAGCTTTTTTATATTGCAGAAGAACTTTTATTTCATCATTTTCTTGTATTTATAAACTATGTTGTAATTTTTTCCACTGCATATAAAATCATGATAAAAACGTTAAAACAAATATATTCATGAAAAAGTAAGCATACCACTTATAAAGTTTTCCTTTTTTTTAAATATATGTGGACATATTAGTATTTTATTTACATTCAAACAGTATATAAAATATAAAGTAATGTAATTAAACAAAACAACCTATAAACATTTATCTTTGCAGACATTTACTCAACAAAAAATTAGGAGATATGCCATTTCCTTCTGTGGAGAGAATAAGTATAAGTTACTGACTAATATCTGGTATTCCACCTTTGGTAGAAACAGCCTCAAACAGGAATGCCTTATACATGTAGTCCTCGACTTACAACCACAATTGGATCAAGAAATTCATCATTAAGTGCTGCAGTCATTAAGTGAGGCATAATGTGGCCTCACCTGATTTACCTTTGTTGCCACAGTTGCTAACCAAATCACCTTGGTCGTTAAGTGAGACATCACATGACCATGACTTGTGACCTTTCCTGACAGTGGCTTCCCCATTGACTTTGCCTGTCAGAAGCTGACTGGGAAGGTCCCACATGGAGTTCACATGACTGTAGGGATGCTACAATGGTCATAATTCAGTTTTTTCAGCACCATTGTTACTTTGAATAGTCCTAAACGAATGGTCATATGTCAAGGACTACCTTAACTGTTTATTACTGTCTGACATCAACTGAGAAGAATTTTTTCCTCACTCCTCCATGGAGAACTTTTTCAGCTGTTGATGTTTAAAGAGCATTCAAGTGCATACCACACCATCTTGATGGGTTTAAATCTGAGTTTTGACTTGGCCATTCCAGAACCCTCAAGTTCATTTTTTTCAGAGATCCCTTCGTAGATAAGCTGGAATGTTTACTGTTATTGTCATGTTATAAGGTCTACTTTTGGTTGAGCTTCAATTTTCTGACAGATGGTCTCATGTTATCCTCAAGCACCTTCTGGCACAATGAATAATTCATAGTGGCTTCTATGAAAGTTAGGTGCCCAGTTCCTGATGCAGCAAAACAGCTCCAAACCATAACTTTTCCATCACCATGCTTTAGAATTGGTATCAGGTATCAGAAAGAAATGGGCTGTATTATTAAGCAATATACGTAAGAACATTTTGAAGTTTTTCAGAGCTGCAAAGAGATTTATATGGGCTGAAACAAAATGTTATTCAGCCTTGAGAAAGGCTTAAAGTGAATATTTAAGGTTATGTATTTTCAGCAAAAGTTGCCAATTTTTAATGTCTTGATGAATTGGCTCTGCAATTGGGGGGGAAAGTACAATAATATATTGTAGGTTCAGTCTTGCACTGATATTTTCTACTCTACAACGAATGATAGTACAGTATATACTTTCTTAATAACAAAAACTAAAATAAATTGAAGATATCAACAGCCTCAAAGCAGTTAGGGAAGATTAATCAAGTTGTAATTCTCTGCTTTAGTCATATAGTAACTATGGAACTACAGTGTAGACAGTAAAAGGAGATATAACTTACTTGTCCCAAATATAACTTACTTGATCAAACTGTGGATCTTCTCCATGTTGCAAAGATTTGCTCAATGGTTTTTCCTATAATAAAATATATGATATATTATTTATTGTAAAATTGGGCTTCTGTTATATAGTCATTTTATGTCAGATGTTCATGAAGTCAATACTATTGAAAATTTTATCAGGATTCTGTACACAACATCAAATATCAAAACATATAATAAATTTGCCAGATTTATAAGCTATCTTGGGACAATAGCCAGAAATCTGTCTTCTTTGCTAGCATTTCGTTATTGACCCAGGTTTACAAAACTACTTTAAGTACTTCATCTCAATTTGTTACTTTATTTACACGGATAGCAAAATAGCTCGCATTGGGCATATTATTAAACTAGGATTTGGATCCAGAATTATGTACAGACCTAATATTTGAGAAATTACAATTAGCAGTCCTCAACTTACAACCATTTGTTCAGTGACCGTTTGCAGCTATGGTGATGGTGAACACAGGGAAATACAGTCAGTGCAGTGCACTGTGGTCACATAATCAAAATTTCCCCTGCACTTACAACCAACTGCAGGGACACTTCACTTCGCCCCACCTGCCTATCTCCCACCACCTATCTCCACCCATTTTGGGCCCAGCTGCCCTAGCTGCCCTTTGCTGTTTTCTTGCTCCTGTTGCCGACCAAGCATTCCGGCCTGCTTTTCATGAGGCTTTCTTTCCAAGATTGTGCATGGTGGTTTCCTCTCAAGACTTCTTCTCAAGATAAGCCAGTGGTGGGAACTGAAGGCTGTTCCTTATCTTACCAAGGCTTGGGGTCGGGAGGGAGCAAGCCTAAAATGGCTTGGATTGGGATGGGTCCTCAGCTGACAACTGGTAGAATTTGGTTAACAATGGCAAGGGGGGTTGCCTGGATTGACATCACTAAGTGATGTGGCACATGACACTGCACTTTACAACTGCATCGCTCAGTGATGGAAATTCCAGTCCCAATTACCATCCCTCAAAAGACTATTATAGTCATAAGCTATCGCCAGAATAATCGAAGGGCAGGGGTGGAGAAGTCAGTGTGTTTTATCTTGCAGAAATTACGGAGGAAAGAAAGATTAATTTATACCCCATACATAAGTTTTTTAATTAGGCATATTTTGCTCTGCATATTTTACAACAAAATGAAAATCTAGGGCAGGGCGAAACTATTTATTGCTTTACATTGTTTTTCTTGATAGTTCCAGTGTTGGATTTGAATGTTCATCATGCAAACTGTCGGCATCACTACAATATCTATCTGTAAAATCTAGAAGACATTCTAGAAGACTGTCAGACTAATTGTAATTACCCTTTTTAACATTAGTATCCTAAGTAACAACAGTCATCCTTTGTAAGATTATAGGAAATAACCTTGTATGCATTAGGAGACAGACAAAAGTATTTTCAATTCTTAAACCATCTTTTTCAGATTTCACCTGTTTTTCTTATCTTACACAGCCTCCTTTTTTATGTACCAGCACTAACAAATCCCTTGTTCTTTTGGAGTTCCTGTTATCTGGGGCATGTTTCCTGTTTTAGCTTTCCAAGCCTACTCCAAATATATGTTGTCTTTACTCAGTAATTTCATTCCTATCACCTTACCCTATTGTTAATTATTTAGTCCTTGTTCACACTCTAGCAGTTTTACCAGTCTGAATTTCACAGTGAAGCTGTGAAAATACACTGTGCCGAATTGTCAAATATATGGTTAGTATAGGCTAGCAATGGGTCATCTTGAAAAGACCTACTTTTCTGTTTTGAAGATTTTGTTCCAAGCAAAGGGACTGCCAAATTAAAGGGAAACAAATTATGATTATCACTAAGAGCACTCTGCCAGGGTGGAGAAATTGCAAACTGAGAATTATCTATAATATCCAGTCTGTATCTTAAAAACATAAGCAATGCCTTGATGGATTGGACTCTGGCCCATCTAGTCTAGCAGGCTTTTCTTACAGTTGCCAACCACCAACACATGGAGGCCCACTAGTCTCCCAGTAGATTCCTTCAGAAGCATCACATCCTATTGCTTCCACAGCATCCCTAGGGCCCTTCCAGAGCGCTTTCCTGCTATCTGTCTACCAGAATCAAAGGAAAATAAAGTTCCAGGGGTAAATGGAATGGAAGCAGACAAAAATTCTGGTCTTGTCAAAATTATGTCACTGATTTCTTGTTCTGCCCCTATGCCTCTCAGCACTAGACAATAAGAAAACCTATTCAAGAAAGAATTAATAGTCATTAGCAAATTCAGTATTAAATGTTGATAAACAAAAAGAGAGAAGAAAACACAGAACCTCAGTAGTCATCACATATTGAATTGTTCTAAAGATATGTAGCATGAATCAACTTTTGCACATTAAAGCCATTTTATGGTCTTTTGCAGGGCTCACAAAAAGTTGAACCAAGCTCAGTTCTGCCTCAAGACATGGCAGATGGAAAAGTATGATTGTTCCATGCTGAGGAAATGAAGAACAAAGATTCACAGATGGAAACAGATTAAGAAGGTATAGCGTTAACTAAGAAAGGCCAAGCAGATTCACAAGTCAGCATAAAGGAATAGATGCACTGTCATAACCTAATGTCTCTTTGCACTATTTAGAACTAATCAGAACAGGCACAACTAGGAACAATTGCTCTACTGAAGCAGAACTAAAGATACCTTCCAGGTTTTGAACAGGCCTAAAATGCAAAACACTCGTAAATGGGGAGATTAAGAGGAGAAATCATTGTTGTCATCTCTCAACACAAAGTACTTGTGGATTTTCTTTAAGACTTCAAACTAGAAATCAGTTCCAGAGTGGAATGGTAAAATAATGAAATGCAAATGTAACATTTCTAGAAATGAATTACAAGCTATGGCGCAATATATTTGTAGGGTTTTTCATCTTCCTGAAAAAAGGGGGGGGAATAGAAGTGAAATCTTTAAAAAAAAAAGAAAACACAAAAAAAAGATTCTCTTTTAAAACTTTTAAGAAAAAAAAAAATCCAAGGCATTATCCAGCACTATTTTCTCTAAATAAACTATTACTAGCCAAGCGGCAGGTTGTTCACAAAGAATTACAAAAAGGATGTGGGTCATGACCCCAGTTACTTGAATAGGCAGTCCTGTGCCAATTAGTCATTATGGTGGAAACGGCTTCCTGGGAACATGAAAATTTCTCTCTCTGTTCCACTCAGAGAAAGGTCAGCTACAGAAGAGCAATCTGCCTGCCTGCACATGCTTTCTGGATTTATTTGATGAACGGGAAGGGAAATTATGCCGACTGCCAGGAACACAGCAGAGGTCTCGCTGGGTAACAACAGAGAACTGGCTGGTTCTGTGCCAGGAAGGCTGATAGATGATCATGCTGGTTGCACAAGGACAAGAAGAGGAGATAGTAGAGAATCAAAGATGGGTTATGCAAGTAATCTGGTGTAGGCACAAAGATACCTGGCAGCAACAGTCATAAAAAGAAAACATAAAATGAAGAAAACATAAAATAAAAGTTATTCATAGGTGTATTAATTAATTACTTCGGGATTCAATACTTTTCAATGCATTTCTTTCACATGCTTTTCTCCCTAAATATAGTCATTGATTCTCTGTCTTCCCATTTTAACAAAACTAATTTTATATGAAAATTAATCTTTTCTAAGAAATTGCTGCATGGAGATTTCTCAAGTTTCTATCTGGCTATTTATTTGCAAAAAGGGAAGAACATTCTTTACTCCACCCAAATATGTCTATTGCAATTTATTCACTATCTTTCATATTGGTAGGCTAAATACAGAGCCAAAATCTACAGCCACTAAATTTAGTAGAAAAGGGATTTATTCATTTTCAATAATTCACTGTATTTTGGTCTGAAGCAGCTGTTATATAAGAACCAAAGAATATCAAATAAGCATATTTCTAATTTAATAAATAATGTCATTTTCATATCCTGAACTTTCCTCAGCAGAATATACAATGAATTTAAAAACAAGAGGTAATCTAGTTAATTCACACAATATATTTAAAACAAAATAAAATTGAAAAGGCTTTAAAGGTCACAATTATTTCTCTTTTATCATAAAGATTTTTTAAAGTCATAATAATTATAGTTTGTGAGGTAATAGAGGAGAGCCCCAATAGTAATGTTCATATTAAATTTTCATTTCATATTTCTCATATTTAGTAGCAATGTTGTAAATAATTTTGGAAAATGATTCATACTAGAATGAAAAAAATTTTAAAGTCAAATTTCCATTTCAACCTGCAATGTTTTATTGCATTTTATTAAGCCATATCTTCTCACTAAGTAAACTAAATTACTTTTGTTTACTGCTGCAAGGATATTGTGTACTTCTTATTGAAAAGGTCATCTGACTGTCTCTTTGGAAAAATGATTAACCAAATTGTGGGAGTACATTTCAATGTCCAAAATAACTCTGTACTTTACAAGTAAAACAGAAACAGAATTTTATTCTAACTTATTTGTGCCTCAACCAAGGTTTGGGTTTTCAATGTTTAGAATTCACATTTTAGTTTCAGTTTTGCCTTGGTGATTCATACTGTGTTGAGCATGGTTCTTGATATATATCCTTGCTTAGAACTTTGATTTTTAATTTCCTATGTATTATATTCATTTGTTCATAATTGATTAATGATAAATTGGAAAATTATAACTTCCTAGCTAGTTTGGATTCTTTGTTTACTTATTTATGCATTGCTTCAGTATTTTCTTTGTCTTTTAAAATTGTTATTGTTTGTGTATTTTCTGTAACATGTTTAATAAAAAAATAATATAAAAGAAAGAAATACCCAAAATTTAGATAAGTATTCTAATTTAGAAATATCAGGCTAAAGCAAGATACAGGTACATTTTTGGCAACCTCTTTTAAATCACAGAACTCTGCTAATACTAATAAAAATAAATAAATAAATAAATAATATATAGAAGTCACCAGACACCTTTTTCCCCTAGAAATCATAAAGGCCAGGCATTCATATGGGACCAGTCCAATGAAAAAAATCTCAAAAAATTAAGAGAAACAAAAATATCTTTATGCAATTCTTAACCAGTTATAACACTGCTTTCTGTATTTTCTGTATATGTAAGAAATAAATTGGGTGACAATTCATGTAAAATTCTCAACTTAATGTATAGGATGTTTTATGGATGTCAGACCTCAACTTCAATTGATATAATGAATAAAACATGAGAGGAGCTCAGAAGACCCTAACACACTGATAGATGTATTATCAATTTAACTACCGCTTTAATATGTTCTGAAAGTGGACTTGTTCTTAATGCAAAACTTGATTTTTTACCCTTATGGGGAAAAACAGTGCAAGAAAGACATTCCTGAAAATATCTTAAAAACACCAAATTGGGTCTTACTTGAATTCTGATGCATACACACAAACATATCCTCACCAGCAATTGTCAATAAAAGTATTAAAGATCTAGCTGATATGAAAGGGGAGACACAAAGCAATTATTCCTTTTCTGATATGCTTCTGGCATTTGAGATATGATTACAGAGTCTAATAATCTCCCATTTAAAGTATTACAGGGCACTGCATCCTCAAAAAATGGAAACTGCAATTAGTTGATATTAGAGTAGCAAGATTATTAAACTGGGATAGACTGTGTTTTGCTGGCTGTATCACTTTCCAATGCATTTCCAAACCCAAATCCAAATGCTGATTTTACCTTCAACATGTTACTTACATGGGATCTAGTTATATGAAAGATTGCTTTCTTCCATTTGTACCAATCTGAAATTTTGATCTACAGACACCAGGCATTGAGTACATAAACAAATTAACCACAAGGTAGGCAATCTTTCTGAAAGTGATATTCTGGTATGGAAAAGTTCTAACACTGAACCTGTTTTTAGAGTCTTCTTTAGAGGTATGCAGCATTATCTGAAGCAGGAAAAGTACTGCATAGGCATGTATACTCACTGCATCTGTCAATAGACTGATAAAGAAGCTGTGTCTTTTCCTCAGCTTGCATTGTAGCTCTGCAGTTCCAGGAAAATATATGCTTGCACTAAGAAGGGAGCAGTAGCTGAGCAACCTGTGGCTTAGGCAGCACCTAAATTGCCCCGCATCTTGGTTTAGTTTAATAAGAAAAGGTATATTCTGTGGTGAAGTTTTGTGGACATTTGAACTAAGTACATATTCAAGACTGTGGTTATGGTAGAGAGCCTTAAATGTAATCTGCAAACTATGCTCACTTAAATTATGGCTATTTAGGTCTTCTGAACAAATGCTAAGCCCTCTACAAGCAAATGAACAGAAATGGTGCAAAACAGAACCCTTCCTGCAACAGAATACAACAAGAGACGTGATGGCGCAGTGGTTAGAATGCAGTATTGCTGGCTAACTCTGCTCACTGTCAGGAGTTTGATCCTGACTGACTCAATGTTGATCCATCCTTCCATCCTTCCGAGGTCGGTAAAATGAGGATCCAGATTGTTGGGGGCAATATGCTAACTGTAAATTGGTTAGAGAGTGCTGTAAAGCACTATAAAGTGGTATATAAAACTAAGTGTTATTATTTCAGTTTTCATCCCTGCATGCATTACTATATTTCTTTGTTGAAATAAAGGTACTCATGGAATTAACTTTCCCTTTGCAATGCTTGCAGTGATACACCTGCAGCAGTTCATGGGACATGGCTTCATGAATAAATATTTTATAAGACAATACAACTGTTATATAAAGAATCAGTCATTAAGTAGAAAATTTAGGTATTTCTGTCTCAGCTAGTCTGCTCTGACTAATCTCAAAAAGGTCAGATTGCTTAGTGAGTGGAAGCATAATAGAACAGAATAACCGAATAACAGAGTTGGAAGGGTCCTTGGAGGTCTTCTAGTCCAACCCCCTGCTCAAGCAGGAAATCCTATACTATCAGGAGATCTAAACCAACAGATCTGATTGAAAACTAAAAAAAAATCTTAAACGAAAGCAATGGAGAAAATAGTTTTGTACTGTTGCAAAGAAAACTACATGGATTTGTCAATTTGTTCATCAGGAATTGAGGTTCATTCAAGCAAGAATTTATTAAATATTTCTCTCTCACACAGACACCTTCCCCTTAATGTTATTATCAAGTATAATTTATCAAGAATAATTTTTCTTTCACTCCAACCGACAACCCAAATTCCAATCTCATTATTCAATTCTCTCAAAATCAAATATTTAGTGATAACTATATTTTTTTCTTTTCATTTGAAATAAATGGAAATTTAATATTTCACTGGTTTTCATTCAATGCATCTGTTAGAAAACAGTATGATTTGTAAAAGCCGAACATGCTACTCATCTTGTTCTAGTGATGTGGGACTAATTCAAATATAGAAAGATTGAATTAATTATAGTGATGGACCAATTCTTGTAGATATCTATGGTTCTAAAATATTTTCCATTTTTCATTTTGACTCTAATCTCTGTGGAAAAATACAGGTTTATTAGTAGTTGAGGAGCCTTGAACTATTCCGAAAGAAATAGATTTTAAAATCTTCAGGAATGAGAAGCATTTTGCTCCCTATAGGCATGACGTCATCAGTAAAACAGTCTTCTTTCACATAGAACAGAATAACTATATGAAAAGTGCCTAAAGGTTCACAATCATGTTAAAGCCTGTACTATATCAGGTAGGGTGCTCCCAAAATATTAGAAAATTATTCATTTCTCTCTAATAGATTAATAGATAAGGTTGATATCCTATACAGTTACTCCATATGGTGAAAGAAAATGACAGTATGAAAAAGTTGTGTGAACTGTCATTGGACCATGAAAACGCTGACCAAAATTCATTAATTTTTTTTCAGGAGGATGAATAAGGTATAGATTCTTCCATTATCTTTTAAGTATTACTTTAAAAGTATCTCACAAGCACAGTCATAAGCTAGATATTCTTTGGAAAATATACTTCTGCTTTGCTACCTTATTGTCATGGAATAGGCTTGAATTAAATCTCATACCTGAACCTAGTCACTCTGACTTTCTGTTTTCTACTGGGATCACTTGATGTTATTTCACAAATTTCATTTCCTGAAGCTCCTCAGAGAATCAATAATTTCCAAAGGATCAGCAGTCAGGGAAAGGTCATTCAATAAGAGCAACCCTATTGAGAACCTTGGTTGTCTAACAAGACATCTGACAGAGTTGTCCACAAGATAACTGGGTCATCCGGAAACCCTATGGACCCACTAAGAGTCACTGAAATGCTACAGACATTTCAATTAGATCCATCACCATAAGAAGGTGGTCTGTCTACACAAGAGATATGTGGAAAAGTCCATAAGAACCAAGTAACATCTTATCTGCTCCAAGATAAAAGCCAGACACTGTATATAAATCAGGCCAGTGATGCCCAAGCTCATAGTTATCATGAGAGCCAGAAATTCCTTTGAACCCAGAAAGAGGAGGCAAAATTTTCCAAAAGTCAGTAGCCTGGGTGAATCCACATCTATTATAGTAGTGACATCAAGAGGCTTCTACAGAAATGGAAGAATGGTAAAAGAGCAGCACTCTCTACTTCACCCAAAAGCCAACTTCATAAATATCAGTCAAATGTATGAGGCAGTGTTTCTGGTAACACCCATAGTCTGCCAATATATTGTTGCCACTTCTCTCCCCTTGCCCCAAGAGCTGACAGAGCACATGAAACCTGGTCGAAGAGATTTCAGTGACAGGCATACACCTCTTTCCTCCTCTGTCCCCCTCTCCTGTTCTTACATTCAAGAGGAGACTACTTTTTCCTCAGGGTCTCTTTGCCTTTCTTGGTTTTCTATTGCTTTTTCACTCATTCTACCAAAATATTTCCAGAAAGTCCAAGCTAAGCCAAATAGTTTCATTATTTAACAATATATCAACAGAATTACATTATTACAGCAAAAATACAATTGAATGAAAGTATCTGGTTAATCATTTTTGTCAACCTATTAGGATTATATTCCCCTTATCCACTCAGGTGGGCAAAGAAATACATTTCCCAAGTAGATTCCATACATATTTCTTATCTTAGTGGAGTTGCTATATTAGAGGTCTTTAACCCCTCCACTAAGTAGAACAGTAATATTCCATTGGTTCAAGAGATTCTAGCAAATTGATTGCAAATTAGTTTTAGTTAATTCT
This sequence comes from Azemiops feae, assembly GCA_023970755.1. Lineage (NCBI taxonomy): Eukaryota > Metazoa > Chordata > Lepidosauria > Squamata > Viperidae > Azemiops > Azemiops feae. Next base: position 897,353 of record JALGBA010003860.1, on the reverse strand, counting down.
ATGCTGAAATGTTAATTTTTCTTTGACTTACCAGAGGTTCTGCCATGATGATGCGGATCTTGCGTTCAGCCAAGGTGGTAAAGTTAACAAATAAACTTTTCAAGACATATTCTCCAGGCTTACTATCTGGATCGACATTGATAGGTAGCATGGTTGGAGGTCCCTTTTCCTTTTGTGTGCCAGAAACAGAAGGGACGGGTGGTTTAATGTATCCGTTACCTACTGGAGATGCTGAAAATTAAAGATGCAATATACACTTAATAAAACATAATTTAGATTATAAAATGATTTTATTCCAATATAGACTATTTAATCTTATTAAGGATCTTACAAAGTGTAGATTATTAAGATGTTGAAAGGAGTAAAGCCTAATATTTTTTTAATATGAATATGTAAAGACATTGTAGAGTTGTTAACATTAAATATTAGGCAATGGTATTGTCTTCTAAAATACAGAACACAAAGTAGATATAAGCATACAGAGAACCTGAAACTGCCTTACTCAAAGTATCATAGTCAGTTTCCTTCCTGTGTGTCTGTATGTATAACCACAAGAACATAATACTCACAAATCACACAAATACACAGAAATAAGCTAATTATATTACAGGGAGAATCCCAGTCAAGGGGAGGTAGATTTCCCTGTGCAATCTTTTCTGAACAACAGTCTCTCTTCTACTATGCTCTCCTAGTATTTCATTAAGAAATAATTATGCCATCATATAATGCTGTCACTAAGGTTATATGCAGTTGCATCTTTGGAAAAGGTTTTATAAGAAGCTTTCTTAATTAGTGGTTGTAGTGAGCTCCACATAACTCCACATAACACAGGAGGAGCTGCTTCCAAAAATGCGTAAGATTTGGCTGGAAATAACTCTAGTTACAACAAATGGGAATGTAACAGTGCAGAATGAGCGAAAAAGAAGAATAAATCATATTAACTCTATGAACCCAGAAAAATCAGGATTTTCGATGGCAAAATAAAATATTGTGCCAGACTGAATATTTGCCTAGGTGAATACTAATGGGAATATTAAATATTGATAAATAAATCAGACAGCTACTCATCATATCTGAAAGTTGCATTTAATGTTAGACGATACCCTCCCTCTGGGATGCAGTCCAAACAAGCAATATTTCTTTCAGCTGCTACATATTTTTCATAATAATCCCCAGAAGTGAAATATAGTTAGTACATTTAACTCTGATTTTGCACAGTAGTCAATATTAACCAGAAGCAGATCGATTTAATTCTCATTTTTTTTCTAGTTGGATTAAATGCAAGCTAATGTAAGAGGACACCATACAAATTAATTTTTTGTCACTTTTTGTTTACATAACAGAAAAAGTAATTTTATTCTTCCATACCAAATAATATAGCATACAATTCAAGCTTTATCATATACTTTTTTTAACCCTCCCTATTTTTAACTAACATTATTCCAATACATATCAGCATAATAAGCTACCATTTACTGAATATAGTTCATCAATATTATTAATATTTATTTAAATGTGAAAATTTGTGGCCAGTGCAAACTATCAAAACATAGCATCTTCATTCTATGTATGTGACAAGTGAGTCAGATATACAGCATTATCAACAACCATTATTCTTGAAAGTAACATAGTATCCACTGAAAATGAGAGGGCAGGTTAAGGTTAAATGTAAACAAAATTGAACTGGTAATTCATATTTTTAATCCTATAGTAACTACTTAAGGAATTGTTTAGCCTTGTGAATTTAAAGTCTTACTTTAATCTTCCCATATCAAAAATCTTAAATACTACAGACAATTTCCAAAGAATCAAAACAATTAAGTTGTTGCTGAATGTTCTCTGGGAACTAATATAACATACATGATTCTAAGATTTTTAGGGTCACCATTTAACTTTATTTATATTGAAGAAAATTTCTTAATCTCAACTGTTTCTCCACTCAAGCAATACCACAAATGGCAACAAGTATTAGTATACCATGTACTTAGACATTACTTTAACACAGTTACAATTTAAGGATCCATTCTAATTTTATAATTAAAATAATAAAATATGTAAACTTAAAATAAGAAAAATGAAACATAAATATCTTATTCCTGTGGTTATGCATCAATTATTTTTGCCTTGCCAAAAATAAATATCTAAATAAATAGGTTTCCTGGCTCATTCTTGACTCTCAATCCTTTGCTACTAAATTTTCTTCCTATATTATAGTATTGCGTCCTTTATGATAATTAGAATTAAATACAGCAGATAGTATAATAGTACAGTATAAACATGACACATGCATTAAAAGAATTCAAGATAAATAGTGATGCCCTTTTCATAGCTTTTCAAATACACAATAAAACCAAAGATATTCCTTTGATTATAAAGCAAAATCAGTAAAGAAAGAAATACCAGGTAAAAATTGAACTTCATTAAGTTTACCAAAAGCAGGCACGATTCTTGTTATTTGCCCACATTTATATCTATAAACTTACATATATATTTGGTTCTTAAATATAGATTACTCTAATAAATCAAATTAAAATACAAACTTATGGAAAGAGTTTTTTTCTTTTTTTTTTACCTACCAAGTCCTTTTATTAAGCTGATCACACTGGATCGCCGCCAGCAGGCCAGTGAAATCTCCATGAGGTTCACAATATCAAAAAAATTCCTGATCTTAAAATTTATTTGTTTCTATAGCTGAAAAAATAATGACTTGGTCATTTTGTTACAGAAGTTTTTATTAACTTCAGATTCAAAGCTAGGACTTTGGGGTTTTAAATGACGACAACCTGCAGCTTCCTGATCAGAACACATTTTCCATAACCAAAGAGGTAATTTTTAGCCTCAGTGTATGATGATGATCTACAACTTGCAGAGTAGCTGCCAGTCTATATTTATCCACAAGCACATACTATACTGACAGATTAGCAAAACTACTTCATGCACTCCAAGCACATGAGACGTGCTTGTATAGCCCTGCGTAAACAACTCTTGCATACCAACAACATATATTATCATACAGAAGGCAGCATTTCTTCCCTAAATGTTGGGTAACACTGAGATAACACAGAATAAATGATAGACGCATTTGCTTTGTAAACAAAGGTCCTAAATCACACACAGAAACAATATCAATTCCTTTAGACACAACACAGAGGGTGTCCTTTTAACAGTGTCAAAAGAAGTGTGAAATTGCACATCCTCAAAGAAAGTTACAGTTTATACTGTGACTAAAATTTACATATTTGTTGAGATACATCATCCATGCTTATTCCTGAGTAAGTATGAACAGGATTAGATTATTAAACTAGTATGAAATATCAACACTGAATAGCATTTATATGCTACAATTCAAAGCAAATGTTGTTCTAAGATCACTTACAAAATGTTTTTTAAACCACCAAGAAACTACATGAACATTTCCAAGCATTTACCCTGAGTCAAGACTGACTAGAAAACACACACATACACAATCTAAAAAGTTAAAAACAGCAGCATAAAATGAATTCTATGGAAATTATATTAACCATAATGAAAAGAAAGTTTGTAGAATAGAATAGAGCTGGAAGGGACCTTGGAGGTCTTCTAGTCCAGCCCGCCGCTCAAGCAGGAGAACCTATACCATCTCAGTTATTCGAAACACAGAAGTGAAATTTCCAACAAATACATTCAAGTTTCAATTGGCAAGCTATTATTTATAATAACAATAACAACAATAACTACCCTATGTCAAAAGAAAACATTTATCTTCTCAAGGACTAATTAAAATAAAAAATGCAAGATGGTTCCTATCTGAGTAGCTGCCAAGAATAGTGCAAGGCTGCCTACAACCTCTCTTCAATTCATAGAATCATATCTTTATGTATCTTGCTATCTTAGGCAGATTTCACAAGGAGTTTCCCCAAACAAACTTGCTAAAACTAACAGCAGCTAACTAACAGTTCACCCACCAAGACGGTGGAACCAGAAAGAGAAGAGGGGAAGACTTCAGCCCACTGAATTCTGCTTCTGATGAGTTTTTAAAAAATATTTCAAGAAATATACATTTCTTGTCATAAAATCAAGCATATATCCAAAGGATTTAGGGAGATCCTCTCAACTTTATTACAGAAAGGAAGTTGGAATATAAATAGATATAGATCATTCAAGTGTATAGATATCAAGAGCACTAGAGCACAATGTCTAGGAATGTAGAATATAGATAGATCAAGAATATAGATAGATATAGAACTATCTATAATTTATAGATCAATATAGGTAGATATAGATAGATATAGATTATAGAATAATATATAGTAGGGTTCTCCAACCCATGGGCCGTGGCCACTACTAGGCCTTGAGCTGTTCGGAACTGGGCTGCAGAAGTCGCGGGCAAGTGAACATGCGCGTTCCCGCTCCATTTGTGTGAGTGGTGGCACCATCCCCTCTCCCTCCTCCCCCCACTGGTCTGTAAAGCCGAAAAGGTTGGGGAACTCTGATATATCGAGATACAGAGATATAGATAGATCATTCAAGAATGCAAGGATTAAGCCAAAGTATACAGGATATGGAATAAAAGCAATTATTTAGTACTGTAGCTAACTTATACTCACTTTAGGAGTTTACATGGTGTGTGATAGTACTATAAGGTAAATGTCAAAGGCAGTTTTTCTACTTGTAAAAGATGCTGAAGAATTTATTGCATAATTATAGCAGGATGAATTACTTCTATAACCTTTTGTGCAATCATTTGTGAAACAGTGCTATTCACTTCCTTCTTTTCACCCATGACTTCAGCTTCGAGCAAGAAAGGACAGAGAGCCAATATCAAGCCAACCAACTTCAAACAATCATACTAGGACTTTCACACCAGTAATGGACTTATATTATATCCTTTCTTTCTTTTCTTCTAGCCCTCAAGCAGAGGAACACATAACACATGCTCCTCTGCAAACACTGCAGTGAAGCTTTTAAAGACTCCACACATTCAGAAGCAATTTCCTAAAAGATGGTCAGAACATGGGGTAGTGAATTAACCCCTCCTCTCATGAGAACAATCCTTCTTTTCAAAAATCACTTCTGCACAATCATTAGCCTTTAAAATAACCTTCACAATAGAAGCAATTTTAAAACCTTAGGGGGAAGGAAAACTTATTTCCATTCAACCTTTCCCCCCTGTGTAGCAAACTCAGCTGCACTGGAGTGGGGTGGGATAGTGGTGGAATAGCTTCCTTAAATTGCCTATGGACTACATAAGAAACTGGAAGAGTTGTACTGGGGAGGCCAAAGATGCCTTAGTTTACACTCTGAAATTATTTATACTGCCTTTTACTCTTATTAAATATTAATTTACAGTGGCTAAATATAATTTCAAAAGTACCAAATGCAAATCTTATGAGACAACTGGTGTGAATGGAATAATGCCAACCAATATCCGATAAGAACCTGCCTCTATTTTTAATAGATGATGCAACCATATATGCAGAATGGTTTAACTGATAATGCAAATACATTTCATATCAAGAAGACAAAAGGCCTTAGTGAGAGAAAGACAAACTTTTTCAATTGTTATTGCTTTGGAAAGATAATTAAATTTAAAGGAAATTTTTTATTTTCATTAACTGTATTGATTCTCATGTAGTTATGATCTTTGAGATTGGTTCCTAATTGGTTCCTCATCTAAAACTTCCAATTGGTTCATTTTGAAGACATTCCACGAGAACCAGCTCCTAATTGGCCAGTCCTTGAATCAAGCTGTTGACTAATTCTTTGTGGAGTAGACCTCTGATTTGTCTATTTTCTTGTATTCCTGCAATATGGACCATTCAGAGATCAGCTTGTCAGGTTCAAATACAACAGCCCAGCCCAATAAAGCTGCTCACTCTGCCTCTGAATTGCCAGTGAAACGTCAGGCCACCATAAAATCAGATTATGGTCATTCAGCCCAGAACCTCATTTCTACTTTATTGATACCAACCGTGAAAGCTTACACAAGTGCAGATAGATGTCACATATCAATTGTGCTATTTAGTGACCATTCAAAGTTATGATGGCGCTGAAAAAGTAACTTTACAACTAGTCTTTACATTTATAAGCATTGCAGCATCCTATGTCACATGATCACCATTTATGCATTTCACAACCAGCTTCCAACAAGCAGAGTCAACAAAGAAACCAGAAATAATAGTGCAAGTTGCGGTCACATGATGCTCACTTAATGAAGACATAAAGGAATTTATTGCCTCTCAGCTTCCCCATAGACATCCATAATCTACAGACAGTCTTTGACTTACAACCATAATAGGGACCCAAACTTTCATTGCTAAACAAGGCAGTTAAATGAGTGGTGTGGATTTTAGATCTTTTTTTGCCATGGTGGTTAAGTGAATCACATGGTTCTTAATTGAATCCAGCTTCCCCCATTGACTTTGCTTGTTGGAAATCAACTGGGAAGACAACAAATGCGGATCGTGTGACCTTGGAATACTGCAACTGTTGTAAATACATGTTGGTTGCCAAGTGCCCACAATCTGATTGTGTGACTACGCAGATGCCTCAATAGTTATAAGTATAAAGATTGGTCACAAGTCACTTATTTCATTTCCATAATAATTTCAAATGGTTGCTAAATAAATGGTTATAAATTGAGGATTACCTGTATATTTATATCAAAATCAAAAATCTACATATAAAAAATGGCCATAAGAAAAATACTAAACACTAATACTAAAACAAAATACCATACTAATGCTAAATACTAATACTAAAAATACTAAGTAATAATAATAAAATTAAATCTGTGTGCCTCCCAACTCTCAATGACTCTGGGCAGTTCACAACAATGAAATGGAGAAATTTCAGTGAAATCAATAAAAGGTATACAGTAGTGGCCAAAATTGTGGAAACCTTTTGGGAAAAGTGTACAGTAGAAATGCCACCTTTGGTTAAGTTTCCACCAATTTTTCTTCTAATTTCTTTATAACTGTAGCCTTGTTCACTTAATAATACTATTTTACATGCTTTCTGGGCAACCAGTCAACTCTTTGCACCATTACTTTAATTTTATTACGTTTACGTGCACAAGAACACAAAAAAACCCAACCAACTTGATAGCGATCACATAACACACTGACAAATGTCCTCCTCTCAGCTTCAATACATGAAATTAATAATTGAATCCTACTGTGATCTGATTGGCTCATTGCCAAAACAAGATGACACCTGATTGGCTCTCTAAACACTCATGCTCATTGGCTACAATCAGATGAACGAAAGCTACCTGATATCAACCTAAGCAAGTTGTGCTCCCTTTTTCTGGTTATTTTGCTATAACTTTTCATAGAATACAGTACAGGTAATTGAACAAACTTTGTTGCATTACATTCTTGATTAAACTATCTTTCCATTGATATATAATTTTTGGTACTACTCCAAAAAAAGAGAGGTGTTATTAGCCATCAAACCTCAAAAATACACTTTTCCCAAAAGGTTTCCACAATTTTGGCCACTACTGTAGTTAAAAGATGACAAGTGTGATGAAGAAAAAAAAATAGTGCAGTATCTCTATCAAGCTTCCTTAAAGTAATGAACAATGTATAAACTGTTGAGTTTATCTCCATATTTCTTTATCAGACAAGACTGTATACAAGTATACTTTGCTAACAAAAGTCTATATGGTCACATTTCTTGATAGATTGAAAATATTAAATTCAGTTACTACGTTTTCAGTTGCATAAAAAGTAAATACAATGCTGTTAGTCATAAAATATTTACTAAGAAATTACTTAACATTGCCTTTCAAATGAGAATTTTTCTGTAAGACAGTGGGGTAAAAACTATTTCACTGTTGTTTTAGATTTCTCTGTAAATAACTATCTACAGCTATAACTGCTAGTATATACTGTAACCAATATAAACAGAGCATTAAAATTTAACTTAGCATAAACTTATAATTTTGTATATGTTATTTTGTCCTGTTAAATGGAAAAATACTTTCAAACATGACAATAGAATTAATCTTAGAACATGTTCTCATAAATGATCTCAAGTACTTTTGTTTAGCTGAATACTAGCATGTCCTTCCTTCTCTTCATTTCTCTTGCAGTATCAGTCAAATCAGTTTAATAGCAATAAAGTTAAAATAATGGAAAAACTGCCCATAAGCGAATACATACATTCAGATGCCTATAGAAAAAGACTTACTGCATGCATATCCTGCCTTTCTTCCAGTGAACTCTAGGTGACAAGCCTATTAAAGCAGATTCCATCCAATATCATTGGCCAGTATAGCAAATACTGTACTGTTACATCGTGGAAATGTATAAGACAAGTCCTACACCAAAAGTTCTGTGTTTACTGTTGTAAGTTATAGCTAATTAGGGCAGATGCCTGAAAGTAGTTTTATATAAGATTTTTATTGAAAGTTTTAAGAAAAGAAATGAACTATTACAAACTAATATAGAATAAAAAAGGGAAAAAGAGAAAAGGAGAAAAAAGAAAAAACTAAAAGTGCAGAAAGAAAAAATGTAGAAGAAAAATAGGAAGAAATATATAAAGAAGTGGCTTCTGATCTTCACAACAGTTATATATTGCTTATAATTATTTTAGCCTCTATGTCTCTAAAATTACACCATGACTTTCTTCTTTCTATTATCTATTCTGTCTAATCATCAAAAACATAAATCATTTTATCTTTATGCAAAAAGTCAGTCACCAGTTTCCAGTCACCAATAAATACAGATATTCTCTGTCTAATCAAACAATTCACTTTAGTCATTTCAGCAAGATCTGTCTTCTCCACCAACCATTCCTCCATTGTAGGTACTGCCAAATATTTCCATGTTTGTGTATACAATAATTATGCATATAAAAAGTATTCCATGGCTCTTTTCTAACTGTTTATTCATCAGTCCCAAGAGGAAAAGTTATGGTTACAATTGAATATTAGCCTGTAAGATCCTCTGAATTACTGTATTTGACCCTGTAGGTATTTTGCAGAATTTTCTAGCTTTTCTACATGTCCACCAACTATGATAAAATGACCCTTCTTGTTCATATTTCCAACGTAAATTTGAAGTACCTTTATACATTCTGGATAATTTTCCAGTATCATATATCAAAGGCACATCATTTTATAAAGGTTCTTCTTAATATTATATATAGTTTAAATTTCAATCCTTTCAATTACATATGTTCCCATTGTTTCATTTGTATAAACAAAAGTTTTTAGCCCATCTTATCACCCATTCTTTCACCTTCTTTCAAATTTCAATAAAAGTTTATACACTTTAGCAATTGTATGTTCATTATTTGTATACAATTTCATTTTAAATTCTGTCTTACATGATATACCATAAATTCTTCTGTCTACTTTAAATGTTTCTGATAACTGTAAATAAGAAAACTATTGACAACTATGTCCCTCTATTATCAATAGTTCTCTTAATTTTATTTTACATTCCCCTTGATCTAACAATATGTTAACCATTTTATTTCTAGTTTATAAAGTTTCTTGTGCTAAGAGCCATAAAGGTGTTTTCAGGTTCATCTTGCCTTTGTATCTCTTTCATACTCTCAATATCTCTTCCAACAAATTTTCAGGGTGTATCAAAAGTCAGGCCCCCACAGTTGACTTATTATATTTAATTAGTTGCCATTTTCTTTTAAACAATTACTTATTGATTTGATGCATGATCTTTGAACATTCCCAAGTACAGTAATGTTTTCTCTGGAAAAAAAACTTAGTAAAACTTTTTGTGATTGGCCTATGGGCCTGAACTTTGGTACAACCTGTATAAAAGCTACCGCAATAAGACATGTCATGGTGTTTACGTCGAAGAATAACTTCTTGTGAAACCTGGAGCTCATTCTTTTTTGTGATTCCCTATATTATCTTCATGTATGCCTCCCTAGTCACCCTAGATAAAACAAGAGAAATCCCCATAACTTTTTGTCGTATGATAAATTAGCTAAATTCTTGAACATTTTAAATTGCATTTTCAATGCCTTTCTTAAATTGTTCTAAAACCAGAAAGTTATAAGACTCAAACAAATACAAGATCATCTTCTGGCAATCCAGATACTATTCTATTTTTCATACTATACACAAACCTCTAGCCATTTCTTTATCAACCCAACAGAAATGAAAAAGCTTTAGTTTCTCCAAAATGTTGCCATCCTTTGTACCCACCTTTTAGTTCTGCCTTTAAAGATTCAATTAAGTATTTGCTTCATTCCACAAGTGGGTAAGCATTCTTCCCAAAATGAGTGACTTTCAGCAAATCAACAATTAGTAATCAGTCAACGAATAAGAATTTAAAACTTGTACATTATTAGTGATGTTTAGCTGACATGAAAATAAAACAATGTGAAGCACTGTGTAAATAAAACAAACAACTTGTATAGATCATCAACAATAAACATCACATGCCCCTTGAGAGCATTGGTATTGGGACATCACTTTGTAACAGGCACAATGACATGCTATTTTGGCATAATGAATTATTATTCCTGGTATCATGAGATCAGCTCTATGGTGCTTCTGGGAAAAAAAGTCATTTTGCATGTTCATGTAAATTCAAACACAAGTATATTAGACAGAGCATGTGAATGAAGGTTTAATTTTGTATTAAGGATGTATATTTAAGGATGTACATATTGTATTGCACTTCTCCTTCTATGGGAATAATCTGCGCCATCCCCTCCCAAGAACCTAAAGTCTGCTTCTTTCAATGACACTTAGCAATTTCGACATTCAAGTAAATCCCATTTTTCCTTTTAGAATCAAAAATCTTCCTTTATCTATGATTGCTATATCAATACTAACAACCACTGATATTAATAATGCTAATGTAAGGTAGAATGTTAATTTATCAGGCTTTCAGTAGAAGAAACCTGGATGGTCTTCATAGGTTTTGTTGATATTTCACTTGCATAGAAATGTATGGAAAGAGAACAAACGGAGCCGAGGACGGATGGAAACATGCTAATATTTCCACCTTAAATTATAGCCATGAATCTAACTCTAAGTATACCTATTCAAAAATGAATATCAAATATTTCTCAAATTGTGGCATGTGAGATGTTCCTGAGTTTCTTGTGAAATAACTTGTCTGCCCCCCTTTCACCAGAAAGGCAACCCATACGTGACCCCAGGAAAAGATGCAGCTGCTTCACTAACAGGTGCTATGTTCGTGCTTAAGGAACTTTCCAAATCATACTTTGCTTTCAACCCCAGATCTTTTCACAGCCTGACTAACTACTTTTTCAATTTCTGTTTCATGTAATTCACCTGTACAGCATTATAGGTTATGATTAAGACTATAGTATTAAAACTTTATTCAGCTGTTTTTGCTCTGAGTAGGCATCCAGGTTAAAACACTTTTCTAAATTAACAGATGCTGAGCTGTTGATCTGCTGAAACAATCAAAACAGTTCAACAGCTGTGGGACTCAAAATAACATGGACAGCAAATTGCTGAACTGCAGCCTTGAAGTGAATGTTGGCATTTTATCCAACAAGAGAGATCCTATAATTAGGTTTATTGACTGTAGATGAATAATTCATAATAAGTGATAGTTTTACTCTTGAATCCAGAAAAACAATCTATATTCACTTTATGTGATTTTGTTTTATATATATATATAATGTGTATATATATATATATATATATATATATATATATATATATGTATAGCCTTTTAGATCATTAATTGATACTGTACTTAAAAGACATTAATCAAGAAATATGGTATTCAACTTCCACTAATGCAATCTTGTCATAGACAGTGAGCTGAAAGTGCAATGAAATGAAAGTCAGAGGGAAGCTGAACAGGACAAGCGATGGGCAGGACAGAAGGGAGATTTAGATAGGAGGCAAGAAGGCTGAAGGAGTATCAAGGATAGCGAAGCTCAGGAATATGCTTCACAATTCAAATTATATCCAAAAAAAGCAGGAAAAGGTAAGATTAAGGCAAGGAGAAAAAAATGTGCATCCAAGAGAATCACATATAAGGCTTAAATTTGGAAGATGTATAATTCCTTCATACTATATTAATTTTTAACCTCCACAAGGAGTAGAAATCAAACATTTCTGCTTGACATCAAGAAAGCTTGGATATCATGACCAAGGTATGCTATTGCAATGGAATTCATGAAGTCAAGACTGCTGCAAAACCAAGAAAATATGGAACTGGGTTTTATATATGGTTCTCTAACAATTAATCACAATGTGGTCATAAAATGTTACATGACTGCCTCACTTATTGGCAGTGACACTGGCAGTCCCTGTTGCCATCATTAAGTGAGGATTGCAGTTTGTTAAGCAAGGACCATGACTTGTGACTTCCTGCCAGTTTCCAACAAGTAAAGGCAATGGGGAAGCCAGCAGGGAGTAGCAAGTCCCAGTCAAAATAAGTCTTTCCTTAGACAGCTCAGAAATAGAATAGCAGATGGACAAGTGCGCTGAAGTGCAGAGGGCAAGGAGGGAGTGTTACCATGGTAAAAAATGGCAGGAGAAGTTTGACTTCCCAGAGTGACTTATGATCTTCTTCTGACTTCCACATTGATCTTGCTTGTGGGAAACCAGCAGGGAAAGTTGTAAGTGACTGAAATTATAATCATGTGACTGCAGGGCCAGAACACAGATGACTGGTCATAAGTCCCCTCATCATTGTAACTCTGAATGGTTGCCGAACAAGCCTTCATAATTTGATGCCCTATGGAAATAGCATCAAGAGTTTGGATGAAGACGATCACTACAAATACTGGGCATCCTTCAAACTGACAACATCAAGTACACTGAAGTCAAGAAAAAGGTTAGAAATGAATACATTGTGTTGAGTGAAGACAATCTTAAAAGTCCAAATTCAGGGGAGGAAATATCATCAAGGCAATTAACACCTGCACAATTCCGGTCATTAGATATACAGCTAGAATACTAGACAGAATTCAAGCAGAATTAAAGCCTTGGATAGGAAGACCAAAAAATGACAATGAATCATATCCTTCATCCTTGGAGCAATATTGACTGACTTTATTTACCAAAGAAAATGGGTGGGGCATGGAATGTTGCCAGTACATCAGACGGTTGAACTAGAAAAATGGGCATTGGAAGAATATCTGAAGGACAGTGAAGAAAATGCACTGAAGCAAGTATATCAAGAAGGTTTATGAGAACTGGAGACCAAACAGGACTACAAGAAAGACATTATAAAGAACAAAAAAGAAACAAGGGAAGACAATTCATGGCCAGTACATTAAAAAACAACAACAACAGGAAAAGCAAATAATAACAAGACCTGCCAATGACTAAGAGCAGGAAAGCTGAAGAAAGAGATAGGTGGACTAATTCTGGTTGCACAAAACCAAGCCTTAAGAACAAATTAATACAAAGCCAGTATTGAGAAGATAACAACAGACAGCAAGTGCTGCCTCTGTAAAGAACCTGAAGAAACAGTGGACCATCTGGTTAGCTGCTACAAGAAGGTACAGACTGACTACAAACAACAGCATGATCAAGCAGCAATAATAGTGCATTGGAAGATCTGCAAAAAATATCATTTGCCTGCAAGCAAGAACTGGTGGGACCATAAAATACCGGAAGTAATAGAAAATGAAGAAGCTAAAGTGCCCTGGGATTTTAGAATTCAAACAGATAAACACCTATCACATAACATCCCAGACTTAATAATTATCGATAAGAAACACACACACACACACAAACCTGGATAGTAGATGTGACAGTATTTGGAGATAGCAGAATAGAACAGAAAGAACAGGAGAAGATAACAAAATTCAAAATCCTGCCAATAAAAATAGAACATTGTGGCAAAGCAAAGAAAGTATCAATACAAATAAGTGCCTTGTGTGCAATCACAAAACAACTGGAGCACCATTTAAATACCATTGGCATTGAAAAAATCACCATCAGTCAATTGCAAAAGGCAGTTTTACTTGAAATAGCTTACATCCTGAGACATTATTTTTAACATCAACAAACATCAACATTTGCCTAGCCCAGGTCCTAGGGAAGGACTTAATAGGTGGATAAAAATTCCAAATCCAATTTATGCATTTGACTGACTATGCAACAAACTGTAATAATAATATGGAATGTCCAACTCTAAATCTTCACAGGTGGTCTAAGGGATACCATGGACAACAGTAGCAAAATTGAGAAGTCTAAGAGAAGGACGATGAACTAACTTTTAAATGCACTCCCCCTACCTATATGGAGTCCCCCTAACCAACTTGCTCAGACTGAACAACCTACTTGGATAAGCATCGGAATGCTTCGAACCAACAAGAAAAGAAGTCCAGTTGCCATGACTCAATTTCTAGACAACTCTATCTGGATGGCTAAAAATCTTCATTGACATACTATACTTACCATTTGGATCATGAATATAATTTAGCAGAAGTAAAGTAAAATCTTTTTATTACGATGATTTCTTTTCTAGTTTTCCTGTTTAAGGAAGAGATAGGTACAATACATTTCTTTAATATTTACTGTTCCCTATATTAGGGCCTTCAGGTGGCTTCTGCATATTTGTGTCAAATTAAGATTTATAATTCTCTAAACTAAAATGTTAAAGTTTTATAACATCCAAGTTTAAAGTTCCTCAGCAATAAATACCACCTTACAGTAGTCATATCTTTTAGAATGTGTAAATAATCAACCTTGATCAGTCACCGGGATCAGAGGTTTAGTCTTCTGAGCTTTCAGACTCGTGTTAGAGCCCATCCTCAAGGAATTTCTCTCCTACACATTCTGGTGAGAGAGAATTTCACTGAGGATGGGCTGCAGCACAAGTCCAAAAGCTTGGAAGACTAAACCTCTGATCCCAATGACAGATCCAGATTGGATCCTACAACATTATCCTGGGACACATATATTTGCCTTCATTCATAATCAACCTTGAATTGTCTATATCTTTAAGGTTTGAGCTTTAAAACTGAATATCATCAAGTTCAAAAAATGCATTCGTAATTTGCAAATATCTGCCAGATGCTTCCATGATTCTTTAGTTATTTTCCCCTATTAGAACAGGTTTTGATTGCTGCATATTTCAGTTCTCTTTCCCATTCTATTGGTATGAAAAATATTAGTTTTATTAAAACGTTTAGTACAAATGTATTAATGAGAATTTCTTTGTTCTTGGTCTTAATTCTTCTTGAAGTGTCTATACAGAAAGTACTACAATGCATTCCGACTTCCTTAGCCAGGAATGTTAAACACACCTTGTTCCTGAATAATTTGAATGTCTCTATGAAGGTTTTCATTTATAGAATAACAAATCAATCTACAGAAAATAATAAAAAGAAAGGGAAATGAAAAAATAAACTAGGGAAAAGGTTGTTTTTATGAAACTGTTAAGAATTCATTTAAATGTTAAGATACCTGATAAACAACATGATTCATAACAAATGTTTTGACAGGCGTCCTTAAAATCATGACATTTAATTTAGCTGACTAAGAAGTGGAAATAATCATGGAGCTTGATTATTTTTTATACTTAATTAGTAACTTAATATTAATCCTTTAACGAGTGAGGTTATTAAATTACTGTACATGCAATATGTAATGGAATATATGCAAAGAATGTTTCTGCTAAGAGTAATGCAAAAATTCCATGCTATAAACAATGATTTTGCCAAAATTTCTCAGAAGAGCAACTGCATTCCATTGTGAGAACCAGGTGTACACAGCTGTTGTCTGTATGCCTGAGACTGCTGCTTTCATGTAGACATGAACTGTAGACATTAATTAGTTTGAATAAACCCAGGAATACTGAATTAACCTTGGTCTGTCTACCAGAGGGGGGGGGAAGCACCTAACAATGCTGTTGAATAGCAGGGCAAATGGCTTTAATTATCTCTGGTTAGAAAATATATCCTGGATCTTGGTGTCTAAGGTAAATAGTTTCATGTATTCATGGTTTTTTACATATTTTTTTGTTTTATGGATATGCAAAATGGCAGACGTGTGCAAAATAATTATTTTTCAAACCGTGGACTTATTATTTCATGCTTTTTGCCTGGAAGAGAACCGGTGTGAATAACAAAGGCCACACTCATATTCATAAGGCAGGTTTTAATTTCATAATATGAACCTGGTGTTAGCAGCTTTTGAACCTCCCAAAGTATTATTGGAATGTGTTCTAGGAGCTTCTAAAAGTACAATTTATTTTTACAGACAGCTGTAGTGTTACTAAGATAGATAATGGTAATTTGCAAGAATGTTGGATGAACAAATTGAAATACTGTAGCCTATTTTAACAGATCAGTGGTATCATATTTTAAATAATGTTAAATATGTTTCTAATCCCAAAATGAACATATTAAAGAATAAAATATTCTTATTGGGTATTTAAGTTTAGGAAGAGTTGAATATCAACTTCTTTATGCAGGAAATATAATTTATTTGAGGGTATTGTAACATCTATGATATAGGCCCCACTTCGGTTTAATATTCACATTATCATTAATACAATTTTGTCTTTGCTCTTATGTTCATTGAAGGAGAATAACCTCATAATTTGGAAGTCCTCCGGGACTTTCAGCTCCTTCTAAAATAACAAATGGAGGCTGAGGCAAGGAAAATACTTGTCCAGCTTTGGCTGGTGCACCAACTATTCCTTATCTATTGCAAGGGTTCTCACACTCCTGTCATTTCTTGTATGGATTACAGTAATTCACTTTACATTGGATTGCCCTTGAAGATTATACAGAAACTACCAATGATCCAAAGTATAACTTCCCCAGTTCTCTGAGTAGTTTTTATAAAAAAAAAAACTTTATAAAAAGTTGCAGCATACAACATATTCTTGTATTTTTTTATAGAAACTTGGAAAACGTCAGATCAAACAAACAAGGAAATCACACATATATCCCATTATAAGTTTCACGCAGAATGTTTCAGACACGTCTATTAAAAGTCAAGACATACTTAAAATTCTTGCAATATCTAGTGGGGTTGCACTTTACCACTGCATAGCTTATCAATGGCAATGATCTCAAGAGCCATTGTAAACCTAGAACTATCTATATGAGAAGCATATGAAGATGTACAGCACAATAAAGAAGAGGGAGCTACTGTAAATGAAAGTATAGATAAAGTCAAGGAGCACAAAACGGTCTAAAAGAGATTCCAAAACATTTTCCACCGAGTTCTTCACAGTGTTAAGGGATAGTGTGGTAAATGCAATATTTAATTTAACTGTTAATAATTTAACACTTTATCAGTTTATTTATCAGAAAGAGAGACTAAATATTTCAAAATGTACTATTGAACTACATGCAGCATTTATAAGTTGCTTTGCTGCAATAATCTTCTTTTGATTCATTTGATTTTATGTTTAGATCAAAATGTAAACATAAAAAGAGCAACAGCAACACAATTCATTAAAATCACAACCAATATGCCCAGGAATTAACAGAATTATAATTCTTTCTATACATTTAGTTACTTAATAAATATATGTGGAAATTCATAATTATTAAATAATTTTATATTACTTAATACGTTTATATTATTAAGTAATATTTACTTAATATTTTTATATGGGAAATAGGAAAAAATACAACCAGTGATTAAAAACATAAACAAGATAAGAGCATAAAATAACAGCCAAGAATTATCAAACACTTCACAGTCAGTATAACCAGAAACAGGCTCAACCATATTATCAGCACCCAAATCTTGATGGCTGAAGCAAGTTCTTAATTCTTGTGAAAAGCCAGCAGGATTGGGGCAAGTCTGATCTTTGGCGGGGAAATGATATTCCAAAGTAAAGGGCATCACGGTAGAAAAGACCTTCCTTCTGGGTCTCATTAGATACACTGTCTTGTATACGAGTAAGGCCCACATTACTATATGATGCATGTACAATGTGAACTAATTCTACTATGACCAAGCATATTGTGGAGAACTAATGAACTTGTGTACCTTCTGTTAATAATCTTGGGGCATAATAATAATAATAATAATAATAATAATAATAATAATAATAATAATAATAATAATAATAATAATAATAATAATAATAATAATAATAATAATAATAATAATAATAATAATAATAATAATAATAATAATAATAAAGTTGGAAGGGACCTTGGAGGTCATCGAGTCCAACCCCCTGCTCAGGCAGGAAACCCTACACCATTTCGGACAAATGGCTGTCTAGTCTCTTCTTAAAAACTTCCAGTGTTGTGTGGTTGTTTAAATTAAGTATTGACTTTTCTTATTATTTTTTTTATAATAGTACAGTATTTACAAAAACTATATTTTCCTCAATGATTAATTTCTTTTGCTTCGTTCATAGCAAAGCACAATAGGTTATATGATATTGCAGATTGAGATGTGTGTGCGTGCATGTGCACGCTTGTTTTTTATAGCCATCGTTAAGTATAACTCTGTTCTAAGTATTTCAGTTGTTCCTGTGTTCTACGCCAGCAAAATCTTTTGCATAACAAATATATCACAAATAAATCAGCTTAATCAAGCTCACAGGAATGAATACACATAGGAATAAATACGTGAAGCCAATCAAATTGCATTGATTGATATCACATTGTTCCTGATTATGCAAGTGCGCCACTAAGCTACATATTTTGTATGTGTGAAGAGGAAAATCAGGTTTATTAGTAAATATGCCAGAGATTTTTTAAAATTCTATTTTATAAAATAATTGATAAATAGAGCAAATAAGTATAGCATTATACTTTAAGGAGGAAATATAAATGGAAATTTATAAGCCCATTTCATCTAATCTTAGGTGGGTTTTTTTCCAGAAAAAAATCTATTTATTACCTGGCTATTGTTTACTTCACAAATTCTGTCTATCCTCAGGATTCAGGTCACTTGACAACTCACTTTCTGCAACAAGGTCACCCTAAACCATTTTTACATCTTTCAACGCGCTGCCTTTTAGCCACCTAATTTGGTCAGCTGATCTTTCAAATAAGGGCTGCAATTAAAGGCCCAAAAGTCTACATTTCTCATAAAGCTTTGGATTTGTTTTCCAAAAACATCACTGTGCAAACATTTGCTCTAATCTTGATTCATCATATTGTCACGTTTCACTCAATCATACTAAAAAAAAATACGCTTAGCAGACTGAATCTCCAGCATAATGATGCCAAATGTGAAATATCTCTCATAGTTAATAGTATTTTCCTCCAAGGGCTGGAATAAACTGAGTTTGGCATGGGAGGAACTTGTTGTGGGCTGCATGGGAAAACGTAGCCATGATGCAAGGTGCTTTTTCTTTTAATATTTTTATTTTACCTTAGATATTTTTTTTTGTTTTGAGGTTTTGAGCTGCCCAGAATTTGGTCCAAGATGAGTGGTCATCTAAATGTTTTAAATAAATAAGTATAAGTCACATTATTTGAAAGTGTTAAGCAATAGCTTTAAAAACAAGCTGGTAACAATGTGATTCAAATCTATCACTCTGATGTACTATTAATCTATGTATTCAATAATACCTTATTTCAAGAGAAGACCTCAAGAATTCATTAGGTAAAGATGACTCAGTGTTTTAACACTGGGATATACAAACACATTAATATAAATGTCGGAATAGTTGAAGATGGTTGAGTTAAGTAAAACTTTCTGATTCAGTGGGCCCTAAATACTGTATGTTTTTTGACCAACAAACAACTCAGTGTGACAGATTTCTAGGAATAACTATTTCCTCTGTACATTTTCATTTACATGGAAATGTTTAGCTTAGCCACCCACCCGCTTAATACCTTTGAGCATTTTATAAGATGCAATAAAAGCAATACATCTAAAATTAAATCTTAACTTATGTACTGTATGTTGAAAGAATAACATTAAAAGTGTTGTGAAAATAAACATTTTAAACCCCCTCCTGAAATGTAAAATACCAAGTATTTTATTTCAGAGTACAATATTGCTCAGCTACAGAAAAATCCATTAAGAACAAAAATAAATAAATAAGAGAAAACCTGAGTCAAAAATGTGTATTGGAAAATGCCAGCCTTCTTTAAAGGATTTATCCATGGTCAATTTTTTAAATTCAATTAAAAGAAAAGAAAAATCAGTGCATGTTTTTCATTTTTATTTTCAGCCTGAATTTAATTTTGACCTTGTGTTCCAATGAGATTTTGTCTCTTATTCTAAATGGATTAGTTTTGCAGTTTTCCTAGCAATTCTTCATCCTGGAAAAACTTTCATTTTTTTTCTTTTTCATGCAATCTTATTATATTTCAAATTACAGAAACAAATAATAAGGAAAAAAGACTGAGCTAGTTCCAATCTCATTTACTATAACTTGGCAAGTATCACTGATCCTTCTCACCTCTTCTTCACAGAGCTATAAGTAGGAAATGAGAAACTTCTGTTTCCAGCTTGAGTTAACCGCTACTTATATCACATCATGAGAATACTAGGTTGCAATTGATGAAAAACAAATGTAAACCTTTCTAATGTTTCTTTCGCAACCATCCTGAAGAAGACAGAAGGGTTTATTATGTTCCAGATGATCAGCTGGATATTAGCAAAACTAAGCATGACAATAGATAGATACTAGTTGAATGCCAAAGTTTGTTTGCATTTTTTAAAATTATTGTTCTGTAACTCGGGACCAAATCCACAAAGTCTTTGTCTTTTTTCACTTTTCCCTTCCCATGCTCTCCTGTCTCTGTTCAGCCTTTCCCCCCCCCCTTCCATTTGATCATGTCTGATTCTTGGAGACTGCCTGGAAAAATCCCTGCAATTTTCTTGGCAAGGTTTTTCAGAAGTGGTTTGCCATTGCCTCCTTCCTAGGGCTAAGAGAAAATGACTAGACCATTTTCACCTTTAGGCTTTGTGCTTAAAGAGGCACTAGAACTCACAATGCCCTGGTTTCTAGCCTGATGTCTTAACTACTACACCAAAATGGTTTTCATTCAGTCTTTAATGATAAGTATTTAATGTGCTACTCGGTAGTGTACCAAATGCAGATCATAGCAAATATGAAAAGAAGCACAAAAAGTAAGCAAAGCAAGCCAGAAAACTGCAGATGAAGACTTTCAACCTCAGTACCTTGACCTGGTGCCTCTCTGTTTGCAAACATATTAATGGTTGTGCACCATACCCAGGTAAGCATTATTTTAAAAACAGACTGCTACTCAAGCACGAGCAAGTTCATCAACAGTTTTTTAAACAAGTGACATCAAAGCCTCTCATACCACAGCCAAGATAGGGAGATTTGTGGGTTTAACTCTCGTTTTTATGAGTACCCTGGAGTCTACTAAATACTGCCAGAAGCTAAAGGCTTACACATAAAACCATTCTGATCATAGGAACATGTTTGGAGTTCGAAAGCTGAATGTAGTCTTTCCATGTATAATCTATTCTAAGTTCTACATCCTTCAACTTATTTACAGCAGCTTTCTTCCACTCCCAATTTTAAGAATAACTAAGTAGCTTTTAATTTGTTTTCTTATATTTCAAGCAAATAAATCAGAAGACAAATTTGAATAAATTCTTGATTTCATTGATACTCTGATTCTTTTTTATAACTCCACCTATCTCTTAAATTCTTTAGGGGAGAAAAATGTTTCATAGAATGACAGAAGTTTGATAATAACTAATTTAACTTTTATGCAGAATTGTAGAGAATTGTGTTGATAAAATATTATTTTATTTTACTTCAATATATAGTCTAGTTAAGCTGAATAACTAATAATTATATTGCTAATTAAAATGATTCAACCCAATGGAAAATACATGCCAGGATAATCATCTAATTTTCACTAAAATTAGAAACTATATATGTTAAAAACTATTTTGCCATCATTTTCATATTACATATTTTAAAATCAGAATCTGTTCATAACAAAAATCTACCAACAGTTTTATTTCTTTCTCCTGTCCTGCTATATCCTATATTTAAATCAATTAACAATAGCTCAGTAACAAAGCATTAATGCTATGCACGAGAATGATTATTAAAATTATTAGAATGCCACCACTGTTACCATATTATTCACTTTATGGTTAAGAACGTTCAGATAAACCTTAAGCCAGTGCTTTTCATTATTATTCACAAATGATATTCTTGATACATTTCATTCTACACCGTATTTTAGATCTGTATTTGAATAATCAGCATCTTACTTCATATACAAATTTAAAACACAGTATATGCCAGTGATGTTTAATTAAAGATATGGGCTCAATAAGCTATATGTTACAGATGTAATTTTTTCAATATCATATTTTTATATCATATTATACAAATTATATATTATAAAAAAATAGCTGTATCCTTCCAGAAAGACTGCACATTTTAGAAGTGGATAGAATCTGATGCCATTCAAGTCTGCTGACGTAAAGCAGGCATGAACAGGACACATTTCTCAAATGAAATTTCACTTATGAAAAGAATCAAAGTAGACAGACTAGTGGCTTTAATTAACTTCACGTTAGTAGTGAACATTCTTG
The DNA here is from genome assembly GCA_023970755.1 of Azemiops feae. NCBI lineage: Eukaryota > Metazoa > Chordata > Lepidosauria > Squamata > Viperidae > Azemiops > Azemiops feae. Next base: position 874,921 of record JALGBA010003860.1, on the reverse strand, counting down.
ACATTCACTAAGCCTTATTATAAAGAATGTCTCCTACATATAAAAAAATAGAATAAAGGCCACTTTGATTACCATCAGTAATATTGACCTTTGCAACATTGCATAGCTCCAGCTCCATTTGTTTACACTGTGAATCTCTCTCATTTGGTTCAGAAAAAAAAGGTAGGATCCTTTACCACAAATATAACAGAGGCAATAAAACCACAAAAGGGGGGAGAATGTGAATACTGAATAGTTTATTATACCAGGAGTCCATCCTTCCTGCCTTACTGTATTATTCAGTAGATATGTAAAAATATTAAGATGATTTGTCATTTTTCCGCCCAACCCTGAAGGAGAAACACAAAATATGTCAAGTGCTATTATTATTCACAAATGAAAGTCAAAAAACCAAGCAAAAACATTTAAGGATGGGAAACTAGAATTTTGCCACCCTGCTCTTCTCCAGATTCAAAAGGTGAACTTGAGAGGTCTTTTGAAAATCCCAGCAAAACCAGGCAGGAACTGAAATCCCACCTTCTTCCTAAAGATGATGATTATAATTATAGCTATAATTACAACTGTGATTATGATTTGCTAGCAAAGTACATCATGGGAGCCTTCTCCCCACAGAAAGACATCACTTGGTCACCAAGCTATCAGCCCCAAGGCAAGGATGCACTGGCTCCATGCTACCAGCAATTCTGTAGGAGGTGGAGAAGGAATAAAGGAGAGGGAGGAAGCTCACTCACTATTGCTCCAGGATTTCAGTAAATATTTGATACTGATTTCAAAGAAGCCGGAATCCTGTTGGCTGGCCATGGTTGCGGCATACAAGGAGCTTCTCCCGAGAGCAGCTGGAGCGGCAGGTACTTTGCCGGCGAGATGGGACTGTCACCAGTTAGTGATGTAAACGGAGGGGTCAGGAGAGGAAATCAAGTCTCCGCAGAGCCTCTCCTTCCGCTCCTGAGGGGCGCTTGCTCTTGCAGTAGCGGCAGCAGCTGCTGCTCTCTCGTCCAGCGACAATGAACGAAGCAGCCTTGGCGATGCTTGTCCTCGGCTCATCCTTCACCGAGCCTGCCGCCTCTCCATCGCACGGAGCCCCGGGAGAGTCTAGCGCCGCTTCTCACCATCCACCAGCTCGCTTAAGCGCTGGGGCTGCGGCGGTGGCTACTGCTGCATGAACGCCGCTGACTCCTTCTTCTTCCTTGCCGGGTATTAGAGAGGAGCGGTCGGAAGGAAAAACACCTCTTCCTGCAAAACGCCCCGCAGCAACCCAGGCAGCCGGGGCGGCCCGGTGATTCGCCACCGAGAACAGCTTCGAGGGCCCTCCTCTCTTGCAGCCCCGGCGCGCAGGACAGAAGATCGGAACCCAGCCGGAGTGGTTCTGTTTTGTTTTTATGCCAGCTGCTGCCTTGTCAGCTGCTTCCCTCCCAAGAACAACAACAACGCCTAATTCTCAACAACTGCATCATGCTGCGGTAAAGCCCAAACTGCACCCATCCAGAGGGTGCAGTGACGGTGCCTCTTTTCTCCTCCCCTCCCTCCCCCAGGTTTTGCCGGGCGCCTCTCCGCGTTGCCTTAATTGTTTGAGTTCTTCTTCTCTCTCGGCACCAGACAAATCGGAGCGGCTGCTGATACCATTTTGTCTTGGGTCAGATTTAAAGAGACAGCAGCCAGCGGAATAATGGCTTACTATATTAAAGCCCCTCTATGTTTGCCCCTTATTCCATTGATAGGGCCAAGGTACAACATCCCTTTGCTGAACCAAGTTGGCCATCTGCTTTAACAGGAGAAAGGAAAATTGTACTGAAATCAAAGAGACTTAATACCCTGATACCCCCCCCCCTTCAAAATTAAGGTACATTTTGCAAAAAATGTCACTACTGTGAACTGGAGGACTATGGGCTATCTCATACATGGGCACTTTGTACAGGGCTCCAGTGTCTGGAATTAAGCAATATTTGTTTGCAAAAATAGAGGACTTTCCATATGATGAGCAACTGGATTTCCACAGACAAGATTCTATGCATGCATAATATACATTGTGTCTTTGTATGTGCATGTGTATATACGCATACTCACATGCACAGAATGTGTGTGTGTGTGTGTGTGTGAGAGAGAGAGAGAGAGAGAGAGAGACTTTTGATAGGTTTCTAGCACACAGAACCAAAAAGTTCTGTACAGTATATTATACTAAATATGGTAGTATTTGAAATGCCACAAGTGAGTGTTACAGTAAAAGCACAAATTTCTACAATTCCATCAGTTATACCAATTATATCTTGTTGTTACTGATTTAAAGGTAGTATACATCCAAACAGCCATAAATAGTATCCTTTATTTATGTACCGCTAGCATATGTGATACCTCATAGAAGTAAACTATAAAGTCCTCATATCTTTTTCGATTACTTCCAGAACCCTCTCTGAACATAACTCCAAAAAGCAGCGCTTGTAAGACTGATGTCAGCAGAAGTAGTCGAGACAAGAAGCACGCCCTGAAGTACTAATTCTATCTTTATTGTAAGGTTACATTAATAGAATCTTGCAAGTCTGAAAGTACATCTCCTGCACCTCACCTTTACAGTCCAAGAAACTAGGAGGGTCTTTCTGAGATATTTGCTATGCCCCCATTCCTTCTGGAAGCTCAGCTGCTCTTGTCTGACCATTGCCTAGTCTGTGGCTCCCCCTCCTGCCTCCCAAGGTCATTTCCGCATCCCATTACAAAGGCAGAACTTCAATCACTATATTGTGGCCACTATCTTGACTTTTTAGACCTGCCCTGCAAACATCTCTTGAAGAATGCTAAGAAATCTCAGCTGATTTCTTAGGTCAGTGGTGGCGAACCTATGGCACGGGTGCCAGAGGCGGCACGCAGAGCCCTCTCTGTGGGCACGCGCGCCGTTGCCCCAGTCCTAGGCCTTCAGTTGGGTTTTATAAAACCTTTTCGCTTTAGGCCTCTGCCGCCGTGTGCAAAAAAAAAAAGGTTCAATTAATCAATCAATTTCAACTTCTCGCGGGAAAAAGATCTTGCAAAGTTGGAATTGATTGATTGAACTTTTCCCACCCAGTCTGCCGTTACCACCGCAGCCACGCCACCCAATGGGCCACACCCACCCGGCACTCGACGATGCATAAGTGGGTTTTGGGTTGCAGTTTGGGCACTCAGTCTCTAAAAGGTTCGCCATCACTGTCTTAGGTGGTCAAAACACAGCCATTGACTACTGAATGGAAATGGCCAAATATAATTATTGTTAAATTTTAAATAATGTCATTGGTTCACTGTCCATTTCTGAAAACATTTCTAATTTTGACAATAGCCCTTAATGGCTGCCATCGTATATCTGGAAAACAGTCTGTTCCTAAATTATAAATTTTAAGTTTGCTCTTGGTGCCCCTATGTTCTAAATTTAGACTTATTAGTGAACAGGGAAGGACCTATTATGAAATGTTCCTCTCTAAATGGCTTCCTTGGTGCCAACATTTATGTATAATTCAGAGCAGTATGTAATCAGATTAGTTTTTAAAGTTCTTCCTTTCTCATTATTTATTTTAAATTATTTTAATTGATGGCTACAACCTGACCAAGAAGCTTTCAGATTGAAGAGGTCCAAATATATTAAGCATATAAAATAGCAATTAAACTGCAGGTAAAATATAATTTACAATTTCTAATACTTTTAGTAAAATTAAAATGCAAATTTACTATATTGATGAACATTACAATTTGAGGGGAATAAAATGCACAGTTCTATTTAGAATGAAAAAGCGTCCTTTTCTATTACAATTTGACATAGGACCAGGGCATCTTTTCATGCATTTTTAAAGAACAACCTTAAATATTTAATTTATTTAACCAGCTTTGCTCCTAAGTTTAAATTACTTATTAATGTCTATTTCTTTTCTGAACCATTTTGTCTAGTGTCCTCTGTTCAAAATATTTATAACAGAATTGTTCACATGGCATCTGCCAGTATACTACTAACAAGTTACTTTCATAACACACAAAACTGGCCATACATGATATGGTATACATTAACAGCCTTGCTCTGGAATTACCAGTTGAAATGCAAATCAGCAATACTACCTGTATGACCTGAAAAAAGGAATACTTATTTACATATTTTCTACCTGTAAAAAGAAAACTACCAGAAAAAGAAAAATCCTCAAACTCCTTCCCAAGTAGACCAAAGCTGATGACTGAGAAATTGAAATGCCATATCAAATCTTAGGATGGATAAAATGTAGGATTCAAATGCAGATACTTATTACATTTGTTTTTTCCTGCAAGAAACATGTTCCTCTGCTGCCCCCAAGTGGCTTCAGAAACCAATGTTAAAGCAGCACAGGTATGAGTCATTAAACTATATAGTATATATATGTAAACAACTAGTTTACCATGTTTTATTCTTGTCTATTAACCAGCACAAAACTATGCCAGAGTTTAGGTCTATTTCAAGAAGAAAACGGCAAAGAGAGGTAATGGGTGATAATGAGAAGACTTCCTAATTCTTCTTTCATGTCTGTCTGCTATTAGAACTCCAATGGAGCTTTAACTGATCGTGGTTATGCCACTGAGGAAAAGACGAAACTGAAGCTTGGACAGACAAGAAAAGATAACAGAGAACTTGTCAAGAATTCAAGTCTCCAGTATCAGATGGACTATTGGTAATCTTTAAGAACTCCCATGAAAATAGCAAAGTCCCAGAAGATTGGAAGAACACAAATAGTATCTCAATCTTTTAAAAGGAAAAGTAGAAGGGCTCAATAAACTACAATCCTGTATGCTTCACATCTTTACTGCAAAAGGTCATTGCACAAAGTATCAAGCAACATGTTTATGAAAATTAGGATAAGTATGGTACAAATAACAGGACTTAGCATGGATCAATCAGAGATAAACCATGCTATACTAACACTGCTTTTTGACAGACTTAACAGTTTACTAGTTCAGGAGAATGCATTGGACATGGTGTAGATCAGGGGTGTCAAACTGGCAGCCCGCAGGCCCGATGCGTCACGCACAGGCCACGCCCACCCCAGCTTCGCAAAGGGAAAAAACATTGTGATACGTCACGATACATCATGTGACGCGATCGGGTTTGACACCCATGGTGTAGAGGAACCTCAACAAAGTTTCCAGCAGAATATGATAAAATATGGGCTGGATTATACTGTTAGATGTAGACACAGTTAGTTAAAATAATGCACCCTTAAAGTGTTCAGTAATGATTCCAGTTTAACTTGGAAGGAGGTTATCAGGCCCTACAGGGTGCTATCCTGGGCCCTGTGCTGTCCAACATTTTTATCAATGTGGGTCTGGCCAGAGCACAGTACAGTAGAAAATTACTTTCTATAATCTGAAGTCTTGTTCTTGTTGATGCACTTTAAGATAGTCTTTGTCTTTTTAGTATCAACATCGCACTACTGGTTCAATTTAACTTATGGTTGACAAGCACACCCAGATCTTTTTCATGTGTACTATTGCCAAGCAAAAATGCCCTCTCCTATACTTGTGCCTTATGTGTACAAGTATTTCAAATGTTCAAATACAAGTATTTCAAACATTATAGTAGGCTAAACATACTTGGGACTTTTAATCTTTCTACATAAGGATTAATTTTCAGACTTTCACCATCTTGGTAGGTCTCCTTTGAACTTGCTCCAGTTTTCCACTGTTTTTTTCCCCCCAAACAGTGGTGTTCAGAATCTATATTCCATTACTACAGATAACTAGTCCAATTTTCTCAATTGGAATCTTATGGGTTAGGGTTGACAGATTATGATTAACTCCAATTTATTAAGTACATTCTATGGCTGAGAGTGGTTTTGAACCTGGACCTCAGTTGCATCACCACCACCAGCTTCTAATACCCTCAGGCTATAAGATTCAAAATATTTTTTACCTATACTCAATTTTTCTCCTTTCATGGGAAGAAGCAAACAAATGGTAAATTAATATAATTGTAAAAAGAGTACACAACAGAATAATCAATTTTCCTATCAGCCTGAAAGAACAAAATGTTTCAGGATTTTTTTTTGTTCTATAGTATATGGAAAACATAAGGATCAATCAAAATAGTTCTGCATGTCAAAAATTCCCAGTTCACATACAGATAGCTTTCAGAGGAAGAACTTTAGGTTCTGCATGAAGTTTTAAACTTCTAACATGCCAAATCAGAAGGAAATGTTCAAGCATAGAAGCTCCTATGTTTTCTGAATCAATATAGTAGCATATAGAATGTATTCATGATTTTCCTAGTCACATAAATTTAGATTGAGTGCACAACTTGAAGAACTAAATCTCCATGCAGTTCCTGAACACTCTGGATAAAGCCTGAAAAACCCGTACAGAAAATGCAAGTACCTCTAGTTCCGAATATATAGAAGAAAAGATGATCAGGGGACTGGAGGCCAAAACATATAAAGAACGGTTGCTGGAATTGGGTATGTCTAGTTTAATGAAAAGAAGGACGAGGGGTGACATGATAGCAGTGTTCCAATATCTCAGGGGTTGCCACAAAGAAGAGGGAGTCAAGCTATTCTCCAAAGCACCTGAAGGCAGGACAAGAAGCAACGGATGGAAACTAACCAAGGAGAGAAGCAACCTAGAACTAAGGAGAAATTTCCTGACAGTTAGAACAATTAATCAGTGGAAAGACTTGCCTCCAGAAGTCATGAATGCTCCAACCCAGGAGGTTTTTCAGAAGAGACTGGACAGCCATTTGTCTGAAATGGTATAGACCTTGGAGGTCTTTAAGATCAAGTCCCTGCTAGCTTAGTCACTGTGACTTCTGTGGTTCAGAATAACAGTATAGTTCCAATGATAGCTAGTTATGAGTGCTTCTTGTCTTTTGAGATGAGAAAGAGGATTTGGCAGGGGTGATGGTGTTTATCTGTGAATATACTAGAAATATCCAGATAATTCTGATGGGATTATGTAGTGTTAGCTATGGAAAAATAATGTAAGATATTATCAGCCTGTACTGATTTGGATGGCAGCAGTTGGGAGTGTATAGGTAGTGAGAACAATTACCTGATCTGACTGCTAATTCAGGGCTTTTCAACCAGTGGCACGGGTACCACCTGTGGTACATTGGCACCTGGCAGGTGGTACGCGACCATCCTAGAAAAGTGGTAGCAGGGGAGGGGAATGAGGTAAACCGGTGGCAGCACCGCACAAGCCTGAGCGAGAGATGGCTGGAGCTGCAGGGCTATCAGGGCTCAGCGGAAGCGCCAGGATCAGCGCCAGGCTCCAGCTGGAGCTCAGTGCTGATCCTGGCGCTTCTGCTGAGCCCAGAAGAAGCACCAATCAGCTGGAATGTTGCAGCATCTCCAGGGTCTTGTGATTTACATTCAGATGCTTGGCAACTGATTCATATTTATGACGGTCACAGTGTCCCAGGGTCATGTGAAGTGACCAAAACTCGCTGCAACCACTTAGCAGACGGGGGGAATAAAAATCAAACACCCCCCCAACCCCAACCCCGCTGCCAATCCTCAACAGAAATGCTCACAACAATGAAAACCTCAGACAGGAGGAAGAGCGCCGCTGGGCGGGCAGGCAGGTGTCTTGCTCGGCTGTGGCTTGGGGGACACTTTTTTTAGTGCCATTGTAACTTCGAACAGTCACTAAGCGAACTGTCGAAAGTCGAGGACTACCTGTACTTTATCTCTCTTTTTTTGACACCTTGCTAGGCAACTGGTGGTACTCGGATGTTGCCATATCCTAAAAGTGGTACCATGGGTGAAAAGGTTGAAAAGCCCTGTGCTAATTGACTGGATTGTTTCATGACTTCTATAGTAAGTGTGCATAATGGTAGTGAATTATTAGTTTATATCCAACTTTTCCTGTCAACATCTAATGTATCGCAAAAACATATTGAGAATGAAAGATTTATTCTAAAAAATTATTGTAGAGGAATAAAAAAAATCCATTCTCAACTGAAAGGCAAGGAGGAAATCCATAACACCCTAGCACTCTCCCATTTAAAAACTATGAAGAGCCACAAGAAGCATCCCTGATCTTATAACCTAGTACGTAACAGATTTGAAACTCTATTTAAAAGCATTTCTATTTTTTAATTAGACAAAGAAAAGTTCCAGATAGCCATTTGTTTACAGTTCACATTACAATTTACTACCTTGCAAATTTATGAAAGAAAAGCCTAGGGAGATCCACAGGAAAAGCCAACATTAAAATGGTGGGCACAAAGTCTTACCCCTTATTAACATGTACCACTGCACATATATAAAACAACAGAACTTCAATGCCAGGTCACACCCACTTTTAATATTGTTGGCCCTCTGCCCCAGTATCTATTTTGTGGCCTCAGAGTATTCCCAGATTGCAACTGAAACATATAAAAAGAATCATACCAGTGAGTAGTGTTTTGCTCATATTTGCCATTAAAAGTTTTCAATTAACCCTGTGTGAGAATTAGGCTTAGAATTCTATGACATTTTAGTCATGGAACATCACAGGATGGCACATAAGATCTGAAGACCTTGGATTCATAAATTATATTATGTGTTTGAAAAATGTTTTATTCCAAGAGACGCAGATGGAGGTGACTCTTGCATAAATTGGACAGTTGGACAGATCACTGGGACGGCTCAATATATATTGTTCAGCATCTTTTAAGAACCAAATCCATCCTGCTAAATCCATTGAGTATTAGGCTAAGTCTGTCTTGCTTTAATTTATTAAGATTTACATATATTCCCTCAATTTACTCACATACACATGCCAATGAATTATAGTCTTATCTGAAGCTTATCTAAATACCCTTTTGAAGCTGCCTCCTCTCTCCTTATATAAATAATTGTGGGCAACTATAAAGCCAAAATGGGAACCAATGCCAAACTAATTTTTTTAGGACTTATTTCAAGTTCCCTGCTGTGTCTCTTCACAGAAAGCCTGGTATCAGTAAGATACCTCTGAGTCCTTCACTATGTGTGACTCCTCCAATTATTATCGTTAATTACATTTCATCTTGGTCTGCAGAAATAAGGTAACTGGAGATTCTTGGATTCTATTGAGCTCATTTTTGAATGCTTCGGCATGAATGTGGAATAGTAGCTTTGAAGCAATGGATTAAGGATATTGATATGCTGTACAACTGAACCAAGTATCTCTTCTCAGTATTATATTCCTCGTTAGTTCCTTTATTCTTGTCAAACTTGCTATATATTTAAACCAAATTATAATATCCAAATATAGGAAAACAGTTTCTCTGGCATGATTTAATGCCTGCCTCATTTAATGCCCATATACTTATTTTAGAAGGGAGATTAAGGAGCATTTCATCTGAGTTAAGGCTTTGCCTATGTGGTTGAGGGGCTATTGAAACTATCAGTTATGTTTATTATATTGTCTAGTTTAACCTGATACACATTTAGTCTTGACCAGCTTACACTTAAAGAAATCACTAATATTTACAATTTTTATGTTAAGATACAGTACATGTGATTCTGTTACTTGAAGTGTAGCCTAATGTTGGTGTTATATGTAAAATGCAAAATCAAATCATATGTTTAGCTTTATGATTACTACTTCCCTGCACATATGTAATCTGTTTATTATAGCAAGTTTATTACATCATTGTCATTGAGTACAATAAATACTCTATTCTTAAATATGCATAATTTTCAAATCCTACCACCCTCCAAAAGTTACACATATGTTTCTGTCCATGGTGTGCCTGTATATTAGCAGATGCATCCTCTGTGGCCCTTGAATACCAAATAAGGAATAGTCTCTATTGCCCAAACAGTTGCCAATCCTTGCTTCAAGTTGATCAATAAACTATATAAATGAAATCCTGGTGGTCAGGAAAAGGCGAGAGAATAAATCTCATTCACAGGTTTACTGGCAGGGGGTGGGGAGAAAGGATAGGAAAGATAGGTAGAGACATCTGATCTTGGATGGGTGGCACTGCCCCCCAAAAACTCAGTATGCAATCTGGGGTTCTCCTGGACTCGCAACTCCTGCTCGAGAAGCAGGTGGCATTCGTGGCCAGGAGGGCCTTTGCGCAACTGTGGGTTGTGCACAAGTTACGGCTTTTCCTGGACCAATAATGCCTACTCACAGTCACTCATGCCCTAGTCACCTCCTGTCATGACTACTGCAATGTGCTCTGCATAGGACTGCCCTTGAAAGGCATTCAGAAGCTCCAGCCAATTTGCTCCCTAGTGCAATTCAAGGTGCTGATTGTCACCTTTAAAGTCCTCCATGGCTTGGGACCAGGTTATCTGAGGGACCATCTCTTGCTGGTCACATCCACCCAATCCACTAGAGTGGGAAAGCAAGGGATGTTGCGGGTCCCGTCCCCTGATGAGGTACATCTGGCGGGACCCAGAAGAAAGATCTTCTCTGTGGTGGCTCCCTCCCTTTGGAATATCATCCCTTTAGAAATTAGACTGCTCCCCACTTTGACACTCTTTCGTAAGGCCCTGAAGAGTTGGTTTTGCCACAGGGCCTGGGGAACTCATAGTGGGATGGAGCCCATCAAATGGCTTATTTGACTAATCCCCACTGTCTTGTATGCATTACTTCTTTGCTCAGTCTATATATGTATATACACAAGTAGTGCTCGACTTGCCATAATTAGGACTGAAAATATTGTCATTAGGCAAGGTTTCAAAGGACTGTACCTGATTTTATGACCTTTTTAGCTAGGGTTGTTAAGTGAATCATCATGGGACTGTGACATGCAATGTTCCTTGCCAGCTCCCCCACTGACTTTACTTGTCAGGAGCCAGCTGAGAAGAACACAGATGGCAATCATGTGATCCTGCTGCAACCACTGTAAATGTGAGCTGGTTGCCAAGCGCCCAAAACATGCTGACCTGACTATGGGGATGCTGTGATGGTTTTAAGTGTGAGGACCAGTCATAAGTCACTTTTTTCAGTGCCATCATAACTTTGAACAGTCACTAAACAAATGGTCATAAGTCGAGGACTAACTGTATGTACATTTCCATATATACTTATATATACATTCCATTTTTTCAAGATACAGATGAGATAAAAAACTTCTCATCTTTCAAATAGTCCTTGACTTATAACAGTTCATTTAGTGACCATTCAAAGTTACAACGGCACTGAAAAAAGTGACCTCTGACCATTTTTCACACTTACGACCATTGCAACATTCTTTAGACCCATGATCAAAATTCGGATGCTTGGAAACTGACGGATTGTAGTGTGCTGGGATCATGTGATCTCCTTTTGCGATCTTCTGACAAGCAAAGTCAATGGGAAAGCCAGATTCACTTAACAACCATGTTAGTAACTCAAAAACTGCAGTGATTCACTTAATAAATGTGGCAAGAAAGGTTGTAAAATGGGGCAAAACTCACTTAACAAATGTCTCGCTTAGCAACAGAACTTTTGAGCTCAATTGTGGTCGTAAGTCAAGAACTACCTGTAATTATGCAGACTGGGACTGGTTCAGAAGGTCCATATGTGATTTTAAATCTGCACGTGTTAGTGAAGCAGGTGTTGTGAAAAATATCTGATTCAGGATTCAGGAAGTTTTATACAGCAGAGCACACCCAAATCACCTGACTTCAAGCAGCACAAGAACTGTACATCATATCTATATTTAGTTAAAACTTTGTGGATGTCTGCTTATGGCTGGCAATTTAAACCAAAAATGCAAAGTCACTTAGAAATGTTATTTTTTTCCCTCCCAGGGCTTTTAAAATGTTTTTGCATTTATAATGTGTCCTTAAATCATATCTGCTTTCATTTTAAACTTTTAGGGGATGTGTCCTTTTTAAAATAATCCCAAATAATTTGATATCAAGCCTACATGAGTTCTTAAATGGGATTCTGAACTAAAATCAATTCGACTTATCTATATATTTTATTTAATATTTGAAAATTATTGTGCACATGTGAAAATATAGCTTCTTAATATCCTTTAGAACTTCTATCTGTACAATGAATTTGCAAGTAGTCAACGTTTTGTCTTAACCCCTTTACTATTTTAAATAAAAGCCATAATTCACTGTTCCTTATTTAATTAAAAATCTGATTAAGAAAAATAAATCTACCTGAGGATTACATATACCCATTACTGCAAACATTTCCCAGTTCAGTGCAAAATAAAGATTTAAAGCATGTTGTTCAGAAGAATGGTGCTTTTTATTGATAAGAACTAGAACTTTATACAGTAAGAACTGTCAAAACTTCATATAAATAATTCAAAATAGAATCTGGTTGTTCATGCTTTCTTAAAAGTATTGTAACATCCTAAACCCTCTTTATAAAAAATGCTACAATATAGGAAGCCAAATTATATTTTTCAATAGACATGTTTTCAAAGCAATGAGGTGGTTTAGTTTAATATTATTACTGTATGCTACCATGATTTGATATTTTAAAATATGTATCATTTATGTGTAATAGATGTTTAGAAGTCTCTGTATTTTTCAAATATAAAGAAAATATTAAGAATGTGCAATAGCAACTTCCTGATATGTCCTACCTGGAAAGAGTGAAGGTCTTTTCTTAGGGCGTCTCGGATGGATGGGTTCTAAATTCCTAATATTTCTTTGATACTTTCCTTTAATGTCATTTCTGAGGAGTTCCGATGGTAGACTACTCCGTCTTAGTTTATAATCAGCTTGGTATGAAGTTAATTGACACTTAGTTCTAAAATGAAGATTACTGTCACCAATTGCCATTGCAGCACATATATTAAAACGACTCCTCAATTTCTGGAAACAAAACAGTGTAAAAGCTATGGAAGCAGAGTTGCAGATCAATCAAATCTCTTTTACTGATGAAAAGCAGTCACCAACCGTTTTTTAATGCTTAGCCCAGCACTTGTTTGGTAAGTTTAGCAAGTGTGAATAGGCGTGGGCAGAACTGAGTGTAGAATTACCACCAAGTCCCTCCTTTTAAAAGTCAAGTACCTCAGGGGAGGAAGCATAACAAAATCATTAATGCAAAGAGAGACATGTAGATTACTGACAAGGTTACCTTACTAAGCTCATCAACTCCCATTACGCAGAGTAAAAAACTGGTTTTGAAAGGCTGCTGTAATTCATGCTTCACTGTTCATGCTTCTCTGCTTAGTGACAGATCAAACCCAGAGACATGTCTCAGTAAATACAGGAGCTCTGCAATTTAGTATGTGCTGTTATTTGTTTAAAGATCAGATGTGAGCAAAATATTATTTTATTTAAGATGTATAACAGTGTAGCTCTTTTCAATCTACTGCTTTCAAGATGGTTTGGACCACAACTTCCATAATGCCACTCATTTATTTAATGAGAATGATTGGATTAGTAGTCCCACAGGTTGGAATATGTCAAATTAGGGAAGATGGCAGTATATTATTTATTTTGAGAATGTTAATTGTTTGACACCTATACATTGAAGGATATTCAGGATTTATAACAGATTTCAAGTCTGCAAACCTGGAATAGGAGCACTTTTCTATAATCACTTAATACATGTATAGAAAAATACATCATTGCAATTTATTAAGTTAAATGCAGATATCTAATGAAACCATAAGTACAACTTGTTATTGTATCATTTTATCAATTTCAGTACATTTATGTTAAATAAAATTAAGCTCTTCTCTCCGACTTAAAGACTACTTTGCATTCTGCATTTCTGTAAAGACGTATCATACTTTTAACTAGATTGCCTACTGAAGCTATTGATAAAGTGGAAATGCTGAGCTGCAGCCTTCAAACCTAAACTTATTAAAAAAAAATCATGCAGGTGCTGCAGATGGCAAAGGAGTTACTTTATTTCTGTGCAGTATTATAACCAAACAACCCTGTTAATAAGCTGCAATTCTTCAAAAGTTACACAAAACCTGTGTATAAGAAATCTTGCATTAAATCAGTTTCTATCCTTGTTTTCATCCATCCTTCGGCATAGTCAACAAACTCCCTAGATACCCTGGGGCAAGTTCTTCAGTTAATTGAAGTACAGATGGTAAAGTTTCAACAAGCTTTGTTTGCACAGCTAAAACTTGAATAACTGCTGCACAGCTTTGTAAACATGTTTACACCTGGACAATTTTTTCTATTTTTCTACTTCTTTTTTCCCACTTCTTGCCTCCGACTTAATCTCTCCAAAAGCAAGTCTCTTTTTACAATTAAAGAAATAATTTGATATAATATCATTCAAATCTTTCTTTCAAAGCTCAAATCTAAATACCCCAGAGTTTTGGGTTTAAATGTGAATTCTTTGCAAACCAAATAAAGTGACAACTTATATATACCTCCTGACCTTTTTGCAAAATATAGTTGGCTTTTTATATGCCTAATTATATGTCCAGCTATATATTATGATACATTTTTCTTTGGTTTGGATTTATTTATTGCTGCCTGCCTCGAACCTTTATTTTGGAATAGGTGCAGTTCAAATAAATAGAAATGTCAAAATCCAAAATGCCAGTATTTGAATGTTTTAGTTGTAAATTTCCCTAGGAAACAGCGAAGGACCATAAATGCCAACCTGTTATTTGACCATAATCCAGTATACAGTCTCCTATGTCTATGGTAAAGACATTTTCCAATCCTAGGGAATATGAATGTCCAAGAGCCTAGTAAACTATGAATTATGAAGATCGGGACTCTGTTCCATGCAGAATTCAATGTCTAATACAGTAATTCATAAAATTAGCCGTTAGCATAGTATAAACTACAGTGGACATGCTGATTCAGGAAGGGAAAAGCCTTCTGTGTATACTCAAGGATTATTTGGTTCTGATCCTGCACTCTCAGGTGATAAAAAAGAAACTCCACCACACCTTCTGGGTGTGGTCATATGTCTCTTTATTCATCTTTTCTGCATGCTAAACATACTCAGATCCTTTAACCTTTTCTCACAGAGCGTGGTTTCCAGACCCTTCACCAAGAGCTGTGGTGTCGCAGTGGTCACAATGCAGCATTGCAAGCAAACACTGCTAACTGCCAAGAATTTGATCCTGACCGGCTCAAAGTTGACTCAGCCTTCCATCCTTCTGAGTTGGGTAAAATGAGGACCCAGATTGTTGGGGGCAATATGCTGACAATGTAAACCACTTAGAGAGTGCTGTAAAGCACTATAAAGCGGTATATAAGTCTAAGTGCTATTGCTATTGCTATGTTTGGAATTCTCATTTGACCTTTCTCCTTGAATCTATGCTCTTGTTAATACATTTCAAAATAGTGTTTTTTGTTTTTTAGTAATGGTGCCACACTGTTAGTTCATGTGATTGGTAAGGACACCCAGATTGTGTTCACATGTACTAATGGAAAACCAGGTCATCCTATCCTATGCTCATGTCTTAAATTTCCCTACCCACCTGCAGAATTTTATTTCTATCATCATTCCAGACCACTGTTCAAACAAGTCTAGATCTTTTTGAATATTTTTTTGTCTACAGTGTTAGACATACTTATTTATTTATTAATCAAATTTATATGTTCACCTGGAAAGCTGACTCTGGGCGGCATACAACAATCTAATAAAACAATAAATATAAAACAATCATTACCTAAAGCTATTATATAGTAGTTATTAAAAACATTAAAAATTATAAAAGTAGAATGAAATAAGAAAATAATAGACAGGGCAATGTTGATAATAATAGAGTCACCTCACGGATTTACCCATCCCCTCAAGTTCCAAAGCTGCTGGCATAACCAGATCTTGAAGACCTTCAAAAGTTCAGGAGTGATGAGGCTGATCTCATCTGTGTGTGGGGGGGGGGGAGGATTCTATAATATGGGCACCACAGCAGAAAAGGCCTACTGTCTAGGGCTGGCCAAATGTAGTACCCAAGACAACAGAACACATAACATGCTAATTCTACTAAATCTGGTGGGACGGGCAGATGAAATTGAGAAGGGTGATCCCTCAAATAACCTGATCCAAAGCTATGTAGGATTTTAAAGGTCAACATCAGCACTTTAAATTGTACCTGGAAACAAACTGGCAACAATGCGGTTCATAAAGTGTAATGTGCACTCTACCAGAAACACATACTGTAACAGCTTGTACCACTGCATTTTCCAGATGCAACTGAAGTTTCTGGATACTCTTCAGGAGCAGCCTATGTAGAGTACATTGTAGGGCCCCTTAATAAATGTAAGTGGTGCACAATAAGAAGTTGTACAAAGGCCCTCCTAGTCATAACTCCACCTGCTCCTCAGGCAAGAGTTGTGAGTGCTGGAGGACACCCAGATTGTACACAGGGTTTGTTTGGGATAGCGCAGGTTATAGGTAGAGTATTTGTGCACCTTGCAAACTTTTGAGAGAGTGTTTCATTATAGTCTCCATAAAATAATAAAATATGGGCTGGATGATACTAATGTTAGATTAATCTACAGTTGGCTAAAAATCTGTTTTTGGTGTCTCTGGCAAGCTTTAATTAATTCTAAGCTTTAGCTTCTCTGACAACATTTCTATAGACTTTAAAGCTGGACATGTTGGGTTATGTATTCCTCTTTTAATTTCCAGCAAATCAAAGAGTTGTTAAAGACCCTCACTGGCCTCTTTATATTTCTCTCATTTTTCTTTGTGGGAATAGTTTGCTATTGCAAGTTCTGAGTCTAATTTTATAGGATTCCTAGATATTCCTCTTCTTAAGGATTTGAAGCCTCTAGAATTGACCTATCTCCCCTCAGTGTTCATCACAATCTGGTTTTCGAAGTTGTATATGCAGGCCTGACTCTTCCCAATTTCTCTTCCTCCAAATATCACAAATTTATGGATATAATTGCTTTTTCCCTAAATGCAGGTCCCACACATTTCTTCAATCAGTTCTTCTGTGGTGATGATAATTAGGTCTAGGATAGCTCATAGTTCATTCCTTTGCCTTTTGACAAATGAAATTGTCAGCAAAAGAGGAATGGAATTTTGACCCATAAGAGAGTTAGATGCCTAGCAAATGGCAGGATCACTGAACTCACCCATTATTACTATCACATAGCTATTTGAAAGACTGATAATCAGATTTAGAAAAGCTTCATTTGTATCTTCTGACTGGAGAAAAGGCCTGCTATGATAAATGAAATATTTTGGTATTTTGATTTAATATTATTCCCACAATATTCTTGAAGGAAGTCAAAACTAACTTTGAAAACAATAATTCTGCCATTCAGCTTCTCAAGTGAATCCATTCAAAGGGATTTATTCTGTAGTTTAAAAGAACCACAGCACTCGTTCAAATCTAACTGGTGCTATTTTTGACATAACAAAGGCACTCCACTCCACCCTTTCTTATACCACAGTACTTCTCCAACTGCTGGGGGCCAAGCTTTTAAAACACTATCTTACGACTATAGGAAATACTATTGTACATGTACATACTACAACAGGTTCCCTATATAGAGGAAGGAATCTTTCCAAAGCACTGAAGAAAAAGTAACTATATTTTGGAATGCTAAAATATTCTTCCATGGGACAAGGAAAAGAAGGGCTCCACTTCAGCAACTGGGACCAATCTTGACTAGTGGGAAATAAAAAGTGAATTTATACAAAGTTCAAAACTGTATTATTGTTTGTTTGGTTTGAGCTTAATGTACTGTGTAAATCATGGTTTACCGCTTGATATAGTATGTGAATCCAATTAATTGTCATTTATTCAATAAATGATGTTTAAGCAAACTTCTGGCTTGGTACAATTTGTGAATCCAGTCTATATGCCTTTGCATTTTCTTTCATGTTAGAAACTCTATTGCCAGGGAGTTTCAGTGACCATTGTGCTGTTGAAAGAGCACCCTAATGCACTTGGTTTGATCCTTTCTGACTGGTTCTTTTTGCAGCTTGTCTTCCTTTGCATCATTTTATTTTGTTTCAGTCTTGGGTGAGACATAGGATTCCTGAATTATTCCTCTCTTAACGGGCCAAGAACAAACTTTGACTTTTAACTCTAGCTTATGCTGCTTCAGGATCCTGTTTCATGTATAATGCTAAACAAGTAATGAGCAACCATTGTTTTTGCCTGCCTCCTTACAGAAAGAAACAAATGGGAATATTCAAGCAAAATGCATTGTTTACCCTTAAAAAAAAATGATGTTTTGATGTATGCATATACTGCCAGTGTAAAAACCTAGTGACTAGTGATCATGCAGAATATAAAAAATTGAAATCTTTGCCCCATTTCCCCAAATTATTTTGCACTGAGCTTAATTTCTTCTTCAGTGTGTGTGCGTTTGTGTGTTTGTGTGTTTCTCCCTTTGAGTCACTTTTGATTCCTGCAAAGTCCCTGTAGTTTTCTTGGCAAGGTTTTTTGGAAGTGATTTGCCACTGTCTGCTTCCTAGGGCTGAGACAGAGTCACTGACCGAAAGTCATCCCACTGAGTTTGTGCCTATGGCACAATTAAAACTCATGGTCTTTCAGTTTCTAGCCTGATGCTCTAACCACTGCACCATTATCTGCTTTTTCCTGTTGTTCATAATAGGTCTGCCTTTAATAATTTGAGTAGTTTTGGTCTTTTGGATGAAATCTAACAAATTAAACGTTGATGAGAACAACTTTAGAAGTAATAATTACTAAATGATACAACAAAAACCAAATATATTTTTCCTAAAGAAAAGAGAATAAAAATATTTTGAAGCACCATAATTTCCATCATAATCTACTTACAAATTTCCATAAATTTGATTAGACTTATTTCTAAATAAGCTTGTATAGCACTACAGTATACACTATATCAATGACATTGATTAGTTGTCAAATTATTTACATGTGTTAAATAAATAACTATAACATTTACTTAATCAGGTAGATAGCTTATTATCAGAAAACATGACAAATATTGATCTTCAGGAATAAAGTCTTCAGGCTGTACAAAAATTTTGCTTTAGGCATAATTTTTAATTATTCCATGTTATGTAAAGGCATTTGGACAGTACCAGTGGATTTTTTTGCAGTTGTAATCGCTTTCAATAAAAAAAAATATGCTTGTCTGTCCAACCAAATTCAGGAAAAAAAATTGAATATAATTCCCAGGTCTTCTCTTTCTAATGCAGTTCTTAAAAATACATAGCAGAATTCCTGCTTTTATTACAATAAACACATATTGAAACATATACCTTTCCACACTTCTAGAAGTTATGCTTGGTCAGGTTATATCTTGCTACCTAATTACTATTACTGATGAACTGTCTTTTAAAACATCTTCAGATTCACTGATAGCAAATTACTTTCAATGCTATTATTCATCTATTGTCCTACTTTGTATTTCTGCATTCAAGTTTCTTTTCTGGTTTCTATGTACCCATCCTCATACTAAAATGTTTACCATTAATGTTTTAGAGACTGGGAAATAGAAAAGAGTTTCCAATTTAGAAACTTTTTAATTAGTGCACTAAATTTAATATTGCAATGGTTATTGTGATTCTGTATGTAATCATAATTTACATAACATGAGATCAATTCAATATATATGTATCACCCAGTTGGATTAACATTAAGCATCAAAGAGGCTGGATTTACTTGTCATTTATTTTTGAATCATTACTGATATTGATCTGTTAACAGGAATTCTATTAATAGCATACACATGTCAAAAGAAATCAAAAGCCAATTTTGTCTATCAGTGTTAAAGATGAAAGTAAGCCACTGAATTATTACTTTTTTCTACAGCTTTTATTTTTTCCCCACCTGATACTACTATGCATTTTTTGAGCAATAAAATTTAATAATCTGCTGATTATAGATGAATTTAGTCATATGTGATTTCTATGACAACAGTAACACAATATACATATACAATGGAGTCAGGGCTCCTGGTATATAAAACTGAAGGAATACAAACAGATTAAAGGCTAAACATTGAATTGGTTCTTGCAAAGTACTTCAGAGCTGCAGCAAATTATAGTGGCAAATTTATTTAGCAAATTTAGTAAAGATTTCATTATTTGACTGACAGTTTCCAAACAGGTTGCAGTTGAACTGGCAAAGAAACAAGAATCATTTCCGGCTATGTTCCCTCATGGAAGACATACAATCTTTTTAAAAATGTCCTTGGCATTATTCCACAAGGTGAGTTAATCGTATTAATGGAGGAAAACATCTAATTAAAGAGGGAAACAGCTTGAAATATTTCAGCACTATCCAATATGTACTTAACAAACTTAAGATGTTTACAACAGATGAATATTATTTAAATATTTTAAAAATTGATAATATTTGAATGTTAGTCTATTTAAATTCCCTAAACAGGCAATACTAGGAAGGAAGGAAGGAAGGAAGGAAGGAAGGAAGATCAGAAATCTGCAATTGCAGTTTAAACTGAGAAATCAATAAAATGTCCAAAAAGAAGATAATGGGAAGCCATTTCCACACTGTTGTAAAAAAATTATATGGTTATGTCTACAGCTACCAGGAGCTGAGGTTAACATGTGTTTAACTTTTGAAAAAATTAAATTAGATGTACTGAGATGTATTAATTGTAACTACAGGTCGTAACTATTGTGCCCTTCATATATTTGGGAATTACAACTTCTAAAAAGGTTATTTAACAAGAACTGTAAGCTCTGTACACTGGAGCTACCAACTTCTGGGATGCAAAAATATGGGTGATACCTAAATGTCTGATACAGAAAACCTTTAACTTTTCCTATTTAGTGATCCAAATTTTAATAGGCCTAGTCACCTTCCATTTCAGTTCTAAAACCTACTGAAAACTTTTACAGAAAGTTTCCAATATAGGTGCAGGAAGGAAGCTATTTGATGACTGAATTTAAACACTGCACCATTAAGTTAACTGCTTTTAAATAAACTTCATTTGCCTGAATTTTCATAACATACTAAACCCAAAACCATGATTTGGGTTCATTAAAATATACAAAGCTGAAACCAAAACCAAAACTCAATTGAAATCCATTATGACTTAAAATAATGCATGTATGCCAACCATTCTGTATACCAGTTCCCTCTCTGTTCTGTAGTTTAATTTTTAAAAGGGAAGGCACTCATTTTAATTTTAACTTTATTCCATGTTTATTTTGTTTTGTTTTTTCAAATTATTTACAGGGAAACACAACTTATTCTCCCAAAATGTGATGGAATTGGTTGGGGAATGAGAAGTGATCTAGTTTTAGCTTTTCCCCCCCTCATCGATAGGAACACTTCCAAACACAGTGCTGTTCAGGACATTTTGGATGGCAAGAAAATGGATGGAAAAGCCATTTGTTAATTTTCCCCCTTGAGCAGCACCAACTACAACCTTCTGAAGCAGATTTTTTCAAAGAAGAATTAAAGGGAGTGAATTTGTGGTTATTCTAAGCCGAAAAATCCTGCAGAAGCTTTCTGTAAATAAATCCCACACGCAGCCCAGTGGCTTACCTAGAACTAATCTAGATATTTCCATTAAACAATATAATGTATAATATAATACAACTTTAAGTAACATTTATCTACTATATAGCATCATTAGGACACATTTTAGACCACATAAATACAAGACTGTATTTCAAGGCCACATTATAAACACAAAACCATATTATAAAATTAAATATAAGGCCATATTATAGAATTGTTTTAGACAAGTAGAAAACTGTCTTTTCATTATATGGCTAAATATCTGTTTCTTCCAGAGTCAGCTTAATAATTCTGAATTAGTCTAATATGCTGTTGTACAACCATTATCAAAGTTAATGTGTACTTATCTGACATTAATGACTTACCATTCAGTACTTATGGAATTTGTACAGTACATTTTCAAAATAAATGTAAAAAATAATGCACAGTACCTGTCTGCTAAGCAAAAAACAGAGTTAAGACACAGATTCAACCAAATATTTTTGATATCCAATCAAGCAACAGTTCAACTACTGTTTTATACAATAACTGATTATAGCCAAGCCTTCATTTAATACTCAACAGGAACAGTAACCATAGGACTATATTTTGTAACTCTGTTAGAGGCAGTTTTGTGTTCTTGCACGACAAAAAAGCTGTAAACATGCAAAGATGTACTATTAGGTGGGTAGCCTGAATAAATACATTTCATAAATCAATTATGCTAAAACTGGACTTGCTTCTAGAAACTGAAGTGTTTTATTGTTTTTATTGGATTGCCCTTAATTCAGTGGTGGGATTCAGCCAGTTCGCACCACTTCGGCAGAACTGGTAGCTAATTTTTTGTTGCCCAGGCCCAGAATGGACTTCCAGAAGCATCATCCACACACAGAACCGGTTGTTCACGTATTTGAATCCCACCACTGCCTTAATTTGTATCAGATGATAATCAATAATGAATTTGTTTTCTCTCCTGAAACTGTAGAAGTTGCAGGATGGAGGTAATAAAACAAAGAACAAAGAAAAGGTTTCTAAGGAAGGGTGAAAAAATAGCTTATCTGTTAGCATGATTTAGGATAGTATGCATGTGTTTTGATTCTGGTAATATAACTTTGGATAGCTGATCAAACAAAACAGATTGTCATAAACCTTATCTGTAATTTATATTTATATTAAGTGGAAATGTGTGATGCCAACTATTGCTAAAGGCATTAAGGACCCAACACAAAATGGCTTTTTTACAGTCTAACAGTAAGTCATTGATGTCCTTGTCAGCTGTTTTTACATTCCTTCTCATTTGTGACATGAAAGCATATAGTAAAAATATTGGGATGTATTTATACTACAGAAAAATCATTTATCCTGTGCAAACTGCAAAGTGTTATCAGATGTTTAAATTTGGTTCAGCTTTTTATTATATACAAATGTAATATAAGTAACAATAAGTGTTTATGTGCATTACAGTTATATAGGATCAATTATTAATGTAGGTAGCATGTAAAATAAAATCTGAATAGCAATAATCAACTTCAACAGGTAGTAGCAATATATTAGCCAGTAGTGTGGCAATTAAATTGAAGCTTTTTAGTATCTTTTTAGGACTGAAGCAATTTGTGTGTGTTTGTGTGATTATGATATGATCATAATACTAATCAATCAGTAAACTATATATTTATATAAAAAGAAATTAAGTATACTATGATTTTTCCTGTGTAGTTCACACATAGGGAGAATGATAATACTACAAGTACACAATACAAAGGTCTCCAGGAAGAAAACAAGACCAAATTTGTAGCACTAGCAAAAATGATGGGTTATAACCATCAAATTTATTATCAACTTTTCTCATCATTATGCTGACTAAAATGGCACTGATTTTGTTGCTCAAGGTGAAATAAAACGTAGACCTAAAATTTTCAAGGCTATTTTAGTATCTGATCAACTGTGATTTTTAGTTTAAACTAAACGTAATTGGTAATTTTGCACATGTTTTTGATGCTACAAATGAAACCACGGAACATTATGTGATATAAGCTGTAAAAGGTGGGAATGGGGAAATTGTGCCCCTCAAGATATTGCTGAACTATAGATCCCAGCAACCTTGACCAACATGGGAAGAGACCTGGAATGTAAGGAATTGTAGTTTATAAATATCTATGGCCAAATGCTACAAAGCTCTGTACAGACACATAATTTCTCCTCAAATGTTATAGCAGCTTGCTTAAAAATATTGTAAATCAAAATATTCTTTACTTCCTCTCTCGTCTGCTGGTTGGAATGACATTTGCTTCTTATCCTTATTTTATATTCTGTGCAATTGCATGCTCTGAGTCATAAGTCTACTATCCATCGGGTCATTAAAATGCCATTTTTGAAAAGTCATTCTTGACATTCAACAGCTTATGGAGCAGACAGGGCATAGCTAATTATTATTTCTTTTAATTAACAGAGAACATGAATATCTCTTCTAATAACTATTTGGTTCCTGCTGTCTCAAAAATGAGTATCTCGATGTTTTTCAGTCTCACATCTGCATTCGTTGCCTGTAGGGACAAGAAGGTGAGGTCAGAAACTATGTACACATTGTGACTGTCAGTTAAAGGATTTAGTGAAAAGTTGCATGGAAGAAAATGACTAAAACTTAGGGCTGCTGCTTTTTTAATAAACTCCGCAATGCATTAAATAAAATTTGTTCAATTTACATCTGTCTCCTGAGGCCATATCACTGTCAATCAATATGCAAAGTGGTATTTCTCTGTGCAGGCTATTTCTGAATTTCAGGTTCAGAAGCAACAGCCTGTTGAAAATCAGTTCCTGATGAACAATGGCATAGGCCCTTCTGTACTGATGATCTGAAAAACAGTTCAGCTATCCCTTGTTGGTAGAAGAGTATTCCTGTCTCTAACTGCTAATCCCTATATTGACTCTACAGGGTATTGTGTCTGCAGTCACCTGATTTTCCTCCAAGGTAACAAGTGGCAAATCCTAATAGATTTTACGCATCTTGAGACTGCCCTTCAACAATTTGGAATAAGGCTAAAAAGCACACATTATATTGGATATAAATTCATTATTATGCTAACACCTATATTTTAATTAGCTTCTTTCCTAATAAATTGTTGTGAATTTAGTCCATTAGCCACATCTTAGAAATTCCAAACAAGATGTTGATCTCTTTCTCCTCAAATGTACAATAATTGCATTTGTAAAGCCAGTCACCAGCTGTTTGTCCTTACAGTGCAGCCAACTATGTGTTAGATTCATGTGACTCCTGGATGATTAAGGCTTCTCAGAAGTTGACATGTACTTGGATATGAAGGCACAGCACTCCATCTGATATGCAATTTGGTATCCTCTTGAACTCTTCACTCTAGCTTGAAAGATAGCCCCATTGTATATATGTGTGATGTATGTGTATGGGTAGATAGATACTTTCTTTTGAGAGCAGGCAACAGAATTTTATTTTTAATGTGGGCCAGTGTGCTCACAGTAATAAAATGACAATCAAGGTTATCTTATCTTATCTTATTGTGGCTGGCCTTCTTGAAAACCCAGCTCTTCCTTCAGGAGAAGCGTTGTTTTTATTTTGTTGGTTATTTTTTGTTTTTCTGGTTTAATCTTATGATACCTGCTCAAAGTTACAACTGTGAGTTGGGTAGCCATATAAATTGATTGAAAATAACAAATAAAAATTTCTTTTACTTGTGGAATGATAAAGTTATCTCTTTGTGGAACTCTGTGGATCTCTTTCTGTGGATTAATTAAGAAGCAGAGTTCATTGCAGCTGTAGAGCTCTATTGACACACCTCTCCCATCACCTAAAGTAGAAGGTGAAGAGGAAAGGTTGTGAAACCAGTTCTGCAAGCTCAAACTATTTCCCTGATTGAATCTTGTGCACTACTTTTCTATACAATAAGTGCTCTTTTAGGAGCCATACACTAAAAATACCATCAAAAAAGAGTGAAATCACACATGAACAAAGGACTTCATCACATTGCTAATGACTCAGATTAAATAAGCCTAGTATTTAGGAGAATATAATTTTTTCCATTTCAGAAAGTAGTGGAGCTGTTTAAGTGCTTTCCTTTAATAAAGACTTCCATGGAGAACATAGTATTAAATCATATGTGACAATTAAACCATCTGTCTCATCTAGGTTTTATTAATTCTGATAGGAGACAACTGATTTCTGATTGAATCAACTGGACATATTGTATTTATAATTGTGGCACCATCTTCTGGTCTCTTTGTTGAAAAATTGTAAGGCTGAGAGACTAAGCATTAATGAAACTAAGCTAACTGAAACGAATGGCCTGTGAAGCACCATTACAATTTTAGTTCTCATACAATCGCTCAATGATAAATCAGAAAGAAAATAAGTTATATTACCAAATCTACAGTAGATAAGTCCTGTCTTAGGGTGAATGAATTACAAGTTTTGTAGGACATTTCATTTTATTGCATGCACTTTCAAGGGTGGATCACCACTATTTTTTTCTAGCTCAGCAGCAGCAGCAGCAGCAGAATTGGAAGGAACTTTGGAGGTCTTCTAGTCCAGGGCTTTTCAACCCGTCGTACGCGTACCACAGGTAGTACCTCGGCACTTGGCAGGTGGTACACGTACAGCAGGTTGAAAAGCACATTGAAAAAAAAAGTGTAAAAGTGTAGGCCTGTGGGAGAGTCAGCTGGAGCTGCGGTGTTTGTAGGGCTCTGCTGAGCGCCCAGGATCAGCTCGGGGCTCCAGCTGATTGGCGCACGGCTCAGGCTGACTGGAGCTTGTGTCGCCTGTTTTGCCCTGCAAAGCGGGGCTCATCTGGCGCTCTTGCCCGATGTCATGCCGGCAGCCCCAGCGGGATCAGGAAGGCTCTGAAGGAGGTAGCTGCAGGGGGAGGGGGAAGGCTCCGAAGGAGGTAGCGGCAGGGGGGAGGGGGAAGCAGGATCCAGCCCCGTTGGGATCAGGAAGGCTCTGAAGGAGGTAGTTCTAAAATCGATGGGCTACTGCTAGGGAGGAGAATCAAAATAGGGCAAAACAAGCATAGTCCATCATGGTTTACTGATCGCCAAGTTTTCCTCTGGTTTTCCTGTCCCTTCCTGGGCTATTAAAATCACATTGGCAAGGTCTGTACCGAACATCTGGCTGCAAACTAGTTAACTGGATTTTAGCCTAGCCCCTTGTGCAATCCTAAGCCACATTGTAGAGGTAAGAGGATGTAGTAACAGGAGAGAGCTGCAAAATTGATTCGTTATTTATTCTTGCCTTTAGTAGCAATAACTAGGTTCTTTGATGACTTTGCTAGCAACCTGCAGGATGTGAACTTTCCTTTCCCCCTTGGAGAAAGAATTCAGAAATGCTAGATTTATTTTTCCTGCTAATTACAGTATAATTTGTGGATTTTTTAAGGAGCTGTGAGAAAAAGATGTGTCTGAAAATTAAAGGATGTATGGATTGAGTTGTGGGACAGGAAAGGGAATTACATGGACTTCTGCATTAAGGTGTGCCACTAATATTCTGACTTGACACCTGCATGCTCTCAGGGCCCAAAGAATATCTTCATTCTTCATAGGCTGATATTGTGCATTAACTAAGTTTTTCTGGGTTCTGATTTTAAGGTGAGTATCCTGAGCTACGGAGGCCTTTGATCATCTTCTTAAATACATACTAATAAAATAATGAGGACTAAAGGCTCAAAGGGAAGGCAGATTAGAAAGAACGAGACCTTTTGGGATCTTCAGTTCCCTTCCTGTTAAGAGTTCCTTAATAAGGTTTGCTCTTCCTTCCTAACATCAATAAAGGTGTTTTTTCCAGAAAATATGTGAAGAGCTGTAATTAGCAATTTAACTATGTTTTCTTTTTGGCTGTGTTTTAATTTATATAATGTATGTTTAATCGAGGAAGGCTTGGAGAGGTAGAAGTGGCCAATATGGAGGCTGCATCTTGCCCTCCAGATCTGCCTCCCTTGCAGATCTCTGGAGAGGAGGAGGGGGTGGCAGGGGAGCTGCATGAGGGAAGGCTGCCCCAACAAACCAGCATCCTTACCACGCACAATTAGAAACGGGAATTCCCTTTCGAAAAGAGCCAGCCTCCCTTGTGCAGGACCTGGGAGCGCTGCTCCCCTGCCACCTCCTCTTGCTCTCCAAAGATCCGTCAGGGCAGAAGTTGGACTTGGAGGAAATGGCTTCCTGCAAACTTTCTCCTCCACGCTTCCACATGCAGCAGGGTCATCCCCCACCTCCTGCTTTGCCAGGAGGAGGCACCAGACCGGGAAACACCAACAATGTCTGGGATTGGGAGAAAAATGTCTCCTTTGGAATGCTATGCGCGCGCGCACACGCACACACACACACACACAAACACCATTCCAAGCTTGGAGAGTTTTATCCACATCTGAGCTAGCAAACTGCCAATCATGCCTGGGCTTGGGGAAAAGGCCCTCTCCTTCCTCTGTGGATAAAAGTCCCCAAACTTGGAATGCAGTGTGTGTGCGTGTGCGCTTGGCTGCTAGCAGTTTGGGGAGGTGAGGAGTTTGTGGGACATCGAGTTGTTTCCACATCGAGTTAGCTGATGCGACTTGTTCTGTTCTGACCCAGCTGTCTCGAGTCAGCTGTGTCCAGTGAATGGCGTCGAGCAGGCCACGTCCACCTGCTAGGCGACTGGTGGTACTTGAATATTGCCATATCCTAAAAGTGGTACAATCTCTGAAAAGGTTGAAAAGCCCTGTTCTAGTCCAACCCCCTGCAGAAGCAGGAGACCCTACACCATTTCAGACAAATGGATGTCCTCCAGTGATGGAGCACCCACAATATATTGCTACTTCCAGATGTATATGAATTTTATACAC
The DNA here is from genome assembly GCA_023970755.1 of Azemiops feae. Taxonomy (NCBI): domain Eukaryota; kingdom Metazoa; phylum Chordata; class Lepidosauria; order Squamata; family Viperidae; genus Azemiops; species Azemiops feae. The sequence continues at coordinate 846,829 of JALGBA010003860.1, read as the reverse complement.
CTGAATCTTATTCAGATTTTGACTCCTTATATTCAATAAATACTTCCATTCTGATACAATTTCACAGATATGGCTTTATAGAAAGAGTAGTAACATATACACAGCTTGTAATTGCAATTGATACATATCATTACATTAGAGCAGGATTTTAGTAGCTAAATTTCCTATGTCTTCTCTAGCTAATATAGAGTTTTTGAATATCAAAAAGTTATTCAACACACAACAGCAATCTAATTTCAATTGTGGACACTTTTCTAACGCTGACTATATTTTCCTTCAAATTCTCTGTAAAGTAATTATTGTCCTTATAGCTTAACCAAGTCAGTTTCTCAATAATTTATTATGTGCAATAATTCAACATTTAAATGCTGAGGGTATTGTGAATATCATTTCTTGTGAATATTCATCCCTGATTTCCTTTGGCAACTCTGTAGAAATGCAATAGAAACTTGTAAATAGAGAGAGCAAACTAAGAAAAAAAACAATATCATATTTCTTGGGAATAAAGTAGCCCAGTGAAAATTCGCAGTATCTCCGTTCATCAGTCAATGGTCAACTATATTAGATGGATGGGCTGCTTATCTGACACAGTATAAGGAAGCTTCCTTTATTCCTATGCTGTATTAAAATAAATAAAAATGCCATCCAGTTTCTTATCTTATTTTATATTTACCTTTTTGCTTCTTTTTTTTATCTTTCCACATCAGATTACTGAAACAATATACCATATGGCCAGTTTTTCAAGGACTCTGTTACATTCTTCCATTGCCCACTCTAAATTCAGCTTGTGCAAACCAAACTGCATTCATTAGATTTGATTTCAAAAGAAAACCATCTGGCACTATGGAAAATATTGTTGGAATATATTCAGTTTTAATATATCAGAACATTCTTTTAGCGCATATGCATTAAATAGATCATATATTCCAAGGATCAATTCCAGGACATAGGCATTAATGGTACATTGATGACAAAAGAAAAGATGATTTGTACATTGTGACATCAGAATGCAAACCACACTTTTGTAGTTGGATATTAATATCAATATGTAAGTCATGAGGCTTGTGCCATGATGACACAGCTCAGGTTTCAGTCTCCTCTGTGAATGACTATGCACCAGGGGCTAATTAACTGAGCTCATTTTCACCTGTGAGGGGGAAAAAACAGGAGGTGGTTCCCTATTTCAGAATGGATATTTCTAAAGATCAGTTTGACATAACTATGTAGCTTCTACTCTGTATTATCAGCAAAGTATGATCAGATCTTTTTATTTAGCTTAAATGAACAAGAGATTATTATTTTGATGAGAAAACTTTTCGTTATACATCAGTCCTTTCAAACCTTTGCATTCAAATATACTTGACTTCAGATCCCTGAATGGCAAATATTCATAGGAGTTTATTGTAGCTGAAATCAATATTATTTAAAGGTGAAAATGTTCTTTGCATTCTTCTCTCATTTAAAGAAAAAATTATCAAATGAATTATACAAAGATAAATGTAGGTGATCATATGCTAACTTCCTTAACATTTGTAACCATTTGAACAGAGTGAAATATACTATACATATACATAGCAGATATAAATATAAACGCAGACATACATACACTATATATAAATAAACATCCTGTGATATTATTCAGTGTCAACATATATTTAACAATTCCTTTTTTCACAACAGTTCAATAGCAGTTACTCCAGTTGACAAAATAAAATTATACCTATAGCTATTGATAAATCTATCAGATTTTAAAGAAGTGTAATGATTCCTTTCTGCTTATAAAGGGGTTTCTGTCATATATATATATATTTATTGTTGCATATTTATGTACATTTCAAAAGTTGTAAAAAAAACAGATCAAAATCAATCTATATATACTATCAAATATTTCAATTATATTTTCAGAGAAAATCTTTTTCAAATAAGGCACATATATTTAAGGTAGACTTTACCTTTGATTATTAGTTTTAAGCCCAGCTTAAACATCAATAATTAAATGCATCCTTACATCTAACGTAATGGATTTTTCATTGGCGAAAGAGATTAAATCTTTTTATACCAACCATATGGTTGCCTATCCCTTTCTGAATGCAATTTAAGAAGGCTCTACCAACACTGAAGCTATGTAAAGAATCACCTGCATTTATATCTATACGCCGAAGCTGTAACATTGGCTTTTCCGGTGCTAGTCCATATTTTTGAAATATTCTGTTGAAGAAATAAATGTTGGTACTTTCTTTTTGGATTTTAAGACCTAAATATTTTTTTTATTTCAGTGAGCGCTGAACTATTTGAAGTATTGAAACTGTTTTATCTGAATCTCCCATTTAATATTGTTTTAATTAATGATTGTTAAATGCAATTTTAGATGTTTATGTGATTCTTTTAGAATTTAGCTCCTCTACACTGTAGTCATTGGAAAAATTCTTCTTGAGCTCATATTTCTCTATAATGCTACTTAGCATCAAATTTAATTTGCTTGTCTGAAGAAAAAAGACAATGTAGAGAAAATGTTACATTAGAGGGGAAAAAATAAAACTGTTTATTTTATGCAGTATATAATAAAGTATAATGCAATGGCTAGATCTGTTTCTGCAGTCATACCCCTACGGATACATTTCCAAAAAATCTACACAGTGGATAATGAAAAATCCCTGAAGAATTTCCATTTTATTTTATCATGAGCCATGATTCATTTTAATCGGACTGTTTAATAAGTCAACAAATGGGCCTCTTTAACAAACACAGCTCTGAATCCTAAGCAATGATTTACAAGTCACGGTTACTGTGTTTGCATACCAAGCTAAGGTAAAAGCAAACAATCGTATAATGATTTACCAGAATATACAAATCTAGAGATTGTAAATATGCTTTCCCTCAAGCATGTTACCTTCTCTGTATTATTTCTTATAACTCCTAAACAAAAGATATTAATCCAAAAAGAAGCAAGCAAACACACAACTCTATATCTGTCCGCTATCTTTATTTGTCCTTTTGAATTCTTTTTTCTTTCCTTATCGGTGTAATTAGAGGAGGAAGGGGAAAAATGCAACCCCTGATCATTATAAAAACAGTCTGATCTTGAATATAAAAATGGAAAGATTCTAAAATAAAAAAATGAATAGCAAAGTTCCTCTGTCTCTCCCATGCTATAAAGACTGAAGCTGGCAAAGTAGGAACCACAATGACAAAATTAGAACACAGAAAGTTTGCCGTCTGATTTGTATTAAACAAGGGCACAAAATATTTAACTGCCTTTGTAATAGGAAATTTGAGTACAGGTATATCTATTAGCTTTCAGCCAATCAGTCTTTATGAGATTTTTGAGTTATATTTTTCATGACCTTTTGAACATTTTTTGGTCATTTATTTGGACAATTTGCACATTTATTCTAAGGATTTTGTTCTCCAGTCTTTCAATGCCTTTGTGGCCACAACCTCTATATTTGAACAGTCTCTATTAGGGATATTTGGGCTATTATATTTTCTCAGATGGAATTCAGATAGATCTAGGTCAGGGGTAGGCAATCTTGGCTCTTTTATGACTCATGGACTTCAACTCCCAGAATTCCTGAGCCAGCCATGCTGAGGGGAAAGGGAGAGGTTTCCAAGCTGAGCCATGCTGGCTCAGGAATTCTGGGAGTTGAAGTCCACGAGTCATAAAAGAGCCAAGGTTGCCTACCCCTGATCTAGGTAAATGTAATTTATTCTATTTGGGGGGAAATCATATGGCATCTGTAATGTTTTTAACAACAAGTTTTGAGTTCCCCAAAGAAAAAATTTCAGCTTTGTTTCCATCTTACTGAAGGGAATTATCTTTCAAGGTCTGAGCTGACCACAAACATTTGGAATACAAACATCTCAGATACAAGGCCAGGAGGCACACAATTCTTTTCTCATTTTCATTTTTGATTTTTTTAATCTTAGCAGTCCATATATTATTTAAAATCTTCCTTCTTTTTGTGTTCTTATAGGTAGGTCACCATGACAGCATCACCCTTCACTTCCTTATCTTAAATACTGAACTCTGTAACCAATTTTACTTTCAACTGTTGGATTATTTGATGTGACACTGTTGCATCATGATCCCTAAACAAAGTTCAGTATTTAGCCGCAGTCTAATTGGATGAAGTCCTCTCAAAACTGCAGAAGCATTCTTTAAGCCTGGCATTTAAGGCTTAGACAAGTAAATTGACTAACAGAGAAGGTACAGAGTATTTGACTTCTAAAAGACCACCTAAACTAACCAAATCTCAATTGTTTACCATTATTTTTTTATATACCTCAGCAAGTAAGTATTCTTGAGCATCCAGAAAATATCAAGCTCCCATTTTAAGATTTTATAGGTGGCAAGAATGTTGAACCATCTAGGTACAAAAAAGTTCAAACAATAGAAAGTTTGATCTTGGAAATAATTTTATGTTTAAAAAACAATGCAAAAAACAGCATACCAGGAGGATGGTGTTGTAATTCCCAAAATATACGATAAATAAAAATAGAGGTTTCTCCTTTAGATCATCAACTATCTAAATGTATACCAGAAACAAGTTTAATTTTCAGTGACAAAACAGTAAAAAGGCAAAATAATTCTCCTTGAGTTGTGTTGTATTCCAATGAAAGGTCCCCGTGCCTTTTGGACAACAATTTGGAAATGGTTTATCACTGCCTTTTGTGAAATTTTTAAAATATCCCAATCTAGTTTACAGTCCTGGAATTTGCCAGTGGTCTTCTGTCCATGTAGTAGTTAATATATATATATATATATATATATATATATTGCAATCGTTCAAGGTTGGCTATATGCTGCCACCTGCTGTTAACAAAAGCACAAGGCAACTCCACAACCAACCATGGTTTTTCATGACTGTTATCAAGGATTCAAGTAGTTCAGTTAGATGAAAGATGAACAAAGGGAACATTGCTTCCAGACAATAAATCATTTACATACTTATATCTATTTCAATATATTTTATATGATTTATTAATGTAATGCATGTATTAACTATAAATTCTAATGCATTCAATTTTAAATTTTAAAGTATCTATTCCTGTTTCCGTCATGAAATATAGCAAATTCTCATAAATAGCCCAGTTATTATATTGTGCAGACTCTTCCTTAGACAAAATAATTTTTATTAGATGTGCTGTATAAATGTGACTATTTTGATCTAACAAAAACGATTTACCAAAAATCTATAAAATCAAGTTAAAGGAAATAAAATTCAGCAATAAATCAATATTCTCAAATCTTAAGCAGGGCAATTCTCAGATCTACAATTTTTAAAGTTAAGGAAACAAAATAATTTCATGAATATATTAATTTAGGTGCTAGTTAGAGCTACCATGTGTAGGCAGTAAAACCTACTATTAAGTTTTACAATTACTAGGTTCAAGTTTTCTGCATCTATTTGCTCCCATTCATTGATCATCCAGATTTCTGCAGCCACAATAAGCTAACCCTATGTTAAAATAAAATAATGTAAGTTTAACATAAATTTATTTCAATGATTTATGAACTATATTCGCAATTTTTGCCTGATTGGGTAGTATTTCAATGTGATTAAAAAAAAAATTAATTCTAATCCCAGAGGTGGGATGAGATGAGGTGGAAATGGTTTTGAGATTTGTTTCACAAAAGATTTTTTGCTATGAGAAAATGGAGTACAGCCCACAATATCAGTTTCAAAAATCATATCTTCACCTCAAAGAATATATTTATTGTGTACCACTCACTTCCCACCATTCCTAATCTGTCCTAATTGCTCCATGTCTGGTAAAAACAAGTTTGGAATTCAACCAGACAAAAAACTTAGCAAGATAAAGGATTTACTTATAAAATAATGCAAGTTTGTCTTTCCTGGCATTGAACCTATGTTGATATTATTATATGAATGCAGATATACATAACTGGAAAATACAATTGTTTGAACCAAATATAATATATAGAACATATTTTGCATTCTAAACTGTCACTTTTAAAAAAGGATCCTTAAGGCATATATGCTGATGAATAACCACAGATAATTAAATAATGGAATGAGTTTTCTGTAGTAGTTAAGGCGTCGAGCTAAAAACTAGTATGGAGACTGTCAGTTCTAGTCCAGCCTTAGGCACAAAGCCAGATGGGTGACCATGGGCCAGTCATTCTCTCTCATCCTTAGAAGAAGGCAATGGCAAACCACTTCTGACATACCAAGGAAATTGCAGAGACTTATTCAGGCAATTGCCGCAAGTAAACACTGACTCAACAGCAATGTAAACAAAAGTGTTTATCTAACAACATAAGAATTGTGCTGGTTCTCCTACACAATACAGTATGCATACTTTTATAAAAAGTCATAGTATATTACGTTGCAATGACCAGGTTCAAAATTTCATTAAATCACAGTTTGTTTAACTATGGTTTCATGAAAAAACTACCCCTAACGTATTCATATATTATGCTAAATCACCCACAATAGCTGAATTCACATAGTAAGCCAAATAAGTGATCCATCTGTCTTAGCATTTTGTCAACACTACCTGGGCAACACTTCCATGTTTTTACTTGCCAGGAATTTAACCAGAGATCTGTATGCAAACTATGTGCTCTACTGGTGAATTACAGCTATTTGAAGTTTCTCTTATTATTGCCTCTTTTTTTAAGCTAAAAAGATCCAAACATAACCTTTCTTTTTGGAATTCATACTTTGTTTTTCTTTGAATCCCATCTATATTCTATGGACAATTTAGGCAACTCACGTATGATAAAAGTACACTAATACAGAAAAAACCCCAAGAGAAAATCATTAAAATAGATGCACAAAAATATTAAAATGATACTAAATATTTTAATCATTTAAACAAGAAAATCTTATGAAAGTGAGTTGCTCCAGATCCCTAAATAATAATTTTGTGGTTTTCACTACGTGTTTCAGTACTTTTTTGAGATGTAATAACCAGAATAATACAGAATGCCAATATGATTGCACCATAAATGCAAAACAGCATTAGCAGCTTTTTTTTTACATAGACCAGAATTTGTCTTTTTCATACTCAACATACTCAATTGATGTTTTTACAGGAATTGAACAATCCTCAGAATTTTTCACTCATTCAATTTCTGCTAGGTCTAAAATAATAATGATTTCCACTATTTTTTCTGGAGCAGTATTACCTTATATTCTTTTTCCAACAATGATATTAACTACTTGAGAGACAAACAAATAAAAGTGCTTCCAAAAGCATTAGTTTCAGAAGATAATCTTTTACACCAAACAAATTACACAAAATTCAATTCCACTAAAGATACACCCAAAAATCAAGACAGAAAGAGAAGTACAAAAGAATATGTATGGTCTGCCAACCATCATTATCCACTGCAATTAAGAAATGTTATGGGTTACTATATAAGCTCTGTTCTGAAGAAAAATATATAAATGGGGATAAGTTCAGTAGCTTTAGTATAATGTCAAAATAATCTTACCTAGTATAAATCCAATGAAACCTGGTCCTTCCCTCTTATCAGTTTATTTCTATTTGATCTGACAAGAAAAGCTGTTCTTGTCATCGGAGGTAGACAGAGAACAGACTAAAAATCTAGTTTTGGATTTATTACTGACAATGTTATCGTTTAGATTATTTCTTTTTGGCTGCTACTTGCATTACCTTCTTGTGGATTAATATGAATCATAAATGCATTGTTTATTATTGGCAATTAAATATTTTAATTGTATGTTTTGATATTTCAGTGAATGTTACATATTGTGTACTTGATTACATCATGCACTTGTTCATAAATTATCTTGAAATGTTTACATTACATAAATGTCTCTTAGGGTGTTGTACACTGTTTTGAGTATAGACAGAAATTGATTATGAGACCTCAAAAGCTGTTTGAGGTTCTTTGGAAATTTTAAAAGGTATTAATAATGCATACTGCTTTCTGTGCTTATTTCTGGTCGACCTTATCACTTACATCATTGCTATATACTTAAAGCAAAAGTTTTTCTCTAAAACTATTTTAATATTTTTGAAAGGTATATAAAAAGCTAGCTAAAAGCACAAGTAACATTATATGAATAATACAGTTAATCGGTTCTTGATTTAGAAACTGATTTCAACAAATATTTGTTAGATTGCACTTAAAATTACAACAATTTAACATTTTAAATCACAATTAAAAAAATGTCATTTTTCTTTTTAAAAAAGAAGTAGCTTACAATATTGGCTCATCAATTGGTAATGAACAATCACCAATGTTCTTCATATCCACACAGATTCAAGCAATTGTGCAATACTCTGTCTCAATTGTTAGCATTATTTCTGTGTAACTATAACATTCACCTCATAATATCTCAGATAATAATGTAAATTTTATCAATAGAAGGTAAGAAGTGAAGAGAGGAGCTATGGGCTTCCCTATGGTGCCAACCTGTCTGTGGATTTTATTCCCTTAGAGGAGTTCACTTAACTCTGTGCCTGCTATCTTTCACTGGCCTTTTAATTTAAAAAAGTATTTTGTATTGTTAATTTTTAACTTTATTTTTATACTGTTTAAAATATTTTTTTTATTATTGTGTTTATTTCATTTTTCTATTTTTAACTTTAATCATGCTGTTGAAATGAGTATTATGGCACAAAATAGATTATTCTGTATGTATTGCTTTAACAAGGAAAAAATCAAAGTTTTCATCAGTATCTGTCAGTAACCAGACATGTTACTTTGCCTGAAATGAATCTGAAAATAAAAGCAATGATTTCTGCAATACATTGTTGTTGTTACCAGTAGTATTTATACAGAACTTGTTATTACTATCTATATTATAGTCATCATTTCTTAACCTTGTCAGCTTTCAGAACTATGATCTTAAATTCCCAGAATTTTTTGCTGGCTGGGGAACTCTGGGAGTTGAAGTCTACACATCTGAATGTGGCCAAGGTTGTGAAACACTAACATAGATAATTTAAGAGGTTAAAACTAAGAAGTCAAGGGAAAGATATTTGATTTAGTGAAACTTCTATCAACTTGGATGCAAATAATTTTTGGCAATTCCCCTTCCAACTTGTCCTCCTTCAGGTCATTCTTTGCCATAATTCAAAGAAGGTCCTAACCTTTTGGAGCAAATTTCAAGGCACCACAGGATGTAAACCTCTCTTTTCTTCTGATAAAAGCCTTCACTAGATAAAGTATCATACTATCAGCAAAAGGATATCATTTTGGATATCATCCAAGGCTTTCAAATTGCATGAAATGGAAAATGATGTCATTCTTGGATGAGATTTTTTTCTGACATTTCATCCATTAATTATTTAACAAAAACATTACAAGATGCCATTAGTGTAACTGACATATATACAAGCATTCAGAGTTATGACCATACCTGATTAACATAATAACTATGACAATCCACAAAAGAAAGCAATTAGTAATACTATGCAGAATTGTTATTGATTCAGTATGGTGTAATGTTATTAGAAGTAGCATTTAAAATCCTCAAATAAAACATACAAAAATAGATTGTCATCAGATTAATTTATAATTCATATTCTTTTTTCATCTTCCAATACCATAAGAATCTTTTATTTCTTAGCTTTGAATGTGGCAATTCCTTTTTCACTTTAATTTGTATAATCCCCCCCTCAATTCCAGGAGCATGTGTTAAAGATTAGATATCAAGGAGAAATGCAGCTAATTGAGATAATTGTAGATTTCTGGCTATAGTGTAATACAGATATTTATCAAAGCTCACTTTGACTATACTACTCAACAAGCTATTCTATCCATTCTATCTGCAAGATAAGAACAAATAAATACAAATTACTTTGTAGAAATACATGCATTCTAATGTTTTTTTAAGATTAGAGGTTGACATAAGAACCTTGAAAATGATAGACAAATTCTAACTACTACCCAAAGTTTTTTCAACTCTCTTATATAGATTATTTCCTATCCAACAGAACTACAAAGTTGTCACAATCCTACATCGTCATATGCCACAAATGAAACGGTGAGAAGTGTTCAAGGCACTAATGATGACATTTTTAATCTGTAAGTATAAGCTCCCTTAAATCGATAATTTCAAGTATCTTAAATAAAATTAATACAATACACAGTGATAATCCAATTATACTTACAGTGTAGCTGGAATCAAAAACCAGATACCTGCCTTATTCTTCGTATTAAAATATAATCTTACAGTCTTCTTAAGTACCCATATTTATCTGCAACAAAAAAGGTAATACAAAAAGAAATATAATTTTGCTAAACAATTATTCTCTATGGCTTAACAAAAACAAAAGTTAAATTGAAAAAGAATTAAATATACTTTTTTAAAAAAGGTGCTCTCCATCTTGATGATTTTCTAAATTTTTGCATATCTTTATTATTTGCATTAGTAGATTTTTGTGTGAATATTTCTGATATATAAAGGAGAATAAGTGAATAAATAATATCAAAGTTTTGTGCTTATTTTATTAGTTTCATCATCCAATATGTCGTGCCAATATGAAAAAATAATCACTCTCTTGGATTTAGTAGCTGGGTCTACAATTTTTAGCTGCAATAACTATAACCAATGGATTCCTGTATGGTATTTGGTAAGCAACTACTAAACTTGCTGAATAAGAATTATGGTCATTCTTCCCTGACAAACTGATTTAATTGTAACATCCGGACACTTTTTTATATCTTTTTTAAATCATTCATTTTAGATCTTGCTATAATCTTTCTAAGGGATTTTGGTCTAGATTTTCAGTTGACCATTCCAAATTATTATATTTGTTCTTCTTTGTCAGTTTCTTGGGATCTTTGGGATCATGGCTGTGTGACCTAATTGGGCTTCACTTTATGGGCAATGAGGGTATGTTATCCAGGTGCCGTGGCAACAAAGCTTCCCAAATTAAGGCACTCTTACTTTCATGTTTGATAGCATGAGGTTGTTACTATGGAACACAGAGTAACTAATACCAAACAATATGAGTAAATAATACCAAACAATATCAGTAAAGCCTGAAAAGATTCACTTTTGGCTCATGTGTTTACAGAACATTTTTCCAGAAATATGGAGAATCATCCTGACCAACTTTGAGACAAGACCATTGCTCTTAATGAGTCATGGCTTTTGCATTGCTACTATCTTAAGAATCCCATTTTTACCCAGTATTTTTCTGATGGTAGAGTCATTCTGTCTTTAGCAAAGGCAAAATGTTTCTATGGTGTTTAGGTTCTTTGTGTTTACGTTGACAATTTTATGTTGCAGTCTTGAAGTGACTGACAAAACAGCCACTTTGGGAAGATTTACTATTGTTATAAATTTTCCCATTTTAAGATAATGTCTCTGGTTGTGGAGTGGTGGAGACCCGCAATTTTATAAATAGTTTAACAATCTAAATTTAGTAATTAAATCTAACAAGAATCAATTACTTTTCTACAGAATCTTTGGAAGTTTCTTTTAAGTGAGACATGAATCTGCTAATAACTTTATTGTGTTGAGAGGAACTAACATTCATTTCATTTATAGAGAGAAGGGTACCCCCAAAGTGTCAGCCCTGTGAGGTAGTCCAGACAGGAAGGTCTCTCAGATGAACTAATTCTACTTTATTGAAGGCTACCTTAATAGAATCATGGAAGTCTGACCACTATGTTTCTCCCTTGTCATATATACTGCCCAAGAAACTATGAGAGTCCCTTCTGAGATATTTGCCATGCCCACATTCCTGCTGCGTACTAAGTTACCTCTTATCTGACTGTTCCCCTGGATGCAGTTCTTCTCCTTGTCTCTCAAGGTCTTTCCTGCATACCACTACCACTGGTCCTATTTATCTTATTAATTAAACTGAACTGGGGGAATTACTTCACACTGGTAAATCTGCTGGATAATTTTGTTTATGAAGTAAAAGAAATATGTATGAACACTGCTCATTCGGACTCCTTTTATGTATACTACAACACACATGAAACTTTGAAAACATTCAGCGGGAAACATGCAAAAACTCTTCTTCAATACAATTACATTAGAGTATTGATGAAATTTTGCTTATGACAAAGATACTTGTTCTGAAGTAAATACATATAAACAAATTTTCAGTCTAATTATATATAAAGATATACAACAAAATGCATTTGATTTTTTTAATACACAATAATAAATGTTAAACAAGTGAAAACTACTACAATCTTTAAAGGTACTTTTGTGCACCAACTTATTGCTTTTAATGGAATCAAAAAATAACATTATTCATTCATGAAATGGTAAGAACTATTGATGTTAAGTGTGATCAATTACTCCTTTTATCATTTTAATAGCTACATTGAGTTACTGAGTAAAAAAATTAATAGAAGCATAGGGCTACAGCACTATAGATGTTAACTTTGCCAAAGTCTGCAATATTACAGATCTAATACTTTTTAAAAGCCAACCAACACAATAATTTAGAAAAATTAACAAATGCAGACCCTGACCCAAATAATATCAACGTTGCACGTTATATGCATTTATTTTTACATTGGCTATAAATGTGTTGTAACATTCAGCATCACTTGCTTCCAAATATGACCAAAATCAGTCTGTTCCAGTCTAGACAGAACACTTTAAGATTACCCTATTTAGGAAAATGCATTAAAATATTATTAGAAATGGCTGATGAAGTCACTTCCTTTTCACTATTTAAATATAGATTAAACTATTTATAAAGGCACATAAGTATAAAGTACGTCCAAAAATAAGTTAACTGGCACACATATGGCAGTCTTTTCTCAGGCTTTGCTTCAAACCAAGAGAGGGCAGCATTGGTCACCCACAAACATCCAATCGGTCCTCTTTTGAATACCGAAGAAAACAAACAAACAAACCACCTTGACGGGAATGCTATAATTAAATAGCAATTTTCAAAGCACCCACCCCCACCCTCCCAGATAATAAAAAAGGAAAGGAAAGAAGCACCCCTTACTGAAGAAAGAGAAACGGGCTTTTGTTATTCTGGGTGTCATGGATGGGGCAGAAAAAGCAGAGGCAAGCAGGGAAAGCAGGAGAACATAGTGCGACACGTGGGGCAAGTGAAGAGTTGGGACAGAGAAGAGGCGCGCTATCACCGAAGGGGGCACGGCAGGTGGTGCTACTGAAAAGCCAAGTCGAAGAGGAGAGCGGCCGCTTTTAAACTCCACCCGGGAGCGAAGCGCAAGGAAAACGGAGGGCACCTGCTTGATGCCCACGGGCTACCCTGCCCCATTCCGGGTGGACATCGGGGAACTTTCCCCAGAGCTCCCAAGGAGGCCCCGAGAGCGGAGGAAGGGAGAAGCGGAGGACCGCCGGCAGCCTCCCCCACCTCGGTCCCCGCTTCCTAGGCGCGGCTCTCACCCCCCCATCCTCCCTCACCCTTGGAAAGAGCCGCGCACTCGACTGGAGTTTCGTCGTGTGGACGCCGCCAAGAGCGGGCGAATCCCTGCCCAGCCGCTTCCCTTCACTCACCCTCATCCCGTAGCTGTTGGCGGCGGCGGTGGGGATGATGGAGGAGGAGGAGGAGGAGGAGGAGGCAACAACCGGCTCGTCTTCCTTCCCTCCCTCCTGTCAAGTGGCACCCGTTCCCCACCCTCCTGACGTCGCGTTGACAGGATCCGCCCATCATACACAGAGCCGGGCACCGACTCCCTCCTCTCACCTGGGTCCTTCTGCCCCTTTCGTAATGAGGGCGCGGGAAGGCGAGCGGGCGGGCGCGGGAAACGGGGAAAGCGGCGCGTCTTTGCTTGGCCCAGGATAACCTCGGTTTACGATCGCGTCCGCACGCGCGCAACCCCTTTGCTCTGCCTCTTTGTCTTCGACTTCGCGCTCCTGCCTGCTTGCCCGGCCGCCCGACCGCTTCAAAATTGAAACGAAAGAACAAAGAAGGCTGTGCCATTCCTCCTAGAGAACGCGGTTTATTGCACTTGCGCCATTGCTGCACGTGGCGCTTTATACCGGAACATAATAAACAGCAGCCCAGATCCGACGACCAGCTTGTCGGCGAAAATGCGATTCGACAATGCCCAGGGGGAGGTGAGGTGGGGGTGGAGAACAGGACCAGTTCCTATATTTTTATTTCACTTTGTCTTTAAAGTGCTGATGGTAGCATTCTAATCCCTCGCACCAAATCCCATAATCCCAGCAATCCCGTGAAGTGGATAAATTAATCTGCCCAATTTATCTTTTCAGATTATGCCAGAAAGTAAATTAAATAGAACCAATGAAACATCGGGCACTTCTCAAGCTGGCTATCATACTTCCTGAATTTGAGGTCAGATAATTCAGGTTTTAAAATGCCACCATAGGTTATTTTCTGGTTGATTTTCAAATAATTATGTTGGGATTCCTGACTTTTTAAACTTTAACGGCTTTATTCTTTCAAAAGAAAGTCTATGAGTCAAAGACAAAGTCTCAGGAGAAGGCATCAAAATACCTTCTTTTTCGTTTTGAATACAAAGAAGAATGTAAAAGTTGACACTATGACCAGCACTGTTGTTAATGGGATGCGCTGTATTTTGTTTGTTTGTTTCCAATTTCCTTTTGCTCTGTTTGCCCTTAGTGCTACCTGAGCTGAGCCAGGCTATAAAGTTCTATGGATTTCAAAGAATACAGAATAGAGGATGCCACAAAGCTACAAAGAACGGAACTTCCTACAGGAAGGAACTCTATTACCTTCCATAAAAGCTCATGTTGCTTATACTCCGTGGCCTATAACAGTTAGTTGGATGGTTGCCTAACAACCTGAAGGAAGTGGCAAATAGGGAAGTGTGCTCTTTCAATCCTGCTTGCATTTTCCCACTAGAAACTAAGCTGTCAGAGTGCATTTACCAACCACATGTTCCTATTTGGGCATTTTCAAAACCAACAGAATGGTGAAGATAAATTATGTAAAAGGACGCAAGATTTGCCTGTGTCCCTCAGTCTGTACTACTCCAAAAACTGAACAGAACATGACCAAGCTTGGTGTGTGGAAAAAAACCAAGAAAAGATAGATCAGGGATAAAAAAAAAATGAGGTTGGCCAAGCTAGAAGCTGTCTAAAAAAAATCTCCAAATTTGCCAATGCATTCTTCTGGAAAAGGGACTTAGCAGCAGCTTGCAATACTGATGATCTGCTAATCCCCTCTCCCTCCCTCCCTCCCTCCCTCCCAGTCTTTCTCCTGGTCACATGACCTACAGCAGCATATATTGCAGTGATGGCGAACCTTTTAAAGACTGAGTGTCCAAAGTGCAACCCAAAACCCACTTATGCATTGTCGAGTGCCGGGTGGGTGTGGCCCATTGGCTGGGTGTGGCCCATTGGGTGAGCAGGCCCATTGGGTGGGCGTGGCTGCGGTGGTAACGGTAGACTGGGTGGGACTAAAAAGTTCAATCAATCAATTCCAACTTTGCAAGATCTTTTTTTTCCCCGCGAGAAGTTGAAATTGACTGATTGAACTTTTTTTTTTGCACACGGCGGCGGCAGCCTAAAGTGAAAAGGTTTTATAAAACCCAGCTTGAAGGCCTAGGACTGGGGCGACGGCGCGCGTGCCCACAGAGAGGGCTCTGAGTGCCGCCTCTGGCACCTGTGCCATAGGTTCGCCACCACTGATATATTGTATCGCTCTGCCCTGTGATTTCCAAGTGTGCATACATATACACAGAGATAGATGCAACATATGAGAAAGGCAGAAACCCCCAGAAGCATATAAAGAGACAACACGTATGCACCAACTCTGTGTAGTCCCTGGAGAGAAAGTTTGTGCACCTCTCCTCCCACCCCAACACATGTCTTTGTTATCTAGACACTAGAGGCAATATAAAGACCTCTTTGGCTTGCTGGTAAAAGGAGGCAAAGAGAATTTAGGCACATACGTTCTGCATGCTTTTTTAATCTTGTTTAAAATACAACATGCAATGTAAGATGCAATCCAAGACAACTGTAACCCACACTTATAACAAGAACATCAGGAAAAAAAATACATTACTAAGCAAGTTGAAAGCAAGGGTGTTTATACAGTGTTTTTTAACAAACACAAAAATTGACAAAACCAATACTGTCGGGTATATCATGTCACAGGTTGGAAAGACTCACTCCTTCGTTCCTTAACACAAGTAAATTTAAATGTAGAACTATCAGTACATTTTAAGGTGATAAATGCTGTTAAATAATTGAATGCTTATCAGCCTCTGATGATATTAAGATTATAGAACCCAGAGAAGAATTGTCTTACATTTAATAAGTGTAGTATTATTATACACATAGTATTAGAATGGATGTTGGGAAAGAGGAATGACTTGGTAAAACTGGAAGGTATCGGGCCTAAGCATATAAATTCAAACACATTGTCTAGCTTGGAATATTTCATTAAGCAAATGGAAATGAAGACAACCTAAAAGAGTCTTAAGTTGAAAAATAAGATGTTCCTCTTAAAACTACAGATGGAGGAATAATGCCTATTTTGAATTTGTCTGCCACATGATACACTAAATATAAAAAAAACCCTCTAGGATAGGGCTTTTCAACTGTGGCACGCATACCACCAGTGGTACTTTGGCACATGGTAGGTGGTACGTGACCCTCCTAGACAAGTGTAGCGGGGGAGGGGAATGAACTGAAGTGACCCACGCCTGAGGGAGAGGCAGCTGGAGCTGCAGGACTGTCGGGGCTCGGCAGAAGTCCTAGGAGCGCCGGCAGGGCTCCAGCTGATTGGCGCTTCTGGAAGCAGCGCGTAGCTGGAGGTGAACTGAAGATAAAAGGGGGGGAGGAAACGATATAAAAGGAGGTGGTTTTGGCAGGAAAGGGGACAGAGAAGAAGCTGTGGAAGGAGAGCTCAGCAGGCAGGGAGAAAAAAGAGACAGGGAAGCTGTTGCTGGAAGAAAAGGTCCCCTGGTTTTCTCCAGCCAGGAGAATGCAATCAGTGCTGATGAAATGAAAAGCCAGGAGACGAGAATGTTGGAAAGGAGGTTGGTTTATTTAGTTCTGGGTCAGCTGGCAGTTGATTGGGTTACCATAAGGATTTTTGTACAGTTTTTACAGCGTTTTGTAATTCAGAGGCTCGGTTTGTGTGCTTTGGTTATTGAAATATTTTAGTCTGTATCACAAAGGCTAGCAATGAGTCCAAAATGTTGGCTTCCATAGGTTTAATTCCTTTAAACAAATGTAATTAGTTTTACCCCCTTATCTTGAGTCTGTCTATGGCTTTTAGCAAGTTTTCTTTGTAGGTAAACAGGCTTAAGCAATTGCCAGAGACTTTCAGGCTCCAGTGACAAGCTTGAGGCAGTTTGAAGAAAAAAAAACCCGGAGTTTGGTATTTCTTTATTCTGGGAGGCTTTTGTGAGCCTTTCTTGCTTTTCGCTTGATTCCTGTGTCTTTAGGGGTACAGTGAAGGGACTGGGGGGAGGGTGCATTCTTACTACACTATGGAAGGAGAGCTCAGAAGTCAGGGAGGAAGAAGAGAAGAGGGAGAGAGGAAGAATGGCCGACCAGCCAGCTGGTGATGCATATTAATAAATATAGATAAATTCATCATACATTTGTCAGTGCAAAGGGAAAGTGATTCAGAAAGGAACTGCCACCGAAGAAATTAAAACCGGTACCTTTTTCCTTTTTTTCTACAGTTTGTAACATTTTATTAGATTATAGAATAAAATACAAAAATACAAAAACAAATAGTAGGACACAGTGGGGAGGAAAAAGGGGGGGAAAGTGAGGGGGAGAAGGAAAAAAGAAAAGGCATTGACTTCCGACTTCCTCTGTTGCAGTAGAAGGAAGTATCAACATTGAACCTCAACTTTTTACTTTTCCATAATATTATAAACTAGCCATTTCTATAACAACAAACAAATCTAATCAGTAAAACCCAAAATCCCCCCCCTTTTTTTTAGTTATCAAGTTTTTGACACCTTGCTAAGCTCAAATATTGTCATGTCCTAAAATATTGTCATGTCCTAAAAGTGGTACAATCTGTGAAAAGGTTGAAAAGCCCTGCTCTACAGGGCTTTTCAACTGGTGGTACGCGTACCACTTGTGGTACATTAACGAGTGGCAGGTGGTACGCAGCCCTGCCTAGCCAAGTGTAGTGGGGGAGGGAAAGAGCCAGCACAGGCAAGGACTTACTGTGAGAGAGTCCTCTGGAGCTGCAGAGGCACGGAGGAGAGAAGGAGGGAGGGAGGGAGATGGAAAGTGGAAGGATTCTTATGTGCTTTTGTGACTTTGAAGTTCTGGGATTTGTGCAATGTGGGCTTTGTGTTCTTAAGGAGTGTTTGGCAATTTCTATTTGGCTGATGTCTCGTGTTAGCTTCTATTGCTCTGCTATTAGCTGTAAGTTTTGCTTCAAGGGATTTTGAAGTATTTTTCTCCTGAATGGATTTTGCCTGTAGCATTCCTTTACTTATGAATGGAGCCATTTGGGGAGGCTGCCTTAGCCGGCAGCCAATACTTACTAGTTGTTTTTTTTCTTCCTTAAGTGCCGGCTGCGCTTCTTAACTTTCCTTTCTAGGCAGTAGCTAATTCTTAAAGGGGAATGTGCCTTTTTAAGCTAGTTCACTCAGCAGTTTGTCTTTTCTGTCTCTGGAGGCATTTTCTTGTTTGATGAATATATGGAAGAGAGAAAATATGGGGGGGTTCAAAGTCTTCCTTCAGAAGGAGGTGGGCATGAGAAAGAGGGAGGGAGGGAAGTCCCGCCTTAGCACTTGGCCACCAGCAGCCCTGCCATTGACTTTGCTTGTCAAAAGGTTGCAAAAGGGGATCACATGATCCTGGGACACTGTGATCAGCATAATTATGAATCAGTTGCCAAGCATCCAAATATAAATCACATGACCCTGGGCATGCTGCAATGGTCATAAGTGTGAAAATGGTCATAAGTCATTTCAGTGCAATTGCAACTTTGAACAGGGGTTGTTTTTTTTTGGTCATCAAGTTTTTGACACCTTGCTAGGTGGTACTTGAATATTGCCATATCCTAAAAGTGGTACAATCGGTGAAAAGGTTGAAAAGCCCTGCTCTAGGACATCAGGACAAGGCTGGTACTACATCTGGCAGGGTTTCTGCAGGTTTCTAGTAGATCTTTATATGTGTTAGAGCTAATAACACATGGTCATCAGAGGGTAGCATTCTTTTTCTGCTATCCTTGGATTATTTTTTTGCAGCTTAGATCTGCTAGACCTATAAGCAAGCCTCACAGGTAAAGGGTAAAAGATGAGAGATTATAGGGAATGGTTAGTAGCCTGGTGTTCTGCATAAGAAATTATTAATGCCATTGGACATATAGTGAAACATTGTTCAGCAAAGGGGAAAAAAGTGAGAACATTAGACAGGCTTTGCACTATACGGCAAATATAAATCTGTATTTAAAAATACCATTTAATTAAGCAAAGGAACACTCAGGGATGAGTTAAAAGGTTAAAAACAAACACAGGCTGTTAAGAATATTGATTTCTGGGACTTTCTTTCCAGAACATTATGAAATATTGAAGAATGCCATGTGCTTGATCATTACAGATTTTCAGAATGTGTTGATTTGCTCCAACCCACATGCACAAGATTGTGCTAGCATGCACAGGCAACTTTTTGCATGATTAAGTATATCACATATAACAAAAGAAATAGTCTGGTAAAGAATTGTTTTTCCTTTCTTTACATGTTTATCCATTATTTTATTTATTAAGCAATGGATCAACAATAAATCTGTGTGAACTGTAAGAAAATTGAATTAGTTTTTGCATTTAGTTGAAAATGAATCTTTTTATTGCGGTTTACGATTCCTAGCCAGAAAAATATAGTCTCCTGAGATTTCTGAAATTCAGCGATTGCAAGTTATTTTGGCAGTATTACCTATAAGATTGTTTAGAGAAGGTACAGATTTACTCCTAATTTTCCTGCTAATAACAGCTGTATTGTGCAGTCCTTATTCTTATAGTTGTGGAGAAGATTCTCCTCCTCCGTCCTCTAAATCCAAATGAGCTTAAATGGAAGGGTAGAATTATTAATAGTGTGCAGAATTCTCTTTGTCACTGGTAGCTGGGCAGGCACTGGACTGAATCCAGACTTTTAAATCTGGGGTGGTTATTTAAAAGTAAACTCAGAGAGTTTATTATTGAGTTGCCAAATGTTCATCTCTGCATTGTTTTGGTTCATTGCAATTTGTGGCATTATCTGAGTGATTTGAAGTATACACACATGTGACATTTTGGCAGAGGCTATATCTACAAGCTGCCTAGACAACTCCAGAAGCTGTTTTATAGGGTCTAGTCTCTTCACAATTGCCTCATGTTACTAATACATCAAAGGCATTCCAGGGCTTATCTGTCTTTGCTAATATGATGCTGAAACATTCTGTGACGTGCATAATGGTTTCTGAGTTTAGAAGAAATATTGGCTTAAAGCTCAGGATACAGAAGGATCTTAACAGACTTGAACATTGGGCACTATCTAACAGAATGAATTTCAATGGTGAAAAAAGTAAGGTTCTACATTAAGGCAAGAAAAACCAAAATGCACAGCTATAGTATAGGTGGAATTCTACTGGACAATCGCTTAAATATGAGCCAGCAGTGTGCTGCAGCTGCCAAAAAAGCCGACACAATTCTAGGCTGCATTAACAGAGGGATAGAATCAAGATTACATGAAGTGTTAATACCACTTTACAATGCCTTCGTAAGACCACATGTTGAATACTGCATCCAGTTTTGGTCGCCACGATGTAAAAAAGATGTTGAGAATCTAGAAAGAGTACAGAGAAGAGCAACAAAGATGATTAGGGGACTGGAGGCTAAAACATATAAGGAACGATTGCTGGAATTGGGTATGTCTAGTTTAATGAAGAGAAGGACGAGGGGTGACATGATAGCAGTGTTCCAATATCTCAGGGGTTGCCACAAAGAAGAGGGAGTCAAGCTATTCTCTAAAGCACCTGAAGGCAGGACAAGAAGCAATGGATGGAAACTAATCAAGGAGAGAAGCAATCTAGTACTAAGGAGAAATTTCCTGACAGAACAATTAATCAGTGGAACAACTTGCCTCCAGAAGTTGTGAATGCTCCAATACTGGAAGTTTTTAAGATGAGATTGGACAACCATTTGTCTGAGGTATAGGGTTTCCTGTCTGAGCAGGGGGTTGGACTAGAAGACCTCCAAGATCCCTTCCAACTCTGTTATTCTGTTATTTTGTTATTGCCCAGATATTCTGGTAGAGATTTACAGAAATCTGGTGAGAAATCTGGCTCTTTTGGGTCTTCTGTCTCTCTGCTCCAGGTTTGGGTTTCTCAGATACAGAAAAAGATGGCACATGTAGTTCAATGCTCCTTATAGAGGTAAGTTCTCCATGCCTAGTGCCATAAATGTGTTCCTGTTAGGGATTAATTTAATGTACTGGTTTCTTTTGATTCATGGTGGAGAGGAAACAGTTAGGTCTGATCTATTTCTCCAGCTTGGCTAAAGTGTGGTTTCAGTTTTTCTCTTTATTTCCCTACTTTTGCATACTATTAAACAAATACTAAACAAAATTTGTGTGATTTCTGCTTGGAAAATTTACGTGAGTTAGAAAAACCCCATTTTAATAGTGCAGCTAGTTTGTCACCATCTTGGCCCTTCCCCAAGCATTTAGTTTAACTTTGGCTCACATTTCTTCTGCCATATTGACGATGATTGTGAATCATTTTCATATTCTAGAAAATATTACATTCCATTTGGCATTCTTCACACAACACTCTTAATATTCTATGGAATTTACAGAAATCATATATGTATCCAATAAGCCCTTGCTCTTTAAATATTTATAGCCACATTTTTCTAAACTGACTAAAGTTTTATTTTGAAAAATGTTGATTAATCCCTTAAACAAAAAATACTACATCCTTAAGAGTCAGTTTGCGAAAACCACCTTGTGATTTATGACTTTCTGGCCTGTATTGTTGGATTTAACTCCAACAGCACACAGACCAGCTTGCATCACAGCAGGTAATAACAGACAAATGTTCTGCATTTCTGCAGTGCTCTTGTGAATACCAAAGGAGCCATTGTTGAAGAGGAAATACTCCTTCCCCAAAACTCATTTCTTTATATGTTGTAACAAAATAGAAATATCTGCTATAGTAGAGTCAGAAGCTCTTGACAGGAACGCTCTTATTAATTCCTCTGTGATCTCTTGCTTACTGAACCTTCACAAATAACATTTCTTATCCTTCGGTTCCTCCATTGTTTTCCCATCATTCCATTCTTTGCCTGTTGGTCACAGCACAATAGAAGCAGCTACTACATGACTCAAGGATCAATGTTTCTTTCAGTGTTCCACCTCTACATGCTTAGCAGGCTCCAAAGAAGAGTATAAAACATGAGAGCTAGAGAAAAGTGGGCATAAATAACAAATGGAAATTAAAAAGCAAATAGCTACCTTCAGAAGAAAAAACGGATTTGCGTTTCTTTGTCATTTGGAATAAGATAAAAATTGGAATAAGATAAAAATAACAATAATGTTACTTTAAAAAAAACAACCCAAAAGGACATTGATTTTGGAGGGGAGAATGATATGCATTGACATTGGTTTATCATATAATCCTGCTAAATGAAAATGTAGTTCTCTTTGACTCTACCATCAAGTAAATTTCCCTCCATAGGTAAAATTATGATTCTTAAATCTCTGTCCCCTGAACAAACATGATGACCCATTCCATTCATTTCCCAAATAGATTATTGTACTTTTCTTGCTTCTAGTTATTTCCCTGTGGTCTCTTTATATAGTATTCTGCTGCAAAAATCATTAATGGTTCCAATGCCTCTGATCATGTGATGGTCAACCTTAAATCTTCTTAAATGCCTTCTTATCCATTCCCAGAACCAATGAAGGACCTTTGCCCTGTCCTTCATTGTCATCTGTGGTGTAGTTCTCCTTTATCTTTTTGCCCATTAATCCAGATGCACTCCTGTCTAATAGTATGTGGGGACAAGCTCTTTTCCTCATTTTCTGACTGTCATTGCTCTCTCTCTCTCTTTCTCTCTCTCTTCCTCTTTCTCTCCTTCTTCCTCTTCCTCATCACGCAGAGGCTTCCCAGGAAGAAATGATTTGCCTTTGACAGAAATTAGAACTGAGATGGCTTTAGAAAGAAAGCTAGGGGTTTAGTTAATTAATGTCCATCTTTGTAAGCCAAAGCAGACATGCACAGACGTGTAAATTCAGAAGATAATTATAAGCCACTCTGCAAGCAAAATTAGAGAGACTCAACATCTGCACTTCAGAAAAAAATGCATTGAAGCTTTCATTAGCTCCTGCTGCTACTGCTCTGTGCAAAAATTTCTGTTTGGCAGCTTCTTTTGAGTGAACAGGGGGAAGAAGATGTATTTGTATTCTTTTGAAATATATACTGTATTTAACAGAACCTGAGCTGTGAATGAATATCTTAAAAGCAATATTTTAGACTAGATATTTTACTGAAATGTTTTAATAGATACAATATTATGAACAGAAGATAGTTAGTCTTTCTCTTATACTCATTACTAGATATCTTTTCATTATTTGTATGGATCCCTATGGTCTAAAGGTATTTTCTACTACTTTTTACAACAGGATTATAATAGAATACAATTTAAGCAAGAAGGCTAAGTAGTTCTGAACAAATTATTATTTAAATGATAGCCCTAAGATATATAATTATTATTAATTTCTTAACATCATTAACCATCAAGGAACATTAATAGATTTTAGTTCATCCTTTTTCCAGATACGTTGAGCCTCCAAGTTTCAGAATTCCGAATGACCATGTTGGTTGGGAAGTTCCAAAAACTGTAATCATACCTTATCTGGAGAGTAAATGTTGGGAGAGAAGAACCTAATTCAATATATTTCAAGGAGAAAAGCAAAGGAGAAGAGGGAAAATCATGGCAAAATATAATTAAAATGTGTCATTGGGTACAAACACTGAATAAAAGGAGGAATTTGCTTTCCATCCACCAAAAGCCCATGGGCAGATTCCCAAACAGGGTTATATCACTTCACTTTATCTCTCATATATACACAAAACTCAGCATAGATATATCGATTGAATTCATACAACATGCTTAATCTGGTTACTGAATTAACAACTTTCTGGAATATGGAACCACAGGATACAGCCCAAATTATCAAGCAATAAAATATCTAATCAAGCTTAATAATTACCGATTTTGGCATTTTGTACAAATATTTCTGTGCTTATCTGGTCATACGCAGTCACTCCACTATGCCAACTGACTCATTGGAATTGTTTTCCAGAAAATAAAGGCTAGTATATCAGTGTACTCCTTTCATTTTAAAAATATCAACTTCCCGATGAACTGCCTTTCCTGAGTTTTCATTTTTTCGAGACATACAGAAAATTATTTCTGCTGATGTGAATAGGTTTCAGTTCTTATTAAACATCTCTGGCATTGTGAAAAGTGAGGACTGGAAATGAAGTTGGAAAAACATACCTAAATGCCCTAAAAAAGTGAGGAATGCCTATTTTTATGGTTTAGAAGAAACTTCAAAGAATAGTTCACTCTGATCTTCAGAAAGTAAATTCTTAGAAATCACTTTATCTCTCTGTGTGTGGGATGTGTGTATGTTTGTATATGTGCATTGCTCTCTCCCCTCCCTCCCCCTCCCTCCTCCCCCTCTCTGTCTCCCTCCACCCAGAACCTTTGGGATTTACCAGCATATGCAATGCCCAGTATTTTCACTTCCTCCAGAAAGATGATCTCATTATTATTTGCCAGAAGTATGTCCCTGGTTTTATAATGTCATGGTAACTCTTTTTGCCTGGTGCTCTTTCCTTTGTGCTGCTTAGAAGAAGCAATAGAGAAATGTTGCTAATAATTGTTGCTCATAATTCATAATCCAAAAGAAAACATAAATTTATGCCTGTAGGCTGCTACCCCAAAATTTGGCATCATGCAGAACTGGATGTGTGCGATATCTATCAAGAGGAGCTGTCCAGTGTTTAGAGCAATGCTCTCGTCCAATTTTACACTGTTGTCCAGAGTATGTTTTTCTTTTCTTCATGTATGTTGTATGTTAAGTTTTTTTTATAATCTAACAATAACGTAAATGTCACAGCTTTGTATTAGTGTAAATATACCACTATCATACAAAAAGGAACAGTAGGAAAGGGAGGAAACGTTGTGCTGGTGTGCGATTAAAATAATATGAACAAGATTAATCATAAAGGATAATGATTTCATCATCTAAAGTGTATGCTTGCAATTTTATATGCAAAAATGTAAATCTTGGATGCCTTAGTGAATAATTTTTGCAGAAGTGCAATTACCCACAAAGTCACACACTACATAGGTTGATATTCAATTCATATACAGATAGTCCTCGACTTGTGACTATAATGGAGTCAAGAATTTTCATTATATATCATGATGGTCATAAATCGAAGCACCCACATGACCGACCCAATTTTATGACCATTTTCACAACAATTGTTACATGAATGCCATAGTGGTAAGGCAAATGCTGCAGTTGCTAAGTGAATATTGCAGTCATTAAGCGAGTCAGTACATTCCTATGGGCATTTTTTGCTGGAAACCAGCTGAAAAAAATATATTGTAAATCACACGATGTGACTGTGGAACATTACAACCAGCCATAAGGATGAACAACTTGCCAAGCACCTGAAATGCATTCACGTAAATACCTTTGGGGAGATCCATCGAAACTTCGAACAGCCACTAAGTGAGGAATAACAGAATATCAGAAGAGACTTTGGAGGTCATCTAGTCCAACTCACTGCTCAGGCAGGAAACCCTATACCATTTCCGACAAATGGTTGTTCAATCTCTTCTGAAAAACCTCCAGTGTTGGAGCATTCAGAACTTCTGGAGGTAAGTCTTTCCACTGATTAATTGTTCTCATTGTCAGGAAATTTTCCCCTAGTTCTAGGTTGCTTCTCTCCTTGATTAATTTCCATCCATTGTTTTTTGTTGTGCCTTCAGGTGCTTTGCAGAACAGGTTGACTCCCTCTTCTTTGTGGCAACACCTGAGATATTGGAACACTGCTATCATGTCACTACCTATACAATAGATTTTAGATGATTTACAAATAAAAAATAAAACAGTCACAATAACTTTATTTAATCTTATACAACCAGCTTTCCTCATCATTCCTGCCAGTAAAGTTATGTCCCTTGCACTGAAACACTTTGGAAGAGCATTATTTTATGCTCTTTTTGAATAACAAGAGAGAAGGCCAAACTGACCTTGGGAAACTGATTATTTTAGAGTCAGGAGGCTCTAACTAAGAAGGTTTTTGACTGTAGTCTTCTCACTTCCAAATTCTTTTAAAAGGTAGCCCATGTAATCTAAACAGGAGACAATACGGTGGTGAGTTACCATTGACTGAGTGTCTACTGATTCAGGAAAGGCTGCCTCTATTGTCCTAGACAATGCTGGGCAAAGACTCTGCTGGTCATGATTTCCACCTGCTGATGGAGAGTTGGGTGAATCAGAAGAACCGGCATATTGTGCAATTGCTCATTCAGGCATAGTGCCACATAGAATTAGGAATGGAATTATCCAGGAATTGTGGCTCAGTTAATAAAATTGTCTTTCATTCAAAACTAAACTTAGTTCAACAATCCCAGGTTGGCATTCTGGTTTGAAACTCCATGTTTCAAAATGCAGCAATGAAATGTAATGCTATATGTGCCTGCATTAGTAATTACTAAAGTAGTTAAAATTTTGTTTTTTCTTAGAACCAACCTCCAGTCCTTAGAACCAATCTCCGGTCTTTCTGTAATTGTTTCAAGTTTTGTAGAAGATAGGAACAATCAGCATTATAAAATATTCTTATACGGGATAGGGTAATGCCTAGAGCAAAAAAAATGGGTGAAATGGTTAAAGCAAACATCTTTTTTTTCTTTGTACAGATGCAAAAATTGTGAAGCGTTTATACACGTTAAAAACATAACCTTAGCATAATTGGAACTTTTTCTGATCTCTGACATTTTTAAGAATAGAGCAACTACCATTTGTCTTTCACATCTGACTAATTCACATGCTGGAAAAAGTACTTCTGGTGTACTCTCACCTGCTGATATACTGGCTAAAATCTAACATTATTCTAAAAATCAGCCTATGTTTCATTTACTTTTGGCTCACTCTGATATGTGAACCTATATATGAAAAACAGAAAGAATGTGTACCATTTTTAATTTTTTTTTTTGCATACCACCGGTAGTACTTTAGCACCTGGCAGATGGTATGCGACCCCTAGCCAAGTGTAGCGGGGGAGGGAACCAGCTAAAGCGGCGCCGCACAGACCTGGAGGAGACCAACTGGAGCTGCAGGGCTCGGCAGAAGCCCCAGGATCTGCATGCGCCACTGCATGCTGATTGGAGTTTCTGGCACACCCGGAAGAGAAAAGGAGAAGGAGGGCAGAGAGAGGAGGAGCTATAAAAGGAGCAGGTTTTGGCGGGAGAGAAAAAAAAACACAAGGAAAAAGAGAAGAGAAGAGGCTTTTGTTAGCGAAGTGGTGAGGAGAGAGTAGTGAGTGGCCTTTGCAAGCGAAGGGTGAGTGAAAGAGCGAGCAAGGGGCTTGTGCAAGCAATGTGTGAGTGAATGGAGCAAGAGAAGATTTTGTGAGTAATGTGTGAGTGAATGAGAGTGAGAGAAGCTTTTGCGAGCAACGTGTGAGTGAATGGACCGAGAGAGAAGCTTTTGCGAGCAACGTGTGAGTGAATGGACCGAGAGAGAAGCTTTTGTGAGCAACGTGTGAGTGAATGGAGCGAGAGAAGCTTTTGCAAGCAATGTGTCAGTGAATGAGAGCAAGAGAGTGAGAGGCGGAGCCAGCGGTCAAATGGAATGGCTGTGCTGAGACGCCACTCCGAATGAGCGTGCCGACTTCACAGCTATTTCTCTGTTCCCGGTGGGTTTTTTAAAAGCCCTAGATCTCTCGGAGGGGGATCAGGGCGGAGGCGCCCAGCTGAGCGGCTCAGGACGGCGGTCCGAGACGCAGAAAGCAGGAAAGCCTAGTAGAAAGCTGGGTGAAGGAGACGGCCCATTATGGCGGCCGTGAAGAAATGACTGCTGTCAGAAATAGCGGTGGAACAGCGGGACAGCGATTCAACTAACCTGGCAGAGTGAACACTCAGCGAACTCTTGTAAGTGTTCTGGATTGTGAAATCATTCCGGAGAATTTCGAAGAAGAGAAGAAAAGAGGAGAAGCCTCAGAGCGAAAGGGGGAAATCACCTCCCTTGTCAGATAGCGGCGAAAAGGAGACAGGGGGGAAAAGAGATCTGACCTTAAAGTAACAGACTCACAGGCTGCAAGGACTGGTGATTAAGGGTGGTTTCTCTTTCTGGCTCTTGCAGCAAAGCCAAGAAGAAGTTACAAAAAACAAAATAAACTTGAAGAGTGACAGTATGGACTGAGTAGAGAGAGCAGACATCTTAAATAAGAACTGACGACTAATTAGCATTAAAGGTGGGAAGAGTGATACTCATAACATAAGAAGTGAATTAATTGCTTTAAAAAGTTCCTAAAACAAAAGGGATAAATTCTAACTGTTTTGAGAGCTTGAATATAACCTATTGTATGATTGAATGGGAGGAGGCTAACTAGGAACGAAAGGTTGAATGCCTAAGAAGGGAGAGAAAACTGATTTATTTGTCTCTGTTGAATACAATAATATCTATTGTAGATATACCCTATAAATAGATAGGGTTTGACTGTAAAACCTGGTCTTTATTGTTAATGAATTGAATACTGGTTACAATAGTGAGGTAATTTAATGGTTACATTATTGTTACATGTTATTATATAGATAAAATAGGACTGTAGTGGAATATAAACACTTGAAATCGATTAAGATTGACTATTGTGTATTAGAAGTGTTAGTGTAATAGGTTTCCTATTCTGTTAGCAACAAAATATATCATTGTTAAGATATAAGACGCTAGTGACTATAACCTTGGAAGAATAATAAATTCTCCAGGTGTGGTGGAGGGAAAGATAAAGACTGTGTATAAGTGGGAGGGTTGGTTGATGTCATTTAGAAAGATGACAAGCATCCCAAATCTAACAAGAGTTGGGACTGGAAGAAGGCAGATAACCCAAGCTTCATCGGCGGAATTAAGCCCAGCAGGGCAAAGATCTATAGAAGAGATGATGCCACGGGAGAGAGCAGGCTCACTTAAAGACTTACAAGCAATGCTACAATCCATGCAAGAGGTTATGCTGAGAAATCATGAGGATTTAAAAAAAGAAATAGATGAAATAAGGAATGATACTGGAGAACTTAAAGAGAAGATGGGAGCAATGGACGGAAAATTTGAATGTTTCCAACAACAAATATTGAAAAATGAACAGAAATTATTAGAAATGGAGGACAGAATGAATAAGGAGGAAAGAAGAGTAGATGAAATGAATGAAAAACTCTCACAAGCAAACAAAGAATTAGAAAAAACCATCATCCTGCTTGAAACTGAGAAAGCAGACCATTATCTACGTTTTCAAAACATGAAAGAAGAGAAGGGGGAGGACCTCCCAGAAATGATGACGGACTTGTTAGCAAGGGCCCTAGGGACAGGGAAAGAAGAGATGGCAAATGAGATGGATGAAATGTACAGAATCCACACAAACTATGCAAGAAGAAATAACCTACCCAAGGAAGTACATATTAGATTTGTGAAGAAGTCAATTAGGGATGAGATTTTGCACAGAACAAGGGACGACCCAATAGAATACAGAGGTAAACAACTAACTGTCCTTAAACAAGTCCCCAGGAGGGTAAGAGACCTGAGAAGGCCCTATCAACATATTACATCAAAATTAATAAGACGAAACATCAATTTTAGGTGGCTGATGCCAGAAGGGATTCTGGTGACCTAGCAAGAAAAAAGATATAAGCTAGATTCGATTGATAAAGCAGAAGAGTTTTTACAGCAGCACCTAGGAAATGAAGATGAACTAGAAGAAAGAGAATTAAGAGAAGAGAACAATACAGAGAGATATAATAGAAAGACACGAGAACCACAAGGCAAAGAACGGGAAACGGACAGAAGAGAAAAAATGAGAATGAACTATGACAATGATGATGGAAGCAGACACAAAGAACCCAAGGAAGACAGACCGACAAGAGCGACAAGATCAAAACAGAGGCAGTGATGTAGAAATATTAACAGTATTATCATTAAATGTAAATGAACTAAACTCCCCGGCTAAGAGAAATATAATTTTGAATAAGCTCAGTAAGAAAAACTTAGACATAACAATTCTACAAGAAACACATATAAAGACTCAAGATCAGGTTCTACTAAACTACTCTAAGTTAGGAATCAAATTTGTATCGCTTTCACAGCAGAAGAAAGGAGGAATTGTGATATATGTTAAAGAAAAAATCCCAGCAAGACAAATCTATCGAGATGAGGAAGGTAGAATACTGATTATTGAAATTTCCCTGAATAAAAGAAAGGTCGCTCTGGTAGGAATTTATGCTCCCAATGAAAAACAAAGACAATTCTATAAGAAATTGCATAAGGTTATTGCTGATATGGAATATGAGAACATTTGTATAATTGGCGATTTTAATGCAATTATAGACAGAGAATTAGATTATAAGAGTGGGGAAGTAAGGAAACGAAGCAGGAGAATACTACCTGGTACTTTTTTTTAAATGGCGGAAGAATTAAATATTCAGGATAGTTGGAGGGAGAGAAATCTGAATGAAAAGCAATTTACATACTATTCAGGGCGGCATCAATCATGGTCCAGAATTGATATGGTCTGGACAACGAAAGAACTAAATGCAGATATTGATGATGTAGTAATAGACATTAATACTTGGGCAGACCATAATCCTATTATAATTAAATGGAAAGAACAGAAGACAACAACAAGGAGGTGGACTCTAAAAAAGGCAATCTTAAACCAAATAGAATTTAAGCATAAGATGGAGGAACAAATGCGGATATTCTTCCAGACAAATAAGAAAGAGGAGACTAGCATTCAAAATTTATGGGACACGGCCAAGGCTGTTATGAGAGGAACTGCAATTGCGTACATGGCCAATGAATATAAAAAGAAAAGGCAACATCGGAAAAGCTTAGAAGAAGAAAACAAAAAATTAGAATTAGAATTACAAAAAAACCCACAATGTAGAGACCTAAAACAACAGCTAGACTTAAATAAGCACAAATTGTATATTATAGAAAAAGGAGAAATGGCAAAAAAATTAAAAAGTATTAGACAAATTTTTTTTTGAACAGGCAAATAAACCCGGGAGATGGTTGGCCTATAGATTGAAAAAACAAAAAGATAAAAGATGGATTAGTAAATTATGTAATCAAGCAGGGGAGATGGTATATCAAAATGAAGAAAAAAAACGGGTGATATATGACTTCTATAAAAACCTTTATAAAGAGGATGGAAAGGTTACTGAGGAAAGAATATCACAATATCTTATGAAAGCGGACTTACCGAAGGTCCCGGAAGAATTTCAAAATATATTAAATAAAGATATAACAGTCCAGGAAATTATAGATGCAATTAAAAAGCAAAAAAGTAATAAAACACCTGGCCCTGACGGATTACCGTCCGAAATATATAAGAACCTCCAAGAACTTTTGGCCCCAACCTTACTGGGCATATTTAACGATGTACTAAACATAGCAAAAACCCCAAACTCATGGAAAGAAGCAATCATCTCACTAATTCCTAAAGAAAACTCTGATTTGACCGGCATTAAAAACTATAGGCCCATTTCTTTACTGAACATGGATTATAAGATTTTCATGACTATAATGGCGGAAAGATTTTAAAAAAAATTAGTTGAATTCATTCACACCGACCAAAATGGCTTTTTGCCTAAAAGACAAATTAGACATAATGTTAGGATTATACTAGACATCTTAAAATATTATAAATTACATAGCGAAAAACAAATGGCATTGATTTTTGTGGACGCTCAGAAAGCGTTTGATAATGTCAAATGGAATTTTATGTTGACTCAACTTAAACAGATGGATTTTGGGGGGAAAATTATAAACATGTTTAAAACAATCTATTCCAAACAAGAAGCAAAAGTAATTATAAATAGAGAACTAACAAATAGCGTCCAAATACAAAAAGGCATAAGACAAGGTTGCCCACTATCCCCTCTATTATTTATTCTTTCTTTAGAAGTACTCACAAGAATAATTCGAAAAGACAAGCTGATCAAAGGATTAGAAATTAGAAAAGAGACATTTAAATTACAGGCTTATGCAGACGATTTAGTTTTCATTTTGGAAGACCCCTTAGAATCTGGAACAAGATTATTACAGGAGCTGGAAAATTATGGAGATGTCGCGGGGTTGAAGATTAATAAAGAAAAAACTAAAATGTTAGTTAAAAACATGTCCAATTTACAAGAAACTGAGCTAGTAGACAAAATCAATATCCAGACATCTAAAAGAGTAAGGTACTTGGGGATCCAACTGTCGGCAAGATGTATTACACTCAAAAGAGAAAATTATGACAAATTAATAGACCAAATTACAGTAGACTTAGACAGATGGAAAAACTTGCAGCTCTCCTTTATGGGGAGAATAGCGACAATCAAAATGAATATACTTCCCAAACTACTCTTTTTATTCCAATGTGTACCAATTAAATTAGGTAAGGCTTTTTTTGAAAATTTAAACAGAGTTACATCCAAATTTATCTGGCAAGGTAGAAAACCGAGAATTAAATTAAAATTATTACAGGATGCAAAGGAAAGAGGAGGGCTCGGCCTCCCGGATTGGGAAAAATATTATCAAGCAGCAATATTGGTATGGATAAAGGATTGGATACACTTAAGGAACAGAAGACTACTGGCGTTAGAAGGCCATGATATGCAAATAGGGTGGCATGCCATAATGTGGGACGGGAAATATAAGGCTCACCAGTATTTCCAGAACCATCATATTAGACGGGCACTATTAGACGTGAGGATAAAAATTAAAAAAATTAATTATATAGAGAGCCCCAATTGGCTATCCATACTAGAGATATTTATGCACCCCAAATTCATAAATTTAGGAAGAGTAATCACATATAAAGATATCTTAGACGAGAATGGAGACCTGAAAACAAGGAAAAGACTATTAGAAGATGGTATAGAGTTGGAATGGTGGGCATACTTACAAATACACTCGCGATATAGAAAAGACAAAAAAGAACCAGGGATAAAATTAGAGTATACCCAATTAGATAAAATCCTTCTAGGAATAGAAGATCAAATGATAAAAAAGATATATCAATATTTATTAGAACAAGATTTGTTAGAAGAACAGGTAAAAGAAACAATGTTAATCTGGAGCAAAAATTTTGGTTATAGTATTGACTTAGATAATTGGCAATCATTATGGGACAGAAATAGGAGGTTAACGCTAGCCACCTCTTATAAAGAAAATCTATACAAGATGTTTTATAGATGGCACCTTCCCCCTACAAGGCTAGCAAAAATAGATAAAAAAATCTCACCGACAGGCTGGAAATGTAGAAGGTTTCCAGGGACTTATTATCACATGTGGTGGGAATGTTCAAAAGCGAATTTTTTTTGGCACCAGATAAAAAATTGGCTGGAAGAAATACTACTACAAAAAATTGATTTAAAACCAGAAATCTTATTAGGGATTATTAATGATAAATTTAGCAAAGCATCTTTCTACTTACTATTGCATATTTTAACTGCAGCAAGATTGGCATATGCCCAAAAATGGAAAAGAAAGGAAGCCCCCACTGAAGAAGAAATAATAAATAAAATTTTGTCCTGCGCTGAAATGGACAGGTTAACTCTAGAGATCAAAAATAAAACTGAAACAGAGTATTATGAAATTTGGAAAAATTTGTACGATTGGTTAGAGATAAGGAGGATCGTTGAGATGATTATCGATTGATTAGTTGATAACGCAAGGATTTCCTATTAGCATCTATATCAGGACACAACGGAAAGATATGTAAATACAGAAGTTTTTTACAGAAGTTATATGTACAGCTTGTTATACTCTGTCCTGTTATAGAAGGTATTTTAAGTTTCTGTTTTTCTTTCTGTAATAGCAGTGTTATACTCAGGGAGGTTGAATCATGTCCACTTTTGTTTTTAAATGTACATTTAATAAAAAAATTAAAAAAAAAAAAGAATGAGAGCAAGAGAGAAGCTTTTGCGAGCAAAGGTTGAGGGGGGGTTGTGAGCGAAGGGTGAGAGTAAAAGGGAAAAGTGAGGGGGAGAAGGGAAAAAGAAAAGAAAAGGCATTGACTTATGAGTTCCACTGTTGCAGTAGGAAGGAAGCATTAACATTGAACCTCAATTTTTTTACTTTTCCATAATATTATAAACTAGCCATATAACAACAAATGAATCTAACCAGTAAAACTCAGAGTTGAAAAGCCCTGTTCTAGTCTAACCTCCTGCCCAAGGCAGGAGACCTTATATCATCCTGGACAAATGGTTTTCCAATCTTTTCTTGAAAACCTCCAGTGATGGACCACCCACTCTGAGTGTTTCATCGATCTATTGTTTTCACTGTCAGGAATTTCTCCTTAATTCCAGGTTGGATCTCTGACAAGCTTCCACCCATTGCTTCCTGTCCTACCCTCAGGTGCTTAGGAGAATAAGTTAACCCCTCTTCTCTGTGACAGCTCCTCAGATACTAGAAGACAGCTACCATGTCACCCTAAACCTTCTCTTCGTTAGGATAGACATGCTTAGTTCTTTTAACTGTTCATTTAACCTCCAGGCCCCTTATCATCCTTGTTGCTCTTCTCTGCACCCTTTCTAAGGTCTCAGCACCTTTTTTTATCTTGATGACCAGAAGTGGATGCAGTATTCCAAGTGTGGCAAAACAGTATTGTCTCTTCATGATGCTCTGCTTAGTGAAGTCCAAGTATACAATATCCACAGCATTTCCCTGACCCACTGTTTAGTCACTTTATCAGAGATGGCAATAGGATTTGTCTGGCATGATCTGTTCTTAATGAACCCATGCTGGTTTCTAGTAATTGTCTTGTTTATTTCTCAAATACATTGTTGGATTATCTTTTCCAGGATTTTCCTAGCTATTGATGTCAAACTGATTGATCTATAGTTTCTTGGGTCTGTCTTTTTCCCTTTTTTGAAGATTGGGATCACATTACCTCTTTTCAATCCTCTGGCAATTTCCTTGTGCTCCACGAGTTCTGAAAGATTCTGTTTAGTGGTTCCAAGATCTCCTTTGCCGGCTCCTTCAGAACCCTGGGATGCAATCCATCTGGTCCTGGCAATTTGAACTCGTTTTGTGTGGATATGTATTCTCTTATTAATTTCTTGCATATTTTGACATCCATTCCTCCTCCATCTCCTTTGGTGCTGGTTTTGGTAGGTTGGACATTTTTTTTCTTTTTACATGAAGCCAATACAAAGAAGGAATTAGGCCAGTGATGGCGAACCTTTTAGAGACTGAGTGCCCAAACTGCAACCCAAAACCCACTTATGCATCGTCGAGTGCCGGGTGGGTGTGGCCCATTGGCTGGGTGTGGCCAGTTGGGTGGGCGTGGCTGTGGTGGTAACGGCAGACAGGGTGGGACTAAAAAGTTCAATCAATCAATTCCAACTTTGCAAGATCTTTTTTTTTCCCACGAGAAGTTGAAATTGACTGATTGAACCTTTTTTTTTTTTGCACACGGCGGCGGAGGCCTAAAGCGAAAAGGTTTTATAAAACCCAGCTGAAGGCCTAGGACTGGGGCGACGGCACGCGTGCCCACAGAGAGGGCTCTGAGTGCCGCCTCTGGCACCCGTGCCATAGGTTCGCCACCACTGAATTAGGCAATTCTGCTTAACTGATTTCTAGAGTGCTGATAATACATCTAAACACATTTGTGGAGCATTTAATATGAATTTATATAGCTATGTATTAAATATACAGTATATCGTGCTTCAGGATCTCAAGATGTCTGGAGTGCTCCGAACTTTTCCCAATAAGCTTGCTTGACTGAGGGAGGAGTGAAGGAATGAGCCAGGCCTTTTAATCTAATATATGCGCCCCTATATTTTGTCCTTCTGAAACAAATTTTAAATTGAAATGAGAAGAACTAGAATAATTTACACACAAGCAAATAACAGCAATGCAAAACTGCATTCTTTGATGTCAGTTTAATTTTTTTAGAATTTCCACTTGCAACAGTGAGATTTGTTTGTCATGAAGACAAGAATCCAGCAGATGGCAGCAGTGTCTACTGTAGAGAAAAATTGATTGGCAAATATAATATTTTTAAACATATTGATCCTTTTGCGTTGTCTGGAATGGAGTTTTGAATAGAGCAAAATTTATACCTATAAAAATAAATGATTATGTTGATTATCATGCATCCTGAGGAACAGAAAACTGAACTATATTTGTACATCTCATTTCTCATTTTACCATTTTGATTCCATTCTGTTACTTCCACTGTAATCCACAGGAGACATTTTTAAATTGCAACTTTCTACATACTTATCTAAGAGTAAGCCTCACTGCACATAGACATGCCACTAAACAGATGTGCATAGTGTTTTGTTTTTGATACTCACTTTGTAAAGATAAAACACCTTTATCCTTTATAGAGCTGTGTAATGTTGCAATAAAAGCCAAACAAACTTTTCCTGTGGCTTCCTTCTTGTACCAAAGGAACATCTTCCTTTTTTGAAGGGTGGGGGAGGGGGATAACTCCACTAAACTTCTTTTAATTTGTCATATTAAATAGCATGATACAGCCCCGGATGAAAATCAAGACACTGGCATAAAAACAAATCACCAAAAAATGGAGTTTGATGAAAAATAGCAATTTAAATGGTTATTTAGTGTGTGATATTCCTAAAATAGAAAACATATTTTAAGACAGATAATAAAAGCAATTCACATATAAAGCAACATGTAAAAACACATTCATCTAAACTAATCTTTGATAACATGTGTTTCCCTGGCTTTTGATAAAGTAAAAAAATGTGGTAGAGGTTTTTACATAAATATATTTCTTGGGACGGTAACTCCCAGAATTCTTTGCCTGCATAAACACTAAACAAAGTGCAAGAACAATCAAAATAAAAATGAAGACAAAAACTGGGGAAACAAACTGAAAATTACAATCATAATCCTCCTAAATCAATCTACTTGTGGGATTTGCTTTTGTTTAAGCAGATATAGGAATGGAGAATAAAGAATATACATAATAAATGGAATTACTTGGACAAAGATGCACAATTTTGAGAATTAGATTCGTGGCCGGGCTAGGACATCAAACTATAATTGACTATCCATATAATGGGTTTGGCTTCAAGCCTTTTTCTTATTATTTTGAGAAACACAGACCACTTTCCTCTAACCATCATTATGGATCTATGGATTTTAATCCCAGAGGGGGCTGTTATAATGGTCTAGTCCTGCCTTTATTTATAGCTCAAGTGAAATTCAGTTAAAATAGAAATACAAAAAGTACTATCACAGTGGTGAAAGAGCTTCTTAAATATTATTAGTTTTTGTAACACATATTAGATGCTTAATATACCATCTATGAGCTCCTTTCTTTGTTTTTAAGCTTAATTTTTCTGCTGGAATTTTTTCAGTTTACTTTCTTTAACTGTGGTTTACTGGGCTTTTGGGAGGAGAAGAGATTAGGGTTTGGTGCAAGCATGAGGGAACAGAGCAAGCCATTTGCTCATTGGTCAATAGGTAAGAAGTGATTGGTTGATACTTTTTGGCTTAAGAATAATCCATTCTGATTGGCTGTCACGTTATTAGTATGCTGCAAATTCAAATTGTGAAAACCAAAATGTCATCCTACATTAAAAACTTATATACTATTTTCCAAAGCGCCTGAAGGCAGGACAAGAAGCAACGGATGGAAACTAATCAAGGAGAGAAGCAACCTAGAACTAAGGAGAAACTTCCTGACAGTTAGAACAATTAACCAGTGGAACAACCTGCCTCCAGAAGCGGTGAATGCTCCAACACTGGAAGTTTTTAAGAAGAAACTGGACAGCCATTTGTCCGAAATGGTATAGGGTTACCTGCCTGAGCAGGGGGTTGGACTTGATGACCTCCAAGGTCCCTTCCAACTTCATTATTATTATTATTATTATTATTATTATTATTATTATTATTATTATTATTATTATTATTATTATTATTATTATTATTATTATTATTATTATTATTATTATTATTATTATTATTATTATTATTATTGTTGTTGTTGTTGTTGTTATTGTTGTTGTTGTTGTTGTTGTTGCTGTTGCTGTTGTTGTTGTTATTATTATTATACTAAAGTCATGTTTAAAATCCACTGTAAGAAGAAGAATTTCCCAAGTTTAAAATCATATGATAAGAACATAAAAGCTGTATCAAACAAGAGATCAAGTAATCCAACTCATCTATCAATGACCCAACCAATAAAAGCAATAGTCTTATCTTGTTTTTGCTCCTCCACCAACTAATATTTCAAAATATTATTTTTTTTTGAGTATCTCTTCTATTGTGGCATAATCCTCTCTATTTCATGTTGTTGTTGTTTTTAAATTATTCCTTTGCCAGCCAAGGTTATATCTGCAGTCTTCCATAGTTTGACTCGTTTTATCAGTTTTATAGGCCTTAAGAGAGTTGTATTGGTAGGAATGTAAGCAGCATCCACAGGATGGCAGTGTTAACTGCCAAGGATTTCCCCAATCCTAGACATTAATTCCTCTTTCTTTGTAATTCCTTCTTGTGTAGCAAATAGAGGATTAGAGGTGACTCTTATCTTTGCACACACATTTAACCAAGTGAGGATTATTTATGAATGACATAACTCTGAAGGACTATAACAACATCTGAAAAGCATCTTCTTCTCACTTGCTTTAAAGTACATGTTTTCAATAGTATCCTCATCTGTTTGATGGAATTAAACAACTATTTTATTTTTATTAAACAAATTGGCAACTTTTTGCATTACTATATTCTTTACTCAAAATTCAAAGGATTCTTTAATTCTTAATTTTACTCTTACCTCTTATTTTTAAATTTGTAAAATGTACATCTAAGGCCAAGCCTATACTGCATTAATGATAAAAATAGTGACACAGTTTACACATTTTGCTAAACCCTAAGAAGTTTGTGGTTGGTAGCCAGTGTGATTTTAAGTCATGATTTAAGGCTTGGTAAATTGTACATATTCAACCAACTATAAGTTTTTTCAGTAAATTATAATTCAACAATCCATAACTTGATGTGTTGTTTAAGCAGTTCTGATTACAATAAAGTCTATAAGCAGTGACCTATTCCTTGGAATGACCTAAAGGAGAAAAACTATTCGTAGTCTGTGATGCCTTATTACACTGGAATATTTTAATCCCATTCAAATTACTATATGTGTGCTTAGGTCACGTTGTAGGATGGAAGAGAAGAAAATTACTGCAGCTTCTTCCGCTAGAAGCTTTCCCCTACGGTAGAAATTAGGATCAGTTTGTGAACATTTATAGTGTCAATGAAAAATAAACAGCCATTAATGCTCTAATTAGCATAATTCTACCTCTTTTTCAGTGTTATATTTTTGAAGAACTCATTGCCAGAAATAAAAGTTCTCATACATGCCAGTTTTTCTCATTTCTTATTCTTTACTATGCTGTTTAATAGGAATTCTGGGGATAATGGCTTCAAAGTGCATTTTCTCTAATACCTACTGTGTTGTTAAAGAATCCCTGCAGGTCTAAACTGATAGACTAGCACAGATGCTACCCTATAAATTGAATCTTACATTTCTAAGTTAAAGTTGAATCATGAAACATCTATTTTTTCTTTTCAACATGATATTAGCTATATTCACACAACATGCCAATCCCTGATTACTTGAGCTCTGGTTTACTAGATCAGGTTTGGAAAACATGCTGAACCATACATTACAAAGATTGAATTACACAACAGACTGAGTTGCAAACTAGGCAACCAGATTGTGGTTTAACCTGTTCTGTAAATCCAACCACTGAATTCTGATTCCCCTGGCTATCAGTTATATTCCTCCTTAATATTTGATAAAGTTGTGGATTAATATTTCCTGGTTAATATTTATCTGGGCTCAGAAACTAAGCAGAGTTGGTACATATTTAGTACATAAATGGGAAGCCCAAGTCAGAAAGTCCAAAGGCTGTAGACTCAACTGGGAAATCAAAAAGATATCCAGGAAGAAGGCCATTGCAAACCACTTTTTTTACTGTTGCCAAGGAAACTACATTGATGTGTGCATATAGTCACTTGGAATTGAGTTCAGCTGGAGGGAACTGTTATTTAATAAAAAGAAAATAAGATAAAATCTGGCTAGGTTGCAAAGCCATCTTATACTTGAATGGTTCCATCTATCAAACTAATGTGTTGTATTAAAGCATTTGGTAGTCCACCGCCTGCAGACTGTGCTAGATTGTAGAAACATATGATGTAAGATCACAGTAAAAATATATGGAGAAATACATGCATGTGTTGGCCCATTGAAATGTATACTGTGCCTTTAGATGATATCAACCCCCCTTATTTGCCAATAGATTAGAATAGATGCATTAGCTGCTGACCATTACATATTGCTACAACTGGATATATTTTGCATTAGATATAATGTGTTTGAGTAAGTATAACTAATAGGTTTCATAATTTATGAACTACTCTTTAATGAGCCTATACTGCATTATAGTTTATTCAGTAAACAATGTTAAACAAATATGTTTACCAGGAGATGTGAATTCAGTGAAAATGTGCAGCAGATATATTTATATAAATAAATACCTATGGATCGATCAGATAAGTTTATAATGAAGAACAGAACACATGGTTTTTCCCCCCCACAAAAGTTAGGCTGTTGGTCTGTGCAACACTCTTACGTCAGATGATTCAGATATCCTAAGTATATACAGCTGTCATTGTTCCTAGTTTGGGACTGTAATTTAAAATTGAGTCTATTTTGCATGTATCACATGAGCTATTGCAGCCATCTACAGCTTCTCTGCATCTTTGCTTGTTTACTCTGATTATTGTATCATATTACTCCAATGTATTGCATTGCATTGCATTGCATCGCATCGCATCGCATCGTATTGTATTGTAATATTCACACACACACCCATTCTCTGCTCTCTACCCGTTCATCTTTTTTGGTAATCATATTAATGTATTCTCATTATGATCTTTTCATTGCTTATTTTATTGTTCTGTTATCTTACTTCTGTTCATACTCTTTTCATTTCTTCCATTTTATTATTGTAAGCTGCCTAGAATAGCCCCATGGTGAGAAAGGGGGCAAATAATTTTAACCAATAATAATAATAATTTATAAGCTGTCCAGAGATGTTTATGATAATAATGATTATGGCTATAATGATAATGATTTATTCTGGAGGGGTTCAAACTCCCCACCTTCTGTTTTCTAGGGTTGGGAAGATTTTTCAGCCCCCATCTATGGATTTTTTCCCCAGAAAGTATAAAGCAGAAGTAAGTAGGGCCAACACTAAATTGAGAGGGGTCACCCCTTTTTCTCATATGTCAATATATATACTTAAGCATATATATACTTTTTTTCTTAGAGAAGCAGAAGCTAGCATGAACAAACTAGCAAAGGAAAAATGTCCAGAATTAAGTTTGCAAGAAAACATTTTGTTGTGCCAAAAATGCTGTTTTAGCCAAAATATAGAGAATATGTGGCATTTCTTTAATGCAGAATCCCATGGAAGGAAATGTTCTAGTCAAGAGAAGGAGAGAGTTTGTCCTTTAAGGATCTAGCATGCAACTAAAAGGGACTGAACAGGAATGTTCAAATAATCATCCTTGTAAGCCACCTCTGAGTCTCATATAATTACTACCGTATATAAATGTTCTCATATTGAGAACCAGATTGGTATAGTGCTTAAGGCATCATACTAGAAACCAGAAGATCATGAATTCTAGTTCCCACTTGGGGCACAAAGTCAGCTGGGTGACCTTGGGCCAGTCATTCTCTCTCAGTCCTAGGAAGGAGGCAATGGCAAACCACTTCGGAAAAACCTTGCCAAGAGCCTAGTCAATGCAGCTGTCAAAGGTCAAATCTGACTCACAGGGACATACATACAGTATAAGTTGTCTACATAACAGCAGATAAGTTTTGATATGCTGATGCCGGTTATTTCCAGTTCTCCTTTGTCAATGACACACCACTTACAGGATTGACTGGAACCACTAACCATTGCTAGGAAGGTAGACTGTGTCAGGCAACTGATGACCCAGTGGGCTACTCCATGGCAATTTGGGAGTTTGCCTCCTGGAATATAGAGGTATCAAGGCTGCTTTAAAGCCTTTAAAGTCACCTGTATATTCAAGTGCAGTTTTTTCTTGCCCAACAGTCAATTGTATTATGATGCTCCAGAAGATGAAATGAGTAAAGAGATGTCTAGAGTGATTTTGGTAGAAAATGACGAACAATTGTATCAGGAGAGGTTGATCGCTTAAGCACTCTAGCACGGGATATCCTGGGGCTTGTTTCTCTTTTGCATTTTATTTAACATCCAGTCTCAGGGATAAGTCTGGGATAAGGTATCAATAAGCTGATGATATCCAATTATATATCTTCACCCTGGGCAAGTAAGAAATATAATGGAAAACAGTGCCCTGAGAATGTCATGTCTGGATGGGGAGCAGCAAGTGCACTCAACTCAAGAAAGATAGAGTGGCTATTAATTCAGAAACCCACCAATTCCAGGATTTTATTATTTGAGTCTGGATAGGGTTGTGCTTCTCCTGAAACAGCAAATTTGCAACTCTGGAGTCCCAGCTCTTTGGTTGAGGAGCATGGCCAGGAAAGCCTTCTTCAGCTTCAGCGGGTGCTTCAATTGAGGCTGTTTCTGGAATGTAGGTCTGATGATAGTCAGTCATGACCTTATCATCTCTTGATAGGTTATTGTGATTTGCTTCACATTAATTTGCTCTTTACAGTCACCTGGAGCCTTCAGCTGACACAAAGCATGGCTGTTTGTATGCCTATTGGCCATATACATGACTGCCTTGACACCACTGCTTTGGGAACTGAATGGATTTTCTGTTTGTTTCTGAGTGCAATTAAAGATATTGCTTGTTAAGTACAAAGCCTTAGAACACTTGGAGCTTGTGGTTTCTTTGAGATTAACTATTCCAGGTAGAACTTTTCAGGTGATAGAAACAAAGAATGCTTATTGAGGTTTGTCAAGAGGAAACCCAGAAGCAGGCTTTTTTTTTTTTTTGGGTGGGGGAGGGAACCTCCATTCCTATGAAACAGCTTTTTCCTGGAGGCAAAAACAGATTTTTCCCTTTTGGTATTCTGAAGGCTTAATAAAAACCTGGTGTTTCCCAGAGCCCTTGGGGATCACATTGTTTAAAAACTACAATACACACAAATGTATGCTGATGGATGTGCTAATGGCATTATTTATAAGTATTGTGTACAAGGAGTATCATTATGTTTTAGAATACCAGTATTATTAAGTGTAAGCTTTTATGTAGACCTAATAGAGTCAATAGAGGCAATTAAGGTGGGACAATATGTTATAAATCAGGGGTGTCAAACTGCCGGCCCGCGGGCCAGTTTCATCATACCGAAGCCACACCCACCCCATTGCCGGCAATGCAAAAAGAGTCACGATACATCGCGACACGTCATGTGACGTGGCGAGTTTGACACCCGTGTTATAAATAAATACATTTCTAAATCTAGTTCATTAATCATCTGACATGGTGCCCGATGTCAGCTAAACTGTATTTTTTGTCTTCTCTTTGTAATCAGAGTGGAAATTGTAGGTTTTAATTTTTTTTCTAGATTTAGAGTAAGCTATATGTTAGCAAGAATGGCCCTAGAAGCTCTTGAGAGATTTCAGAATATTTGCCAATGATCCAATTGATACATATGAAATCTCCCCTTATATGAATAGATAGTTTTGCTAAAGTGAGGTTGCCAAACAAAGCCAAGCACATATCCTCTGTCTATTTTCCCTGAAAGCAAATATAGACCAGAAGTTCACAAACAGCTCACTTTCTTAACAAGCTGGATCCAACCTTCAAGCTTTGAAGCATCTAACCTTCAGTCGAAATCTGTGTTCAGATCAATTGCAAGAAAAAACAGCAAATTAGCCAACTCAATTGTAGGTAAAAAACAGTGAATTAGCCAAGTGCCTGGTAACATTGGCTTGAGAGCAGTAGACTTGTAGCAGTCAATATTTCCACACAAGTTTGTATGATTTTATTGTATGCCTTTATAAATGAAACATCTGAGAAGATGACATGATATTAATACACAGAAATTTCAGTTCTTCAGATATGGGAAAGCAGGATTGTACATCCTGAGTCCTCTGTCTTTAAACTAATGTTTAATGAGACAGAAGGTGAAAATTACTAAATAGAACATAGCACATCAGAGTTGGAAGGGACCTTGGAAATGTATGGGATGTAATTCTATTAACTGTACTTTACTGCAAAACATCCTGCATACATATGAAATATATATTTCAGAGATATTTAATGAAACAGTCTGTTTCCCCCTTTGATATTTGCCTGGCACACTCTCTCCTTTTAGAAATGCTGAGACTTGTACTCCATAATCTTTCTTCATTGGCTTGGTACATAAAAGTTTCCCTAAATTGCTTTGCTATGAAAAGGTTATGTTTCCACAGAGTGGAATGTTAAGAAATTATATCAGCCAAATGCTGAACAGGGAACAGAACTCTATGGTGATGGATATTCTACTGCCGAATCCTTAGTCAATAAACAAAGATGTATTAATTATAAGTTACTGAACAGACCAAATGTCATCTAATCCAGCATCTCCAAAATGGCTACTGAAACGTTCCTTTGAAGCTCATAAAGGATGAAGACAGTGGTGACACTTTCCAAAACCTCCTCACTTTCCCTGATCCTGGTTCTTCCATCTATATGACATAACAGAGGGGTATTTATGAATTTGTCTAATTCTAGACATTTAAATCAATACAGAGCACTGTATATTTGATAGAAAATCCTTCAAATTAATTACATGTGTTATGATGTATTTTCATAAAATATACGTTATAGTTTATTAAAGCCT
This sequence comes from Azemiops feae, assembly GCA_023970755.1. Lineage (NCBI taxonomy): Eukaryota > Metazoa > Chordata > Lepidosauria > Squamata > Viperidae > Azemiops > Azemiops feae. Next base: position 801,838 of record JALGBA010003860.1, on the reverse strand, counting down.
TTGTTTCATCAGATAATGTAGAATTCTAGTGTTAATGTGATGACCCAGGGCACAGCACAGAGGCAAAACAGTCAACTGGCAGTTCAAACCACCCTTTATTTGCTCCAATTTTCCCCAAATGCTCCCATGTTTCTGGCAAGCCCCAGAACAAAGTAAGACACACACACCTTCAGCAGCCTCTGGCTGCAAGTAGTTTCACATACAATTAGATTAGAAGAGTAAATTACTCAAGGCCACATAGATAACAAGGAATGAAACATACATCCAAAATCTAATGAGTCTGTGGAAATACAAGCTTCCCTGAGCAGTTTCAGAAGAGAAGCCAAATACAATCCGAGATCTTTGAACACCAAATCAAGTTTGTCAGCCAGTCCAGTGGTCAGAGTTTCAGGGTTTCCAAGCAGAAATCACAACACAGAACAAGAGATCAGAGAGTTGTTTCCAAGATCAGCAACAGCACACAAAACTCCAAGAAATCAGCGTTTGTTCCCGACAAATGCCTCTCCCCACAGCGTCTCCTTAAGTCTCAGTCTCCAGGTGTGCCTTGTGGAGAGGGGCGGGGCGCTCTCCTCCTGAGTAGTTGAGCCTGCCTGCGTTGTTCCCTTCTTCTCTCCACTCTCCGTGCTCTAGGATCAGGAGGGGGTGGCCCTTGCTCATCGCCTGAGCTCTGTCTCTCATGGTCATCCTGTCCCAATCCTGAAAGGCCCTGGCCTGCCTCGGCCTGCTCTTCCCCACATTCCTCTGAAGCCACAGACACCTCTCCCTCGACCTCCATAGGGTCCAGTTCCAGCTCATTTTCCTCAGCAGATTCAGGCTCCGGAGGCATGACAGTTATAAGAAAGTAAGAAGGAGTTACCCCTGTTCATTTTTTAATGAATTATAAAATTTGTATGTCTCAGTCAGGTCCTCCCACCTCCTTATAGCATAGTCTATTCTGAAATATGTCCCACCGCATTCATAGCCAGGTATACTTTTATATAACTTGGTTTAAGGATTGCATAGCCTAAGTCATTTTTAAATTCCATTTAATGACAGCAGTACTATGTTTATTTATTTGGAAGTATATCCTGCTCAGTTAAACTACATAAGAAAACACTGTAAATATCTAGGTATCACTAGGGACTGTGGACATTCACAGAATGCATTCACACAACATTATAAACTATGTATAGTTCTTTTCCAGCACATGCATAACATAATCAAATCAACATCTGTTATAAATATGTAGAGCTACCCTGTTTGAGCTGCAAAAATTCAATGACTAAGAGGTGGCAAGAAAGCATTTTTATATATTTTTGCTCTTTACTTATTGGACATTGGATTTTTGAGCCCAGACAGGCATAAGTTACAAGTGACAATGGACAAAATGATAAGCCTCAAAGTTTGGTTAAAGAATTGTGTGCAGCTAAGGAGGGATGAAGTGATGTTGGTAAAATGGAAATGTTCGTGCCAATTAATTGCACTTAGCAGATGGTAAGCTCAACCTGAAAGTCATCATAACTATGTCATAAAATGATTTAGTGCTGTTAAAATAAAATTCATATCCACAAAAATCATGCTTTGATTCAGTTATAGTATCAATTACTTTGTACTCAGTGTTTCCTGACTTCTTTGTGCTACAAAATACTTTCTTCATTCTCATTTGAGTAGGCTATGGTTTCTTTCAAAGATATTTATACATTCATTATTTAAAAATAAGAGCATTATTTGTATACGCTTATAAAAATAATTAGCTTTGTTGTATATTAAATAGCATTTCATATTTCTAAGCAACTGAAAAAATAAGAGAATACCAAGTAAATATCTTGTAATGTTTTACATTTTACATTTCTTTGAGATTCTATACAAGCAATATGCAATTAGATAAGATTTTTTAAACATCTGAATGGATGTTACTACCACATTATTCATAGGTAGATGCTTCTGTGTCTGTGAATAGTAAATCCTTGGATCAGTATTGAACATATAGTATGGTCATCAACCACAACTAATACATGCTCAGACACTAATATTTTCCCCCAAAACATTTATTTTAAAAAAATATGTGGCCACCCAATTCATTCTCAGTGACTCTGAGCAGCTTACAAAGATAAATGAAGCTGCTTTCATAAAATTATATAGAGATTTCATTTTCTGCTTTTCATTTTCTCATTGTTCCTTTTTTCTTAGTGGGAGAAGAATGATGATACAATAACATTTGAATGACAGTAGTAGGACCTGTCAATCAGGAATCAGATTAATATTGTCTACTCTTGACTAGCTATAGCTTCCTGAATCCACTTATTTGGAAGTGCCAAAAACTGAAATTCTTTGCAAAGTATATTCCTATCATTGAACTCTGTCCTTTCCTGTAAATAAGTTTGCTATTGCAAAACTGAAATTTTGCAATATCTGTTATGAAAGTGTTATAAGAGCACATCACAGAAACAGGAAATTGAATGTCTGCAAATCACCAAAGGTCAAAATGAGTAATTTCTTCTTCTCACATTATATCGGCCACATTAACAGATGGACTTGTAAAAGACCATCCTAAAGATATAAGATATTTATTCAGCATTACATGTAAATAATTTCTGTATAAATTTGTATAAATCAGGTTGCTATAAAACAAAATTGTTCTGTACTGTGATGATGTTATAAACAAGCACACAAATTCCAGAAAAGGAGACCAGATACAATATTTTTCAGCTGAGCCCAAGAAATTAATATACGAGCAAGAAAATACATTAAGTACAGCCACTTATTTATGATATCTGTTTCTAAGGTGGCTGATGTTACTATATTTGATAATTTGGGATTTTGGATTACTATGTTTTTTATCTTCTAGTTTCCTTCAGATCATGGTAAATGAGAAAAACAGCACATTAAAAGTCTCATCCCTCTTTGTGTAGATGTTTGGTGAAATATCTGTAAGGTACCACTCCTGAATTCCAGACATGGATCTTTTGTGATCGATTGATGCATGCATAAAATATCATTAAGATATTATATTAAATATCCATTGACCTCTCCCAATATATATGTTAGGTTACCCCATCCACAACTGCTGTATGTGATTAGGTAGTAAACCTCAAACTTACTTGCACAGATGATGTTACTAGTTGGGTAATGAAACATTTGCAAGTAAAAACCCAGTTCAGGGAGCATGAAGGACTCCACAGTTTGACCCTCAGCTACATACAGTATATTCTCTTCTGTTGGTATCCCAGCCTTCTTAAGAGCCAGCTATATCTACTGTATTAGTTAGCTAATAACTAATTTCATGCTTTTTTAGGCTCACAAATAAACCAATTACCCAATTATAACATAAATTGTCACTAGGATTTTTTTTTTTTCAGATTATAGCATGTTGGCAGAGCTTTCATCATTGTTCCCATGGTTGGCTTCAAACATTTGCTATGTTATAATTTGTTTAATCATGTTTTGGGATGAAGCATAGTTGACTGGCTCACATAATACACTAAGCTATAAACTATGCTTCATTGAATAACCCATAATTGATTGTAATATAAAATAAGTTATAAATCATAGTTTAGAAACCACAGCACCTGAGTATGCCATACAACTTGAACCAAAACCCAATAGCCAGCTTATATTATTTTGGCCATGTTATATCAGTAATATTAGATTTTGCACCAAAGGCTTGAAGTAAATATTTTATGAAATTCTCATATGGAAAACAGACTTTGTGACAGACATTGCTCACTGAAACATCTTCAGTTAATGAAAAAAACTATAAAATAAGCACATCATTTCTAATTAAACAAAATCATTTTACATGTTCAAAGTGTTTGCTATTGAACAAACAGTATTTTAAATGAATATTTCAATGTAATTTTGGCTACAGTCTGTACACCAATCTTCTACAATCTGATGTTTTCAGAAATACCGTACTAATTACAGTTCCAAAATATGATTAACACATCTGGGCTGGAAAAAATTAAGATTTCTACTAGATGGCAGCAAGGAGCTCCATAAAACTGTATTTGCTACCATCTAGTGGTCATCTGAATTTGTAGCCCAGATATGATAGCACAACTTAAAGCTTTGGGAACTATAGTACAATGTAGTTGATGAATCCCAGCTGAATACAATTTCTAGAGTTATTTAAAACAGTGATCATATCAGGAGAAAAGTCAACACACATTTGTGTGAAATCTGCGTATAAATGTAAAGTTTAAAATAATGTTCAAATTTAATTAGAAAAGCAATGGTTTTGAATAGAATAGAATAGAATAGAATAGAATAGAATAGAATAGAATAGAATAGAATAGAATAGAATAGAATAGAATAGAATAGAGCTGGAAGGGACCTTGGAGGTCTCCTAGTCCAGCCCCCTCTTCAAGCAGGAGAACCTATACCATTTCAGACAAGTGATGTCTAGTCTCTTCTTAAAAACCTCCAGTGATGGAGCGCCCATGATTTCTAAAGGCAAGCTGTTCCACTGGTTAATTGTCCTCACTGTTAGGAAGTTTCTCCTTAATTCCAGGTTGCTTCTCTCTTTGGTCAGTTTCCAACCATTGTTTCTTGTCCTGCCCTCTGGTGCTTTGCCTTCTTCTTTATAAGTAAAGAATGTGCTCAGGTGACCGAGAAGTATGGTATAGTCAGCTTCAACCCAGAAAATGGGAAACATATTGAATTCATTAAAAAAATTAATGTGCTTCTATGGCAGACTTTTTCTACAGCTATGGACAACATCCCCTCCCCTCCTGAATCTAGATACTGTATATTGTTAAACTGCTGCATTCCTATGTTTTTCTGTATCTTATTTTGGGTTGTGTATGCTGGGTTTTCTATTCAGTTGAAGTACAACATGTTTGGATGAGAATTGGATAATTTTCTCGTCTGACTTGCATGTGTGAATTAAATTTGGGCTTTGACAGTGCTTATAGCATATTGGCCAAAATGTGCAAAAGGTTAGCAGGACAAAGAAAGTGATGGGCCATTTGAAGACACAAGAATGGATGAGAAGATAGATGTTTGACGAGTTTCATATATATCAGGTAGTAGCAATGGGAGTTTGTGGAAGAGGGAACCATCTTAGATATAAGTGCCTTTAGTATTCTCTCTTTCCTGTGCAGAAACAGACATATCATGTAAATATGACATACACAAAAACAATATTGTACCCTAAATATTCTTTTTGTTGCAAAATATGGGCCCAGGGACTGGAGTAATCAGCAAATCTTGTAGGAATGCATGCCTGTGCCCACACATTATTCATGACTGCATTGATACTACTATGTTAGCAAATACAAAACAGGTGATATTCACAAGTTATGACTGGAAATATTGTTGCCTAATGTACGTAATACTCTGGAGGTGTCTTCAAACATGTTTGGTAGGACTCTTTTTAGAGGGTTACAAAAGGCAAAAACTAGCAAAATTGGGAAGAATAGGTATGCAGAGCAGAGGATGCACAGGTGTTTGTTAATCATTGAAAGACATTGAGAATTGTATAAATATGTGAAAGAAACTTGTTGAATTAGAGAACACTTATGTTAAAGTGAAGCATATCTAGTGGTTTGGCCATATAAAGAGAATGAATGAGGACTGGATTGCAGAACAAATAGAAGAAAGAAGAATGAATGGGTCACAAGGAGAAGAATGGAAATCAGAGTCATGGTGTGTTTGAGTTGGCCAGCTATATAAATTTGTTTAATGAATAGGTAAATAAATAGATGGAATTGATAAGATGATTAAAAAAATGAGGTGAGAAACTTAAGGAACAAAAGGCAATGAAGGAAGCAGGGTCTATGACAACTCGCCACAGCCAACTCACCCAGAACAACTCACTGCGGGACAAGAGTTACACTAATATCAAGGAAATGGTGGAAAAGAATAATTAAAGAAAGGATGCAAAAGGAGGGAGAGAATGAAATGTGAATGGCAAAAATTAAAATATTCTTTTATTTATTTTAAATAATTAAATAGAATTGTTAAATTGTCACACAGAGAATTATCCCGTGGTGAGTTGGCCATGGCAAGTTGGCTGAAGCAAGTTATCCGCAGCGAATTGGCTGTGGCAAGTTGTCCCATTCTGGAGGAAGCAATGGAGGAACCTGCTGGAAATAAGGAAGCTTGTCGTGGCTATGAAACAATGGAGAGGCATAGGGAATGAGCATTTTGTACCCTAGAGCAGGGTTCCTCAACTCCTGGTCTTCAGACTGGTACTGGTCCACAGCCCATTGGGAACAGGTCCATGCATGTGGTGGTGAGCACCCAAAACTCCATTTATGCAAGTGGTGGATGCACATGCAAAACCATCCTCTTCCACCCCCATCGCCACTGCCGCTGCTGTCTGTGGAGCCGGAAAGGTTAGGGATTGCTGCCCTAGACATTTTTTTCTTTAAAAAAAGATAAAAAAATCTTGTTATTATCAAACAATTTCCCATCCTACATATTCTTTCTTTTGATATGTCCATTGTCCATACCTTTTTAATTATAAAATGTTAAAAATGCCATCCATATTTGCTATAATGATAAAAATACAATATATTTTAAAATATATATTGGTACTAGTCTTTACGAGAACTTAGCTACTGAGTTTTGTGGAAGTGACATATTTATCCAACCTATCTAATCCAGTTCACTATAAACTTTCATCTAAACAACTATATACTCATGGAAAATATACATATCTCCCAATCCATAATCTTTAAAATGTATTTCCTCCATTATGGTGTTATAGCAAAAAAAGTTACAACTAGTCCTCAACTTACAGCCACAATTGAGCTCAAAGTTTCCATTGCTAAGCTAGGCAGTTATTAAGTGAGTTGTGCCCCCATTTATGATCTTTTTTACCACAGTTGTTATGTGAATCATGGCAGCTATTAAATAAATTGTGCAGCCATTAAGCGAATCTGGCTGCCCTCGTTGGCTTTGCTTGTCAGAAGATGGCTGGGAAGATTACAAATGGTGATCACATGACCCCAGGAAGTGCAACTGTCATAAATACATGCCAGTTCTCAAGCACCCGAATTTTGATCACGTGATGTGGGGATGCTGCAATGGTCATAAGTGTAAAAACCAGTCATAAGTCACTTTTTCCAGTGCTGTTGTAACTTCGAACTGTCACTAAACAATGAGGGTAAATTGAGGACTACCTTGAAGACAAGATAGCTTTGTGAAATGCCAAAGACAACCAGTTTGAAAACTAAAGAATTTTCTCCATCAATATTATAAATTCAAGTCTGAAGAGATGTCTAACTCATGGTAAGGTCAGTCATTTGCATACAAAATAGCAAGCTGCCTCATACAGAAATATCCAAAATCCATATCAGAGAAAAAGCCAGTTCAAAGGCAAACAATAACTATGCTATCTAAAAATAGCAAATATACCGATCATTGGCTTATTAAGTTGGGTTGATAAAATGGTTACTTTAATGTGGGATTTTAGAATCATGCATTTTACATGTACAGGGTCAAGGTCATGTGCTACATCTCATAAAAGGGTGAGCCTTTGTTCTAAATGCTAGGACAATCTCCAGAGGGTTAACTGTCAAGCAAACATTGACAGCTACTCCATCAAAGTACTATGCTTGCTACAGTTTTTATTTCCTTGGAATCTTTGATGTATGAGGTGTGCTCATTGAAAACCTGAAAAAAAAGCCTTTCCAAATATTATCTGATCATGCTGTAAATCTCATGGCGATAGAAAAACAAAATCAAAATTGTTTTTTTTATTAATAAGTCAGTAAATAAGGAGTTACATGAAAGATGATTTCAAAAGGCATCCAGATATGTCCTCTATTAAGACATTGTCATTCATCTTACTTTAAGAACAAATGAGACAGGAAGTTAGCAGTATGAATCAAGAAATCCTGGATTCATTGATCAGCTGCTCTCGGTAAGCCATTGTTCCTTTTGGTCTTAACCCATCTGTCAAACATGAAGGTAACAATATCAGTTTACCTTACAGGAATTTGGATAGGGTACCCAGATAAAATTAAAAGTTGTGGACATTTTAAATGCTTTAGATATGGCAATAGAAAATTTTGTTGGCACCTTAAAGACAAAGACATTTGTAATCACCTACATGTTTTTTGAGAACTAGAATTCTTTTTTTCCCCTGAAACAAAAGCTTACACCATAATATATATGTTACTTCTGCAAGGTATTTAAAGCATGCAATGTAGTTATGCATTTTGTAATATCTAAAAAAAATGAGGCATTTTTGGTTCATGCAATATATACAGGTTAAAGTGTCATAAACCTCTTTCTATTTCTGTTGCCACTTCACTATCATTCTGGAATTTATATATAATCTTATCTTGTTCAGTAACCAGTAACAAATGCATTGATCAAGGAGTACAAATAACTGCCTACACTGCTGCATTCTGCACCAGCTGTTGCTTCCAGCTGGTCTTCAAGGGCAGCCCCATGAAAATAGCAATAGCAATAGTACTTAGACTTATATACTGCCCCATAGTGCTTTACAGCATTCTCTATGCAGCTTGCAGAGTCAGCATATTGCCCCCAACAATCTGGGTCCTCATTTTATTGACCTTAGTAGGATGGAAGTCTGAGTCAACCTTGAATCTATCAGGATCGAACTCCTGGCTGTGGGGAGAGTTAGCCTGCAATACTGAATTCTAACCACTGTGCTGCCAGAGCTCACTGTAGTAATTCATTTGGATATGATGCACTGAATAAGGATAGATCTCTTAGATTAAACAGCAGTTATCATAATGTCTTTGATTTATGTACCGTATGATATTAATCACTGTTGATAATTGTAACATATTGATCTTAAAAATAAGTTGAAATTCTTGGTTTAGGACACTTTATTAGGTAGAATTTAACTGAAACCATCTTGCAAAAAGCTACTCAGTCTTGTTAGGCTTGTACATCTCATGTGTTCTTATCTTTGGTCTTATTTTACCTTTTTGTCCTGTTTTTCCTTCTTGACTGGATCATTAAATATCCAATAAATAAACAACAGTTGGTCCCAATATAGCTCCTGCAGGGGAACTCACTTTTTACATGCCTTCATTTATTCCAACTCTCTGCTCAAATGCTGGACAAAAAAAAACCAGATATTTGTTACAGCGAAACATTCATTGTTGTTTAGAATTTAAAGTAATACATTTTGTCAAGTAAAATTATGCAGAATGCATTTCTTGTTCCTCCTAGGTCTTTTTGTTTTGTTTTGTTTTTTTAGTGCCAGGCAAACATTGTTCTCTCACTTCTATAAGCCATATACTATAGGGGTGGGGTGGGGGAGAAATCAATTTAATTGAGACTCTAACATAGGCATCCTTAGAGACGTTTATTATAAACCTAGATGCCAGATGGAGATGTAGGATTTATAATATATTTGGGTAACAATTTGAAAACATCAGGGCTTAACAGATGAGATGTGTATCAATCTGTTTTGCTGGTTGTGGGTCAGAGAGCTGTCAAACAAATATCATTGCAAGAAAACCCTTTGCCAACCTACAGAATTCTTAATTATTTCTTGCTCCACTACTGCAGCTACATCAACTAAATAAATGTTCTTGCTACAAGAAAACAGAACAGAACAACAGAAAAAAAAAGAAAATGAATGGTAATTGTTTGTTTTTGCCAAAATGAGCCACTGAGAAAAAAAGGAAGCCTTAAGCAACTCAGAAGGGGGAGAAGGGGGGATCTTTTACTGACTAAACTCACTCAGTAAGCACAGAGCACTTTCTGAAGGAAAAATAAGAGAAATAAAAAGAGAATGGAAGGAGAACAATGGAAAAGGGAAAATCTTGCAACATTGCAACAATGTATTGATACTAATCCCATTTGTGACAGCATATTGAACGCCCATCTTTGGTCTATGTTATTGTATTTGGGCCAAATGATGTAGAGGATCAAGTTGATATTGAAAAAAGGAGAGAGAAAAATCTATATTCCAGTATTTCAGCAGATATTGTACAACCAAAAGAATACGGTATACCAGCATTAATATATAGAACGTATCAGAAGAATAAAAGCAAGTACACATCTTTGCCTTAATCAGTTGACAATCTACCATTGCAAAAGGAATATTACCCCATAAAAGCATTAATTTTGCAAATATGCATACTGTGCAATATATTATTTAGCCTTCAAATACATATGTTACAATTTCTCCTTCTGATGATTTACCATGTTCAGTTATTCCCTTGGCTGAAACTTTCTCCTAAAGTATCATTATATCTTTTACTCGTACAAGCACTTCTGGGCATTTCAGACTGTCCATCACTTCCATGGCAATTGTTAGGAAGTATTGACTAATGAACAGTCTGAAATGCCCAGAAGTGCTTGTACGAGTAAAAGATATAGTGATGCTTTAGGACAGGGGTGTCAAACTCAATTTCATTGAGGGCCGCATCAGCATTGTGGTTGTCCTCGGGGGGCCGAGTAGGTGTGGCCAGGATGGGTACAGCCTACTGGGTGGGTGTGGCTGAAGTGGGTGTGACCTACTGGGTGGGCATGGCCAGCTCTACATCGTTTGCGTCAAGGGTGCCTGTGGGGCCTGGGCAGGAGTGGGACAGATCTGAGGGTTTCTGACAGAAGGGGGTGGGACCGGGGCAAGCGCCAAGGCATGGTCCACTGGAAGAGCCTGCTGAAACCCCTCCCCCAGAGCCCATCAAGCCGGATATGTGAAGTAGGCGAGGGCCATTTGCTGGCCACTTCCAGGTGATGGTGCATTTATTCATTCCTCACAAAGGGTGACACCTCCCCAGTGCGTGCCCAGGGGGCGGGGCCAACACGGCAGGGGCCAGTCCCTTGCTGTTTCCAGACGGCCTTGTGGAGCTAAGACTGAATGCCTTTCAGCATAGATGGCCACCACAAAATTGTACATTGGCTCCCGGGCAGCCTGGGCCGGGGCCAAGGCAACGGGGGCCATTCCCTCACTGTTTCCAGGATGGCTTCGCGGGCCACATGAAACCACATCGCGGGCCGCATCCGGCCCCCGGGCCTTGTGTTTGACATGTCTGCTTTAGGAGAAAGTCTCAGCCAAGGGAATAACTAAACATGGTAAATCATCAGAAGGAGAAATTATATTAATATTAATTAATTAATTAATTAATTAATTAATTAATTAATGAGAATATATTTAAACATTTGTACATAAAATTAAAATAATACTTTTAGGTGAATGTACAATAAACAAATATGGTTGGAGGGGAAATCTTGCACTTTTCTGAATTTCCTGAAGCATTTCAGAGGTCAAAAATATGTATGTTATAGATTAATATATGGAAAGTATATCTACAAAAAATGTCTATGTACACTGTTAATGTTTAAGAAAGTCCAACTAATAAATTTGCCCACCCTTAATTTCAGTTTCAGATTTCAAAACCCTAACCCTAACCCTTCCAACTCTGATATTCTGTTATACATTGGTTCCATTTGTGGATTCAAAAATATCACTGAGTTAAGATGCCATATCAGTCTATGGTAACTGCACCCTCCAAACTGCTCTCTGGGGAAGAGTGTCAACAGTACCCCAATCTTGAGATATCAATCCTTGAAAGGTTACCCTTCTCCAGGAACTTTGTAGTTGTCATACATGCCAAAATTGGAGAGAGAGGTTGTTGCAGGTCTGATTCAGGGACAGTACAGAACCAGTTAAGAGACAACCAATTCCATTTGAATGGGCTTTGATTACAGAAATATAGAAATAAATAAAGGTTTCTTTCCACTTTAGCATCCCTCATGCTTTAAAGCTCTTGTTTCTATTTCTTACCTTTTAAAAAAAATTCTTATCCTATATTCTATTTTGCTATGTTTACAGGTTTATGATCTATCACTCTACATTCTGTAGAATGCTACTCAGCATTCCACATCTGTTATTAAGGTTATTATGCATTAAATGTTTAATTGATATTTTATGAGTGAAGAAAGTTAGCAAAATTCATTTTTTCAAAAGTAACTGTGTTAGTCTGCTGCCACAAAAACCATTGTAGCATCTCAAAAGCTAACACATTTTTACGGCATGTAGTCCATTTCATCAGGTAATAAAGAGTTGTTGCGCATGGCTTTCAATACAAAGCAAGATATAGATACTGAAGAGGAAAATATGAAACTTCAGTGCAGATAATATATGCCCATTTTTTTATTTCATTCCAATCATGTCCTGCCTGGACAAGTCCATAATGCTCCATTAAAACTTTGCAAATACCTTCTTTCTCCCCATATGTCATGCTTGAAAAATCCATCATCCCAGATCCAGACCTTCTTAAAGTCAATTACATGTGGATCTGTTAACATAAAGTTACACAAACTGATTAAAAGTTCGGGAGAAATGTACTGAACTTGTTTTTCATAAAAGAAAAAGAAGAAATGGTAGTCTAGACCAGTCAATCTAAAATTAATACCAGGAAAATTCTATCATAAAATGACCAACGTTTAGGTGCTTTGAAAGATATGCAATGGTTACTAGATATCAGTAATCTTGTAAAGGACAAGTTTTGTCAAATAAATCTATTTCATTTTTTAAATTCTCTTTAATAGATTCAGGGAACGCAGTGGACACAATATATCTTGATTTCAGCAAAATGTTTGATAGGGTGCAGCATGATATTCTAATAAGTAAATTGTTTGATTTGAATGATTTATTTATTAAATGTATTCACAGCTGGCTTGAAACCTAAATTCAAAAAGTGCTCAACTGTTCCTCATCAAACTGGAAAGAGATATTAAGGAGGAGGCAGGCCATGGAGTTAAGTCCTTTATTTGGTTGCTAATCTGCTTTCCTGCTCAAAATCTAGAAAAATCAAAATTTAAACTTAATAGGTTAGAGAGGTGGCTGAAAATAACAGAATGGAATTTATCAGAGACAAATGCAAAGTATGCCTAATGTGAAGAATTTAACATACTCATGTTATAAGCAGAAGGGTATAATTATTTGTAGTACACCAAATTCTTCTGTATACCAGGTCAGAGGTGAGTCCAATCTGGTCCCAACAAATAATCAATTCACCTCTTCTGTGCTATTATCTTCTCATATCTAAATGAAAAAGAAATCAAATCCATGGGTGTAGATTGAGGGATACAAATTGTATTAATCACATGATGAATATGAACCAGCATAGTTATGTGATTGCAAAAAGGCAAATATCAATTTAGCTTGCATCAATAGAGGTATAGATTTCAAATCACACAAAGGAGCCATTCCTCTTTGGATTGCATTGGTCAGAACCACTGCAATTGCTGTCCACTCTAGGTTTAGAAAGTTTTAGACAAACCAGAACAGATAGAAAGAAAGGTAGCAAATATGTTCAGTCCCTTGTGAAATCAGAGGAAATTACTGTAGATACATTTAGCCTCCAGAAAAGTTGACTGAATGGGGGTAGGCTAGCATGCTTTAAGTAACTGAGGGATTTCCATACAGAAGAATGTCTTGACCCCTTTTTATTCATCTTAGAGTGCAGTATGTAGAATAATGGTCTAAGTATAGGAATGTAGATGAAACGTCCTAATGGTAAGAGCAGTTTGAGCAGAAGCTAGATAGCTGTCAGCCCTATAAGATTAAGAAACCAATAGTATATAGAACAGGACTTCTTTATTGCAACGGGTGTAGTAAAAGACTCTTGCAATTCTGAATGTGATCTTCTTCACTTGATCTTTGTGTGAATTAGGAAGGGGCCTGTCTGAAATGTTTTCTCAAGTTAGTTTCTTACAAGGAGCTCAAGTCCCTCTTATCCGACTGTTGCCAAACTGCAGCATTTCTTCCTTCTGTCTTTCAAGGCCAAACCTTATGCTCTTTATAATAGCACCAGTCAGAGGTACATTACACAGGATTCCTGCACTGAACAGAAAGTAAGATTCACTGGCATTTCCAAGTTTATTGTTCTATAAAGAGAAAAGAACAAGCCCCAAAATTGACATTAAATTCTCTCAATCACCACCAATAGTTTGGCAGAAAATCAGCCCTGCTGAAATAGTTGTCAATTAATTGTTCACTCAACTATGCAACATCCACATCTGTTGCCACAGCTTGATGGTTCATAATTTTTGCAATGAATTGAAGTCCAAAATACTTTTTGTTCACAAATGGCAGCAATGCCTTAGGCATGGTGCTTTATGAAAGTATGCCAAGCTTGAGTTAAAAACACACATACAGACTAATGGTTTGCAGTGGAGAATTAGAGCTTTACAGATTTTAGACTTCATGGAAAAATGGAATTAACAGCTACAGAAACATACGTGAGTTTGTTAGCTGGCAAAAGTCTCATTAAAACCACATGCTGTGTTTCCTTTCAGAACACAGCTGCGCCTAAGCCAAACTGCACAAGAAACTGAACTCCTGCCTGAAGCTAGGAGCTCTGGTGTCCTGTATCATCCAAATGTTGAAGCAGCTCCCTCCCTGATTCTTTTCAGTGTGCAAACTACAAATGAGAAGGGGAAAAGTCAGTCTGACCAACGCCGGAGGAATTGTGACTTCTTTTGAACTTTTGTGCACAAAGAAGGATGCATATAGGATCCTTCACATATGTGCCAGATGTGGCCATCATGAACATCAATCTGGGGGAAATGATAAATTCAACCGATTTGCTAGTTCTACCCAATAAGTGATTCTCATAGCACACAATAGTTATGAATGCTGAAACTCAGTATCTCTACCACTAAAACACCTAGAAAAAAGAGTAACCATGATAAATGTGGACTGGCACTGACAACCCCCTACATTTTGGGAGTAGAGTAGTTCTTGGCAGTTCCCGATGGTGAGCCTTGGAGGAGACCACTGGGAAACACAATGTTATTTCCCAACACCCATTTCCAGATTGCTGCCGCTCTGGGTTTATGTTCTGAGATGAATTGATTCCAAAGAAACTTGCAAGGAAATGAGCTGTGTGTGTTGAGAGGGCTGATTTACTTATTTATTAGTTTCTTTGTTAAATGCGTATCTACCCTTCCTGTGAGTTGGGCTGAACTAAGAGTGACTGCCTAAAGGAAAAAAATGACATTAAAACAATAAAACAAGTTTGGAAACATTATGCGAAGAAATTCTGAAGTATCTAAATATGAAGGGGAAAAATATAAATCACTTTCATAAGGAAATACACACATACACACTTTAATATGTACACTTTGTTTATAACTGTTGGGAAATGCCCAACCAGGCATGGAGGAGGGATCAAGCGGGGAATTAACCTTGAATTGCTGCACAGCCACAAAAGATTCTGAACTGGCCCCCAACCCCCAGCTCCATGGAACCTTGTCTATCTGTTCCCAAAGGAAGGCAAACAGGCTGGGGAGGTTCTTGTATTTTAGGCAGAATACAATTTTAGGCAGTATTTAGCATGTGTGGATTTGGTTGCTTGTGCCTGACAATAACCTAGGTAACAAATAAAACTAGAAGATGCTATGAATGTATATGAGCTCCATAAATACATCTGAAAAAACTTGTTTAGTTAGGACAATGGCTCAAATAGATGAACCTGAAAAATATAAGCATCCACCTTTATTGAGATTTAAACATCTCTCACACTGTTAAGAATCATACATAGTTGAATAGAAGTGGGGCTTAATATTTTCTCAGACTCTCTTATTGTTAAATTTAGGTAATTTTACTATGTTAGTTTTGGGGGAGGATCTGCAGGAGCATCTGGCAGAGACTTTGTTTTCCCAGAGCTGCCTCTGCAAAAGATCCTGAGGGCAAAACTAAATGTGAAGGTGCTAAGTGAATCATTTGAGCTCATATCATTAACAAATAATAATAATAATAATAGCATGCAGGGGAAGAGATTTTCAACAGGATCTGTGGTAAAACTCAGTCTCAATGTTACCTGCTTGGATATAAGAGGGAGAGAAGACCAGCTCCCATGTAGAACATTGATCCATCTGCCAATCAATAAGCCGATAATGATAGGCAGACAGTATCCATGTTAGTTACATCATTCACATCCACCAAATTGTTTCCTGTGGGGCGTAGAATAGAGTTTACAGTGTCCTGTTTCTCAGCTTGGTGCCTTAAACATTACCCCAAACTGACTCCCAAGGAAAAAAATGATTTGATTTATGTATTGATTTATCTATTATTAGAAACCCAGACTTGCACACTGCTAAGGCTGGCTCTGAGAAACATAATTTAAATATCTCACCATTATATCATTCGCTGCTTAAAACAACAGAAAAAGTAGTCTAAAAATGCATTGGTTCCATCATCAGTTTGCTTTGTACTAAACAGAGCTCATGTTCTGAGACTGAGTGGGAGAGACTGATTTGTAATTTGATGGGCAATTGTGTGGAAATTATGTGCCTGTGAAATAGACCATGAAATGTAACACAGATAGCAATGTTGGGGGGAAATGTTACTACTTGTCATTTTCAGAACTACTCCTACTAGAGCATAAATGGCTTCTGGCTTGTGAAAGCTGATTTTTCATTCTGTGAGTTCACTTCTAAATTCCATCAACCCATGCACACAAAGACTTTGTTCCTCAAACAATTTTTATAACAAGTGGTATTATGTAAATATGTAAATACGCTAATCTGGGGATTGGTAACCCATGGTCTGTAGCCCAAAGAGCATATGTTGATTCACACTATATATGCAGACAAAAAGTCTTAACCCAACACAAAACTGAAAAGACTTATCAGTACTGACTTCATTGGGCTTTAATAGGCTTAATTTGATATTGGAAAATATTTTGGAAATACCTTTTTTTAGACAGTGCAGTACTTTCCAGTTGCAATAGACTGACTCCTTTGGTCAAAATAACCACTGGTAAAAAAAAATACTAGAGCTGAATTTTAATACAGGTAATAATAATAATAATAATAATAATAATAATAATAATAATAATAATAATAATAATAATAATAATAATAATAATAATAATAATAATAATAATAATAATAATAATAATAATAATAATAATAAAGTTGGAAGGGACCTTGGAGGTCATCGAGTCCAACCCCCTGCTCAGGCAGGAAACCCTACACCATTTCGGACAAATGGCTGTCCAGTCTCTTCTTAAAAACTTCCAGTGTTGGAGCATTCACCGCTTCTGGAGGCAGGTTGTTCCACTGGTTAACTGTTCTAACTGTCAGGAAGTTTCTCCTCAGTTCCAGGTTGCTTCTCTCCTTGACTAGTTTCCATCCATTGCTTCTTGTCCTGCCCTCAGGCGCCTTGGAGAATAGCTTGACTCTCTCTTCTTTGTGGCAACCCCTGAGATATTGGAATACTGCTATCATGTCACCCCTAATCCTTCTTTTCATTAAACTAGTCCTCGACTTACGACCACAATTGAGCCCAAAATTTATGTGACCAAATGAGACATTTGTTAAGCGCGTTTTGCCCCATTTTACAACTTTTCTTGCCACAGTTGTTAAGCAAATCACTGCAGGTGTTAAGTTAGTAACCCGGTTGTTAAGTGAATCTGGCTTCCCCATTGACTTTGCTTGTCAGAAGGTTGCAAAAGGGGATCACGTGACCCCCGGGACACTGCAACTGTCATAAATATGAGTCAGTTGCCAAGCGTCTCAATTTTGATCACATGATCATGGGCAGTGGTGGGATTCAAATATGTGAACAACCAGTTCTCTGTGTGGATGCCGCTTCTGGAAGTCCATTCTGGGCCTGGGCAACAAAAAATTAGCTACCGATTCTGCTGAAGTGGTGCGAACTGGCCGAATCCCACCACTGATCATGGGGATGCTGCAACGGTCATAAGTGTGTAAAAGTGTCATAAGTCACTTTTTTCAGTGCCGTTGTAACTTTGAACAGTCACTAAACAAACTGTTGTAACGGTCACTAAATGAACTGTCGAGGACTACTTGTATACTGTATTTTGAGAATCTAAAGTTGGATAATAATGAAATAGTTCAATGAAGAATGTAGTTATAGCAACTCTGGTGACAGCCTCCCAGCAACTGCTCAAATATTCAGCAAAGGGGAGAGCTCAAAACTCTTTATGGTTTTAAAATCCATAAAAACAACTGGAAATAAGTATTGATTTTTCAATATAGATATAATACGATCCTTTTCAGCTTTAATGTGTTTATTTTTACTTTGGGTCTTAGAAAGTAAGAGCCATGTTCATTAAACATGATGTTAATGTTAATAATCTAGAAAAAAATCTTATAGACTGCATTTAGAAAATACATGATGTATTTAGTCTGGTTTGATAAAATTATATTACGTTGAAGAGGAGAGGAAGATACTTTAAGTTATTCACTAATTTAACCTCTTAGCAAGTACTTGAAAATAATAAACATTTTTAGGGCCAGAATTTGCCTGAAGATACCTGAGAATTGCAAAATCTCATGAATGCTGTTGCTGCTACCAGTGATTCTTCTGAAAGCTACCCCCAGCTTGGTGTTAATATTTGCCACCATTTTTATATTCATATCAAGTAAATGGAATGCCAAGTAACATGTGTGTGTGTGTGTGTGTGTGTGTATGTGCATGCATTTGCATGTATATAACAGTAATCAATAGTATCTGGGGTAATGAGAAGGAAACAAGGACATTTGTGGTCAATTAGCATATGTGATTTCACTATTCTAGTCAAATTTTTTAATTGGGTCGGTGCCTTTATAGGCCCATAGAGCCCAAATGCTTTCTTTTGCTAGCTTTTGTGTTCAATGGGTCAACATACTTGAAAAATATTCTTAATACATTATGCCAAGAGTAATTAAACAGTTATTTTTTTTGTATTATTTACAGAAAGTATGCATTTGTTTATGCTTTGCTGAGCGAAACCAAAACAAAACAGGGCAATAATAAAATAATGTAAACTGCAACCATCTGATAAAGAATTTAATGGAATGTTTGGGAAAAAGAAATCTTGATGTTTCTCCTGTGCAACATAATAATGCTATCTGATTTGGTGATGTATCAAAATTAAAAAGACCAATATAGTTTAGTGGACAGAGGTCTCAGTGACAGAGGGAAATAAAATAAATGTAGAAATAAAATAGATGTACAGCCTAAAACAAGTTTTATCTCTGCTAGTTTCTGTAGGGTAGATGGGAGCTCATTTGGATCAATCAATAACCTATCTAATTTGATGTACACATTACTTTGATGATGTGTTCCTTCAGTATGGGTTCTATTGAAATCTGGAATGGGCAGTTGTTACCAACTGCAGACTATATGGCATTTCATATTGCCATCTGTTTGGAATGTTAGAATTTTATAATGTGCAATGATTACCTAGGATTTCATTTCAACTGTCTGGAGGACTGAAGGTTGGAGAAAGTTCCAATGATCCATCCAATAATATATATGGGAGGGGTGGTGGTGCAGAGAGACAGAATTGATACATGCACTAAGAGACAATAAAATTGATAATACTATTTAAAATGGTCTAAAAGTAAATGTATAAATACCAACATTCTGTTGCCTGATTGGTGGCATATTAGGGCCTTCTACTTTTTATGCCTTAATTTTAATTGTTATTTGCAGGCTATTTTGGAAATTAAAAATTACTTTCTATGACTTAATTTTTAATTGTTATTTGTAAGGTGCTTTTACTGTTATTTGCAGACTGCATGTAAGTTAGAATAATAAAGAACATAAATAACTTTACCACCAAAAGTAAAGCGTATCTGGTGTCCATGGAATGCTACTATTATAAGTGTCACCTGATTTTCCACTCTGCTCCCAAAATTGTATTCGTAATTGGCAGTGCTTTTTTTGTAAAAAAAAAAAAAGGTGCCGGAACTCACACATGTCATACAACCCACTTTGCCTACCCTACAAGGTTCCATCCAAAAAAGGTGCCGGAACTCCGTTCTGAGCGTTCTATGAGAAAAAAAGCCCTGGTAATTGGCTCATTGTTGTGTATTTTCAGTACTTCAGTTGGGCTATTAAACCAAAATGCTGGTTGCACAAAATATCTCATTCCTCTTGTAAAAGCTGGCATGCTTGCTTTTGAGGAGGAAAATGACAGAGACTGACTTGCAAAGGTATTCTCACTTGACAGAGAAGTGCTTTCAGAGAACCTTGACATGCAGGGATGTCTGTAGTGTGAGATCAAAAAAGTAAAAATGGCAACCCAATGGTGTGATTGAAGCTCCATCTGTTTTTTACATGCCTTGATCAACCATGGCCGTCATCTTCACTTTTAGGACCATTCCCTATGGGCATCCCTCCTTCCATGTTTCACTTTGCTCACCAATTTCCGCAAGAATAGGCAAAGAAATATATTAAAACAATCTGAGATCGACCTTCCCAAGCAAAATTGTGACTGCTAAAGGCTGAAAATATCCTCTACCCATTTGCAGTGTTAGCTTTTGGAACTTGGCCAGACAATATGATGTCTCCCAAATCCTTTTGAAGGTTAAGTAAGCAGTAAGTAACACAATTTACCATCAAGAAAACCATTAACCTGTTCCTTTTTTTTTGAATTTATTAAATTCCTTAAGGAAAGAATAAAAATTGGTCCTCATCTGTCCATTGAGCCAGTGGAGAACTATTCTGTTCAACCAAAGAGCGTTTTTTCCTCCCTCCCTCCCTCCCTCCCTCCTCCCTCCCTCCCTCCCTCTCTCTCTCTCTCTCTCTCACACACACACACACACACACACACTTTATATGAAAAGAAGCTAAGTCACTTTCCATCATAACCAACCCAGTAATGCAAGTTAATACTGGCCAACCCAGTCTGTTCTTTCCCTCTCCCTGCTCAAACCAGAAATGCCTTTTCTTCTTTCCAAAACATGCCATCTTCCCTTCTTTTGTTCTCTATTCCCAAGCCAAGCTGTGCTTGTGCAGTGTTCCATGTTCGCTTGGGGAGAAGCCTGACATTCTTGCCTTGGGAAGAACTCATGTAGTGTGTATCATTTCCATTTTTATTATCCTGCTTGCTTCATTTGTAGCTGAACTCTATCTGCATTCTTTTTGAAATTCCCTGCTTCCTGGGTCTGTCTTTGAATGCTCTTTACTCCTTCTCTCACTTAACTGAATGTAGCATATTTCCCAGGGATTGATACCTGCTTTACATCTCTGTAAAGCATCTCTGTTGTTTATAACTGTTGGATACCATGTGATTATTTGATTGCCATATTTACTATTTACTTCAAATATTCTTTAACAAATTGTATTAACTGGTTATGAATTCCAGATTCATTTTTGGGCTTCCAGAAAACATAAGTCAGTTCAATAAATAGCCCATAGTTTTCGTTATGTGGAATGGATGTCATGGGAGGCGCCAAAATATTACATTGGAATGTCAAAAGAAAGACTTCAGAGAGAAAAAATATATATAAAGATTTTGTATCTTATTCGTGCAATCTGACATGTTCCGTTATGCTCCATTTCTAAATATCTGTCACATGAAAGCTAGCAGTTTCTTTTATTCCCTCTAGTGAGTAACATCAACATTACTTTGTTCTTTATGATTTTAAGTGAGGAGGTCACTTTGCAGAAAAATAAGCAAAAACTTACAGCTGCTGCTACTGAAGCAATTGATCTTCATACTCTGAAACCCACGTGCCAGTCATTACTGGAAAAAAGTCATGTCCTTTATCAGAATGCAAGCAAAAGTGGAAAAATTTCCAAAATTATACCCAACTTTTTCAATATCAGATGGTCATCTTTCATTTGAAAATCCTGCATAAAATGTTATTTGTACATAACATACAGATAGTTCTGGTTTAATAATCAAAACTGGGACTGGCAACTCAGCCACTAAATGAAGAGGTTGCTAAGTGAAACCACAACTGTGCTTACAATTTTACTTCAGCTTTTTTTTATTTTACAGACATGCAAAATTGTAAATGCAAGGATTGGTCGTAAAGTTACTTTTCATCATTGTTGTAACTGGTCCAAGGCAGCAGCTAAACGAAGACTACATGTATAAAATTTTGAAATACGAAAGGTAGTTTTATATTAAACTTGGTGCTAAAGTCTGGCTAGTCTCAAGCAATCAAATCAAATTAATAAATGGGAGGGCGGAGCCAGCTGCCAAATGGAATGGCTGCATTGAGACGGCGCTCCGAATAAGCACGCCGATTCCACAGCCGCTTCCCCGTGCTCGGTGGACTTTTTAAAGCCCCCAATCTCTCAGAGGGAGATTGGAAAAGGAGGTGCCCAGTAGAGTGGTTCTGGACGGCGGTCCGAAACGTAAGAAGCAGGAAAGCCTCGGAGAAGTCAAGCGGGAGAAGGAGACGGCCCAGAATGGCGGCCGCGAAGAAGTGACAGCTGAACAAAAATAGCAGAGATTTAGCGGGACAACGATACAACAAACCTGGTGGCGTGAGTACCCAGCGAGCCTTTGCAAGTGATCCGGAGCGTAAAACCATTCTGGAGAATTTCAAAGAAGAAAAGAAGAGAAGGGAAGCCCGAGAGCGAAAGGGGTAAAACTACCTCCCTGTGAGATAGTGGCGATAAGGAGCACGGGGGAAAAGAGGCTTTACCTTAAAGCAACAGACTTATAAGCTATAAAGGATTAACAAATAAGGGTGGTTTCTCTTTTTAGCCCTTTCAACAAAGCTAAGAAGAAAGTTAAAAACCTGAAAAGCGAAAGTGCCGACTGAGCAGTGAGAGCGGACATTTTGAATAAGAACGGAGGACTGATTAATATTAAATGAGGGAAGAGAGAGACCTACAAGTTAAGAAGAAAAATACGCATAGAAATAAAGTAAAGAAATCGCTCTAAAATTACTCTAAAAAATAAAAAGGACAAGCTGTAGCTGAATTGAGGGTTCAGGCAAATAAGAATTAATTGAATATAACCTATTACATGATTGAACTGGAAGAGACTAACTAGGAATAAAAGGTTGAAAATTTAAAGAAGGTGAGAAAAATCATTTACTTGTCGACCTTGCTGAACACTTCAATACCTATAACTGTCAAGAGACTAATTGTAAAACTTGGATTGTATTGCCAATGAATTGAACATTTGTTATAATACTTAGGCAAACCAATTGTTACATTATTATTATATACTATTATTTAGATAAATCAGTGGAATATGAGCATTTGAAATTGATAAATACATCAGACTGTTAATTACTGTATATTAAAAGTGCCAGTGTTAGAGGCTTTATATTGTGTTAGTAACAGAACACAATATTGTTAAGATATAAGGTATCAGTTATTATAATATTAGAAGAATAACAAATCTTTCAGGTGTGGTGGAGGAAAAGACAAAGACTGTACATAAGTGGGAGGGCTGGTTGACATCACTCCGAAAGATGACAAGCATCCCCAGCGTTGGGACTGGAAGAAGGCAGATAACTCAAGCAACATCGGCGGAACTAAGCCCGGCAGGGCAAAGATCGATAGAAGAGATGATGCCAAGGGAAAGAGCAGGCTCACTCAAAGACCTACAATCGATGTTACAATCCATGCAAGAGGTTATGTTGAGAAACCACGAAGACTTGAAAAAAGAAATAGGCGAAATAAGGAACGATACCGGAGAACTCAAAGAGAAGATGGGAGCAATGGATGGGAAATTCGAATGCTTCCAACAACAAATACTGAAAAATGAACAGAAACTATTAGAAATGGAAGATAGAATGAATAAGGAGGAAAGAAGAGTAGATGAAATGAACAAAAAACTCTCACAAGCAAACAAAGAATTGGAAAAAACTGTTATCTTGCTAGAGACAGAGAAAGCAGACCACTACTTACGTTTTCAGAACGTGAAAGAAGAGAAGGGGGAGGACCTCCCAGAAATGATGACGGACATGTTAGCGAGAGTTTTAGAGATCGAGAAAGAAGAGATGGCAAATGAGATGGACGAAATATATAGAATACACACAAATTATGCGAGAAGAAACAACTTATCTAAGGAAGTGCATATTAGATTCGTCAAGAAGTCAGTCAGGAACAAGATCTTGCACAGAACCAGAGACGGCCCAATAGAATATAAAGGAAAACAATTAACAGTTCTTAAACAAATCCCCAGGAAGGTAAGAGATCTTAGAAGGCCCTATCAACATATCACATCGAAACTAATAAGACAAAATATTAATTTTAGGTGGCTGATGCCGGAAGGGATCCTGGTGACTTGGCAAGAAAAAAGATATAAGCTGGACACGATAAACAAAGTAGAAGAGTTTTTTCAGCAATATCTAAGTAGCAAAGATGAATTAGAAGAAAGAGAACTAAGAGAAGAAGACATTACAGAGAGACACAGCAGAAAGGCACGAGAAGCACAAAGCAAAGAACAGGAAATTGAGAGAAGGGAAAAAATGAACTATGGCAATGACATAAAGAATTTAAAGAAGACAGATCGACGAGAGCGACAAGATCAAAATATAGGCAGTAATGTGGAAGAACTAACAGCACTATCACTAAATGTAAACGGTTTAAACTCCCCAGCTAAGAGAAACAAAATTTTGAACAAGCTTAGTAAGAAAAACTTAGACATAATAATCTTACAAGAAACACATATAAAGAATCAGCACCAAGATCTATTAAACTACCCCAAGTTAGGAACTAAATTTGTATCACTCTCACAGCAGAAAAAAGGAGGAATAGTAATATATGTCAAGGAAAGAATCCTAGCAAAACAAATTTATCAGGACGAAGAAGGTAGAATACTGATAATTGAAATTTCCCTGAATAAAAAAAAGTCGCCCTGGTAGGAATTTATGCCCCCAACGAGAGACAAAGATAATTTTACAAGAAATTACATAAGATTATCGGTGATATCGAAAATGAGAATATTTATTTAATTGGCAACTTCAATGCAATTGTAGATAGAGAATTAGACTATAAAAGTGAGAATGCAAGAAAAAGAACTAGGAGAATACTATCTGGTACTTTTTTTAAAATGGCGGAGGAACTTAACATCCAGGATAGTTGGAGGGAGAGAAATTTGAACATAAAAAAATTTACATATTATTCAGGGCATCACCAATTGTGATCTAGAATTGATATGGTCTGGACAATGAAAGAACTAAATTCAGATGTAGATGATGTAACAATAGATATTAATACGTGGGCAGACCACAATCCTATTATAATGAAATGGAAAGGACAGAAGACAACAAGGAGGTGGACCTTAAAAAAGGCAATCTTAAATCAAAAAGAATTCAAGTATAAGATGGAAGAACAAATGTGGATATTCTTCCAGACAAACAAGAGGAGACTAATACCCAAAATCTATGGGATACAGCCAAGGCAGTCATGAGAGGAACTGCAAGTGCATACATGGCCAATGAAAATAAAAAGAAAAGGCAGTACCAAAAAAGTTTAGAGGAAGAATGCAAAAAACTGGAAACAGAACTACAAAAAAACCCCACAATGTAGGGATCTAAAACGACAACTAGATCTAAATAAACATAAATTGAACATTATAGAAAAAGAAAAATTGGCACAAAAAATAAAAAGTATGAGACAAAATTTTTTTGAACAGGCAAATAAACCCGGGAGATGGTTGGCCTATAGACTGAAAAAACAAAAAGATAAAAGATGGATTAGTAAACTATGCAATGAAGTGGGGGAGATGGTACACCAGACTGAAGAGAAAAAAAACATGTGACGTACGAATTCTATAAAAACCTCTATAAAGACGATGAAAAGATTAGTGAAGGAAGAATACTACAATACCTTATGAATGCTGATCTGCCGCAGGTCCCGGAAGAATTCCAAAATATATTAAATAAGGACATAACACTTCAGGAAATTATAGAAGCAATTAAAAAACAAAAAAGTAATAAAACACCCGGCCCTGATGGATTACCATCTGAAATATACAAAAATCTTCAAGAACTTTTGGGCCCAACCTTATTGGATACATTTAATGAAGTATTAAAAGTAGCAAAGATCCCAAATTCGTGGAAAGAAGCAACCATTACGTTAATACCTAAAGAAAATTCTGATTTAACTCTCATCAAAAACTATAGGCCTATCTCTTTATTAAATACGGACTACAAGATCTTTATGACAATAATGGCAGAAAGATTAAAAAGATACTTAGTTGAATTTATCCATACTGATCAAAACGGTTTCTTGCCCAAAAGGCAAATAAGACATAATGTTAGGATCATATTAGATACGCTAGAATATTACGAATTGCATAATGAAAAACAAATGGCATTGATCTTTGTTGACGCGCAGAAAGCATTTGACAACGTTAAATGGGATTTCATGTTGACCCAACTTAAGCATATGGAATTTGGGGAAAGATTCATAAACATGTTCAAAGCAATTTATTCTAAACAAGAAACAAAAGTAATTATGAATGGAGAATTAACAAAAAGTTTCCAAATACAAAAATGGTACGAGACAAGGTTGCCCACTATCAGCATTATTATTTGTACTCTCTTTAGAAGTTTTAACAAGAATAATTCGAGAAGATAAACTGATTAAAGGCTTAGAAACTAAGAAAGAGATATTTAAATTACAGGCCTACGCAGATGATTTAGTCTTTATTTTGGAAGAGCCCCTAGAGTCCGGCTCAAGACTATTACAGGTCCTGGAAAACTATGGAGATGTAGCGGGGTTGAAGATTAACAAAGAAAAAAACCAAAATGTTAGTTAAGAATATGACCAAATCACAAGAAAACGAGCTAGCAAAAAAAAATTAACATTCAAATAGCTAAAAAAGTAAGGTACCTGGGGATTCAACTGACGGCAAGATGCATCACACTTAAAAGAGAAAATTATGATAAACAATAGATCAAATTACAGTGGATTTAGATAGATGGAAAAACTTACAGCTCTCCTTAATGGGGAGAATCGCGACAATTAAAATGAATGTACTTCCTAAACTACTCTTTCTATTCCAATGCATAACGATTAAATTAGGCAAAGACTTCTTTGAAAATTTAAACAAAATTATATCCAAATTTATTTGGCAAGGGAGAAAACCGAGAATTAAATTCAAGGTATTACAAGACGTAAAGGAAAGAGGAGGATTTGGCCTCCCAAATTGGGAAAAATACTATCAGGCGGCAGCATCTGCTTGGATAAAGGAATGGATACACCTAAGGAATAGGAGATTGTTAGCATTAGAAGGCCATGACATGCAGATAGGGTGACATGCGATACTATGGGACGGGAAACACAAGGCACATCAGTATTTTCAGAAACACTATATTAGACGGGCACTATTAGATGTGTGGACTAAAATTAAAAAATCTAACTACATGGAAATCCCCAATTGGATATCGACATTGGAGATATTTTTGCACCCAAAATTTATGAACTTAGGAAGGGTAATTACATATAAAGACATTCTAGATCAGAACGGAGAGTTGAAAACAAGGGAAAAACTATTAGAAGATGGCATAGAGCTGGAATGGTGGGCATATCTGCAAATACAATCACGATACAGAAAAGATAAAAAAGAACCCGGGATAAAATTAGAACACACAGAATTAGATAAAATCCTACTAGGAACAGAAGATAAAATGATAAAAAAGATATATCAATATTTACTAGAACAAGACATGCTAGAAGAACAAGTAAAAGACACAATGCTAATTTGGAGCAAGAATTTTGGCTATAGTATCGATTTAGATAATTGGCAACTATTATGGGTCAGGAATAGGAGGCTAACGTTAGCCACCACCTATAAAGAAAATCTATATAAGATGTTCTACAGGTGGCATCTTCCTCCCACAAGACTAGCAAAAATGGACAAAAAATCCTCATCGATATGTTGGAAATGTAGAAAATCACCAGGGACTTACTACCACATGTGGTGGGAATGCCCAAAAGCTCAAGAATTTTGGCATCTGATAAAAAATTGGCTGGAAGAGATATTATCACAAAAAATCGAATTAAAACCAGAAACCTTTTTATTAGGGAGTACCAAGGATAAATTCAGCAAAGGATCTTTATATTTAGTATTGCACATTCTAACTGCAGCGAGACTAGCCTATGCTCAGAAATGGAAGGGAAAAGAAACCCTTACCGAAGAAGAAGTAATAAATAAAATTCTTTCCTGCGCTGAAATGGATAGGTTAACATTAGAGTTTAAAAATAAAACTGAAACAAGACTATTTTGAAATTTGGAATGAAGTGTATAAATGGCTAGAGTCGAGGAGGCATGCTGGGATGAATGTTGATTGATAAGTTGATAGTTTAGAAATCTTTATACTAGTATTTTTTATAAGATAGAATTGAAAGTTATTTAACCACAATGTATATGATTGAAAGAATGCTTACTAGAAAGTTCACAGATCCTATATGCATATTTTGTTATAATGTAAAGACACTTTTTTTTTCACAAGGTAATACTAATAGTATTGTTTAAACCAGGGAAGCTGTATCATGTCCACTGTGTCTTTTTTGTTTTTAACTGTATATTCAATAAAATAAAATAAAAAATAAAATTAAATAATAAATAAATAAATAAATAAATAAATAAATAAATAAATAAATGAATGAATAAATAAATAAATAAATAAATAAATAAATGAATGAATGAATGAATGAATGAATGAATGAATGAATAAATAAATAAATAAATAAAGCAGGGTTGTTACTTCATGTTTTCAGTTGAATTAACATTTATTTTGTAGTATTCAGGGCTTTCAAAGGTTAAATGAACACAACAACATTGGGATGGGTATGTAAAAAAAAGCTTCCCCAGCATGGGTTAATGCTCTTTAAGATAGGAGCTTTGAATACTATTGAATTAATAACCAATAGAGTAGGTATGTTGTCTGTCTGATAGAATCATCCTTCTGATAGACAATCCCCTCAAAATAAAAATAATAGCTGAAAATATGCATTATGGGGCTAAAATCAAATGATAGGCTTCCATCTTATTTGTGTTGGCAATACAAACAAGATTCAATGACTTAAAATCTGACATTGTAACTATTATTTTTGCAATGTTCACATTGTTATATTGTACAATCATATTAGAAATTAAATCACATCATTAATACTTTTGTGGCCAATCCTTATAACACTTCTTCTCCTGTAAGCAGTATTTATCCACCTCTCCCACCCACAAGGGACAGAGAAGTTTTTTTTAGGAATGAATGACAGATCTTGCAGTTTGAAAATAAACTAGAGCAAGGTGAGGTCAGTCTAACGTTATCGTGACCTCATTATATCCATTCCATGCTGCTTATAGATGTGTCGAGATATGCATTTTCTCAGTCATCCATCCTTTATCAAGGCATCAAGGAATCACTTTCCTTGCAGCTTCAGATCCACATCAATGGTTTCCAAGGTGATCAGTTTTCATAGCAGATCAATCAGCTTTATAAATCCCTTTAATGGCTCTTGCATGTGTCGGTCTGGTTCTGATTAATTAACTATTCATCCTTATTTCTTATGCAAATCAATGGCCTACTAAGTCTGAGATTCTAAGCATACTTATCTGAGAGAAACGTATAATCAAAATAGTGGTATTTTTTTTCTGAGCATGCATTCTTAAGATTGTAGGATGTTTGAGTTAACATCCAATAACAGTCCAACATTTTGTGGAACAAAATCAATTGATGCAACAGTCAAATAAATTGTAAGAGGGATTTGAGTTTATCTAGTTTTGCACACTAGTAATAAATCAGAATGAATTTAACAGGACTCAGGTCTCCAAACCTCAGAAACGTGATGGACATGATGATATAAATGCAGTTGTATAACCATTTTCAAATGCACAGCTTGAGTGCATGAATGGAGAAGACAAATGCATTAATGGAAACACATACACTAAGAGTACCCTGCTCATATAATACGTTTGATATGTAAGTCATGATGGGTAATCTGTAGCACTCCAGATATTTGTGGAACTGCAGTTTCCAGCATTTTTAGGAAACATAATGAATTATGAGGGTTTCTGGGAATTGTTCAGTTACATCTAGAATTCCATGGGTTGCCTATATTAATGCAGGGTTTCTTTGGTCAGGAATCCAAGATATGCTATATTGGCAATAATACACCAATCTTGGGTTGGCCAAAGGGTGTATCTAGTCTGCATGTTGTCAAAAACTCAGAGCTGTTGCTGCAATACTATATACTCACTACTTTTTAAAAATATATTTGCTATGTTTGCAGCTCTATATTTTAACCATTGTATGTGCGGTATGTTTTAATTGCTGAGCGCTGAATGGACATGAAAATGAAGTGATGGGAAAATGCTGAAATTTTCAGTCTTGGGAAAGGAGCTTGAGTACCTATACTGTTGCTTATTTTATTTACGAACAAAAACAGCATCAACAAAATCCAATATATTTTTCTGCTGAATTTTGAAGACTCAGTATTGCACTTGTTGCCCCTTTTTTCCATATATAATGTGGAATACACTGACCCTCCAACAGAAGTCTTTATATGTATATTAAAGACTTACGGCTTTGCCTCTGTGCTGGCAGGCCTTAAGATGGCTGACATCCCTTTCTTGACTGAATTTATGCCATTGTTTTTTATTATGACCTGAGTCAGATAGGAAGGCCCTTAAAAGGGGATGGTAGTGGGGGGAGAGACATAAATCAGAAGACGTCTATCATCATGAAAGGTAGTCCTAGGTTTACTAACATTATTTACTAACATATAGTAATAACATTATTAACATATATAGAGGATTAATATATTGTGGAATATATCTGTAGGTAGCATTCCATCAAATGATCTTTTAAGGCTCTTGCTCTTTTCAATAGATGAAGGGCAGCTCTGTACACATGCTAAGGGGTTGGTGCATAAAGAGGTATCTTTTGAACTCAGTGTAGGGACAATTCTATCATTTGGAGATGCCTATTACAACATGGTATCCTCCAGATGTCTTGAGGCTAACAGCTTAAAGAATTGCCAGCCAGGACATCCTGTAATTGAGACTCCTATATTATAGTTTCCTTTACATCCGTTTGTTATATCATTATGAACATGGTACTCTTACTCCCACTTCAGTTGGCTTATAATTTCCTGTATATTGTAGGCACCAAGTGCTATCTGAAACATTACTTTTACAAGCTTGTTTTTGTCTCCCGTTGTAGCCTTATAATTCCACTTGCTATTGTTAACAATCATTTCCAAGCCTCAAAAATGATGTATAGTGTAATATCTTTTCACTTTCTGTGTATGTCTATATGTGCATACAGTACTAAAATTTGATTTGTTGTTAGCTATTGTGTGGTTGTTGGTTTTTTTTTTGCATGAATGTACATTTGTACACTCCATTTGTACACTGGTTTTCAGCTGAAAAAGGCTTTTAGAATTATTTTTATAAAATCAATAAAAACAAAATAGTTCCTGCCTCTAGGTTTACAACACATATGGGAAAAGAGATATGGAAAAATGAAGTATTACAAAAATTCAAACATAAACCAAATATATAAAGTTATTATAATGGTTGGCTTAAAGGAAAATACACATATGCTTCTTTTTGGCCCATAAATCAAAACTAGCTTTAAAATGTTAAACAATTGACTAGTAACAGAAGCATCATAAACATCTATGAGGAGCACAACACTTGGAAAATATGAGCTTAAAAAGTCTCAAAGAAAGAACTTTTACAGACAGGTCATCATCACCATGAAGACAATCTTTTATGGAATTTTAAAAGCAAGATGAATTTAAGGGATTTTAAGAGAAATTAACTCCAAATGTAGCTGAGTATCCTTATTTTTTTTAAAGCAGATTTAATACATTCACACCAATTATCAATAGGATCCCACAGTAGAAGAAGACAATGGGGAAAGGTATTTACGGTAGGTGGGAATTCCTAGAAAAAAAATGTAAAAGGACAATAGTAAACAATTCTAATGAGGAAAAGACAAAGAGAGAGAGAGAGAGAAGAGACAGTAGAAATGTGTTTGTGACTACAGAAAAAGTTTAGTAATGTTCTGAAAATAAAAAAAGATGCATGCAGAAAATGGAATGTGGGTCAACTCATAAACACGGAGTATAGATAGATAGCCTGGAACTGTAGACCTGATATCAGAAAAATGAAAGCTTGGAATGAGCTAAAGTTGGCGAAGGATGGTAAGAATTCCAATTAGAGCTTTTCTTTTCTTTTTAGCCGTGTTCAAAATAAAAAAGAAAGGCATTAGTGTACAAGCTGCTCCATGAAGGTGGCAAAATGCTAATAAAGAGCAAACAGCCAGTATTTAGATTCTGTTTTTTTCCATCAAAGTATCTGTTCCACCAGGAAATGTGAAGAGTATATCTAAAAGAACAGGATTGAAGCATGAGGCTGATAAAAACATGTCAGGGAATACTTTTTTTTTACTTTGAATAAATTTATGTCTGGGATCAATATTCCATGATAGTGAAGGAATTAGCTAGTGGCATGAGCAAAAACTATGTTTAAGAAATCCTGAAGAATAGCTGAAATGATAAATGACTTGTTGTTAGTTGCGAAGTCGTGTCCGACCCATCGCAACCCCATAGACAACATTCCTCCAGGCCTTCCTGTCCTCTACCATCTTCTGGAGTCCATTTAAGCTCACGCCTACTGCTTCAGTGACTCCATCCAGCCACCTCATTCTCTGTCGTCCCCTTCTTCTATTGCCCTCAATCTTTCCCAGCATTAGGCTCTTCTCCAGTGAGTCCTTCCTTCTCATTAGGTGGCCAAAGTACTTGAGTTTCAACTTCAGGATCTGGCCTTCTAAAGAGCAGTCAGGGTTGATCTCCTCTAGGACTGACCAGTTTGATCGTCTTGCAGTCCAAGGGACTCGCAGGAGTCTTCTCCAGCACCATAGTTCAAAGGCCTCAATTCTTTTGTGCTCAGCCTTTCTTATGGTCCAACTTTCACAGCCATACATTGCAACTGGGAAAACCATGGCCTTGACTATACGTACTTTTGTTGGCAGGGTGATGTCTCTGCTTTTTAGTATGCTGTCTAAATTTGCCATAGCTTTCCTCCCCAGGAGAGAGCATCTTTTAATTTCTTGGCTGCAGTCCCCATCTGTGGTGATCTTGAAGCCCAGGAAGATAAAATCTGTCACTACCTCCATTTCTTCCCCATCTGTTTGCCAGGAATTGAGAGGGCCGGATGCCATGATCTTGGTTTTCTTAATGTTGAGTTTCAAGCCAACTTTTGCACTCTCCTTCTTTACCCGCATCAAGAGGCTCTTTAGTTCCTCTTCACTTTCTGCCATTAGAGTGGTATCATCTGCATATCTTAGGTTGTTGATATTTCTCCCGGCAATCTTAATTCCAACTTTTGATTCATCTAGCCCTGCCTTTCTCATGATGTGCTCTGCATATAAGTTAAATAGGCAGGGCGACAGAATACAGCCTTGCCGGACTCCTTTCCCAATTTTGAACCAATCAGTGGTTCCGTGTCTAGTTCTCACTGTTGCTTCTTGACCCGCATACAGGTTTCTCAACAGACAAATAAGATGGTCTGGTACTCCCATCTTTTTAAGAACTTGCCACAATTTGTTGTGATCCACACAATCAAAGGCTTTAGCATAGTCAATGAAGCAGAAGTAGATGTTTTTCTGGAACTCCCTAGCTTTCTCCATGATCCAGCGTATGTTGGCAATTTGATCTCTAGTTCCTCTGCCTCTTCGAAATCCTGCCTGTACTTCTGGAAGTTCTCGATCCACATACTGCTGGAGTCTAGCTTGTAGGATTTAAAGCATAACTTTACTTGCATGTGAAATGAGTGCAATGGTGCGATAGTTTGAACATTCTTTGGCATTGCCTTTCTTTGGAATTGGAATGTAAACTGACCTTTTCCAATCCTGTGGCCACTGTTGAGTTTTCCAAATTTGCTGGCAAATTGAGTGTAGCACTTTTACTGCATCGTCTTTTAAGATTTTGAATAGCTCAGCTGGAATACTGTCACCTCCACTAGCTTTCTTGTTGCTCAGCTTTCCTAAGGCCCATTTCACTTCACATTCTAGGATGTCTGGCTCGAGGTCAGTGACCACCCCATCGTGGTTATCAGGGATGCTAAGCTCGTTCTTGCATAGTTCTTCTGTGTAATTTTGCCACCTCTTCTTAATCTCTTCTGCCTCTGTTACGTCCCTGCCATTTTGGTACTTTATCATGCCCATCTTTGCATGAAACGTTCCCTTCATATCTCCAATTTTCTTGAAGAGATCTCTGGTTCTCCCTATTCTATTGTTTTCTTCTATTTCTTTGCACTGTTCATTTAAGAGGGCATTCTTATCTCTTCTAGCTATTCTCTGGAATTCTGCATTCAATTGGGTGTATCTTTCTCTTTCTCCCTTGCCTTTCGCTTCCCTTCTTTCTTCAGCTATTTGCAAAGCTTCCTCAGACAGCCATTTTGCTTTCTTGCATTTCTTTTTCTTTGGGATGGTTTTAGTTGCTACCTCTTGTACAATGTTGCGAACCTCCGTCCATAGTTCTTCAGGCACTATGTCTATCAGATCTAATTCCTTAAATCTATTTGCCACCTCTACTGTATATTCATCAGGGATATGATTTAGTTCATACCACTCATGTAGCCCAATTCTAAATAGGCCACGGCCTGGTAATGGGCTGTGGCCGGGGGTTGGGGACCTCTGTTCTAGACCAATTCATATTGTTTTTAAAGGTATGCCTGTAGCACAAACTGCCCTTAAGCTTTGTCACTTCTTCCTCCACTTTCTTTGGCACTGTAATATTAGAGGAATGAAAAAAAGAAATAGAGGTAGTCCTCAACTTACAACAGTTCATTTAGTGACCATTCAAAGTTACAACAGCACCAAAAAAAGGGACTTATGACAGTTTTTCACACTTATGACCATGACAGCATTCCCATGGTCATGTGATCAAAATTCAGACTCTTGGCAACTGATATATATATGATGGTCGCAGTGTCCTGGGATCATGTAATTCCCTTTTGTGATCTTCTGACAAGCAATGTCAATAGGGAAGCCAGATTCACTTAACAACCGTGTTACTAATTTAACAACTGCAGTGATTCACTTAATAACTGTGGCAAGAACATTTGTTAAATGGGGGAAAATTCACTTAGCAAATGTCTCATTTATCAGCAGAAATTGTGGACTCAATTGTGGTAATAACTATCTGTAGTTTTGTCATGCATTTATTCATCAAAATAGTGGGGGCAGTGGGCCATCAAATCCGACCATTAATTGCCTTATATGCATCGCAATGATGTAAAAATGCGCAGGGCTTCAATTGATCTGGTTGTATCTTGATACTGTTGACACGCCCTGAAGATGTCTGGGAATACCATCCAAATTTCAGAAACCACATTCTTCCATGGCTATTTGAACCAACATTTCAATGAAATAAGGCGCATTCAAAATTTGATTGAAATGGTATAAAAGGGAACATTAAGCCAAATCTGGGATGTGTAATATGTTTTTTTATCCCAAATAAAGGATGTGGAGATCATGTTTTTATTTTTTACCAAGTCATTAAGAAATGTAGGAATAAGAAAGATGCTTTATTATATGATCACTGATTAGAGAAAACACAAGAAAATGAACAGTTTGAATTAAGAAATGCTTTCTATCCATAGGATGTTGTGGTTGGTTGCTGAGTGTAATAAGAACAGTGTATGACAGAAGTAAAGCATGCATGAGAATAAATTACATGCTTAGCAAATTATTTAACACTATGCAGGGACAACCTGTATAGTGTCTCTTTGATTGTCTAAAGTTATTTACAGATAAATGTAACAGGAATGCTTGGAGTGAAAAGGTATATAGGCTGGGGGTATGAATCTATATGTACTTTTATATGCAGACAATGCTCTGCTGCTGGCTGAGAAATCAAATGATTTGCAGTAAACGTTAGCTTGCATCTCAACAGTTGATTTCCATTTGCAATCCAAGCCTTAATGCTTGACAGAGCCAAAAGCATAAATCCCAAACTACAATATGTTACATTGTGAAACTTTTGCAAAGACCCTTTCATCTTTGAAACCCAAAAAGTAAAAATACGTCATCGTTCAAGAAAATTCATGTTAAAATTGGTTGGGATCATGCTAAGATTGGCAACTGCCCGCTGACCTGATACTATTTGTAGTATTTGTTTGGAGCAGAGTTATGCATTTAGAAGGTCAAAATACATGCAGAATTTCATGACTCTTATTTTCTGATTTCCCCCCAGATTTTGGGAGGAGATATTTGGGAGGCATTTTGTTCGTTTTTTATTAAAACTGAGTCTATTGAGATCTTATAGTGCATTTTCTATAGATTTAAATCTCAATACTTAAAAAATAGCCCATGATGTCCTATGGTAAATGATTCCTTCCAATTATAAAACCGTTAAATCAAATCAACAGCAGAGACTCCTGGCTCAGATGCCTGGGGAAACAGCCAGATCTTTAGAACCTTATGAAAGGCTAACAGGTCAGGAACTCTCTACAAGATGCTGTTCCATAAGGCAGGGGCTGCCATAGAGGACACAACTCCTGGGTCCAACAAGATGAAATTGTTTACAAAAGGAGACCTGGAGCTTGCCCTCTGTAGTAGATCTGGTGGGGTGAGTGGAAACAGTGGAAGAAAGTAGTAGTAACTGTGTAAATAGTAGTAACTATGAGAGGGATCTCGGAGTCCTAGTGGACAATCACTTAAATATGAGCCAGCAGTGTGCTGCAGCTGCCAAAAAAGCCAACACAGTGCTGGGCTGCATTAACAGAGGGATAGAATCAAGATCACGTGAAGTATTAATACCACTTTACAATGCCTTGGTAAGGCCACACTTGGAATACTGCATCCAGTTTTGGTCACCACGATGTAAAAAAGATGTTGAGACTCTAGAAAGAGTGCAGAGAAGGGCAACAAGATGATTAGGGGACTGGAGGCTAAAGCATATCAGGAATGTTTGCTGGAATTGGGTATGTCTAGTTTAATAAGAACGACTAGGGTGACATGATAGCAGTATTCCAATATCTCAGGGGTTGCCACAAAGAAGAGGGAGTCAAGCTATTCTCCAAGGCGCCTGAGGGCAGGACAAGAAGTAATGGATGGAAACTGATCAAGGAGAGAAGCAACCTAGAACTGAGGAGAAACTTCCTGACAGTTAGAACAATTAACCAGTGGAACAACCTGCCTCCAGAAGCGGTGAATGCTCCAACACTGGAAGTTTTTAAGAAGAGACTGGACAGCCATTTGTCCGAAATGGTATAGGGTTTCCTGCCTGAGCAGGGGGTTGGACTCGAAGACCTCCAAGGTCCCTTCCAACTTTATTATTATTATTATTATAAAGGCAGTCCTGCTAGTAGCCAGGTCCTATGTTGCTATGGACAGAGATTTACAGGTGACAACCAGCACCTTGACCTGCCCCTGGGGAACCTGTGTAATTTATGGAGCAAAAGTGTTATATGGTCATAGTGAGAGATGTTGAAAACTGCCGATGCTGTTGCATTCTGCATTGCAGCTTCTGAATGCTCTTCAAGGGCAGCTCCATGTACAGCATGTTGCAGCAATCCAAATAGAAGGTTGCAGATACATTGGAAGAAGTTAGAATGAAAGCATAATTTTGATCCTTACTCATATAAGAAATGTATGCCTTGGAATAATCCTAAATTGAGTTTGATCATTATCATTGTCATTGTTGTTGTCAGCCATTCAATAATGTCCAATTTTTGGCCATTCTATGGATCAACATTCTCCATGTCCCTCTATCTTGCATCGCCTCCTTCAGATCTTCTATGGTCATCCCGATGTCATCCTTTATCCAGCCAAAGGGTACTAGGGCAACCCCTTCTGCTTTTTCCACTGATCACTCCCAGCATGACTGACTTTTTGAGTGAGTCAGCTCACATGACACAGCCATAGTATAATCGTCTTTGTTTGGTGATCTTGAACATTATCATTAAATTATTACTGTAGAACAGCATATTGCCAAACATGTTTTAGACTGTTACCAAAAGAGAAATTTCGATAGTGAAAAATTTCAAAATGGCAGTATTCCTTTAATCATATTCTTCCTGGTTGGAGAATTCTAGGAGTTGAAGTCCACACATATTAAAGTTGTCAAGTTTGGAAAACTTTGAGATGTTTTAGCATCATCTAAACCTTCCAATTTACTGTTGGTATTGGAATGTATTTTGGTGGATTCTATGTTTATAGCTTGATTGTGTGTATGTATGTGTATCTATGTATACAAACACAATTAAAAAGCATTGCTAAGATTGATGCTGTTATTTGCAAGAACTCTTTAACTGCTAAGTTCTTAAATACTAATAAGTATTTAAAATCAAACCATTCAAAAGGTTCTTTCTTGTTTAGTGGGTACCAGAAAATGTTTTAAAGATCGTCAAGTTCATTGTGGCTGATTGTCAAGTTCGTTGTGTTGTAAATGGTGAACAGATTCTTATTCTTGTGATATGGGCTTGTCTTGCTATTGCTCTTCAGGAACAGCCTCATGTAAAGCATGTTGCAGTAATCTAAACGAGTGGCTACAAAGACATGAGTTACTGTGAGTAGCACCTCCGAGTCCAAGAATGGCACAACTGGCACACCACTCGAAGGTGCACAAAGGATCTCCTAGTAATGGCTACCACCTGCTTTTTCCTGCTCTTTTGAGCAGGAGCTGTGAGTTCAGATTGCACACTGGGTCTACTTGGGGTAGTGCAACCCCATCCAGAATCAAAGATGAAAGAACCTTGTCTCTGGAAGATCCAAATATCCACAGCCACTCTGTCTTGCTAGGGTTGAGTCAGAATCCCAAAGGTGCTTATTCAAAAGGCAACTGGACTTTCTTGGTTTTTCCTTGAAAAGGTTCTGCTTCCCATCCAAGAAGCTTCTTCAGTTCCCTACTTCTCATCAAAGAAGCTTCTTTGGAAAGAAAGTCGAGTTGCCTTTTTGAAAAAGCACCTTTGGGACAACTATGACCTGGATAATTGAGAATCTCTATAGACATTGAGTCTGAGTCTGTTTAGCCCCATCCAGTCCCAACAGCTTCCAGACACTGAGATAAGATGTTCACAGCATCACTTAAAGGGCCCGAGGTAGAGATACAAAGCTGGGTATCATCTGCATATGTTCTGTGTATGGAGATCCATGGAGTCAGTGCAACTTTGTGAGTTAAAGTCTTTTTTTTTTTTTTTTGGCAGAAAGATAACAGGAAGGAACAGATGCTCCTGTGTCATTAATTGAGAGGGGAAGAAGCCATAATAAAGAATATGTCAAAAATGAAGGGTAGAGAAGGGCGTGGCATGTGATTTTAGATTACAGGAAAGATTTTTCTTATTTATTCAATTTGTTTGGTCACTCATTCATCATGTGAATGTTAGAAGCATCTTCCCAAAGGTGTTATATACTTCTGCTCCATGTCAAACCAAGTGCTTGTGTCATAATTCTTTCCCTGGAGATTGTGAGTCTGGGGAAGAACGGACTTCAGCTTATTCCT
This sequence comes from Azemiops feae, assembly GCA_023970755.1. Taxonomy (NCBI): domain Eukaryota; kingdom Metazoa; phylum Chordata; class Lepidosauria; order Squamata; family Viperidae; genus Azemiops; species Azemiops feae. The sequence continues at coordinate 762,732 of JALGBA010003860.1, read as the reverse complement.
GAGAAGACTGAGTAGCTATTGATTTTAGGCCGCCTGGATTTGCTGACTTTTGATCTTCAGTTATGAATGGGGTAGCACTCTTCCTAGTAATTTGGGAATCTTCCTAAATTCTCAGCTCCTGCTGTTGACAAAAAGTGACAGTACAATATATTATTCTATTTTAAATCATTTGTTTTATTTCACACAGTAAACATAAATAATAATCCATCCCATTCAGTACAAAAAGCATAGATCTGAATCAGCAGATGTATCCATTGTTTAAGGCACTGAGAGAAGGAAATACAGAAACGATAGAAGACAGTGACTCCTTTAATTCAAACACTTCAGTTCAATCCATCTTGAGTAGGACCATTGAATACTCTTTAAAAAAAATCCAGGCTACATTCATAGTAAATGTATACTGCTTTATTGATTTTGGTTAAATAACTTATTTTTTCCAGATTGGCCAATGGTCTAAGAATGACTGTACTTTGGACCACAATGCTTTGTGCTATTAAAAAAAAACACAAAATACAATACCGCTTTAAGAATTTTTATCTGGTTACAATATAGCAAGCAATATTGATTTATATCTTTAACTACCTTTGATGGAAGAGATTTTATTAGAAAAAGTAGGATAGGATAGTGTACTGAATACAATTGTTTTTATTAAGGCTGCAATGAATTTTGCTCATATGTTTTTTAGGAAGAAAGGGAGTCTGAGATGATGGTAGATTAGATGCTTCACAAAATGACCCTAATTTACCTTTTGTTTCACTGCGTTCAGTTTCTTTGTTCCATTACTATTTCAGTGCTATTAGAAGGGAAAAAATGAAGAAACAGTAATGCTGTGTGCATTTAAAAATGATTCGACAGAAGTGCTTTGGATGTTTGGGCAAGCAAAATGCAAAGACTCTTAAAGTAGATGCAGACTTGCACAGAAGCTTGAAAAAAGGGGCTGTTTTAATGAGTATGAAAAAAAAACCACAGAGCTGCTGTGAAGGTGAAATGTTTCTTCCAAACCATTTTTGAAGCATGTGCAATCCTTGCCAGTAACTGCTGCTTCTTGAATTGATTCCAAGCAATTAAAGTTCTTATGGGAAATGGAATGCAGTGTTATTGTCACACGGCAGTGAAACTTTGCTAGACGAGGAAACAAAATGATGGCAATATTTTTTACTCTGATTCTGGGCAAACATTTTATCCTATTCTGCTGTTCCTATTTTAAATAATTGCAAAATGATTACATGAGATGAAATGTGTATGTGAAGGTGGTATTGTATTTTTTCCCTTCAAAATGTATCCTTTTTTTGGGAAGCAAAAGAATGTTGATGAACTGGCAAAGATCTTAGCATCTAATAGGTGATAATTATTACAAAATTTTAGGACAGAAGCATTAATTTTAAAACTTTAAGACCAATGAAAAGGAATAAGTGCACAAATAAAAGTTTGCATCCATTTGATTTAGAGCAGCAATATTCAGAGCATGTCTAGTAACAACTGTGGACCCTGTGTGGTCTACACTCACAAGATTTAATATACACTTGTTTCCAAGCCATCCTTCATTAGTACCTACACAAAGTAATGCACAATGTGGCAGTGGAGAGGTTAATTGCCTTGGGCACAGACACTATATCCCTAAACAGTGGTTCTAATTATGGGATATAAATTATAGTAGTCCAAAAGGAAGAAAGCAGCATACTGTGCCAAAAAGTGGTACTGGATTGTGCCCATATTGTCTTGTATAATATGGGCAACAAATAATTATAAATAGAGCAATAAAATTTTATCTACATTCTAAATATTAAGACCATAACAATATTTATAAATATTTTCACAGATTATAAATCCTCTCTGACATGTTTGCTTCCATATTCCAAATCTTGTACATTTGGAGCCAACCATGTAAAATAAATCTTTACTGGATCAACATTCCAGTGTTTATGAAATGATATTGGAACTTGATGGGATAGGAAGTCCTTCGGATAATCCATTGGACGAGCCTAGAATTGAAATAAAAGAGAGAATGAGTTGCATACTTGTAAAATATTTTTTTCAATTATATAAAAAAGCAAAGATTATGTATTCTCAAATCAGATACAGACACAGCCCTGTGAAGTTGATGACATGATAAGCACAGCAGGAATGTACGGTGTCTTTGTAGAAAATCTGTTCACATTGACCTTTACACATGTAGCTCTTTGTGACAAGATGAATCTAATATGGTAGTGAGGCTGGGCTATTATTATTCCAATGAAACACTGCATATACAATTTGAATGGCTGCAAAGAGCTAATGTAACTGTTGTGTATATGGTAAACAAAGCTGTATTTATTCTTTTTAGAAGAAGCATTACTAAATCCCATTATCTGATCACCAATAATGGATAAAACAAATTGTTCTACTGTCAACAAAAGATTATACTCTGAAATAAAATAAAAAGCTAAGCATATTGTTTCCAGTAAGTTCAAAATACTGTGTTATTTAAAAGAATGGAAGTTTAGACCTGAGAAAGTAGAATAGTGAAATTAACAGAAGAGTATAGCTTCTGGCCTTTGAAGCAATATAAATTAAAAAATGAGCATTTTTATTAGTCCTCCTTATTAAAGTATGGATTTAAATTATGCACTTAAGAATATTATCTTCTGGTTTAGATGATATAATAGATATAAAATGCTTTTTTGTCTTCAAATTCTACAATCTGTCTGCCGTGAAAACTATGGTACTGGATAGCCCATAAGATATATTGTACTTTACACCAAACAAATATATTGAGATCTTGGGAATATGGAAAGTCTATTAAGGATCTGGCTAATTGAATATGGCAATTCAAAACCATTTGTTCATGAGTACATTCTCAGAACCACAACAGTGTTTTTTCACTGTCTCATAATGTAACAATGCATATTAGTGAAATATTTAAACAGAAGCAAACAAGCTTATACATAATAATAATAATAATAATAAAGTTGGAAGGGACCTTGGAGGTCATCTAGTCCAACCCCCTGCTCAGGCAGGAAACCCTATACCATTTCAGACAAAGGCTGTCCAGTCTCTTCTTAAAAACTTCCAGTGTTGGAGCATTCACCGCTTCTGGAGGCAGGTTGTTCCACTGGTTAATTGTTCTAACTGTCAGGAAGTTTCTCCTTAGTTCTAGGTTGCTTCTCTCCTTGATTAGTTTCCATCCGTTGCTTCTTGTCCTGCCTTCAGGCGCCTTGGAAAATAGCTTGACTCCCTCTTCTTTGTGGCAGCCCCTGAGATATTGGAACACTATCATGTCCCCCCTCGTCCTTCTCTTCATTAAACTAGACATACCCAATTCCAGCAACCGTTCCTTATATGCTTTAGCCTCCAGTCCCCTAATCATCTTTGTTGCTCTTCTCTGCACTCTTTCTAGGGTCTCATGATAATTGCCTTTTGCTTCCACAATAAATTAAAGAGAATTTTTAAAGAACACAAGAAGGTATTAGTTTTGATCAGCTACTTGTATAAGAAGGTAACTTGAAGATACATTTTGCTTCCTCATCTGTTTTGCCTTCTCCATTTGAAATTTAAATGTTAAACTAAATCCCAAGAAATAAGACTAATAAATAAATAAATGGACTATATATTTTAAGAATTGTGCTTGCACTGGAAAAATGATGAGAATCTGTCTTCTTAATTTTCAACATGCAAATGTTATTTATGCTCTGTCCTTAAAACTTTCATATTTATTTTATAATGAAACTATTTTGCAATTCAGTATGTGGTATCTTAGGGTACTTCTTTTTTTCCAAGAGTTAAATACAACATGAAAAAAATTCTGTTAGCATCCCTGGAAAGTTGCTCCTACTCAAACATTAATAATATGCAAAATTGATGTTTGTGACCTGGAATTATAGAATTTCCTCTGCCTAATTTGTTTTATATTTTAATTTATTAATCAATTTTTATTTTGCTTTCATATTAAGATTCATACATTTTGCCTTATGACTCTGCAGAAGTTTAAAATTACTGTGGGGATTTATGCTTCCTTGAGGCTATATTATACCAGAAAGCTGGATAGATGAAAAACTGGATGACTTTGGATAACACCAGCATTTCTTTATCTGAAGTTAAGCATTTCAGCATAATAAGAAGTTGTTTTACTTGCTGCATAATTAGAGGACTGATTGAAATAAAAGCTTAAGAGGTAACAATATCTTAATTTCATAATCTGAATTGTTCACCCAACAGTTGCAGTAATAAGATCATCTCAAAGCATTAATTATATACTTATCAAAAATTAGAGTATTTAAGTGGATTCTGAAATAGTATTGGACCATTTCCTAATAGAAACCAACTCTATAGTTCAAACATAAAATGGCTGCTAATTGTTGATATGAGAAAGTTAACAATATGTATAGTTAATTTAATATTTAATGTAGTTTGTATACTTATGAAAAAAGAATATAAATATTTTAAATAAATATTTATTTGAAACAGAAAGTTGCCCCACCCACTAAATACTTCTGATATCAATATAATCATATGATCACTTCCTCACATTTCAACTTATTTTTCAAAAGTTATACTAGTTACATGAGTCTTTAAATGATATTCAGTTTCACTGAAACTCCAGGAGTCCGTTTTTCACATAATCCCCCTTCTTAGCATTTTCTACTGCTTTCATGTTACCATTACAAAAGGATTCTAGATAAATTTGGTGATGATCAGCACATCTTAAAAAGTTAGACATTATATTTTGGAAATTACATTTGTTTGAATTATGATAAAACACGACTTAGGGAAGAAAATTGTGCAGCTACATGTGGAAATTAAAGACCATAAAATCTGTGGTTAAAACTACAAGGAAAAAATTAATCTCTGATTTTTTTTTTAATTATCTAAACACATCTTGTAATGTTTTGACAGTTCTGTTGTGAGAAGATGCTCTAGTTAGTTTTTGTACGAAAGCCAGACTTGACATATGTTGACATATATTGATAAATATTGATATATATATATATGAAAATAAGCATGATTTGAAACACTAGGATATTCACTGTATGTTCACCTGTTTCCACTTTATTATTCTGGAAGAATTTAATTTGTATAGACCAAAAAGGGGCATCTTTTAATATCCTATTAATAATGTATGTTCTGTACTTTATTGCCAAAGTTCCAGCCTTCTATTTATAGTTTGAAATGCCCTTGCATCCCTGTTTCCTAGTAAAGAATCTAGGAAAAAGCAGGAATGCTTTTGTAACATATTTCACAGCTGTTGTATCATTTTAATTAGGTTTTACGGAAACTGACCTAATATTAACCATGAGATACTTAGTTACATGTAACAACACTCACCTGATGGAAGAGAGGGCTGTGTGTAACTGGAATTCCTAAACCACTGAAACACATTCCAATTACCATATCATCAGGGGCATCATTGCTGTAGCAGCGGCATTTACTAGCAAACAATTTTTGGATTGCTTCTCTGTTGAAGACCATCCTTTTAAGACAAGTCCAAAAAGAATAATAATCAAGAAGATAAGCATTATTATTGAATAAAAAGTTTTACCTACTAACAGCAATTATGAGTTTGTAACAGTCATTGCAAACAGATTACTACTGCTCTGGTCTCCTAATGAAATCATAATGCTATACGTTCTTCCATGTCTCTAGTAATATCAACATAACTTAATGGATGTCATTTAACTTTACCATTAGTTGTGATTGATAATAGAAATCTGTTTTAGGATTATTGACAAATTAGATGCTCAATCATATACCACTTCCAAATACAACTCAACTGAAAAAAACAATACTTATCACGATACAACAAGGTATCAAGTATACAGCTTTGATAAATCAGAAATGATTTCTAATTGTACTCACGGTGCTTTGAATTTCTTTTTGCTATGTTTATTTGTCTATTGAAATGGTACAGTAAGTTATCATATTGCTATTTACAAAGTTAGGACACTTTTATATTTCTCATTCCTGTAAAAATTCTATGACAACAGGACTATAAAAATCTCATTCATAGTGGCAGAGCCTGATATGAGAAGAAATCTATCCATCATGAAAGCTGTTGAAAACTAAGTTATTGCTCTTATGTTTCTTTACTCCTTTGAATAATTTAAATGACTTACCCTCCTCCACCAGTAATGTAACTATAGCCTCCTGATCCTAAACCATAGCCATAGCGTTCCCCGAGAACCACTGGCTCACTTGAGTCATAACAACTGAGTAATTTCTGGAGCCTAGAGATGCTAGAACAAAATCACATTGTGAAATACCATCTAATATATTTAATTACTTTTAAAAAAATCCCAAATCCTGAAGCTATTAGCTTAAGCAAGCACATGTACATTGCTGAAACAGAATATTTAAGAGAATATCTTTTGAATATTTTCACTAGTTACTTAAAAAAACCCTCTTTGCTTCTAAAAAAATATATCTATACAATCATCAAATATTACTATAAAAAGAATAAGCTTTTCTGTTGTTCTGTTTGGGTCTTTTCTTCAATATAAAGGCCTATAACCTTATTCCCTCCTAATTTTAATATTCTAAAGCAAAAGTTATTTTTATGAAACTTTTGTATCAGGCTGCATCATTTAACTTATTTCTACAATTACAACCCCACCAGGAAAAATGACAAAATTCAGTGTTGATGTCTGCAACAAATCAAGATGATGAAGATGTGTGCTGATCAGTGATTGCAGTAAATATTTGTTTTGTTGATTTCATGATCACAACTCTTATGTGACCTGTCATTTGATGCAAGTACCTGATTTGCAATATTTCCATTGTAAATTCATGATACACATTTCAACATTTGCCCTTTTCACAAAGGACTATATCCAAATCTTGGTTTTCTAATTACAGAATAAAGATTTTTCAGCACTGATCACCCATATCCATGAGCTATTATACTCAGAAAATTAGGGAGCTCCCATATGGTATTTCTTAGTAATCTTTGGTTTTGCTGGCAGCTCTTATTCACTTCTGGATGCGGTCATTCTCCTCCTGAGAGGCAGGTCCATGGCTTCCAGGTTCCTCCTGAACTTATTCTTCTGGAGCAACAGTTGGCCAGTTTTGGCTGGTCTGTCAGATGCAGCACTTCTCAGAGCAGAAGATTTAATGACAGTTACTCCTGCTTTTATTATCTCAAGGCGGGACTATGATGATGAATGTGCCACCTCGGGCTGTCTATGAAAACAACCTGGAAACTATAGTTGCTCCAAAATGCCATGAACCAAATTGACACTTTAGGAATATTTCAGTAGTTTTGTTTCCAAGTTCAAGTCAAGTTTCAAGGTGTTGATATTAACTTATAATGGAGGTCATTTTTATCCTGCTTCGGCCATGGTTAGAGTCTTTGTTTTTATTTATTACTGTGATTTTTAAAAATATTTTTATGTTTTATATTGGGTTTTTTATTCATTGTTGTGCACTGCCCTGAATCGCCTTTGGTGAGATGGGTATGTATATAAATTTGATTAATAAATAAATAAAATGAAGTTGTATATTTTTTACAGGACTGTCTCCTCTGAAGGGAATCTGCCTATCCTGTTTCGCCCACTTGGATAGGGATGCTACAAGTGCCTGCGCTTCGATGGGGGGGGGGGGGAAGCACAAAAGCAGACGCCGAACCACTTCACAAGCACATGGCACAACATAGGAGATCAAACCCAGCAGGACAAGATTCAGCAGTCCCATCTGCATTTGAAAGACAAAGGTCACTTTTCTGAAGGCAGCAAAGTTCACATTTTGGATAAAGAGGATCATTGGTTTGAAAGAGGAGTAAAAGAGGCCATTTATATTAACACTGAGCACCCCATCTCCAGTCTACAATGCAGCTTTTGCAGCAGTTCCAAGAAAATTCCACAACTAATTGCACTGATTCAGGTGACCCTGAGGGCAAAAATAACCCCCAAGTGGCCTGATGGGCTTTCAGGGAAAGTGTTAATGACCAGATGACCACAAAAAAATACAATCCTTCCATCCCCCCCCCACCATCCGGTCAGAACCTATTGTTCCATCCTCCCCACCAGCATGATAATTGATGAAGCTTCTTGGATGAGAAACTAAACGTTTTTTCTTCTTGCTCAAGGAAAAAAACAGTCCAGTTGCCTTTTGAAAAAGCACCTTTGAGACTATAACCTGGATGACTGAGATTCTCCACAGACACAGAAGCAGACCTTTTAAAATTTTGGCTATTGCCAAAAATTCATATTGCTTGTGCCTTGGAGAGTGGCAAATGCACTGCTGTTCCTTATAGAGTTTGGGGGCTGAATATCTTGCTGCATAAAGTAATTTTTAACATTGCTCTTTAATTCTAGCATTTGATGTCAATTTTGAAATGTTTAATTATTGCTTTGAATTATTATTTATGGTAATTTTTAGAAGTCTTTGGAAGTTGGTGGGATATTAATTTTGGGAATATATACTGTATTGCATTTTTCAATAGGTAAAATATATGTACCAAGATAAATACCAAGTGGGTAGTTTTATTTTTAATTTAATCACTCTGTTCTAGTAATATAGACTAGCTTTTAAATTATGCAGAAAAGAGGTCTGGGTGAATTTATATGATATAATTACATTTATATTCCAGTGTGATGTACATAAGGATATTTGGCATCAAACGGTGACATTTTAATTACTTATGCAGAAGTGCTGGCTGTGTGATTAACTTTCCAGTGATTCTGTTGCCAATATGGTACATGAAATATAAGCTATCATACATCAGCAAAAGCTGTATATTCCAAATACCAAAAAAAGCATGCCCAAATGGATTTCTTCTAATGTTCTGTCTGTCTGGCATCACTTAATTCACTTACACATCAGTAAATATTAGACTATTGCTGCAAGACCTGGATGCTGGAAAAGATTTTTCAGAAGCAGGCCACTCTCGTCCCTAGTTCAAAAAAATTCTGAAATCTGAAAGTGAGAACTTTTCACATCATATGGCCTGTTTTGTTGCCATAAATACTGTATGCACACTCTTTTCTATGTTCCTAATGCAAGAATTGCTCAGTACTTCTCCAAATGTAGTTATTCAAAAAGAATATAATCAAATTATGTGAAGATTTTTCTCTTGAAATGTTGTGAACATTAATTTTTAAAATGTGGTACAATGATGTTGACATTTCCATATTTGCTTTAGATAGTGAGACATCCGGCATATATATTAAATAAGTAAATAATATTATATTTTATAGACTATGTAAAAATAATTCTCAGTACTGAAAATGAATTACATTTTACATCTACAGCCACTGTAGAATTTCATGGAAAATTAGGCATACCTTCTGGTAAATTTCTCCTTTTTAAGTCATGCTTATTTTGTATAAGATACAATTATTAGATGCAGCGTTGAATCTTCAATTTAACAAATATAACAGGGTTTTAAACATGTCAGATTTTCTTCCATTCATTACAGTATTTGGTTACTTCAGCATGTGAGAACACAGGAAAGAGAGATTATTTTTTTCCTGTTGCATTAATTGGAAAATGTAATTTTAAAGCATATGTGCCATGCTTTAAATTCCTCATGTTGCATGATTTAAATTGTTAATACTATAATCAGGATATTATCAATGGGAGAGAACACTTGTTTCTCTGAATTGAACTGTGAGGTCCTTGCTGTTCTCTGAGCTTGCAGTGATTATGTTACCTAATTTGGTAATGAAATGTCTGCAAGAAAACAACCAAACTCACGAGAGCACCAAGAACTCAGGACATCTGAGGAAGCCACAAACCTGGTAACTTGCCAACATTTTTCAAGGCAGTTTGCCAGAATCAAAATAAGCAGCATTCATACATGGAAAAAGCAATTTGAACCAAAAATATAGAAGTCATTGATTCTGCCCAACAGGCTCTAATACCAAAGTCCATGCTGTTCAGGAAAATCTTCAAATATTTGGAAACGTTTGTGGGCATAAAGGATAAAATTGTTTTTAAAATCTGCTTTTGTAAAAATCTGCTTGCAATACTTTGAACCCAACTTCCAAATGTACTTACATAATTACTATGGTTGTACATTAGATTTGTCAAAGCTCAGATGACAAGCTGGAGTAGGATAATTTGGAACAGAGATTGTTTCACCAGACAATAGTAAATAGATCTGAATAGACATCTGTTCTGGGCTTACATGAACAGTCTTGATTAGTTTCACCAGACTGCTGATATCTTAGAAAAGCTGATGAGCAGGTATGCCAAAAGGAAAAGATGTTTCTATTACTTAGATAAGACATAATGGCAGTGTAGGTGATGGAGGGAAAATACTGTAAGTGTGTGATTAAATCAGAATGGCCACCTTTGGTTGCTGCAATCACAGAACTGTGGGAGCTGGAAAAATCTTTGGGATTGAAAGAGAGCTCTATCATTTGTAGCATTTCAGTATTATCCAGTCTTTTTGTCTACATGGTTGCGTGAAAATGCTTTGGGAGCTACTTGACCTCTCTAAAAACTTAAGTTATTTTAAGATAAAAACCAGCCAAAACTATAAATCACCTCTATTGTATCCAGAAATACACACATGATTCCTTATGAACACTTCTTCCTCTGCATAATCTCCCTTAACCCATCTGTTTGAAATCTGGCATGCTTTCTCCCCATCATATGGTCTCCTAGCATAAAAGACTTCATTGCATTCTGTGCACAAATAGTAACAGTCAGATTTTAAAGGAACATAGTTTGAAAGCTCCATCACTTTTAGTAAAATTTGTCATGGTTCATCCCTTCATAAAGATTTAGTTGTCCTGCAAATTGTATTCTTTCTAGTGAAAAATGAAATATGATATTAATATATATTTTCCTATTGGGCTAATGAAGAATAGCGTTCTTGTACCATTGTTTTTGCAATAAATTTTTTAAGCAAAGTGATATGCGTAACAGGTTCAATCCATCCCCCCAAAAAAGAGTTCTGGAAACTGGACTTCAAGAATGTCAGAACCTGGTAATGTACCACAGGATAACAGAATAATAGAGTTGGAAGGGACCTTGGAGATCTTCTATTCCAACCCCCTATTTAGGCAGGAAACCCTATACCATTTCAGATAAATCATTGTCCAATTTCTTCTTGGACAAACTTTCTGAAGCCCTTAGGTGACAAGTAAGCATTCCAGATGAAAACGAGCATAATCAACAATATCAATCTTCCCCCCATGGTAACAGAGGATAATGTGGCAAGGAGATTAAGCTGCATCCAGGAGTAAATAGCCAATCTGCTAATTCCAATGATGGGCTCAAACATGCTGAGTACTTAGTGCATGACCAAGAGAGAAATTACTTGAGTGAGCTAGAGGAAAGCTTCTTGGTTTGGGCAACCAATGTCATCTCATTATTTGTACATTTTCCGCCATATAGCCTCATAAATTCAAATGCTAGAGCAATATTTCAAAATTGCCATCTTTCTAGATACTAATTTGATTTTATGCCACAATGTGCTCAAATATCCAGTAATAAATGTAACATTTGGGAGATGTTTTTAGTTTGCTTTGTTTGGATTTGTTGTCTGATATTCCAAAAATTTCATTGCATCCTGAATCTTAATGTTTCATCTGTAATCTGCAATCCGGCAAGTTACATCGGCACAACAATAATAATAACAACAACAGATACTAGTATAATTCAATTTAATTTGATTCTGAAATTTTTACCTTATCAAGGTATCATCATCCACAATGACTAACCAAGGCATTTTAGCAGGACTATGATTTAAAAATCTTTCCAAAATGGCAAAAGTCTTTCCACAATGACCTAGAAAGTAACAAAAGAAAAAAAAACCCTGGGAAGTAGGTATTAAGTAAGTGTTCGGATATATATTCAGGTATGTCCTGTTACAGTATGGGTCAATCAGCTTAGTAACAATTAATTAGAACATATAAAACAGAACTAAGATTCTGGAGACAGATTCTGCTTGGCTGGCTGCCCTTAATGTAATACAGCAATTTAAAAAGAGGGTTGGCCATCTACTCTGCAGCACAGATCATTCTGCTATAATTCATCCATAAAAATGCTGACTTGGGACAGTGTTTTTGTTTGCTGCAATTAGAGTGTCCAAATTCTCAAAAATGGGCTGAACATTTTAACCTCATTGCCATGCCTATGCTGGCCCTCACAGACAGAAAAATAAATGAAAACTAACGTGGAAACTTCAATATGATTGCCTTTCCTTGCTGTAATGTAGACAAACATCTAGTTCTAGTCTATGGAGGCTCTGCTCCAATATTTAACCATTCCTGCTCAGCCCAATCCCAAATGATAGAAGGTAGAGGAACTGATGCCACCTTTTGCATCTTAAGTATCACTTTTCAAGCTTGGAGCCAAATTAGCAAAAGCATTTCCTTGTTATAGACATTCATAGGGAATACATGTTACTACACATGAAAAAAAAAATTAAAACCCACCTCTTTCAGTATTTGGTACTCCTATGTCAACAGTAGGTATTGAACTTTCTGCATAATCACTGTAATATTCAATGAAATTGGTTTCTCCTTCCCAGGTTTGCTTCACAATAGGTACTGAATTAGAAAAAAAATGAAGATAGAGCAGAAGAAGCAAAATGACCATTTGGAAATAATACTCATTTAGAATACATTGTCATGTCTTCAAGTTTAATTTAGTACTGTATCCTTTTAGATGGTATCATAGTCATAGACAGTTTATGTGTTTGCAGTACTTGGGCTAATGAAGTAGTTCTTATGCAGCACCATAATGACATGAATTTGAAACCGCTGTCCTAGTTGGTGGGATACAGCAGTCACAGTATATTGACTTGCAAAGTAATCCTGAGATTAGAAATTAATCTCAGTGTGAAATTAATGTTTTAAATGTTAGCATCAAAGAAAAAAAGGATGAAAAGGAAGGCATAAATACTATGAAAATGCTGGTGGCTGTAGAAGTATTAAAATATGGATGTGGTTGTTCATGAAGTAGGAAATTCAACATGCTTTAAGTCAGGGCAGGGAATGCGTATGCCATATTTTTGCTTTTTAAAAATTATTAAAAAAAGGTTTATTGTGTGTTGATCTGGAGAAAGCATATGACACAATGAATAGAACTGAATTATGGAATAGTTTGCATGATTATGCAGCTGAGGACTGTGATGCATGTGATGGAAGCAGGGGTGAGAATACATGAAGGAAAGGTGAATGGTTGTGAGGTATGCAAAGAGCATAAAACTGTGGTTGTATTTCTTCAGAAAGAGATAAGTTTAAAAAAAGCAGCAGCAATATATGAAATGGTATGCGGATTCATATTAATAGAACCTTTTTTGAAACTGCAAATTGCAGAAATGAGCATTGGATATTTGCAACAGCATAACTTTTTTGCTCTTCTTAAGTGGCTACAGCAATTAGTAATATTCTGGTCACCATTTTGTGTCCTCCTTAATTCTCTTGATCTAGCATAGCTTTGTAGCTTTGTAGCAGTAGCATGAGTAGACCACAGAAAATTAAAGAGAGCCTTAAGAAATATTCTCAGAAAGTATAGTCTGAAAAAATTGACTTTGCTATAATTAAAACAAGTGATGAGTGAAATAATTGGGTACTGAGAAAATAAATTCCCTCATCACCCTAAAAGACTATCAGAGAATAAAAGTTATGTTTGAAGCTCATTTATCATGTGTATATATCACACTGAAGAACAGTTTATAGAGACAATAGGATCAATACATCTTTGTTGTGATCTGAAGGCAAAGAAAAATGCTGAAGGCAATTTCCTTCAAACAAGGACACTAGATTAATTTACAATACAAGCTACCAAACTAGTCACTATTTGACATAGAAGGGATGCAAAAAATAGAGCACAGATAAGATGAAAGGAAAATTCTTCATGCTCCGAAGAGCTGTAATTAGAAGAGAAAGAAGCAAGCACGGATGCTTCGTGTAGGCCAAAATCTTCACTTCCAACAAAACTCTGGTTAAAATTAAATATTTAACATTTAGATATGTTTATAAAACACAATATTGTATGCAAAGGTGCCTATGGAGATTCTCAATCATCCAGGTAGGTCATGGTTGTCCCAGAGGTGCTTTTCAAAAGGCAACTGGACTTCATTGGGTTTTTTCCCTTGAAAATGTTTCACTTCTCATCCAAGAATAAAGAAGCTTCTTGCATGAGAAACGAAACATTTTAAAGGAAAAAAAACCAAGAAAGTCCAGTTGCCTTTTGAAAAGCACCTTTGGGATTGTATGTAAAGGTTTTATTCATTTCCATATATACATTAAAATATATTTCAACTAAAATACAGCATCTGTGGTTAATAATTTCTCCTATCACCCATTATTAGAGATAGACTGTTATTGGCTTTCATCAGAAATGTCAATAAGAATCACATAATTACAAAAATTATTTGAGTGAAATGGGGGTCAATTCATGACTTTGGTTTTTAGGAAAACGTAGATTCTCAGTCTTATGCATCCAAAAAACGAAAACTCTCCAATAGACTGTAAGCTGCCCAGACCTGTGTGATAGGGAGATGGGCGGCAAATAAATAAATAAATAAATAAATAAAATAAATAAATAATTAAATAAGTAAGTAAGTAAGTAAAAATGTCATATGTACATATTTAATAAATAAATATTTCATTGATTTGTTAGATTTATATCCCATCTTTTCTTGAGAAGCTAAAGGAACCAGATATGTTTCATTTTGAAAACTGTGGATTTATATTTTCAATGAAAATTTCAATTTCTTCTGACTAATTTTCACACAAGTGATTTTCTCCTATATCTGAAAAGTTCAAAAAGGGAATATGCTAAACAAAAAGGCTAGCTATACTTCTCAATATGTTATATAAATTAATAAAAACAGCTTCAGAAAAAAAAATACTCTTAAATCCAGAACTTACTTCTGTCGCCATGGAATTTCCTGCATGTTTTTACAGCAACAAAGATATCCGTTTTCTTCACAGGATCACCCTAAAAATAAAATGCCATCCACATATATTTTTTCAATTTATGTATTTTTCCATTTAGATTGATAATTATGAATTCATTTTTAAGACAAGAGCTACAGAAGGCAATTCCATTCTCCACAAAATATTAAAAAATACATTTCTATAGCTGAAAATGTAAACAATTTAAATAATCAAATGTTGCCTGGCAGCATTTGCCACTTAAACTATAATAGAAATTCAGATTGCAGTCATGACTAGTGATAAATAAGAAAAAGAAACAGTAATTACAGCAGTGAATGAATACGGACTTAGCCAAAAATAAGTTTGGTTGAATCCCATTGATTTAATATGAGAGTTAAGTAGATCATATCTCAATGATTTTGGCTAGATCACATTTTCTAATCTCGCTATGTTCAACGTTGTTTCATAGTGAGAACCCAAAGATTTCCTCTGCAATAGTTCAGTGGAATGTGCCTGTTTCTCTTAGGATTCTGCTAGGACTTTTTTTTTTTTACCTTTTTCCTGTAATTAGTCAAATATTTATAAACATATACAAATAGAAACATACACAAACATATTTGCAATAGGAGCTATATTTTTATGGCCATATGGTTAATTTCAGGATTTTTTGGATCTAAGCAGCAAATATTTTTTTTATAAGGATTCCTGGTAGCTTCTAGAAATGGTAGTCCAGTTTTTACAAGTATTCAGTCAGATGGTTTTTTCTTCTTCTTCATGCAACAAATCAGAAATAACAGCAGATGAATGTATCAAGTCTTGTTATTTGGCTCTCTGTCTCTCTGTCTCTGTCTCTCTCTCTGTCTCTCTCTTGAGGATGATAAAAATTCCTGTTTCCAGAAGTGTCAGCCAAAATTGCAACAATCATTCAATAGAGGGAAGTATCAAGACACTTGATAAACATAAATGTAGAAAAGTGAGAAACTAACTTGGGGAGAAAAACCCAAACCCATGAATGGAAAAATATCTAAAAAAAATATAAACCAGTAGTTGCAGAAAATATTGCTAAGATAAAATCAGAAAACCAAATTGGAAGGAGAGTAGAATGAATGTGTATTAAGTGAACACCAATATTTTCCTTAAATTTTAATATTAAAGTTAAGCTTAAGAAAATGAATGCACTTTCAATATATCAAAAAGTTAACAAACCATTTTCAAAGGAATATAGATAGTCCTCGCTTAACAACCCTAATTGGGATCTGCGGCTCTGCTGCTAAGCGAAGCGGTTACTAAGGGGGAAATCATGTGACTGTGACTGTGCTTTCTGGCTGGAAAGAGACAAGACAAGACCAGTTTCACAACCCTTTGCCCCATTCCCCTTTGGAATGCTCCAATGCCTGCTTACTGTCTTATACATATCAGAAGCCATATGATTGCATTGTAGCCAGGGGCTGGAACCAAACTCATGCTATGCATACAGTTTACAGTAGTTTCTTGAAGTCGATTTCTCTCTAATCTCTCCTCTATGTGAGAGGAGATGGGTTAAAAAAAAAGCAAGCAATTTCTGTAGGCAGCCTCTCCTTTGCCTGACCCTTTCTTGCTGCCAGCGCAATCGCATTGCTCTCAATGCGTAGAAGAGCAAACAGCTTATTTTCTTGCAATCCCTTTCTCTTCAATAAATCTGCCCTGCAAAGAGGGTAGAGAAAAAAACACAGGTCAAGCACAAGACATTGCTACTGACTGTAAAGGTGATCACTGAGTGAGAGATACTGAAAAGGTTGTAAATGATTGTAAATTTATTTTTTCAGCACTGTCGTAACTTTGCTGAATGATTGCTGATTGCTGAATGAATGGTCAATAAGCAAGGACTACCTGTATGGCTTTGTTATGAAAACGTAAACGAAAATTAAGAAGTTTGCAAAATAAGTTAAGAAAGTTCAGATTACCAAGTAATTGCAGTTATCTCACACAATAAAAAAATAATGCACAGAATTTTGCAATCCAACTTCAACAACTCATGGAAAGAGAACTGCCTAATGTACCAGCTGGATTTAGAAGGGTCAGGATATCATTTTACTGCATCTAATGAATAATGGAAAAGGCAAGGGAGTTCTAAAAATGTCTCATTTTGTTTTTGACTATGTAGGCCACAACAAGTTGTGGCTATCTTTTAAAAACATCTCATCTGCCTTTTGAAGAATTTGTGTGATAACCAAAAATAACAGAATGGAATATGGAGCAACTAAGTGATTCAACATTGGCACAAAGTGCATCAGGATTGTCTATTGTCGCTTTCTTTTATTTATATGCAGAATATATCATGAGGAATGCAGGAATAGAAGAAATAATATCTGAAATTACTGTAAAATTGTTTGGGGCAAGAGTTACCACAGATATATTCATGATATATTTTGATGGTAGAAGCAAGGTAGACTTAAGGAATCCCTTGTTGAAAATGAAGAAAGTGAAAAAGCCTATCTGCTGCTCCATATTAACAAGAACTAAAATTATGTCAGAAATTCAGAGGTCTGATGGTACTTTTTCAGATAAATGCATTTTATTTAAAAGCTTTCTTGAAGGCAGCTTACTTCATCAGATGCTTTTTAATCAAATTCCTTAATCACAGTTCTCCTCCTTATGGCTAAAATTACAGTATGTCAATAGATAATGGCAGCCTTTATTTCTCTGTAAATCAATGGGGAAAAAGTTGAAGTTCTGTAAGTATAAGAAAAGGAAGACCTTTTCTTCCCAAGCTGAAAAATTCACAAGATTAGTCACTTTAGTCATGAAACAGGAGGTAACTATTCGGTGAAAGACTATGACAAACCTATACAACACACTAAAATACAAACACTTGCCACTGACATCCAAGTTACATGTTGTCAAGGTTGTTGCTATTAGTTATTATAGATGGCTGTGAAAAGTGGACCACTGGAAAGGCTTAACAAAGAAAATGATTCCTTTGAATTGTGGTGCTGGAGAAAACTGGAATAATTTGGACTGGAATAAGAACAAATCACTCAGAATTAGATGAAGTAAAACCAGAGTGCTAAAAGCAAGCATTAATAATGTGCCTAACCGTTAAATATTTTTGGATACATAATGTAACAGCAAGAGTCATTGGAAAAGATTCTACTGTTTGGACAAATCAAAAGCACTGGACAAGAAACCAACCGACGATAAGGTGGTTACATAACACAAGTATGACCTTACAAGAACACAAAGAAGCAGTTACTGACCCATAGTCCTGTCCAGCAATGATCACTGAATTACCAAGAGTCAGAAGCAATTGAAAAACAGATTGAAAGAAAAATATCTAAGCTCACTGGTGAATATTATAATACCAGCTTTGAACATTCTAAACCTTTTACACAAATAATTTTATAGTTCTTTCTACCACATGACAGCATTGCTATTGCCATATTGCAGATCCCAGTAATATTAGCTCTATGTTGCAAATCACAACAAAGGGATTATGGATAAGGCTGAAAGAAAATGGATTGTCTGCCTGTTGTTTCCCAATCCTATGTTTTCCCATTAAAAAAATATTAATAGGTAAAATCAGTAATAACCATTTTTTCTTAATTAATGAAAAAAATGTGGTTCAGTACAATGGGACATGTTAAACCTGAGATGAATCAGTTTGATATAGTTGTTACAAGTATCAGGCTAGAAATCCAGAAACTGTGAATTCTAATCTCATGTTCGGCAGGAGGCCAGCTGGGTGACCTTGTGCCAGTCACTCTCTCAGCCTTGGGTAGAAGGGAAGGGCACTTCTGAAAACCCTTGCAAGAAAACTGTAAGGACTAGACCAGGCAAATACCAGGAATAAAAAACTGACCTGAAGGCACGAACCAACAAACCCCTAAGATGGATGACATCTTGCAACTGACCCCCCCTGCCTTTCTACTTTGCAATGCCTCTTCTCTTCTTTCTCCATGCAAAATAGAAGTAGATGACATTGTAAGTAAGCGCATAAAGGATCTGGCTCCAAGTTTGCTGTTATTATTATTTAACTGAAAATGCTAGGTTTATAAAAAATCATACAAGAGGTTCATTTTAATACAGAAGACAAGGTCGCAGTATTAACAAACAGTGCAGGTTTCAAACTGCTTTTTCTCTTTCTTTGCATGAAGTGGCATTTAGATATAGTGAATCAAGGAGACCTTTCAAATGTCTTGAGGGGAAAAAACCCCCAATCCTATTTGTATGTGTGCACAAAACTACCGAGAATCTAAGAAAATAAATTCTGCAGTTTTCTAGCCTATTTGGGAAAAGGACTCCCCTTAAAAGCAAATGTCAACTTTGGAATAGATTGGAAAAATAAATCAGATAGGTTTCCTTGCAAGATTACAAGGGAAATCAAGAAATGATGGTGAAACTGACTATAAAAAATAGATTGGTAGTGTTTCCCATTCCCATTTTAATTATGTTTTCTGAAAAGTTACCTTTGTTATCAGGCATTTTCTTTGTGCCGAAGCCAATAATGAGAGGGAGAGAGAAAGAAAAAGACAGAGACAGAGAGAGAGAGATATGCTGAGGTGTGAGATACTAGCTTGAGGTGTGAGCAAAAGGAAGGGGTAACATTACCTATTTAGTTAAGTCACAATTGCTGGATGGATAGAAGTTGCAAGTTGCATGCTAAAAACAGATTCATCCTGAAGTGTGGAAAGTTTATGGAAATGTCCCTTTTACTGTCTATAAAACTAAGGTCCCTTTACTTTTACAGCAGAAGAGTAAAATTTGGTCATGCCCTCTATTTGTACCTAACCAGTGACAAATTTCAGTATAAATAGACGCATTATTTTTCATTTCTTCTTCCTTCAATTTTACCAAATTGTTTATACCTGCATAGTTCTCAATTTGGAAAGTTTTAACAAGATACTTATGGAATAGAATAGCATACTTTCTCTATATTCTTTATAGGGAGAAGCAATCAGGAAGTACTTACACATTGTGGGAGGAAATTAGTGAATGTAGTGGCACAGTGAGCATCATGAGGAGAGTTGAGGTCTTCTGTACAGAATTCAGGTACCGGCGTGAGTTGTGGTCCATTCCCTTTCTCCCAGATGTATAATGCAATCTTTCAAAATGTAATCACATACATAAGTAGATATGGATTATCTATATGCATTATCAGAGAGAGAATTACACTTAAAGTTATTACTTTATCAATTTTCCAAGAAACGTTTGGATGTTTCCTAGAGATTTTCTAAGAAACCTAAAAAAAATGCAAAGCAGAAAAAGGCACTGTTTGCTCCTCAATTAAAATAAAAATCAACCAAAGAAAAAAAGATACATTTCCATTACAAAGATGAAAAGCTCCAGCACATAATCCTGCAGACAACTCCTGGCATCTCCAATAAAGCTTGGAAATACCGTGCTATGGTTCCCGAACCATTCTAGTGGCTCTAGAACAGGGGTGTCAAACTGCCGGCCCATGGGCCGGATGCATCATCCAGAAGCCATGCCCACCCCATTGCCGATAATGGCAAAACCGTCCCGATACGTTGTGCAACGTCGCGAGTTTGACATGTCTGCTCTAGAACATTATTTTCCAAACTTAGCAACATGGTGACTGGGGAATTCTGGGAATTGGAAGTCCACACAACTTAAAAATTGCCAAGTTTGAAAAACACTGTTTTAGACACTGCAATATGATAGAGCAATGGTCTGAACTACAATAAGGCAACTTCTTATGTTCCTCACAAGAGACATCAGCATGGGAGTGACTAAGAAAAAATACAGATGGGAATATAAGATTTATAATCTTCTCAAACTCAGTTTGGAATTAGAAGAAACAATATATGACCTTTTCTTTAGATGCTGCTTTTGAGCATGCCCAGAAACAATATTTTCTTTGGACCTCTTTCCCTGACAAAAGTCACAACTGTTTGTTTCTCTGAGATATGGAAAGGGAAAACAAGGAGGGTTGAAGACAGCCAAGGTTAGAGAAAGTGCAAATCAACAAGAGTGCGCTCATAATGCTTCACCTGCCCTATGGAATATCATTCTCACGGAGGTCAGATTGGTCCCCACCTTGCTGGCCTTCCAGAAATATATACAATATAAAATGGTTATCTTGTACATGAATTAACTGTGCTCTCCGGTTGACTGTATAGTGCGGTTTTATTTGTTGTAATGTTTGCATGCTTATTTTTGTTTTGAAGGCCACCCAGAGTCACATATGTAAGATGGATGGCAGAAAGAAAGAAAGAAAGAAAGAAAGAAAGAAAGAAAGAAAGAAAGAAAGAAAGAAAGAAAGAAAGAAAGAAAGAAAGAAAGAAAGAAAGAAAGAAAGAAAGAAAGAATTAATTAATTAATTAATTAATTTATTTATTTATTTATTTATTTTACCACACATATTACTAAGTTACCTCATAAAACAGTAAGCTCAGTGAATATTGTTTATTCACTGGAGAAGACGACAACACAAATTAAAAATAAGTTCAATCAGGACTGACAATAACAGATGGTAAGGAGGGTTAAAAAGGGTACAGTTGTGTTTGCTTCTCTGTAGCTACTTTTAACATTCGAATATATTTGGCAAACAATCAAATAATAAAAGTAAGAGACTTACTTTAAAATCATGTTTATACTGACAGTGGAATGATTTACTATTTCTTAATGCAATATAAAACATGCAGCATTTTAGAAAATAATTAACGATTCAAATGCAACTTGACATTGGTGAAGAATTGGATTAGATTATAACGCAGTAGGAGCCTGCCATTTCAGATTATTTTCAGAAATCACTTAAAAAAAAAAAAAAAGAAACTTTGAAAGGAATAATTGTAAAGATATCCATAATACAGTCAGCATGTGCCAGGAAAAATATGAATATAATAAAAATATGGATTGTAATTAAAATACATTAAAAATAATTATAGTCTATCCAAGGCCATAGAGCACTGAACATAAATGAGGAAATCAAGAAAAATATGACTTGAGGCATCAAATACTTTTCAATGCTTTGTATTGAGCCAGAGTGAATCACAATTCTTTTCACTTTAGTAATACTATTATTACCATAAAGTGCCATAATAGAAGGAAAAACAGTAATGTTTGAATGTATATCTCATGAATAAATTCAGCTTGCATTCTGGGGGGAAATGAATTTTCAGTGGCTCTTACAAACTTCTACAATCTCTATATTGTTAAAGATATAAAACAGGATATATGAGAAAAAGAAAGATTTAAATGCTGGTAGGCTATTTATTTTCAGAAATATTCCTTATTTACAAAGATCGCCTCCTTCCATTCAGGATGGAATTCCCACTGCTTAAGAGGCCGTTGTAGAGACTGGAATTATCATTGTTGAACACTGAACATTTCTATGCTGAAGTGGAAGAGGTTGAATTTTTGAGGAAGCTTCTGAGGGAAATCAAAGAATCATAAAATTAAAGGGTTCTTGAGGCTGATAGCCACTTTGCTCAACAGAAGAATCAAACCTAAAGCAATCATATCATAGGGCTACCTACTATCTGCCTGAAAATCTGTACTTATATAAAGACTACCATCTTTCTGGAAATTAATTCACTGTTGAACTAAGGTGAAGTTTTGCCTAGTATTCAGCTAGAATCTCCCTTCGTATAACTTAAATCCATTATTCCTTATCTTGTTATCTGAAATGAAGGAGAACAGATCTTGGCTTTCTTCTAGGTCACATTCCTTCAAGTATTTGAAGATTTTATATCATCATTCTGTCTTTTAATAAAAAGTCTGACCATGCCTAACTCCTTTAATCATTCTACATAGAACACAGATCATCCTTGCTGTCCTTCCCTGAACTTATTCCAGTTTGTCTGAATCTTCTTAAACTATGATGTATATAACTGTGAATAAGGCAAACACAAAAGAAAATGAAATTATTGCTTTTTTTGATTAGGAAATTATACTGGTTCAATATGTCTAAAATGGCAGGTTTTTTTTAAACAAATCATTACTCCTGGAATCCAATTTTTGACCCTGGTATCTACTTAGTAAATTCTCATGTATCCAGAACATGCTTAGCTGGTTTGTTATTTGGAATTTCACAAGGTTTTTGTCAAATGTTTTGCTGAAATTAAGGTGGTTATCTTTATAGTATTCCTGCAACCTACTAAAGAAAATATCTAATCAAAAAAGTTGGTTGGGCAACTGTTTCTGAAAAATACAGTTTTCTGGTAATTACCATATTTTTCAAGGTGCTTAAAATAAATCACTTTATAATTTGTTCTATAATCTTCCCGAGTATCACTGTCAATAGTGTTTGTTTATAATAGAGTGTTTGTAGACCCCTGGATCCTGTTTTCTCCTGATTCTCCACAACAGAAGTAACATTTGCCCTCTTCAATCATCACTTCTTCACGTTTTCTCATAGATATAATTCATTCAAATAATCTGCAAATCAATTAATCTGGCCCTGGAAATTTAAACTCATTTAAAGGAAGAAAATATTTTGTAGCCATGTTTCATCACACCCAAATAATAAATCCCACATCTTTATTTCCCTCTTCACTGCTGCTTGAACACATATCCTCTCTTCAGAGAAAACTGACAAAGTAGCATTTTGTCATCTGTTAGCATCTGGGTAACTTTTACTAGAAAAATATCTGAAGAATCTGTTGTTCTTAGCAGTTTTTTCTGGAATCATCTCTACAATTCTCTTGATGATCTGCCCTATACAAAGACCCTTTTCCCCTTTTAAATCCTCATGGATATTTTGTGCAGCAACATGACTTGTATTTTTTACCTCATTGGAACTATTAGCAACTACATGATCATGGCTTCCTTTCCCCATGTTCTGCCAAGATTTTCTACTTATCATTGCTCTGAATTTGTTAAAAAAAATTAACTTTACTTTTTAAACTTTTAACTTAACTTTTTATCTTGGACTTTACTGATCCAAGATAAGTCTTCAATTACCCTCAGCCTTTAATTCTATTAAAATAAAAAATGTTAGCCTAATACAATCACTTTCTTCCATTATTGCTGCTATTTCCATTTATCAAGTACAAACAATCAAACTCACAAATGCAGAGTTCGAGCTAACTACTTTATTATGTTCTGCCTATAATATAGAAATCTCCCCAATTTGACAGCCTTCTCCTGGAAACAATTAGATAAGGCTCCAAGGAACTTGGGGGGGGAGGTAGACCCTAGCACTTTTGCGGTTGCACAGTGACTCCAGGCTAGCTCCACATTTGATCCCTCCTCCCTGCCAGGATAGGTGCTTCCCAACACAATTTCATCAATTATATATTCTTTATTGATTTATATCAAGTCAAGAAGACTATGTCTCTTCCACTATCATTAGAAGGAGAATATAGAAGACAAGCTGGGATTTTCCTGAAATAACTATGCTTGGCAGTTTGCCTCACAATTATATGTCAGTAATTAAATTTTTCTTGGCATCATTGCTTGAAACCTGTTTGAAAGATCTAAGTTTTCTTGTGGAAAGTTTAATCCATATTGTCTTTTTGCTTGGGCAGGTAATAGCAGACATAAACAACAATGTAATTTTTATACATTCTTCTACTTGTTTTAATTAGATGTTCTTGACAGGTTCATTTCCTTGAATTTCTGAGCAGGTGTGAATACTTTTAATATTTAGTTCATCTCCTCCTCCTCCTCCCTTTCATTTGCTTCTGTTCCTTTTGAAATAATTACATCCTTCAGCTGCTGAACTATAATCCTCAGAGACATCCCATTGGGTCTTACACCTACTAAATCATATATATATATAACATTTCAAACCCATCTTTTTTATATGCTTTTTTAATTTTAAGGTTGAGTTCTTTAACAGGGCCCATTACATTAATGCTCCCTTTTCCTTCTGCACTGCACAAATTGTTTAGGATTCTATCTAAAGCAGGGGTTTCAAACTCGCAATGTCACGTGACGTGTCGCGATTTTTTTCCCATTGCCGGCAATGGGGTGGGCGCGGTTTCGCCATGATGCATCCGGCCCGCGGGCTGGCAGTTTGACACCCCTGATCTAAAGCCTTCCTGTTGAAGGTCATCATGGTTTGAGCAAATGCACTTTTATTAGACTTTTATAATCTTATGCCACATTCAAAGGGCAAAATATGATTTATTGCATGCATAAACAGCCATTCCATCCTGGGAAAAGGTGCAACTGTTTACGGTGTTCCTGACAGGAGCAACATATACTGTATATCTGTTTAGCAAATCACATTTTTTTTCTTCAAATCCAGATTTCTGCACAATCCTAGTCCTTAAAACTATTATCTCCTGTATCTAAACCAATTAATAAACTGTTCATCAACAGCATTTTCTTTCCCATCCTTTTTGCGTGAACTTGAAAGATGGATGGGAATACCACCTTAGGCTCCTGGTTCTTGATCTTTCTTCCTCATTAGATATTTTAGCTACTCCTGGCAATATCATTTGTCCCCACATGGATAAGCAGGACGAGATAATTGAAAGTTGTTCTGTCCCATCAATAATCTGTGCTCCTAGTAGACAGCACATTTCATGAGTCCACAGATCTTGTTAGTTTCTCACCTGCAGCAGTGAGTTGTCAATTACAGTCATTCATTTGTCTTCTTGCAGATGATATGACATGGTTTCACCTTTGAAAAACTCATGAATAAAGCAGTATGCCAATAAGAGTTACTGAATGGCATCCGGCAGAGGACATAGCCTATGAATACACAGTATTCATAATCCTTTTACCTGCTACTTGCAATTATTTTTAGCTAATGTACTTTTAATACAAAATTCTATAAAGAGAGGTTGTAAACATCATCTACTTTTAGACTTGCTTTTGTCTCTGGCACTGATCAATAAACCAATTTATACTTCAGCAAAGATGCGTAGGTCTCCAGTTTAAAAAAATGACCTATTCTCCTACAATAATGTGATTTTTGGCTACATAAGATTGTTACCAGACAGGATTACTGATACTTTATATTATCTGAATTTTATTACTGTATATGAACAAAAATACTAATATAACTTCTTTGTATTTATTGTAACCTGATTATATAAAGTAAATCATGTTCAAGTGAATCAGAAAGGGCTTACCTCATGTTTTAAATCTATTGTAAAATCTGACTTTAAAGGTTCATTCTTCAGTCTCCTTGCAAGCCTAAGCAATAAGAATAATAAAAACATAATACCAGTATGTGGAAAAACATAAAACTTTTAAAATGAAGTTACCCAACCATTACATAGTAACACAACATTCTGTAATCCTATCTTAAATGATGACAATATAGTGTAGATTTCTACATTTAAAACTGATGAAATATCAATGACTATTTGATAGAATCTGACCATGGTAAAAAAAAAAAAACAATCTGTCATTCATGAAACAGAGAAGATGCTTAGACTATAGATAATGCCTACTCTGATCCAATAATAGTGGAGAACTCCTATTTCTTTGTCCTCATGGCAGCTGAAGCAGCTACCAAGACAAACCTTCCTTGGAGATCAAAACCAGACACTGCATGGCACTTTGAAAGTAAAGTCAGCTATATCTTTTAAAATTTGATATACTTCTTTGTTTAGTTAAGTTGGGTGGAACTATTTTCAGCTTTAATATATGGGCAGTACATCTGACCAAGTCAGCTAGTTTGGTATAGTGCAGGGGTAGGCAACCTTGGCTCTTTTATGACTCGTGGACTTCAACTCTCAGAATTCCTGAGCCAGCCATGCTGGCTCAGGAATTCTGGGAGTTGAAGTCCACGAGTCATAAAAGAGCCAAGGTTGCCTACCCCTGGAGTGATTATAAGATCAGGCTACAAGCCAGGAGCCTGTGAGTTTTAGTTCTGCCTAGGCACAAAGCCAGCTAGATGACCTTGGATCAGTCACTCTCTCTCAGCCCTAGCAAAGAGGCAATGGCAAACAACCTTGCCAGGAAAATAGCAGGGACTGGTGTAGGCAGTTGCCATATGTCAACACTGACTCAAAGGCACGTGTGCACACACTCTGTCTCTCTCTCTCACACACACACAGAGCTGGCCAACTGAATTTTTGAATCTTGTCATTAAAAAAATAGCAGATTATATGATGGCAGAGTTTGTCTTTCTGAAAAGCAGTGTTGTCAACCAACTTGAAAAATGTGTTTAAGCCTTAAGAAATTCAGGACCTAAGATTCTTAGTTGTTAATAATATTCCTTTTTCAGGTAGGCAGGGAATCTTCAAAACCTCAGGTAAATACTTTTGCTGTAAGTCAGCCTTTCCAACCTGGCACTATTTAATTCTTGGATTCCAAGTCCTAGAATTCCCATTTCATTATGCCCACTAGGAATTTTGAAAGTTGCAGTCCCAACATAACTGAAGATAATCTGTAAGCAGATTATCCAGAAAAACAGATGAGAACAATCTTCCCAAATAATAACAAGTGCCAAAGCACCAGAGTTGGAGAATATGAAACACACTTTATTAAAAAGCTCAATTTTGTGTATTTCACTGCAAATATTTAATCTTTCAAACTTGTGAGGCAGGCAAACCTGGACCACCTGGACTTCTGGAAGGAGTTATTGCTAGTAGCATGAAGTAACTGAATCTTGAAAACCTGTCTAAGCAATTCTCCTGCTCAGTTTATGCCTAACATAATTAAAGCAAGGTTGCTCTTTCTCATATTCCCCCCATCCCTGGCCTGAGGCGTCTCTTTTGCAACAGTTCTTTTTCCTCCTATTATTAAAATAGTAATATATCAACTAAAATCGGTAATATGCAATTTAATATAAAAATATATTTATATATTTCATTTTATGGAATTTATATTTTTGTATAAAATTATATATGTATCACTTTAATCTCTGATATGCATTCTTCGTCCAATATTTCTTCTCTTTTACTTTGTACTTTTTATAGTTTTAAAGTTTTTTTAATAATAATAATGTTGCATATATTATTTTATAACTCTGTTTACTATCCAGAATCATTTATTTGCGAGATGGGCAGCCATATAAATTTGAATAAATAAATACATTCTACTCAATATGTTTCATTTATCTGTGAGCATTTCTGACTAGAGTGTTTGATTTAATTCTTCACTTCCATTGCTTTGCATTTTATTATGTATCAGATTATTTGGATCATTTTCCATCCTGGATTTTGTACTGAAACATCCCTGGTGTAAGTAGGTTCTCAATCCAGCTATAAGCCTGGGATTTGATATGGAGATGCCTCTGGTTGCCTGACAGAATACCTCTATTGGAGACAGACTGTAACATGAGTACAGCAATCTTGCTATGCTCATTTGTAGTTGGGCATCAGAGGAACTATGCTATAGAAATTCTGGATTTGACTTCAACCTGTGCTACCATATTGTAAAGTCCAATAATGTCTATTTTTCTGTTTTTCAACATTTACATGCTGTGATCCTGTCAATACTGTGTAACATCAGTTTCCAATTCTCTTTGGACCATTCTCCAATGCTGAGTTGAAGTATAGCCATTTTCACTGATTCACATAAAACTACACTGGCATGAAATGTTCTGTTTCGCTGCCTAATCTTAACTTGCTTCTATTGACTTTGTTCCGAGTCATGCCAAATAGTTCTCCTCATTATGCACGGGCAATGTATAATAGTAACCTAAGTAATTTGCTGATTGTTTCAGCTTTGTTGCCTTCTCTTTCTCTTTAGCATATCACCAGCTAATAGGAAAGACATATACCAAACCATGATACTGTAGCAGGAAAGAGGAAGGTCAGACTGTATGATCCTACCCATCATCTCTGGGCTCCATCCTGCGTCTAACATTTCATTTGATTATAACCCAAGTTAAATAAAATTAAAAACTAATGATGGGTCAGTCATGAAGAGAGCTGATTCACAGGTAACATTTTTTATTTAATATTGCTTTTTCCTTCACTTTTTTGTATGAAGAACAAACGCTAAGCTTCATTTTCCTCTTTTGTTTTCAGGATCCAATGGACCAATTGATCCTATAATTTCACTTTTATGCTCTTTCAGCTTTCTGCTAAATTAAGCAACAGGATCAAAGTATTTACAGTTCTGCTGCGCAAGTCGTGTAACACCTATTACACAATTTTATCAGTTCATTGTTTACATTTATCAGTTGCTGATCATTTACATAAATTTGTAAAAAGATGTAAAATAGTGTGACATCCATGTATCATATTGTGCTATATAGCTTTATCTTTATATATATTAGATACATATGCATATTTCTGGAATAGTAGCTTATACAGTACATGAAACTGGATTTTAAATGTTTTAAATGAGATAAAAGCTGATGAGTGATTAGAGATTTTCAGTACATTTTATAAACATACACACCAAGATGGAAAGACTTTTAATGTTTAACAGCATCACTTCTCCAAAGCCTTTTAAAACCACCAACTATTCAGTAAAACAATTTATAATAAATTACATCAAGCAATCTTACTTTTTTACAAGTGGAATACTAAGTGCCCAGCCAGCAGCAAAATCTGGAAATTTAAAAACTGTAGGGTTTTCTGCAAAGGCATAATGATGGATAATTGTAGATTCATCATCATGTAATGCTTTGCCTAAAAAAAATTCCTGCGGGAGAAGAGAAATATTATTGAATGTTCTTAGTGAATTTAACTTCACTAAGATCCTGAAGATCTATTACGCGGTCCACAGAACCTTATAAGATTTTTCTCTATATAATTATTCGAGTGCACGAACACACAGTGAGTAAAGGCATCCTTAATTGTATAATAAATCATACTAATGCTTCATCTATCAAACTTAAACATGTAAACCAATTGTGAAGGTTTGGAAACTTATGACCTTCCAGATATGGAGGAACCATAGTTCACTGCATCTTTCACCATTCATTATGTTGATTGGAGGTTCTATTAGTGGTGGCATTTCAGCAAAATTAAACTCTAGATTTGCACAGGCGAAATTGGATGGCAGACAAGACTAACTTTTAACCAAGAAACAAGAGATAATAATTCTTTTACTTACTTGATATATTCATACATAATATCAAAACAATTTTTTAAAAAGTATGT
Organism: Azemiops feae; assembly: GCA_023970755.1. Classification (NCBI taxonomy): domain Eukaryota; kingdom Metazoa; phylum Chordata; class Lepidosauria; order Squamata; family Viperidae; genus Azemiops; species Azemiops feae. The sequence goes on along the minus strand of JALGBA010003860.1, from coordinate 732,956 downwards.
TTTGATGAAAAAAATCATATGGACTGTTTGTGTAAAACAGATGGTTCCAACATCATCTAAACCCAAAACAAAGGATGAATAAGCTTAACAGCTTATATGTGAGTCAGACAACTGTGCAAGAGTAGGTGAAGAAACAGTATATGCTAACTGCTATCTAATTTACAGAAAGGTAGTCAAAGATTTTTTAAAAACAAAGCATATCTCCCCCCAACCACCCTAAAAATGTGTCAAGGTAATAATTTAACAGCTAACCAGTTTGTATAATGTGAGATGTATGATGTAATGATGGGAATGACTCAGCAGGGTCTAGGTCCCTTTAAGAGCCAGCTGGGTCTGTGTCCCTTTAAGAGCCTTTGTATAAAAGGGAAGGCTCTGCTCTGTGTTTTCTCTCTTCTGTTTCCTGCTGTAACTATGGTGTGTTGGATCTTGCTGTATTAGCACGTGTATTTGTTCCTGGTGTATGATATTGTAGATAAACCACCATTTAATATAGACCACTGTTTACTGTGTTTACTCCTGGGTTATCTCAGCACAATAAGACTGTGCATGCTCTGACAGGTTATGGGCCCAGAGTGAGGTGAAACCCAGTGAGAGCTTGACCCAGAGCCAGAGGAGTTAAGGGTTATGGTTTGTGGTGGTAGCAGGCAACATGGAGTCCGTCAGCGTAATGGGAGGAGGTTTTGTAGTATCTCGTTTGAATGAGACAAACTACCTCTCCTGGAGTCTGAAAATGGAGATGTATCTGCGAAGGGAGGAGTTGTGGATGATAGCTGCTGATCCACCTGCAGCCCTGGATGATGGGGACCGGAGAAAGAATGAGAAAGCATTGGCCAGTATAATCCTGAGTTTGGAGGATACACATGAGGGGTCTCCTGTCTGCTAAAGAGTGCTGGGAAGCTTTGCGCAGTGTATACGTGAGAGACTGCAAGCAGCAAAGTAATGCTGACAAGAAAGCTATATAAGGCCCAGCTGAAACTGGGAGAGAGCATGTCTACTCATTTGTAGTCCATAAGACATTCCTAGAGTTAGAAGAAAGAGGAATGACCTTTACTGAGGCACATAAGGTGTATGTGGTACTCAGTTCATTGGACACTTCATGGGACGTACTAGTGACCAGTTTAGAGTTCATGCAAGAGAGGGACTTAACCATGAGTTATTTGACTGGCCGGTTGCTGGAGGAGGAACAGAAACAGCTGGAAAGGCAGCAGAGAGGGGGTGACAATGCACAGACCAGGCCTAGAACTACAATGTCCAAAGATGCCAGCAGGGCAGCTGAGAACGTTTGCATGGTGAAACGCTGCTTCAAGTGTGGTTCTACAGAGCATCTCCGGAGACGCTGCCCTGAGAGGAGAAACAGAGGAGCAGCAAAACAAGGTCATAGAGCTACACAATCGACATTTTCCCTGGCAGCAACATTAACTGAAAAGGAACACTTGGGTGTTGGACAGTGGGGCGAGTTAGCATATTGCAAATGACCCACAAATGTTTTCAAACCCTTACACCAGCTAAACAAACATTTGTTAGCTTGGCAAATGGACAACAGTCTACTGTTAAAGGGGAAGGTAAAGTTTATGTACCTAGTATTGGAGAAACTTTGGATAATGTATTATATGTACCAGAGCTAGACCATAATTTACTCAATATTTCGATCTTAGATAATATGGGGTTTGAAGTAATGTTTGAAAAGGGTCAATATATCATTAGGAAAGGTGGGAGGATTTGTGCACAAGGTGTTAAGCTGGATAATTTATACGTGTTAGAGAAGAAGCAGGATGGTTGTGCACGAACACTTACAAACACTCCCAAGCATGATAATTGCGTACATTTATTTCACAGGTTAGATCATGCAAGTTTTAAAGTGCTGAAAAGGATGCCAGAGCTAGCTGAAGGACTTAACTTTAAGCAATGCAACACATATTTACATTGTGCTATTTGTAAGGAGTCAAAGTCCAGAGAGTATCCTGTAAGTAAGAAAAGCTCAAGGCAAACAGAGTTTTGCAGTTAGTGCACACTGATTTAATTGGTTCTATGGCGCCCTCTGTAGCAGGGGCTAGGTACGTATTAGTCTTAGATGACTACACCAGATATGGGTTTTGCTATTTATTGAACAGCAAAACAGAAGTTCTACAACAGTTCAGGCAATGGGTGAACTTTGTAGAGCGAAGATATGGCCATAAAGTATGCCAGCTGCAAACAGAAAGGGGAACAGAGTTCGTGTCTGACAACGTCCAAAGGTGGCTGAGGAACTTAGGCATAAGGCATAGATATACAAACCCATACTCACCAGCAGAAAATGGTGTGGCTGAACGTAGGAATGGAATTTTGCAAAACATGAAAGACTCACTGCTGGCAGATGCAGGAATGAGTAAAACATACTGGGGGGAAGCCATGAAAACAGCCAACTATCTAGTAAACAGGGTATGGAGTGTTGCTATCAATTAAACTCCGTATTACCTGTTATATAGAAGGAAATCTTCATTGGCTCACCTAAGGACATTTGGCAGTTAGGCCTGGGTGCATATTCCCCAAAGCACCAGAAGGACAGAAAAAGGCCAGGAAACTTAGGTTTGTTGGATATGAGCCAGGTTCCAAAGAGTATAGATTCACAGACGGAACAAAGAAGATTGTGATTTCAAGGTCTGCTAGTTTTGCAGAACAAAACAATTGGGACAGCGTGCATGCTAACACGGAGGTGTTCATGCCAACACGTAGCGCAAGTTCTCAAGAAGGAGAGGCTACACAAAGCCCAAAGAAGGAAGAACAGGATAGCAGGTCAGAAATAGTAGGAATAGAATAGACCTGAGGTAAAGAGAGAAATAATAGAAACACAAGAACAGATGATACCGAGGAGGTCTGAACGTAGTAATAAAGGCGTACCTCCTGATCGGTTCTCAGCAAGTGGGGTTAGACCGTATAGTGTAAGGTATGAACCCCGTAATTACCAAGAGATATTATCATTGCCTCAAGTAGAACAGGATAAATGGAAGGAGGCTATGGACAGAGAAATGGAGTCTATGGATGTGCATCAAGTGTTTACCCTTATGAGATTACCAGCAAGAACAAAGGCTGTGGGGTGTAAATGTATATATAAAAAGAAGGATTTACACACAGAAGGAATGTTCATATGTTGACTAAGCCTTTAAATATAGGAAGCATCAAGAATGTGTAAAAGCATTTGGATTAACAGCTGTTTAGCTTTAAATGGGAGGAGTGTCAAGGTAATAATTTAACAGCTAACCAGCTTGTATAAAGTGAGATGTATGATGTAATGATAGGAATGACTCAGCAGGGTCTATGTCCCTTTAAGAGCCAGTTGGGTCTGTGTCCCTTTAAGAGCCTTTGTATAAAAGAGAAGGCTCTGCTGCTGTTTTCTCTCTTCTGTTTCCTGCTGTAACTGTGGTGTGTTGGATCTTGCTGTATTAGCATGTATAAGTATTTGTTCCTGGTGTATGATATTATAGATAGTGTAAAATAAACCACCATTTAATATAGACCACTGTTTACTGTGTTTACTCCTGGGTTATCTCAGCACAATAAGACTGTGCATGCTCTGACAAAATGCCTGCTTTGAGACAGGGGGAAAACAGGAACAAAAAAACAGGTAAGAATAAAAATCTGTTAAAAGACTTCCCTCAATCCAATTGCTGAATTTCTCAAGAGTACTTTTCAATTTCTTTAAATACGTCCTCTGAATGTTTATCACCTTATCCCCCTCTCCCCAAGAAAAACTAATTTCACTCAACAATATTCGTCATGAGGACAGAAAATGTCAACCTCATTTGTTCTAAATGAAATGTGTTTACTATGTTATGCATATTCCTAGCCTTCAGCTATTTGCAAACTAAGTAACACTATATGAATAAGTGTGAACTAGACTGCTAATTAATAGGTGTTAACTTTATAGAAAATTTCCATGACCAAATGTAATTTTACCCACAGATAAGAAAACACTCAGAAATAATACTTTCACACATGAATGCAAGATCTCCCAACATCTCAGTTTCTTATTAATAGTAAATGAACAGTGAAATATAGAACATGATATAATAATTATTATTTTAGAATGTTTTGTACTATTTTTTACTAGAAGATGTAAAATAATTTATAACTTTCTGTATTTCAGCTCTTTGTAAACACTTCTTTTAAAAAAGTTTTCTACACAATAATTGTTTTGATCTTTCATATCTGAATAGATCTTGATAATTGAGATTTAATTCTTACGATGTTAATATAAAACTGTAATTGCAATATAATACAACTGTCAGTATATAATTTATTATCATTAATTACACTGGTTAAGTTTTAGGCATTATACACGTTGTATAAGAAGAACTGTTCCTTCTCATCTATTATAGTCATAGCTTTATCAAACTGCAAATTAATTCAGTTTTTGATTCTTTCTCACAGTTTGTAGTACATTTTAGAGTCAAACATTAATAAATCATTTTTTAAAATATCACCTTAGATTTGTCATATCTTCTAAACGTATTCAGTAGTTTTACAATCTGTATTCTTGTATCCTCTTCACACAAAAAAATCCATGAGGAGTTTTTGCTGTATGACACAGAAAACCTGAAAGAAAAAAAAGTTTAATTTATTGTAAACATGGCTTAGAAAGAATTCTGTAACTCAAGTGGTTTTGCTGATATTAGGAAATATTTATATTGATAATCTTGCTCTATTGTGGACATTACATTATTTCTTAAAAACCAAATCAATACCGAGTCTTGTTGATTTACAAAAGAATTAAAAAAAAAGGGGGTACCACTGTCTTCAACATTAAAATGTCTATGGTAAAGGTAAGTAATTTAAAGCATTGAATAACTAATCAAACTTACAGAAATACAAAGACAAAACATAAAAGTGATATTGAGAAATACATAAAATTAGTCAACAAAGTAAAATGAAATAATAGTAACAAATCAATATAAATAATTCAAAGTGAAATAGAGTAAAATGGCAATAATAAAGAATTCACCAAAAGCTCTTTGGAAAAGTTCATCTTCAGTAACTTCAGGGATATTAAAAAGATTACTGCTTTGTCCGAACTACACTTGGATATATAAGCCAATTCTAAAGAAAAAATATTGCTACTGCTGCTATTATTTTCACCCATTTTATGATAAATTATATTGATTGTTTGACATATGTATCTGAACAGCCCAAATGCATTGTGTTGCAGATTGTTGTCTAAGTGACCGATTATTTCCTTGTAAATAAGTAGAATGTATTGCAGAGATGGTAAAAGTTATATGACATGGCCAGTCAGTTTTCATGGAATCAACTGTTCAACATTTTTATCAGTTAAATTGGATGAGGGAAATTTATAAGATCTGCAGATGATACAAACCTTCAAGGGATGGCCTGTCAGTTTAGATGAAACAGGAAAGATTCAAAATGATCTAAATGGGCTTGAGGGGTGGACAAAATTGAATAGAATGGGATTCAACAGGGAGAAATGTAAAACTCTGCACCTGAGTAAGAAAAATATAAGGCAAAATATAGGTTGGAGGGCAAAAACATGCCAGTAGCACATGTGAAACAGACAGCAGATCTGTGTGTCGTTAATGAACAAAAATGAAATGTGAGCCAGTAATGTGATGCAGCTGCTAAAAAGGCAAATGTCATTTGGGTGCATTAACAGAAACAAACAACCCAGATCACTAGAAGTAAATGTTCCCTTTTACTTGCCTCCATCCCCATTTGGGGTACTTTGTCCAGTTCTGAGCACCAGTTTAAAAAAGACAAAAATTGGAATGAGTTCAGGGGATTCCCACTCCCAGACGGTGGGGGAAGGGAGTCTGAAAATGAAGTCCTATGAGAAAGAGTTAAAGGATCTGGATATGATTAGCCCCAAAAATATGATTCACGAGAAATATGACAGTAGTTTTCAAATATCTGAAGGGTTATCACATAGAAAAGTGGACTTCAGTTTTTAACTTAAAAAACTGAATATTACAACAAGAATTGATTAGAACAGCTAGCCCATGAATGAGAGAAAAATGAGAAACAAGAGGTATTGGAGATATTCAACAACAAAGGAATATACAAATGCCTTTGAGTGTCCTACAGAAGAAACAGCCTCTCAATCTCTGGAGGGCGACTGTCCTGAAAAGTAGAGGGGATGTGCTGCTATCAGTAAGAGGATATGAAAGTCATAATAATTGGTTACTCTAGGGCCTGTTTGATTGACTGACTCATGTGTTAATGTCTGGGAGCATGGATCAGGCAAATGATGGAGAAGCTGCCAAAACTTTCATAGTCCACAGAAGATGACTAGAAAGGGGAAGCATAATACTCCCGCACAATGGTTAGTTACAGAAATAGTGTTAATGGGATACTAACTTTCTGTATGTCCATTGATGAAATAAACATCTTAAGTTTAGCTAGTTTTTTATTATTTCTACAGCAGTTCCAGAATTTCATTCTGTTCAACTCATGTACTATAGACCAGAAGTTTACAAATTTGATTTTATGTCCATTTATATGGACTATTAATGGACTATTTTAAAGCCCTTCAGAATTATAAATAAATTTGTAAGTTTAATCTTTATCTCTTCATACAAGTATATTATGATGGTTTATTTATTAGTCATACTTAATAGTTTTATAAATTTATAAAACTATATATGTGGGATATATGTGGATAAAGAACTTAATGTTCCTTAATGTTCTGTATACTGTAGAAATAAATAATTGATACTGTAGAAATAAATAATTATTAAGTTATGTTCAATGACTCAATGAAAACTCAAAGATAACATCTTACAAAGTGCATGTTCTTCATTTTCTATATACTAATGCTCAGACTATGAGTGATAAACAAGATACGTTTAGTACATATGATTTAATGTGTATGTTATAACTGAAAACACTGGGATGATTTCATGATTAGAACACAGGAACTCACAAATGCAACTTGTTCAAAATGAACGGAATTTATAGAAATTTATAGAAAAGGAATGAACTTGGCCTTAAAGAATCTAGACCAAAATAAGTAGAGGAATAATAAGAATAGATGTTGCTTATGTCTCCTGCCAATCACAAAACCAAGAAAAAATGATGATGTACTCTAAACCAAACTGCCGATCTTTCAAAGAACCAAGAGATTTTAGAACTTAGAATTTCTTAGAATTTAGAACTTAGAATTACCTTACATCCACTGAGAGATAGTGCCAGGGATGGTTCTTCCAGGAAATGCAGGATCTGTCTTGCTCATTGCTTTTCCCCTCAAAAGGTGAAGAAAGGTATAATAGGATCTGCTATTCTCGACTCGATCCTACCAAATAGGAAAGATTTAGTTGATGAATTGAAAATAGTAGGAACATTGGAAGAATTCTGGACATTAAGGGAAACTAAAACTAAATGTAAGCAAACATGTATCTTAGACTTCAAGAGGTAGATTTTAATAAATTCAGAGTAACGATCAATAAGTTCAGATATTTGAAGATGCAAATAGAAAAATAAATTCATGATTGGTAAGAGTGTCTAAAAATGAAACACCAAAAGTACCACTGAAAATAATTCCAATGAGGCAAAAAAGAAACTACACTAGAAGAAGCTATACAAAAACTTAGTAAAGATCTGAAAATAAAAAATATACATAGGAGATGGAAAGATCACCACAAAAAAGCATATACAGATAGTCTGGTATCGTATAGATTGTATCAGGAAAGCTAAAGTTCAGAATAATGAAGGATAGTAAGACCATTAAGGGCCTTTTCAGTTACATTCTAAATTTTAATGGAATAGTGTTTCAACTGTTCAGAGTGAAAATGGTAAAAGGTATAACAAAGAACAAGCATAACTACTATTTTGGCTCAGTGTTCCTCTGAAGTGAATTCTGTCAGGAGACTGTGAAGAGTTGACTGAAGGGCAGGATTTACCTGAAAGCTGACAGAAACAAGGCATAGAACAACTGACCCTGAATATGTTTAAAGCTCCAGAGCCTGATGGACTGCATTTTAGGTGACTGAAGGAATTTCTATCCAAAATTGAAAGAATCAGATAGCTAGAGAAGGTAAACTGTTTCCTGTCTTTTTCTAAGGTTGAAATAGAGTAATGGATACCTGGGAAAATTATAGAGCAGATAACAAAGTGACCATTTGTAAATACCTCAAAAAACCATTTATTGTCAGAAATCTATATGGATTTATCAAGAAGCAATCACACTAATATTATTTCCCTTTTTAATTAGGTAATTTCTTTAGTAGATCATGGGAATAATATGGATATAATATATTTTGACTTTCAGCAAAGCATCTGATAAAGTATCCTGTAACATTCTATAAAGGTGGGATGAGAAGTCCATTGGAAGGAGCCACAGTTGCCTTGAAAGAATGCTCACTGACAAAGATTGTACAGAGTGCTCACTGATAGCCTTTCATTAAACTAGGGTGAGGCTTGACTGTAGTTAATTGCAAGCTGAATAAAAAATCAGTAATATAGTGCAGCTGCCAAAAAAGCAGTCAATAGAAGTATACTTTACATCAATAGAAACAAAGTTTGACATTACCAGAAGAAACAATTCTGTTCTCTTCTGCATTGGCCAAGCTGCTCTTTCAGAACCATGTTCATTACTGGCCAACACATTTCAAAAAGATGCAGAAAAATTATAGAACATGAAAAGAAAGTCTGCAAGGATGATCAAAGCTCTGAAATTAAATCTTACCAGCAGAGACTGAGGGAGTGGGCATATTCACCATTGAGCAAGGAAAAGTGAAGGGGGACTGTGACAGCACTCTGTGAGCGTCTGAAAAATTGTCACATGAAAACCTAAGATCTGTTTTTTATCATCACAGATGCAGGGCACAGAATAATGCTCTTTTTACAGTATAAGGCAGATTCTAAAAACCTCTTAATGGTAAGTTTGACATGGAACCAATTATCAAGGGAGAGAACTTTCCTTTGCTGGATGTTTTCAAGTGGAGACCAGAAGCCATCTATTTGGATGATTTAAACTGATTCATGAACTCAGCAGTGGGATGAAGCTTAACAGCCTAAAAATGAACCCTTCCAATTCCAAGAGCCTGTAGTTCACAATAGCATACCTTGTTTTTACACTTACTCATGCATTAATGGTAAAATAGTCCATGTTCCTTCATGTCTGTCCATCTGATGAGTAAGCAGAATGGTAGGCATTTCCTTTTAAGAAAATATATTTCATGAACCACAGAGCAATGAACACCTTAAACAGTGCTATAAACAGAATACTTTGTTTCATGTTTTCCATAAATTAAACATTCCTATTCATAAATACCAAAAATATTTTCAAACACAAGAGTATTTTCTAAGAAGCAGTAAGCTAAATAAGTAATATGATTACCTATTCAAGCAAGTAGATTCACATAGGAACCTTACTGAAAATAAACATTACATTCTGATCCACTGATATTTACAATAATGGCATTGATAAAGTATGCACAGAATACTGAAGATAAATGAAATGTAAATATCAGGCATAAAAGTCGTACAAGCATATTTCAGCTGCTAATCCCAAAGGATATATCTCAGCATTTCTGAGATCTGTGAAAAAGCAACTGAGCTGCAGATCTACCTTCATTAAATGCCTTAAACTTGATTATTCTTTTAATCTACAATGGAAAGCACAAGCAAGATGCTGTTTTTGAACACTCAGTGAACTTGGAAATAAAAGGCTCAAAAACAATAAAAATTAAGCGCAAGACATTTTACCACAGATCTGAAAAGAATAGCTTTGTATTTTTATTGTTTTGCAGAAACTGAATGTGCAGATAGCATTAGGAGTATATATCCCAATCCCACTATAAATGCATTAGAACATTTATTTAGCTTAAAAATCCTGCCTGCAGGCAACCCTACCTACCTAACACATACATATTTTTTTGGTATCAGATCCATATCCAGGTTTGATTAATGCAATTTGAATATATTTGATTGACACTAAAAGACATTAGGCAGTTGCAATAGTCAGCCCAGGAGTTCAGTTTTGATCTGAAACTTAAGAGTGTGAATTATATTTTAAATGCACTTTAAAAAAAATCAACATATTGATTTTTGGTACCCATTTTTGAGTCAAGTGTATTTTTTTTAAGAATAGTATAAAATCAGTAATATAAAAGTTATTTTGTGAGCCTAACTATATGTATGTCCATGCAGATATACATTACTGAGATCCATGATTATTTTTAATAAAATGAAATGCTATTTTCAGAATTGTATCTGGTATATTACTACCTTTAGTAAAAATATCTTTTACTGCTTATTTTATATTTACATGATAGAGAGCATGCAGATAAGTGACTGAACAGATTTTAAATAAAGGGTATTTTTTTCTTGTTCTTCCCTTTCAGTTATGGCTATACAAGAATCAACTATGAGAGTATACTGCAAATGGCTGACTCTTATCAATTTTATTCCCACCCCATTCATCATTTTTATAAGTTTATTCCAGCCAATTTCTCTAGTGATTTATGAGTTTGCTCCTCCCCCCACCTCCGAAAAGCAGGGGGAGACTATACAAAAATGTACACTTCTTTTTATACATTTCTCCTACAGCATTATTCATACTTTAAAAAAACAATTTTGTGTCAATTAGCTAGGGTTTACTTCATCCATATATATATAAAATCCACATATATATAAAATTTATGATATATTTTTATAAGGGTAGATTTGTGAGATCTGTCAGAAGAGACTGTAATATAGCACAGATTGTAATGAATAAAACCATCTCTAGAGATTCAAAACTGAAAATCAATTTTAGATAATGTAGAATTTGCTATTTTCCAGGATCATAATATTGCTAATTTTGCACAAATGCCAAATTTCAATCCTTTTGACGACTAAGCAAATAGGCAGTCAGCTTAACTGCAAGCAGTTACACCATCAACTATTTACATCAGTATGACTTGTAACAGGCAATTAAAAAGTTGCCATACTCCAAAGATTCCTGGAATTTTGCAGCATAACACTTATTTTTCCTAAATTATAAGAATTATGCCTATGTAGGTACTTCCCAATGATAACCATTTAACCATTTAACGCCTTCAGTTGAACAGTTGTTTCTCCTGCTTGCTGAAGATACCTGGTTATTTGGAGATGTATCTGCATAAAACGGTTTATATTTCATTCTATGAAGCCATATATCTAACCCAGTGTTTTTCAACTTGGCAATTTTAGGGTGTTGCCTTCAACATCTTTAACTCTCAGACTTCTTCAGTCATGCTGTTTGGGGAATTCTGGAACTTGAAGTCCACTCATCTCAAAGATGCCAAGTTTGAAAAACACTGATATCAACCTTTTTTCTTACATAGAGTTGCCAAAAATTTAATCATTTCAGGAAAATTGTCTTAATTTATCTGATTTGGAAAAAAAAATATCATTGGTTTAATATTTTATCAGCCACCTGTTGGTGAAATGAAAATATAATGGAATATTATTCCTTATCAGAGTAGTTGAAGGTTATGGTCTGACACACACAGGCTCCCCACCGGGCCACCAAGCTGGAAATAAACCATGTTTTATTATGCATTATAGACAAACACTGCGGCCTTGTGCCCTTCCCCGCCCCTTGTCCCAGGCATTTTTTCCAGTACTGATGCAGAAGTACTAGTCTGCATTTAACTAGAATTCATTATTATCTTTCTTGGTATATTTATTTGTTGTTCTCCAAATACAATTGTAGCATATAATCTCTATATAAAATAAATATGAACTAGTACTGCATGACCAAACCACAGAACAGCATATTATAAAGGTTTTAATTTCACTCCATTTCCTGATGTTAACATGAAATTACTCTTGGGCAAAATGGTAATCCACATCCCACCTATATATTTTTCTCAGTATTGCACATTATAATTACTACATAATAGTTCACATATAGGTTTATTTCCCCCCCTCCCAAACCAATAGCAAAAGAATATACATGGATGAAAGAAAATTGAAATATATTCTATATTTTAATTAAGACGTTTTAGGCAATGTGCATTCCCATCATCTACTACCGATTATTTTTCATTTCAGGGAATGAAGCTACAATCTTATACATGTAAAACATATGTTATTCAATTCAATTACAATTTCTCTTGTTTCAGGAACAAAATTCTTCTGTTTACTTGATGTGCATGGAAGAGAGATGGTGTAGGAAATGTCCATATGGAATGGACCTCGGAGAATATAATAATTTTATATGAAGGCACTAATAATAGCTACAGTGTGATAGTAATAACTTCCCCAATTTCAATATGTTTTATTCATCATTATTTATCATGCAAATAAAAAATGTCTTTCTTGAATATAGTGGTTCTTTTCAGAATAACAATAATGCAGTCCATTTCTTTCTTCTTAGACATACTATTTATAACAGTACATTTAATAATTCTAAATAAATGTAATAGGAAAAATGTTTCATTGTGTTTTATTACTGTTTACTCATTAGTTTGTGAAAATATATTGTAGTCAACAAATGCAAGGATACTGCAGGAACAAGGAATGCAGGAACATTAACAAACCAATAGCAAAGCAGATAGAAACTACAAACATCCAGATAAAGAAAATGCATGATTTTCTATCAGGCAGATAGAAAATAGAAATACAACAATGTATGAAAATCATGTCAGACACATTACCATTTTCCTGACTTTTCATGAATTTGTATTCATTTTTTAAAAAATTTACAAAGGTAGGGTTATCTATCTCTGACAATTTCCTTTGCTTGCAATATTAATATTCCTTGTCTTGTTGATAGAATAGAAACTGCTATTAGTTATCAATCACTTTCTTGCTTATACTTTCAAAATATGTCTATTGATAAATGGTTACAGATAGTAATTTCCTCAGATAGCAACCTTTTGCAATTAGGATGATTATGAAAAAGTACCTTTGTCTGAAATGCCAACATTTAGAACACCAAAGCATTCAGTGTGAAACTGATTAAAGTCTGGTCAGTTTCAGGCAGTAGCTGGAGCCTGCCGAGGATTCTACAGGGAATCCTTGCTTAAAGACTGCCTTGTTTAAGGACTGTTCTAAGTTAATACAGTGTAAACAAAATAGCTTTGTGACCAATCCTCACATTTATGATTGTTGCAGTGCCCTTCAGTCATGTAACCACCATTCATGTGCTTTGCAACCATCATGTTTACAAATGCTACAGCATTCTGTGATCAGGCGATCACTATTTGTGTGTTTACAACTGGCTGTGACAAGCAAGCAAAGTTAATAGAGAAAGCAGAAGTAAAATTATAAGTCGTGATCAGGGGATGTTTCACTTAGTGACCATAGCCCTTCACTTAACAACCAAAGGGGAAGTAAGGTTCCAAACCTATTTGATTGTGTGATTTTCTGTTTAGTGACCAGCACATAGTGACTAAGTTGCCAATCTAATTGGATCACTAAGCAAGGACTACCTGTAATCAATTAATTACTGTGACAGAGCTAACCTTGTTAAATTGTGATTGTTGTTGTTGTTAGTTGCGAAGTCGTGTCCGACCCATCGCAACCTCATGGACAACGTTCCTCCAGGCCTTCCTGTCCTCTACCATCTTCTGGAGTCCATTTAAGCTCACGCCTACTGCTTCAGTGACTCCATCCAGCCACCTCATTCTCTGTTGTCCCCCTCTTCTATTGCCCTCAATCTTTCCCAGCATTAGGCTCTTCTCCAGTGAGTCCTTCCTTCTCATTAGGTGGCCAAAGTATTTGAATTTCAACTTCAGAATCTGGCCTTCTAAAGAGCAGTCAGGGATGATCGCCTCTAGGAACGACCGGTTTGATCGCCTTGTAGTCCAGGGGACTCGCAGGAGTCTTCTCCAGCACCATAGTTCAAAGGCCTCAATTCTTTGGCGCTCAGTCTTTCTTATGGTCCAATTTTCACAGCCATACATTGCAACTGGGAAAACCATAGCCTTGACTATACGCACTTTTGTTGGCAGGGTGACATCTCTGCTTTTTAGTGTGCTGTCTAGATTTATCATAGTTTTCCTCCCCAGGAGCAAGCGTCTTTTAATTTCTTGGCTGCAGTCCCCATCTGCGGTGATCTTGGAGCCCAGGAAAATAAAATCTGTCACTACCTCCATTTCTTCCCCATCTATTTGCCAGGAATTGAGAGGGCTAGATGCCATGATCTTGGTTTTCTTAATGTTGAGTTTCAAGCCAACTTTTGCACTCTCCTTCTTCACTCGTATCAAGAGGCTCTTTAGTTCCTCATCACTTTCTGCCATTAGAGTGGTATCATCTGCATATCTTAGGTTGTTGATATTTCTCCCGGCAATCTTAATTCCAACTTTTGATTCATCTAGCCCTGCCTTTCTCATGATATGCTCTGCATATACGTTAAATAGGCAGGGTGACAGTATACAGCCTTGCCGGACTCCTTTCCCAATTTTGAACCAATCAGTGGTTCAATTTGTTCAAATTGTGATTAGCTCCTCTAACTCCTGTGAACCCCAAATAGTCTTGATTTTATTTAAGTCAACAATGCAAATAAAGTTCTATTTGCCTTTAAATTAAGAACTTAGTATCTATTTTATCAATAAAAACCAATATGTAAGAACATACATATTAATGCTAGGACCTTGTTAGGATCAATTATTAAACAAAACTCAAGTATGCATTTAATCTGCATAATGTGCTTAAATGAGGAGAAAAAAAATCATGCAAAACAAAGGAAAAATCAAACAGCATAAGCATTGTGTTAAAAAATAATTAAAGAATATATAAATGGAAGCTTAGAAATGAACTGTTACACAATTGTACGGGTGAATATTTTCAGCTTTAAATGAAAAACGTATCCTGGAATTATAATTCAACTTTCAAACGTAAAAGAAGGTGAAAAATAAATATATTTAGCATAATAGCATACCTTTCCCAAAGAGGCAGCCTGTTTTAAAATATTTTGTTTAAGATCATATGCTTTCTTCAAATGATAAGAATTCTTCTGACTCTGGATGACAAATACTATTTCCCTTAGCTCTGTAAATAGAAATAAATAAATAAATGATGCCAACAATAGTTAAGTGAATTCAGTATTATTGTAAATAGCACCCTGAAAAACACCTTGGGTTTTCAAGTAATGTACACATACATGAGTATCTCCTAAACTGGCTGAGAAAAGCAAGAAAAAAGTTTTCAATTTAAATAAAAGAATAGTGCTAGAATCTTACTAACTACTGAAAATCCAATTCACAAACTACAGTGTGGAAAATAAGATACAATAAAAATACTCATGTAATTTTACAAGAATTTGTATAGCGAATTGGATTTTTAAAGTATTTGTGCATTGAACCTAAGGTAATTTACTATTTCATTTACAGGAAACAGTTTTAAATGCTACTTGTTTTCTCAGATGCATTATGCCCCTGTAAAAACCAATCTAAACTTGTCTCATAGGTACAAAAATAATTCACACAGTGGTACTTACAAAAATAATGATTTCCTTAATGTATATAAAAGAATCTATTGAAATTTTAATGATCTCTTCACTTGTTTCAACTACTGGTTAATCATCAGATCCTGATGCCTGCCTGCCTGCCTGCCTGCCTGCCCGCCCGCTCGTCCGTCCGTCCATCTTTCATACTTCTTAACCACCTATCTTCCTTAGAGAGGGACTTAATGTCAATATAGCTATACTGTAGATACAATTACATTAAACTGTCTGTGCTCATTATGGCATTCTAAAGTTTGATCCAAGCATAATGAATGTCTCAATGGTCCAAAGAGAGCTCAAGGGAATTATTTGTCTTATCCACCAATTCATTTCCCAGGCCATACCTGACACCCAGGCCCTTGTTTCAAGTATTACTAAGATCAAGAGAAAGGGGATCTTACTGATGAACCAAGCTGATTCATATTCATATCAAGGTTTTAAAACAGCTTTTACATTAATCAATGTCGTTTAAAACTTCATTGCTGCCCAGAAAGATTTTCAGAGGCTTTGCTTCTCCAATTCTGACTGCAACCTTCTCTTAAAAATATTCAATCTTTCATCAAATAATGAAGGGAAAAGGCAATGTTTGTGTTTTGTTCTAAGATAATCACATCAGGAACCATCTCTGCTAATCTGGGCTGTGGTTCTAACTGCTCTTGGTATGCACCATCCCTTCCAGTCCATTTCTTTGTATCAAGGTCCCCTCTAGTCAGACCTATACAAAAGTTAACTTTACTGTAGTTACACTGTACCACATTTCAAAATATACAAAGCAGTTCACAATATAAAAATACAAGACTAAATAGTTTATCAAAAGCCAGCAAATAAGAGCAAGTTAATATTAATGTTCACATTAATAATGCACAATCTCAATAACTCGGGAATATAGATTGTACAACTACTAGTATTCAGATGCATAACTTCTTTTAAAGTCCCATAAAATGTTTTGTGTCTAAATACTTACACAGATGCCTGAAGTCAAGTCAGAATAGCCAAACACAAATGCACACAAAAGTCACAAACTGTCCTACTCTGATGACACTTACTGAAAGACTAAAAACGTGTGTGCCTCTTCATCACTGACACATGGGTGCCGTATCCCATGAATATCATCATGTTGTTTAGTTTTCAGTTCATAATGCTTTTTGCAATAACATAATTTCTTACCATCTTGTTTCAAACCATTTATAAACATAACCATGAAAAGAATGGTATTAAGCAGATAAAAGTCTAATGCAGAGACTAATATAACCTTGCCAAGATGAAGTACAGGAACATCTTTTATCAGAAGTACTTAAACAGAAATAGAAGAGGGAAGAGGAAGAGTCCACAGCTCAGCAGTCAATGCATAATTCCCTTGGATCTTCACTAAAACTAATCACATTGCAGTGGCAGAAGAGGAGAAAGAACTCTGTCCATATCCATGAAGACTTACTGCAAGTCCCACCCCAACCATAATATTTTGGACTTCAGCTCCCATTAATGACACAGTTGATGGCAAATAACTTCAGTACAAGTGGATATCATACTTCTCATTCCTGGAATAGATAGCATTAGGCTAGATGGACAATCTGTCCTAGTTAAATCAATGTATTTTTACTGAAAGGAGAACTTAATAGAGCAAAGGGTATTTGTTATTCTGGACTTTACAGCTTCCCAGTACAGCTTGCAGTTAATATCAACTGCAGTAGAACAGGAATGAAATTGTGATTTATGTTCTTTTGTTATACAAGTAGACTTCTTAAAGGTATCTGGCTGGTGTCTGAGGGAAAATAGTTGCATAAACCATACACTTGGTCTGATCTCGTGTGGCATCTTCTTATGTTCTTACAAGTTGTTCTTGTGAGGATAAAGAAAACAATGTAAACGTGTGATCCAATCACAATACTATACTGGTAGTTACAAGGATTAAGTCCTAGGAAGGTACTACCAGCCATAATGTGACAATGAATGCTACATATATTATTCATCCTGATTGTTAGACTTATTATAAATGTTAATATCAAATAGGTTGACTTACCTTTGCTTATTTGGCTTGAATTCTCATTTTTTCCTGGCATCTGTATTAAGAAACCAGAAACCACATTGAAAATGCAAAAGAACAGGAAACAAATAACTCTTTAAGATAGTTACAAGTGGTTAAAAATATTTACAACCTTTAACAAAAATCTTAGTATATCAGCACCATTTATATTGCAAGTTTCGAGTATCTAATGAGCCTCACACTTACCAACTCAGTAATTTTTATAAAAGCTTTGCAAAATTAAGCTAATCTTATTATTTTCATATAGCAGAAAACAGGACCTTGCCTAAGGCTGCCAAATGCATTGGTAGCTAAGTCTTTAATTCCCTATTCACATTCCTAGTTGTCACACTACACTATCCCTAGCTTAAATAGGTTTATTAAAAGGGCCCCTGGCAGAACTTTATTTTATACCACTTTATTAGAAATTGTAGCATAAAAAATTGGCTCCTCTGATCAAATTTGCCATTTTAAGTTACTGTTTGTTATAATCGACTGGAACTTATATAGATAATTAAACGAAAATACTTTTACAAGTAAGTTCATATGGTCAAATATTGATGAGAACATATATCCCAGGAAAGCTCAAATCCAAATTATATTACAATCTAAATACAGCTGAAAAGGCCAAAACAAAATCTAATAATTCAGTGTTATGTACAGAGATGTCAGAACTTAGCACTGTGCTTTGGAGCAAAAAGTTCACCATAGCATCACCCTGGAAACCAAGTTCTAAAAATATCTTGACTATTATTCAGTAGTGACTAAGCAACTGATAGCAGATACTTGCTGAAATCGCCTATACATCATGTGGCAATCTCACTATTCAAGAGGAAGCGTTTCCCAACCAATGAAAAACAGCAGCAACATAAAGAGGCACAAGGAAATTATTTGTATTTTTCAACAGCCTGCAAAGTATAGCTTCTTTAACTTATTCCAAATCCTAGCTCACTATGATCTAACTTTAAAGATAGTGCTTACTGAATTTCTCCTCCAGCCCTATAATCACTTTGCTTTTCCTTCCTTCCATCAGACATTAGTAGTCTACAGCCCTCAAGGTCTCTTTTATAGCATTCCGGGCATCCTCTGGCTGTACAGTAACTACTGACTGTTCTCATTTTGAGATAGGAAACTCTCCTGACATTTTGAGAATAAAATATAGAGGAAAATGACCCTAAAAGATTAAAGGATACACATCACCATAAAAAACCCCACAAAATTTCCCAAACTCTGTGTGATTCTTGGGCAGCAACAGCAGCTTTATAGTGTCTGTACCTTCCGCAGTAATGCAGTGCATACAGGAGTACAAAAAGATACTTGATGTAAACATACACCGTATTATTTCATGGAGCCTCTTTCAAAAGGGTAAATACCAGAAATGTTCGTGCAGAGAAAAAATTGTATTTCTAGATATTAAGTTTATGCAAGCTGCTTGCATTCGCAGATATTACATTTTGCTCGCTGCTTTGGGAAGAGCTTGTTTTGAGAGGTGAACACTCTGCAGGTGGTCTTCATTTAGCAACCACTCATTCAGCGACTGTTCAAACTTACAACGATGCTGAATGGGTGGGACTGACAACCAGTCCTCCAAATTCCACCTATCCCAGTGTCCCTGCAGTCAGGTAGCGGTTTTTACAAAAGCCTTGTTTGTATCATTTTATGTGCTTTTATGACACCTTCGGTAGAATTCTTTCAGAAAGACTGCTATTGAGCTTCCACTGAGAAGTACGACATTTTACACCTTAAAAAAATTGAATAAGAATCTGTTGTTCATATCAAATTGATTACTGCTAATACTCATTTTGACAGTTTGCTTTCAGACTTTTAAAAGATGGTTTGCAAAATGTAAGCTTTCAAAATAATTAATTAAACTATCACAGTCAGTGATAGAAATCGTTCAGTATCTCTAATGTAATAAATTGTCGAGCCCTTCGTTTTGGGTGTTGGCAACTGACTTGCATTTATGGCCATTTGCAGTGTCCTATTGTCACATGACTGGAACTTTTGGCAATTTTTGCCAGTTTCCAGCAAAAACACAGATCGGGCAAATGAATAAATATATAAAATTGGGTGCAGTCACATGGTTAGTCACTAAACAGCCACCCAACTTATGACTATAATTCCAGGCTCAATTACAGTTGTAAGTACAGGATTACCTGTATATCGAACCATAAATGAACAGTATTTTTTTAATTTGGAATTTATAAGCGCTCAACTCCAATGGACAGTAAGCATGATGGGTATTAAATTTTAACATATGCAATTACAAGACTGTTTACAATCAGAGCTGTGAAAAACCTCTTTTGCATTTCAAGCAAACCTATTTATATCAAAACTTGACAAATTTTATAGGTAAATCTTTTCAAAGGTTCCTGCTATCTTTCGACAAAAATTTGGTACCTCTGAGAGAAGTTCAATCCAATCTTTTCCATTTTCAGCAGCAACATGTAGAATTAAAGCTGGAAAAAAGGAGAACAAAGTTATCCTCCTCTCAAGTTTGTGTCTTGTTTTTTTAAATATGAGAAATTATGTTTACATAGAAATTAAAAAGCAATTTAGGTAATGATATCTCTTAAATGTGTAGAATGTCTATAATAGTCATTATTATAGATATTATTTTCAAGTATGTGATAATTACGTTTGAAATTAGTACTGTATTGTTTACTGTAGTATGAAAATGTTATTCCCATGCTTCCTGGAATAAAAAAAATATTGATCTGATCGGAAGCCAATTTAGATATTTTCAAGTCGAAACAAAACCTATACAGCCTTATATAAATACACACATAGCTTTGTCATCCAGCACTTCTTTTCTAAATAATGTGCATGGCATACCGATATTCCCTTTACCCTTAGGTTAACATTTATATTTATTAAAGAGGACTTCTTCATAGGCTGGAAGTCCATTTTTCCTGAAACAAGGCCAGGATAGCAAGTCTAAGAAAGAGACACAATCAGAATCTGGGCACAATCAGAACAGCAGCAGAAGCACCACTAATATGCTTCCCAAATGTTTGCAGTTAATAGGCCTACAAGTCATAAGATAGACAACACTAACATATGGCATAGTTTGAAAACAGATTTGGCATACAACCGCAATGAGATTTGAGATGGAAAGAGGTAACATTGAACAGCTTCAGAAAATTATAACAGGCATACACTTTGATTTTGTATTGGTTTGATTTGGTACATGTATTCTTCTTAAGACCTTTGTATCCTTTTGATATATATATGATCAGCAGAACTGTTGGAGTTCAAATTTATTTGATAAATAATGGAATAATACAGAGTACAGTATTTGCCAATACAAGTTAGTTAGTCCAATGAACTGTCTGCCAAAATCTCAATTAGTTTTTCAAAGAATTTTAATATATTTTACATACATTATTTTGAATTGCTTACACAGAACCTTATTTCTTCTTGTGATTCTTACTCTCATCATTTTTTTCTTATTCTGCTTTAAAATCCATTATCCTGAATAATTTGATACCATCTTCATGTTTGGCCACAGAATAGTTCACCTAAATACACACAGGAAGTAATACGGTACTATATGGATATCAAAAGTATATTTAATTTCTAAAGCAACATGATCTACAAGAAGCAGTTCAATATAGTCATTATAAGACTTGCAACAAGATTTTATAGGTGTTATACCTGTCAAGTGTGGTTGTATACAGTCAAGCCTATGCTTGGATACAAAGTTTGGCTGGATAAAGGTCAATTGGCTGAAATAGAAGAGTAAGTTGAATATTTTTGGGTATGGTTCCACCCTGCAGGAACAGGTACATAGTATTGAGCTAAATAACCCTATTACTTGTTGTTATGGTGGCAATGATAACTTTGTACATACATTGGTAACTTACGAGCGAGCCTGTTGACTAAGAGTATTGTAATAATGTATGGATTCCTTTTGGACAATGTATTTTTCAGGAATTAACTATTTTAAGTCTGAAATCTTTTAAAGTTAATGTGCTACGAAAGAAGGAAACTGTTTAACCTATTTTTGCAGCACAATGTACAGAAAATAGCAGCCCAACTGATAAATGCTTTAGAATGATTAGATCACTGATTTAGATGCTACATCAGATCTCTCTCTTTTTTTCCAAGTGTAATTCAAGCATTGCATGACTTGGATCAGATTAGTTTTGGGACCATATCTCCCTGTTCGATGCACTTAAATCAGTGCTGTTCTGGAAGTTAGAGATGGAGGGATATCTCTTTTAACTGCTTCAGTATCTCTTTCCCTCTCCCTTTCTCTCTCTCTCTCTTCCCCCCCCCCCCACCCATCCCACAATGGTCTTATATGGCCACCCATCTCACACAAGTTACTGTGTAAATCTACATAGGTGAATTACAACAGATGAAGCAACTGCCAAATGTTGCACAGAGCCTGTAGCCTTTCAGGTTCTCCTCTGATCTTCCAATTTTTTTCTTGCTGCCCGTTTTCTCTGACCATCTTTTCTCTTGACCTAGTCAAGCTACCACATCAATCACAATTCCATAGGTTTGTATTTCTTGGCAGACACAGATGACAGCTTGGTGACATTCTAACCCTACACAACTCTGCTGAGACTCTCCTCTCCCAACTGACATTCTGCCGAATGGCTCCACCGTGACAGCTGCAGCTTTGAGGGCTCATTTTGTACCAACTGTGTGCTGGCAAGAATAGAACTTTTCTCCTATGCTGCTTTCAGCATCTCCCTCATTTACGAATTACCAGACCACCACACTAAGCCAGTTCTTCCTTTGAAGTTTATTTCTTCCACTTTTTCTACTACTTCTCCTTTTACTCTTCTTTTTCATCCAGTTGTGCCTTGCACTTCCCTAATAACTCATAGAGGCAGATAAGGATTAACTAAGCAAGAGCGTTAGCCAAAAAAATATTATTTTATGAGAGAAAGCTATTACCTCTAGTTTGCAGTCCAGAAGATCACTATTTTTGAATCTGTGCCTATAAAGTGGCTTTCTATTTACATTTTGGAAAGATTGGCCAGTATTATTTTGTATGTTCAAAGTTTAATGCTGATGTTGATATTTTTATTTGTATTGTAAGATAAATTATATCCTTTTTTGTATTCCTTGTTTTCTGTATATGAGAGCAATAAAAGACTACATTCTATGCAACTGCTATCTTTCAGTCCAGCAACAACATCTTAAACTATGAGTCTGCTCTTTCAGGAGGAATGTAATTCTTTTCACAACATGCTGAATGTGAATTCCCAAGTGTTATCTCCTATTGACCCATAATATTGTCCAGATTTAATTTCAATCTGGTTTCTTTACTCAGCCGATTAGCAAACTTAACTAAGGGCATTTATTGCATTCTTAATTTTATTTAGATAATCAAAAATATTATCAAAGTTACTTTGTTGGAGAGCATTTAGGAGATAATGAGTGTGCACCATCTGTCCTAAGGGGTTTTATTGTACACCTCCAGGAATAATGCAGATTATGGTGATAAATGCCATATAGAAAAAATATTTAGATAAGAAAACAGCAACAAACTTATGGAATCATGTAGGAAACCTCCCTATTCTGTCAAGTGATATCTACTTGCATTTGAATAACTTAAATACCTTAAATCCATCCACAATTAAACCAGATAACCCATTTTTTAATTAACAGATAAACATTCCCACCAACAATGACAGAGCAAGCCATTAGTACAGGGGTCCCCAACCACCTGGTTTGTGGATCTGCACTGGTCTGCAGCATGCCAGAAAACGGTCCGCGCAAACAAGCGAAGCCCCATCTGTAGGATGCACAGAACCGGTCCCTGGTGCCCAAAAGGTTGGGGGCTGCTGCACTAGTATACAAAAAGAAAGCAAACCTCACTCCCTTCTAATACTAACGATGTTACCTAGTTATGAAACGTGTGCAAGAAAACAACCAAGTTCAGAGAGCACCAAGGATCCCACAGTTCATCCCTGAGCTACAAATATTCTGTCAAAATCATTTTTTTAATATTCTAAACTCTATGAAAGAAACCCTGTAAATAAATCTTACTTGTCCTATGCAAATTAGACTTGTTGAGTTCAAGGAGACTCACTAACACAGATGGGGATATAAAATTCACTTTAGTCGTGTTTACACTGTCAAACGTACACAGGGCATTTCCTTTTTACACTGAGTCAGTACTTCTTTCTCATTTACTTACTGCTCCACTGCCTCATGCCCCAAAAATTGAATCCCTACGGGTATCACGTGCAAATTCCCTTTTGCATGTAAATGTGGATCATTTTTTTATTTCCTCTTCTCCAAGCCTTTTCTCCATTGGTTTGGTAAATTATACAATACAGTTAGGTGTCAAAAGTGAATGCTTCCTAAATAAAACATATTCCCAGATCATCACTTAATGAATAATGGGAATGAAGCTTCAGCCCAGCAATCATACAAGTTTACTTTTAGATTTCTACTACTGAAAATTTCCAGAGAGAATGATTTAATTATTTAACTAAGAGTGTTGGCTTATGTGTTATTCAGAAGTAACTCCCTTGGGTTTCATAGGATTTAGGCAGAGATAAGTGCAAACATGGGATTGCAGATTTTTTGAACATTTATTTAAATCTTGGGTTCTCTAGGCCTGTCAATGTATGGGTAATCTTATTTGGCTACATTAAATAAGATAAGCCAAACATCAGAAAAAGAAGAAACAATAATATATGTTTCCGGTTAACATTTGTAATTGCTGACATTTCAGTGGTATGATTTTAACGGTGCCTGCAATGTTAGTCTTCCCATGTGAACTAGCAGAGGCTTCTTGTAACAAAGAGAGGATTTTCAACAATTTCTCCTCCTGCCTCTCAACACTATCTTTCTTGCTGATCTGAAAGGTCCCTATTGCTGCCAGTAGCACATTGTCAGCAGGCAGTGTCTTCAGGGGAAATGGGGAATCAACAACCTCCCTGCCTCTATGAATAGTACAAGCCTATGTTGGATCCAAAGCTTTTCTACAAATGAAAGACGACCATTAAAATGAATCACAGAAGTTTATTGGGCTTCCTCTTAGGTGTTATTATGTAATTGACAAATACACACAAAAGGCAGTGACAGATCTCAGAAACTGTTTTTTCTCTCTGTATGCCAAATGACATAAATGAGATTATATAACTTGGAACTTAATATATTCATTTTCTTTTTTTGTCTTCATTACTTTCCCTTAGGTATTATGATTTGTAGGCCTACAGACATTATATTTTAATTTTTGAATAACAATTGGAATGTTTGTGAATGCTACTACCATTAGAGCCTGTGCAAAAATAGACACAAAAAATTAAGGGCTATCATTCAATTTTGTTCTTTCCTTGGAGATGTTTTAGTCTTCTTTGAAATCAACATGTGTTGGGTGGTTTCTTTTATTTATCTTTCATTGATAGGTCTGTAATATAACATAGATCTTATCTTATTTGGTTATAGATTGCCTTGAATAGAGCGAGCAAATGTCTGCTCCTAGAGTGAAAATCTCGTGTTTCTATCCTAGAGTGAAAATCTCGTGTTTCTAGTTGCAAAATAATGGCACCTGCTGTAGAACATCAGGATGAAGGGAAGTACTTCTTATATTTATACTGCAAATTAGCTTTCTTGGCTTAATATATGACATCTGTGCCACCAGATAACAGAAACAGAAGTGAAAGTCAAAAGAAAATATCCAGCTAGCCAATTTTTATCTACTACTTGATAAAACTTTATGCTAACACATTTCTAGTTTTTCCATTTTTACTCTTAAGAGAATTTCAGTGTGCAAACTTAGATAGGAAGTGATTACTAAAAGACAGAAAGATAAATGACAACCCCTTTTCAACATTCAATAAGAAAAAAGCTACTTTTAAAATGCTATCAACTGCCAGTAATCAGTTGAACCTGGAGACATAGAAACAAATATTAAAATGAGTTTTTCTACCATAACAAACATTTTTATCTTTTAAAAATGTTGCCCCCATATAGTAATCATAAGCCTTATTAATTTAAGGTATGGTACTGTAATATAATATTCAAATATATTTTGCTAGTTCCAGAGCATCATAATGTAGGTCCCTTAGTTTTCCTCATGTAGATGCTGAAGCCTCTTAAATCCTTAACAGTACAGCTATACTATGACAAAAGAGGCCACAGAAACATTAAACAACTCCAACTCATCAAGGTGCATATGTTGACAGGCTTTTTGTTGCCATCTCAGGAAGCTCCCCAATGGCTTTTCTGTAGTTAATTGTGCTGCCCAAATTTACAGCAGCTGCATTTCTAACTAGAAATTTAAAGTAATGAAAAACCATGCCTCAAATAAAGGGGAATGCTAACTAGACATGACATTCATTTGGGGTTCATAACCAAGCCATAAGCATTCGAAAATTTCAATCTTGGCTGCTGAATCACATGGCCCATGCATGCAGGTTAAATAAATACATATTGTGGGAACGTATTGTGTTTTCCCACACAACTGAAACTGATTTGCTTTTTTCTTTACATTTAATACATAATCAGTGTGTAAATTCCAAGCCAGTTCTGCCAAGATGACTCAGATGCCTGTTTCTCCTTCTTTTGTCATATTTAAACTTCATGCATCATTTGTTCAGTCAGCCTGCCTTTCCAACTATATCCTATCATTGCTTTTCGAGCGGCAAAAACCTATCTGAATGGGAAAAGAGATGTTGCAGTAAGGTTATGATACACTTGCAAGGAACACCATGATACCCCTGCCTCAGAAAAGCAGCAGCCTCTGTGGCAGCTCAGAGAAGCGGGGTGGGTGTTTGTAGGCTGCTTCTTTGGCACAAAAACAGAGCTCCAATGGAAATAAATTTTAACAGACGGCTAAATCTGCCCTGCTAGCCATTTATCAAAACTTGCCTTTGCCCCAATTATTAGGGAGAATGATTGAGAGACGTTTCCCGCCTGACTGATCCGATGAGAGACACAAAGCCTGGGGAATCCACCCTTCCTCGCCTTTAACATGTCCTGCACACCATACATAAGGCCAGCGCGCTTCCCGTCATCGCAGCGGTGGCATAAGGATCACCCGGCGGGGGCGGCAAATTCCACGCCATGCCCGCTTTCTTGGCTTAAGGGCTTGGGGAAAAGCACTTGCAGAGAGTTAAAAGCACCCTGCCTCTCCGGAGTTTTCAACTCGTTTCCGGGGTTAGCTTTTGCTTCTCTCCCCCCCCCCCCCGCCCTCAACCTCAGAAAAACAAGGGCTTGGGCTCTGGACTCCGGACTTTTTCCCCTGCCGGACAGGCTGCAGCGCTAAACCGAGGAGGGACAGGAAACAGCGGCCGCCCTGAGCAACGCCTTCGGTTCTCCGCCAGCCTATCCCGCGAACAAACTTCAAGGCAGGGTAAAGCTCCCGCCGCATCCGCTTCCCCTCTCGGGCGGGGGACGGGGACCGGCAGGGCTAGCGGCTAAAAAGCAGCTCTCGTGCCGCGCCTGCTGCTGCGGCTGCCTTTTCTTTTCCCGCCCCAAAGAGGGAAAGAGGCAGCGACAGCAGTTGCTCTTGCTCCGGCTCCCCGGTCCCGTTCAGCAACTCACTTACCCCAGGCGCAGCACGAGAGGAGGAAAAAGGCAGCCAAAGCGGAGGGAGTCCTGAGCCAACCGCGCTCCTCCCCGCGCTGCATTTCGGCGGCGGCGGTAGCAACAACAACGTCTCTTTCCTCGAGTTCGCAGCTCCGGTGGAGGGGAAGCGCTAGTCTGCGCTGGCCTCCGCGTCTGCTGCAGCGGGAGCCGATTTCCAGCGGCTTCGGGATGATCTCGGTGCCGGGCAGCTCTGTGGAAGAAAATAAAAGAGCCGTGTTGGAGGCGGCGGCGCCACCTAGTGAGAGAAATGGTCCCTCGCCAGTCGGCGCTGAGAAGGGGGTCGACCCCAACCTTCGGAACTAGCTTTTCACACACCCCTCCAAAGTCGTCCTCCTTCACCGGCAGGGCTGCCTGGTTTCATACTCTCTCCTTGCGATTCGGTTTTTGGCTGTTTCAAGCAATCCTTAGCAGCACAGGTAGACTGCACTGTAGTGCTGCATTAGCGTTGCAGGTTATAATTATTCAGTGTCCGCTGCAGGCTAGGGAGCAACATTTTTCCTCTAGTTCTGCTGTGCCAATCAATATACAATGTGTGGTTGAGTACTGTGGTACATCACGGGGAAAAGAATATCTGATGTGGAGGTAGCTTTCCTCTTGGTAATGCAATGTAATGTAATGTAATTCCTTTCTGAACTAGGGTCCCTGAGGTCCACAGATTGATTTTAATGTATAAAGCAAAAAGAGCTGACACAGTGCCTCTTAGCAGTTAGAGCAGTGATGGCGAACCTTTTAGAGACCGAGTGCCCAAACTGCAACCCAAAACCCACTTATGTATCGTCGGGTGCCGGGTGGGCATGGCCCATTGGGTGGGCATGGCCCATTAGGTGGGCGTAGCTGCGGTGGTAACAGCAGACTGGGTGGTATTAAAAAGTTCAATCAATAAATTCCAACTTTGTGAGATCTTTTTTTCCCCCACAAGAAGTTGAAATTGATTGATTGAATTAGGCGGCGGAGGCCTAAAGTGAAAAGGTTTTATAAAACCCAGCTGAAGGCCTAGGACTGGGGCGACAGCGCATGTGCCCACAGAGAAGGCTCTGCGTGCCACCTGTGGCACGCGTGCCATAGATTCGCCACCACGGAGTTAGAGCCTAACTTGTACGTATTAAGCAACCTTTGAAATAATCTAACTAAGCAACAGGTAAATAAGTGATCCACCAGAAATTGGCCAGTGTCCCCACATCTATATACTTGCTGCAGATCAAATTCATAGTATGAATTCTTAAGATAAACTCATCATGCCTGTGTTTCCCCTTTTTTCCCCTTTTTAAATCTGATACAGGTAGTCCTCAACGTATGACTGCAATTGAGCCCAAAATTTCTGTTGCTGTGACATTTATTAAGTGATTTTTAAGTACGACCTTTCTTGCCATAGTTGTTAAGTGAATCACTGCAGTTGCTTAGTAACACGGTTGTTAAGTGAATCTGGCTTCCGCATTGACTTTGTCAGGTCACAAAAGGGGATCGCATGACTCCGGGACATTCCAATAGTCATAAATATGAGTCAGTTGCCAAGTATCAGAATTTTGATCACGTGGCCATGGAAATGCCGCAACTGTCTTGTGAAAAATGATCATAAGTCAATTTCTTCAATGCTGTTGTAACTTCAAACAGTCACTAAATGAACCATTGTAAGTCAAGGACTACCTGTATCAGTGTGGTAGATGTTCCACAACAGGCATTGTAGAAATGACAGCATCTTCCAGCACTGTACTTCAGCTCTGTCAATCTTGTCTGGGCTGACAAACTTAGCCTTATCTAGGCCTACTTAGTATAGTACTCTAAGGGGAACACCAGAGAATTCCAAAATATGGTGTAAGTTAGACCAAAAGGCTGAATGGCAAACCACTGTGTATTACCACCGAAAACTGCATGACTATACCTGTGGAGTTATCAAAGATGTCCTTAGCATTGTTTTCTAGAAAGGTACGTCAGTAATAAACTAATTATGAGTTTGTACTCAAAAGGTATAGCCTTTATGAACTTATTGATCTATATCCTTTTTCCAAAAATAATATACTCTTTCTATACAAATTATAATCGTAATTCTGACCATATATTTTTCTATCTGCTTCTTTGAGATATATATGAGTTATACATCTGTCCTCGTTAAGAATGAATGAATGATCCTATACCTGTTGATGGGATCATATTACACTATATTGCAGGTCCTATACTGGCTTCTTGGTAGCTTCCAAGTGCAATTTGAGTTATAAAGCTGTTTATGGCTTGGCCCAGAGTTACTTGCAGGACCGCCCCTCCCCACGAGTCAGCCTGATGATTTTGCCAGGATCAGCAGCTGGTTGGTCTCCATTTTCAGCAGCTAAAGGGAGCCAAAGCTTGGAAGCAGTGCTTTTCCATGGTAGGACTGTTTCACTTCCATCATCTGCTTTTCAGGAGAATGTGAGAATGGACTGCTTCTAATGGGCGTTTGGAGCATGATACTATTTGTTGTTGTATTCTATTTTAACTTTATTGAAAACTGCAAATTGGCTTGGATTCTGACAGGGTACAACTTAATTCTTTTAATTATCCTTTCACATTTCTAGATAGGATGGTTAAGAGTCTATTCCAGTGGTGGCGAACCTATCGCACGGGTGCCAGAGGCGGCACTCACAGCCCTCTCTGTGGGCATGCGCGCCATCGCCCCAGTCCTAGGCCTTCAGCTGGGTTTTATAAAACCTTTTCGCTTTAGGCCTCCACCACCATGTGCAAAAAAAAAAGTTCAATCAATCAATCAATTTCAACTTCTCGCGGGGGAAAAAAAAGATCTTGCAAAGTTGGAATTGATTGAATTTTTTAGTCCCACCCAGTCTGCCGTTACCACTGCAGCCACGCCCACCCAATGGGCCACACCCACCCGGCACTCGACGATGCATAAGTGGGTTTTGGGTTGCAGTTTGGGCACTCAGTCTCTAAAAGGTTCGCCATCACTGGTCTATTCCATATTAATAATGCTAACTGGTAGATATACCCAGTAGAGATAGCAATCACTTTTAAAGTCATAGTTTTCTGGACTGGCTTTCACAAGAAGCTAGCTTGATCTCCCTAGCTAGCTAAAAGCCATAAAAATACCTTTGTTCACATTCCCACCAAAGAGGACTCAAAGCCTCAGCAGACTTTTTCTAGGGCTGTGCAGCATTTCAGATTTAAAAGCAGAAGGATGTTTCAGAATATGTGGGGGAATGAACATGGCACCTATTTGCAATTCTTCATTAGAACATTTTTTCCTGGAATTGATCAGCCCTGTTCTGCAACTACCACACAATCCTAGGCTAAGAATTCAGAATAAGGAGTTGCAGAAATGTGCACAATTCTGTGGCCTCTAGTGCAATGAAGCACTACCATTCTACAGTTTGGGAACAATTGTATAGGAATTAGAACTGACATAATCAATTTTGAGCAGAAATAAATATACTGTATTTTAACAAAAGAGAACCAAGCTCGGAGGACTAAGACAGTTACTGTATCTGGGATAGGAAAAATGGATGATTGGGGGGCGGGGAGAGTCTTCCTATATCTCTTTGCTATCCTGAATTGCAGTTTGGATTTTTGGTTTAGGCTGCAACAACTGCTCACATTGCCTCCAAAACAACAGAATTTCACTACTGGATGATTTTTTAATGTCCAGTAACTCACCTCTCACCATCCTATTGCTGTGAGTGAAATCAGTACAGAAAGGGCTCCAAATTCAGGGCAGAATAGGTGGTTTGGCAGATTGCCTCTATGAAAAGTCAACACGTGTGAGTTGGGCAGCCATACAAATATGTTTAATAAATAAATAAATGTGCCCGAAATTGTTTGTTTTTACATGGTTACTTTTGATGAGAAAAGAGCAGAGGAAGAATGAGGGATTCCATGTTGGCCATCAGATAAACATTAACCGATTGAGCCATCTTTGTACTCACTTATTGGCTAGGGAGACCACATTATGCTTCACTGTCAGCTCTTTGCAAGCACTATGGCTTCGCAAACCAGTTAACCTGTCAGTTACAGTTGTATCCTGGCAAGTATATAGAGTGTGAACATCGTTCAACCCTCACATTCTGCTTTGTTTTCAGTGTCAGATCAGGAGATTTGGGCAAATGGGATGGTAAGTCATCTGAGTCTGGACATGGGCAGAATACACAAGAGGGTAATAGGAATTTCTGGCTGAAAAGCTAATATATGATTAATGTGTGAGCACAACTATATGAGTGTTTGATATGATTAAGTAGTATAGTAAGAAAACATTTCAATACAGAAATACAGAAACCGCAGTTGGGACTAGAATTTCCATTATAAATCAAGGAGGTCATAAAGCAAATAATCACATGACTAGAACCAATTTTTACTACAGTCATTAAACAAATCACATGATCATTAAGTGAATATAGCTTCCCTAATTAACTTTTTTGTCAGAAATTGGCTGGGAAGGTCGCAAATCACAATTGCATGACTGCAGAACACTATAAATGGTTGTAAATGTGAGCTGGTTGCCAAGTGCCCAAATTGTGATCACATGATGTAGGGGTGGCTGTGATGATCATCAAGTGCATGGACAATCAACATTTTTGTTAATTAAAACATTATATGTGCTTTTTAAACACAAGCCAAGGTACAGAAGTGACCCAGGGGCTTCAGGTTCCTCATCCCCCACTTAAAGGAAAACAAGAAACAGGTTAAATGTTATCACTCTAGAGAAAATTATTTGTGAATTCTATTATCACTTCACCAAGTGTTCAGGAAATTTAAGAGAAAACACAATTACATTTAACATTACTGTATCAACTAAATAGAACCATGACACTTCAGTTAGGGTATTTCAGAAAGGTTAACAAAAGAATAGAGTGTAATATATTACAAAAAAACCTGCAGTAGAAATACTGATTTATTTTAAATGAAATTAGGACTGTAATGTATACATGTTCATCTGGGAGAAAAAGACAGAATACAATAGTATGCCCTACTGCATTCTAAAACTGAAATCTAATATATAATTACTATATTTGGAAGTATATCTCACTGAATTCAATTCAGTCAAATTTGTTTAATCTCTTGTTCCTTTTTTTTCCCTGCCAAAAATGTTTGGTCAATTAGTTTCATGCACCAATGAATTAAGTCCACTTCTTGCAGCTGTCTGGCGCTTTCCCCCTCCAAGTAAGTTAGGTTTATTAATTGAAGTTTGATAGCTTCTCCAGCAAAATTATGTTCCCATGCTATAATGATCACAAGGATTTTGTACTAATTATGTTTGTAGAATTCAAAAAAAATTGGACATAAAATTTTATCACTCAGTAGTGAACAACAACAACAAAAATGGAGCAAGGGCCCTTGTTTCTAAGTAGATATGCCTTGTGTTCTAATTTTTATGAGGTTTTAAGGCCATTTACTAAAACATGCAGGGATTAACTAACAGACTGCATATGAATGATTTCCCAAGGAGAGTTAGTTAAGTGCAACAAAGATTTTTCATTGGTGTAAGATAGATAATCTTATTGACTAAATGGACTAATTTATGTAGAGAAAAATTATATGATAAATATCAATATAAATGAATACTCTTTATAAGGATTTCATCAGTATAAATTTTACAAGGTTACTACATTAATAGCATTTAAAGCATTTCTAATTTTTTCTTCAAAATATTTTTGTCTTTGGCATTGTTTTAATAACAACTGAATACTCAAAGTAGGTTCAGATTATCCTACTTTGGATACCTTATGTGAAGATTGAGCACTTGAAAAAATTCTATTGCTAGGAAAGAGGAAAAAGAAGACAACCAGCACCAAGGTGGATGGCGTCAGTTACAGTGGCAATGGATGCACTATTGGAAGACTTGAAAAAACAGGTTAGGAATAGATCAATATGGAGAAAATCTATCTCTCATGTAATCACTAGGAGTTGAAAATGACGACACTTAATCAATCAATCTTTTGTAATGCTTAAAATAAAATTAAGCACTAAAGGCAATCTCAGAGACAGGATCCAGGCAAATACAGATTTCAATTTTTCTAGCAGATGCAGTGAGGAAACAGGATTTATTCTTTAAGTAATTACATTAAGGATTAGACTGTTAAGCTGCACTGATTTTGATGAAGGTAAGATTATATCTAGTTGGGAGTTGGGAAAAATAATTAATTTCAGTAAGTTTGTACAGATAGTCCTTGCTTACAAACTGCTTCATTGTGAAGTTACAAAGAAGCAGTTTTGTGACCAATCCTCCTATTTACTACCGTTGCAGCATCCTATGGTCAAATGATTGTCATTTGCATGCTTCCCAAACACTTGCAACTAGCAGAGTTAATAGAGAATTCAGAAATATTGCAGTCATATGATACTTCACTTAACAATCATAGCGGTTATCTGTCCCAACTGTCGCTAAGCGAGGACTATCTGTATGTAAACAGTTTAATGACTAGAATATGGTGACTATCTGGACTAATCCCTGCAGTTATCTTCACAATATTTTTGGAAGTAGTTTGCCATTGTCTTCCTTTTAGGGCTGAGAGTGATTGGCCCAAAGTCAACCAGCTGGTTTCATGACTAAGGCGGGACTAGAACTCATAGTCTCCCAGTTTTTAATGCAATGCCTTTAATCACTATATCAAACTGAATCTCATAATGACAGAATGGCATACTACACCTGATACGGTATTTTGCTTGTCCATTTTGGGAAAACTAAAGATTATCATGAATTACTTTGGTGGTGAATATGTATGCTGGAACAATGCTGAAATATTTTTAAAATGCACTGAAAGTTCTCCTTATGTGGTAAGTTGACATTACCCTTCACCCAACTACAGAATTGCTGAACATCTTTCTCCTAATGAAAACAATATACAATATATTTGTACAGATTCATTCTCTAGTCCAGGCTTTTGAAGTCAAATGAATCATCAAAAAATTAAACCATGGTTGGAATGGCATGCGTAATGAATGGTATGTGGGAAAGAACTTGGGAAACTAGGTGAATGGACGTTGCCAAGGGAACAGCCAGATATGAGACAGCCTAACCTATAACTAAATAGTGGGAGGCTTAGTAAAGACATGTCCTAGTCTTTGGGGCTATAAAGGAGAAGGGGGGGGGGAAGAATTGTAGCTCCTCCCCATCAATGTAGCTTTACAATAAAGTAAAATTAGCTCATCTGGTCATGATTCCTATCTGCTTTATCCAGCAAGTCCAATAGCATGTGACATGCTTGGCAATAATACAAAAATACAATAATTGACTCACTTAAACATATAAACCTTTTGTTTGGAAATATACAGCCCACAGTTCAGTAATATATAAAATGGGATAATACGAAACACTTCCTAGTATTGTGGTTCAGACATCCCATCCTAACCAATTACAAGCTGAGCAATGCCTTTCTTATGAGTGACTTATTGTACAGGGCCATTAATCTTGGATAATTTAGGAAGCAGCATGTTGCATTTTTATTTTGAATTCTGAAGGCACTGCCTATGTGAAATGCTGTCATAAACATTTAGGAACTAGCAATAAATGTGTAACTGCTATTATATAGCTATATATTATATTGCAGACATTTCCATTTGTAACTGATTCATGTGCCTTTTTTGAAAATAGAACAAAGAATACAAGATACCTCTCTAGAATACATAACAGCAGACAAATACTGCAACAACAAAAATCAAGTTTGAGAAAACCAGTGATAATAATGTCAAGAAGTCCATATTCAAGAGTACCAAATCTACTCAATGCATGTATCCCCTTCCTTCCACAAACCTCCTATGGTGAATAAAAATAATTTAACGAAAGTGTTGTCCTGTTCAGCTGAATGCAACATGTCCTCTTTAATACAGGGAAGAGTAATCTTCCAGGATGCTCAATTATTCACTAGACTCATGGTTCCCAAACTGTAACTATAGTGCCCTGGGGCACTGCAGCAAACTTACAGACATGCCACAGGATATTTTACTAGTTAATGAATGAAGATGTTAGTGAGTTCACTGCAGTATGCCAGAGAACCATGGCTCACATCTTGTGAAAAAAATACTAAGACATTAAGGTTGCTGTGAACCATTAAAGTTTGGGAACTACTAGGCTATAGTCACATTCAGTTACATATAACTAACGTCCCATTCTCAGTCAGAGATTAGGAGAAGCAAAAAAGTAGTTATACAACCTAATTCTAAAATGAATTACTCATAACCAGAAGATATCAAGAGTTAATAATCCGACTGAAAAGCCAAACGGTCCAAGTCCTAGTAAGGATTTAAAAGGCAAAGTAAAGGTGCGTAGGACATGCTTCAAATATTGAACATGGTACACCAAGTAGATCTATTAGGCAATTATCATTCAAGGATAATCAACCATACAAATGTTTGGTATTAGCAATAGCACTTAGATTTATATACCACTTCACAGTGCTTTACAGCCCTCTCTAAGGGGTTTACAGAGTCCCCATATTGCCTACAACAATATGGGTCCTCATTTTACCTACCTTGGAAGGATGGAAGGGCTGACTCAACCTTGAGCCAGTGAGAATCGAACTGCTGGCAGTCAGCAAAGTTAGCCTGCAATACTGCATTCTAACCACTGTGCCACCACAGCTTTTAGTAGTGCATATTTTAAAAATAATGTTTTAGAACTCATATTTTAGAGCTCACCTGACTGTGGTATTTCTTCAACATTCATTGAATCAGCCCACTTTCTTTCAGACTTCTGTTTACACCTACAAAAGAGATCGTGATAAGTAATTATCATTAATTTATTGATTATCTACCATCAAATCAGTGTCAAGTTTTATAGACCACATGGATAGTTTTTCTCCATGACAATCTAATGCAGTTCTTAAAACAAGGGCCTATTTTTTAAATTTCAGACAGGCTCAGAAATCTGAAAAAAATAGACTTATTTGCTTAATCTAGCACCTATTTGCTAATCTTTAAATTCTTTTAATAAAGATATTCTGCAGTTTACTTTCAGGTATTTTCAATAATGGATAGAAAAGAGATAGGAAAGAAGTTGTTGCAGATAATAAGCTAGCCTTTCAAACTGGATCACTTAAAGTTGTATGAGGCCTGCAACTCCTAGGATTCCCAGCCATTATGGATGTCAGATAGGAAAGACTGAAGTAGGAAAACTTTGGCCTAAAACTTTTTGTGTCCACTAATGTTTTTACCTTAAGGACTGTCTATTTTTGTCATTAAAATATAAGTTTAGAGTAATTTACATTTAAATCCTAAAATCCTTAATAAGTGCCTCTCTATTATACTTGTTACAAAAGGACCACTCTTTAGCAATACATTAACAGGCAACACAATGGCATAGAAGAATGGATGATCAGAAATGTTTCCAGGTTATTAGCACAGGCACTTTTTTTAGTCATTTTTGACCCTGCTTCCATTGTATCACCTACAAATCAATTAGAGGTACTTATGGCTAATGTATGTTAAGTAGCTGAACTTACAAATTGGCTGTGAAACACAATGAGACTAAAAGCAGCTTTGGCAAATTTACTTAATTAAATTTGCCTGTAAATAAAGGAAATCACTTATTTCTGTAGATGCCATGGCACTTCTGCATTATACTCCCAAAACAGATGAATACAGCATTATTTTAATAGTCACACTGCCAAGGATGAGGGAACCCTCCAAGATGAATTCCATATGTTCCATCTCCTATGTTGTCCTTTCTATTCTTGCAAGTTCCTTATCTCATTCCCAACAATTTTGTCTTTTTAAAAAATTGTATTTGCTGCTTATTGTTTACTGCTAGGGTGGGCAGAGAACGGGGGAAGACACAGGACTCATAACAACTGCACTCAAACTCTGTAATCTGCAGGTTCTGAACTTCTGCTGAAAAGTTGACTCTAGTGGTATTTCTCTTTTAAATTCACAAATTAAAATGGAAAACCTGCAATTCCATGCAACTTTTGCTAGCAAAAAGTGAGACCAGTTATGTCAAATATGTTCTACTCACTTTGCTTGCAGCCAAATAATTACCATGTATAGCTGGCCTTCTAGGAACAGATTGCTCACTTCCTGCCATAGGGAACTCAGTAATCTGTATTGGATTCATGGAATGAATGAGATAGTTTTACTGTCCTTCCTTCCATCCAATAGATCTGTTCATGTTTGAAGGCCAATAATTCTCTTCAGCTGTGCTATATAGCTACTATGAGAATGAGTACCATATGGCATCCACAAGCAAAGAACTTGCTGGAGCCAAAAATTGCATCATCACCTAATGGGGATAATTTAAGTTGGGTGATTTCTTAATCAGTGTGTAATGAAAGAGTGGCTGAAACAGTTTCCTTTTTTGGGGGGGGGCCTGGGGATAGCTTGGTACCTGGAAGGTGGGGGAGGGAGATTTGATGGTAGTAATGATAAGCTGGGTGATTAAAATATTTGGTAACAGGGCAATTCCCGGTATATTATAACCAAAGATATCCTGAAGTCTAGTGCCAACCCAACCCAACCCAAATTCAATCTTGTCTCATCTGATTATTACTAATATTAGTAAATTAGTTTAAAGGTTTAATAAATTTTTAAATTTATTTTTTTAAATAATATATTGGCTTCTTGGGAAAAATACACCTAAGTTTTGCCTGGTTATGCTCAATAGAATCCTTTTTATACTTCATACTGTTACAAACAGAATCTCAAAAACCTACTGAAGGGTTAGACTTGCTTAGTACCTGGAGAGAAAATCAGGAAATCTGCAGACTGCAGGCTAGACAGGGAAGTTGAAAGACATGTCAGACAAAGGGAACAGCAGACCATATCCATATTACATGACAAAAACTACATAGATACATCCATGAAACACCCAGAGTCAAACTAGTTTCAAAGAAAACTATCTTTTATAAGCAGGAAAACTGCATTTTCTGCTTGAGTAGATTTTAATAGACTTCTAACTGTTTTGCCCAAAGGTTTGTTACCTAAATTATAATTGTGACATAAATAGTGGCTGACAGATGGCTGATAGCCCAAGCCCCTATTTTTAAATCAATAATGCATTACACAGTTAGAGAATAAACACAGGATTTATCTAAAATTCATGTTCCCCCAAGTAAACTGGTGCAACAGAAGTAGACTCTCTTTTCTGCCAAACACATAGATACCCTGAGCATGAAATACCACCTTGCCTTCTTTCTGCAACAATCAGGCTGTCTCTCGTGCTTCAAGTACCTTCAGCGCTCACTTCTGCCTGAAAGAGATAATGACAATATATTACTTTGGAACATGAAGGTCTTTCCGCAAAATGCAGTCTTGGCAGTCTATGACTGATCTTAACCTGCAAGGACAAAAACATATATCTGGGCACCAAGTTGCTATAGCGCTTGCACACAACAACTGCAAAAAAAAAAAATGGCAATGGAGATATTTATTTATTTAAGATTTTTTTTAGCTGTCAGAATAATGAAATACAAGGAAAAAAGACTCCAGATGTGGACGAGTTTTCATAAATGTGTTCAGCTGGAAATCATGTTATAAATATTGTTAGAATTAAAAGTTAATGCTACAAGTATGCAGAACAATTAGATAAAAATCACATTAGCTTGCTAATCTAAACATTATTTTAAAAAAGCAATTGTTATGTTTCCACATTCAATTAATAATGTAATAATACCACAAATGCTCATCTTCCCTCCTTTTGGAATGCAAACCTTAATTGATAACAACCTCATTTTAAACGTGAAGCATGCTCCAAGATTCATCTTTGGCTCAGTTTTTTGCTTGGAGAACCAACAGGTTCTTCATCTCCCACCTGCCTCCAGAATCACTTCCTTCTTTCTGCCATCCCCACCCCCTCTTTCCTTGCAACCTATTCAGGAGCGGAGGGAAGAGCAATAGAAATCTACTCTACCCCTCACAAATGCCTGATATGTGGCACCAACTTGCGAATGAGTGCCAAGGCCACTGGGGAATACAAATTTCCAGCACTGCTAAAAAATTATTTCTTCTTCCTTTCTGTGCCCTCTCATCATAACAAGGAGATAGATTATAAACTGGAAGAAAGGAAAGCAGCAAACAGATTGGTAGGAAAAGGAGAAAGAGGTTAGAAAGTTGGTTAGCAAAGAATAAGGTCTGTTCTATTCCTGGTGACACCAGATACATCATAGTCCAGTTTGCACTGAAATTAGGTTTGGAATAAAGCAAGTTATTTACTTGACTCTGACTGAAATGGTTCAATTTTTTAAAGCTAGACTATGGATGTTTCTCTTTAACAAATATAGTCTATAATGTTTGAAGACTCATCTATGAAAGTCTGCAGCTATTAATGAGTTCAAAGATTCTGGCTCCAGATTTAATTTGTGTCTTATATTTTTACTGTATTGCCTTAAGACTTTGTCTAAACACTCAATTCCAGAAAAGAAACCAGCCCCTGATTTAGTTAGCTGACTTTAACACAGTGAAGTTGCAGCATTGATCCTGTTGTTCTGCTCCATCAAAATCTTTCAGCACATTCTGAAATCTGTAATGCAAGGGTGTCAAACTGCCGGCCCACGGGCCAGATGCGTCATGCTGAAACCGCGCCCACCCCAGTTCCGGTAATGGGGGGAAAGTCGCGATTCGTCACATGTCATGTGACGTTGCGAGTTTGACACCCCTGCTGTAATGGAAGTTAGATTTGGGTATCAGTTGTTCTATCTGGTCTCCTACCATATTCAAGGTTTTAGCTCTGTCTCAATTAACCTAGAATTCACTTGGTCTCCCAGACTGTTCCTCATAGTCCTTTCCTAGTCATAGCCTTGTTTTATTGAAGTGCCTTGTCTGCATTGTCACAACTAATCCCATATCTTTTCATAAGCTTTCTACTTTATTTTGTTTGTCCAGAATTTTGCACTGCTTTGAAATACAAAGCTCTCTCTTAATTATGTCATTTCCTGGGTACCCTATGCAATGTTGTTGACTCTCTATTTGTTTCACCTTAAAGAAACTATATCATATGTATGTGCTACTGAGTGGTGGATCAAACAGAATTTTGAGAAAAAATAATTCTTTTAGTTATATTTTAAAATATTTGGGTAACTTTTTCTTAGTTCCTACCTTCACCTTCTTTTCCAAGATCTTTGATTAGGTTAGCAATCCTAAGTTGAAATGTGCTTTTCTTGGTTTTGACTTAGCATATGAGGATTTGTAAACAATGTTCAATGGATTAGTGGTTTACACATTTGTTTAACCATTCTTACAAACCACCACATTCCAGCAACCATTCCCAATGGTTTATAATATTTCTTTTAAAACAATAAAAACTCAAACCAAACACTACCCTGTGCCCATTAACAGCAAAGGCCTAAAAGCTCTCTAAAAAAAACTTTGTCTTTGCTTCTTAAATAAATATAGAACCCCTACAGAAATTGCTAGGGCTGAGAAATTCAAAAGGTTGAAGAGAAGATAGTAATTTTTTAATTTTAAAAAATAAAGTTTAAAATTGTTTTAAATTTAAACAAGCCATATCCAGGGTGGGTCCCTTCAAGTGGCAAGGTGTTATGATCATCCCCTCCCACAAAGAAGTATTGATTGCCTCCCAAATCCAGCCCAAAGCAGTCAAATGATCCATGGATTCAGTCTATAAAAGGAAGGGCTCATACTGAGAGCAACTCTTATCAACTTTCTTCCAATTTATGTTGCTTTGCCTCTAAGTATTTATAACTTTCTGAGCTCTTCTCTATTACTTTTCTTGCTTCTTCCAGTTGTTTTTCTGGCTCTGTAATCTCCAATTTTCCCAACATTTAAATTGGCTTTCTCAACTGGGATTCTTGGAACCCTTTATGCACCATGGAATACTAGCTGTAGCTATAACAATTTCTATGCATGGGTTCCTTGAGACTGAAAATTATTTCAAGTGTTCCTCCAGGGTAAAAAGGTTGAGAAAATCTAACCTAAATTCCAGTTCCCAAACTTCTACTTTTTAGCATTTCTTCCCACTTTTATTACCTATTTAAGGAAGGACTAGATCAGGGGTCGGCAACCTTAAACACTCAAAGAGCCACTTGGACCCGTTTCCCAGAGAAAAGAAAACACTGGGAGCCGCAAAACTTGTGCGTGCGTGCGTGCGCGTGGCAGGGGGGAGCTTGATTGAAGAGTTTAATTAAAAAGAAATAGAGGCTGCTATGCATGAGTTCTCTCTCTCTCTCTCTCTCTCTCTCTCTCCCCCTCTCTCTCTCTTTGTCTCTCATTCTCTCCCCCCCTTTCTCCCTCTCTCCGATCTTCTGCTCACCTGGCAAGCTGGCTTCACGCTGTTCTCCGACAAGCTGACACACATTCTTATTGGGCTGGCTCTCCTGCCCTTGGTCTGCCAGTCCTCTTCCCCCACTCAGTGTGTGTGTGTGTGTGTGTGTGAGAGAGAGAGAGAGCTGCTCCTTTCGGCTTTCTACTGCTTCCTGCGGAGACGCAGCAAAGGCAGGAGCCCCGCCCAATAAGCTTGTCAGCTTGTCGGAGAACAGCGTGAGGCCACTCTCTTTTTTACACAGAGAGAGAGAGAGAGAGAGAGAAGGGAAGGGAAGGGAAGCGCAAGTGCCTCTCTCTGTCTCTGTCTCTCTCTCTGCAAATGGCGGAGGAGGCTGGGAGCCGTAGGAGAAGGCTCAAAGAGCCACATGCGGCTCCGGAGCCATGGATTGCCAACCCGTGGACTAGATAATACACTGTAATGGTATGTGAGAATGACCTTGGGAGACAGGAGGAAACTCCACAGCCTGGGCAACAGTCTGATAACCAAATTTTAAATTCAAAGGAGGAGGGAGAAAGCACCTCAGAAGGAACCCTCCCTACTTTCCAGGAGAGTAAAAATAAGGGATGGCAGGGATACTTTCAGAATTGCAAGATTCTGTTAATGTGACCTTACTATAAAGATAGAGCTAGTCATGTTTTTTGTCTGGACTACCTGGTAAGACTACACATATTGTTGTTGTTCAGTTACTAAATCGTGTCTGATTCTTCATGATCCCATGGACCATAACATGCCAGGTTTTCCTGTCCTCCACTGTCTCTTGGAATTTGCCCAAATTTATGTTCATTAGGTTGATGACCATGAATTTGAGGAAACTCTGGGAGACAGGGAGGACAGGGGAGCCTGGCACGCTATAACCCATGGAGTTGGACATGACTTAGCTACTGAGCAACAACATACTCCATCACTTTTACTTTACTTAATTATTTTAATTTTAATTTAAATCAGTAAGCTAGTATTTTGCAAAGACAAATGCAAGCCTTGAAAAAGTATGATAAAGAAGCAAAAGAAAGCAGGATAATTGAAACATCAGTGGAAGGAGCATTTTGGAGAAGAGGAGCTGTCAGTAGTAAAATATGAGGGAGGTAGAGCAAGATACCAGCTTGCAATAGGCTGCTGGCGCATAAGATGCTGATGCTTTGATGCTTTAAAGGATATTTTGTCCTAGGTCCTCTCAAACTTGGAAGATAAGTGTATAGCAATAAAACATGCCATAACATTATACTTCAGATTACCTATGTTGTTATATAAAATTTCTTGAGGCTGAAAATGAAAGATATCTGAGCACCTGCAACAGTTATATAATAGCAGAAAAAGGCTGTATACATGTTTCAGCAGCATTCATTATGATGTCTTGTGCTTTTAGGCTAAAAACAGGTGCTATTACCTATCACTTATGAGATATTGTGACTCATCTAAAGTTATGAAGAAATAATGGCCATCTCTAATAATTTTAGTACTGGTGAATTTCAGCAAAAAGTGAATAATGCTAATATTTTCTGTGTGGCAAGAGCTCCCCCTAGTATTCTAATTAGGCTTAAGGATTTTGTGTGCCTTTATTTTAATGCTACTGTATGCTACTTATCACGCAAGCCTCTATTAAAAATAGAGAATAAATTGCTTTATAAAAGATCACAAGGGAAGAAAGGGTTAATTACAATCACTAATTAGAATTGTAAGTCAAGTAAATTCTAACTCTCCTTATTGAAATTCTTGAAATATTTGATTCTGGGGTGTTTATTTTGTTTTTTCTTGAAGACATGGTTTTCAGAAATGATAAATAGTTATTTATATGAAAAGGCTTGTATTTACCGGTAGTAGGAAAAAGATACATGGGTTTCCAAAATGTCAAAGTAATGAAGAGAGTGCTTATGTTAAAGATTTGAATATATTACTTCAAAGTAGGACTTATTAAAATAAATACAGTAAGATGAGTTGAAATAGCTTTCAACTCTCTATGAAATAGTGAAAGAACAAATTGGTTCAATTCTTATCTTCCATATATAGTATATATGAATGTCAACGCTACGTAGGATTTAGAGCAGTGTTTCTCAAACCTGGCAACTTTTAAGACTCGTGGATTTCAATTCTGGGTGGGCAATTCTAGAAGTTGAAGTCTCCAGGTTTTAAAAGTTGCAGAAATTGAAAAACACCGATTAGAACTAACATAGTATACATTTCTGCCAGCCATAAAGCATTGTAGGTGGTTTTATATTAGTAATTAAGTCATAACCTTGCCTAACAATATTATTGGAGGGGAAGGGATAACTATACATACACTATTGCACTCTGAGCTCCTTGAAGGCATCTATAAAACTGTTAATTTAAAAAAGTTACAATTTGCAAAGTGTGGGAAGAATCCAGAGAAAGAAATATTTGGGAAATATTAAAAAGGCAGAATATATTTCCCCAAAGGAATAATGGAGAAGATCTTTAAAAAAGACAGAAACCAGCCCCCAGAGATCAGCCCCAGCCCCTAGACAGAGGCCAGCTTTTAGAAATACAAATTCAATAATCCATTCAGGAAGGCTGGAGCCAGGAAGCTAGAAATTAGGAAGACAAAGACACCTAAAATCTACATACCCCCACCCAAATTCTAAGGACAGGAGACATAATAGGATTAACTCACCAATACCAAAAGGACACACTCAGACTCAGGTCAAAGTACATGACATAGGAAATACAAAGCCTCAAACAGGTCCAGGAAACAACCTCAAGAGCCCCAGAAGGTATAAAAACCCACCACTCTACTCCATGTGGTCAGTTTTTCCAGTGTCATCTTTCTGTCTGGCTCTCTTCTTCAATAAACTACAACCCTCTTTCTAAAGCAGTCTCCATGTTGTTTATTCCCGGCTTGGATTGGACCCTGATGAAAATTTTTATTTCAACAATTTGGCACCCCAGATGGGACTCCAAGCTAACCTC
Organism: Azemiops feae; assembly: GCA_023970755.1. NCBI lineage: Eukaryota > Metazoa > Chordata > Lepidosauria > Squamata > Viperidae > Azemiops > Azemiops feae. The sequence continues at coordinate 688,859 of JALGBA010003860.1, read as the reverse complement.
TCCAATGGACTGAGACTGGTAAGCCCCATCTTGCCGGCAGCAGACCCCTTGTGTCTGTGGATGGGTTTCCCAGGCCTTGCCCATGTTGAGCAAGGATAGTAAAGGGAGTTTTGAGTTTGAGCTCAAGGGCTGCTTTGGAAAGAAGGTGAGTATCTCTAAATTTTAACTTTAAAGCCCAGGGGAGTGAGAGAAATGTATGTATGTCTGTGTGTATGAGTGAGAAGACCCTTTTCCCAATCACAGTTGGGTTTTGCTCCCTCTGGCCTTTCCTAACTGCAGAAAGGATCTGTTCAACCAATAGACCCTGGAAAGCATGGAGGTTTGGCCAGAGTTCAGGACCTTTTGTTAGGGAAAAGGGAGAGGCTGTGTGAGATGGAATGGAAAAGTAAATGAGAGAATCAGATTTGGGCAACTAGCTGGTAGACTTGCTTGATGCCTGGGACAGGAGGCAGTTGCCTGTCCAGGCAGGTATGAAAAATGATAAAGGGAAATTTGTGAAGAATGGGCTTTGCTCAGGGCTTTGCTGGGAAACCAATTTGGCTAAATAAAGGTACTTAAAAGGAAAATAAAATATAGGAATAGTGATTTTCTCTCTCTTTCTATGCAACCACGTGTTATGTTTAAGATTTGTGCCTTCCCTAATTTGAGTTAACTGAGATTTATGGTGGGAATGACCAGGATGTGTAAAACTAAGAATTCGGTTTCCCCTTTCTGTTCTCTTTTCCTTGTCTTTGTGTGTGTATGTGTCAAAGTCTTTGTGTGTGAGGTAAATGTGACTGTTAATTGTCTCTAATCCAAAGAGAAAAGGAATTTAAAATTCTGCTAGAAATTCTGCTTAAAATAAGCCACCATAAGGAAAATTCCCTCACTCTGTTTGTCTGGCCAGCAAACAGGGTGAAGAGAAATGTTTTTTTTTTCCTTCTCTCTCTGTACTCTTAAGAACAGCCCAAAGTTATCAGGAGGGAATGTTTTAAGTTCATCTGCTGGAAAAGTTTCACTCTTGCATTTACATGTGTTGTAAATGGGTTTTATCTGTCTATCCTTTTCCTGAAATATGAGGTGTGTCTACCTACAAGAGCCTCATGAGCTCAAGTTTGCTTGTGTAGGAAAATAACCTTCTTCTTCTTAAGTTACTTTTCTTATCCTATCACTAATCAGTGAAACTACTATGGAACTAATCCTGGAACACATAAGCATTTATTTTCAGTCTCTAATGTGGTATTTTTATCTAAATTGTGCATTGGTAATGCTGGGCAAAATGCTGTCATGATGTTTAAAAAATTTTTGAAAACAGATACAAAAGATAGACTCTACTTGCACACCTTAAAATATTAGGCTTTTAAAATTATTTGGAACTTTCAGCATTCTCAAGCTGCCCAGCATTTTCAAGTTGCAAGCCCTTAAGTCCTCTCTAACATGTTGCAAATGTTCAATTTCAGAAGTGAGACCTTTCATTTTTTGTTCTCTTACCAGAATCCAGCCTCTCTTTTGTCTGCTTATCTGTTTAACAACTGCAGTAATGTCTTTTCAAACTCTGCCTGCAAGCTACCCCCCCCCCCAATCTACTTCTCCATTTCTTATCTTCTGTTCTCCATGCCTTTGTCTGATCAGCAAAGCCTCTCCTGGGAGAGTCCACCCAGAAAGGGGGGGAGAAGATCTTGTTCTCATGTCTTTCAGCCCTGCACAGATGACTCAGTAACCTTTTGGAAACAGAGCACCCTGACCCAGACGCTGCCTCCATTAATTTGACCCACGGAATTGGGTTTGAATCCAGCCATCCACTAGAAAGTTATCCTGATTCCATGGTCGTGTGTATCCTACTTCCGTGTAGACAGGTAGCAGTTTACTCGAATGAACAGATCAAAGAAGAATACTTTATTCACAGAGATATTCAACAACTCACCATTAAGATGAAATACGTCTGGAATGCAATATTAATCTGGATCCATATCATTAGGTTAAAAGACAGTAATATCCTCCTGTCCTGTATATAAATCACATGTTGAATAATTGCTGTGTCCGAGCCATGAGGCTGGATCCCAATATGAAGAGAATCAAACAAAGGCACAGAGCCAGGAAGTACAGTCATAAACCTTTGAACTCCTCCCACTGACTAGATAAACTGACTGCTGAAACTACATTACCCATAAGCTACTTCTTAAGGAAACAGCATTTAACCCTATAAATGCTAAACATCCTAACATACAGTTCTTAGCTACTGGTTGGTCCAGAACACTCCCCGCTTGGAAATATAAATTTCCACTACTAACTAACTAAAATAAGCAAAACGTAGCATCAACATGCAATTCACTGTTGGCTAACTAGAATAAGCAAAACATAACTTTAAGGCATGCAATTTTCATTACTATTTAACTAAAATAGGCAAAACATGGTATCAAGACATGTAAACATGCTTAACTGTAAGGTAAATACAAACATGCACAAAACAGAGATAAACAAGGTGTTACATCAAACAATGCAATTATGAGGTAAACACAATATACATGGCTTGAGGCTTAATCCTCCAGTTCGGTCTTCTTTTGCAGCAGGACCAGGTCGGTGATTGGCCTGGTGTGCAGCCTTTTCACAAGAGTCTTTGAGTCACGGTCTGACTCATGTGGTTTCACGATCTGGACCTCAGCTTGGCGAACTAGTCCAGAAACTGGGTAGGGCCCGATGCACAAGTCTCATGGGCCAATAGTTCTGGTATGCGCCCTTGTCTCTCAACAAGACAAGGTCTCCTGCCTGTAGGAGAAACTGGAACCAAAGGGACTTCTGGGTCAGGAAAACTGAAACCCAAAAATTCTTAGGAACAAAGGCACCTGGATCCACAGGATTCACAGGAATGAAGGAAGCTGGGACCACAGGAACCTCAGGAACAGACGAAGCTGGGTCCATAGGCGTGGTTTTAGGTGAGGTGCTCTTCCATTACTAAGAATGGAGGTTGTTGAGTTATTTTCCTGGGTTGGAGTTTGCAGTTGGTCAACACAGACCGTTCCTGGGATGACCCATTCAGGTTCCATCTTAAAGGCAGTTGAAGGACTTGTTGGGCCTCTGACCATGCCGTGGTAGGCAAAGGTGACAGGGGCGTCTACTCTCAACGGAGCCAAGAGTTCGGCTTCAGGATTTAGGAACCGTAAGGCAATTGGGGAGAGCTAGTCGACAAAGAACGTTCCTGGGATGACCAATCCAGGATTCAGGGACCGTGAACTCCCATCTGCCGGCTGGATGTGGAGTCCAGTGACTTTCCTCCCCGCCGTGCTCTGTGACACAGAGTACGTTGTGAAAGACGTTTCTTTGCTTGGGAGTTCACTAGGGAATGGTGGGTCGCTACACACTAATGTGCAATTGACCTTGGCGGGCACCTCTGGGCGCACTTTGGAGCCATGCTAGGGCTCCTTGGTTGAAAAAGGAGTAGAAGCTGCTTGGTGTAGCTGTTCAGAGTCTGGATGCAGGGCTCCTGGATGCTTGTCTCCCTTGCTTGGGTGACACTTCCCTTTAGCTGTACAAGCTTTGGCCACGTGTTCCATAGACTCACAGTATTTGCAGCAGACCGTGTACTCTCTTGAATCTAACCTTCTTCTCCAGGATGTTGGAGGATCCAATGGTGCTGTGCAGGGTTTGCCATCAGGCTGGGTTGGTACGGTGTTGAGGTCATCAGGAGCATGCTCAGTGGCTTCTTGTTGAACCTCGAAGACATTATTTCCAAGAGCAAGGAAATATGGTACAGATGGCTGGCATTTTTCTTCAGAATACTTCTTGTTGGGGTTAATTTCCAGTGGCACGGATGAAGGACTTTGTGGTCTCGGCTTGAATTCCTCTGCCTCTACGTTGAGCTGAGGAGGCCTGACTTCTTGCGTGCTTATTTGTTGGGGGGGTTCTTGTCGTTCAGATGATGCATTGCCGGCTCCCTGGCCAGTTAGCACATCTGATGGTCGAGATTCTACCTCCTTTCTACTTGGTGTAGGGGAATTTGTGGTCGGCTGCGGTGCACCCGCCTGCTCATGTTGAAACGCACTCTGGTTGTCAACGTAGGCCTGCACATGTCTACGCCGGTCTTCGTTCTCCAGTTGTTCCAGATTGCGTGAGAAGATGGCGCGTTGAAGTGCTTTCTGAAGGTCTTTCGCTCTTGTTGTTTTATCTGCCACTTCTCGTTGTCTTTGCATGAGCTCAAGCTTGTCTTGAGCAGCCTTTATTTTGGCCTCCATTTGTGCTGCTTCGGCCTCCTGTTCGGCTTCCTTCTTCACTGCTTCGGCTTCCCTCTGCACTGCTTCGGCCTTCCGTTTGGCCTCCATTTGCGCTGCTTCGACCTCCCGTTCGACCTCCCTCTGCGCTGCTTCGGCCTTCCGTTTGGCCTCCATCTGCGCTGCTTCAACCTCCCTCTGCGCTGCTTCGGCCTTCCTTTTGGCCTCCATCTGCGCTACTTCGACCTTCCGTTTTGCCTTCATTTGAGCTGCTTCGGCCTGTATCTTTGCCAATTCTTCCTTTTGAAGTTGCTCCGCCTCTAACACGTGAAATACTGCATTGGCAACTTCAGCTTCGATGTTTGCTTGCTCTGCCTTTGAAACTCAGGACGCTTGGCTCTGACGAGAAGATGCCTTTGAATGGCGGGAGGCGCCTGAAATGGAAGGTTGTTGTGACACGCTGGAATATGCCCGGGATCGTGGTGAGACATGGTGAAAGGATGAAGCTTTTTTGGAGGTGTGGGAGGGTGTCCCATGGGGTCACTGGGGTAGGGCATGTGAATGACGGGAAACTTCAGACTCATACCAATCGAGGTTGATTGGTTGGACCAGCTTTCCTGGTCCAATAGGCCACTTTGCCATGACTAGGGAAGACTCAGAGGTTTCTCTAGACAATTTGAATGAGTTTAGTGAACTTCATTCTTTAACCACTAGGGGTCACTGCTTGCGTGAGTGATTACTTCAGCGAAGTTCACTCTTTGACCACTAGGGGTCGCTATCTGAGTAGGCACTTCAGGGAAATTCCTTCTTTGACCATTAAGGGGTCGCTTCTTGCTTGAGTGATTGCTTCACGTGAAGTTCCCTCTTTCACCACCAGGGTGCCTTATCTGAGTAGTCTTATCAGGGAGATTCTCTCCCCCGCTATCAGGTGACACTTGCTGCGTGGTTGGGGGCAAGCCTGCTGTATCAAGTAATCACCACTCAGCGTTGTTCCTAGATATCGCTTTGAGAAAGCCAGCCAAATTGTGTCTTCTTAAACCACCTTACAAGCTGTGGATCTCTGAAGAATACTGAGCTCTCTCTGGCTCCCTGTATGTCTCCACCTGGGTCGTATAGCTTCGCGGAATAAGGTTAATTTGCTGCTTGTTTCTCCTTGAACTGTGCTACTTGGGTACTTCAGTGAAGTTCACTCTTTACCCTCTAGGGGGTGTTGCTTGCTTGAGTGATTACTTCAGGTGAAGTTCACTCTTTGACCACTAGGGGTCGCTGCTTGCATGAGTGATTACTTCAGGTGAGGTTCACTCTTTACCCTCTAGGGGGTGTTGCTTGCTTGAGTAGGTGCAAGCCTGCTCTTTGCAGCTTAGCTTCTGGATGGGGGTGCTGCACCTATGCTTCACTTAGCAACTAAGTGTCTGAATTCTCCAGCAAGGCTATAATGCTGAAGGCTGTTTGGTTGGCAGCCTGATTTTAGATGTTGTGCTAGTCTCCTCTCACACGCACAAACATCTCTGTTCTCCCCGCTTTACTTCCTGTTTGTTTCAAGCTGTGTGAGTTGCAAGCAAAAGGGGCGGTAGCTGCTTAACTCTCCTTTGAACTTTTAGAGACACAATCTTTAGATTCCAAGGGAGGGGGCGTCTTGGTGGAGTTTAGCTCTTCTAAACCCCAGTTGCTTAGTTACCATGGCAATTAATGGTTTGACTACTCCTTTGTCTTCGAACCAAGTTTTGTGGGCAGGTGGGGGAGGCTGCCTGCTCTGAAAAGTCTTTTGAACAAAGCCTTTGCAGATTAACAACTTTTCTTTCTAACAAGCATGCGTCTGGATTGCAGGCAAAGAAGGCTCTATGCAACAGCTGCTTAAAAGTTATGTGCTGAGTTAAACACAACTCTTTCTTTCCCGTTTGCAGGCAGAAGAAGGAGAAAGGTTTGATACTTGCAAATCATCAAACAGGGTGATTCAGAACAATCAGGCTGGCTTGCATCGAAGAGAAACTTAGCTTAGCTTAGATTACAAGCAGGCACACACACACATCTTTCCGGAGAGGAGGGGGGGAATTCGCCCGTTCTGAGCGTTAAACAAAAGGCAATAGGGTCTTGGAAGCTTTGAACTGCAAGCAAGTTTGTGGAAGATACACAGATTGATCTTTAGAATCACAGTCTTTAAACATGCAAGAAATTCTGGCGATGTGATGTAGAAAGGCAGAAACATATTGGGTAGGAAGCCTGCACCCGATTTTAACTCTTTTAAAACGTTGGCTGGCAAACAGATTCAATAGCGTTTTCAGAACAATATAAAGAATATTTACAGTCCTTTACTATGTCTGCCTTGCAGAGGCATGGAGCCCTAAATCCTCTCATTTGCTTTACTTCCAAACAGGGCACAGAGAATTTTAACAATGTCTTTTAACTTCCACACAAGGCACAGAGAATTTTAATACTGTCTTTTAACTATCCTGATTCCATGGTCATGTGCATCCTACTTCGGTGTAGACAGGTAGCAGTTTACTCGAATGAACAGATCAAAGAAGAATACTTTATTCACAGAGATATTCAACAACTCACGATTAAGATGAAATACATCTGGAATGCAATATTAATCTGGATCCATATCATTAGGTTAAAAGACAGTAATATCCTCCTGTCCTGTATATAAATCACATGTTGAATAATTGCTGTGTCCGAGCCATGAGGCTGGATCCCAATATGAAGAGAATCAAACAAAGGCACAGAGCCAGGAAGTACAGTCATAAACCTTTGAACTCCTCCCACTGACTAGATAAACTGACTGCTGAAACTACATTACCCATAAGCTATTTCTTAAGGAAACAGCATTTAACCCTATAAATGCTAAACATCCTAACATACAGTTCTTAGCTACTGGTTGGTCCAGAACAAAAGTCATTATGCAACCAGAGTGGAACAGATCTTCCCAGGTCCTACCATCACCCAGATGCCTGTGGAAAGCTGCAGAAAGAGGAACGACTCCTGGAGCCATTGGTCCCCACATGAAGCATCAGAAGACAACTAGGAAGATTATGGGGGGAGGGTGGAAACTATGTTTTCTTTCTTGCCTCATTTGTATTGTAATAAGCCATTTAAATATATTTATGGAGGGATGGCATTTGGGAATGGTTGGCACAGCAAGTAATGAATACCTTGGACTTCTCTTCTGGTGGGAGGGAAAATTTGTCCAGGATGCTTGTGTTGCCTGTTTTATATGAATAGCTGCATGCACACGCACACACACACACACACACACACACACACACACACCATTCAGAATCACACTAAGCCTATCCCCTTCACCTACCTCCATGTAAAGTTTTAGACTGGTTCTTCTTGCTTTGTGGCATTAAAGCTTTGCATGCACAACTTCCTGCAAATTCCAAGGGGTAGGGAATCAGGCCCCCTCAGGTAATTTGCAATTCATATGCTCGCACTGAGGAGGTAGCAGGAAAGAGATCTGCAAAACCCAAGCCCTGAATATGTTGCACTGGTGGACTCAGAGTGGGAGTCCTAGGGCTCACTGTGTGCAATTTAAGAAAATTTAATAGCCTGGCCTTCATACTGGCTAACCTCAATTGGACATCACAAACCTGGATGCACTGAACTAAGAGCTAAGGCAGGAAACAACCCTTGAAAATGGGGAACCAGTGGTTATGTACTGAAGTAAACATGGCAGTGAAGAATTTTGGGAGGCATGTGCAGACTTGACTGGAAGCTCTAAGTGACATCCAACATTTGAAAATAATTGACACAGAATATTGGACACTATAAATTTATTTTCCATCTAACAGAACTTTTGCCCTGACTTTTAGAACTTTATGGATTGGAAGTTCCCCTTTTGGGAGCCACAGCAGGGATCTTTTTCTGCTGCCTCTATTAGTGTCTTCCCTTTTTTTTTTTTTTTTTTGCATTAAAAGCTTGTTTACCAAGTCTCCCTGACTGGATCTATTTTAATCTTGTGCCAGTAAAAGGGTGTCATCCACACTCTTATGGCACAAAAGGGGGATATTGTGGGAAGAATCCAGAGAAAGAAATATTGGGAAATATTAAAAAGGCAGAATATATTTCCCCAAAGGAATAATGGAGACAATCTTAAAAAAAGACAGAAACCAGAAAAGGACGGAATTTGGTCAAGGATTCAAAAGTTGTAACTTGAACAGGAGAGAACTTGCAAAGGAAGTATATGTACTTTATTTATTTGAAAAATGTATATCATGGCCCGTCTTCAACACTGCAAGCAGCTTCCAAGAAACCAAAACAAACAGAAATAGGGCAAGCAATTCTAATTAAAATCACTATATAACCCTTAATAGGTAATGAAAAACTCACAATTTATTATCCTCTACTAATGGAAACTCCAAACCCCCTGGCCCCAATGTTCAAGGAAATAGGCAGGTACCTACATTACATGTGAGGACTTTTATTTTGATCTAAATGGCATGGTAGCAGAAGAGACAATACAGTTTGGTAACTGCTTAATAGTAAGGGCATTAGAGCAGCATGTATGCAGCGGTTTCAATAGTTTCTGTGCAGCAGAAACAAAAAAATTGACACATGGAGATTTTAGTAAATCTTCCATTAGCACAGAAGATGCCCAATGTGACATCCACAACCCCTTTGCCACATTCTCGCTCAAACAGGCCAGCAAAAAAGAAAAGATGGACTGCTTACAACCCATAAAACTGCTTTACAGCGTCATGGTCCGAAGTTTGATGACAATGCCATATGTTCAAAAATGCAATTTATTTTGTTTTACAAAATGTACAAGTTAACTACCCACCCACCATCAGCACAATGGAAAGAGCTACTTTTCCCCCCCATGATGAGGCAAATGTAGTATACAAAAATACAACAGTGAACCGTGACAGACTCACGGGCAAGTGTTATCGAAATGAAGTTAAATATCTTTCAAAAAGTGAAAACCTACGAAGCCAAGAATTTGCAAGCACCTATTAACCGACATTCTACTCAAAGGCCCCAAATCACACAGATAACTTTTTTTCTAAGATAACCCAAATGCAGCAGCTGTCGATAACTTCAGTTCATCCAACGAACAAAATCAGCGCATGCCCTAGCCCAGCAGGACCTCCGCGAGGCACGCCTCTTACCTGCGTCAAGCGGCGAAACGTTGGAAATGCTCGGCGTCCGAGGTCGCCTTGACAACAATGACACCACCAGATTCCGGGCGTTGCCATTGGCCGGGAGGATTCGCGAATACCCGAGAAGGCGGAAGCGGAAGCCGCACGTGGAGCCGGCGAGTAGCCGCCGCAGATTCTGGAAACTTCTGCCTATTGTCATCTTGAAGTCTTTTTCGCTGGAGGTGGCGAGTTTTGCGCGCGGGTGGTGCGCGTGAGCGTGGCATCTTCCCGCAGCGGATGAGAGACTCTTCCCCCCCACCCCACCCCCGCGTCTCGGACTGATTGGAAGTAGAAGGCAGCGAACGGCTTTCCTTCCAGGAGCGGCCGGTACAGCTGTCCAGTCATGGCTGTGGTGGGCTTTGATCTAGGCTCGCAGAGCTGCTACATCGCGGTGGCGAGAGCAGGCGGAATAGAGACCGTGGCCAACGAGTTCAGCGACCGATGCACCCCGTACGTAACTGGCAGATGAGGGTGGATGCGGAGGGTGGGCTACGGGGAGGGGGGTGGTGTGGCGAATTGCCAGAAGGGATGGTGGTGGAGGCAATCCGTCCTAAATAACGGGGCTTGTCAACTCAGGAAACGTGGAAATATACGTTAGGCGTATTTCTGGGGATTGAGTTTAACGCTGCAAATTTATCCCAGGTAGTGTGACTGGCATTCGAGGTTAGATAGCGCTTATTCGCGAAGAACTGGACCTGGCTAGACTAGCAGCACTCCCTTTTTATAGCGGGGAGGGGGAGGCTTATTTTGGTCTTATCATTTCTTAATCAGGCTGCCTCCCCCCCCCCTTTTAAGAGCCCTTATTCCCATCACGTTGCTTTTCGTTCAAAGTTACATGTAATGATGCTTTTGCAGATTTGTATCCCTTTGTAAAGCCACAGAGCATTCTGTGGAGTAGTTGTGCCTGCGAGCATCCTCCCTGTCTTTCACCGTGAGCGTAGAGGCAGAAGACCATTTCCCTCTTTAAAAAAAGATCGCTGCTCGGAGTAATGGCTGCACCGTATTTCAAGCATACGGATTACGCCCCCCGGGGTTCTTTTACACCTCATCATGTAACCTTATTGCACCCGTTCTGTAGCTCGCGCACGGGAAATGAAATGGAAAAAAAAAACAAAAAAAACACCATCCCACCCTCCCAAAATAGCAGTGAGTGGAGTTGGTGTATGACTGGTTGAACTGTTATGGTAGGATGACGGGGATATTTTGATTTTTGTTTTTTTCTTTTGAGTGTTAGTTAATGAGTGGGATGCTGCTGCAGTATCTTTTCACAATTTGTAGTTTAGGCATATTCCCTGGATAATGAGCTTCTACTTGTGATGTTCTGAAGGAGGTGGGAGTGGAGGGTGATAAGGAGGTTGAAGGGGGAGAGCCTGCTTGTTTCTGAGGAGGCATAATAGGATCAGGCCAACTTCAACTAGAATCTGGAAGCTTCTGGAGTTTTCCATTCCTAGATTAAGGTAGGAGGTAAAAGACAGGGAAAAAACCCTAAAAGGTTGGATTTTTCTTTGCCCAGGGTAAAAAAATCAGACTTGACATATCCATGATTTTGGGATGTCCACTTCTTTGCATATTCAGAGATTGTTGAGATGTATTCCTTGACACCTGCAGGAATTAAATTAAAATTAAATTCATGATCATCTATTAGGTATTTAACACTATAAAATCAAAAGTTGTGAATTTACTGGATTATATTTTGGGGTCGAAAAGGTAATGTTTATAAATAAGATAAAAAGAGGTGTCATGGTTTGTAAAGGGGGTGATTGGACACTGCTAATTCAAATAGGTATATTCTACAATGACATTTCTTGCAGTTAGAGGCTCTATCTATGATATGCAAGCTGCTAATCCTTGCATGCAGAATTTCTGTATGTAATTAATATGCTTTATAATTTTGATCTCAGTGATATGATTCCCCATTGTTAGCTTTTAACTTTGTTCAGTATGATTGTTCAGATGTTCTAATCTTAGCTCTAGCACTTAGCCAGTCAGATATATATCTTTATTCTTCTTGGTACCAAGATATAAATAGAGGTGTATAACTTTTTCCAGGCTAAAGGACCCACTTGGCTTGGGAAGCTTGTAGGAGTCCTTCTCAAAATTTATGATGGGGCCTGGAGAAGAACTACTCTTTATTTTGTTAACTTAATAAAATGAAATTAATATAACATCCATATATATTAATATACTTATTTGGCAGTTATGTATTTAACAATTTCTCATTTTTGTCATATTAAAAATAAGGCTTTGAAACTTGTAGAGGCTAATGGAGTTATATTTCAGGAGCCATATGTGGCCTTCGGGAACTCTTAAGCTAACTGTTTAAGAAGTCATTGGAAACTGTAATTTAAAAAATAAGGAACCTTCACTGAATTTAGAATAAATTTTAAGAGACTGAACAGTTTTCATTGTTTCAGGCTTAATTTTAACAAAGCTATTTTGAAAACAGTATTACAACATTCATTTACTTATTCTTTATGACATTGTGTAGTTTGTTTCCAAAAATTGTTTCATATGATCAATTAAATGAAGATTGCACAGTTTTATCAGTACTGTATAAGAATAAGCACTATGTATTGTGAAGGAGACAAACAACCCAAATTTCATTCGCAGATTGTGCTTTCTATAATCTAGTGCAGGGCTTTTCAACTTTTTCACCGATTGTACCACTTTTAGGATATGGCAATATTCGAGTACCACCTAGCAAGGTGTCAAAAACATGATGACCAAAAAAAAAAACCTGTTCAAAGTTGCAATTGCACTGAAATGACATAACCATTTTCACACTTATGACCATTGCAGCATGCCCAGGGTCATGTGATTTATATTTGGATACTTGGCAACTGATTCATATTTATGATGGTCACAGTGTCCCAGGGTCATGTGATCCCCTTTTGCAACCTTTTGACAAGTAAAGTCAATGGCAGGGCTGCTGGTGGCCAAGTGCTAAGGCAGGACTTCCGTCCCTCCCTCCCTGCCTCCCTCTTTCTCATGCCCACCTCCTTCTGAAGGAAGAATTTGAAAAAAAAAAACCCATATTTTTTCTCTTCCATATATTCATCAAACAAGGAAAAGCCTCCAGAAACAGAAAAGACAAACTGCTGAGTGAACTAGTTTAAAAAGGCACATTCCCCTTTAAGAATTAGCTACTGGCTAGAAAGGAAAGTAAGGAAGAAAAAAAATGTAGTAAGTATTGGCTGCCGGCTAAGGCAGCTTCCCCAAATGGCTCCATTCATAAGTAAAGGAATCTACAGGCAAAATCCATTCAGGAGAAAAATACTTCAAAATCCCTTGCAGCAAAACTTACAGCTAACAATAGCAGAGCAATAGAAGCTAACAGGAGACATCAGCCATCAGCCAAATAGAAATTGCCAAACACTCCTTAAGAACACAAAGCCCACATTGCACAAATCCCAGAACTTCAAAGTCACAAAAGCATATAAGAATCCTTCCATTCTCCATCTCCCTCCCTCCCTCCTTCTCTCCTCCGTGCCTCTGCAGCTCCAGAGGACTCTCTCACTGTAAGTCCTTGCCTGTGCTGGCTCTTTCCCTCCCCCACTACACTTGGCTAGGCAGGGCTGTGTACCACCTGCCACTCATTAATGTACCACAAGTGGTACGCGTACCACAGGTTGAAAAGCCCTGATCTAGTGGACTGTTTGCATACATGGAACACAGCTGTCTTTTGATTTAAGCTTTTTTTCTTAAAAAGTTTAAATAGTTGAGGGCTGCCCACAAATCATTCCTTGTTTCTCTTTAAATCATGATCAAATGTAGATAATTCTAGCCCTTAAAACAGTTTAAATTATCCATATTGTCAGATTCATATTTGTTCCCAACTGCATTACTGTTAAGATTCTTGAGTAATTTTAACACATCAAATGTAAAACTTTGCATAAAATAACTATTTATAATGTTAGCAATTGTTCTTGTTAAGGTATCTGCACTGTTGGCTTATTTGTAAATTCTTCAGAATTTTCAAGGAAATACTAAGTATAAATGACTTGCTGTTTTTACACCTCTGTATGTCATATGAATAAACTTTCCAATGATGCTTCTATATCACTTTTCAGTTCCATAGTGTCATTTGGGTCCAAAAACAGGGCAATTGGAGTGTCTGCTAAAAATCAGGTAAGTTGCATTCTGAAAAGAGCAAGATAAATGGTATTTGTATTTTTGGTATACAAACTGGACAGTGGTGTAATTGATAAACACATCATAGTGATATTTTTGGAGTAAAGCATAAAGTAAATACATGGTTCCGCTGTACTGTCTAAATCCAAGAACTAAATCAGAAATCCAATATTTCATACCATAAGAATAGCCATATTTAATGTTTCTTCCAAATATGTTATATTTCTAGTGTCATGCCTTCATATGAAGGGCACTAGATTAGAAAGGCTATTTAGTCATGATCAAGAACCAAACCGTACCACATAAGCTTATATACATATATAAAGCTTAGTTCTTGGCATTTGATACTGGTAAGGTCAAAATGAAAATTAATGGTCCAGTGGATCCCCTTGACACTTCTTTCAGTGTAAGGGAATAGCTGCCCAGTTCCTATGAGATAGCCTAATAACAGCAGTTTGATCAGATCCACATTTGCTTTAATATGAAAAAAAGCATAATTAGGGTAAGAAATTAAAAATATCTCTTCTCTCTTTTCTTCCATAAGTTTACTATTATATTTTTAATTAGCAATGGAAAATGAAGTGTGAAATTTTTTAAACCACTGTCTCCTTTTACAGCTAATTACACATGCTGACAACACCGTATATAATTTCAAGAGGTTCCATGGTCGTCCATATAATGATCCTGTTATTCAGAAGGAAAAAGAGCTTTTAAGCTACTATGTAGTTCCAATGAAAAATGGGAGTGTTGGAATAAAGGTAAAAATGCCAGCATTATATTTAGAATTTCCTGAGCAAAAACTAAACCAGTTGTGAACAAGTTGTGGAGATGAAACAAAAGAAGCTTTGACTTGCTTTATATTTCAAAACAAGGTGTGGGAGAAGTGTTGGAAATTCAATGTCTAAAAAGTAACAGTGAACTGTTTGAAATGCTACATAGCTTACTTCCCTCTTTTCTTATTTCTGCAGGTAACCTATATGGATGAAGAACATTTATTTAGTGTGGAGCAGATAACAGCTATGCTGCTGACTAAACTGAAGGAGACAGCTGAAAATAACCTCAAAAAACCTGTAACAGATTGTGTTATTTCAGTAAGTAAATTGACTACATTTTAAGTTCAGTTGAAGCTTTTTGTTTGTCTAATAGTTTCTTAAACAATGTAAACAACTTTGAATATCACTTGAATCTGAAGGTACGGTAGAACTGTATGGCAGGGGTCCCCAACCCCCAGTCTGCAGCCTGTTGGGAATTAAGCCACTCAAGTGGTGGGCAAGCGCGTGTAACTTCATTTGCATATGTGCAGGAACTAGGTTGTGCGCATGAAACCATCCCCTTCACCACCACCCTGCACTGCTGCTGCCAGTCCATGTAGCCAGAAAGATTGGGGACTGCTGCTATGAGATGCTTGCTATTGTGCTATTGATAAAAGAAAGTAGATACAAAACATTAAAATCGGAATGAAACAGTGCCCACCTCCCATGATAGCGTAGGATACAAATCCTTTAAAATGAAAAGTAACAAAAAATCAGATAGTGAATACTTTTAAAGATGAACAGACTCATTTTGTAACACCTGGTTGATTTATGGCAGAGGTCCCCAACCTTTTGGGCACCAGGGACCGGTTCCATGGAGAAAGATTTTTCCATGGACCGGAGAGTGCATGGTTTCGTTTGCTGCCTGCCTGGAGCTTTGCTTGTTTGTTGCTGGCATGCTGCAGCCCGATACTGGTCCACGGACTGGGGGTTGGGGACTCCTGGTTTATGGGGAATGATTTTTTCCCAGCTATTCAGCAAATGATTTGCTATTGTATAGTAGCATTCTATATAGTAGTATCGCTATAAGAGAACCAGTTTGGTGTAGTGATTAATGCATTAGGTTAGAAACTAGCCCCTCCTTGGACATGAAACCAGTTGGGTAACTTTGGACCGGCCCTAGGAAGGAGGCAATGGCAAATTCTGAAAAATCTTGCCAAGAAATCTGCAGAGACTTGTCCAGGCAGTCTCCGAAAATTGAACACAGTTGAAGGGGGGGGGGCATTATATATGAAAATTGATGTTTTGCATATTGCATGTAATTTATTTTAAAAACTTGTTTCAGTTAGAATTCTGTTATTTTTGGACATTTTGTTTTTCTTTCATGTAAATGTAATAAACTAGAAATGGTGCATTATAAGGCAATTTTGAAGGTATACTACAAGCTCTTAAGATCTTATTTTCTCATAGTCAGATCTGGAGGAGAAAGAAAGCATTGTTACTAAACAAAAATGTTAACAATACCTCCAAAATTATTCTCCTTCTCATTGACTAAAAAAAAACCACTTGAATCCGCTTTTTCTTCCAGAAATTCCAGAAATCCTCATTGAGATAGATTAAATCTTTTTCCAAAAAATTGCTTACTATGTTCCTAAAGGGAAATTATTTCACTCACTAGAAGTGAATGTACTTGTGGATGACTTCATAGCTAGTTAAAATAATGTGACATTTATTTCAGAGGAATTGAGTTTTAAAACAAAATATTTTCCTCATGGATATCTGATTTACATGGGCGTACTTGCTTTCTTCAGGTGCCATCATTTTTTACTGATGCTGAGAGAAGATCGCTGCTTGATGCAGCTCAGGTTGTTGGGTTAAATTGTCTCAGACTAATGAATGATATGACAGCCGGTGAGTAATTTAAGATCATTTCACATTTATTTCTAGCATAATCTACATGAGAATAGAATAGAATAGAATAGAATAGAATAGAATAGAATAGAATAGAATAGAATAGAATAGAATAGAATAGAATAGAGCTGGAAGGGACCTTGGAGATCTTCTAGTCCAGCCCCCTGCTCAAGCAGGAGAACTTATACCATCTCAGACAGGTGATTGCCTAGTTTCTTCTTAAAAATCTCCAGTGATGAAGCACCCACGATTTCTGGGAGTAAGCTGTTCCACTGGTTGATTGTCCTCACTGTCAGGAAGTTTCTCCTTAATACCAGGTTGCTTCTCTCTTTTGATCAGTTTCCAACCTTTGTTTCTCATCCTTCCCTCTGGTGTTCTGGTGGGAAGGACGAGAAACAATGGTTGGAAACTGATAGTTTTCTATAATTAAACAATGCTGAAACCAAGATAATGACAGAATAATAATCCATTACAATAATACAAATGCTGCACGCTTGTCAACATTATTAGTTTTCAGAAGGCCTTTATGATGGGCATTGATCTGATTTTGGTGGTAAGAGGCCACAAGAAAAAGACACACTCTTCAGCTCCAGCCCCCTTAATCTCTTGGTAATGTGGAACTCTTTAGAAATTTTGTCTGGGAACATGTACATGTATGAGTTGTTTCCACATGAAGGTGGTCCAGAAGATACCTAGGAGCCAAACTAAAGAGGTTTTTATAGATTAAAACCAGCAAGTTGAATTCCACGTTTAATGGTTGGAAATAAAGCATCTAAATATTTGAAGCTCTCGACTTGCTCAATTTAAATTTCCAATTCTATGCCAAATTAGCATACCTATTGCACTTTACTGGGACTGTCACTGAAGACCATCTAAGAGCTGCAATTGGTAGAAAATGCAGCTATTTGCTCACTAGCAAAGATGAATTGCCACAGCTTTGTAACACTTGCATCTGGATTGGTTGTGTACATTTCCAAGTCAAGACATTCAAATTCTCCATTGTTTCTCCTATGCTAATGCAATTGATATTCTAGTTCTGGCTGTAAATAACACAGCACTCCACAGCCTGATGTTCTTCAGATATGTTAGATTACGGCTGCATCATCCCTCACTTGCAAGTTAACATTTTATTATTTCTATTTTATTTTGTTTACAGTGGCCCTGAACTATGGGATTTATAAGCAGGACCTTCCAGTTGCAGAAGAGAAGCCACGAATAGTGGTGTTCATAGATATGGGTCATTCAGCATTTCAAGTATCAGCTTGTGCTTTTAACAAGGGAAAACTCAAGGTAAACAGAATTTAGGAAACAGACAAGGTTGCCTTTATATGAAGTCCAGTTTTATGGATGGTCCAAAGCAGGGTAATTGTGAATATGTTGGATTAGATCTGTAGAAATGTAGGTTGAAGTCAGACACAGGGATCCTTGGGTGACTTTTGGCCAGTCATTCCTTCTCAGCCTCATCTTCCTCACAGGTTTTTTTATTAGGATATAATGAGAGATTATTCCAATATATCCTGCCTTCAGCTCTCAAGAGAAAATATAATAAATAAATATCAAAATAAAAGCGAAAAGAGTGCTATATATATTCTCCTAGGTTATTTTTTGTACATAGAAGAGACAGTAAATAGCAGACAGCAAACATAGATAAGTGAAGAAAAATATCTCTGTGATGAAGTAAAAATGACTTTAAAAGATAATTTGTCTAGGCATTCTAGAGTAAGAAAATGGAAGTGGGGAAAAATGGGAAAAATTATGCATGCTTGCAAAATATTACATTGGAATTAATATCTGTCAGGTTTCTTTATAGTCTCTGTTGTGGAAATACATAACTTGATTGGATCAGTGGAAACTTTTGATTCCTGGCAGTGCTGTTTGCCATGCCTTGGAAACACTAATAAATCCATAATTAAGCATTGACATTATTCTTAAAGAATTTTAGGTGATCGGTTCATCTCTTTGGCTTTACATCAGTATTGAAAATATTTCATACACGGATGATAACAGACTGAGTAATCCACATTCTGTTCTTTTTCTTCAAATTAGATTCTTGGCACAGCTTTTGATCCCTTTTTGGGAGGAAAAAACTTTGATGAAAAACTAGTGGATTACTTCTGTGCAGAAATAAAATCCAAGTACAAGCTAGACCCCAAATCAAAAATACGAGCCCTCCTCCGTTTATATCAAGAATGTGAGAAACTGAAAAAGTTAATGAGCTCTAACAGCACAGATATTCCACTTAATATCGAATGTTTTATGAATGATACTGATATCTCTTCAAAGATGAATAGGTAAGAGATGTATGTGGCTAGAGTATATTTTAATCGTTTTGCTGGTTCAGGCTGCGATCTAGCTGTTCTATCTTTTCCCCCCACAGTGAACAACCAGAAGACCACTAAATGTAATAGAACCCTCCTTCTCTTGCTCATAAATTTCTGTTCAGTTCATAGATATGGAGGCTGTCTCAAATTACAGTTGGGAAGATGTTGTAACTCTGTCATGCTATATCCATACAGGCCCCATTACTTATGACTTTCCTTTCTACTCTAGGAGCTCATCAAACTTATAAAAATCTAATATGTCCTGGTTATGGGCATCATATTTTTTGTCATTGCTGCAATGAATTTTATTATTAATTGCTTTTCAGGTTTTCCTTTGATCCAGCTGTTCAGAAACTTACTAATTCCTTTGTTTACGCGTGTTGTTGTCTATAGTATACATAAACATGCCAGGTAATCTACATATAAAACACAAATGACAATGCTAGCATCTTCCTTAGTCTTCCCAACATGTATTTTAGAATACTTAGTACTTTCTCACTATTTTCATAAAGCTGTAGGTCCAAGTAAACAATCTTTCAAGGCTAACTAGGATATTTGGAATGTTGAGCATTTTTTGTGACATTTTGCCACAAGCAAATGGACATTGTTACTCAGTTTTCAGAAATGGTTTAGTCTCATTTTAGAACATAGTTCAGGTTCAAGTTGAGTAGTTCTGGAGTAGTTAAATAGCTGTTTTTGAAGTTGGAATCGCCCATTCTTGAGTCACAAAATTTGGCATATTTTTCATGCCTTTTTACATGTTTTTATTTTAGATCCCAATCTGAAGAATTATGTGGTGATCTTCTGCAAAGAATAGAGATTCCCCTTCGTTCCTTGATGGAGCAAATCCAACTCAAAGTAGAAGATGTGAATGCTGTTGAAATTGTGGGTGGAGCTACACGTATGCCAGCTGTTAAAGAGAAGATAGGGAAGTTTTTTGGCAAAGATGTCAGTACAACACTGAATGCAGATGAAGCTGTTGCAAGAGGCTGTGCTTTGCAGGTATTTTCAGGAAAGCAATTTTTAAATCAAAAGTAGGGCTGGGTGGATGTTTAGTTCTCAATTGTACAGAATTTTCATTTCCCAAACTCCTCCAAATCTTTTTGTGGCTTTTTTGCATGGAAATTTAGCAGAAAGCAGATGACAAGAACAAGAATTAAGTTAACCTTGTTATCATTGCTTATTTGAAGCGTGTACTTAAATATCACTAGGTATTTATGGAAATTGTTTGGGTACTGAACAATTGCTTATTGTGGAAAAAGTCTTCATGGAAAAATTGTTTAAAGTCAGGCTGAAACAATAAGAAAGCTTAGTAGTGATTTATTTTCATGAAGTAGACAGTTTTTAAAAGAATAGTTTTTGGAAGGAACTATTTATAATTGGGCATGACTAACAGTGGTGGTGCTTAAAAAAATTCTTTGTTCTAATCACCCTCATAAATTCTGTGATCTTTCTCTCAAGTTAAAAATAAGGACTTGATAAAGATATACCTGGAAACCAGTAGGAAAAAAAAATCTCCTTTCCATAGGGATTGTTTGGTGTAAAAACATTGAATATGTTCTCCTGAACCACTTCTGTGTTTTTCTTTCCTAAAATAGCTTTAATTCAAAAATAAGCAGAAAAACAAAAACAAGAATCTTTTGACATATAAAACCCCATTAAGGCTATTAGTTCCTTCCTTAAGCTGGATTTCAGATCCAGTTTAACAGTTTGTGCATCCATATCATCTTACCCAATTTTAGACCTTTCTTTAAGGTTTTGCAAAAAAAACATTTCATAATTGCAGTTTTAGACTAATGGGATTATCTGAAAATTTTGCTCTGTGGATAATAGTAAGCTTAAATAAAGAAAAATTAGGTAATAGTATTTATTAAAGAAAATATAACATTACTCTGGTGAAACTATGTTGAAATTAAAAATATTCTCTTTTACAAATCTCCTTTGTGAGATTAGGTTTTATAATAAATAGTTAGAACCCTTTTTTTCAAATCAACATTATCAGTTCTCACTTTCTTTTATAAGCTATTTTAATCTGACCTGTTGGAAAAGCAATAACAAAATGCCTTATATTGCATTTTCATTTTCCAGTGTGCAATTCTGTCTCCAGCTTTTAAAGTTAGAGAAATCTCCATCACAGATGCAGTTACATTCCCAATATCATTGATGTGGAGTACAGAGACTGAAGATGGTGATGGGTGAGCATAACATAAAATTTCATGATTCTCTGCAATAGCCCTGTAATATAAAAATGGAAACTACCACATTTGACTGAATTCTTACAGAAGAACCAACCAAAGAAATTAAGTTATAAATAATAGTGTGTATCTATCTGTCTGTGTGTGTGTGTGTGTGTGTGTACACACACTATATAGTATATTATTGAGTAGTTTGTGATCCCAGTTCAATGATAGCCATTTGAGGTGAAGACAAATTCAGAATAATTTCATTCATTCAATTTATAGGGCCACCTATATCACCAAGACTTGTAATAATTCAATTAAATAACAATTGCAATAGTCATTTGTGAACTGGAACAGTTTTTTTTCCCCATGCTTTACTCACATACTTTTCAAAATGTATTCAAACTCATTTGTCACAATCATCTGTGACATTGATTTTAATATTCAGCCTTTTAGATCCTATAAATTTGTCAGTTGTAATGTTGCAATTATACTACATCTTTCGTTTGACAATAAATTGGCAGGTGTGAATACATTGCCAGGTTCAGATCTTAATTATCTTATTGCCTGAGGCTTCAGCTCATTTGCATTGGATTTTTCAGAATATATACAGTATTTCCAAAAGGGATTTCTCATTGCAAGGGCTCTTTCTGTTTGTTTCATGCTTGATAGTAGAACCTCCTAATATCAAATTGCTTTTGTTTTCAAAATTATTAATGATTGGAAAAAGAATTATACTGAAATATTATACTTATGCACAAGAATTGAAATGTTAGATTATTCTCTAATTATATCCAGTCAGGGTAGAGGCAGAGACTAATGCAGACTGTTGGCAGGAGTAAAAAAACTAATTTGAAGGCACCCCTCCCCCACCCACACAGCCACACCTTTAAAGCCCTGGGTACAATACAGCTCAATACCATCCCAGAACCTAAAGTCTGAGTCTGAGACTGAGGATAATACATTATATGTGTTAGCTTCTGTATTTTTTATTTAGTATTCATGTTATTTGATTAAAATATAAGACTCATGAATAAATAGATAATTAAGCGGTTAGGATCTGGCAGAACAGTAATAATACAGTGAGGCTGTTTTCACATAGCTGCCTCCAACTCGTTTTCCTCCTTTATCTAACTGTAGGATTCATGAAGTTTTCAGCAGGCATCATGCAGCTCCTTTTTCCAAAGTCTTGACATTTTATAGAAAAGGACCATTTGAACTCCAGGCATTTTATTCTGATCTCAGTAATGTCCCCTATCCTGAAAAAAAGATAGGTAAGTGGTTGTGTATGTAAGAATCTCTGAAAGTTTTTCATATTATTGGGTATAAGTGGGATATTTGCAATATTTGGCAATTCAGAAACAGAACATTCTGTCCCCACTCTGGTCCAAGCCATGCCAGAGGTGATTTCTTTGTGAGAAAATTGTGAAGTGAATTCTGAATAATGGAACAGCAGAGTTATAATTTTTATTTGTAGCACAAGTATTTATAAAAGTTCCCCATAAGTTGCAATAATATAAGTTAAGAAAAATAATATAAGGCAAGAAAAAGCAAATACACAGGTATAGTATAGGTGATTCCTGGCTTAATAGTAGTAATTGTGAAAAGGATCTTGGAGACCTAGTGGACAATCACTTAAATATGAGCCAGCAGTGTGCTGCAGCTGCCAAAAAAGCCAACACAGTCCTAGGCTGCATTAACAGAGCAATAGAATCAAGATCACGTGCAGTGTTAATACCACTTTATAATGCCTTAGTGAGGCCACATTTGGAATGCTGCATCCAGTTTTGGTTGCCACAATGTAAAAAAGATGTTGAGACTCACAGAGAAAAGCAACAAAGATGATTAGGGGACCGGAGGCTAAAACAGGAATTGGATATGTCTAGTTTAATGAAAAGAAGGACTAAGGGTGACATAGCAGTGTTCCAATATCTAAGGGGTTGCCACAAAGAAGAGGGAGTCAAGCTATTCTCCAAAGCACCTGAAAGCAGAACGAGAAGCAATGGATGGAAACTAATCAAAGAGAGAACCAACCTAGAACTAAGGTGAAATTTCCTGATAGTTAAAATAATTAATCAGTGGAACAACTTGCCTCCAGAAGTTATGAATGCTCCAACACTTGAGGTTTTTAAGAAGAGATTGGACAACCACTTATCTGAAATGGTATAGGGCTTCCTGCCTGAGCAGGGGGTTGGACTAAAAGACCTCCAAGGTCCCTTCCAACTCTTGTTATTCTGTTAAGTGAAAACCATTCTGCTGTATGCTGTTATTGTAATCATTGATGCTGCTTAAAGAGATCTGTTGCAGAAATGGAATATCTAAAAGAAATAATAGTCAAATACTGGCTGATAAACCTTTGAAGCTACAGGCCCTTTTTTTCATAGAATGATATGCCAGTATGTTTGGGAGAAAATTGGTTTGCTACAATCAACACAGTAACAGTATTATAAATTTCCATCTGTCTTGAACTCCATTCTTGTTACTTAGCATATTTATGTTTAATCTATTCATGATCAGGACAGAAATTCATTTGGAACATTCCCTTAGGAGTACAAAATATGTCCTGGTATTCTGCCACTTTGCAACATACAGCAGTGAATAAGTAACAAGATTATATAACAGATCGTGGGCAGTGTGGATTTTCTATCTCCTAAAAAACAAATTGCTTTAGGAAACTAAAAATTTTATGCTTTTGGAAATCTAACCTTTTCTTTCATATTTGTGATTGTTTTCTTGTATTCAGGCAAATACATTATCCAGAATATTGCAGCTCAGAATGATGGAGACAAAACTAAAGTTAAAGTTAAAGTTCGCATCAACAGTCATGGCATTTTTAGTGTCTCTACTGCATCAATGGTGGAGCAGATGAAAATGGAAGAAAATGAAAGTCCCAGTATTGAGGCTGAAATAGAACCTCAAAGTCAAAAACCTGAGAGCTGTAATGTAAGTTGGTCTCCTCATATAGAAAATTTAGAATCTTCTTCATTTAAGCTAGCTGTGGTAGCATTTCAAAACATAATAATCAAAATACGTTAGGTTTTAAGGGTGGGTCAGTAGGAATATTTTTTGAACTCTTCCAAATTCTAGACTATGCTACAGATGGATGAAAATACCAAGTGCAGAAAACTCTTTCAAACTGAGTTTAACCTGAACAGGGTTTTGTTCTAGTTTAGGCAAAGAAATGTTTGCAAACTATCAACAGGGAACAACTATTGGAGCAGTACAATTATTATAGACTGTAATTTTTTATTTTCCTCGGTAAGGGATTTTGAAATTTTAATCCACAATATCTGAGAGCACAAGATTATCTAGCAAACCTCCCCATTGCTTATTGATAGACTACGGGTTCTATATGTTATGAGTTCAAAGTGCATGATCCTGAACCCTTTCAGCTACGAGTCTCAGTTAACAGGTAATGGAGAAAAATGACATAGTAGCTGATTGATACTGAGTGTCAAATTTTTCTGTGCCTGTCTTGGAATACTTCAAAAGCGCCTGAGTATGAAATAGCTTATTCATTAAAAGAAGGCATTTCCAGCTCAAATCTGGGAAGAGAGGTAATTCTGCAGCATCAAGAGGAGAGTTAGAGATTGTGATAGATTATATAATTTGCTCGGTATTAGTGATTCATCTATCTGGGGACATTGAAGAGGTGCTTAATGGTGCTTTGCTCTCGAGATAAATTTTCATCCATTTATAATGCTTATAAGTGTAGAAATCCTCTATCTTATATTTCAGATGTATCAAATGTTAAGTGTATTTTGGTTCCTTAATGTTTTTTTGTTGTTACATTTTCACATCTTTTGTGCCTGGGCTCCCATTTCAGAAAAATATCCAGCAAGAGAACACTGAGGCTGGATCTCAGTCCCAGGTACAAACAGATGGTCAGCAAACATCACAGTCTCCCCCTTCTCCTGAGGTTCCCTCTGAAGAAAATAAAATCCCCAGTGGTGAAAAAGTGAGTGTCTTTTAAATGTGTTCTGTTGGAGAGAAAAAATAAATGTAACTGTACGCAGAGGTAATCTCATATAAATAATAATCTGTTGGTGCTCTGGCAAACCTGCATTGGCTAGATCTCATGGAGCTGTAATGTTGAAATTGCACCCAAGAGAAAACTACAGTACTGGAAGAAACTGGATTCTGTTATACAGTTTTTTTTCTGTTAATCCCTGAAGTAATCATGGTATTATATTGTTTAGGGAAATGAAAAGAAAAGTGATCAGCCTCCAGATGCTAAGAAACCCAAAATAAAAGTGAAAAATGTTGAATTGCCTATTGAAGCTAATTTGGTATGGAAGCTTGGGAAGGATCTGCTGAATATGTACATTGAAACAGAGGTGTGTTAAATGATCTTCAGCATCTATATTCTGTTTTTTCCCTTTTAGTTGCAACTTTGGTTCTAGGGGATGTATAGAGGCTAATTATCTGAAAAAAATTGAAAATGAACACTTTACTGATCAGTTAAACTATTGAAGATGAAAGTATGTTGATTTTTATATCAATGATTGGGTAATTTCCATATTTATTAATCTAATGGTTGATACTATTTTACTGATGTTTAGGGTTGTTGACCCTGATACAACGGGAAACTACCGTGTTTTCCCGAAAGTTAGACCCAGCCCGATAGTAAATCCTAGCTTGATTTTTGGGAGTGGGCCTAATATAAGCCCTACTCCAAAACTAAGCCCTAGTTTTGGGGCCAGGCACATCCCTAAAAAGCTAGGGCGGGGTAGGGGGGGTAAAGCCATCCCATGCGCCCCGCACCCTCTTACCTTACCGGTAGGACCACCACAGCCAGGCCTCCCACACCCCGACACCTGTCGCGCCACTACTTCTGCGGCCGCTTGCCGCCACTTGTGCCCGGCTGCCATGTGGCACATTGCGCCGTTGCTGCTCCTCCCGGCAGGACGCTGCATGGCGCTTTGGGCCATTTGCGTGCTTTGGGCCGCTTCCGTTGCTTGCACGTTTCAGGCTGCTTCCACTGCTTGCGCAGTGCTTCGGGCCTCTTCTGTTGCTCGCGGCAGGAGGCCATGTGGCACTTTGGGCCGTTTCTGCTGTGGAAACTGCCCAAAGAGCCATGTAGTGTCCTGCTGCGAGCATCAGAAACTGCGCAAAGCACCATGCGGCATCCTGCCGGGAGGAGCTGCAATGGCGCAATGCGCCACATGGCATCCGGCCACAAGTGGCGGCAAGCAGCCACAGAAGAAGTCAAGCAGCGGCGCGACAGGTGTCAGGGTGTGGGAGGCTTGGCTGTGGTGGTCCTAAGGTAAGACATTCTCTGAAATTAAGACCTAGTGCCTCTTTTGGAGGCAAAAAAAATATAAGACCGGATCTTAATTTCGGGGAAACACAGTACTATGCAATCTAGAAACCTGGTTGATTAGGTATTGTAGACTAAGTGTAGTTTAATTTCTTGCCCCTTCATGAGTGGCAGGTGACTTAGTTGAATCAGTTCAATGAATAGGAGGGGCATGGAGTGCAATGAACGTTCAGCCTTTAGAGTTTACATTTAGTTAGTTGCCAAATTTTATCTCTCAGTGTACATAGTACAAAAAATATTTTATAAATACTCAAAGCCCACAATATAGATGCAGTTGACACTTGATGCTGTAAACCTGCTCAATATTTGTGAGCATGTTTTTAGATACTCTCATTATTGTCATAAATTCCTTATGTGCGATAGAATGCTGCTTACTGCGTTACCCATCAAAGTTAGCGTTTAAAAAAGAAAACCACAGCTTTACAATACAGAATGCATTTTGCTAATCATTCACTGTAAACAAAGCCTTTGGAGAGATTTAATTGAAGAGGCAATTATACTGTACTATTCAAAATCTTAAGTACTTAAGACTGTTCTGATTACTGTTTTTTGTAAACAGGGCAAGATGATCATGCAGGACAAATTGGAGAAGGAGAGAAATGATGCAAAGAATGCAGTTGAAGAATATGTTTATGATTTTAGAGACAAGCTGTCTGGATCCTATGAAAAATTTGTTTGTGAGCAGGTAGTTGTTTTATTTAAAATTATTTATTTAAAATATTTCATCCAGAATGCCATTTTAGGATATTTACTGTGCACAAATTAAATACTATAATCACTCATTGATAGCACAATCATTGCATGTGCTGGCTAGGGATTTTGTGGGTAGAGGTGCATCATACTATAATGTATCAGATTGAAGAAGGGTGGTTCATTTAATCCTCATTTAAAGCCATTTAAATTGGCTTTAATTTTTAACATCACAGCTTTCAGTGGCAAATTCTTAAGTTTGCAATAGCATTTAAGATTCCATTGTTCAATTCTATTCAGCATATGTACCTCCCTTCTGCTTGTTTACTTATTTTCTTCCTAAAATGTATTAATTGGGATTATTATTTTATATATAATTAAGAGCAATTTTGTATTATGAATATAACTAATCCAACTATTAGCTAGTAGGCAGTGCTGTTAAAAAATAAACTTGTTATTAACTCTTGCTTAGGATCGCCAGAATTTTTCTGTGCTGCTGTCAGAAATAGAAGATTGGCTATATGAAGAAGGAGAAGACCAAGCTAAAGAAGTCTACATGGACAAATTGATTGAGTTAAAGGTATAGCTAACTTTCATTTTACATGTTGGGTTTTAAAAGCGCCATTAATTGCTGAAATGGCCTGTTACTCTTCTGATCTCTTTTAGAAATTTGGGACTCCCATCGAAATTAGATATCAAGAAGCAGAGGAGCGGCCAAAGCTGCTAGAGGACCTGGGGTATAAGCTTGGCATATATGCTGGGATTACAGAGGAATATAAGAACAAAGTATGTAATTGTGGTTAAAATACACACTTGAACTGTGAAGTGCTCTGAGTTCTCCTTGTCAAATGGATTCTGATCAGTGTTGCATGATGTTACTTAACCATTGATAAATTATTTACAGCCTGCGGTTATATAGACCCCACTGCTAGCAAAGCAATAAGTTTTTAAAAAAATCCTGATTTTAGAAGATTATCCTGAGATACCATGATTATCATTCTGGTACAAGACAATGGGGCTTTTCATAAAATATGGAAGAGGTGCACACAAAATAGAAAATTGAGTTTTAATAATTAGGCTGAACTGTTCTAATTAGTTCATCGTTCGGCTAAACTGAACCCTGGAACTTTTGGGTTGTTGTAGGTTTGTCCAAGACAAATTTCAGAAGGATGTTGTGAGTCAAGTAAGATTGTTGTTCATGTCCACTCTTATTATGATCAGGAACTTATTTTCACTTGCCCATTATTTGGCAATGGGTTGATCTGGTATCTATTTGTGAGTATGTGAGAATGTACTCTCACATCGCTCACCCATTTTCCCAGAAACCATAATGTGTTCTTTCCCCTTAACGTCCGTTAGTTGTGTTCTCCCAATGGTATTTTTCTCACAGTCTTCTGCTAGGAAACATCCCCAGATCTGCCCATTTTGATCTGTGTACAGATAACTTAAACCTGGCTATTTCATGCAGGAACTATTTATTTTGAATACACCTAAAAAGCACTTAGAAGTGCCAGCCAAGCACAGAATGCAATATTTTAAATAAGCTACTTCTTACATCAATTTACATATCACTTTTTGGTCATTGCAACCATCCGTCAAGCTTTACAATTGTTTTTATGTACATTTTCCATTATCTTTATATTTGTATGAACACTTGTTTTCTCTTATAATGCAGTAATCTGCATAAAATTTATGTTAGTCAAGTTGAAATCTTGATGAACTAAAAGTTATATGAGAAAATTGATAGGATTTTTATTGGTGGAGAGGGAACAATCTTTCTCAGTGCAAGGAACATGAGTAGGATATTTTAAAGCTCCTAATGACATACCAGAAGGTATAATTTTATGTGAACTTCATAAATCTGATTTGTAATTCTAAAGCAGTGGTCCTCAACTTTCCGTCTTGGGCCAGCGGCAGGGGGGGAGGGGATGGTTTTGTGTGAGCGGCAGACGCATGCATGAGCGTGCACAACTCCATGGAAATTGAGCTGCGTGTGCACGTATGCTTGCCCGCTGTTTGAACAGCCCGGTTCTAAATAGGCTGTGGCCCGATAGTGCCCCAGGGGTTGGGGACCCCTGATCTAAAGTACAACAATCTAATGACTCAGCTACAGTCCTAAAAAGGTTCTCCACAATTTAGTGATGGCAGTAAGCCAACATAATAAGCAATCTTATATTTTACATAAAAAGTCAGAAATTTGGACATATGGAAGTGTGGCCTTGCAATAAGTGGCTTTGCTGAGAGTGAGTGGGAGGAACTGGGAAAATGTACATGATTTACTTATATTTTGATTTTAAGTTATTATGATTACCTTATTTATATTTTACAGTCACCCACGGCCTGGTCACCTCCCATTTGGATTATTGTAATTCACTCTACATGGATCTGCCTTTGAAGAGCATCCAGATGCTTCACTTGGCTCAAAATGCAGCAGCCCACATAGTTTTGTGCAAGTCCAAATTTTCATGTGTCACCTGTCTTGTGAAAGCTGCACTTGGTTGCCAATTTGCTTCTGGGTGCAATTCAAGGTACTGATTATCACCTTTAAAGCCCTAAATGGCTTGTGACCCGGTTATTTGATGAACCACCTCTCCCCAATACCTGGCCCACTAGAATAGAAGGTAGGACATATTGCAGGTCCCAACTATCAAGGAAGTATATCTGATGCGACCTCAAAAAAAGGGCCTTCTCGTATGATTCCCGCCATTGGAACATCATTCTTTCAGGGATAAGATTGGCGCCCACCTTATTTTTCCACAATGCCTTGAAGACATGGTTTTGTCAGTGGGTTTGGGAGCCTCACTCGGAACTGATCAAGTGACTTGTCTGATTCTGTTACTGCTATGGGGTGTGATGTGGGGTAGCCTGGAGTTACTGTATGTGAGTTGGGCAGCTATATAAATTTGTTTAATAAATAAATATTATTGGCAAACAAAATAGTCCTTAATTGGTGAACAAGAATACTAGTGCTGATACTTAAAGCTTGAGATAGCTGTGAAAAAATGCTTATAGCAATAACTAATATACTGCATTTCTGTTTCAGGATGAGAAATATATTCATATTGACGAAAGTGAAATGAATAAAGTAGAGAAGTGTATCAGTGACACAACAGAATGGCTAAACAACATTATAAATATCCAAGCTAAACAAAGTCTTGATCAGGATCCTGTTATTCGTGTAAATGAAATCAAAAGAAAGCTGAAGGTAAGTTTTAATTACGATGCAGATTTAAATTCCTTGTAATCACATATGTTTCTTATGGTTCATTTTTCTGGTCACATCTAATTTAAATCTGGTCTGAGTAAAAAAAAAGAAAGGACAGCATAACAAATGTAGATCTGTATCATAACAAATGTAACGGTATTGCATAGAATTAAATAGTTCCATTGTCTCTCATCAATTCTTATATAACTATTGCATGCCAAAATGAGGAAAAAAATTGAGCAAGATAAAAATCAGTAATGTCTGGTATTATTATTTATTTATTAAATTCCTACATTTATGTATTGTAATTTCTTCAGCTACTGAGAATTGTAGGGCTCCTGCATTTCTTAGTAAACATACTTGTACTGCAATTAATTTTGGCCTTACTTTCAGAGTCATCACATCTAATTCAAACCTAAATAAAAGCAAAACGTTTGCTTTTTGGACTCACAATTGGAGTTGCATTATGTCACTCTTGCAATGTTTCTTTCTTATAGGAAATACACAGTTTATGTGAGCCTATCATTAACCAACCAAAGCCACAAGTAGATTCTCCTAAACAGGAAGAGCCACCAGCTACACCTTTCATTAACAAAACCGAAGAATTAGAAGAAGAAATAAAAAATATTGAGACCACACAACAAAATGGTGATTGCCACGTGAATGAAAGCCCAGTTAGCATGGACTTGGACTAGGCTGTTGCATTTCAATGAGCAATTTCATTGTGGGAAAATGTATTATGTGATATTAGGGAAGATATGTTTGGGGAGTTATTTATATTTTGGAATTCTGTTGTATTATGTGGGGAATGAATATATTGACAAGCTAGAAGTGGAAATCATGATAATTTTAAAAAGAAAATTGCCTTGGTAGCTTTCAGATTCCTGTGGAATTGTGAACACTGACTAAAATCTTCTGTGCAGGAATTTAACCCTTTGTATCAATTAAGGCTAAAGAATCTTGAAATTGTTGCAAAAGGCACTGCTCCTTTGAAATGAGTGCACTTAGAGCTTTTGTAGATGCCAAGGTAGTTTTTCTTTTGTCTCCAATTTTGTTATGTTTCTTCCATTGGAAAGGCATTCAGTCAAAAACAAAATGAAAGCCAAGCTTTAAAAAGTTATTTCTATCATTGTCAGAAACATTTGCTAGAAGACGAGAACAAGTATGTGAAGCAGCATGCACAATTGCTTACATTTCACTTTCGTGTGTGGAAAACCAGATGAAGGTAATACATGGGTTTTGTTGTTGGTTCCTGTGATGCCTTTAGTGAGCTTTAATAAAGTTCATTGAAATGGTTATGATTCTTAAAACGTTGGCTTTGTTTGTTTGTCCTATTCAGTTTCATACCTTTGTCTTGGAAGCCAACAGTTAGTAGGACGTAATATTTTTACAAGTCTCACTCAAAATTCAACCAAAATTGAGTATTTTTCCTTTAAACTCCAGCTCAAGCTTCGGTCTCAATCTCTTGACTCTCCAGCACTACAGCAAGATTGTCCTTATCATTTCACATTGAGAGTTTACTTATAGTGAGAGGGAAAGTATACAAGCAGCCACCATTCTGTTCTCATGACCCAATTCCCAAATGCAAATCCTTAGATTCTCCTACCAGGGCAGGAAAGGTTTTTGATAAGATGTGTATGAATCCCTATGGATCACAGGTAGTCCCCATCCTGTTTTTTCCACTCTTATGTACATGCTGTGCTGAAACAGGCATAGCCAGATCAAACTAACAGTATTGCCAGATTTGAGGGCAGTGTGAAAAGAAAACTCTATTCTTACGAATTAACCAAAACAAAAGATATTCTTCAAGACTGAACTGTCATCTCATACAACTGTTCTTGAATAAGTTTGCTAATCTCCAAATTTCAACTCTAGTAAATGGTGGACAAAAAAAATGTAAGCAGAGGTTGGTAGCTAAAATGAAAGCTTAGAAAGAAACTGGATGTTTTTGAAAGGAAAGATCCTTTATGAAAGGAAAGATGGATCCTTTATGAAAACACAGCAGAAAGTGCAAGAATTGATAGTGTGAGCAGGTCATTAATAAAGAACTGGATTAAAAATTATGGTGATAGTGACAAAACACAAGACCTTTGCTTTAATGTGCTGGTGGGGAAAAGGTGTCTGTTAAAACAGAGGTCTTAAATTTGGGATTTTGCACATGACCTTTTATGCATTTTATATGTAATAAATTGGGAGTAGGATTGTATCTATGTGCAGTAGCACATAAATTTTGTCTACTGAATCCAAAATGTTAAAGGTCCGTTAAGAATGTTACTATGGTAGTTTGAGGAAAAAAGAATTAAGAATAAGAAGCTGAATAGATAGGCAAGGACTGCAGTTTGAACCAGGGGAATAGAATAAAGGTGAGTGTTTGAGTACTGCACAGTAAGCAACAATGCAAAAAAGTGAAGTAGAGCAATAAACAGAAAATAAGGCCAAGTTCCACATTTTGTGGATAGTTCAGATGATAATTTCAGCTATTTGATTCAGAATATTTCTATGTAACATTTCATTGATGAAATCTAATGGGGGAAAAATGCAACCATTGGAGCAGGAGGCCAATGCCACATTAGGATGTGAAGTTGTGAAGGTAGTCTTCAAACATCCAGATAACCACAATATTTTTTATTTCTTTATTTTTATCACATTTAGGTAGTGTTTATTTTTAAAAAACCTTACTCTGTCACAATCAAAGTGATTCTTAGTGGCTTACAATATATAGAAAACAAGGATTAAAATTTTCAAGTTAAAACCAATCTGAAGTTGACAAGAACATTGGATTCCAACAGCATTTGGAAAGTCTTGGTTCTTCACTCCTACAGTTTGAAATATTTTGAAGAAAGAATGGGCACCTATAGGTTCACGCTGCCATCTAAATCTTAACATGATTTGTGTTACTTTGATTTCTGATAATCTAGTCAGCATTATCTATATGCCATTATTTATAGTCAGTGGGTAGCTTGGTCTCTTCATCATATGTAGCCTCCTAAAACCTTATTTTGCTTTCCCTACTGCTGAATTTCAATTTACATCATTTTGAGATTAGCAGCCCAAACACCAGTGTATTTGTGGAGTAGGTTTAACACAACTTTTAAATATCTACCCACCAAAGAAATACATTTTAGCACATTATGTTGTCCTTCCGCCCCTTGCAGCCAAGTACTGTCAAATAAAACTTGTTTAGTTTTAGTCTCTACACTCTAGCCTAGTACTGTATGTTACAATCTGTGTCAATGGTTTGGAAAACCATGGTTATCTTTCATTAAATGTGAACCCCACCAACTGTGATTAATTCAGTAAAACAAGCAAACCATGGCTTAGCATGTGTGAACCAAGTCTGCAAGCTAATACCATATTTTAGGTTTAACAGGGAAAAAATTCTCAATTATGTAAATGTCAGTTATGAGATTAACAAATTACTGATGTGTTTTGGTATATTACTGCTCCGTTGCTCCTTGATAACTAGCACTGAATATGTCTACCCCAAGGACAGACAGGTCAGGTTTCTCACAGTTTCCTGGGAAATTGTCAATTTCATAATAGTCGATGGCATGATAAATGCTTGGTCCCCTGTGTTTAATCCACCTATTTGAAAGCTTGGATCTCTCATACTTCATCCTAAAAAAAAGAAAAGGAAATTGCAGGTAGAGAAACAACACTCTGAAAATGCATCCATTCACTTGTCAATGTCAACTTCTTACCGTCTGCTTGAAGCTTGTGAGTAGAACCTCTTGTTAATTTCTTCTTCAATGTCCTCATCAGTAACAGTAATTTGTGAGGAGTGTGGGTTACAGGTAGTCTTCTGGTGAAAGTATAAAGACAGCTGATGTTAGCATTGTCATAGCAATCAGAATTGCTGCTATCATAACATGCATTAAAGAGCTCTTGAAAAGCTGTTCAGCAAATTATGTCAGATGGCAAAAGACTAAAACAAGTATAGAAAACATTCTAATTTTCTAATTGCTATATAGTTATACCGATCCCTAGGTTCTATTTATATACATAGTTACAAAAATATGCACAGGTAATTGTTTCAGCAGGATACACATGGTATCTTATCAAGATTAGTTTCTTGTCCTCACAGGAGAATTTGTGTATTATTTCTCATATGCTGCTGAAAGGTTACATTTAACACCTATTGAATATATAGGTAATCCTCAACTTACAACCACAATTGATCCCAAAATTTCTGTTGCTAAGTGAGACAGTTAATTGAATTCTTCCCCATTTTATGACCTTTCTTGTCACAGTTGTTAAGTGAATCACTGCAGTTGTTAAGTTAGTAACACAGTTGTTAAGTGAATCTGGCTTCCCCATTGACTTTGCTTGCCAGGTTGCAAAAGTTGATCACATGACACATGATCAAGGACACTGCAACCATCATAAATATGAACTAGTTGCCAAACATCTGAATTTTGATCATGTGACCATGAGGATACTGCAACGGCCATGTGCCATTGTAATTTTAAATTGTCACCTAATGAACTGTTGTAAGTCCAGGGCTACATGTAGATGATTGCATGATTGTGAGTTCTATTATTGGTTTCAAGCATGATTTACAAGCTATAACTTTGTTAATCATTTATCTTATTAAGAACTGGAAGAAACATTGCTATTATTCCCAAAGTGGCTTCTTTCAACATACACTATAAAGATTTACTAGAAATTGAAACTTGAAATTGACGTTGAAGTTGAACTCAGTCTAATAATAAAATCCTATAGGTCTACCTAAACAAGTAGGTTTCATATTGAGGGAGAAATACTGGTATCCCAGCCCTGTAAGCATGAAGTAGACACTAGAGTAAGAGGCATATTGTTAGGAAGGACACGAAGGAGTGAATTTAAGAACCAAATAAATTACAAATTGATCTGGTTATTCTACGACAGGAAGTCTGCCACACTGACCATACTCCATCCCAATATAGTTTAAACTTTTTCTGCAAGCTGCACCAAAGCCCAGTCTGAATAAGCTTATAGTTAACATAATAAAACCTTGGAAGGATTTTTATTCTCATCTTGACTGATGATCTGCATGTCAGAGGAAGTGTCTTCCAGCATAGGATGTACGGGCATACTCTGTGGATCTATCAAAATCTCATAAGGGACCATGGGATGTTTCCAGGAGGATGTGTTAAAAATTTCCCAAGGTTCTTCCTGGCCAAAGGTTCCTATGAAGGGAAGAAGGAAATGTACTGCAATGTTGAAGCTAGCAAATATGAAGAATCTGAGACCAGACAAGACTTAGTAAAACAGAGGATAGGTGTCTTCAAAATACAATGTTGAGAAAGGAACAAAAAAAGTTAATTATCCATTAGTGGGAGAAAGAGATGCAGAATCAAAAAAATCTGGAAGCTAATATGCAAATAAAGTTAGATTCATAGATACTTTACCATTATAAGAATTTCTTTACCATTATTAAGAGCTCCACTACATCTTATATTATACTAAATTTTATCTTATATTGTGAATCATTCTCATTTATCTGATAAAACTCTTACATGATGATTTATTTAAAGTGCCACAAAGTCAGGCAATAAAATTGTGTCATGGTATTCCATTGCATTATAATGATACAGAAAGATATATATATTTAAGTCAATTCTGTTATTACAACTATCCAATTTCCCTTCTTCTAAATGTTTACTAACATTTAAGGTATCTCATTATCCTCATGCTTTACAAACATATTGATTTACCAATGTACTCTCCATTCAGACTCCACAAACGAATTGTACAGTCAATAGAACAGGATAAAAGGATATTATCTTCATCTATAACTTCTAACCTGTGGATTGAAAGAAAATAATCAGACCTACTATATAAGCACAAATTATTCTTTTGTAATGGTTAAAACCATACTTACGTTAGAACCAGACCTAAATGAGCTCGCCAATGGTTCACATCTGAAGCAACAAAAAAGAAAAGTATCAGTTTATTCATGGACTGTTCAGAATTATATTAATAGAGAAAAATACTATAGTATAAATATTGAAGTCTTATATTTAAACATAAAATACTTGAGACCTTAGGATTGTAGTCTCTGAAAATATCTTGAGTCCAGGATTGGAGCATGAGGTTATAGGGGGAATGTAATTTTGGAACACCTCGCTCTGCTCCTGTTAAAACTTCCATAATCTATACTCACTAGCATTCAGAACAGGAAAAAAAAATCAATGGAAATTTTGTGGGCTCCAATATTCTTCCGGTCTGTATAACACCCACTTTCCCTTGCCCCCATCAACACCTACCATACAAAGTTTACTTCAGGCTTGGAGCTGACATAAAAATAATTCCATAACAAAGACTGAAAAAAAATAAACCAACTCTTTTTTCCTGTGTTTTAGCTTTCAGGGAGATTCCAAATTGAGATCTCTTCAAAATACAGGTAGTATTGTCTTCTTTATCTTCTAAAATAAAAAAGACTAGGTTTCTTTTCTATGGGAACATGCATAATTTACACAAAGCATGACTTGAGCAACATATGCCCTATTAAGAAACAACTGAGTTGAGTAATGATTATAGGAGGGTGTCATGCAGAGTCAGAGTAATACGTAGACCCCATCTTTGAAAGAGAGGCTACAGGGCAGAATGGTCACTTAAACACTCCCACCC
This sequence comes from Azemiops feae, assembly GCA_023970755.1. Classification (NCBI taxonomy): domain Eukaryota; kingdom Metazoa; phylum Chordata; class Lepidosauria; order Squamata; family Viperidae; genus Azemiops; species Azemiops feae. Next base: position 652,412 of record JALGBA010003860.1, on the reverse strand, counting down.
AAACTTGCCTTTTATAGTTTTTATAAATATAATATTTTCTCTGTCGTTTTTTTTCTATTGCAATTATTAAATAGGAGTATTGTATATAGAAATAATCAAAGCTCTCGATTTTACATTTTAAGTGATTATTTCACCAGCCTTTTCTGAAGAATATTGCCTGTTTCAACCGTACAGTGTAGGAATACCACTGTGTGAGTGGTATCTGGACCAATTCATCTTTTTTAAAAATAATGCACTCTGTATTTATTTTTTTAAATTAATTCTTCCAGTTCTAGATAAAAAGCTGTACACATACATTTTGGTGTTTCTTCTTTTGTATCCTGAAGGGCATAATTTTGGATGTCATGGACATACACATAACCATCTTCATCAGCTGCATATATATATGAATCATCTGCAGTCACAGCAATGCTGCTGATCAGGGATTTTCCCCTAGACTGGAGTATACAGTGGTACACTGTAAAATATTGTTTACACACTATTTTGAAAACTGCATGACTATACAGTATAAGGAGAGGTATAAATTCCAAAGAATGAGATTCTGATTTGCATGTGAGTCCAGGAATTTCTCATCAGCTATCATCAGCTCGCATTAAATTTCGAAGGGACTGAATTCTTTAAGCAACTCCAATAACATCCATATTGTAGTGTCTATCTCTGGTTTATACCACAAGGCAATCTTGCACTCATAATGGTCTAACAGAATGCAGTGTAAAGAATGAGTACTTCGTGCGATGATGATCTCAAGCTGCAATCAGTGAAATAAAGGACTACAAATTAGAGAATGTTTTTGATATATTTCAGATCCTACCAGTATTCATGCTGAAGATCTGTTTATGATTTGTCACACTATCAGCCAGATATTTAAACTGGAATTAGTATATTATTATGATTATGATTATTGCCTTCAAGTCAGCCTTGACTCCTGGCAGCTGTCTGGACTGGTCCCTGCAGTTTTTGCAAGAGGTTTTTGGAAAGATATTGGCATTGCGTTCTTCCTAGGACTAAGAGAAAGTGACTGGCCCAAGGTTAGCTAATCTAGAACTCATAGTCTCTCAGTTTCTAGCTTTAATCTCTATAGCAAACTGGCTTTCTTTCTAACTCTTACAGCCATTAATTTTACTGATTAAACTTACTGGTTGAAAGCTTGCTATTAGTGGATCCTCTGAAAACAGGCTCCAGAAATGCAGATAACCTGGGGGGGGGGGCGGGGGGAATCATAAAGATACAAGATGAAGTATTTGGTAGCATTTAGACAATCATACCTTTGTACTAACTGTAACTGAATAACCTGAAGGCAAATTTATAAAAACCACAGTAAGTGTAGATTTGACTATACAAAGCTTAAGATTGCTAGGTCCCTCTCTATAACTTCTAATCTCATTACTTTATTTTTCCATGTTTTTGGCATGATTGATAATGGTGTAACAATTGGAAACAAGGTTCCTGACACCAAAGTATCATTTCCTTATCTAGTCTGTAAAAACATAAGCAAAAAAAAAATTGAAATAGAACTTATCTTCAAATTGGGGTCATCAATTAATTATTACCATGGTGTTAATTATTGTTAATTATTTATACCATCCATTAATCCTACCTGGTGGCCCATTGGAAACCAGAGATGCAGTAGTTGAATCAAATTTCACAGCACGAGTCTTTAGAAAAATTATCCGTGTCACATCAACTGGTGGGGAAGGAAAAAAAATATATAATCACTGTAAGGTAATGTGAGTTTTTCAGTACACTGTACAAAAGGCATCGCCCAACTGCATTCATCCTAACATGTTGTTATGAAATTTGTTTGGCTTGACTTTGCATCCAGACATTTATAGTTTGCCAATTAAGCCATAATTAAACTAACCAAGGATTAGCACAATATGTGAATGCAGTCAAATATCTATATTATTAAAGTTAAAATTTAATTTCTATGACTAAATTCTCAACCTCTTTTACCTTAAGTAAATAAGATGCCCTCTGCTCTGGGAATGTTATATACCTTTTAAACTACATTTGTAAATGTATATATCTGCTACAAATACACTTAATTTAATTTTATCTGAATTTATATTTGGAAGAGACTTTTTTTGGATCAAATTTTTTAAAGAGGTTCATCGCTTTAATCTGCAAGTTTTAGCCCCCCCCCACACCTTTATCCATTGCCTGCTATTTTGATAGTGAATGTGACCTACCCTTCTTAATTGTGTAAGCCATGCCCTAAGATCGTCTACAACAGATAAAACCTCATCTGAATGAAATAAAGGAATAGAGAACTTATTTTCAAGTTCTTATTTCAAAGATGTAAGCTCTAGTCTAGACCAAGTTCCAGCAGAAATCTATTTCTAATGTTAGTCAAAAGAGCTGTGTTGAACACATGACTGAGATACATTAATTAAACAGTTTTAGGGCTTACACCAAATAGAAGATCATTTCCTGCCCACCCATCTGGAAATCAGGAGGTGACGTATATATTAAAATAACATCAACAAAATTAATGGGCTTACTGAATTCTTCCTAGTGTGGTAAAACATTTGAGTTGTTTTAACTATCCCAAGGCTACTCAACATGGGTTAGGCTTCAAGTGTGAATTTTCCCCTTATTTTCCATTTCTATGCAATTCCATATGCAATGATTCATAAAGAATTATTCATGGCAATGTGAGAATTATATTCTGCAGTCTTTTTTTGATTAGTGAACTTACTCTGAGAATGAACAGAGGCAGTTGTGGTCATTGGAATGCAGAATCTATGGTCTATGTGACCTGAGACCATATTCCAAATAATAATTTCACCATCATAACTGGATGTTGCAAGGAGATTAGGGGAACACTGAGCAACACAGAGAATGTCTTCTTTGTGTCCCCAATTCTAGATAAGGAAAAAAAAGTAAGAAAAAAAGTGAACAAAACTGCTTTGAGTTCTTTCTGTTTTGGTTTTGACTGTATTTTACACAATATGCAAACCAATAGGTAGGTGAAATTACACAATTCAGTATAACTTCATGAGTATAAGTATAAGCTCTCATGAGTTGCAAAGTCTACAACTTTCAGCATGACCACTACACATACCCTGGAAATAAATCTACTTTATAAAATAAAGTTCATAGGCTGACTTTTGTGGGGGGGGGGGGGGGGGAGAAAATAAGCCTATACTTTTGGATACTGCCATGTTCATTCAATTATGGATGGTCTCAGTCACACTGATCACAAGGAAGCAATCTGTGACTAATTTTATCCTATTGGAACTCATCAGAAAAAGAGGGTTTGAACCCCGTGGAGTAACATCTGATTATGCACGTCTGATGAGTCAAGAAGACAAATTGGTCATGTGATGTTTCCAGGATTTACAGATGATCCAGGTGGAAAGCTTCAACTTCTTGTAGGGCTCATCTAATTCACCAGAATAATGCTTCCAGTCCACAATATATGGATGAAGGTCCCTCCCTGTCTCTGATTTATTTATGCTTTGTCGTCCTTTTAGGCAGAAAGGTGGTATGTGAATTTATCTGGAGCTAGCCCATGTGATCTATACCTAGGGAAAGTACAAACTAGGTCCTTCAAGTTTATCCACCAGTGCCAATCCACAAGGATGGATTGGATCAGAGATTTATCTCCACTCTTACATTATCCAGCTCCCCGAATGCAATAAAACTGCTTATCCCAAACTGCTTATATAGCACTTTATATGCCAAACATTTCTTACTATGTCATCCTGCCAGTGGCGTTGCGGTTTCCTGATATGATAGAAATCGTCGGTGGAATCCTATAACAGAAAATATCCAAAGAAAATGATATCCAAGATAATAGCAATAGCTATTAAATAATAGCGATAGCACTTAGACTTATATACTGCTTCACAGCACTTTACGGTCCTCTCTAAGCAGTTTACAGAATCAGCATATTGCCCCCCAACAATCTGGGTCCTCATTTTACCAACCTTGGAAGGATGGAAGGCTGAGTTAACCTTGAGCCAGTGAGAATCGAACTGCCAAACTGCTGGCAGCTGGAAGTCAGCAGAAGTAGCCTGCGATACTACATTCTAACCACTGCGCCACCAAGGCTCAATGGTTAGTCTAATCAAAAGGCTAATCATTTATAATCTCCAACATGAACTTTGCATTTCCAGACATACAAAAGTAAAATTTAGCTCTAATTCTATTATTCCCTTGAAGTTACCCAAATCTGACTTGCCTATTTCTCACCTGAGTTGTGCATTCAATAAGTTTACCAGCATTTGTTCCTATGAGTAGATTATTGTGGCTTTCCTTGATGCTTGTACTGTAGTCCATCCTTCCGCTGAAACCTTACCATTTTATTTTACACTTTTTCCTAAGTAGTTATTCAATTCTGACATCAAACTGAATTTAACATGTTTCAGTCATTCAAAGATTCCCAGCACATTTACAAATTAGTTACAAAATCCCAGAGACTTGGACAGAGCAGAACTAAATCTTTATTGTAATATTCGAAGAGTAGCCATAGTCCCTGGGTATAAGAAACCAGTCTAGAATTTATACCCAGCCCTATTGCATCCTTGTTTCTTGCTCCACCACATATAGAAAGAATTCTTGACTTTCATCCTCTCGTGCCTCACAAGCACATCTGTTGAATGTAATGCATTCATACTTTCTGTCCACTTAAGCTGTGATTCTCTTGCCATTAACAGGGCCCCGACAAGTGATAGCTGCCTCCTCAAGCACTTTGCCAAGAAAACAGCCTCAGGGGTGTGTGCGCATCCCTCCAGGCCTCTGCTCTCATTGGCAGAGGCCTTTGCTGATGAGAAAGGAGGCCCGGAGGGATGCACGTGCCCCTCCTGGCCTCTTCTCATCAGCAAAGAGTTTTTCCAAATATGGCAAAAGGCTTTGCAAATGGAGGGAAGGCTTTGGTGCTTCAGGCCTTCCCTGCATTTGCAAAACCTTTTGCTGCAGATCTTGTCCAGGCCTCCATTTGCAGACAACAGAGGCCTAAAGTACTGTGAGATCAGGCAAAATCAGTAGCGTGAAATCTCGCGCTTCTGATCTTGCAGTACTTTAGGCCTCCATTCTCTGCAAATGCACCGAAGGCCTGAAGCATCGAACAGGCCAAGAAACAGAAGGCTCCCTGGATCTCCGCAAGGTGAGTATCCACAGGCCTAGTGCCGGTAGAGACCCCAGGGGGTGGGGGGAATAGGCAGGGCGAATGTTGCAGAGCCTCTGTGGTCATTCGTAAGTGTGAATGACTGCCGTGGTGCTGCAATGTTCGTCATTTTGGGACTGTGTCGTAAGTACTTGGGGTTAGGTCGTAACTTCGAACGGTCGCTAAGTGAACTCGTACCTGTATAATCACTAGGAATGAAGCTCAAATTTTGGGAAATGTGTATAAACATACACACACACAAACATATCAATCCATCCATCTGCTTGCATCTTGTGTACAAAGTAGAACAGAGTTCTATTATGAAAGGGCCTTCTCATTGCTGTATGTGGATTGACCAATGTGAAGGATAAGTGGTATTTGCCCATAGATTCAGGTAATAGCTAACAGAATTCTCAGATTTTCTTGCTGATCTATTCTTGAATTTACTACTGGCAATGTAGAGCCCCTACAGTGAAAGCAGAACACCAGCTTTTGGGGACCATGATTAATTAAGTAATTTTGGCCATTTAGTCATGGGCTAATAGAGCTAGTTCATGGGCTAATAGAGCCAGTTCTCAGTGAAAAACAGAAAATGTTCTCATCAGAAAGCCATTATTTATGTTCGAGGATACTTTGGCATAACAATTTCAACAATTAACAGTGATACCATTTTTTTGTATGCAAAGTTGTTACTTACATAAAACAAATTTATTCTTCTGTCCCATCCCACACCTATGATATACCTGCAAAAGCAATTAATGTTTACCAAAATTTGAATGATATATTCTTTCTGTTACGCAGCAGCAATTAGTAGTCTAGCTGCTAGGGCTACCTATATTGCACTAACCCTCTGATATAAATTCTGTTATTAAACTGCCAGGGAGTTGAATTATCTATTGTTCATTTTTTAGATATAGGTGTACTCTGCAGTCATCCCTAATTTTTCAAGGAGTTCACTCACTTTCAGTTGAGCTGAGCTAAAAAGGGTTTTTCTCCAGTTCAAACTGTAGCCGTCACACTGCAGAGAGTGGAGCTTGTATTTTGAGCAGTATACACTCTCAACATTTTCATTCATTCTTCATTTTTGTAAAAGGTTTCATTAGAATTCTTCAAGTTTTAAAAATCAGGTATTCATCTTAATTCTGCAACTCTCTTTTCAATATATCTCAGCTTCTGAATGACCATTGCAGTTAATTCTTTTAATGGGATTTTATATGTAAGAAACAGTTCCTTCTTGCCATTAGGTTTTACATGCTTATTTCTGCATATTTAACTGCTAAAGACACAGGCAAGCCAAGCTATTTATTCCCCTCTCCAGTACTACTCTCTATCCTTGAATGTAATAAAATACCTCAACAATTAAGGGGATCCCCGTAACTCAGTGATAGAGCATAAGATTGTATGTTAAAGTCTCTAGGTTTAATCCCTGGCATTTGAAATGAAAAAAGCAGATTTCTTTCTATCAAATACTGTAGATAGCTTGGTTTTATTTTGATTTTCTCTGATGAATTTACAGCATGATACTAGGCTCATGAGCTTCCAGAACTCAGACACTGGATATGTGCTAGTATGTACCTGTGTCTCCTCAGGTGCGCTCTTTTCTTTTATTTGCTCTGGTGCAGGCTGGGGCTTAGACAGGTCAAGATCTTCAGTTTTTGCACCTGAAGACTCAGACAGGTCCCTAACACGAGGGAAGTGTATGAAATCTTTCCTATGGCATCTGCCAAAACAACCTGATGGCTTGAAGATTATTTTCTTAGGAAGAGGCCTGTTTATATGAACCTGCCCCACAAAAAAATCCCACATGTTTTTCATTAGCCTTTCCTGCACTAATATGCCACACTTTATGACAAATGTGGATAACTTACTCATTTTTATTGATCTCCACATAAGCACAGTCACGAACTTCATCACATCTGTCTTCTGTACAGAAAAAAAAGCCATGGACTTAATTTTTTTTTCCTCCTCTTGAAATGAATTTTTAGATAATTCAGTCAACATTCTGCTTACCCTTTTTCAAAGTGTGAAGACACTGTCCATTATTATAGTTCCATATTTTCAAGCAGCCATCTTTTCCTCCAGTAATGAGTCTGGAACATGATTGCAGTGCCTAATTATTTCTTTAGCAATTTGTGAAAAATATCACAACCCTTCTTACACACTGAAAATGTACCTTCTTCCACTGAAATCAAATGTGAGGCATGTAATTGCAGAATCACCATGAGCATTACCAAATTCAAATACAGGCTTTCCACTTTCGAAATCCCACACCTTGACCACCTTAAAAGAAGAAAAAAAGAGACATATATAGAAACACTATTGCCATGATCCTAAAACATGTATCTTACAGAGAAATCTAATCCATAAGCTACTCTGCCAGTAGATTTTTGAATGCAATTCAAAGTACTGGTTGTCATCTATAAAACCCCTCATGGTGTAGGGTCTGGTCATCTAAGAACAGCCTATCCAGTGGTGGGATTCAGCCAGTTCGCACCACTTCGGCAGAACCGGTAGCTAATTTTTTGTTGCCCAGGCCCGGAATGGACTTCTGGAAGCAACATCCATACAGAGAACCGGTTGTTCACATATTTGAATCCCACCACTGAGCCTATCCCTCATCTTTTCTTTCCACCCCACACAATCTGACAGAGTTGGCATGCTCCACGTCTCATTGATTAAACTGTCATCTTGTAGGACCCAGGAAGTGGAGCTTGTTTAATGAAGAGCAGAGGGACAGGATACTTCTGCTTACACATTATTTTCTTCTGAATTATGTTTGAAGCCCACATAGCTCCAGCAAACAAATCCTTTTTCTTTGGCAACAACCAAGGTCAAATGTATGTCAAAACATGTATAGTTGCCTTATATAGCCAGAATGGTTAACATCAATGACTCTCCAGGGTTCCAGAGAAGTCTTATTTCCTATCCAGGAGATGGTGGATATTGAAATTGAGATCTTCTGCACATAACACAGCTATGCTTCCCTAGAGTAACATTACCTTTCTTTCAGACAATTGGCTATCCAATCTCTTTTTAAAAGCACCCACAACTTCTGAAGGCTAGCCATGGTTAATTGTTCTCACTGTTAGGAAATTCCTCCTTAGTTTTAGATTGTTTTTAAATTGCTTGGTTTTAAGCAGTAGATTAATGTATCTAGTTTATCTGAGAGTAAGCCTTATTGACAACGGAGGAGGAGGAGGAGGAGGAGAGGAAGAAAATGAAGAAACATATATTATTGGCTATAAAACTGCAATCTAAAACAGGAAGTCTTGTTTTGTGGGAGGCCATTTTATAATAACATAGAGTGTATTTAAAGCAGTGTTTCTCAACCTCTGCAAATTTAATAAAAGTGGACTTCAACATGCTGCCTATTCCACATTATTTATTTGTCACATTTATACAATTGCACCTCTCTCACAAAATGACTCTTAAAGTTGCTGAGGTTGAAAAACACTGATTTATTGCACACAATAAATGAATGCTTTTGGAAGCAGATGAATGAGATTTTGTTTTGATTTAAGTACTTATTTAAAAGCATTTGCTTATGATCCTGAAGAGTAACTAGAGATAACTGCATTCTCTGTTAATATGTAAAATATTTTTAAAAACCATTTTTACCATGCCTTTTGGCAAGGAATTCCAGTTTTGAGAAGGCTCAATCTTGAATCACAACTCACTTCATATCTAAAACAAAGAAACTCAGAATTCTGAGGATTGTAAATATATTGATTATATAACTATGGTCAAAACTGAAGAGAATTTTATGATTATTTCACTTACAGAATCTTCAGAGCAGCTCACAACATGCCTGAATACTTTGTTGAATTTGCAGCACAAAACTGGTTTTTTATGGGAAGTTACTATATGAAAATCTGGAGCTGATCTACTTTAGAGGCAACAACAAGAAAATCAAATAAATAAATTAAAATGTTATTTGTCTTGATGCTAATGCTTAAATAGCAAAATATACATAGCTTAAATAGCAAAATAAAGGCACTATTCTATAATTAAAGGGAAAAGCTACCAGTTCAGTACATCAAACCTGTACAAATCAGTAGCAGTCCAACTATTCAAAAATCTATCTTCCAAAGCCCAATTTTTAATCATCCTTTTTCTGAATAACTGTCCAAACAAATTTATTAATATACTAATCTTAAGTATGTTTTATTGAATTTAGTGTCTCTAAATAAAGTTGTATGTGCGTACACTGAGACCATATGCACCAAAGACAAAATCCTTGTGTGTCCAAACACACTTGGCCAATAAAGAATTCTATTCTGTTCTGTTCCGTTCCGTTCCGTTCCATTCCATTCCATTCCATTCCATTCCATTCCATTCCATTCCATTCCATTCTATTCTATTCTATTCTATTCTATTCTATTCTATTCTATTCTATTCTATTAATTATTCTTCAATCTTAGTGACAAGATAAACTGTTCCTTTATGTCTCTGTAAAATTAACAAAATAGTAGGTAGTGAAATCTGCATTTCTCTATATCCACCAGAATAGACACATGCCCGTCTTGCCTTCTGTATCACTCTTCTAAAACTGCAGATGAAAATAGGACAATTAAAACTTTGCTATATTTAAGAATTATCAAATCACATAGATAATTAGGTTTTTTTGGGAAATTTCAGGAACCAAACATAAGTATAACATCTAGCCATTGTAAAATTATTTTTATAACCAATATCTAAAAACGTAGAGGTTTCCCCTGTCCAGTTGTGCCTGACTCTGTGAGGTGGTGCTCATCTCCGTTTCTTAGCCGAGGGAGCCAGCGTTGTCCAAAGACATTTCAGTGGTCATATGGCCAGCATGTCTATATGCCAATGCACATAGAATGCTATTATTTTCCCACTGAAATGGTACCTATTAATCTACTCACACTTGCATGCTTTCGATCTGTTAAGTGGGCAGGAGCTGGAGCAAGGACCAGGAGTTGCACGGCACTCAGATCTCAAACCCAAACTGTCATCTTTCCAACTGACAAACTCAGCATCCTTAACCCCTAAGCCATTGTGCTCCCCCCTTTTTTTAATATGTAGTATTCTTTATCTTTAGATAACACACTAGTCTCTTTGCTTGGCTAAGCTGCTGGGTTGCTTTCAGTAATCACTTTTGATACAGATGTACTTAGTTGGGAAAATATCACAAGAAAGTGCTATCCCGTGACTTTTTCCAGAACTCTTATTATTATTTTCTGGCCTTTAAGAACTATAGGTATTATAGAGTAGTGAATTGAAAATGTAGAAATTTAATTTGATTTTTTTCAAACAATGACAGTCACCTGCAGATTATCTAAACTAACTCATTGCACTCATTCTACTGGGCATTCACCTATACCCCTTTCAATTCAGTCCCACTGGCAATTTTACAGAATAAATAGGATAACATTACAGTTCCCCAAATTTATCCCTGTGTGAAACAGAGGACGGCAAGTTGACGGATCATATTCTCTTACATCGTAAGTTTTATTCTGACATAAACTGACAAACAGAACCCTAAAATAAACATTTATATAGCTTGTTGGCTATTATTTGGCTCAAAAAGCATTCAGCAAACCTAGATGAACTATATCATATTGTTAAAGTCTTAATTTTGACTTGCTTTATTCATTTCTACTAATTGTATTTTGATTATATTTTGATTTAAGACTATAATAACACATATTTGAATGTGTAATCTTTTACACTTATTGTAATTTACTTTCATTTATTGAGGCTAATTTTTCATTCAGTAGAATTGAATTGAAATTATGTTTTTCTCTGAATGAATCTGAAATTATAAAGAAAATAAAATCTTTTAAGTTTAAACAAAGCTTTTGAGGTAAAAATTAGTAACTAAAAGCTGTATTTCAGGTTTAATTAATGTCACTCCTGTATCTAAACATAAAACTTCATTAGATAAACAATTTGGTACCTGAAAGTGCCTGCATACATTTGGGCATCACTTTTTCTCTGTGGTTCCTAACTCTCCTGATATGTATTAGTTTAATATGTGCACATATGTTAATTAAAGATTATGAATGTCAGTTCCTCTAGGTCTGATTCAGCATTGCAATACAATACTGGAAATTTAGAGATTATCTATCCTGAAAGAGAAAGTAACACCATAATGACATGCTCTATTAATGAAAATGCCCATGTCTCAGGATTTTATATGATGCTTTGTAGTTCATTAGAAGGCTGATAAATATTGGAAAGTACTTCTACTTCAGTTAATACGTGTATATTGGGAGAACTAATAGTTTCCCTAGCATTAACTTAAGTTATGCGTTTAATAGATTCCAACAAGCTAATCTAAAAATCACATTGGTAATTATTTGAAATTAAATGTTCATCTAGATTTTACAAAATGTTATATCCTTGTAAATATTTTTCTTAAGAGTGCAATCCTAATAAATGCCACAATATTTCAAGTATTCTCTTGTTGCTACATTCTAGTCCCAACATAATAATCACACTATTTCCAAAACCCTAGAATTTTTTCAGCAATTTCTTACATTTTGGGTTTTCCATAAATGCAATTCTTAGATGTCTATCTAAACATCAGGAGCTCTGATTATGATGCTTTGTATTTTACCGTAATCTTAGGTGAAGAATGGCCAGTGTATCTGTGGCAACACAGAGTGATCGAATGCCTGATATATAATGGCAGGTAGTAATCTCTCCTTTAATTCCACTGTTTTTTGAACAAGCAGTGAATAAGCAAGTCTGATCCTCCATATCCCATATCTGCAAGGAAAAAATGGGTTATACTAAAGAGCAAGAATTAGAGTAAAGGAAATATAATTTGAAATATGAAAAAGACAGACCTTAACTGTGTTGTCTGTTGATATGGAAAATATTTTATCCTCCTCAGATACGTAGACATAGAAAATGGGGGCCATGTGACTTTTGAGCATACCTGTGGGTCTTCTAAAATTCAGTGAGAACATTAAATCTTGACCAATTTGAAACACGTAATGAACTATATATTAAAATGAGTCAGTAATAATGATAGTTTATTTATTTGGTGTTTCAAGCCATTCTTGACTCCTGGTAACTAGCTGGAAAACATGGCCATTAATATAGATTTACAAGTACCAGTATATACATCAAAAATAATTTCACCTGACTCAGTTTTGAATTATATTTGCAAAAATATTATTAATTTGTGGGCTGGTTGGAAAAATGCAAAACAATCACTCTTCAAAGACCAAGAGGTCTGTGAAATGTATTACTAGGAAAGCTGTCTTAAGGTAATGCTTTTTAAGATTTCATGAAGGGGCAGCTATATTTCAATGGTCCCAAAAGACAAATCAGTGTTGGATGATAGTGGCATATCTTTCTATTCTTCACAGTCAAGGAAAGGGAAAGTAAAGCTAAGAAATTCTTAGTAGGAGAGTGTCATGAGTGAAAATGGAAAAGGTAATGGAGAGCTGAATTTGTTCCCTACAACAAATCCTATTTTGCCACGAGCTCTTTTAGAAATCTAATGAAAATCTAAAGAATAATAAATAAATAATATTAAAAACCCTTAGATTTATTTATATCTTTGATAATGACAAGAAAAAATATTATCCCCTCCTTCCATAACAATAGTAAGGATCTCTTAAATGGGTATTAAACTGTGAATTAGGAATTCATCTGTTCTACATTTTTCTTTAAAAATCACACTAATTCATGCATACATATCCTAAATAAAAATAGAACCTTATGCATTTAAAATAACTAATAGTTGGCTAAGGACTATAATAGAGCTGTAGAAGAGTAGTTGCAATATCTTACCCAGGCATGTATGGATTCCATATTCGAATAATTCGATCCATTCCACCAGTTATTATGGCATTGTTCTTTTTACTAACTGCAAATGTTTTGACTCCTTTATGAATCCGAAAAATAATCTGATCCCCTTCAGCTCTCTGGGAAGGAGTTCCTAGCATTTCCTGTACTTTCTTCATCTTTGAATCTTTCTTATTTTCTTTTATTTCTCTCATTTGTTGCTCAACATTGGTAGCTCCCACAATACAACCTGTAGAAGGATATGAGAATTCAGTAAAAGATTCCTACACAGAATTTAGGCTCCAATATTCTTATACAGAGTGAATATTCATTGATTTCTTTGAATTATGAGAGCTAGTTTGATCTAGTGGTTAAGGCACCAGGCTAGGAAACCAGGAGACCATGAGTTCTAGTCCTGCCTTAGACGTGAAAGCCAGCTGGGTGACCTCGGGTCAGCCACTCTCTCTTAGCCCAACTCATCTCACAAGGTTGTTGGGGGGAAAATAGGAGGATGAAGGTTATGTTTATTGTGTTATTTGTAAAAATAAAGGCGGGATACAAATAAATTAATTAAATAAAGAATATTGGAAGTATGTCTCAATATACTAGCTAAGACTGAAAGCGTAATCTACACCGTTTCCATCTTACACATAAGTGTTATATAAAGGCCTTGATTGATGAAAGGCAAGCTCAAATTATCCTATTTTGGACCCATTACTCAAAGACCTCTCTCTCTAGAGAAGGCTTTAATGCTGGGAAAGTGAAAGGAAAGAGAAGAAGAAGCTGAACAGCAGGAATTAGTATTGACTTGGTTACAGTGATGATGGATGCACTGGTGGAGGACTTGAAGGATCAGATCTTTATGGAGAAATCTTTTGAATAGATAGATCTTTATGGAGAGAATCTATTTATATGGTTACTAAAAGACACCACCAACTTGATGACGTATAATCAATCATGAAGTAATTTTAAGGGGAGACTTTACAAACAAAATATAAGGAATTATATAATTACCTATTACTAAGGCTGTAGGCTCATGGCTTGATGCAGAAATTATTCCCTTAATAGAATCATAGTAATTCAGCTAAAAAGACAGAGAAAAGAATATTATCCAACCAAATACTTGTGAGATGAGAATATTCTTATTATTTTAATTTTTCTCTCTCTCATGAATCAGATTAACCCACACAGAAAAAGAACATAGCTGCCTAATCATTATAAAATCCTGGGAAAATACACCCATCAATTCTCCAAAAGGATCATGAGACTTAGAATCAAAATTTAACTGTTTCTCAACAATGAACTCTTCCTGCCTTTCAGGAAAAAAATGTATTTTTGGATTGCTATAAGAAGCTTAAACATGACTTGAATGTAGACAAAAAAAACTGAATAGAACCCCATGTTCTCTTTAGATCAGAAGGTGGAAAACCCTTCTGTTTTTTACCTGAGTCACCCAATCTCCATGAACTTTCCAACGGATGTAAGTGAGATTTGGAGAAAGTATAGCACTCTCAAGCCTTATATTAGGGAGACTTTCCACTTTGGGCAGCTTCTTCCATGTCCTGAAACACATCAAGAAAAGATAATTATATCCTTGGAAAATACTCATTCAGCCTGATTACTCAAGTGATCATTTCCAAAGAAAACATGTGACCAATGTTTAGAAAGTTGAAAAGTGAGAATGTTAATTTCACATTCGAAGATATTACACTTCACTCAAATATGTGTGAATCCAAATTTGCCATAGATTCAGGATAACACTGTGAGCTCCTTACAAACCAATTAATAATCTGAGATATTAAAGAGCATCAGAACACTATGATTTTGAGTCCCCAAAGTTGGCAAGTTGGACTGACAAATTAGCTCAGTTCTTATATCAAAATTCTTTATTTAAATAGACAGTGGTAGAGATTAATAAGATGCTAAACCCAGAATGGTTTGGTTGATATTGGCTTTGTATACAGTGTGAATTTAACCATTTCACTCTGTGGAACATGGTTTAGAACAACATTTGAACATGGATAATGGGGTAAAATGCATGTTGCGACAAACTATAATGTAGTTTATTTGGTGTACTTTGTGTGATGTCTAAATCCATTCATTATAGTTTACCATGGTTAAGTAAACCGTGGTTTACTTCATTTTTCTTATATCTGTGACGCTTTGGTGAAAAAATTGCACAACTTCATAGTGGATGTACAGGTGGCTGGAGAACAACAACCTTCTGCTCTACTGGAGAGAGGGGGGGAGGGGTGAAGTGGGAGGTTCTTTGTTCTAATCATCCCTTAAGCATGAAGCCAGCTGTGTGACCCTTGGACTAGTCACTTTTTCAGCCCTGGGACAGAAGCAGTGGTAAGCTATTTCCAAAAAACCTTGCCAAGGGACTAGTCCAGGCAGTCACCAAGAGTAAAAAAACCGACTTGAAGGCACAAAAACAAGTAAACATGTATCTATTATAGAATGTGTAACTGTCAGAATACTGTACAATATTTAAAGTACCATATATTTTAATAAAATTTTGCCAGCAACCCAATGCAAATTAATTAGAAATAATGGTGGAAAATCTTCCATTGTGGAACTATCTATTGGATTACCAAATTAATAATGCAGTCGATATAACCCTAAATCCAATTCAATTCCATGGGAATCATTTCCTGATAACTACATAGAGAAATGCAATCTCTACAGTTTTTAGATTGTTGTCTAAAAGAATAATGCACTTCCTATTGGAGTCAACCAGAAGATATGCCTCACTGTTAAGAGTATATTTGTTAGTGAGATCAATGCAGGGTGAGCGGTCACCCTAAAATAAAAATGGTGACAGCACTTCTAACTTTCTATGGTAACAGGTACTTTTGCTATTATTCTCCCTTTCATTCCCTGGTTTATGCTTCTTCTGCATTATGAAACTTGTCATCCGAAAGAGCTGATGCCATATCTGTACCAGGCAGGAATTGCAAATTGTTGACTGAATGCGTCATGTTACCACAATTGATATTTGGACTTTTATAAGTGCTTACCTCAGGGTCTCACCCACAGAATGTAACTGCAAGATATTGACACATCCCTACAACAACGCAAGGGAAAAAAGGGAAATACAAAGATATTCATGTTATCTTATAAGATTACAAAAATATAAGTTATAAGATTCTGGTCAGGTGCAGAAAGCAAATTGAAAGGTCACAATTATGCATCTTTAGGATGTGAGGCATTTTGTAATTCAAAGTTTTGAAGGTGATTTTAAAACTCTTAACAACTTATGGCCAGAACATTAGAAGGGGGAATGCTTCTTTCCATATACAGATAGTACTCAGCTTATGACTGGTTGCTTAGACTAGAGACCATCTGAAATTCCAATGGACCTACCTGGGGAGTGCTTACAACCGACATCCAAAGTTCTAACAGTTGCCCCCCTCCCCATAATCACATGACTGTACTTCTGGCCCTCAGCAACTGAGCCACATTTATGGTTGTTTGCAACATCCCGCAGTCACATGACAGTGTTTTACAACAATTTTGCGGAAAACCAGCATTTGGCAAAACTGCATCTGTAGCAAACCATTAATTCACTTAATGACTGCAGCACTCACTTAGTGACCACTGTAAAAAAGATTGTCAAATTGGGTTAGCTACATCAGGAGTCCCCAACCCTGGTCCGTGGATCAGCACTGGTCTGTGGCATGCCAGAAACCAGTCTGTGAAAACAAGCAAAGCCTCATCCATGGGATGCAGGCAGCATGCGAAACCATGCCCCCTCCAGTCCACGGAAAAACCTCTCTCCACCGAACCGGTTCCTGGTGCCCAAAAGGTTGGGGACCTCTGGGCTACTTGACTGACCCACTTTTCAATCACATTATGACCATGATGGGCAGGCTTCATTATGGTCATAACTCAAGGACTACCTGTATAATTTGTGGGTTATTCAGTTAATGGTTGCATTAACTGAAGTATAATTTCCAAATCACAAGAAATAATCATTTCACTATATTTTGGTTTTGGTCAGGCCCCCACTTTGAATACTGTATTCAGTTCTGGGCATCACATTTCAGGGAACTTGAAGCAGAGTTCAGAGAAAGGTAATAAAAATGGGATTAAAAATTAAACTATATGAAAAGAGATTGAGAGAGTTGGATATATTTGACCTTAAGAGAAAAAAAAAAAACCAACTCAGCAGAGATACTGTATAATGCTCTTGTTCAAATACCTGGAAGGATGGAAGAAAGTAAAAACCTGTTTATTTGTTTTTTTAGAATGCAGAATAATATATTTAAATTACAAGAAGAGGAAGAACCCCCTGAATCTTAGAAAAAACTTCCTATCAAAGACAGGCTACCATTCTTTGGATGTATTTAAGTACAGTCTAGACAACCATTTGTTTGGGATTCTTTCATTTAGATTCACGCAATGAGCAGCAATTCGGATCTAGTCTAACTTCCCCCTTCACACTCTATATAATTCTATGATTATACCTTTAGAAGCAAATATCACACTTCTGTTTCTTTTCTTTTCTCTGAACAATTGTTTTTAGAATACATACCTGGTCATCACCATAAAGAATCATACATTCATCACGATCTGTACAGCTGAAAATGAAGTATAGGAGAAAATGAAGAATTTCTTGTCCCTCATAAATAAATTGCATACAATTTTTCAAGCAAATCTGAATCCTGCAAGTGTATAAATGAAATCTAAACAAGACTGCGTTCTTCAAACCCTTAAAAACATCTAGACATAGAGAGGAGCCTGGAATGCAGATATGCGCTCTGAAGCCTATGACATCTGTACATCAGGAAGATTTGTAAACAAATTGTAATCAGTTTCATCTGAATATGCTTTGCACAAAGGGTAGCAATGTGCAATCAAGACTTTCAGTTCTGCAAATCATGTTAACTACAATCAGCTGAACAAAATTCCTTGGTTGCAAATCTTCCTGCCCAACATAGAAAGTCAGAGATGAATGAAAATGAGGCAACGCTGTACAGTTCCAGTTCTCCTCAGTACAGAGTAAGGCTAACGTGCTTTGAAAATGATTCAGAAGGGGTACTTTGAACCCCATGAAAGACTAGCACCCCCCTCTGCTACTTATTAAAGTGACCTACTTTTCTTCAGGCTTCGGTATAAGCATCAAAAATGCTTTAAGAACTGCCTCATTAAAACAATTCTTAAAGGAACCACCATCTTTTTTTTCCTTCAGTTTGAGCAAGAAATCTAAGAAAGGATAGGAGCTATTGTGCTCATGAAAAATTCACAGGATGTCCTTTGAATCATTTTCTAAACGTGCATTATCATGCATAGAGATTTTGAACGGGACTTTTGGACTTTTGGCATTTTAACACTCTAAGGTCCTGACCTGTTATAAAGGTTCTCATGCTTACAGGTTCCCATAATTTTCTGAAGCCTAATTGTGAAAAGATAGTTAATGCTATAATGATGCTTTATCTTTATCTCATAAGTGCAGAACTTGTGGCTCTCTGGATACTACTGAACTATCATTTCCACCAGTGCTAGTTAGTGTGGCCAGAATGCCAGCACAGCCACAGGAAATCTGTTTTCCTGAACCTTCATGACTCTTGGAGCCTCCTATGCACCCAAACAGTTGATGCAGCAACATTTTGGGACATTATGGGAAAATTACCAGAACGTCTTCTGAAGCAAAAGGAAAACAAAAGAAAGAATCATAGCCAGAGAAATGTATTGCACATTGATCTTCCACAATTATACCTTCTTCTTCTTCTGCCATATCCGTTATCGGACGTTGGCGATCATGTTGCCGATCCTATTTTTATCAGCAGCCGCAGGAAAAAGTGCTGCTGAGTTTTGTCCAAACCAGTTATATAATTATACAATTATATAATTATATAAGTTATACAATTATATAAGAGTACCAAATGCCAAAACAGAGCATAATAATAAATCTAGTGTCATATATAATAATATAGAATCATTATGTGATGATAAATGGTACATGATAGGGATCTATATTGGCTTACCAGTAATCTAGATTCAAAGGTATGGCTTCCAAACCACTAATCTGAAGGTAGGGTTCAAAGTTGGAGCTTTCATAAAACTGAAGTTCACGATCCCTATCACCAGTTAAAATATGATCAGATGTTAACATCACAGACTTTAAAGACATACTTTCCCCATAAGTAAGTCAAACAGTGGTAAATATTAGCTGTAGACAAGGATTAGTTAGGGTTAATTTCAAAATGGATTGGAAATAAAACTAATTTTGTAATGTCATTAGATATTTGTGACAGCATAATTGGAACATAGTGTATGGTTCTATTTATGTTCAGATGGATGATATTCTGACATTTGTGTCATATAATCATGCAAATGATGCAATTTATGTATTTGCATCAGAGGCCATGATATTAATACATTATTAATCATTCATGTCATGATGTTAGGAAGCACATATTGTAATTTTGTTGGCGCTGTGTCTCTTTCCACATGCTCCTCCTAGCAATTCTGCTATGAGAAAAATGTGAGAGGTTTTAGTGTAAGAGATGACATGAGTTTTGTAAAATTATGGATGCTGTGGATATTTAATTCCACCCTCTTCCAAAGTTCCAGAATTCAGCTCTAAAGGGGGATTAAATAGACATGAATCTAAGACCTTGTAGGGTTTGTTTCATTTTGTTTTAGTATTGTGTGTATCCATTTATTCTGAATTGCACACTATCTGATATTTCCTTAAATGGAAATAGAAGATTTCTATAATTATAAATGTTAGTGTTTCATTTAGTTAAACTATGAATTATAACAGTGTCCCCACACCACCACTCCCATTCTCTGCATTCAAGAGAAGTTAGAAAATAATGCATGATTTGTTTGGGCTTTTGCCAACACCAAAAATACTGGGGGGAAAGAGCAAAAATCTCTGCAGCAACAAGAATCCCTTAGCTCCACCCCATTTGTAAAGAAAAGAAGGGAAAGATACCTTGTCCCTTTCTAAGAGAATGAGAAACTGACAAATCTCTTGTCAATTTCAGCTCTTCTCCTTTGTCTGGGTTACTGAGGGGGAACTGCAAAGCCAAGATGGCAGCCTTTCCTTTACAGCAGCAGCTGTGGCAAGAGTTGCATCTATTTATGAAATTGACCACAGGTCATATCCACATTGCTGTTTTGCCTTGTTCCATAGAGGCAAGAAATCATGACATTCAAATGTTGTTGCCTTCACAAACAGGTTGTACTGCATACCCAGAGTGGGTCTATGCCAGGGGTAGGCAACCTCGGCTCTTTTATGACTCGTGGACTTCAACTCCCAGAATTCCTGAACCAGCATGGCTCAGCTTGGAAATCTCTCCCTTTCCCCTCAGCGTGGCTGGCTCACGAATTCTGGGAGTTGAAGTCCACGAGTTATAAAAGAGCCAAGGTGGCCTACCCCTGGTCTATGCTGTGTTGCTGGCTATATAGCTTTTAATGTTCTACATTCAAAGAATTGTGATTGTTGGTTTCCTTGGCTGAAATTCCAGCCCCACCCAGCAACATCCACCTCAAGATAATCTCCTCCAGCTGGCATGAATAATATTCTGGTTACTCATGCACTGCTATTTTATTTTTTTTAATTTTCCTCTCCTGTTGCAGCATCCACTGACTGACATTAAAAACATGATGGTACAAGGTTTGCTCACAACCTGTATCCATCTTGAATTGTTTTACCATATCCTGTAGCTTTTGTTGTGTTCCAGTAAATGTCTCTCCCAATGCTCTGCAGTAAAAGGAAATGATCAATCAGGTTAGTGAGTTTATATATAAGATACATACCCAGTTCCCAGAATTAGTTTATTGTATGGTGTCATGACAGTAAAATCCATCAACCACTTAGATTTTCTGTGAATTTTCTCCTACAAAGGGGAAAAACAGTTAAAATTCAGCTGGCATTTCTGAATCATTAATTAGATAACTCTCCTTTTAAAATCAAAATAAATTTTAAAAAATCACTTGGATACAGGAAAAAGCAAAGAGGACTTGGTTGTACAGAGAGAATAATAAGGGGAATAGTTTTAAGAAGAAATTCTTGCCAGTATACTAATATAAGGAAAGAGATTTCTTTGGTATTTGGATTGTCTAAAAAATGCAGTTGGAGTGAAGTGGGAAACCCACAGTTCTCCAAATATTGCTGAACTACTATTCCCAGCTGTCCAGTTAGCACAGGCAATATTGATGGACCTTGGGAATAGTTGTTCAGCAACATCTGTAGGGTACATTTCTCTCCCTCATGTTAAGACTTGGGTCTGATCCATACTTCCTGCTTCTCCTGGTGCAGAGATGGCTCATTAATCAAAAAGTCATTTTTTTTAAGAATTTGGTCATTGATCAACAAATAGAACAAGAGAACCACAATTATTTAAGATAAAAAAAGAAAAAAGCATTGTTCTAAAATATCCAAAAAAAGCATTAGAAGAAATATTATGATGTATTGTGCAAAATACAAAACAGTATTTACTGTAGCTATGGTCAAAGAAGTAAAATCAAATTGATTAGATAATAACAACTTAAGATGAAACAAAACAGAATGACCAGATGTTTAGTAAGGAATGGGGATAATTCCTGGAGAGTATCTGCTAAGAGGGAACATTAAAATTAAGATCCCCTCTTCGAGGGAGATGGGCAGTTAAGAAGTTTGATTGATAAATAAATAAATATAAACAAATAAATACATAAATAAATAAATAAATAATACAATTATTCCTTCTCCATACGGACACAGGAACTTTTCAAAGGGATCTTTTGGTATCTCCCTTCCGTAACAGCTGTTGGGAGGGCATTGAATCTGGCCAAGGATAAAGCCCTGGCAAATTCTAGAATTGTTATGCAACTAATATATCTAGCTGGTTGCAGAAGGTATGTGGAATGGCTTAAGAAGATTTTTCTAAGTAGAGCTGGTAAAATCTGCTTGGAGCTCTAAATCAATGGACTGTGGTTTAAGATTAGGTACTGCCCATTTTCAGCCCATCAGGGTGATAGCTGGCCATGAAAAGCCATAAAGTTGCATTGGCTCATTAACTCTTTCCTAAGGACTGGAACATACAACATAACCCTCAATTCAACCCCAGTCTGTGGTGAAGTCAACTTCTGAATTTTCTTGCTCTGCATCAAAAATAGTATTTTCTGACTTGTGCTGGCACCAGCAATCCAAGTAGTTGAACTGCAATACTTCCTTCTGTTACAGGCAATGCCTCCACTTCTATTGGCTAACATGTGCTGTGGTGGGAATGCATCATGCTCTCCAGCGCTGGTAACTGTCCAGCATTTCATCCTGGGCTATTGGGCTGGCTGCCAGTGGATGCTGAAGCCCCGTGCACCAGCAAAAAGATGGATTTTTTTAAAAATACAGATTAATCAATAAACTTTTGAAAGGCTGGAGTATTTTCTTTAACACACACACAATATAATCTTGATGAAAATAGAAAGTTCTTCCATTTTTCCTTAGAAGCCAAAGAAACAGAAAGAGTGCCAACACTGGTGTTTTTAATTATTTTTTCTTGCAGTCCACAAGAAAAATTATCCAAGAAAGCAATTAGAGGGTGAAGTAAGGAAGAAGAGGATCCATTGTTGGTGGTGGAGGTAATTAGTATTCTCTTGGGATATCTGGCTATCATTGAGGCTAAAGTGAAGAAAGAGTCTAGAATCCATAAAGGTATTTCATAAGCCAACTTCATTTCTAGCCACAGGTATGAAGAAATTTGCTTGAGAGTCAAGGGCAGAAAGGCTGTGGTGCAAAAAGGCATGTAAAACCATTCTAAAGAGATGAGACAATAGTTCTTCCTAATCCAGTGAATATCAGATATAATGCAGTGCAATTTCCTTCAGCACCAGCAAATAACTGGAAAGTCATATTGGAAAAGGCTGTATGATGTGCCAGGATTGGTGGACTTGAACAACTGGGGATTCCACTTTAGTAGGAAGATCTTTTAAAATGTAACCTCCTTTGGATAGAATGCAATACAAATGGAAACAAATAGAACTATATTCCTAAATACTGCAAAAAAAAAACCTGTGACATACAAACACCATCTTGCTTCGTTTGAGTTTGAACTCTGGTGACCAGAAGGAAATTTGCCCATCTTCTTGTGCTGTTATTAATGTGCTATCCACCAGGGAGCAAATGCGCAGTACAGGCTCTCCGTGTGGGATCTCTTGCATTGTGGCAGGAAGTGAAAAGGCGACCTCTTTCAGGCGCGTAGATGAGCTGTCCAGTTCAGCGTATTCTATCTGCAGGTATGTGCAGAAATCATGCTGCATCGAGAAAAAGAGACAGTTATTATCCTGGTATCTGTGCATGCAAGTGGCATGCATGGTTATTCAGATCTGAATCCTTCAGTATCTAATAGGTTTATTCCTAAGTGAACATTGAGCCAAATTTATTTGTTCCATCCTACAAACAGGCCAAGTAAAAGATATGTAACATTTGACAAGTAATGTTACTAACTTATGGAGCATGGCACTATACATATTTACAGAAGAAACAAAATCTTTGTCTTTGTACTAATTTCAGTACCTCCACATATACTATAACGCCATTTATTTCCAACACCTTCAATCAATTCTTGAAGCTACTTGTAGTCCAAATCAGAAACATCTGTCATTTTGTATTTATTTATTTAACACTTTTCTAATGCTGCCACAGTCAAAAACTTCTGCTAATTCACATTTAAAAAAAAAATGATTTCTTGTTTTGTTGTGGCCAAATGCTTGACTACATTTCATCTACTTTTCCATTAACCAAAATATGTATGTACCCACTGAATGTTGCCAGTTGCCAAATAGTCTATTTTCATGAATAGTTTTTCCACTTCTTCATCAGTCTATTAAGAGAGAAAAAATGTGCAAAAGATCTTTCCATTAACAAAGCATTGAAATTTCATGAGACACATTTTATTGGAGCTCATTATTCCCTTCCCCCCAATTTGATGCAGCACCTAAAAACAGGGCAGGAAAGAAAGCATGAAATTTCCCACCCCCCTTTTACTAATAACTTTTGCTACATGTTAAAATATCCCAAGAAATTTCAAACTGCTTGCTTACTGTATTATGTGACCCCGCACATGTCTTTAATATGTGCTTGAAGCTTTCTACATCCACAGATTTATGTCCACTTGTTTCCAATCCCTGGAGGCAAATAAAGCAGCAAAACATTATTAAGCATTAATATAGAGAAGTAGACACGGCAAAATATTAGCTTAGGTTTTCAAATCATAGTTTCTTTCTTCTGTCACTTCTTTCTTTCTTTCTGAATAATTCAAACATGAGAGCAATGTTAAATGTAAAACTAAAGTACCATAATCTCAATATTTTCTTCATCAGAAATCAGATACTGTGAAGAAATGTGTAGCTGAAAAAAAAGTTGGGGGAATGTCGGCAGTAGCACGTGGCTTCCCATGGAGAAGGCAGCGCATTCCAAACAAGGGATCAAGACAAGAGTCTATGTAGTCCTGAACTAGATGGGGGAGGAAGGAAAAGATTCAGGGTAGAATTAGAATCTCCCAGGGTATATCTACGGTATTAGGTTAGAAGTTTTTAGCTTTAGTCTGGCAAGATTCTGTCTATTAGACATAAGCAAATAAAGAACTGGATTCACTATATTGTCTTTGGGCTGAGGCCTGACAGATACAGCAGTCCTCAGGAATTCAAGAGGGATTCTGACCCACTTTCACTATAATGAGATGACTCTGTTTCTCTACCAAAGTTACATATTTTTGCTTCTATCTCTATTGATACTTTTACCTGCCTCAACAGCTCACTCAATAAATCATGCCACCTGATGAGAACAGCTCTTGTGATCTCTTGTTTCTGGTCCTGGGTAAAAAGACACCCACTCATCTGGACCTTCTTTCCCCCTGGCTCTAGAAGCCTTCAGTAAGTAGGTGAAACACATTATCTGCCAGACCTGTGGCAGATAATGGGCTGCCCCTTCTACAGCCAATGCCAAAGCAGAGAGGAAGATTTCAGTGATGGAGTAATGGCGATATTATATTTTGCTCTGGTTTTTGTAATATTATATGTTTTAATAACAGAAAGAGTTGGAAGGGACCTTGAAGGTCTGCTAGTCCAATCCTCCTCTTGCTCAAGGAGGAGACCCTATACCATTTCAGACAAATGGTTGTCCAATCTCTTCTTGAAAACCTCCAGTGTTGGAGCACTCACAACTTCTGGAGGCAAGTCGTTCCACTGATTAATTGTTTTCACTGTCAGGAAATTTCTCCTTAGTTCTAGGTTGGTTCTCTCCTTGATTAGTTTCCATCCATTGTTTCTTCTCCTGCCTTCAAGTGCTTTGGAAAATAGATTGACCGCCTCTTCTTTGTGGCAGCCCCTAAGATATTGGAACACTGCTATCATATCACCTCTAATCCTTGTTTTCATTAAACTAGACATATCCGATTCCTGCAAGTGTTCTTTGTATGTTTTAGCCTCCAGTCCCCTAATCATCTTTGTTGCTCTTCTCTGCATTATTTCTAGAGTCTCAACATCAATTGACATATTAACCCCTGAATATTTTTCATGAAGAGGAACTCATTCAGTCATGTTATACTGAGTCACTGTTGCGAGATGGGCAGCAATAAATGTCAGCTGAGGGCAGTGGAAAATGTTGGGAGATGACTAGAATGAGTAGAGGAAAATGTATCCTAAATTGGTTTGAACATTGTGAGCCTATTTTTTGGTAAAAGAGGGGAAAAGCCATTTTTCTCCCCTTTCATTTTATTTTCTCTGTGTTACTGAGTTGGGCTTTCTTGAGTAGCTCAAGTCCAGCTATAGATCAAAGAGTTATCTCAACAGCACTCTGTGATATTTGAGCAAGACTGAAAGCAACATTTGTCAGTCATGTCTTAAACTCCAGAGTTTGTGCAGTTCAGTTTTGAGTAAGATTTTCTATTTATTTATTAAATTTATATGCCATCCATCTTGCTATGCAAAATGAATATTCAGAGCAACAAAGATGATTATGAGACTGGAGCTCTGAAGGTGTTTTAGTCCTTAATGCCAGATGATGTAGAGTAGACAATCTGTTCAGTAAAGTTTGCTCAGCCACATATTTCCTTGATCCTTGGTTTTCATGTCTCCACTTTTACAGTAGTTGAACAGATGAGTCCAGAAGATCGTAATTTTTAATAAAGTATTTGCCATCAATATGGAGACTAGGTCAGGCATGGAGATATATTAAGTTGGGTCAATATTTATCCTTGTCTTAATTCCCAACCAATACCCAAAACCCAAAAAAAGTTGAGTAAGAACAATGATGACAATTTCTTGATTACTCAGTGATTACAAATCACTTCAATCCCAATTAACCTAAGTAACATATGCTCCATCTGTAGCAAAGATTAAAACAATAAAATAGCAATACTTAATCATCATTCATCCTTTTATGCAAAGAAAACACTTGCCAGTATAGGCAATCAGATACTGCAAGGATTATATTACTTTGTTGCTGACATACATCTCTTGATGATGACCCTTTCAACAATGAATACTTTCTTTCACGCTCACCTTACATTAAAATCAAACCAACTCCAAAGCATAATATCTTTTCAATCAATAGGTGCCTTTAATCTATATTTCCCAATGGGATAACATCTACAAACTTTGTCAACTTAGATACTCCCAGATATGTTGGAATTGCAACATCAAAAATTTCCACCCAAAGATTATTACATACTTTGACACCAATTATTTAATAGGATGTACCTGAAAGGCTGTGTATAGTTTCTGCAGCTGATCAAGAGTAATCTGCTGTTCGATCTTGCCAAGACAAAGAGCAAGATGGATTAATGCAAGCATTGTATGGTACACAATTAAATTTCAGAGAGAAGTTTCTAGTTCGATGCCTTGAGTCAATATCTAATATCTGCCACAAATTGTCCGGACCCCTCTTAAAGCAACAGGAAGAATATATACTCTTAGAAGGCAAGTAACAAAATAGAAGTAATACATGAAAACAGTATATAAATGCAAAATCTTAATAAATAAGCCCTCAAATGTTCAACTCTGCTCCTCTGAGCTAAGGCTTCAGATGTTTCAGAGAAACATAAAGCCCATTAATGTAGAATGTATCCAAAAGGAAGGTAGAATATGAGAAAATTATATAGCAGAGAGTTAATTAAGTTTTCCTTTGTTATAACTCTTTTATTTACGTGCCTTCAGTTGGATATATATAGATCAGCACCCACATAGGCAACAAAACATATTTCATACCCTTGAACGGTAGGTCCAGTCTCTCCCCCTACCCCCAAACTGATAATATATTTAAGTAGAAAAATAGATATGAATCCCCATATCTTTGTTTTACATTCAGTGGTTGGTTTTGAACAGACTGCAGTGCCAGTTCTGTGGCATCTCCATGGAGACTGAAATGTGTGCTACAGTCCTAAATAACCTGATAAAAATTTATAGCATGATGAAAAATATGTGCCTCAGTTTTCACTGACTTATAAGCAACTTCTAAGCAGATGCTTTCTGTACAAGACATTTGAATAATCTTTTACACAACTCTTCATAGCCTTTAACTCTGGAAAATCCTTACTAAAGTCAACAAGAGAATGTGTTATACTTTGCCTTTCCAGTGACTTCGGGAGGAATCGGCACGGTGATGAATACTTTCGCTTTCTGAGATGTTTTCCATGAGTCCAATGGAGTGACTCCTTTGCTGCCGTTTCAGCAATTCCCTCACCAGCCATTCTGGAGGTCTGGGAATATTCTTTTGGCCTTCTGAGAAGCTGCCAATAGAAACTGGAGAAGCAGTTTGCAATCTGGGGCCTCCTAATGAAGTCTGCGCCCTTCCAAACAGAGAGTCTTTTGTCGATGTCAGCTCTGTTAGCTCATTCAGAATGCTGTCCAAGCAGAAAAACAGAAGGTGACCGTGTGGGAAATGGTATTATTGTTCGTTCATTATTAACCAGTTTTGGGAATAATAGTAACAAAAGAAGTAAGGTTCCAGACTGGGGTTAGAGTTAATTCTCTGTGTCACAATGAGACAGGTTTTTTTTTAATCCACAAAATACAGTTATTCTACTAACAAATAAAGATGCCAGAGGTATTAAAAGGTGAAGTGACTTTCTAAAATTTGGACTAAAGCTGCAGATAACAAAGCAGGAAAGAAGGACAGAGGAAGAAGAAGGAAGGAAGGTGCTTCATTATGGACACTTCTAAGAGTTTCTGTCTATCTATTTATACTGTATACAGTTTTGGAAATCACTTACTTTGTAAGTGATTACAAAAATACTCATAAAAACCCAATTAAATCCATAACCTAAAAACCAACACAGCATCCCAAAACCATACAATTATGCATTAACAACTCTACGAAAGAGCTCCAGTTTGGCTGACTATCTGAGTTTCAACAGGGGGAATGAGGTGAATATTCTGAGGATAGAATATTCCACAGACGGCAAATACTACCACATGTTCTTTTATCCATGTCCCTGATCTTGCAGAGCAGAGCAAAGCATGATGATTAGGTGTGTGTGTACTCTTAACACCCTAACTTGAGATTGACTCAGATGACTCAATTCTATCTGAAGAATATAGCTGCAAAGCCATGAGTATTTCCTTTTGCTGAAATGGCTCACCCAATTTCTTCTGCTGTGTCCCCCAACGCATCCCAACGGAAGTGCATTTGCCCACCAACTCTCCAACTACTTGAACCTACTGACACGGATTGGACATAATAACATAACTCTCCTTTTCAACTCTTATCATTCTTTCATTCTAAGTCAAAGTAACAAAGTAGTTATATATTTCTTAATTTTTATGGGGCTTCAAAGCTCTTGCTCTCTTTTGTTGCAGGATTAACATGAAATATCCTCCAGAAACGTGTGCATTTAGATCAGAGACAAGGGATTTATCCACTCTGTAATGGCTTTTGCCTGATGCTGAAGTCTTCTGCTCATATATTAAAAGATCTTCAGCTTGCAAGGGCACAATGCAGGCTATATGCAGGGTAGCATGGTAAACAGAAATGTTTTTATATCAAAGGTCATACTTGATCTTTAAGTGGCATTCTGACAGTTATGTTTCCAGATATGATCACAACCAGGAATGGAATGATGGTGATATAAGTAAAATAAAATTGAATTAATCATATAGAGTTAGTTAGGCTATAATTTATTAATTAAACTATATTTTAATAAGTTCATAATAATAGTAATTATTATGCAAACAAAATGGTGAGGAGACATAATGACATGATCCATTTTTCTCCTAGTTTATATAAATTCCACATTATTTTTTATCATCCAATATTATACGACTTGCTTGCTTCTGCACTCTGTATTACTTTTTCTTTCTAAAAAAATTATATTTACAGTACTGACCTTGATGCATGTGCACCTTCTGTCCTAAACTTATGCTATTTATCTCAATCTTATCTCTCAATTGAATATAAGAGTAACTTTTCAAAAGGGAAATTCAGTTGTTGAATTCCAGGAAGACACATTCCTGAGCAGGCATCTTCAGGAGCTAAAACAGATCAACCTCCTATATTTATATAAAAGTACTTAAGCCAAGAGAAGTCAGAATAGGATGGGGACTTGGTGTAGACATAGGGTCTATATTCCAGCTGGCCCAAGAAGGGGTTCACCTACAATCTTTTTCAAAGTTTTATCTGCAGAAAGGATGTTTAAGTGTACATTCTCCTGTAATTTATATTACTTTATTAAACTACTGGCCTTTTTGCTCCATGAATATGTTTATTATCTTGAATCCTATATAAATCTACTGGTATCCAACTGGCCACTGGATGTCAGAACTCCTACTTCTTGGGAATTTAATATTTTTTCTCTTCTATTACAATTGAAAATTACGATTTGCCAATAATTTGGACTCTTAGGATTGCTCCAAAGGCTTTGTGGATCTATAAATTGCATCCCAAATGATGTGGGAAGCCTATATCTTTAGAACATCCACCTCCACTAGAAAACAGTAGAGCACAATGGATAGAGTATATGTTTCCTGGCTTCCCAGATCATATGCGTTTCTTAATGGATAAACATATGACAACAAATAAAATGATGTATGGAGGAATGGGCTGAATTCTCTTTAGTTTTGACTATGGTTTCCTTAGATGATCCTTTTTAATTGCACAAGCCAGTTACCTGGCTGAAAGCCAAACCAAAAATAAACATACACTACAGTTTTGTGGTGAGTGATAGTTTTAAACACTGTTCTCATGTTTTGTTTACTCTTCAGTGTTGCTTGGTTACACTTAAGCTAATTGAAAAGACATGATCTTTGCTAAAATATCCCTGTGGTATTTCCTTACTAGATATTATTCAAATATCCTGGGAAATACAATAAACTAGACCAGGGATCTTCAAACTTGGCCCTTTTATGACTTGTGGACTTCAATTCCCAGAATTCCTCAGCCAGCGTGGAAATGATTTAAAAAGGCAAAATCTCCTTTGAGTTTAATGTCATGGATGGATCTGTATATTTTTCATATTAATACTATCAAAGGGGTTTGTCATTTCCTTTTTTGAAAAAAAGGCCCATATGGTAAAAGTTCTCACTCACTCTGATTAACTAAAGCACATCTGGTCACAGCACTAGTAAAAATATAAAAACCTAAGCTGTGATTCACATATATGTGACATAATCATTCTATATTGTTTTGTTTATTCTTGCAGATGGGTAACTGGGATGGGGTGGGATGGGAATGTAATTGTCCCATTTTATCCATATCAAAGCAACCTCGTGAGGCCTGACTGGCTCAAAGTCATCCAATGAACTCCACTGGATATTTGGACTTGACATGGTTGAGCATGATATAGAGTTGAGTATGATATAAGCTACATATATTGTCTTCTATTGGTTGTTGAGCATCTCTGGCTGAGAATAGCTTATTGAACAGAGTATGCAATTCTGTAAAAAGAGGAATGTATAATTTATGTGTATACAGAAGAACAGAGGAAACCTAATGTAACCTTGGGACAAAGCATATTGTATGGGCCCAACTCTTAAGATGTATACATCAAAACTGGTGATTTAGCAAAATTCTACAAAATATTATATTAGTAACATAACATTTCATATCAAGGTGGTTTTTGAAGGAGAAATGCTTACCCTTTTTGAAAGGCAGAGGATAATTCAAATATTAGGGGATGTTTATTTAGCCCTTCTGTTAATTAAAAGAGTTTTAGAAAATTACTGAACTTCTCCATCAATGAAATGATGAAGGTTCAGAGTTTTTAAAGGTATCCATTAAATATGCCCGTTTTCTGTATAGTTTTGTGAGACCCTGAGACTTTTCAAGCAAAGAATGAATGACTAAATAAAATTAGACAGCATACAGTAGTAGCATGTTGCACCTATTGCAAACTGTCAATGGATAAGATTGTGTGACTGAATAACTGGCTCTGTCCATACTTCAGGTTTTTTTTTTCTTGTCCTAGAAAATTGTGATAGATCAATGAATCAACCACTTTCAGCTTATTCCTGCCACTCCTGACTGAGATAAAGTATACAAAGGAACAAGATTTTCCTTTCTACAAAAAGTGCTTTTGCTCAGAAGTGTACTCTTAGCAAGAATCATCAAAAGTTATATTAAATGATATTAAAAATATTCCCTCTGCTCTGTGAATTTAATCAACAACATGTCAGAAATTTAACAAGCTTTTTTTTTTTTTTTTTTGCAGGAACACAGTATTCTTAAGTTTCTCTCTGTGAGAATAAGTCTTAGGTTATGCCATCAGAAAGTCCTCAGGAGACTGAAGGTGATTATAATGCACTGCATCTTCCCAAGAAAAGAGCTAACAGACCATCCTGCCTAAGAAATGTTCACACTTTTCACTGAAGCTAAATCCACAGGTCAACTATACATACTGAATTCCTGACAAGATAGAACTGTGGAGGAACCATTGCTAAGTAAAGAAACCATAGTGCCAGGCATAGACAATTATAATTCTTACACAAGGAGAAAAACAAATGCCAAACTCCAGCAGCTTGGGTTCCTTGACAACCACAAAAGCTTTCCAAACATGCCTGCCTTGGCAGCTACAGCTAAATCTTGTTTCGTGTTGAAAGAAAATAAAATAAAGGCAGCAATGTGTTTCTGTTTAATGTATAGCGAAGTAACACCTTCCTTTCCATTATTGCCCCTTACCTGGTCAGTGTGGAGGTCTCTAACTTCCCAGAAGCAGAACTTGGTCGCACTTTCTTCCTCAGAGGCATTATGGAAGCTGAATCCTTGTCTTCCTAATGCCAATGGCTGAAATCTTGGATTTGTTTCTTGTTCATAAGGCAACAACTTGTGCTTACTTTTGTTCAGGAGCCTGGAACCTGCTGCTAAGTCTGTCTGCAATGCTCAGGTTACTGCAATCTTTGCACCTCCCTTAAGTCCCCAAACATCAAAAGAGGCAAAGCTTGGGAATAGTCCTAGCTACTGGTGGAGTTGTCACATGTCACATGTATTTCAGAACATATATTTCTTAAAATTATGACAAGTTTCAAGAAGAACTACAGGAAATATTCAGGTACCAATTTTTTTTGCATCTTTCCTCAGATCTCCCACTGCATTCAGTATGGATCAAATGGTCTCTTGATCCAGATGTGAAACAGTTTGTTGTGCTGCATATTACTCTGTTGGCTAAAGATAGCAAAGGTTGAACTTTATACATGGTCTGCACAAGTGATCCAGGATGCAACAGTGGACCAATGGACGTGTCACGGTACACTAATGTAATGATGCTAGTTCACAAACTGCAAAGATTACTAGTATGAGTGTAATTAAAAGTGCTGATGGTCATTTATAAAGTCCTTCATAGTCTGGGGACTGGATACTTGTGGGACCACCTTTCCCCAATTGTTTCTATCTGATTAGATCTGACAGGTTTGCATTACTTAAACAATGCCACCAAAAAAGTGAGTTGAAAAAAGGGGTGTCCACATGAGGGGTCAAACACATAAAAATGATGATCACAAGGATACAAAGCCCTTTTCTAAGCATTGTATGTAAAAAGCAGCAGGACTTCAGTCAATATTTGTGGCTTCCATCTTGACTTTTTGGACCTCTCCCACTCCAATGAAGGGAAAAAATAATTTTTATGCCAATGAAAAATACTTGTGAAAAAATGCCTTTTCTTTGAGTGCTTCCTTTTTTTAAGTAAAAAAAAAAAGCTACAAATCACATGGTTATTTATACAAAACACATGTACACAAATCAAATGCCTGGTAAGCTCAGAATCTTTTAACTGGAACACAAATATGAAAATAGCTCTAAATGATTCCAGAATGTCCTTTTCTCTTTTGGGTTACACAAGACATAGGAATGTGGCTCTGAAGCCTTTCCCTCTTTTCTCAAGTATTATTTCCTGCATTTCAGATTAAACAAAAACATGTAGAGAAATTCCAAAATGATTCATAGAAGACTTCTAGACAGAATAGTTTACAAATTTAAAAGAACAGACATAATTATTTTAAGATTCTTGTATATGTTTAAAATCTTTAATAAATCTGTGTAAGAATTGTAGTGAAAAATGTAAACAGTTGAGCTTAAAGGCATTTGCTCTAAAAAATACTCTGAAAAATGATTTTAATAGAATAACAGAAAAGAGTAACAGAGTTGGAAGGGACCTTGGAGGTCTTCTAGTCGCTCAAGCAGGAAACCCTATACCATTTCAAATGAATGGCTGTCCAATCTCTTAAAAATCTCCAGTGATTACCCACAATTTCTGATGGCGAGCCATTCCACTGATTAACTTTTCTGTCAGGAAATTTCTCCTTAATTCTAGATTAGATTTCCCTTTGATATGTTTCCATCTGTTACTTCTTGTCTTGCGCTCAGACACTTTTGAGAGTAGGTTTCCCCCTCTTATTTGTGACAACCTCTCAAATATTGGAAGACTGCTACCATGTCAACCCTAGTTCTTCTCGTTGTTAAGACTAGAAATACCGTTCCAGCAACCGTTCATCCTAAATTTCAGCCTCCAGCCCCTAATCATCTTTGTTGCTCTCCGCTGCACTCTTTCCAGTCCCAAGACCTTTTTTGTATTGTGGTAACTAGAACTGGACGCAGTATGCCAAGTGTGATCTTACCAAGGCAGTATATAGCGGTACTAATACTCCATGTGATCTTGATACAGGTATTCCTCGACTATTGAGTCCAAAATTTCTATTGCTAAGCAAGACAGTTGTTAAGTGAGTTTTGCTCCCTTTTACCCTTAGTATTAGGTAAATCATTGCAGGTTGCTAAGTTAGTAACACAGTTGTTAAGTGATTCTGGCTTCCCCGTTGATTTTGCTTATCAGAACCTCACAAAAGGTGATTGTGTGAACCAAGGACACTGCAACCATCATAAATACATGCCACTTGACAAGCATTCGAATTTTGATCACATGATTATGGGGATGCTGCAACAGTCGTTAAGTGAAAAACAGTTAGAAGTCACTTTTTTCAATGCTGTTATAACTTCGAACGGTCACTAAACAAATGGTTGTAAGGCAAGGACTACATGTTGATGCAGCCTTGGACCGCATTGATTTTTTTGGCAGCTGCAGCATACTGCTGGCTCATGGTCCACTAGGATTCCAAGATCCCTCTCATAGTTACTGCTGTTGAGCCAGGTACCACCTATTCTATACATGTGCATTTGGCTTTTCTTGCCTAAATGAAAAACCTTACCTTTTTTGCCACTGAACTGCATTTTGTTGGATAGGACCCAGTGTTCAAGTCTGTCAAGATCTTTCTGGCTCTTGAGCCTATCTTCTAAAGTGTTTGCTATTCCTCCTAGCTTGGTGTCATTTCCAAATTTGATGAGTTTCTCCTCTATCCCCTCATCTAAATTGTTTATGAAGATGTTGAAGAATACTGGGCCTAATAATACATTTCTAATAAATTTCTGTGATTTCTAATGTTGAATGTTTATTAGATATTTCTTCAGCTTAGCATACATATAAAATATTAAATATTTTGTTATTCATGTTGTGAAAGAGGTACAAATACAAATATAAATCTGTAGGACTTTATTTACAGAACAAATATATTAAAGTCAAGTCAAATTCAAGAAGATATCTAGATATCTTCTTTGCTAACCAATACATCTAGAGATTTTTGACTAAGAGGCTAAGGGTGTGAATACAGCTAGTGGTGCCTGCAAGAAACTATGCAGACAAATTTCTGTGATACATGATGACGTAATCACACAAATGCCACAACCGATGTACCTGTGTCAGATGCCTTGACAATTTACTAGAGATACCACTGGCTGGGTCCATACATAATTCAAATCTAGGATTGTTAAACTTAGTTGTAGAAATCAAACTGCATCTACACAAAACATTAAATCATAAACCACAGTTTTGAAAATCAACCTATCTGGTTCTCACAATCTGATGCCAAAATTAAACAGTCTATATTATGCTAGGATTGAAGTGCACTAATTGGGCAACTGATTCCTAGCAGCATCTTCTAGAGCAGGGGTGTCAAACTGCCGGCCAGTGGGCTGGACGCATCACGTGGAAGCCGCGCCCATTCCATTGCCGGCAATGGCAAAACCGTCCCGATACGTTGCGCGGCGTCACATGATGTCGCAAGTTTGACATGTCTGTTCTAGAGCTAAGCAAAACATTTGAAAGGAGCACGTTGCACCAAACCAGCTTTCCTAGATGTATTAAAGCAACTGGGTAATATCCCTCTTGCACTGCAGCAAAGCAGCTGTATTAGCTTTGTCTTTGTATTTAATTCCTTGTACTTCTAAAGAGCAGAGGTTTTTATCTTTATTCTTCCCTACCCTCATACACGTACTCAGCTGTATCTGAAAAGCAGTGTTTTCATAAACATTCTCCTAATTTGCATATGGTTTGATTAGGCTGTTATGAAGCACAGCAGGAATATTATACATTCTATCATAATGTCAAGGGTCTTAGATTTCTAATAGCACAATCAGCAGGCTTATTTTGAAATAAGTGTGCAAGGGATTGTGAGCCTTAATTTTCCCCTCTAAGTGTTCCACGGCCTTGGATGTATTTATGGATTTTAATGTAGCTGAGTACTGAATTGACTGAAAGTAATATAAAATAAACATATACAACAGAAATATTTTCTAATGAGCTTGTCTTGGGGTTTTTTTTGTTTCTGACCAGATTTATAAAGCAATGAACATAATTAATATGGAAAAATACAGATCTTTATCTAGCAACATGTAAAAATATGGCTTCAAAGAAATAAAGAGGTTCATTGAAGAATGAAAACCGTGCAACTATATAGTTGATTGATTAAAATGGAGCGTTTGATTGACCAAATGTTAATGCTTAACCAGAGAAATATTTACAGAAAATATGTAAATAGCTAATGTCAGGTAAAAATAGTTTTGCAATGGCAAACTCTCTTATGGCAATCAGCTTTTTTCATACTCTGAGATGGTTCTTTTAAGATGACACGTCCTACTTTTACCTGTGCAAATTTAATGATTTAATTGTGCCTCTATATTTCACCTACGCAAATGCAATTGTTTAATTTTATCTTTGGGAGATTTTCAATTGTTTTGGAATCAATATTTTGGCTGGATATTCTAGGGGTTGCAACCCTAGCATAACTGGAAGGATATCAGGTTGCAAAAAAGAAGCAATTTATCAACTAAAACTTATCCATTTATTAAATCTGTAAGGTTAGAGTCCCAATTAAAGTATCTGATCATTATGTCAGTACATTTAATTAAAATAAATGTTTTGTGTGTGTATATGTATGTATATATGTATTTTAAATTTATATATATATATAATTTTTAAATTTATATATATACATACATACATACATACATACATATATACATATACATACATATACATACACACACACACACACACACATGGAATGGATTAAGAGATTTGATCTGCAATATATCAAGCATACCACGTCTTAGATAATAATAACTGAAAACTGCTTCAATTCATATTATATTGTCAGTGCTAGGGAACTAGTAGTTGCCACTGCAGTCTTTTAAGACTTCTAAAGAAACTCTCAAGTATAAGAAAAGTTAAAGTAGTCTGCAAATGGTTTACTATTAAGACAGATCATAGGGATATTGAACTTTGAAACAGCCACCCTTCAATATTGATGAAATTTCTTCTGAAAAGTATCAGATGCATTTGATTGGATTTTCTTCTGACTTCTTTGATGAGGAAGGTCTTTGTAATATTTTGTCTCCACTGACTCTATCAAGAAAATTCTGAAGGATTTTTTTTTCTGGAGAAAAATGGAAAGAAGATTATCACTTACACCTGAAGAACCAGACAAAATAAATGCTATTAATTATTTCTCATTTGGAGTATGGATTGGTTGTCAGAGCTTTGCCTAGATGTCATATTAAAATAACTCTCTGTATTTAATACATTTTTTTAAAAAAAATGCAAATTACTGAGGAAGAGTTGACAAGAATTAATGATTAGGAAGGGATTAACACTTTTTTTTCTTGCTGTGGTACTTACGAAAATTATTCCTCTAATCATGGTATTTGTCACAGTGTGAGATTTCTATTAAAAGTCAATTATATCAGTAGGACAGTTTAATTTAAATCAAAGTAGGAAAGGGCTCAAATTATAAAATTGTATTCCCACATTTACTACATTGCCCATTATTCCCTGCCCTCAGCCAACACACACTAGCTACCCAAATTTCTGTAATAATCTAAAAGTTTAAGTCTCACTAAGGTCCAGTGGAGAGCTATAACAAAGTAATACTTCTCACATTAATTCAGTTTTTTTCATATGCACCAAAGGGCTTCTGATTGTCAGGCATGCAGACATCCATACTTCCAAACAGGATCTGACATCAGTCTCTTTCCAGATCCATTACTGCTTCTCCCTGTATGTTCACTTAGCAATCAACATCTGCTCTAAGGTCAGATGATTCCACTGACCTACATGTATCAAGTGATCCAGATGCTAATATTGTTTTTCATTTCCTGAAAAGATCACTAAGATCTTAGAATTAAAGTAATATGAATAATTAGATATTGTTGCTCAAGTATACTAGGAGTTAATAATCCTGAAGATGCCTGAAGATAGGTAAACCATTCCCAAACAACCTAGGTGACATCTGCAAGACCCAAACTCAAACATTATTTTAAAATCAATGCTTTCAAAATCTTAATTCTGATGTCTCACTTCACTTTATATGAAAATGGTGAACAGTTTTTAATATAAACAATTACCTTTTAACACTCTTAATATTCATTTGTTGGGCCATGGTGTCTGCCATATTAAAAGATGGTTGTCTCCTACCTTGTATGTTTTAGGTTTATTTAGGTGAGCAACAGATCCAGGGCTTGAGAGAAACTTTGCAAATGGAACAATTTAAAAACTTACTATGTAAATAAAAAGGACCAACACAAAGTCTTATCAGATTTAACATTATCAAGTCCTATACAAAATTCTTTTTTTTTGTATCATCTACCTGGCTTAGGAGCTCTTTCCACATATTCTTTAATTTCTTCTGGATCTACAGAATTCAGAACTGATAGGATATCAAGATAATCATTTCCAAAATCCTTCTGATAGGTGGACAAATGTTTGCTATGTTCGTGATTCCAGATCTGAGCAATTGTCATTGAAGGCACTGTGCAGGCAAAGCAGTTAACAGTCACGTCAAACTAGAAAGCAACAAAACTGAGTATTGTCTTTCTGTTTCTCCATGTGACAAAATCTTATGCCCCTCCTTCATAAGAGGGTGGCATGTTATTGCCCGTATATGCTCTCTTCTCTTACAATTATAGGCCTTGAATCTATGGGAATCCAAAACTGTATTTGTCCACTGTAAAACTGAGCAGAGTGCTACTTTAGTTCCCTTAAGAATGATACTCTTAGAGTAACCCAAGGAGAAGATGCCTGGGAGAATGAGGAGCAACATGATGGACTGGCGAACTTCTGCCAGGAGAGTAGGAATACTTGCAACATGATGGTGACTAGCATTCTTTAGCTCAGAGCTTGAGCACATATGCTTATCCCCCCCCCCCCCCCGCCGCCCAGCACTTATTCTGTGTCTCCTGAAGTTTGGTGACAAATCTGATTAAAACCTCATTTCTCTCTTTCTTTCCTTTTATTACAATAAGGGACAAAATGGCTCATGTAGAGTCCATGAAATTTAACATAGAACTATTTCACACCTTAGGTTATAGATATTGAACATTAGCCTAAAAATCTGACCCCTGCTCATTCTGTCCACCGCATCTATGATCATTGGGAGCTGGAAAGAAAACTCTAACAATGGAAGAAAAAACCTGCATAGTTCATTTATGACACTATATAGTTCAGCTGTAGAAAAACACTGCTTACCAGCACCTTTAACCGGAATGTTACGTTTTGCATTACATCCGTATTTCCAAGTGAAGTCCATTAATTCAGGTGCACAGACTTGTGGCTGATAATGGCGCCTGACTTCAGTATCTGGTGGCTTTGGCAGTAATGTTTTCCAATCTGGAGGGAGAGCAACATCATCCCTTCGAGCACCTGAAAAGATTTAATAATAGTATTATTGTGAAAGGGATGGGGAAGGGGTATTAAGTGAAAAGCAAATAGCAGAAAATTATTTCAACTGCAGTCTTAGAAACACTTGAAAGCAAATCCTATTGATCTCACCAAGGCTCAAATTGAATGATGGTACCCTACCAAATACCCCACCTGTATTTCACCACAAATTCACATTATAAATGTTTAATGCATGACTTTGTCCAAGAACTCTAGTTTTCAAGTACTCCAAGGTTACACCCTGGCTGGAGTTCAGTGTGCGATTACTTTTTATAATCTCCTACTAATATTTTAAACAGAAAGTTTTCTGGGGATATTTTCAGCTATTAGTCAAAACTTTTCATGTGTACTTCATTACATGTTTCAAGAAAAGGAAGGAAGCACAATGTTCACCTGGCTGTATTCCTAAATAATCTCTTGTGTATACTGTTTTGTACTGCTTCTTCAGTACCTCCTCCAAATCTTGTTTACTAAAAGGTTTTGTCCATGGTGAAAAGCTGTCTGTAGGTAATGCTGCTTCTTCTCGAGGCAGTTGCCATATCAGGAAACGCTAAAAAATGGAAAGAAGAAAATGTTAAAGAACAAAAACTTTAATTTTTTTTAAAGAATCCATTCAAATGTGCTTTCAATTATGCCTTTTTACAGCATTTTATTTTTTTGTTATCTTTCTAAAAGATGCCTATGATCATAAATATTATTTATATCTTCCATAACTCTGAACTGCTTCTTTTAAATTTTTATCAGTAAAAGGAAAAAAAGCTGACAAAGAACATGGTGGCTGGACACCATCAAAGCTGAAACCAGCAGGAGCATAGAACAACTTAAAGAAGCAGTGTGTGATTGGAAGCCATGGAGAGATCTGGCCAAGAATCGGATGTGACTGAATGGATAACATCATCATCAACAACTGAGCACATATGTATTAGAACAGCAAGTTCGGGCCACTGACTTTTTTTTAGGCAGAGAATCTTGTTTCTAAAAAGCTTTCCTAGCTTCTTTTCTGCCCTACTTAAACTCTACGACTGCCCCTGTCTCCTTTGGGGAAATTTTCATACACCATGTATACCTGTATACTATGAAATCATAAATACAATTTTGTACTCCAGTAAAATAATTGGTGAACAATTGCCTGGGTACATATTTAG
This sequence comes from Azemiops feae, assembly GCA_023970755.1. Classification (NCBI taxonomy): domain Eukaryota; kingdom Metazoa; phylum Chordata; class Lepidosauria; order Squamata; family Viperidae; genus Azemiops; species Azemiops feae. Next base: position 611,931 of record JALGBA010003860.1, on the reverse strand, counting down.
CATTATAGATAATCCTTGAGTTTACAACAGCAGTTGGGACTGGAATTGCTAAGTGATGTGGCTGTAACCTGTGATGTAATGTGACTACATCACTCAGCAATGCCAATCCAGGCTGTCCAGTTGATGTCATATCCTTAGACATGTGGGTCATTAAGTAGAAAGTGGAGAAGATGCCCAGGAAGGACTGTGGGGGTAGGGTGGGGAGAGGAGGCCTAGCACAGGCCACACAAGAGTTAGGGAAAGGCTGCTTGGTGTGATGTGAGCTCAAAAACGCCAGGGAATGAGGGCTCAGGTGCATGCAATTGCAGGGAGGATGTGGAAAAAGGATGTGGGTTATGTGTGTGCGTGTGTACAATTTAAGGGAGACCAAGGAAAGAGGGCACAGTGTGCATGCAATCTCAGAGAGGACATGGAAAGAGCATGCAGTGTGTGTGCAATCACAGGGAGGCCATGGAAAAAGGGTACAGGGTGCAAGCATGTTTGTAATCATAGGGAGGCCAGGGGAAGAGGGCGTGAGGTGCGTGTGATCACAGAGAGACCAGGAGACAGTATCATGCGTAAGATCATAGGAAGTCCATGGAAAGGATGCGGGGTCCATGCATGCATAAGGGAGACCAAGGAAAGAGGATGCAGGATGTATACATGCATAGAATTGCAGTGAGGCCATGGAAAGAGGATGTGGTGTGCATGCATATGTGTATGCAAGTACAGGGAGGCTATGGAAAGAGGGCACAGGTGTGTGCAAGTGAAGGGGGACGCAGTGGGTGCAAGTGAAGAAAGGCTGGCGAGGGAGGCTTAACCCAGTGACCTTCTCTGTCAGCTTTTCCACTGATTTTCTAGGGAAACCGGCAAGAAAGGTTGTAAATGGGGATCACATGATCTCAGAGTACTTGGCAACCAGTTGTAAGTGCAAACAAGTTGCCAAGCACCCAAATTGCCATCACATGACTGTGGGGTTGTTGCAATAGCCATAACTTCAGGGACTGGTCATAAGTCCCTTTGTTTAGCACCATCAAAACTTCAGTGATTGCTGAGCGAATGGTTGTTAACAGACTTGCCATAAATGATGCTAAGCACATATCTGGCTCTGTGCATATAATTTTTTGTTAAAAAGCAGTAAAGTTGGAATGGAGAAAGGTTTTAATTTTTTGCCCTGAGTGTAATTCTAATCAGAACTGAAGGCTTCATACTTGGTGGAAATATCATTAGACTCCATAAAACTCAGTGATAAATAAATACATATAAAATTGGACACTAAATTCAGGCAATGCAAAGCAATAGAAATAAATTCTATGCAAAGTGTAATAGGAAGAATGGAGCTGCTATTAAAATAGCTGCATCCTTTGCAAGGCTCACATGGCTGTTTTGCATATTGTTCACATCTCTAGATGCAGATAGATGTGTGTATACAGTCACTTCACTCTACTGGCACTTTTCAGTTCAGTGGAAGTGTTGTCTGTAGGTGCAAATTTAAGTGCAGAAAACAAGGAAGTCTTTGAAGCATATAAGCCTGGCCTGTAAGCAGATCCAGCTGTTTTAACACGTCAAAGACATTTCAAATGCTTTTCGCAACTCTATTAAGTATTTCTTATAACTAAGCCTTTCCTTTCCCATGATATCATATTTGAACAATGATTTCAAAACCAAGTTATCATATATCCAAAATCATCAAAAATTTAAATATGAAGCACAAGTAAGATGTTCTTGAAATAACAATAACTTGAACCAACAATAACTTGAATCCTACTTCTCCAGGTTGAGGATTGTTCCTGTCCTTTACTGTCACAAACCCGTTCGTTATAGGCTCTGCCTTGGAATATGGCTTCCAGCAGAATTCATCTCTGTAGATACTTTTTGCAGTTGGTTCATCTACTTGAAAGGGAATGACGTGTCCTGTCCCTGCTCTGGCACTGCAAGAAACAAGACAACGTCAATGACAATGCAATCACACCTATTATCTCTGAACTACCTGAACCTACAGCTATCTCTAATTCTACTCAACATCTTTTTTCAATAAAGTGTATCTAAACATCATATGAGTTCTTATTAAATAAATAGGCCCATAAGAAACTGACTTGATACCATAAGCTTATCTAGTTTGTTATTGTCTTCATTGACATTCCCCAACCTAACTCTCCTGGTGTGTTGGGATTTCCCACTCAATATGGCCATGGGTAACTGGGCTAAAGGATGAAATATTTGCAAACCAGATGACCATAATCCAGGAAATATAACACCATGACAACTACCCTGACATCAACTGAGAATCAGTAGGAATTATTGAATACAGACTATGAAAGGATGACAATAACTCGGACTTTTTAACTTGGGATAAAGGCAAGTTAGGAAACTGTAGTCTATAAAATTATATGCTGTAAAAAAGAGGAGTTGTTAGAACATGGACAGACCCATGAAACCAAATACAATAATATTCAAGACTGATAAAAGAAACTATTTTTGCAATACAAAGGGTGGAATTGGGTGGAACAGAGTGCTAGACTAAATGAACCTCTGTCCTATCCAGAGGTCTCTTGATAGATTGTTTAGTAAAACAAATGATTGGCAGGACTGGTGAACCATTCTTTCTTTCTCTTCTATAGCAGATTCACATATGGATCATAAGATCTGCAATCAAGGGTTATGTAATACTTGGGCTGTATATAATGCTAAGCCACTATACAGGTTATTTCCATCTAGCTCAGCATTGTGTTGAACTGGTCTTGCTTAGCAAACCCTAGATTAAAAAATCTTGGTTTAGTGATCTATATATATACATGCAGCTATGATTTTAATTTTTTCTAGCCAGCCTTGAAATTTAAAAAAATGTAATTTTGTTGGCACAGAGTTTTAATAGGAAAAACGTATTACAACAATGGATTTTGTCTTGGGAATTTCTTAATGGCAGAGAATGCCTAGCACAGTAGTAGATTTATTCTATGGTTTCTGCTTGGTAGTAGATAATTTATTGAAACAGTGTCCTCTGAGGTGTGACTAGCCAGTAGGATACAAGGATACCTTATCAATGAGGCCAAAACGTTGGCAATAAAATAGCCTTCTGTCTGTCTTTCTGGCTTTATATCAACAACACCTGATATATATTATAGCAACAGAATCTTCAAATGGACAGAGAATTAGTTGAAGACTAAAAGCATATTTTCATGATATATATATCTTCTAGAAAACAAATTTAGGACTGGTTATCCTACTTGATTTATTTATAGTCTATTTCTATGTATAAATATCTCTCTTTTCCAAAGGAAATAAATCTAGGTAGCCCATACTTTGAACTTTTGATCACTCGGGAAATTGGTAAACCTATGAATATACTGGAAAGTTTGTATGACATATTAAAATTTTTCTTATACCTGTATATATCTGCAATAAATGATATGAAAATACTATAGATATTAAATACCAATTCACAGTAATCAAAAGCTATTTGGGCTGGATGTTAAAAATCTAGCTGATGCTATTTTCAATGGCATATTACATGAAAATAAGATGATCCAGACTCTGGAAATGTGTATCATGGAAAAATTCATAAACTGAGGATGTTTCTATCTCAAGAGGAAGTTTAGAATCAACATTCCTGGCTAAAAAATTGTCAACCCTAAATAAAATATGTTCCACTAAAAAGTAAGGACTTCATTTCCAGCCACATCTGGGTCATAAGGATCTAGAAGAGCATTATGAGTTTTTGATATTACCTCCATGCTGTAATTTACATGCTTAAACTAGCTAATTCTATTCCAGAAAAATAATTCTAATTGAAAATATGTTTCCGATTTGAAAAAAACATATCCTGAATTTACAGGGGGGGGGGGATTACATTTTACGTGGACTTTTGGTTGAAGTAAACTGTATCTATCATGACAAACAGCAGATGTGAGAGGATAATCTTTGGCAAGAAATGAGCATGGCAATCTTGCTCAGAACCAGTTCTAAACTAGAAACTTATGTGGCATATTTTTCTTCAGAAGAGATGTGGCTTAAACCCACTTTAAAAAAAACATGAGGGATGTATCATTTGGATTCTGAAAATATTAATTTAACCTATTTTAAAAGCTAAGATGGGTGGAAATTATAATTACACACTAGTTTGGTGGGAAAATATAGATAAAACAAAAGGAAAAAATTGTTCTCAATCTAAATAGTCTCCAGCACACATAAAACATAACCAATCTTAAAACTAGTCTCATATGCCACCAGAAAAACAAAACATAAACTTTTAAGAAACAGGTTAATAAAAGAAAATGAGAATGTTTCAAAAGATTCAATAAACCAAACATAATTAAAAAGTTTAAATCAGTTAAATTAGTATATTCTTACCAATCTGCTTCAGGATCTGTTGTAGATTTAAAGACAAAATCATGTTTCATTGTCGATTCATAAGGATCCCACTTTAGTCTACCTACTAAAAACAGTATCTGTTAAGTGCTAGACATTTTACATAGTCCCTAAAGTTTCTTGTCTTACTAACCAAGAATGAACAAAATTACGGTCAGGCAACAGATCTTTCAAAAAGTCTTGGCATCGATGGGAATTACTTATCAAAGTAAATGGTAAATTGGATGGGGAATCTGGATCAGGTCTCTGATAGACAAAGATACAGCATCTGTCTCCACATTATAATTTTCATCCAGTTCATTTTTCTCCCACCCAAAGGTACTATTTACTTTCATCATACTATTAATAATAATTGAACAGCTTCTTATAACAGTAATAACTTATCTATCCTAAAGAAAAAAGAAAACACTTACAGTTTAGCAAATTGAAGGAAATCTCTTTTCTGCATTTCTCTTTTCTGTTTCTCATAGCCAACTGGCAATTATAGAACCTTTACCACACAACATTCAGGCTTCTCGCCTGACTTGTTTTAAAGTAACGGTATCACAGAGGCTTTCTTCTCTTCATCAAAGTGACAGAAACTCATTCATTCATTCATATTTCTTTCTAGCATTTTTTCACAAATGCAGGGTCCACTTTTGGGGGATCAATTGAATGTTGACCCATTGTTGCATCAGAAATTGACTGACAGGCTTGTTGACGGAGCTTGACGTTATGGGCTGAGAGATAATGACCCAAAGTCACCCAGCTGATTTTCATGGCTAACTGTATCTCCTAACTGTACCCATCACAGTTCCAGAAATGGAGGGGAGGGGGATAGAAAAAGCTATGAAAATGGCTCACAGGATGCCACAATAAATGTGTTCCTCTTTAAAGTGCCACACATATCATTGGTGCTTTTGTAAGAGTAATCTAAAACAGGTAGACCTTATAAGTTTTCCTTCTCTAACTTGAGATCTTCCAACGGAATTGCAGTGACCAAACTTCCTTGAAGCAGTAACCTCTCCAATTCCAGAACACTCTTATGATCCCCATTCGGAATATGCTCTTTTTGCTCTATTTGGCTTATTCTCTTCCCCTGCACTCACCTGGCACTTCAGGCCAAAGGCAAACACAAGAAAAATGCAGATTTTGCACCTTTTCTCCACTGTAAGCATTACTCAGACCAAGAGATTCTTGTTACAATGCAGGCCTCATAGCTGACTATGTCAACTCCACTGCAAGAAACTATATTTTGGTTCAAATATTGCAGTACACCATGGCTTGTGGAGCCACGCTTGGTTAGAATATAATTGTATTCTAAACCAGCAACAAGATTTGGACACTCCCAGTGCCTGGGCGAAGTCCCCCAATGATTTAAGTTCAACGCAACAAACCACATTGTAACTTTATGCAAAGGTGCACAATCTGAATTCACAGAGCTTACATCGGAATCCTCAAAGCCTTGAAAATGGTGCCCAAAGACCCTTAACAATTCTTACAAAATTGTAAATGCTCATGCGACACAAGGGGGAAATTATTAAATACATGACAGAAGAGCAATCATATTACTGTAATAATTCTTAATTTTAAATAAAATTAAATGAAAATTTTAATTTTTTTATGGCCTCATCCACTACACAGCATGCTTCTTGAATGACAAATGTGTGGAAAAAGTTAAGCACTTAGTCCAATGTATGAATACAGTCAGTGCAACAGAACAAAAAGTTTTTCCTGTCTTAGTAAGCCTGTGTTATATAAGAGAAAAACAAACCTGGTTTCTGTATCTAGCTTACTCAGGAACAAGAATGCACAAATGATCAACTGCTGAAGCAGCTGTCCAGACTTAAAGTCATAGGAGGAACTGAGGAAGACCTACATAGTTGCTCTTTCAAAATGTAATGCAATGAATACAATCAATGTATGGTACTCAACTGTAGTCCATACTGTACAACCACTGTGCTGGACTCAAAAAGCCCATTTCCTGTGCTTTTTATTTTTAAAAGGATCTTCTGCTAAAAGACTTCTGGGTGTCTTCTTCAATCATGCAAAGCAATATGAAGCTTTTTGTTGCTGTTTTGAACAGCACCTAAAATATCTGTTTTAAATCACTGAAGAATCTATTCCATCTTTCCTTTCAAAAGAGCATATAAAGGCATTCCCTATCAGGCTTCTCTGAGAAACAATAGCCCCAAAGACTCCTGGTGAGCTTCACTGGAGAGTTCGGCAACTAATTCTTGCCTGTTACAGTACAGATGGTCCTCAACTTACAATCATTTGTTTAGTGACTGTTCAAAGTTACAACGGCATTGAAAAAAGTGACTTATGACTGTTTTTCACATTTACGACTGTTGCAGCATCCCCAGTCATGCAATCAAAATTTGGATGCTTGGCGACTGGCTCATATTTATGAGAGTTGCAGTATCCCAGGGTCATGAGATCATCTTTTGCTACCTTCTGACAAGCAAAGTCAAGGGGAAAGCCAAATTCACTTTACAACTGTGTTACTAATTTAACAACCGCAGTGATTTAACAACTGTGGCAAGAAAGGTTGTAAAAGGGGACAAAATTCACTTAGCAACAGAAATTTTGGGCTACTGAATGACCACACTGAGAGGTGTCAAACATTGTTCTAGGCCTTGGTTTAACCATGATTTATTGAATGAAATCCCAATTAGCCTGATGGAAGCAGCATACTAATACAAAATATCCCAGCCTTATTATGTTGTGAAACAAGCAACTGAGTGGCATCGTTTTGCTTTCACTTTTGCTTTCAATTTGGCAATTCTAAGATGGGTGGACCAACTTCCAGAATCTGGAGAATCCTGGGAATTGGTCCACCCATCTTAAAATTGCCAAGTTGGAGAAATGCTGCCCTGATACGTAGGGCTCTTTCTGCCACAAAGAATCTAAACATTGGCAGATTGTGGATTTAGTATGGTTGTTGTTTTAAAATCCAAGTACTCTAACAAAAGACTATACGCAGGCAGAAAGTAAGCAAAATCTGTGGGGGGGTGTGTGGCTTGGCCTCGTTTCAGTCCATTCCATTCTTAGAATTGCCAAATTGACATGATAGCAGTGTTACAATATCTCAGGGGTTGCCACAAAGAAGAGGGAGTCAAACTGTTCTCCAAAGCACTTGAGGGCAGGACAAGAAGCAATGGATGGAAACTAATCAAAGAGAGAAGCAACCTAGAACTAGGGAGAAATTTCCTGACAATTAGAACAATTAATCAGTGGAACAACCTGTCTCCAGAAGTTGTGAATGCTCCAACACCGGAAGTTCTTAAGAAGAGATTGGACAGCCATTTGTCTGAAATGGTATAGGGTTTCCTATCTGAGCAGGGGGTTGGACTAGAAGACCTCCAAGGTGTCTTCAAACTATTATTGTTGTTGTTGTTATTGATCATTGCACAATCAGCCAGATGTTCAGACTGGATTTGGCATTTTTGTCTACCTATCGAGTCCTTACTAAGGACCTGGGATAGGCAGATGTGGATATTTGAATTGATGGTATTACAGATATCGTTGCAGGATGGAAGCAGTTCCTAGTAAGGCCACCTTTTGCAATTGACTAATGGCGAATTTGTCAATGCCAATGGTGTTCAAGTGGTGCTCCAGTTGTTTTGGGATTGCACCCAAGGCCTATTACTATTGGTACTACCCTGGCTTGCCTTTGCCACAGTCGTTCTATTTCTATTTATAGGTCTTTGTATTTTGTTATCTTCTCCAGTTCTTTCTTGTCTATTCTGCTGTCTCCAGGTCTGAATTAATTATTATTATTATTATTATTATTATTATTATTATTATTATTATTATTATTATTATTATTATTATTATTATTATTATTATTATTATTATTATTACTACTACTACTACTACTACTACTACTATTATTACTATTACTATTATTACTATTATTACTACTACTATTATTATTATTATTATTACCCTCGCCTACAGTATTCGTCCTATTCTCAAGAGTTTAAAGGCGCACCTTCCAGCTCCCCAAGGCGCAGACCCACTCCAGGTGGCGGCGCTCGGATCTCCGCAGGCCCCACTTCTTCCCTCCCTCCAAGGTGGCCCGAGAAGGATTCTCACCAGCAGGCGGCGGCGGCGGCGCTGTTCGCGCAGACCTGGGTCTCCATGGTGGTGCGCCGGGGAGGGACGCTGGAGGCGCTGGGGCGGCCCCATTAATCGGGGGAAGGAGAGCGCTCTTGTCGCGTTCCGGGAACTGCATGCGGGTGGGCTAGTCCAACTCAGCCTCCCACTGGCTCTCTGACTGCGAAGCGATAGCTCTGGAGCAGGGAAGAATTGGGAAAGGAGACGGGGGAAGCCGGTCCTGTCACTGAGCCGCTGGCAAGCGGGAGACGCAATAAACGCTGCTGCTTGCCTGCCTCCCTGCGCCCAGACCTGCCGGTTGCCCAGACACCACTTTTGCGATTGTGACCCAGGGAGCGAGCAGGCTGCACCCTTTTCCCGCCGGCTTGAGCAGAGCTCTGGGGAATGACCGCGCTGGGAATGATTACGGCAAAACAAGACTGGGTCTCGTCAGCGAGCATTTTAGGCCAGCGTGTTATTGAAACCAAAGTGACTTGGTTCCTGGATTCAAACCAAGAACCATTGGGGATGGGGGCACCTTCTTCTCCAGTCACGTGCGCTCCCTGCTTGACGTTTGGTCGACTCCAGAGGATGGGGAGAAATAAAAACAAAGGAATGGGATGGATGCCGAAATAAATGCAATAGACACTAACGCATTACAAAGGTTCTCCTTTAAAATTGGGGGGCAGAGGGCAGTAAAGGGGACACCCCTCAAACTTGGTTTTGAGGGACGGGGTGCTTTTTTTTCTTATCTGTGATGAACGGCTATTTATAAGCGGCAGTATCCAGTCTTCAGAGTTTTCTGCATTTCTCTTCTACTAGAGAGTCTGGATTTTTGCAGCTCAGATGTGTGCTGGCGTTTTCCAATTTCAGTATTATGCTCTCATTTTCACTGTACAGTGAAAGGGGCATAAAACTCTGCTTCCAGGTTTGCAGCCACTTATACTCAGAAAGAGTAGAGTATATAGTCAGGCCTGACCCCAAGGACCACAATAAGGGATGGGTGGTAGTTACAATTGTCCTTTTCTTATGATCAGATAAACTCTCTTTGGAGCTTATCTTTATGTAGACTCCACAACAAAAGTAGCCAAACATAATCTGGCCTAGTCTGAACAATCTGATAAAAGTACAAAGACTGTTGTGGCATCTTAAAATAGAATGGAGTATTTGTCTGGGAAAAAGGGGTTATTTAACTGGAAAGGGACAAGGAGAGCACTTTAAATGGGGAATATTTTAAGAAAGAGGAACACGGTGACTTTTCTGGAATTTGAGCCTTCAGATGGTGAGTGAAGTGAAGGAATTTAGAATAGAAGCCAGTGGGTCATATGGAAGACTCTGCCAAAATTCCTCTTTCTCCAAGAAAACAATAATTATAAGGAGTTTAGCTCTACATTGAATCTAATGCAGTAATAATATGGTTAGCAAGGTAAGGTTGTCACCTTTTTTAAAAGTAAGATCTTTATTCTTTAATAACTACACATTAGAAAAAAATAGGTAATGCAGATTTTCTTGGCATGCAAACATAGTAATAGAGAAGTTCATTTACAAATGTTGATGTTTCTGATTAAAAGGGGAAGTGTGGAAACAGTTGTGAACTAGGAATAAATGCTTGAACTTATAGAGGCATCTCTTTGCTAGCCTTTATGGCAATGAACTTAATGTACACGCTTTTGATTTATGACAGATTGAAGATAAAAATGTAGGAGATACGTGTTGGTCTGTGGTGCAAAAAAAAAAAATTAGGAATCTGGTATCTTTTTCCAATCAACACATTTTATTAAAAGGCATAAACTTTTATGAGCTGCAGCTTACTTCAGCAGATGCATCAGAAGATACAAATGGATCACTTTATGGGTGTGCTTAACAGACACTTTCAAATCTTTGCATTAGATGAAATATGTGGTCACAAGTGTTTATTCTGCACTTTCAGTCATTACATATATCGTTTGAAATTCCCTTTCAAGTACATTATAGTATATGAAATGTAGTAGCGAATTTGTATTAGGGAGTAATAAAGGTAAAGGTTTCCTCTATCGTCCTACACATGTAATTATTCATATTTCTAAACCATCCTCAAGAGAGGTATACTTGGATTTAATCAACCCATCAAGTTTCTAATTGTTTAAAACAAGTCCCCAAATTTGTAAGCTCTCTTTAATGCTGTGATCATCAGCTCTACAAAGGACTTTATTTGTGCAGGCTTTTTTTAGTGTTCCGCTATGTCAAAGCAAATGTTTCAGTGAGCAGGCAATGTAGACTTTTGCCCTTTTTATAAGGATGGCTGTGTAGTCACTAGTTTCTCTCGCTATGATAGCCACCAACATTTACAGACCCATTCTAGGTTTTAGAGAAAGGCTTGCACTGTTAAGATGCAGAGGATAAAGGTGCACGTTACTTTTTCTGTTTCCTGGCAGGCCACCTGAGGGGTCTGGAAAGTTCCTGAAACACAAAGGGCTCTTTCAAAAGGCAACTGGACTGTTTTTTCTTTGAAAAAGATGTTTCGCTTCTTACCCAAAAAGCTTCATTGGTTCTGACAGGATGGTGGGGGTGGGGTGGCTGACCCATGAAGCGTCTTATCCCCATCTCTTATTGCACATGGATGGCTTGTTTTTTTAATTTATAATTTTATTGTCTAGCTTGTATTGTAAACTGCTTTGAGGCATTTTTGCATGGATAGTGCTATGTGAGGGTCTACATGCACACTCAGGCCTACCTTGACAGAGGTGGCAGATACTAAGAAGCACATAGAAATTCTATGCTGCAAGTTATCTCTAGTGTGATGATAGAGCCCAAATTTATACTATGAGTAACCATAAGTCTCAATTTATGCTGTTTTATTTCAAGGCCTCTAAGTGGAGGTCCTTTGTGTCCATCATTGTCTGGAATCCTTAAAATGGCCTATTCTGTAGTTAGGTTTGAACTAAAAAAATATTGTTTTAAAAAAATTAGGAACACAAGCTCTATTAGAAAATGAAGGTATAATTAAAATCTTCTTTGTTATTCATATGCTAGAAAGGTCATGCAGCATAGCTTTCTAGTTGCAAGGTCTGTTGAGCCGAATTCAAAACTATTAATATTCATGCAAACCATTTATCCCGCCAAATTGTTTTCAGATTTACTATGAGTTCATTCTTTCAAGATTTTACTTGTGGGAATTACCAGATGTTGGCTGGTTGCCCAGTCCTAGATTTTTCTTAGTCTGAGTACTTTTAAATAGAGGAACAGGAGTCGTTGGAAACCCACAATGGAAAATTGATATAATGTGGCGTGGGGGAAAGATGCATCAATCAGAACTCTTCCTAATAATAAATTTAGAAAAGAAGTAAAAGATTTTTAGCCCCAGTAGGGTCACTGAGAAATAAAGGGTTAGCTGCATGCCTAAAGAAACCTTAAAATTGACTGAAATAAAAAAAATGAGTTTAAAAAATTACACACTTTGCAAAATCTGTCATTTAATAGCCAGAACATGCTTGCGTTGAGAAGAAAAGACACAGCACACTAACTTGGAATGGAGTACCACTGAAACAATATAGCCAGCTGGAACAGTGAACAGGAATATGGCATAACAACTATCTGCATAGCACATTTATGTTCTATAATGTATTTGTTAAAAATATCAAGGGATTCCACTGCATTTCTAGCTTCGCCAATAGGAATGTTAATTCTTCCTGTGAATTTGTCAAATTGCTGGGGACAATAGATGATGTTCAAAATAAAGAACTGATGTGCAAGTAGCAATAGACTTGTGCTACAAAGTTTGAATTTTAACTGTTCTTGTTTTTTTGTGAGGGGCTTTTATGCTTGATGAATTTTGTCCTTTTGAAAGCATCTTTTGAATAGAATAAAGCTGGAAGGGACCTTGGAGGTCTTCTAGTCCAGCCCCCACCTATACCATCTCAGACAGGCGATTGTCTAGTCTCTTCTTATAAATCTCCAGTAATGGAGCGCCACAATTTCTGGGGGTAAGCTATTCCACTGGTTGATTGTCCTGTCAGAAGGTTTCTCCTTAATTCCAGGTAGCTTCTCTTTTTGATCAGTTTCCAACCATTGTTTCTCGTCCTTCCCTCTGTGCTCTGGTGAACGTGACCCTCTTCCTTGTGGTAGCCCCTCAGATATTGGAATACTGCTATCATGTCTCCCCTATTTCTTCTTTTCTTTAGACTAGCCAAACCCAAGTCCCGCAGCTGTTCTTCATATGTTTTCGTCTCCAGGCCTTTGATCATCTTAGTTGCTCTTCTCTGAATTTTTTCCAAACTCTCAACATCTTTTTTGTGACATGGTGACCAAAATTGGCTGCAGTATTCCAGGTGTGGTCTTACTAGGGTTTTATAAAGCGGTACTAATACTTTGCATGATCTTGATTCTATGCCTCTGTTTATACAACCCAGGATTGTATTAGCTTTTTTGGTTATTGCTGCACACTGCTGGCTCATAGTCAAGTGATCGTCCACTAGGACTCCAAGGTCCCTCTCACAGTTACTGTTTTAAGACACTGGTTGGATTGTTTTCTATTGCTAGTGTTTGCATTATAGTAAATTCCAGTATGACGTGGTCATTCACCCAAGGTTCCGGCAATTTCAATTCCCTCTATCACTTGTTCTCTATTTGTAAGGATTAAGTCCAGTATAGTTTTACGTCTAGTTCCCTCCTCCATCTTTTGGGTGACAAAGTTGTCGGCTAGGTTGATTAGGAATCTGTTTAATCTCCTGCTCACTGTTGTTTGTCTCCCAGTTGATTTCTGGATAGTTGCGAAGTCTCCTATTACTATTGTGGTATGCTTCCTACATACATTTGTTAACTGGTTGGCAGAGTTCATCTATTTCTTCTGATTGGTTGGGTGGCCTGTAATATACACCTATGGTAATGTCACTTTTCCCCCTCTTTTATATTGACCCATATACATTCTGGAGAGATTTTATCTTTGATCATGTGAATTTCTGTAGATATGTAGTGTTCTCTTACATATAGTGCAACTCCCCCTCCTCTTTTTGTATACCTATTTCTTTTGAACAATTTGTATCCATCCATCAGTCCATTCCAGGGTTTTGTCCCACCAGGTTTCTGTTATGCCAACTATGTCATACCCACCCTCGTGTACTATTGCTTCTAGTTTGCCGTTTGTTCCCCAAGCTTTGAGCATTTGTATATAAGCATTTAAGACTTTTATGCCTGTCCATGGGTATGTTTCCTGCATCTCCTGATTGTTCGAGTTTTTCTTTTTTCTCATCATTCCCTACCTCATTGTTTGATTTGTTTTCTTGGGATTTGTAATTGGTTTTGGGTTCTAGAGATTCTAGAGATTGGTCACCCTTCCCCCTCAGTTTTAGTTTAAAGCCCTCCTGATGAGTTGGGCCAGTCTTTTTCCAAGTACATTTTTGCCTATTTTCGTGAGGTGGAGCCCATCCCTTGCCAAGAGTCCTTCGCATAGGAAATGCTTTTAATTTGCTTTTCTTGCCTTCCCTGCCCAGTTATTCTCACCTCTATCCAGTTTTCAATTTTCTTGATTTTCCAGTGCAGTTACCCCTTTTCTTCTATCCATCCTGTTTTTTTTGTTTTGTTTCTGATGGAAGGAGGGGGTGGGAAAATGTATAAATATACATGGTTTCCGAGTAGTTGGTATTTGCAGATGAGACAAAATAACTTCTAAATGGAATGTCTTATTATGTAGACAATATTATTACTGGCATTATTATTACTATTGCTATCATTAGTATGGTTCTGGTCGTTCTTTTTTCTAATCTGATATCTGGCAGACCTTCCCCCTGTCAACAAGTGTATTATAGGAGAGAAATCTCCATGATTGGTTTCAGCTTTGGTTAGGGAAAATGCATTGCACAATATTTGTGTTTATAATTCCTTCTTGCTTATTTCCATTTCTGGAGGGATTCTCTTAAATCTGTCTTTTTATTTATTACTGAATTTCCCCATTTTTGTTTGTAAAAACAATCAAGTTGGGATATCAAAAATGCACCAATCTAGGATGACATTCTGGAGGATCTGGAAGATTCCATTCCTTCACCAGATCATGCTCTTCTGGGGTGGTGTATCATTTCCAGAAATAAATCCTCCATGTTGAAATCAGTTTGAAGTATCCTAGATACAGCATTTATTTTGTCCAGAATTCCATGCCATTGAACTGCTTCCGGTTTGCAGGATTTACTTCTGGGAACTCCCAAACTGCCTCTAGAACTGTGTGACTGGAAAGAGGTGTGATGTCATCTGCTGGAAGAGTGGGAAGTTCCAAAGATGTATGGAACACTCCATGCCCAATCAAGTGAATTTTGCACCGCCCTATAAAGATGGTGATTTACAGCTATTAATTTCCTTTTGAAAAAATGTATTGCAATAAATGTAATTCTTGACTTAGGACCATAATGGAGTTTTACCCACATGATCAGACCCAATTTAACTTCTTTTGTTTGCGGTGATCGTTAAGCAAACCAATGTATTACCATGAGTTGAAAAGGTTGGAAACTGGCAAAAAACATAATAAATCAGTCATGTGACTACAGAATCCTACAATCACCTGTAAGGGAGGGGCATTTTAACTCTGAATAGTTGCTAAATGACTAGTCTTTAAATGAGGACTACCTGTATTTATAAATTACAGGAACTCTCAACTTTCTCTTAGTGGCCTTTCTTGTAGCCAGATTCAGTGCCTGAATAGCCATTAAGTTTCACTGGGTTTCACATAAATAAAGAGGATTGCAACTCTAATTAATCATGTTTACAAACCTTCCTCTCCTTCAACCTTTTAATTCTAATTTTTAATCTCTCAAATGATATTCTCCATTTTCTAATTTGATAGCTCTTAGCATTTATTAGTTACCCCCCTCCCCTAGATTTAGGGCTAATTTCAGCTATTTTATAGCTCAGGGTTTTACATACTTAGTACTTTTTAGTGGTTTCCCCCCCCCTACCTACTTCCAACCCTTATTCAAATTCCTGCTGTGTAATCTAGCTTGTTTATAGATGAACTGTGGTTTTTGACATTGTGCAACATGGAAAGCGAACTTGAGAAAAGAGAGAGATCCATATAACCTCTGTTTATTGTAAAACAACGATATATAGAAGGCACTGATTAGGCAATTGTTTATACATGAAGTCTCTTCAATATAAAGGGACTGCATATTGCATTCCTTAAGATGTACACATTTAACATGATAAAAAAGCCTACTAAGAAAAAGAGAGATAATTTTATGGCACATTCATTCCAGTCATTCTTTAAACCTGCTGCCGCTCTCCAGATTGGGTGAGCCTACAGCCAGAAGGCCATTCAGCTGGGAATTTTAGAAGCTGCAGCTCTAGAAGACATCGGTGAGAAAGGCTGCTATAAGCCCAAAATATACCATGCAATTCAAATTTAACAAGGTCAGTTTTTCATGATGTAAAGATTATACTTCATCCATCAAAATATAGTTTTAATGTTAAGTCATAAAGAAAAAGTAAAATATTCATCAGGTAGCCCCAAGGTGACTCCTCAAATTTACAACCATTCAGCCAATACTCCTCCCATTTACTGTGGACTACATATCACTGACATTTTCTATAACATTCCAAGATATTAAGCTCTGATTCAAAGCACCTCTTTTAATGTGTTATGTTTACATACGTATCTGAAAAGATGGTTTATTCTATATTTGAGAGGGACAAATAAACGTGTGCACCGCACACCTCTTTGGATTCAATTACAACAAAATATGGAGTGCATAATGTAGCACCTGTCTGCTGCTATTTAAAGCAGACTGTCTTTTCCTGGGACAGTACCACAGCTTGCAGCCAGATAATCCTGGAAAAGATGTAGCTGCTTTAAAGAACTGAACAGATGCTGTGTTGAGTATCCTGAATTTTCTTTTTTGGATTAAATCTCAAGCATTGCACAACCCTTGTGAAAATAATGCCCAATGAGTGAAAGTTAGGCTACGCAGTAAAATTTTCCAAGCCAGAATACAGCCAAGCTCTGACAGCAGCTGACTTCTGGATCCAAAGACATGGATTTGAGTATTCCTTCTGCCAGTTCTTTACCACCATCCATTTTACAAAAAAAACAAAAAACCCTCCAGTTCATAGTTACTATCTGCCATAGCTACTTACAATTCAAAGCTTTTTGGAATTATCAACTTGCCAAGGTATGATAAATGTTGGAGCAATAAAAATAATAATGTATTTTTCCGTGATTCTGAAAACCTGGCAGTTATTTAGAAACTGCTGAAATAATCCAAGATTTAAAATCACTCTAGCTATATGGATAACTGCAACAGCCTTTAATGTTGAATGTAGAACCAGTTCTGTAAATATCACTTCAGTAATCAGGAGTCTTACCCTGAATCAATGAAAGCAACATAGAATGCAGATACTCCTATTATTTGCAACAAAAGGCAGAAATTCCTTGCATTCTGCAATAAGATAATCCCAATGTGGTTATCGTCCTTCTTTCTTCAACATATTTTCTCAATGTTAAGAGAATCAGACTTCAATACTTGACCTGTCTTCAGACTTCTGAGAGCCTGAAACTGTCCAGAGAGCTAAAGGAGACTCCATCCAAGTCGATTGTGATGTCAAGTTGCCATTAAACACATCATCTATTGAAACTGCAAGATAATATAAATACATATGTAATGTCTAAAAAAATAGTAAACTTCTCCACCCTGACCAAATATATTGATCCAAAAAACTCATAATTTCCAGAGATTCCAGTTCGCTGGATGTTTAAAAACTGAAAAAGTGTGTAAACCTAGTGGTTTGTAAACTCCAGCTTGTATCTTACCATATTGTAGAAATACGGTCCATTGTGTCTTATTCAACAAACAACAATGCCTTACTGCAATGTGTGAACTTAATCACAGAATAAAGCTGTTCTACCTATGAAGAATGTAATATTTAAAATATCATAGTAGTTTATCAACTCACCTCTAGAGATAATGCTGAACTTCCTGTCTGAAAAGCTGTTTGAACGCAAATTTGGTTCACTCATTTTATCCAGAAATTTAGTTATAATTTCTTTCTTCTCTGGATTGGTACTTGACAAATTAAGAACTTTCCCATTCATTGAAACAGCGCTCTTGCTCAACCCAAACCAATAAAAGAAATCAAATAAGGCATCAGTTTTGAACTCATAGGAGAAACTTAAACTTTCTTCATTAACCAGATAGGCTTCTGAAGGAAAAAACTTCTTTACAACATCTTGGAAGTTAAACTGTACAGAGAAAAGAAAAATGGTTATTGATTGATTGGCCTAATGCTCCAGGAATGGATGCAGCCCTTAAAAGCCTGTTCTCCCCACCACCACCACCTTGGAGCTCCTTACAGCTACCATTTCTGAAAACTAACTTCATGGTTTCCTCCCATTTTGAACTAGGAAATGCATTAAAATTGTAACTCTACATTTAACATACAGTAACTTCTAAAAAACTATGCTTCTGAACACTTTCAAAATTCTAGCCATATTTATCCATGACATAATATCTCTCACTTCTCCAAAAACTTAAATGAGACCCCCACAAATTGTTCAGCCATATAAACAAACAAACAAACAAACAGGTGATTTACATGGATGACAATAGTAGTATTAAATCCCAATGCCTTAAACAGTTGAGATTCAGCTAGCCTTTGTATCTTTAGAACTGAAGATTAGCTGTTACATTTTTGTTCCAGAATGGTAGATAATATCTGATATCAGCAATATTAACAGGTGACTACTAATGCAATTCGTCTGCATTTTTCAGCTTGAGATCTAATTTTAAACAATAGGCCTCATGGCTATTACAACATCTGAATTCATTCTTGGACTGTTCTGCTTCTTCCTCTTCTGCTCTGTACATGGTATTGCCAAATATTATATAGTCTTCCAGAATTTTGGGAGGGCTTAGCAGTATAGAGGAGATAGTAGAATTAAGGTTACTGGAAACATTGTAGAAATGCAATTTGTCGGTTACCATCATTTAAAATGGCCATCAGAAAGTACCATATAATAATGCCTGCTTGGATATACTGTATTTTACAAAATGGGGGAGGAGGGAAGTAAAGCACAGTATCTCCACACAGACCATCAGAAATGTTGCCATCCACTAACTTTTATGCATTTAGCAACATACATGTGGACATGTTCTATTCCAAAGAATCCTAGAGCTTAATTAAAAGCTGTTTTTGGAGCATGTTTGAGCTCCAGCTCAGGTTTTAATAACTGTTGGATAATTAGGCCTGAGCTGCCACATAGCAAAATATTAGAAAACCTGAACACTTTTCATTGTCTTTGGGTAGATTTATGGCTGTGTGAATATCCATCCAGGGGAAAGACTTTGCTTTTCTAATTTATCCAAAGAACAATGTCCTTTGCTCCTTAAAACCTATCCAAAATACTAACTTGAAGATAGCAAGCTTACATTAAACAAAAAATCTGCCCAACTCACCTGAAGTTTATAACTTTCCCCAATCACAGATGAGATTACATTGTTCATGCTGTTCTCCATCTGCCTTCTCATCTTTGGGTGTCGAGTATTCACAAGCAAAGCATATGTTTTTTCTAAAGGGATTTAACATTGGTAATGTAGACAATAATAATAAACATTTGCAGATCTCAAATATTTTTCTTACTTATACATAATACAGTTTTGCCCCTGGGTGGTTCTATTCACTACAAAACAAGCATTTTTTAAAATATTTTTTCTGAACCAGTACATTCCTAAGAAGGCATTTTTATGGGGAACAAGTCAGTCTTCTTCAGACTTCCTTATCGCTTTCTAAAACATTTTCTTATCTTGGTGTTGTTTAGAAACAATTTCATACAGTACAGGTAAATATGATGTTTGAATTCCCTTCTATTCAGTTATGTTGGCCCCAAGTCAGTTTAAGACATTTCAGTTCTCTAAAGCTTTTGTTTAATTGGACAACTGCATTTGAGCAGGATAGAAATGCCTTCGTTTTACAACTTTTCAAGAAATTTGTGGTTTTATATGTTTCATTTTAAGTGTTTATACTGAATTTCAGTAAAATCACTTTTAACAGATTCCTAGGGGGAGAGGATGTCCATTACTTTTAACTACATAATACATATGAAAGTCATTGTGATTTGTGTCATTAGTGTAATAATGCCATAAGGTAAATGAGGCAAATCACATCATATATCTCAATTTAAGACATTACATCTGGACTATTTAAGATTAACCAATCTGCCTGATGAAAATTGGGTCTGTTGCATTGGAAATAAACTAAATATGGCTTTCTAATAACACTACAATTATGAATTTTTAATTATAATTATTCTAAAGGTTATTAATTGTAAATATTTTTATAATTAATATTCTTAGTATTGTTAATAAAACAAGAATGTGGAATATAAGTTTTATAAATAAATCTGTTAAGGTTGTTTTCTGTTTTGCTTAATTATTAACAGGCTTATTAATGATGTTTCAAGGTTCTTGGTCAGTTAAATTGTTTTATTGCCTTCTACTATAAATGATTTTTATCTTAGGAGAGCCAAAATAATAAATTTTCAAAACAAATAAGCCACTTCAGAGAATTCTTATTTTAAGCCTATTTTATACTTCATTGCTTTTATGCTACATATTTCTGATTTAGAGTTTAATACTGAACAGAATTCTTCTCTGACTTTCTAAGATGCAATGACTATTTTATCATCCTGTTCCATTTTAGTAAATCTTATGAATAGCACCTTTGTTGATATAACAAGCTCAACTGCTGTAAGTTATACAGACTACTCCATTTTCTTGCAGCTGGCTGGAGAAAGGCTTGGATTCAATTAAAGGTGCTATTGTTTTACTTACAGAATCTCTTACAGAAAAGCAACGTACTTAACCATATATAAGAACCCAAGGTATGTAAAAACACTTTCATAAGCAACATGCTCCTTAGGAAGTTGGCATTTTTAAATATAACTCTATTAGAGCAAGAGCCATGTTTTTATAAAATTAAAATATTTCATACCATTACAATCTAATCTTACCAGTTTCACAGAGACATCACAACCTGCCCCTTTACCCCAATTCAATCATGCCATTTTAAAGTAAGAAGCCAATTATCTTTTTATAAGCAAGGCAGTCAGCCTGTACATTTTACAGTAGCCTTATGGTACATACCTTTTGTAGAATTATATTTTGTTCTGACATTAATGAAAAACACCAATGGCCGACCCAGTATAGTCTCTCTGTAGTTTTTGTAATCATGATGGCTATTCAACTCTACGTGCCTGTTGAAGAAAATAAAGTGTAAATATTCAGGCATTGATTAAATGTAGAATTTAAAAATGCAATTTTGTGCAAACTCATGATAAGTTCTTGAAGGCACTTTAAAAGCAGTACATCACGTGACGTGTCGTGATGTAGCGTAACTTTTTTTGCATTGCTGGAGCTGGGGTGGGCGTGGCCTCCGTATGATGCAACCGGCCCCGCGGGCCAGCAGTTTGACACCCCTAATAGTTTCTTTCAAATCTCACAGTCTGTCCCACCATAGATTTGTATGGCCCATCCAATGTGGGAAAAGGAGTTAATAAATGTGTTAAAATTACAGGAGGAGCAAAAAATGGAAAAGATAATTTATGGAGGATTGCAGGACAATTAGGAGAAGCAGCATTTCAGTCACAACTGAGATGACATTAGTCCTGACCCCCAAGTCTTCCTCTTTCTCCAGAAAAAGAGGAAATGGTAGCAATGCAGACTGATTATCATACAGAATAGAAGGTCTACTCTATGCAAAGCTTCAAATTCACTCCAAGAAGTGTTTTGCAACACACTGGGATGCAAATTTAGCAGTTACCTGCAATTACTTAAAGCAACTACCTTTCCCTAGGATTGTTATGACAACTGCATTATCCCAGAAAAAGCAGCTTTAAGGACTTGTCTGCACTTTGATGTGCTTCAAAGCTTTTTTTTTTTTTTTTTTTGAATAAAACCCTTAGCACTGAATACTTCTAGCGGATATAGTAAATCAACCTAATGGCTTAATGTGAAACAGGCCCATAGGAAATCACAGTCTCTGCTGTGCTCCAACCAGGGTGGCTTGGAAATGCTATTTTGGATAATTTATACCTTCATATATCAAAACAGGATGTACACCGATTCTGTCCAAACCTAACTGGAGAATGTAGGCATAAGAGTTTAACAGCTGAAGATCATTTATAATTTGATTAGTCAAAGACAGGATGCATGCAACTCAGGTTCAGATGACACTAGCCTCAAAACAAGGGAGGGAATACTGCTAACTTACAACTTTTATCAATCCCAGATTGTCTGCCTAATGTTGAAGGATGCTGGGAGACAAAATTCAACAATATCTGAAGGGTCATAGGTTTTCCATCCTTATACTATATTTATTAGCAAAAGCTATTTCTATGCTTCTCCAATTGGGAGGCAGAGATAAAGGCACATTAGCAGAAAATTCCAAACAAAGCTGTTAGCCTAATTCTGTATACAGGTAGCCCTCGACTTATAAATGCGTGTTTAATGACTGTTTGAAGTTACGACAGCTCAGAAAGGATGCTTTATGGTCTGTCATACACTTCTGGCTCTTGTAAAATGTTGTTCGCACCCATGCCCCGCAGTCACGTGATCATAAACTAGATGTTTGGCTCATGTGATTGCCATTTGCAATCTTCTCTGCTGGCTTCCTCAGAAAGTCAATGGGGAAGGTTGCAAACTGCTGCTGCTGCCTGATGATTTCCCCTCCCCTCCACTCATGGGGGTGGGCAGAAATCCTTTGTCAGGTTGCAGAAGTTAAGCTCAGATCTTTGGGATCCAAGCTGAATTTCTGCAGCCCGCCATAGGAGTTCCGTTCCATGAACAGAGGGGAGGGGAACTCCTGCACTGGGCTGGAGAAATGAAGCTTGCATCCTAAAGATCTGAGGTTCATTTCTCCAGCCCAGTGTAGGTGTTCCCTCCATGTATGGAGGGCAGCTGCCTGACCTCCTTTTGGCAGGCAGCTGTTTTGCTTTGTCCACTTAATGACCCCTGAAGTTGCTTAACTTTCTGAGCATCTACATCAGGGGTTCCCAACCATCTGGTCTGTGGACTGGCACCCGTCCGTGGCATGCCAGAAACTTACACTTAGGCAAGAAAAATCAAGAGTACACATAGATTGGGTGAAACCAGGCTTAATAGCAGTAACTGTGAGAGCCGATCTTGGAGTCTTAGTGGACAATCAATTAAATATGAGCCAACAGTATGCGCCGGCAGCCAAAAAAGCCAATGCAATCCTAAGTTGCATTAATAGAGGGATTTAATCAAGATCACATGAGGTACTAATACACTATAAAGCCTTAGTTAAGACTACACCTCTAATACTGCAATCCGTTCTGGTTTCCACACTATAAAAAAGATGTTGAGACTCTAGAAAAAGTGCAGAGAAGGGCAACAAAGATGATTAGGGGACTGGAGGCTAAAACATATGAAGAATGGTTACAGGAACTGGGCATGGCTAGTCTAGTGAAGAGAAGGACCAGCGGAGACATGATAGCAGTGTTCCAATATTTGAGGGGCTGTCACAGAGAGGAGGGGATCAACCTATTTTCCAAAGCACCTGAAGGCCAGACAAGGAATATGGATGGAAACTGATCAAGAAGAGATTCAACCTAGAAATAAGGAGAATTTTTCTGACAGTGAGAACAACCAACCAATGGAACAGTTTGCCTTCAGATGTTGTGGGAGCTTCATCACTGGATGTTTTCAAGAAGAGACTGGACTGCCATCTGTCACAAAAGGTGTAGGGACTCCTGCTTGGGTGGGGGGTTGGACTACTAGATGACCTACAAGATCCCTTCCAACTCTGTTATTCCAACTAAATTAATTGCATACTACAGTATGCGTTCATCTAGCTTAACTAACATTTTCCCTGTAATGGCTGACAACACTATGGTATATATTTTCCGCACTCCAGAAACAGTTTAGTTATGGAAAATTTTATTGTTTAGAAAAAGAACTAGTTATTTTGTAAGCATATTGCAACGAAACTGCAATGTTTCATTTTTCCTACCAGGGCTAATGGATTTGATGGAATAAAATACTGCCAGCTACATCTAAGAAAAGTTGGAAAGGAGCTAGAAGCAATAAGTAAACAGGCGTCCATGAGTCAGCTAACCCAGACATACTGGTTGTCCATTTAAAATGATTCATATGTAGTGCATAAAATGAGAGGAACAGTTAAGATGGTACAGCTTTCTAAAAGGAAAAAAATAATGGAAAATTGAGATCACCATTTGCAAGCTCCAATTTCTCCAATTAAAAAAAAATCCATTAGCGACAAAAGCTGAGATGTTTTTATCATTGTTTTATGTTTATGAATGTCCTTCCTTCCATGTTTGCTTTTATATGCCTATAGCCATGTCACCTAGTTTGCTCCTCCTACATAAACTGCACCTCTATTTGGTTTATTACTATGGTCAGGCCAACAAGCCAAAAACACTTATTGTACCTTTTCTAACTTCTGGAATACATAAGCCTGTATAACAGCCTACAATGTTAGATTTCAACAAAGTGCTCCCGTAACAGGCCCTTGTTCATAATAACTTCATCTCATGGGTCTCTGCATGGAAGCAAAGGACAACATGTGTGTGATATCATCACACAAGATTGCAACTTACGTAGTCTACTTGCATAAGATCATCAAAAAGTAACTTTTTCTTCAGTCAAAAAACAAATACCAAATTAACTTTAGGGTTTATATTATAACTTTCTTGTCTTTCTCACCTCCAATAAATGAAAACCTTTAACTTTAACCTTTAATTTTGCAATACAAACTCTTAAGGCAACATTTCAAACACATTCAGGGCTTTCTCTCCTCATATAGAGTCAACCTATCTTATTCAACTTCCTATTAGAAAATCATATTTCTATGATTTTGTTCAGACAGAGGTTGAATCCCTATCTCATGTTCTATTAAAGTATCTACTCTAACAGTGGTAAAATTTCTGATTTAACTTATAGAAAATAAGTGGTGTCTTCTTCACAATTTTGACTGTTAATTTTTAACATGTGTCTTTTAAATATTAAACATTGTTTAATGTTTGTTGGTCTTGGATTATTAATAATAGTATTAAATTACATTGCCTTGTGAAGAAACAGCTCTTCCAGCAAACTGGTAGGTGTATGCCAAGAATAAGTTGAAGGGTGTCACCCCTTGGTACGGCTGGACAAGAACCAATGACTCATTTGCTTTAGTAAAAAAGGTACTTTTCAAATGCTTCCACTACAGCATGTTTCCAAAGGCTACATAAGATAGGTGCCATAATAATGTACTTTACAGAGATTCCTTCATAAAGCAGAGGAAAAGTCTCAACTGTTTACTTATCTTTGAAAGGCCAAGTTTTTATATTGTGAGCTTTATCAGACAACAAAGAAAACAAAAGTATGCAAGAATAACCTGTTACACAATTCTGTCAAACACATCAGGATCAATTAACAAAGAAGCCATAGGCTACTTGTTTTACATATAAACCCCCTAGGCAGAAATTTTTATAATGTCTTAAAGGAAGCTATACAATAATAAAGCCTCATTGCTGTAGTGACTACACTCTCGTAACTGGTGGGAGGGGAGGGGAGTTTATTAATAAAAGCATAGTTTAATTAGTACAGTTCATTTCATACAAACAAATAGAATCCACAACAGTGCCATTAAAATCTAACCAACTTTGAAGAACCACAGTGAGCAAATATTAACCAACAACCTGGTGGTATATAGCAGCATCTCTGGTAACTTCTGGTATTGTATTTTTTTTCTCAGTAACTGAAATTCCCATCTACCCACTCATCCAATGTCTGTCCCATTCAATCCACCAACTTTTGTGTCTTTTGTTGTTAGCCATGTCTCTAGGCTACACGATCTAGATTCTAGATGAGACAAGACCTTTCTATCAAGGCCTCCTCCTGTTCAGTTAGGTCTACTCTCTGATTCCTCCCTTCAAAGCAGGCCCTGGAGCAATCATTCTACTAAGTCAGGCGTTGTGAATGAGTGGTATGCATAACACAGATAAGACTAAGAACTAGTCCAGGTAGGACTAGTACTCTTTAAGCACACACTCATAAATGTCCTTCTTCGGAAAATTAATCTTTTTGTTTCTATCTCAGTGGGAGTCTTGATTGATGGAACTGGAAACACAAGTAGAGTATTACTGTATTGTAATAGGAGATTATTGCTATATTCAGAGCTGATATTCAACATTTCCTCTCTCTACTGGTTCTTTCTTTTGCTAAGGTATCAGGTCTCTTAAACAGCAATCACATGGTGAAAAGCCTGATAGAAATCATGGTAAATACCGGTCAGTACTCTGTCAGAGAAGGCTGGCTGAAGGTCCCTCAGAATGCTCTAATTTACTTCTGGATTACTTTCAATTTTTTAAATAAACTGCAGAATGTGGGGTCTCCTACATTTAATGAGCATCAACTGGCAAGGTTACCGGGCAATCCTATGCACAATGTTTATTAATCAGGAAACGGCTATTGCTTTTTGCAATAGGGGATTAAACTTAATGCAGTTATTTGCAAGAAAGAAAAGACTACACCAGCTTCTCTCCTCCATGCCTACTTTCCCTATAAAATCCCTCTCCATCTTTCCAAGTCAAACAACAGTAACCTACTCACCCGCCCTAGCATTTCATAGCCTGCAAATGATACCAAAATACCAATTCAGCTTTTAGATCATGTGAAGGACTCAGGTTGGAATTAGGAAAGTTTGGGTACAAACAATGATTAGTGGCTGGCTGGGATATAGGCCCACAAATACGGAGCCGTTTTATGAACCTTTTAGTTTTAATACCATTTGCTAAACAGCTGCCAGGCAGTAATGCAGCAGGTAATTTTTCTTCTTCAAAACGAAAAGATTTGTAAGTGCCAGACCCACTTTTCTCG
Organism: Azemiops feae; assembly: GCA_023970755.1. Classification (NCBI taxonomy): domain Eukaryota; kingdom Metazoa; phylum Chordata; class Lepidosauria; order Squamata; family Viperidae; genus Azemiops; species Azemiops feae. Next base: position 585,652 of record JALGBA010003860.1, on the reverse strand, counting down.
CGACCTGTAGGATGCGGTTCCTGTCCCCTCCTTCCCCTGCATCAAGACAAGCGCGGGGAAGGAAAATTAGAAAAGCGGCTGCTTTACCTCTTGAAATAGCCGGTGAGCCTGCACTGCTGTTGGCCATCCAGCTGGAGAAACCCGTCGCTTATCACCGTGAAGCCGCCCCCAGGCCGCCGGTCGAGCGGACTCAGCACCGCCAGAGTGTCCCCTTGCAGTAGGAAGGAGTCTGGCTGTAGGGAGAGCAGCTGCCGCAGCGGTAGCACCGCCATCTCGCAGTTGCACGTCCGAAGGCTCTGCAGCTCTCCCGAAGAAACGGAGGTCAAGCTGGGCCTGACCAAGGTTGCCGGGACGGAACCGGATCCGCTCCAGACAGCCATGGCAATTCCGCGCAGAGAGCAGCAGAGAGAGAGAGAGAGAGAGAGAGAGATGCGGGAGGAGAACAGAGCTGGTGCGGCAGGACCGCAGGCGCTGCTAGAAATTGGCTGCCGGCCTCGGGGAAGAAATAAAAAAACACCATTAGAGCTCCGCCTCTGAACCGCCGGGGAGTAAGGGCGGAGGAGCAAACGGCTTTGACTGCTCGCCCTCAATTTGTCACCCTGCGCAGCCTCGCGGAAAACGCAGCTGCGGGGCAGAAAAGTCCGCCGGACTGGCGAGGGCGGGATGGCGAACGGCTGACCTTTAAACGTAGCCTTATTCTCCCTCAGCTCATAATTGCCCCTGCCTCTCGCACCCTTGGTGGGGTGGCTTTATAGCTTTACTGCGCGTTTAAGTGTATTCGCGAAGGAGACTTGTTCGTTCACACGTGCAAACCTCCCTCGCGTCCCTTTCCTTTCACTAACCGGAGGAGGCTGTTTAAGGATGATAGCCTAGGGGAGAAGAACTTGAGAACAGGGTATTTTAGGCAAAACGGGGAAACTGGCTCATGCTCAAATCTAATCACGTGTTAAACGGTTACAAGGAAAGTTTTCATGCTCTATGAGGTTGCGCTAAAGAATTATAAACCCACTTTGTAGATCCGGTTCTCTCCTCTTCTTAAAGGTGCATTTGGCAACCACCTGAAAGGTTTTTGCATTTAAGGGAATCTAGTTTCAGCCTGGAATTCCCCTTCAGGTAGAGAAATCCTGCATACCTGTATTGTTATGTACCACGGATCCTATCACGCGATTGCGGAATATGTAGCTGAGGGCAGAGCTACCGGTTGTTTTTTTTAAAAAATTAAATTTTCTTATGCAGTCAATTAAAGAGGGGCGGCACTGTTAACGGTAACCCATCATTATCCTCCAGTGCCTGCTGGCAGTATTGAGCAATGAAAAGCAAACCTTGTGCTGGCAAACGTGATTATTACAGGAAGGTAAACATAGAATTTTTGGAGAGAACATGAAAATTATTTGTTGGTGGCGTTTTGTTGGAGAAAAGCCCTGCTTGGCTGTCCTCTTTGAGGGAGATTTCAGAAATGTGAAAAAGAAATAGAAATTGATGATTCTCAATTTGATTTCTGATAGGGCCAAGTCTACTGTGTTGCTCTTGGTTGCACACTATTTTCTGTACCCCTTGTCAACCATTACATGGAATTGCAGGCATGCTGTGTAAACTTACTTTATTTAAAAACTTGGGTTTATATTTACTGAATAGATGGTTTTCCCGGTACGTGGCTTTTTTATTTGCAATGCACACCCAGTTTAATAAAAAACAACAACAACCCTTTCTTTGCATAACATTGGTTACTGTACTGTCTGATGGAATTATTTCCTTTTTGGTTTTGTGCTTCTTTTAAGCTCACTGGAATTTTTTTACCCATTAGCAGCTGGGTTCTATAACCAGGCATTATTTGACCCATGAGAATAATTTTGCTCAGATTGGTTGATGCTGTTCCAAAAGTCAGGCACAAACTCCACCCATGAAATGATGGATGTGCATGATGAACTTTAAGAAGTAGCCTGCAAACCTCAAAGACTGGGCAACATCATGCAATGGATAACCAAATTTCCATCTTTGTGGCCCCTTCTGGCAATCTGCTGAATGCAGAGGGAAAGTGAGAAAATGGAGTGTCAGAAAGAAAAGATTGATTGGTGGAAAAGGATAAATCTATCTGTGGAGTCCTTCCATTCCCCCCCCCCCCTATCATTCAGAACTGATGAAACTTCTTGGATGAGAAGCGAAATGTTTTCTTTTTTTTTCCTCAAGGAAAAGAACAGTCCAGTTGCTTTTTGAAGAAAAAAAGCACCTTTGAGATAAATCAGCAACTTGACTTCCATCCTTTGCCAGTACCAGGGTCCTTGGGGAAACTATTCCTGATAGTAGGTGGTCTTTAAGAGAAATAAGTGTTCCTTGCCCTCCCTGTCCCCCATAAACAAGTTGTTGATATGTTTTACAGATCTACATCTGAATAAGACAAACTGTCACAAGCTTCAGTCTTGTGCCTACTTAGTTGGCATCAAGGAAAAACTTGGTATTTAAAGTGAAGTGCTTTAAACTATGCTGAAATTATTCTTCATTGAGGATTATTAATTACTGCTTAAATCTATAAGGTATGATTGTTACTTTATTAACTTTTTAAAACATTTTAAATAGTATGTTTGTGACTGTCCAATGCAATGGTATTGGAAATTAGCTGATTTTCCACATATTCTCATTCAGAGGCTACATACCACAGTATGCTCAACACTACAGGTAATCCTCGACTTACAACCATTCATTTAGTGACTGTTTGAAGTTGCAACAGCACTGAAAAAAGCGACTTATGATTAGTTTTCACACATACACATTTATTACAGCATCACAGTCACACGATCAAAATTCGGATGCTTGGCAACTGAGGTATTTATGACTGTTGCAGTAAGTCAATGAGAAAACCTTATTCACTTAACAACTGTGTTACTAATTTAACAACTGTACTGATTCACTTAACTAAGAAGTGAAGAAATGTAAAATGAGGTCAATAACTGTCTTGCTTAGCAATGGAAATATTGGGTTCAGTTGTGGTCATAAATAGAGGACTATCTGTACAAGTGCTTTTGATGCTGAGATTTGACTCTGAAATGGAAGTTATAAAGCAGCATCAGCTTACACAAGTTCTTAGGAAAGAGTATTGTCATGGTATCCAGGGAATGTTAAATGGAAAGTGATAACTTCATTCAGTTGGGAGAATAAAATCCCAGTGTACCCAGAGCATACAGTGATGAACACTGCAATGCTAGCCCTTTTCATTCATTGCTGATGCATCAAGACTTCTTTAGATTTATAGGTTGCTGGAGAGGAGAATTTAGAGTAGGAGTTCTTGGATAGGTGTATATAAACAAGAAGATCAAGAAAGATGTAAGTCAACTATGCATATTTAGGGTCATTTTCTTCAGAATGCATGACTTCCATTTGATGTATGGAAGTCAAGAAAGGGATGGATGCCATGAGTAAAGCCATGAGCTATTCATTGTTTTCTTTAGGATTAGGGGATCTGAATGGAATGCATGGATCACTCTCATTGCAAGACTAAAGGATTCCAATGGCATGTGGTTTGCATTACTAAACATCTCAGTGTCCTATGTCTGAAATGCACAGTAGAGTCACCCTTGGCTTTTCATATTAACTTGCACACAGCAATGGCCAATAGAGCAACTGTAGGGAACCTCCATATGCATTAATTTACAACTGCCATAGTATCATGCCGTGTTACATAGGAGCTGGTGCAAACCTTGAGGCAGTACTAAAAGGAAAGAAATGGGATGTGTTGAATAATGCTTATCAAAATGAAGCCTTTCCACAAGTTCTAGAAATAATCATGCAACTAGTTTCTGTAGATGGGGTGGCCATTCCAGAGAAAGATATTGTATTAAGAAAAAAAGAAAAATTAGGAAAAATTATATCATTAAAAATGATATAATTATTAATCTTATGGTAAGAGTTGGATGCATTTTATCTGTACAAAAGAAAGTTTGAAACTCTTCTTTTTCTTTTTTTTACTTTTTCTTATTGCACTAATTTTGCTTTCTGACTGATTTTCTTTCTCTTCAACTTTGTCTCTACTTGTGTATTTTTATTCTTGTATTTGAAATTTAGTAAAATTGTGTTTTAAAAAAAAGAAAAACAAGGTCATATGATATATCACATTCAGTGTTTTCCCAAGATATCCCTTTATTGTTAAAGTTGCCATTTCTAGAAAAGAAAGTTCTTTCAGTAACAAACAGTGTGGAATCTGCTTATGTAGTCCATAAGAGTCATGCAATCACTAGTATAAATAAACTTTGTATTTATCTAGATTTATAAGATTTCATCAGATAATCTGCAGTTCTCATACCTATGGATAATCATATTTAGTAATTTACTCATTTCTTCACTTATTAAAAAAAATATCGACTTTTCTTTACAAATTCATTCCTATCCCATTCAAAAATATGCACACCTCACCCACGTCATTAGATTCATAATAAGTATAATCAAGATACATAAGAACAGTGCCACAGTATAGTAGTCTGATGTTGCCTTTGTTATCTATGCCTCTTCAACCCTTGGCATCATTTTTGAGTTGGAAAATTAACTAAGCATTACTGATACCAATCAGCAATGTGCATCATTTATTAAAAAGTTCCATTCAGTTGCTTCCAGGTCAGCATTAGCCACTATCATTAATATTTATACCTTTGCCTTCCCATATATCATTTTATATTTCAACTTCCTAGTGTGTACTCAAGACGGTGAATTTCTAAAGAACTGTTCAATAACTAGTTAGTCCTGTTCACCCTATGAGAAAATCTTTGTTCTTTCTTTTCTTAATCTATTTCTTTAATGAGAAAACAATGTCATTATAATGAGACATGCAGTCTACATCTGAGTTGAGTGAAAACATGTGAAAAAGATACTTCATTGCACAAAACATTCCAGACATTTGACTGCATTGCGTTAAAGTGGGTTTTTCTTCCCTAGAATGCCACAGCTGCCTTTTGCAACTTCTGTGCAATCCTGGGAAAAGATGGGTTTAATTTAAATTGCAGAGAGGTGCTAATTTTTCACCTTTGGACCCCAAAGCACTTTTCATCCCAGTAGAGCAGACATGTCAAACTTGCGACGTCATGTGACGTCGTGCGACCTATCGGAGCTTTTTCCCCTTGCTGGCAATGGGGTGGGCGCAGTTTCCTCGTGACGCATCCGGCCCACAGGTCGGCAGTTTGACACCCCTGCAGTAGAGTCTTGGAAGGAGATTCAGATTCAGTTCCCTTATTAGCCACAATGCTGTAGTCTGATTTAAAGATTATTAAAGGTTTCTTTTGAGAATAAAAGGGAGAACCATATGTGCTGCCTTACTTCTTAGATGAAGGGAGGAATAAAAATAGAATAAACATAAATCAACTTTCGCAAGAAATTTGATTTGTCAACATGAGTGCTTATTACAGAGCTAGTAGATTTGCTTTAAACAATCTCTATAAATTCTATTGCAAAATTATATGCAGGAAAAACAGGAAATGTTTTTGGGTGATCTCAGCTAAATTTCAGTCATAATAGATTGGGAAATGAAATGAATGTTTATTTAAATTGTAATAAAGCATTTGGGGCTTTTTAAAAAGAAACATATGCCTCAGTTTTTATTTAACTTATGATTTTACAATTGAATTGTTCTCCTTTTGATTGTGTTCTATTGATGGATGAAACATATTCAAATATGAATACATTCTGCAAATCAAGTGTGTGTATGTATGTGATGGGATAGAGTATGACATGAAGACAATTAAATTTTTTCATTTGAGATAAAGTATTTCAGAGCTACAGTTTGTAATTACCCATAAAATCTTAGATCAGTGTTTTTTTTAATAATATACATATATGCTTTTAAAATACAATTGTACTATTTTAATTAGGAAAGCAGTATAAAGCACTGAACTAAAACTTCTGAATGGTGTAGTTCAGCTGGAATTGGTATGTGCTACAGTACTACATTTTAGTATGGAGAAGAGAAGAGTTGGATAGAGGATGGTGCTGTAAAGGGATAATGATATACCATTGTTTTTTTCTTCCATTCCATTGTATCTGATTCTCAGAGACTGCCTGGATAAGTTCCTGCAGTTTTCTTGGCAAGATTTTTCAGAAGTAGTTTACCATTGCTTCTTTCTTAGGGCTGGGAGAAAGTGATTGGCCCTCTCAGCTGGCTTTATGCCTAAAGTGGGACTAGAATTTCTGCTCTTCAAGTTTCTAATCTAGTGCCTTAACCACCATATCAAACTGGCTTCTAAGCATCATTAAATGCATCTGTCTTGTTTATCTATAAACCAGCATTGTTACAAGCAAACCATAATTGTGGTCACTTATGAGAATGAGCCATGATGCTTTTAAACTCTTGTTTGGTTGAAGTTGGCTAAGTTGTCTCCTCAAATATAGTTGCTATAGTTGGACTGCAAAACTTTGAATGAAAAGAGGATAAAATCATACAAGTAGAATAAAGAAAATCAGAAACTGTAAAGCTGATCTCAGAAAAGGAAAAAGAAAAAAAAAGGTTAGCAAAGGATGCTAAGACTAATCAAAGGGGCATCAGATATGTTCAAAATAAAAGGGAAAAAATCCATATGCCAGATGCTTAATGAAAATCGCAAGATGTTAATACAATGCTTTTCAGCCTCAGCCACATTAAGATGTATGGTCTTCAACTCTCGGAAATCTGCACGTATTAAAATGGCTGCGGTTGAGAAACATTGTACCAATGAATTACATAGAAAATACAATAATCTATTTGGGGGACTTTCAAAAGATTGTTCTTTGAAGGTTCTGTTTGAAAGTGCATCTAATTCTAAATATTTATATCCATTGACTTATAGTTTATTTAAAAAAAAACCAAAAGTAGGATCTAATTCTGTTTTTCCCAATTATAATCAGATATATTGAATTGCATTTTGAGACAGGATTACTTATTCGCCAAGTCATATGTAGTATAAGCATGTTTTTAAAGCAACAACTGGCAGGCTTCACATTACATTCTAAGACTTAGTTTAAAAACCAGAACAGCTTTTCCTAACACAATGTGGTCAAACAAATCACTTTATGGTCTAGTGTGCAGTGTGTTTGAAACCAGCCGTGTCATTTCTTTAGCGCACATCTAGTATACAATATGTTATACTTGAGCATATTCAAATCATTTCATGCATTTTCTCTTTTTTGGCAATGCATGAGGGGCAGCTCCCCATTTTGCTTCTCTGTCCCTAATCGTTTTCTAAATTGGAAGTGCAAATGATCAGTTTGACATTTTACTGAGAGTCTAAACCAGCTAAGCTGGTGAATTGTAAATGCAGCATCAAACCAAACAATATTCTCCTTATTCTATACGCTTTTTCTATAATTCAACATAACGTATGGCATACTTCAACCTATTTGATTCCATCTGCTCTTCTGCTTTAGTTTGTCAATTTCATGAAAGAGTTTCAGAACATTTTTTATGGAAAAGAGTTTAAGACAACAATAAAGGCAGTTTCCACTGCAGAAATTCTTCGGAAGGGTGAGTCTGTTGGGAGTGCATGTTGGTTTAACCTATTTGGGGATCTTTTATTAAAGGGAGACATACCAAGCAAATCCTTGCTTGTGGCTTTTGACCAAAGTGGAGTCAGAGGATATCTTGGCATAGGAAGTTAATTTATCTGCAACTGAATAGTTAACCACAGGGATTGAGAAACTGCTCATAAGTTCTCTAAGTCAGCATTGTCAAAGCAGGAGGTGAGGCTAGTTGGATAAGAAGAATAGCTTGATTTTACTCAATCCCTTCTCCACTGCACAGGAATTAGTCATCAGGGTAACTTATTTTTTTCCTTCAAGAATGACTCACAGACTTGCAACATCACAAAGAAAATACTGTAGAAAAAAAGCTCTTTTATGTTTTAGAACGTCTTGTTTATTATTCTGCTGCCTCTTGTTTCTGTTATTTTCTTTTTCTACAGCCCTGAATATTCTGCAGCATAGAACCTGAAGTACCGAAGATAAGATCTAGTTCAGTGTTTCTCAATCTCAGCAACTTTAAAATTGGTTGGCTGGGGAATTCTGGGACTTGAAGTCCCTACAACTTAAAGCAGTTAAGATAGATTCTTCCTGCTAATAAAAGGAAATTCTCTATGGCAGCATTTTTAAAAGTTGGCAGTCCAATTCTTGCTTAAAATTTTCTGCAAAAGAAATGTCCAGCAAGGCAGCAAAGACTAAACTGCCCTTTAACATCTTATACTCAAGAAACACCCATAGATACCTGAGTGCTCAACTTGCAGCCAGATCACTGCTACTACTTCCCTCTTTCAAGATAATGCAACCCACGATGGGGAAACCCATAATTAAGTCGACCATCTTAAGGTGTGCTGCTGTGTGTGAAAAAGAAATTCCACATTTAGTCTGAGCAGAGCTCCTTTAGCAAAGCCGCTTTGAGTGCTCGCCCTCCTCTTTACCTTACTGGACAGGTAAAGGCTGTGTTCAGGCATGACTTTCCACTTGTATGGGAGGAGGAATACATTCTCTCCAAGCAACAGTATGGAAATGAATCTGGTCCTGGGGCTGGTTGTAGTCTTTCACCCTTTGATGAGCGGGATTGCAGGGTGGATCTATTTAGAAGAGAGCCATTAGATATCTTCCTTGCAGGAAGCAGCAGCAAAGAAATACTTTATGGACATTTCCAAGTTGCCACTTTGTGATGTCCCCAGGGTTGATGCCGGGCATAGCATTAGCTACCCTAGCAACTGATCTAATTAACTAGCAATTTAATTGCTGTGCAAACAAAATGGCTGTAAATGCAGATTTGCAACAGGGAGACTGGAGTTTGGGAGAGGATGGTTCTCTCTGGTCAAGAACTCCACCACCCGCTTTTGGTATTAGACCAATTTAGGCTGGAAACAATCCAAAGAAGTGTCAAGGAGCTCTGCTACTGGTATTTATTAGATAAAAGTTAAGATTATGTCTCCCTATTTTCAGATAAGGCAGCTTTATGTAGGCAATCCAGGGCAGCAAAACTTTGTTTTATTCCACAGTGCTCTGGCTGGATACCAATTTAGGACTAAATTGGGACCCACCATTCAGAAGTTTCTCTGTTGTGTCACATCCAGAGACCAATCATGATGTCAGGGTGCTGTTCTTATCTGCAGATGAGCTCTAGAATCTGCATTAAGATAATAAAGCACTTGTTATGTTCAGTTAATAACAATAGGAAGTACTACAGTATAGAGAACCCACAAGAACAATGCATGAAAAAGTGGATGACGTCAGCTGTCTTAATTTAAGCAGTATGACTGTTATCTCAAGGAATGCTGCCATATTAACATTATGTAAGTTTTGCTTCATCTTCAAACAAGTCATTTCTAGAGCAGGCTAAAAAACAGCTGTGTTTTGCAGAGTTGAGCCAAAATGTTTTGCTACAGAAAGGAATGGGAGACGGTTAGATTGGCAAGTGGTTCCTACTTCAACTCTGAAAAACAGAAGAAAAGAAGGGGTGCACCTACTGGTAGGAGATGATAGAATAGCAAGAGATAACAAGAAGAGGGCAGGCAACTGCTTATCTTTTCCCAAAAGGGGAGCTCTGTTCCAGTGTCTCTAAACAGAACAGCTGCCACAAGGCACATAATTTAAGAAGTAATTAATTACCAGATTTGTAACAAATATAAATCTGCAGAATTAGATCGATTACATCTAAGAGTCTTGAAGGAGATTGTGGAGGTCATGCAAGGCCCCTTTCTAAGATCTTTGAGATATAATAGAAGACCAGAGAATTGGGAAAGGGAAAATGTTGTTTGTGTGTTCAAAAAAATAAAGAGGACCCAAATATCTACAGAGATCTATTGGCTTGATTCAATGCTGACAAAACAAAGCTATCAATTTTTGATCATTCAGAAAAGATTAAATGGTTTGGCAGAAATCAGGAACTTTAAAAAAAACTTTTACCTGACATAGATACTATTGAGTTTGAAAGCATAGAAGACAACAAAATTGAGACAACAAAAAGAGAAATCAAGAAAAGGATCTGTGTTCTGTGGGAGTTTTCTATATAAGGCTAGTCGGGAATGGTGATTTGGCAATGAGGAAGTTCATATGAGTAGGATACATTAATGCTTAGCCAAATAATAGGCCTTGCTTTTCCAGTTTTTGGCTCTGACTTAGCCAAGTTTAAGATAACATTAAATACAATGGAGTACAAAAGAGTAGTACAAAAGAGTAAAAGTTAGTGTAACCTGTTTAGCACACAAATCTTAGTTGACCTTAGGAACAACTCTTATTAAAAGATTCTTTGCTTCCTGTCTAGAACTACTTTTGTGTGAATGGTGATGTCATGATATAAAATTGCTAATCTTTTTACGTATTGTACACTATTGTAGTCTAAAAATAGTTCTAATAATCTAGTTATCTTAGATTATTTGCCACAGTTTCTTTATCAGCATATGAATCAAATATATGGGAAATAAGTGAGAAGGTCACAGGCAGTTCTGAAAACAGCTATTATAGTTTGCATAATAATATGTGAGCAAATGTAGTAAATAAGATCACAAAATGTCAAAGTGCAAAACATTCCAGATGAAAAGAAAAATGCTTTTCTGTTTGCAAGAATGAAAGGCCAGTTTAATAGATGAATGGCTACAAGTTTATTTCTCTTTTGTGGAATATTCTTGGCTCTTTAGATTTCTTTAAGAAATTACAAACCTAAAGATCATGCATTTCTGAAAACAAAAACTGGAAAGGAGACATGGAAAAGCATGAATGTTTTTATTTGGGTAAAACCCAAAATTGATTATAAGTGATCAGGTCACCCAACCTATAGAATTGGGGATCCCTGCTGAATTCAAAAAGCAGTGCAAGATGAAATACTCTTAGGGATGCACATGAAGTTATTTAGAAATAAACAATTTATCTATTTTGCTGGATCAAACCAACCATCCTATCCTATGCTATTTCTACCAATATCCTAATGGCAGGGCATGAAGTCGACAATCTGTCTTCCCAGTTCTTAATAGCTCTCCATACCTGATATTTAGCAATACACCTTCCAAAAATAATACTTTTAGCTGATACTCTAATGACCAGCTTTCTTATAATGTAGCTAGCATGCTACATTCAGTGCTCAACACATCAGGGCCAGCCTTAACATTAGATAGAATGAGGTAACTAAGAGACGTATGGAATAAGAAACCAAGACAGCTGCCATGATGTTACTATGCTTGACCCTGGTAGTGAGCAGATGTGAGTTGTTTATGAGAAAAGTGGTTGAGAAGGTCAGGGGTGTCATAATAGGGAAGGATATGAATAAAAGTGATAAGGAGAAACCCAAGGGATGGTTAAGAAAGACCTGAATGTGCTATAATGTATGCAGCCAGGGTTTGTTAAGATTGTTAAAGTATGAAGTCAGCAATGTGCTAACTTTGGAATGGTTACTTTTCTTCACCATACTACATCTATGCATCTTTTGGCCTTTTTGGAATACTGTCTTCTTTGTGCTAAGAAAATACATTTTACTGGAATTCCCCCTTTTGGTCTGGTTCTTTGACTTTTCAGACCAAACAGACCCAAATGGCAGATCCAGGGTAGAAGCAAGGGATCTTGAAATCTATTTCAATCTGGATCTGTCCTTAATCTGACCACTCAGCAGCAGATGCAAATCCTTTGCCAGAAACCAGCAAAAAAAAAAGAAGAGAAATCATGGTCACATCACTGGGGAATGCCACAACTGGTTGTAAAGGTGTCCAGTTGCCAGGTGTCCAACATACAGTCATGTGATCATAGAGGAGGCACCACAATCTTTTACAATGACCAGGAGGTGTTAAATGAATCTGGCTTCCCATTGACTTTGCTTGTCAGAAGATCGCAAACGGTGATCGCATGATTCCAGAACACTGCAACCATCATAAATACAAACCAGTTGCCAAGTATTCAAATTTTGGTCACGTGATCATGGGGATGCTGCAACAATAGTAAGTGTGAAAAACAAGTCATTTTTTCACTGCCGGTGTGACTTTGTATGGTCACTGAATGGTTATAAGCTGAGAATTATCTATATTAGTAGCAGTCTATTTTTATGTATTTATTAAATTGGTTTGCCATCTATCTTGCCACAAGGCGTCTCTGGACGTCTTACAACATTAAATACAGCATTTGTATTTGGTATGCATTTATATCTAAAGACAAGACCTATCTTTCTCCACAACAGCAGTTGTTTGCACTAAGTTGCTGACGTACAGAAGGACTGTCCCAAAGTCACCCATTCAGATTTTGTGGCTGTGGGTAGACTTCTGTACAGTCTCGGTCTCTTGGGTCCTGGTGTAACACTTCGGTTACTAAACCACCACAAGGATTAGAATCAATCTATTGATGCTTCCTGGTTTCAGATGGAAGCTTAAGATACATTTTGTTCCTTCCTTTAGGCTTAGTAATTGCACAATATCAATCTAGAACTAATACAACCTGGCATTCACATTAAATCTTTCTGCATTTTGTAGCTGCATGGTATTCTGTGTGAAGAATTTTACCCTCTTGTACTGTTTACTGTGGTTTGCTTCTTGTTGCCCTTGTGTATCATTTGAAAATAAATCAGCCAGCCTGGATGTTTTACATTTTAAAAGGAGAGAAATTTTGTTAGTACTACCATCTGCTGGTTAAAGCTGCTGCTGGCAACTAAATGAAAATGCAGAAGAAGGAAAGTTATTTTAGAGATTTTATGAAAATGTACTTTGCTGTCTGCATTTGTGACAGAAATTAGCAAACGAAATAGAATTGGAGGGAAAAAATATAAGGGATGCATAACTGGATCACACTAAATTCTATCTCATCATTGGCTGACCATGTCTGAGCTCAGAAGCAAAACAGGGTTGAGCTTAGTTTATTCTTGGTTCAAATCAAGTCCAAATCAAGACTGCACCAACTTATTCCAAGGCTTAAAACTAGGCTGGGAAATTTTAAAAAATATCCATGGGACACTGATGGAACTACGTCTTTGGTACTTATATAAAGCCGTGCACAGATATTCCAGTAGACTTACCTGGGGTTGAGCTCAACTTGAAAGAACATTATTTGTTTAATGTCCATTTGATCCAGCTTTGTTGAGAGGACTGACAGAAGGATATGGGCAGCATATAAGCAACAAATATACAAACTCCATCAAATCACATATTGCCTACTTGTGTAGAGCAATCAATGACTGAATACTTCCTCAAGAAGCTAAATTTAAGGAATGCCTTATTTTTCATTGGAACTCAGAAGCTAGCACAGCCCTAGTTGACGTTTCTATATATCCATGTTTATACAATACCATTAATAGGCCAGCTCAAGATTACAAAATTGAGTGCAAACTGTTAAATAACATTTCATTGGCTTTGATGGCTAAAAGAAGAAATCCCAGTGGGAGGGAAGACTCAAATTATCAGCGATAACTCTTTTTACATAATTTTTATTTAAAAAAATTAATAATATATATTAGTTTTAACATAAAAACTAATACAAATTAATATAAAATAAAAAATAAATCAAAAAGGAAGCTAAAGGTGCAAAAAGGGGAAAAAGTAAAAGAAAAATAGAAAAGAAAGAAAAAAAGATGCTAAGACATAGTTTCTGATCTTCTTTACAACCATTACAAATACAAGAATAATTTTACCTCTTTCTCTGTAGTTACAAGATAACTCTTCTTTCTGTAATTTATCCTGTCTATATAAACATCAAAACTGTAAATCCTAAATTCATTATTTTCTGTTTTATGCAAAAAGTCCATAAGGGTTTTCTAGTCAGCAATAAACATGTTATCTTTTCTCTGATCAAAGAAGTCAAATTCGCCATTTCAGCATCAATGACACTCTCAACTGGAATGTGGAACCCTACCTTTAAAAAAAAAACTTAGACATCTTTTGGCATATGAACAACAAACCCACAATGCCTAGTTTATATAATAATCCAGGATATAATGTGATTGGGATGAATTTTGTTGTACTTCTCTTGCATGCTCAAAAAAAATTGTCATCTTTAGTACATACAATGGATCAAACTATAGGTGAGCAGGATGTATAGATCTAATAGAAAAATGGGGGAGGAAAGACAAATATTTTTATAATTGATGACCATGTAAAAGAATGCTGATCACTAAGTATTGATTCTGTGTGAATATAGCAAATTCCTTTTTGAAGTTGAAAACAATCAAACTGTAAAAAAAAACTACTACTAGATCTGTTGCTGCTTATTTCCCTATAGTGGCAAAATGTGACTCCTGCTATTGAAATATTTGGGGGTTTTCTCCTATGAAATAGAGCGAGATGAGATTCATTTTGTAAGTTAACAAATTTGAATGTGGCATAATTGCAGATGAACACTCAGGTTAAATTCCTGTCTGGGAATTATTATGTCAAAGATGTCCTCTAGATGGCACTTTCTAACTCTGGTAAAATAATTACTTTTGGGGTCTGAGTTATTAACAGTCTTTTAAAAGGCAGTATCTGCAAAGGTTTCTTTAGGTAGTAGAAGAAACAAACTAAAGATTCAGGCCTGAGCACACGTGTCCAGGACATTTTGGGCTTTTCAAACCAAAAATAATAGAAGTTTAAGTAGAATGTATCTTGCAAATCAGGTGTGTCCAATCTTGGCAACTTTAAGGCCTATGGACTTCAACTACCAAAATTCCCAGCCAACTGAAGTCCACAAGTCTGAAAGTTGCCTAGGTTGGACACCCTTGCTGTAGCTAAAGAAAGATAGCACAACCATTTCCACACTGCAAGGAAGCCAATGTGATTTATGGACCCACTCAGAGAAGCTTTTAGATGCAAGGAATTTTCTGTCATAGAACAGAAAGCTTATGGAAAGAAAGAAGGAGAAGACTCACACCTTGTCAAGAGCAATCAGGGCAGACAATGAAGAAAGAAAGATAAGAATCTGAGGAGCACATTGCTGAAATTCACCACCACTATGTGCACACCTACACATAATGTATCTTCACATTATTAACTGTAAAGTGCTTGGATTATTAGAATTGAGAGAGGTGCTAAGGAATATAACATGATTGCAAAAAAGTTGAATTAACATTTGCATCTTACTGGGAAAATGGCAGGCAAATCCTATACCTGAACTGACGTTTACAAGAAGGGAATCTGAAGAGTTGACACAAATGAGAAGGATGTTACAGGATGATAAATATTTAAAAAATTCAAATATAAAGCTGCTGGCTTTCCAACAAAAACAGTAAATGCTTGAGGACAGAAAAGTGGCCAATCAGAAAAGTGTAGGGTTGGGAGGGAGCTTAGGTGCCATTTTGCTCACTCTTCCCTCAGTGAAGGATTGACCAGAGCAGTATTTCTTAATCTTGGCAACTTTAAATATGTGGACTCCAACTCCCAGAATTCCCCAGCCAGCTCTTCAGAGCTGCCCAGTTGCCAAGGTTGAGAAATACTGGATCAGAGCATCAACAGCATCACTATGAATCTGTTTTGAAGACCTCCTGTGAAGAAGAACTAACTACTTCATGTTGCAGCCTTTTCCTCTGGCTGATAACTCATCTAGTCAGGTAGTTCCTTCCCTTTATTTTGGTTTTGGCCCCATCCCTGGGGCAATAGATGATCACTCTTATCTTCCTTCTGACAACTAAAGAGTTAGTTGAAGATTGTTCCCATAGCTACCCACAACTTTAAGCTGTGTGGATTTCAACTCCCAGAATTTCCCAGCTGGCTTGCTCGCTGGAGAATTCTGGGAGTTGAAGTCCATACAACTTAAAGTTGACGACGTTGCAAAATATTGACTTAGAGGATCAGGAGATGGGGGATCATATTTGGTTTCCAAGTAGCATATCAGGGATTGCGCTTCAAAACCAGGAGACCTGGGCAAAGAAGCGGGTAAGGCAAACTTAAAAGCCAAATTTGATTTAATTTAATTTACACCTAATTAAAATTGACCCAAACTATCGGTTAATATAATACCTCCCTTTTCCAGATTGTGTCTGCTAGTTGCACACGATAAATCTTGTTGGGAGAAATTGATATGATTGTAAGTACAGTTGGGTTAAAGTTTGAATTGCTAAAGATACTGTACTTAAAATATTTCTTAAAACAGCAACTAAATAGATGTACTGAAAGAAAGAAGTTCAGTTTTCCTTGGATTAATCCAGATTATAATGAATCCTGAAATGTATTTGAGATTTTGGCTTTATTGTGGTGCTACATAATCTTCACACTAATAGAGGCCTTCAGATCTCCACAGTGACCTTTAAAGGTCATCTGACATGACGCAGAATTAATTGTGTTATAGCCATTGATGTATTGTGCTGATGTTTGTGCATCTCCCAGCACAGGGGATGTCATAACTTGCTTTGCTTATTCATCTCAATGTCTCATTAGCACAATTACATTCTTTTTTATCTGCAGTTCCAAAGTATTCTTTCTTGTCTTGCTCTTAGGATGAAATGAAATCTGTCTGCAGCCGTGACTCTTCCTAGGGAAGGCAGCAACTATCTTTCACTTAAATAAAAGGTCATGAAGAGAAACTGTTCAACAGAAGACTGCATTCACTCTCCTGCAAAATGGTATCACTTTCTCATTGCAACCTCTTACTTGCTCACCAGTTCTTATAAGTTATTATTGTGGGAAGTCAGCCCCTCAGAAAAGGAAATATTAAAAGGGCAGGAAAAATATACTTCTTCAGGATCTTGAAGAGGCAGGAAAGCATGCCCAGTTTTCTTAATAGCCCCAAGTCTGCCTCCCCCAAGCAGAAACCAGCTCTATAGAAATGCAGATGCAGACCATTCAGGAAAGTTGGAGCTAGAAGATTAGACCTAAAATCTGCATACCTCACCCAAACTCTAAGAGTCATTAGCCCAGCCCCAGGGAAGCAGGATATGACCTTTGGGACATAATAGGATTAAACCACAGATACCAAGGCCCAGAAAAGCACACTCAGACTCAGTTCAAAGTTCATGCAACAGGAACATGAAACAACTCAAAACAAAAGGCTTCAGAGCATATAAAAACCCACTCCCTACATGTGTTCCCTCTCTTTTTTTTCTGCCAGAGCCATCTTTCTGTCTGGCTCTCCTCTCCAATAAACTACAACCTTCTTCCCAAAGCAGTTGCCATGTTTATTCCCAGCTTGGATGAACCACGATGAAGACCTTTCTTCCAACAATTTGGCACCCCAGATGGGACTCCAAGCTAACCTCTCCAATGGACTGAGACTGGTAAACCCCATCTTGCCGGCAGCAGACCCCTTGTGTCTGTGGATGGGTTTCCCAGGCGCTGCCCATGTGGAGCCAGGGTAGTAAAGGGAGTTTTGAGTTTGAGCTCAAGGGCTGCTTTGGAAAGAAGGTGAAGGTGAGTACCTCTAAATTTTAACTTTAAAGCCCAAGGGAACAAAGGAAATGTGTGTATGACTGTGTGTGTGAGTGAGAAGACCCTTTTTTCCCCCAATCACAGTTGGATTTTGCTCCCTCTGGTCTTTCCTAACCGCAGAAAGGATCTGTTCAAGTGGCAGACCCTGGAAAGCATGGGGGTTTGGCCAGAGCGCAGGACCTTTTGTTAGGGAAAAGGGAGAGGCTGTGTGAAAATGGAATGGAATGAGTGAATGAGAGAATTGGATTTGGGCAACCAGCTGGTAAGGCCCTGGAAGCAAAGCCTAGTTCAGAAGGTGCTGGTACTCACTGCGTAGGGGGCAGCAGGTCCTTCCAGATCCACAAGGGGTCTGAAAACCGGTGGCAGAAAGGAGGTGTCAGTACTCACTGCTTTTCAAAAAGGCGGCAGGTCCTCCCGGACTCGCAAGGAGTCTGAAAACCGTGACAGATAGTTCCCAGGAAAGGAGGTAAGGGTACTTCCGTCAGGGAACCGAAGTCCTCCCTGGATGCTTTTTCGTCCGAAAAACCGCAGTTTTTTTTCCTTTTGTACCTGACTGAGCCAAAGTGAGCCCCACATCTGAGAGGGAACATGGGAAGCGGCAGTTCAAAGGTGACAAATAGGGCTCCCCTAGGAGATTTGCTCAAAACGAAGAGCAAGAGAAATATGTAAAAAAAAAAAAAAGGGCTTTGCTCAGGGCTTTGCTGGGAAACCAATTTGGCTAAATAAAGGTACTTAAAGGGAAAATAAGATAGTGATTCTCTCTCTTTCTCTCTCTCTCTCTCTGCAACCATGTGGTATGTTTAAGATTTGTGCCTTCCCTAATTTGAGTTATCTGAGATTTATGGTGGGAATGACTAGGATGTATAAAAATAAGACTTCTGTTTCCTTTTCTGTTTTCCTTGTCTTTATGTATATATGTTTGTCAAAGTCTTTGTGTGTGAGGTAAATGTGAGTGTTAACTGTTTCAAATCCAAAGAGAAAAGAATTTTAAAATTCTGCTTAAAATAAGCCACCAAAAAAAGGAAATACCCTCACTCTGTTTGTCTGGCCAACAAACAGAGTGAAGAAAAGTGTGTTTGTTTGTTTGTTTTTTTCTTTTCCCCTTTCTCTCTCTGTACTCTTAAGAACAGCCCAAAGTTACCAGGAGGGATTGTTTTAAGTTCATCTGCTGGAAAAGTTTTACTGTATGTGTTTTATCTATGTATACATTTCCTGAAAAATGTGTGTCTAGCTACAAGAGCCTCTTGAAGCTCAAGTATGCTTGTGTGGGGACATAATTTTCTAGTTACTTTTCTTATCCTGTCACTAATTGGTGAAACTACTACGAAGCTAATCCTGGAACATATAAGCATTTTTCAATCTCTAAAACAATGTGGTCTATTTTAGAATAAATGTTAAAGGTAGATTCTCCTGCCCCTGGAAAATTGCACACCTTAAAATATTAGGCTTTTAAAATTATTTGGAGTTTTCAGCATTCTCAAGCTGCTTAGCATTTTTTCTTCTTTTTCTTTTTTTCAAGTTGCAAGCCCTTGTCTTTAACATGTTGCAAATGTTCAAGTTCAGAAGTGAGACCTTTCATTTTGTTGTTCTCTTACCAGAATCCAGCCTTTTTTTTGTCATCTGAGATGTCCTCATTTTGTCTACCTATCTGTTTCTTCAACAACTGCAGTATTAATGCCTTTTCAAACTCTGCCTGCAAACTACCCCCCCTCCCAATTCTATTCCTCCTTTGTCTGCCTCTCCTGGGAGAGTCCACCCAGAAAGGGGGGAGGGGAGCTCTTGTTCTTATATCTTTCAGCCCTGCATAGATGACCCCCCCAACCTTTGGAAGCAGAGCACACTGACCCAGATGTTGCCTCCATCCATTTGAGCCATGGAATTGAGTTTTGAATCCAGCCATTCACTACAAAGCCACCATGCAACCTGAGTGGAACATCTTCCCAAGTCCTACCATTCCCCCAGATGCCTGTGAAAAACTACAAAGGAAGAAATCCTGGAACCATTGGTCCCCATGTGAAGCCTAGGAAGACTATGGGGGGAGGGTGGAAAGTCATTGTAAAGTTTTCTTTCTTGCCCCATTTGTATTGTAACAAGCCAGTTGAATGTATTCATGGAGTGATGGCATTTGGGAATAGTTGGCACAGCAAGTACTGAACACCTTGGACTTCTGTCTGGTGGGAGGGAAAATCTATCCAGAATATTTGTATTGCCTGTTTTGTATTAGCAGTTGCACACGCACACACGCACACACCATTCATAATCACACTGAGTCTCTTCCACCTACCTTCAGTAAAGTTCCCCAGGCTGATTTTTGCTCTATTGCACCAAAGCTTTGCATGCACAACTTCCTGAAAATTCCAAGGGGGAGGGAACCAGGCCCCCTCAGGCAATTTGCAATTCATATGCCCTGACTGAGGAAGTAGCAGGAAACAGATCTCCAAACCTAAGCCCTGAATATCTTGCACTGGTGAACTCAAGGGAGTCCTAGAGCTCATTATGTGCAATTTAAAGAAAAAAATTGATAGCTGGCTTGCATACTGGCTAACCTCAATTGGACATTACAAACCTGGATGCACTGAACTAAGAGCTAAGGCAGGAAACAACCCTTGAAAATGGGAAGCCAGTGGTTATGCACTGAGGCAAACCATGGCTGTGAAGAATTTTGGGAGGGATGTGCAAACCTGACTGGAACTCAAAGTGACATCCAACATTTGAAAATAATTGGCACAGAATATTGGAAACTATAAATTTCTCCTCCACCTAACAAAAGTTTTGCCCTGACTTTTAGAACTTTATGGGTTGGAAGCTCCCCTTTTGGGAGCAGGGATCTTTTTCTGCTTGCCTCCATTAGTGTCTTCTTTTTTTGGCTTAACAGTTTACAGCTTGTTTACCAAGTCTCCCTGATCAGATCAATTTTAATCTTGTGCCAGTAAGTGTGTCATTCACACATTTGTGGCACAAAGCGGGGATTGTGGGAAGTCAGCCCCTCAGAGAAGGAAATATTAAAGGGGCAGGAAAAATATACTTCTTCAGGATCTTGAAGAGGCAGGAAAGCATGCCCAGTTTTCTTAATAGCCCCAAGTCTGCCTCCCCCAAGCAGAAACCAGTTCTATAGAAATGCAGATGCAGACCATTCAGGAAAGTTGGAGCTAGAAGATTAAGAAGACAAAGACCTAAAATCTGCATACCTCACCCAAACTCTAAGAGTCATTAGCCCCATGGAAGCAGGATATGACCTTTGGGACATAATAGGATTAAACCACGAGATACCAAGGCTCAGAAAAGCACACTTAGACTCAGTTCAAAGTTCATGCCATAGGAACAGGAAACAACTCAAAACAAAAGGCTTCAGAGCATATAAAAACCCACTCCCTACATGTGTTCCCTCTCTTTTTTTTCTGCCAGAGCCATCTTTCTGTCTGGCTCTCCTCTCCAATAAACTACTACCTTCTTCCCAAAGCAGTTGCCATGTTTATTCCCAGCTTGGATGAACCACGATGAAGACCTTTCTTCCAACATTATGGAAGAAAATTCCATAAAATTCCAACTTCTCAAAAGAAGCATGGCTGCTCACTTAGCTTAATCCCTGGAAAAAAGTATTCTGCACTGCAAATTGTTGCAGATCTTGCTTGCTTCAAATGAAAAAGAAACACAAAATCACAGAATCTTGGGGAAAATGTAATTTATTTTGCAGCTAACACTTTGTGGATTCCTTCTGCAACTATCGTTTCACATACAGACTACATCTGAAAAGGCAAATACAAAGACATATTCTGCAAGACATGCAAATGTGAAAACAACTTGTGGAAAATATAATGGCATCAGTTTATCTCAAAATATAGGCCATTTGAAAAAAACAATATTAATGTCAGTGATTTGCCTGTTTTGTGTGCACAATATTGCATCTGGTACTATGCTCTGAGAAATATATATGATCACACTATACATACTAGCACTAACTTCATCATTATGAACAACTTTATTTTAAATGCCAACATGATGCAAAACAATCCAGCTAAAGACTTATTTTCTGTTTTATTATTAAATTAAACTCTGGGTTGAGGATAATTACCTAGCGATTGAATCTATACTCTGAAGAACAACCTGAATTTGACTGATAATGACTGACAATCAATGGGTGTTTTGATGTAAAATCAGACACTTATTTCTTTTTATCTTATATTAAAAGCAAAGTAAATAAAACCAAAAATAACCTATGGTGAGTTCTATAACTTCTTCTCCAACCACAAATTTGCTGGTTGGGTACAATAAATCACTTTCTTATAGGATGAAAAAAGCTGTGTTAAATCAAAACTACAAGTCTAGGAGCATTAGATTTATGGCAATCTAAAAGGAGATTTATGCATCCATTTCAACCTTTTTCCTCCAAATATTGATTGGCTAAGTACAAACATCTTTTCTGTGCTATCTCACCTTCAATTCTACAAGGATTTAAGGAATGAACAATAGTGGAGAGATAGTATTGGTTATAATTTTTATATGCGTTTGAAAGTCACTTCCAAAAAGGACACCCAGGTAATAATTGAGGACTCCAGCAAAAGACATCAGGAACAGAAAAAATATGACTCGTTTTCCAAAGATGTAACCAGGAGTGCTTAAATGAGAATGGAAGAATGTTATTAGTTCATTAGGAAATACTAAAATCTCTGAATCTCTTATCAAAGCAAGATCCATTTGAATACAGTATAGCTTAGATGGAGTAAAATTTTGCATGAACCCATATCTCTGCAGCAGAGTTGTGAAATTATGGTAGCACATAAATTTGATGCAATACATTTTAAAATATATAGGGATAGATTAATATGGCTCTTAATTTATGTCTACTTAAGATGACTTATTGACGATTTTGGCTGTGATTTTTTTTCATTTTTTTAAAAAAATCACTAGAATACAGTAAACCTGTGAAAACAGTTTTATTAAAATGCCTGTTTTAGGAATCCAAATAACAGCACCCACCCCTACCCAATAGGGGCTGAACATTCCAGTACCATCCCTCCTGCTAATATAGTTTTTCATTAAATATTGTATGTGTTAAAGATTTTTTTAAAAAAACTTTTAAAAGTTGCAAAAATATTGCTTGCCTCTGCTTTAGCTGACTATCCCATAATCCCAGTGCTTACTGCTATAAATTGGTGTGTCTTGTATATAAAACAGTGCAGTGGCTATGAAACAAGTGGTGCTTGACATTGGTAAAAGCAAACAGGATGAAAGGGATGTTCTAATCCAAGGAAGGTTGATGAACATTTTTGTGGTCTTCTATGTTATGTTTTGAATCTAACTTCTTTGTAATCTAACATTAAATTCTTCATATTCACTCTGCAAAAGTGCACACTCAGGATCTCTAAATACTTAAGACTCAACTGTTCTGTGTTAAGTAATTTTGAGTTTAGACTTAGTTTCAGGATATAATAATCCCTTCTGTTCCACCATACTGTCTTTGTAAGAAACCCAATAGCCACCTGCACATGGTGGCCATTAGAAATAAGTTACTGATCTCAGCATAGTTCCAATTTATTTTCAGCATCCTGATCTCAGAAAGGGTATGGAATTGTCTGAATAGTGAGGAACAATGTTGGAGAGTTTGTGAAGGAGAAGGCTGGTCCCCTGGGTGTGCTATAGATTGTCAGTTTATATATGTAGTAACTCATTCATATATAACTATATATATGTGACATATAGATGCATATATGTAACTCAAGCACATAAGACACTCCGAGTTGCCTAGAACTGCAAGATGGGAGGCAAATAAACTTAATAAAATAAATGAATACATGAATGTTGTTTGCATATGGATTTAAAGCACAAGGAACTGCAGAGAACAAAACAAGGTAGATCTATTTCCTTTATTCTATTCATTTCCTCCTCTGCCTTGCAATCCCCCAATCCTATTTAGAATGGCAGACTTTTCATCTTTTATTTGTCAGACTGAATTAGCTTGAAAGGGCAAATCTGAAACAGTCTTTCCTGGCTTAGTTTTTTCCAGATGTTTTGCACTACAACTCTTGCAATTTCAGCTGATTATGGGAGATATAGTTTAAAACATCTGGAGAGAGACAAATTAGAATTACAGAATATGGGATTAGTAATTGTAGCACTGGCAGAAGGGAGAAATAACTCAAATGCTCATCTGACAGTTCTGGGGAAAATGATGGATTTACCTCTGGGTCCTTTCTCCCATGTAGCCAACAAAGTATTTTTGTCTCACAAACAAATACATCAATCCAGCAAAGGCAGCCGCAACTAAAATAAAGAAAGGAGGAACCTGTTTTTAGATGGGCTGACTTCACACATCATTATAAGTCATATATGCTATAGTTTACATAAGCATCTGGTAGAAGCCACAATGATATCATAATGCACATATCATATGTCCTTCTGCAGATGCCCATGATGTCTAGGCCACAGCTCGTTGGTTTCATATACTGTGCTAAACCATGAACCATGATTAACAGACCAGTGCTGTTTATGAAAACAGCTGTTTATAGCCAACATCCTGCTATAAAATATATGTGTATGCCTTAGGATTATATTTATATTATTAGATCTCTTCCCATAGCTTTTAAATGGAGCCACCTCACTTACTTATCTTGATCTCTCTAGCAAGAATTTTTCAAAAGGAAAATTTAGAAAAAATTGTTCTTAATCAGTGAAACAACTTGCCTTCAGAAGCTGTGGATGCTTCAGCACTGGAGGTTTTTAAGAAGAGATTGGACAACCATTTGTGTGAAATGGTATAGCGTTTTCTGCTTGAGCTATGAGTTGGACTAGATTAGAAGACCTCCAAGGTCCATTCCAACTCTGTTATGCTCATAAAAGGGATTGGGGAAATAAATTTTAATATAAGTTCCATGTAATGATAAGAATTAGCATCTATTATTTCCCTTTCCTTTCTCCATCCATTTTTCCTTTTGTTATGTTTTATTACTTAAACCAAGAGTTGGGGACCGTCTCTGGGAGCTTTTCAGACTGAAGAGCAGGATCTGAAGTGTGGATTACCCACCTTGGCTGCACAGCAGGCCAGCACACCAAAGGACAGCAAGAAAGGTAGGATACGCATCTCTGCAATTTTGGCTAGAGAAAAATTAGGAAGAGGAAGAGTGAGGGCACATTCTACTGAGATTAAGAGAATGTATCCATAGCCATGAAAATTTTAAAAAGTAGTTAACAAGTAGTGTATAAACTAAAATAAGTTATACACTTGAGTAAAATTATTCTCAAGTTCAACAAACAGAATATGGTGTATTTGTTAGGAGGCAAAGCAGAAAAACCAAGGAGTTGTTGAGAGTCAGATGGCACACAAGTTTAATAATAGATTAATAAATTATTTTTTTAATCATAAATTCCACCCTCTGAAAGGAGCATCTCACCCGGGGATAAGGATGGTGCCCTCTCTTCTAAGGTTCTGGAAAATTCGAAAACCTGGCTTTGGTTTCTTGATGAAACTTGTTGAGATGGCTAAATTAACTTGGTTAGAGGAAAAAACAATATCTACAGTACATTTATGATTGACTGAAAACACCTTATAGACTTTTTACAAAAAAAATGGAATAAATGCATTTATAATTTGTGGGTTTGATGATTAGGAAAAAGTGGATAATAGAAAAGAGTGAGCTTTCTTTTGTAATCATACAATAAGTGATAATTTGTAATTCTACTTATATTTGCTGCAAAGGAAATCTGAAGTTTCTTCTATTTCTTTTTCTTTTTTCTTTTTGTGCTTTTGTCTTCTTTCTTTTTCTTGCCTCTCTTTTCCTTTCTGCTCTTAGTTTTATTAGTTTGTAATATATATTAGTTGGTGATTGAGATACCCACAAACACACATGGGAAGCAAGTGGAGCGTTGATGGCACCATTGTTGCCATCTTTTTTAAAAATTATATTGTGTGTGGACATCCCTGATTTTGCTTTGGAGAATTTTCTGACTATGCATACAATAGTTGAATTAGAGACCACTCTAATTGTGCTAGGGCTACCAGAGTTGGGTTGCAAAAGTCTGCATGATCATGAAAAGACCGCAAAAAGAAACAGAAAACGTTAACTCTTTACTATCCATTAAAGGTTGTCTGGAGTCTTGCAGCCCAAGCATGTAGGTGAAATGCCCTGTTATCTCCATTGACTTAACCAAGAAATAGCTTCATAATTGAAGGCCAGCCTTCTAGGGCTGGTGAGGTATATAGGAATTGTGTTTAAAATAAAAATGCTGTATAGCTTGGCTCCATAAATTCCCAGGAAAGCCACTTCTGTAACAGGTATATTTAGCAGCCTTAGCAAGATTTAAGTTCCAGAATACCTCTTTAGATTCTGCCATTCTTGCAGCCACATCTGCAGCAGTAAGAATAAATAAAATATATGGAACTTTCTCTCTCTCTTTGAACATTAATATGAAAAGGAATACTCACTTGGCAATAAAGACACGGTCAAAGGTGGATGGACAATACTTCTGATTTGTTTTGCCTGTGTTGTTTTTGCTTTCCTGTTCCACTTTGCTTGCAAAAAAGGCTGAGGGTTTTTTAAAAAAAAAAAATGCACAATGAGTTTTTATTATAGGTTTTGCTTTTTCTTGATGTAGAACACCAAAGTTACTAAGATACATGAATATAATTATAATATCAAAAACAGCAATGTGAAATATTCGTATTAAGCAAATAGTTAAAATTATTAGTTTTATTTTTTATTTTATTATTATTTTAAAATAGCAATCTGTTAAAATATGTGAAAATATTTCTATGACAATATAATAGCTAGCTAGCAAAATGTCAGTATGAAACAGAAATATTGCATTGCAACAGAATAGTATGGTTAGATACAACAAATTTACCCAACCTATTAAAAGCCTTCTTCCCATGCCCTCAAAATCCTGCTGTGCTACCTCACTGTGGTAGTGGTGGGGTGTTTATTGGAGGAGTATATGCCAAGAGTATATAATCTCAACAAGGTCATCCAAGGTGTGTAGGTCATCCCAGCGGTCCAGCTAAAGCAAATGGGCAAAGTGATATAGTAAGATGCTGGAAGCAAATTACAGTTTTAGGGACAATGGCAAAGGCATAATTTCATACTGTGTGGGAGAAGGTAATAGTAAACCTCTCCTGTACTTTATTAAGAAAATCACATGGATAGAAAATATAAAATGATTGGTAATGCAGTGCTGATAATAGACCTATTGGGTTGGATAGCACTTAACATGGAACAAGGAAGAACTGAAGATCATTTAGAAAACAAATGGTGTTTATGGCGTAGCTAGAGTAAAGCCTTAGAGGCATCTAGTTGTCCAGGCTGCCATGCAGAAAAATAAAATCCAAAGGTTGAAAGACAGAATTACAATGTGAATGTGGAATATAAGAAGCTTGAATCTGGGAAAGTTCAAAACAATGAAAGATGAAATGAACTGACTTACTTACTTAATTAATTTGCTTAATACGCAAAATGGAACAAATTTCACTTAACAACTGTCTTACTTAGCAACTGAAATTTGGGGCTCAACTGTGGTCGTACATTGAGGACTACCTGTATTGGGAAGTTTCTAGGCCGACTTTTCTGCAGATAGGGAACTTTGAAACCGCTACTGTTAAGCTGCTAGCTCACAATTATATGTCCATCTGCATGCAAAGAACAATACTGAACAGAAGAAGGAAGGAAGAGAGATACTAATGTGCTCTATTGAGAAAAAGTAGTGATTACTAAGGAATTTTGTCACTTCCCCTTAACTACTGTGTGACAATGCCCCAGTAGCCACTTTCTTCATGTCCACATCAAATAGTCTTTGTGTCATCCCCAGCACAAAGAGCTGAGGAAGCTCAAAATCATCCTTAGCTGTGCTCCTGTTAAAGTAGCATTTTCCCTCTTCTCTTGCCATGTTTAGCCTGCTTCACTGATGATATTGTTGCTGGTGCAACCATGCATTGGCATCTGTTCAGCTCAGACTGGCACACCTGTTCCCTTCCAGTGGCTAGAATCTGCCTTTCAGCGCCATTTTAGCTGAGGCTATAGGATAGGTTGCACCCTTGGTTTCTACAGAAGCATCTGCCCTTGTAATGCCTCTCTGGTATTGTTAGTCTAATTGGGGCTTCATATAAAGATGGGCTTAAAAAATTCTGTATTTAAGAGAGGGCACTAATCCTGTGCCACCCAGAAAGTGAATTTAAACTAGGAAAGAGGTATGTTCTGCCACCATTAAGTGCTTTTCTACTGCTTCTGCCAACATTGATTTGGCATGGCTGTTCTTTAATTTTTTGCTTTCTTACTTGATTGATTGACTATGTGCCGTTAAAACATTGTTTTACTCCTAAAGACCACATTTTCTCCCAGACAATCTATTGCTAACCTAGTCTTTCAGATCTTCAGTGATGAACCCATCACTACCGTGTCCATCCATCTTGCTGCTGGTCATCTTTCTCTTTCCTTCCACCTTTCTCAGCATTACAGTCTTTTCCAGAGATCTGGGTCTTCAAGGCCTCCATCAAGGATGAATTTTAAAACTATGATGGTGATCAATATCAAAGCATTGGTATATGTGTGTGTCTGTGTGTGTATGTGGGGGGGGGGTTGTATATTCAACACTGTTCTGGCTTTGACATACTAAGATGCCATTTGTGATTACTGTTGTTATTATGCTTTGATCAATCACAATTACTATCTTTATAGGTATTTCTCAGATACTTTCAGACATTGCTGGTCATGAAGTCAAAACTTTTCTTCCACTTTTTTCTTTTTCTTTTATCTCTTTCTTTTCTTGCATTTTCTGCTTTTTCTATAATCTGTTGCTTTTTTCTTCTTTACTTAATATTAGTTTCTGTTAGTTTTTGTCATCTTATTTTGTTTCACGCCACATTCTAGTGTGCACGTGTGACTTGTAATCCAGACTAGTTTTGAACACAGGCTTCTGTTGTGCTAAAGTGATAAATCCATGTTCAGAAACACCCCAATTGCCTGTTCCTAGGTGTGGAGGAAGAGTCATCCTAAGCATGAATTCTGAAAAAGCTCCCTTCCACTTCACCCCCTCATTAAGCAAGTGACTTAACACATCCAAATCATCATCATCATCACATTTTAAATGCGATGGGTGGAAAAATGGAACCAGAGGAATCCCCAGTTGCCTTCTATGACTTGGCCCCAGGAAAAGGAAAACTGGTCTGATTTCTGTGACACAAGAAGGATGACTATGGGGACAGCATAGCTGATGTTCGACATGCTTACCTGCCAGCTCAAGGCCTGGTGGAAGCACTTTAACACAATTATCTGAAAGACCCGTCTTCTTTTTTTAATGTTTTCTTTTTTTCCTAAACGACCAAGGTCCATTTACATAGTTGCATCACAACTTCCTGAAAAGAAACCTCAACTTTGTTTCCAAATGTTGTACTTCCTTTGCCTATGCTTTGCACTCATATCTATGCATCCAGGCCAGCTGCAGATTGATTCACAAAACTGGAGTAGCGGTGGAGTTATGTGTCACTCTCCCTGTGTATTGACATGCCTTTAAGGTAACAGAAAATTCAGCTACTCCTGCCTGCAGATTGTACTTCTGACCTCATCTGGACCTTATTTGCACATAGCTATGAAGCCTGGATTCCATTTTTTAAAAAATAAAGGCAGTTCTGTGGAACATTTCAGAGGAGAAGCACTATCATGATGGAATTTAACTCTTTCCACACCCACTCTCTTTCAGTGCTGGAAATAATTTCCCATATTTCCTTCATTTAGTTTAAAATACAGATTATTTTGGAACATGGCAGGAAGGAGTATATGAAAAAGTGAGAGTATAATGAGATAAACCATAAAAAAATTAACAGGAAAAAACACTACTTTTTTGTGTCTAGCTAGGACCTTATTCCTCTTTTACCCTCTCAAAAGAGTGCAATCCAAATTTCTAAGGGCTATTGCACCCTATGTTTCTAATCCAGTAATAAGGAGGGAGGCAGATTGTACAAGGTTGAAACAGATGCATGGATTTGCATTACAGCCTGCTGACTGAAATTACTGTTCTTTCCCACAGGTCTCAGCCCTCTTCTTATGGAGGATAATTATAAGTCAACATGGATTAGGACTATTTCACTTAAACTCCAACATATCAGCTTCTGCAAGGAGGAATTCCTACTGATTGGCTATGAGCATGCACCTAGTGCATTTGGACAATGTATTAAAAATCAGGAAGTCCAACAGAATCCAACTGTTCTATCCAAGAATGGTTTCTTTAACAGTCAGTCTTCCCTTCACAAACCAGCAAGATATTTATATAACTGTCTCTAAATTTTGGAGGACCCTAACTCTAGCACATTGTAATGCTCTCCCCACAGCAGTTCTGGAGGGCTGATACAAAAATACTGAGATATGAGCTGAGACTGTGCCCCTGTGGACAAGGGGCCATTGAAAACACAACTCAAGTCCTGTTATATTGCACCTCTATAACAGGGTTCTTCAAACTTGGCCCTTTTACGACTTGTGGACTTCAACTCCCAGAATTCCTCAGCCAGTGTGCCTGGCTAAGGAATTCTGGGAGTTGAAGTCCACAAGTCATAAAAGGGCCAAGTTTGAAGAACCCTGCTCTATAAGGACTCAGAGGCTCATTTTATAAACACCTTACCTGACAAAATATCTGGGAAATTCTGATCTCTTTTATGTACAGCTGCTACAGTTGATCAGTATGATGAAAACATCTTTGAACATAGCTAAATTCTGCTACACTGTCTATAAAATTAGGCAGATTTTGGTCAACCATTGATGATTCCACCATTAATTGCAATACACTATTATGTCTTGTTCTATTCTGTTTTATTATATTTCAATGTTTTAATTTTTATTCTGGTCTACGACCAAAATAAAAGATTGAATTGAATCAATAAACAGAGGAAGATTGGTATCTCTCTTCTCTGCTTTAAATTTCACATCTAAATACTCTTTTCTTTTAAAGAAGAATATTTGTAGCTCAGGGTTGAAATGAGGGGTCCTTGGTGCTCTCTGAGCTTGGTTGTTTTCTTGCAGACATTTCATTACCCAAACTAGGTAACATCGTCAGTGCTAGCTAGCACTGGTGATGTTACCTTCAGTGTTACCTAGTTTGGGAATGAAATGTCTGCAAGAAAACAACCAAGCTCAGAGGGCACCAAGCACCCCTCACTCTTTACTTTTCTTTCTGTTCTTATTAAATGATTTGGGAACTTCAAAATATTATATAGGCCTGTAAAAGAGTGGAAATATTCTTCAATAAGTCTGAAGAAAAAAATGTCAGGTAAAGTAAATGGTTCCAATCTAGCCTTAGAAAATATTGTCCTAGAAAGACCCTCTTTAGCTGTCTTTTCCCACGGCTGAGTTGATGTGCCCTCCACTGGTTCTTGAATCAGTTGGAAATTCTACTAGTATGTAATGTGCTGATCTTATTCTGCTTCTATTGCCTATGTTCCCTGGCATTGGTTGATAGAGCCTACGAGATTTTACACAACCGAGGCTGGCCTAGTCCTAGTCCTATAGCTAAATACCCACCCATAGGCTGAGAACTTGACGGAAGCAATGCCATGGAACTTAACAGAAAAAAAAATGTTGCCAGGACATCTTTGTGCCATGGTTAGGTGCCAATTATTGTGTCCGGTTTCTTTTGCACTAATCTCATGCTACTATTTCAAGGAGTGAACCTAAAGAAAGAAAATAGAAGATTGCCAGTAAAGTTACTTCCAATCCATTTTAAACAAAATGGAATGTACAGTATGGTTTTATTCCTGTACACATAAATACACATTGTTTCAATACATCTGCAGTGGGTTCTTTCTTTGCCCCCCCCCCTTTTTTTTTTTTTGGTGTTCAGCTCTTCATCTGGAATTTTCACCATTTGAGTTGAATATGAAGCTTGCCTGAACATCTGTGTACTGAAATTAAAGTCTTAAAAACAGAGCATTATTAAGGCATTATCTTACTAGCTAGGCAGTATAAATATCCAATATTTCAGCACAAGGATGGTTGGATGATTCAAAAAGATGCTGTAAATGACTAGTGAGGAAATGGCCTAATCCTTCTTCCTCTTATCACTCCCCTTACCTTCCCCAGACATTTTTATCATCTCATCCAGCCCAGCAGAGAACAAGGAAATGAAATGGAAGACTTGCAACTGAGTGGTAGATTCCATGTTTTACATGCAAAAATTCCAGACATTTCCACTCTAAACACCTGTAGAACCTCTCCAATCATTGTAGAGTTTAGCCAGTACTCAAATTTATGAATCAAGAAGCCAGAATCAGTACAAGGCAGATAGTTGTTATAGTTATAGCTGTTGTTAGAAAGAAATACATATCCTTCTTTCCTCTGAAAAAAATGTTGCTCAAAATAAGCAGCAACCTTCAAGAAATGTATAAAAACTTATTATAATTCACAAGAAACTAAAAAGAGCTGCAAAGAGAAAACACACATAGGAGTTCTTGTTAGTTTTAAGAATATCAAAGGAATGGATTTCTTGAAAGAAAATGGTGGATCATTAAAAAGCAAGGGAATTTTACCTCTTGAGGTAGGAAGAGCCAGAGCTATTGCCATCAAGAAACCCCTCTGATGCTACATCATATGTATGAGAGCTGAGGGATTAAGGCCAAGTCAATACTTCAAGTCATGCGAATATAGTGCTGGATAATAAATTTCTACTCCAGTTTGTAATTTGCCACATCCAACTTTTTATCTTACAATTTTCATCAAGTTAATTTTAGTTGAAGCTCCATACTATTAATCCATATTGAAAATTTAAAAACATAATATTAAAACTGCTAAGTGTGACCCAGGCAACCCCCAACGTTGAAAAAAAAGGAAAGGAGATATTTGGAAATTTTCAAATGATATCAACAGGCATGAAGACATTCAAAAACAAGTCCATGAAAACACATCTTATTCAATCCACCCACCCAAAGCAAAATATATCCTCCTTTCTGGGATTTGTATACAATTTTTGGTTTCATATACGATCTTCAGCCTTACCATTTTGGATGACACTTAGGAGGGTGACAATCACCAGAAGAACAATGTATCCAACCATGTCTTGGTCCATGCTGACAGCTTGTCTTGTGAAGATTTTCTGTGTAGTTCTGTTTGGCAACTCAGCCACACAAAGAGGAAGTTATTGTCTCCCTTATCTTGCATAATGGAAATTTTTTTATGGCTTCACAGTCTGCAGTTTGATAGTGTGTAATATATTCAGTTCAACTTTTCATTTATGAATATGATAAATTGATCAGCTGCAGGCTAAAAGAGCTCTCACTCTATTAGACTTTTTTCATCTGACAATCCATTGTTACCATTCTTAAGGATATACTAATCATAGTATCTCCTTCATGGATTACTGCCTTGTCGTGGCGAAGGGGCTTGCGTAACTCAATGAAGCTATGAGCTATGCCATGCAGGGCCACCCAAGATGGACAGGTCATAGACGGAGTTCTGACAAAATGTGATCCACTGGAGAAGGAAATGGCAACCCACTCCAGTATCTTTGCCATGAAAACCCCATGGACAGTACTAAAAGGCAAAAAGATATGACGCTGGAAGATGAGCCCCTCAGGTCAGAAGGTGTCCAAACCAGCGAACTAAAATGGACAGGAATGGGTGAATTTAATTCAGAGGACCATCAGGTATACTACTGCGGGCAAGAATCCCTCAGAAGAAATGGAATAGCCTTCATAGTCAATAAAAGAGTAGGAAAAGCAATACTGGGATTCAATCCCCAAAATGACAGAATGATCTCAGTGCGAATCCAAGGCAAACCATTCAATATCACAGTAGTCCAAGTCTATGCCCCAACCACTGGTGCTGAAGAGGATGAAATTGACCGGTTCTATGAAGCCCTACAGCACCTTATAGAATCAACACCAAAAAATGATGTCCTTATCAT